>OZ004706.1:187434373-188817391 GCA_963924515.1 Vespertilio murinus | reverse complement strand
AGGCCAATGACTGCTCCAAGCCCAAGGCCATTAAAAAGTGTGTCTTAAAGAAATAACAATAACATAATTTTATTAAAGCTCACAGTAGAAATTATTAGAAAGTTATTTAAAAATGAATTTTATTGGATAAGAAGTCAACTAAAAACAAGAAAGAAGAGCTAGCCCAGCCAGCTTGGCTCAGTGGCTGACCATTGACCTATGAACCAAGTGGTCATAGTTCAGTTTCTGGTCCTGACACATGTCCAGGTTGTGGGCTCCATTCCCAATGTGGGGTGTGCAGGAGGCAGCCGATCGATGCTTCTCTCTCATCATTGATGTTTCTATTTCTTTCTCCCTCTCCCTTCCTCTCTCTCTGAAATCAATAAAAAATACATTTAAAAAAGAAAGAAGGAATAGTCCCTAGAAGACTTCAGTGTTATGGCTCTTGAGAGTAGTCTCTGGTTTTCAAACAATGTTTTAAGCAACTGACACGGTAGTGATTTGAACTATTTTTTTTTTTTTACAAATTAATTTTAGATGAAAAACTCTTAAGTAACTCTCTTCTCCAAAAGCCTTCTTGATTCCCTGTGGGAAAGATAATGAATATTATCATATCTGTAGCTGTACTCTATCAGAAAGTCAGAGCCATTAATAGATCATCGCTTTTTAAAAAGCAAAATGTAGTCAAAACTCCTGTAACAAAGTGTTAAATAAATGTTCCTTATAGAATTATTTTAGTGTTAAGACTTACATTTGAAAATGGTGACTTTAAGCACTTTGCCTTGACAGAGAATATTTTTTTTTAAATATCTGTGTATGCATATTTTAAAAATCATCCTTTCGGAATAAATGTGTACTTGTATTTCTGTAGTTAACATTTTAACAGATCACATTAGACTGGAGGCAAACATTGCCAGAGTTATGGTACTCATGACCTTTCTGAAGGCAGGGCATGATGGGACTCACTCCTCCTTGGCATGTATTTGCAAGAAATCTCAGACGCTATACTGAGAGTATCCCGAAAAAGGTGATTGGAAATGGGATGGAATATGCTAAGTGACGAAGGGTTGAGTATAGCAAAAATAAATCTAGCTTTGCATGTGTATGATTGGATATGAGGGTAGACTACACAACTACAACCATATAGATAGAAAAATAAGCGCAATGGTAAGAAACCAGAATAAACTGGTGATGCTGTGTTATCTGAAGGGAAAAGAGAGGGTAACATAGGACAATTTTATAGAATTATTCAAAATGATTCTTAATGATTATGTTCAAATTTGTTTGTGTAACATAACAAAATTATACTTTCCTTTTTAATGATAATAAAGAAATGTATAGGCCAGATCACAATGGCATGCTTACTTAATAACTGATGTTGAACACAAGTGAAAGATAGAAACAGATAAAAATTTGAGGTTTCTGAATAATTACATGTTTTCCTAAATACATTTTTAAAAATTAGGTCAAACATTTTATGAAAGACTCAAAGACATTTGTATCCAAAAAGAATCAACATACTTATTCTAACTTTGCATTTACCTCCTGGGCCGGTCTTTAATACACCACACCTTTTGAATGCTAGTATATTTTTGTGCAGAATGACTAAGTCCCTTGCCAACATTCACTTTTTCGGTAGTAGTCTTGGCTATACTGCACCTGATTCAGCAACCAAGGCTCAAAAAAGAATAGTTGAAAATATTTGTTCAATTGGTCATTTGTCCTGTGGATATATTCACTCTATGACCTTCATGCTTTCAAGTAGTCATTTGTAAGCAATAAATCTTACAGATCAATTTTGATATATCTGGTCCATTATATGTATCCCCATTCCATTTTTTTAAACTATGAAATATGGCTTTGTACTTAAATGCACTGCATGTGGTGTGAGAAAATCCTGGTTCCATCACTTAAGGCTGAGATGCCTCCTTGTTAAAATAGGTACGGTGATTAAAACAACCACCACCACAAACCGGTCATGGGCTGTGAAAAGATTGTCCTGAATAGGCTATTTAACACTTCTAGCACTTACTGCCCATCACTAAGTAAACAATTAACAGATAAAGTTATTTTTATTATTTTAGTATTATAAAATTCTAGAAAATGCCATTTTAGTGAAAAAAAATAGAGAATCTAAAATTTAATTTATCTGTAATATTTCTTCCATTGGCAAACAACAGTATCTTTTATTAAGCACTGAATAGTCTCTTGTAAATATAATCACTATTTTAATGACTTAGATTTAGCTAGCTAGCTTTTAAATGATAAATATTTTTATTTGTAACTTTTTAGAATTAAACAGTAAATTGATCTGCTTTACTTGCATCTTTATTAAAAAAAAAACTCTTAGAAACATTTTCTTTGTAAATTACCCTACAGTAAAGGAATATTGATGTTAAAAGCCATTTTTGTTTCTAATTGATTTTTTATTAAGGTGTTACATATGTGTCCATATCCCCTGTGGTCCCCCCCCCACCCGACTCCTGTACAAGTCCTCATCCCCCTGCTGTCTCTGTCCATTGGTTATGCTTATATCCATGCATATGGTAACAAAATTATATATATTTAACTTAATAAAAAATAAAGGTTACTTGAAGTTATTTTTATTAAAAAAATATATTTTTTGTATGCTTATATCCATGTATGGTAACAAAATTATATATTTTTAACTTAATAAAAAATAAAGGTTACTTGAAGTTATTTTTAAAAAAAAAAGGAATTTCTGTCATTGAAAAGGGTGGGGTGGTCATTAGTTTTGTTTTGGTTATAAGTATTAAATTTTTGTAAGATAATGTTTTTTTAAGTCAGCTTATGGACATATTTAAATATGTATTCTCATATCCTATGATGTTAGACACAATAACTATGAGAGATAACTTTTTTTTCCTGCCACCAATTTACTTTGGTTTGAAAGTACTTATTTATCTTTGGATTTTTCATATAAAAATCTAAAAAAAAAGAAAAAAAAACTATAATCAAAATTATATCACTAGATTCTAATACACACAATAAAGGGAAAATTATATTTTTGTTTTATTCTTTACTTATTAAATCTATTGGGGTGGCACTAGTTAATAAGATTATATAGGTTTTATGTATACCTTTCTCTGATATATGATCTATATATTGCATTATGTGCCGACCATCCAAAGTCACATTATCTTCTATCACCATATATTTGGCCTTTTTGTACTTTACAGTTCCTTTAGGGGCTTAATCACAAGGAACAACAGCCTGTAATTATTGGAATTGAGAGTCTAACCCCTTTTCTCTGGTAACCACCATACTATTTAAATCTTCATCTATAAGTTTCATTTTTATATTTCACATACGCAAAATAAGTCAGTCAAATAAACTAAGATTCATTTGGTTTTACACATTTGTAGGATAAGTTTTTATATTAACAAGGATAAACAGTTAATAGTGAGAGTTTTTACTAGAGTATAGAAATATCCTTGCATTACAGAAGGCGCATTGTAAGGTAAAGCGTACTTTTAAAAGAAAACTTCATTGTGCTAACTTAATAATCATCCCTAAGAATTTCATACAGCTTCTTGTATTATATAAGACAAGCTGATTTTCTAAATCACCTGCCACTCTAAGTATAGAAATTATCTTAAATGTATAAATTAAATTATTTTCTGATATTTTTTCTAGGATACCTCAAGTCAACAAAAAATTGGAAAGTGCAGCAAAAGAGCCAAAATATAGAAAATGAGGCTAGGGTTCAGAATGGGCCAACAAAATATTTTTTTAAAAAAATATGTAAAACTTTTAATAAACTTTCCAGATTTAAACATAGTAGGGATGACTGGCCAGTGTTGCTTAGTGGTTGAGCATTGATCCATGAACCAGGAGGTCACGGTTTGATTCAGGGCATATGCGCAGGTTTGGGATCAATCCCCAGGAGAGGGTGTGGAAAGGCAGCCAATTGATCAATGTTTCTCTTTCTGGTGTTTCTATCTCTCCCTCTCCCTTTCTCTCTCTGAAATAAGTAAAAAACATATTTTAAAAATTGTAGGAATATTGAAAATAAAATGTAAGATGTAGCCTTTATCCATTTCTTGATATAACCACTTGTCAAGAAAATAAAAAATAGTCTATGACCCTGTAGAGTTTTCTAAAGAAATGCCTTATTATCCTATATAATAAAAGCCTAATATGCAAATCTCCTGAATAGAGGAATGACTGGTGGAATTACTGGTAGCTATGATGTGCACTGACCACCAGGGGGTAGATGGTCAATGCAGGAACCACCCCCGGCCTACAGGCCTCAGGCCAGCCAAGGCAGGTGCGAGTGGGGGCCCTCCCAATCACCCCACCGATTGCCCGCAGATTGGCCCTGATCAGTGTCTAGGCCTAGAGACCCTACCCTTGCATGAATTTTGTGCATTGGGCCTCTAGTGCATTTATGAACCTTTCTATTTCCAAAAGGGCACACTGAATCTCTTAAACAGAACCTAAATCAGATTAAGATTTGTCTTTGGACTTGTCTTTTCTCAGTTAAACAAAAGGGGAATCAGGTATCCATGTATAAAGGCCATGTTTATAAGTTTTAGATATTAAAAAAAAATTCCAAATATCTGTCTTTTATATATTTGCAACAACATGGTTTTCATGTTACCTTGGCAGGTGTAATTAAAAATAGAAAAAGGGAAAAAAAAACTTTGATTAATGTGTCATAAAATTCTCTATTAAAGACAGAAATGTTAAAATCATTGATATTAGTAATCTGTGCACAATGTCATGCTATTTCCATTGCTCTAAATACCACATTTCTCTTCTGTGTCATGATTAAGAGCCTCTGGAATTTATGTATCTGGTGCTCATTCCTGAATTGATTGATGCATGCAATTTTGATTCATATTTCATTTTGCTGTTTGAAACAAATGTTTGAACTTCTGAGGTTTCTAATGTCTGGTCAATACTCTTTTTTTTAATCCTTATTGGAGGATATTTTTCCATTGATTTTTTTTAGAGAAGGAAAGACACAGAGATATTGATGTGAGAGAAACACATCAATTGGTTGCCTCCTCCACTTGCCTGACCAGGACCTGGCCAGGAGGATGCTGCAACCGTGGTACACGCCCTTGACCAGAATTGAACCAAAGCTCATATAGTCCACAGATCGATGCTCTATCCACTGAGCCAAACCAGCAAGGGCTGGTCAATACTCTTTAACTGTATTAATTAGAAATGACAAAATCATTGTAAGTTGTATCAGTAAAAATGATTAAAAATACCATTTTGCATTAATTAAAATAATTAAAAATAGCACCATTTATCCCATATATGCCCTCTTCCACCTCTAACCACCACTACCCCACAAAATAAGTAAATAAATACATAAATATCTATATATATATAAAAGCCTATGCAACTGTTACAACTGGATAACCAGATGACTGGGTGACTGGATGGTAGCTATGATGCACACTGACCACCAGGGACAGACTCTCAACACAGGAGCAGCACCCTGGTAGTCAGTATGCTCCCACAGCCAACCTCCCATGGTCCTTCTTCCCAAACCCTGGTTGCCCCAATTGTCCAGGAAAGACCTACCCATGCACAAGTTCATGCACTGGCCCTCTAGTAATAAAATAAAAAAAAATCTTTCTTAAAAAAAAGCAAAAATCAAATAGCAAAGTCAAGTGTAAGTATGATTATATTTTATATTATTTATCTCCTCTAGGTCACTTCTTTTTTCTTTACTATTTCCCCATACAACTAGAGAAAAATTGAGTATATCCTCCTAAGATAGGTGTTTTTGGAAAATTATAAACTAGTACTATTTCATCATATTTATACTTTGAAAAATGCAATGTACAACTAAAACATAAAGAATTAGAAAGATGATATAAAATAAATATTAATGGAAATTCTAATTTTTAAAATAGCCACAGTAGTATTATTCACTTGTTTTGTGTCCAACACATCGTACCACTATTGGATATATTTAATTATAATTTTATTGTCTCATTTTTTATTAAATGTATGTACAACTCTTATTATTCCAGTCAAAATATTATTTGATAATCAAAATTGTAACTTATTGTTCATTATTTGTTTGTAAAATTAGATCTCTACTTTTAGCTCAAAACTTCCTAGATTTTAGCAAGAATGTTTAGTTGCTAAGTATTTATTTGAATATTGCTAATATTCATTCATGTATGGAAATGCACAAAAATAGTTGTAAATACATATTTAAGTTTTAAAAGTGTTTTTTATGATTGCTATTTATTAATAAATTACCTCATAAAGGCTTCAGGTTGAGATCACTTTTTAAAGATAATTTTAATTCTCTTAGTTTTATCTGTACATTTCACTGTAACCAGAACTTAACACATTTTTATTCATAAAATAAATTATCTTTTTTGGTTATATCCTTACTCTATAAGTCAAATTAAAATCTTTCTTGACTGATGCTGAAATGAATAAGCAAGATAATTATTAATAATGCTCTAATTGTCTCTGATAGGTGACATTAACTTTGGAAAAGGATATACATATTCTTTATTTGGTATTCTCATCTTCACTAATTCATTTTGTCTTTTTTAGTTCACTATTATTTTTCTAATAGCTACTTTTATTGCTATTTTGTACACTACTTTAGACACATTCATCTTCATTAAAATAAAAATAAAATTAATACTCAAAAAAGATTTTTACAAAAGGGATCAAAGGCTTCTCCCTACAAAACAATAAAACAATGTCTTTTGGGTTCTAATCTCTTATTATGTTACATATTGGTCCCCTTATGTACAGCTCATAGAGTTCATGAGATTTTTAAAAAAGCATTTACATCATTTATTTTCCTGACAAAATACACTTATTAATGACATTTTACATTCACTTGAATTCATATTATTCAGATATTTGACTGTTACCTGAACTAGCAGAATGAAAATTGTGTGGGTATAATATATAATCTAATGCATTTTTCAATGAATAATTTAAAGAGACAAAGTATGCAAAGCTAGTAGTCTGTAATGGCTGTGAAATGAGCTCTTTATTAATGAAGATAAAACCTTAGAGAGTCTTCTGTAAGGGACTGCATTTCAGAAAAGATTTCTTGAAATATTAAAATAAAAAATATATTTAAAAATAGAGGGGTTGGCAAGAGCAGGTTTACACTTGTTTATACAAAAAAAATGCATGCAAGTTATAAGTATGACAGTAGCTTTATTAATTCAAAAGACTATCACAGTGGCAAAAAGAAAGCCTACTATTGCCTACTCTTGTATATTAAAAATCAAAATTGAGTTCTAATCATGAAAAAAGTACATAATTATATAAATTATGCTGGTTAATAAGAGCTTTGTGAGTAGGAGGCATTTTTAGATTTTAGGATCAGTAATTTGCTGTGTTTTAAATGAACATGTATTGAGTTCAATGGAGCTCTTTATAAAAGTTCATTCTGGTGAATAATATGATGTGGAAGTTCATTTTATATAATTGTCTAGCTTTTATATCTCTTGACGATACCATTTGTAGAACCCACATATTAATTTAGAAATTAGGAATTTTTAGATATCAAGAATTATAAGCAGAATTTACCAATAAAATATTTCAACATTACTCATCAATAAAGCCTAGTGTTATTATTATATGTGTTTTAAATTCTCAGTACATTTTCAACAAGGTGATCATGTCTTTTCCATGTATACTCAGTGAAACAATATTGGTAGACAGTTTATTGCTTACTATCAAATTTATTTTCACACAACCTTCCTTTTTTGAGACATGAAAACTATGCTTTGTGTCACTTGTTCCTTTTTAGTGTCTCCATTCTTTAGTCATTTTGATTATTCTATCAAAATTTTCTGTTACATGTATACCAAAATTATTTTTTTAAATATATAAATTCAGTGTAAATCCAAAAATTTCTTCCAAATCACTTTTCCCTATTAAGAGGTATTTTGAGGGAGAAGGTAGGTTATCAATGTAGTGTTGATAAAGCAGACATCTTTGTCATAAATCCTCACCTGAGGTTATTTTTTTCCATCATTGCTTTTCAGAGGGGAGGGAGAGAGAGAGAGAGAGAGAGAGAGAGAGAGAGAGAGAGAGATTATTGTTGTGAGGGAGGCATATCAACTGATTGCCTCCTGACATGTCCCTGGGGTGGGGATCTAACCTGCAACAAGGTCCATGCCTTTGACCAGGAATTTAACTCTCGACCCCTTGGGTACAAGCCAAGGCTCCAATCACTGAGGGACACTGGCCAGGGTCAGACATTTTTCTAATGTATGATTTGTGTAAAGGAAGAGTGGCTAATTAAAAGGGATTGTAAATATGTATATTATGTACATACCATTTATAATTTTAAACTATACTTATTTCTGAATGTATTTTCCTGCATATGTTTGTTAACAAAGGCATAATTACACATTAAATATATTTTCAAAAGACCTTCTGGCCCTTTGATATTATAAAAATTATACATATGTATATTTGTCCAAGAATAAATTGGTAAAAATATGTGATCATCCTTTAATTGATGACAATGTTATTAAACAACTCTATCAAGCAGGTACTAGGATACAATAAGAAAAAGACCAAGTGTTTTCTTCTTTGGAGGCTCATAATATATTGGGAGGGCTGAGTAGGCGTAATTTAAGAAACTAAAATTCAATGTAATAGATTGCTTTCCCAATAATTAACAACACTGTGACCTGAGCAGATAGGTGGAAGAAGCATATGAGTTAGTGGTTAGTGGTCAAGGAAGGCATGATAGAGAAGATAATGTTTGAGATGGTTTTGAAGGAGTTTTCCATATGATGAGAGGGGTGTATTTTAGTCAGAACATGGCATGAGTGAAGATGGAGATGAATGAAAGAAAATATGCGATATTCTGAAATCAGAAGGTATATATGGATATTAGAGATAAGATTTTGGGTTGATTAGCAGGATGGGGTTTATTAAGTGATAAATTATGTTTAAAAGGTTGGACCTCACAACTGAATAAACAAACCAATAAGTGAACCAAAATTAAAAGTAGACACAAACAAAACCTATAAAGAATGATCTTTTCCCCAAAGATGCAGGGAGTTAGTAGAGATACCCACAAGGGAAGTAGAACCAGTTGTAATGGAAGGAGATAGTAGAGGTCTGGGCTACGCTGTGGAATTTCTGGTCAGTCTTCCCTTTCTCTTGTTTCATGTTCATTTCCATAAAGCATGCAGGCATGCCTACCCGGTTTGATGTTTACACTAAAGAAGAGAGTACTTAGACCCAGCCTTTTACACGTGGCTAGTGATTGAATTAACAATATATCATGTCTGTCTGTCTATTCGAATGTCTTGAAAATAGACACTATGTGTCTTTCTTAACTTCTATATACTTTACAACATCTACATAATTATAAATGAATGGCATTTCAAATATCCCATCACTTTCACTGTCTTTATTAAATTATTTAAATTTTTTTTTTTATTAATTTCGGAGAGGAAGAAAGAGGGAGAGAGAGAGAAACATCAATAATGAGAGAGAATCATTGATTGGCTGTCTCCTGCACACTCCCCACTGAGGATTGAGCCCACAAACAGGGCATGTGCCCTGGACTAGAATCGAACCCAGGATCCTTGTGTTTTTTTTTAAACAAACAAACAATATATATATATATATATATATATATATAATTGATTTTTTACAGAGAGAAGGGAGAGGGACAGAGAGTTAGAAACATCGATGAGACAGAAGCATCAATCAGCTGCCTCTTGCACACCCCCTACTGGGGATGTGCCCACAACCAAGGTACATGCCCTTGAACGGAATCGAACCTGGGACTTCCAGTTCCCAGGCCGATGCTCTATCCACTGAGCCAAACCGGTTTCGGCAAACCCGGGATCCTTTAATCCACACATCAATACTCTATCCACTGAGCAAAATCAGCTAGGGCCACCTTGTTTTATAAGTATCTTCTCAACCCCCCTTACAGTTTTAACATTTATCTTTTCTAAATAATATCCTATTGCCCTAGTCAGTTTGGCTCAGTAGATAGAGCATTGGCCTGTGGGCTGAAGGGCCCTGGGTTCAATTCTGGTCAAGGGCATGTGCCTCGGTTGCAGGCTCAATCCCCAGTAGGGGCCGGGTAGGAGGCAGCCAATCGATGATGTTCCGTTCTCATTTATGTTTCTATCTCTCTATCCCTCTCCCTTCCTTTCTAAAACAAATACCATATTTGCCGGCATATAAGACGACTCTTTGGCCCTGAAAAATATGCTTCCAAGTGGGGGGTAGTCTTATACCGCGAGTATATAACAAACTCTGTATTTTTAGTGGAAATGTTAGGGGGTCGTCTTATACACCGGCAAATACGTTTTTTCAGGGCCAAAAAATCGTCTTATACGCCGGCAAATACGGTAAAAACATGTTAAAAAACAAACAAACAAACAAAAAACAAAATAGTACTCTGTAAAAAGGAAACAATTCAAAATATAATTATTGTATTTTTATGGGAATTTTGACTTCCATAATTTCTATACATTCTCCATATGCAGGTAACTCAGTTTGCTTTGGTTGAGGTGCTTTAGTTACCT
The DNA here is from genome assembly GCA_963924515.1 of Vespertilio murinus. Lineage (NCBI taxonomy): Eukaryota > Metazoa > Chordata > Mammalia > Chiroptera > Vespertilionidae > Vespertilio > Vespertilio murinus. Next base: position 188,806,874 of record OZ004706.1, on the reverse strand, counting down.
CTCATTAGGTAATGAAGGTTTCTATTGGCTAGCTAGAAAAGAAACTTATTAAATTGGAATTATGATCAAACGATACTTCTTAAATTGGAATTATGATATTGATCAGTGATAATTTAATAATTTAAATTTTTGTTCTTTAGTTCAACCATTACCTGCCCATTTTCATTTTTCTGTTAATATTAATAGATTGATCATATAGAGAAAATATAAAAGTTTTCTTTGCATAAACAAAAAAATACTTTAAAAAAGACTATTGAATCGCATCCATGTAAGATTAAACTTAAATTGGTATTTTACAATTTGCTTGTTGGTTGACATCCCAAACTGTGCAATCTGTTATAAAACTCTTAAATATACATATTTTGAATTTTCTAAATGTATAAGACAATAGATGAAAAATACAAACAAATATATGAATAGAATTATGAGTTTGCCAGTAATTTATAACATATTGGGTTTTGTGAAACTTTCAGATTTAGACATTCATCATATTATCTTAGAGATTCCAATTTCTTCATGATGGGTTTATATTTTAAAAATGCAAGTAATAGTATTAATACTAAACATTCTAAACATGTTTAAACTATGTAAACAGGCCATTATAATTAATATTTTCTTGTTTACAAGAGTATTAGGAAATTTTGCATGTAAGCTTCTTTATAAGATCCATACCCAATTTAGTCTTTTTGAAATTATATAGAAACAACAGCAAACAATAACAAATTTTGAATTTTTTAAAACAGAAATGCCAATTGGAAGAGATGATTGTAAGCCATATTTAAATAGAAAAAAATACTACATTTTGCTGTGATTTTTTTCAGTATTTGAATATATATGTTTGTAATAATAAATGAGAAACCAGAAGAGTGGCAAGCACATAGCCTCTATCCAAATGATGTGTTGAAACTGTTTATTTTGATTTCTTAAAATGAAAAGGATAATTGCTGAAATGGAAATATGCATTTTAGTTTTTATTAGACAGTAACTAAAAATATTCTTATATAATATTAAAATACCTATGTCTACCAACCATGTAAATGCCATTTTAAAAAGTATTTTCAGAAAATGCATAAAGTAATATAGTTTAATTTGATATTTGTTTAAGACTATCAACTCAGTGTGAGTGTATTACCTTGATCATGGCAAAGCAGCCACATTTACAAGTGGAAGTGAGAAAGACAACAGCTGACTAATAGAAGTTCATGAATCCTGGCAGAAAGTGTGGTGGGTTAATACATGGCCTTTACTTTGTCACATACTTTTCTCTCTTGGCCAATCAAGCAAAAATGAATGGAGCTAGGTTGAAGACATAAGACCATAAATGTATAGAATAGAATTGGCTCGGTATAATTTAATAATAGAATGGGAAGAAAACTTGAGATTTCAAGTTGCCTTGACTATGTCCATGACTAATTGCTTTGGTTCTCTGATCCTCAGTTTCTTATTATAATAAATAATAAAATAATGGTGTTTGATTAGATTAGGTTTCTTCAAATCACTTTAGCTTCTTCACAGGGGCTCAAAACAATAAAGCAATATAAATGTAATTCGACTGTCAGTAAAAAAAAAATGTCAAACAATGACAGATACCTCCAATTTCAAATCATGTCATTGCCATGAGGCTTCAAGAAAAAAAAACAATAAAACAAAAACATGATATAAAACTTCTATAACTATTTTATTAATTAAAAGAAGTTTAAATATTGCAACAAAATATAGACATTATTTTTAAAATATATTTCAGAAAGGAAGAGAGATAGAAACATCAATGATGAGAGAGAATCACTGATTGGCTGCCTCATGCATGCCCCGGATTGGGGATTAAGCCCGCAACCTGAGCACATGCCCTTGACCAGAATCGAACCTGGAGCTTTTCAGGCAACAGGCTGATGTTAATCCACTAAGCCAAACCAGATAGGGCTACAGACATTATGTTTTGAAATTTATAGACATTTTGAAATTTCTAGAAACACGTTTTAATACTTAGTATATAGGGGATTCCCAAAATTTATACACACTTTGAATAATTATGAATTCCAATGTGTTAAAGCTGAAAAGAAAGAAATATCAGTTGAGATATCAGCTGATAAGTATATATATATAAATATATATATATATATATATATATATATATATATATATATATATTTGAGAGTGTGTTCTTAAGAAGAAAGATCAGGTGTGTCTTAAAATAATGCAAATCTTAAAAATAAAAATTTTCTTTTGTAATTTATACACTACTAAATTTTTATCTGGCAGTGCAACATGAAAAATATATAATCATGTCTAAACCCTAAATTGTATTTTTTTTTTACTTAAGAAAACAACCTGTATAATTTTTATTTTATTTTTATATATATTTTATTGATTTTTTTACAGAGAGGGATAGAGAACTTGAAATATTGATGAGAGAGAAACATCGACCAGCTACCTCCTGCACAACCCCCCACAGGGGATGTACCCACAGCCAATATACATGTCCTTGACCGGAATTGAACCTGGGACCCTTGAGTCCACAGACCGATGCTCTATCCACTGAGCCAAACCGGTTTTGGCTGAATAATTTATATTTTAAAGAATTATTATTAGAACCCAGGTTAAGAGCTAAAACAAACAAACAAAAGTAATATAATGTTGATTTCCCCCCCTATTTTTTATTGATTTCGGAGAGAAATGGAGAGGAAGAGAAAGACAGAAACAACAGTGATGAGGATCATTGATTGGCTGCCTCCTGCACACCCTCCACTGAGGATCAAGCTGGCAACCGATTTATGTGCCCTGACCTGGAATTGAACCTTGATCTCCTGGTTCAGAGGTCAATGCTCCACCACTGAACCGTGCTGGCCAGACAGTAATATGTTCTATTGAGAGCACTGGATTTTGGTTATAATTGTGACTCTTTACTATATAAATTATTTAACTTCTTTAGTCCTCACCATTCTCATCTAAAATATGGGAGATATGATACTTCAGATGGATTGTATGGAAAGTGAATAAGATATTGCACTTAGGCATTCTGCAGTGTTTAACACAGTTCATGTCAAAAAAAATAAGAGGCGCTCTGTTTTGTATTATTTTTATTATGATCTGTAAACTTCTGAAGTCATTTATGCTTCATACCTTGGTTGTGGATAAGCTAAGAACCTTAATGATTTTCTACGACTTTATTCTCATGGTGCTCAAACTGAATTACAATGCGATATTAATCAAAGTAATTGGAGGAAATCACTTTAAGCATTTATGTCTGATCTTACAAACATTTATAGCAATGTAGACTACTCAATAATTATTGACTTTATGAACCATACTCATATGTTTCACCATTATCATCTGGTTATTTTGGCCTCCCACTAGCCATAAAAGTTTCTTAAAAGATCCTAGAATTAGTTTACTATGAAAGTAACAATATTTGTTATTGTTTCAAAATTATTTTACAGTATCAGTCTGTTGATGATGTATTATTTCTCCCAAAAGAGAAATCACTCAATTATTATATGTTTATCACACTGAAATATAGGAGTTGACCAAGTTAGGAATGAAAACACACAACAAGGACAGAAAGGGTTTGTACCAGTAATAAAGAAAACACATATAACAAAGCTTTTCCTCAGTTTTCTTTATTACAACAATGGAGACACAAAAATACAGAAAATAAAATGACATTTAATATACTATGAAACACATGCATAAGAATACACATAGTGTTGATTATTATGTTGAGGATTTCAAATAAGAGATGATACTGAAGACAATACATTTATAATGTACATTTTTTTTCATGGAAACAACCTATGATGAAAACAAATGCAAGTAAAATAATCAGATCAGAAGTGTTATACAAAAAACCAATGTAAGATGTGAGATAAAAATATTCTTGAAAAAAGTTCATGAATCGTGGATATTATTTAAAACAGTGAGTTGGAGTTGCTTGCTCTTAGAAAAAGAAATTAGCTAGAAAACTTATTTCATAGTGGCCACTTAGCACACACAGAATTTGTGAAAACCTGGTATACTTTTAAAAAAAAATGGTGCTACCTCTTAATATTATGAAATGTTGGAGATATGTAACTTTATATTTTAGTACTTAAGACGGAATAATTACTTAATTTAACTTGAACATACACAATTAAGACATTTTGCAATATACCTAGGTTTAATACAACCAACATTATATTAGTTCACATTTGATATAAAATTCAGCTCTATCTGAACGAACAAGTATTTAAAAAGTAAGTAAAATAATAGTTTGCCAACAATGACGTGAAGACATCAGCTGCAATTCAGATCATCTGAGATATCTGAACCAACAGAACTCTTGAATACATGTTTTCCTGGAGTGTTATTTTTTTAATATATATCAATTTTGTTTCATGGCATCTAAAATGGAAATAATAGAACTCTCCACTCTTCTAGTACTATTTAGGGGCAGATATTTTAAGCTTCAAAAATAGTTAATAGCCACTTGGAAGGGAGGATGGTACTGGAGTTCATCTGGTTCATAATCTTAGAAAAGGTAACAATGTCAAAGGTATTTGGAAAACAAAGCATTGATACTAAACTCCCATCTCGTTTGTTTTAGAGCATTTACACTTACTGCATTCTTAGATTTACACTTACTGCATTCTTTGCCTTACATAAAAGTCCATATGCTGCTTATCTGTTTTTGTAGTCTTTATGTGTTTCAAGTTCTTAAGTGCAAAGAAGTAAAAGGAGAAAATACTACAACTTTATATTTAAGTTAAAACTTGTTAACTCTAGAATAATACTTAAATTCTGAGAATAATTAGAAAGAGAACAAGTTAATGAGATATTAAAAAGACTTTATTTTAGTGGAAACAAAATTTACTGTGATATCTTCTGAATTCTAAGATTAACTATCAAATAATAATAGTGATTAAGTAATGCTCTTTGTTTTTTTAACCACATAGCTGATTTGAGAATAGTCTTTTTACCAAGTTAAGTTTATATTAAAATCATTTCAAATGCTCTTTGTAAAATATTTGTATCTCCAATCATTTTACATGAGCTGTCCATTCAATGCATTAGCTTTGGTGAAGTTTTATGACATATTCAGGGACTTTAAAATTTACCCATGAATAACAGAAAAGGAATAGAAGAAACACATCAAAAGTAAAGATTTAATAAATTAAATATACCCCATTTATTCTTGTCCAGAAATTGAGGGGGTATTAAAAAGAAAAAAATAATTAGGAAGGAGAATAAATGGAAATAAACCAAAATAACACACTCTACTTAATTTGTTCATACAAATGTTGTTTAAAAGATATATTATGCCCCCAAATTTGAGTCTTAATAAAATTAATAAAATGATTTAAGTAGGTGATTTAATTAGGTATGACCTTAATGATGCTATATCTTTATTCAAGTGGAATCATAATATATAGGACTAAAGAAAATTATAAATGGTAATATAATATAGGTAGTATCATAATACATTATTTAAAGTTCTTAATGCTGCTAACATAAGCAAAATCAAAGAAGTTAAAATTTTCAGAAAATTTTACATAACTAGAGGTATTTATTAATAAACTTTTATAAACTAAGTGTATTATACAAAAAAGCACCTAATGATTTTTAAAAGCTGCACAATAACATACTGAATTATTATATTAATTATATAAATATCTATCATGAATCACTAAAATCATTTATAATTTAAAATTTTTTCCCCATTCTTAGGGTAGGTATATGTATTAAAAATAAAAAAAAAGGTTCTCATGTATCTAACAGAACACCTTGATTCTCTCTTGCACACTACATTTTATTGAATAGAAGTGAATAATTATAAATCCAATCATTGTATTGAAATTTTAGAATTTTGCTTACTTTAGATTTAATTTAAATTAAATATAATCAATGAGTGTTCTTACATAGAAAACCTCTGAATTAAATATAAAAGTTTTTAAATTGACCCAAATAATATAATCTATGATTTACTGTGCATACTTGTAATTTTGATCATTACTTTTAAAAGAATTCTTGAATATTTAAAGTCAAAATTATTTGCAATGAAATTATTTATACAAGTTATTGTTATATACACACACATATATAACAAGTTATATATATATAATTTGAATCCAGTGTCTAGAATATGTATATAACTCATGTTTAGAATTTTAGAATTCTAAACACTTGATATATTTTAGGCTAATAAAAAGATAAAAGAAATGTTAAAAAAATAAAACAAGTCATTAAAATTTCAATCTTGTTCATGGTTTCCAGTATGAATGCATATATGTGCACTTGCATAATGGTTTTAGAAAGAATATGATTGCTGAGTTAATAAAATATATTTATTCTTATTGAATAATAATATTAGAAAAGAGAAGATAAAAATTCACAATCTACCCAAGGTTCTCCCATGCAAGAGGAAATTGTGTAAGATAGAAGAATTTACTAGCATATCTGAAACATAGCGTCAGTGGTCTTATAGTTATCTAATAATGACTGCATTTGAATTAGGCTAGTGATCATTAAGGCTGAATGATATATAAAGGAAAAAGACAGACAAGACAGACTTGTATAAATTTGGAGATTTCAGGTTTGCATATAATATTTAACTTTATATTCCACATGCAGATAATGATAATCATGCATAAGCACATCAACCTAGCTCTGTAGCTGCTATAACTTGGTCAAAACCACCTTTTGACATGATTTATCACTTAAGGATATGATATATATATATAAATCAACTGATGTAGGCACCTATTTATGGTTATATATAATAATTAACACAAAATTCACCTTTTATACAAGTTCATATTTGTATGTTTCAGACACAAAATTTTATTTTTAAAAAATTTATTAGATAAAAAAATCACTGAATGATACTGTAGAGAGACTTACAATAAGTTTAATTTTTATGTGTTGCTTACCAAATAATCACATTTTTTTATTTAGAAATAAAGACAGACAGTAGTTAGCCAAGAAGTACTGTCAATTAGAATTTATGAATGCATATAACAAGATTAAACCTCAGAAAATAAAAAAATATATATATATTCAGCAACACATGCATTAATATTTTTTATAATTAAGCAAGGTTATTTACAATCTCTAATGTTTCATTTATTGAAATGCTAAAACTGCATTATTTGTAGTTTTGTACTTTTCAATTTCTTATAGAAAGCAAAGCACAGAACTCAGTATTTTGAGATGTCTGAGAATATTTTTGAAGATGTTATGCATATCTCATAGCTGTAAAATAACTGCTCATCTAAGAGTAAAATTTGGCCAAATGATAGAATGCTTTTTAATTTCACTATTAACAATGTGAGCTATCCTTAGACGTTTAAAAATAAAAATGAACAACTCATTAAAATGGAAATAATTCTATGAGGATAGGATTTTAATTTTAGGTTCTTTTCTGAATTGTCAAAATGTCAGTCTAGGTGTCATCTACCTGAATTAGTGTTCTTCATCTCACACTCGGTGACCTTGAGTTAGAGAACATATTCCATGTTTTCCACAAAAGTGTTTTGTTATATATTCTAAGTCAAGATAATTTCTGCAAGACTGTCTTCCGGGAATATGTTTACCTTATTGGAAAGATCTAGGCAGGTTATAATGAATGAAAAAAAAATCCTGAAAGTATTCTTAAAACTCTTTGTTTTCCAAGTACTTTCTGTACATTTGTAATAAACACATCTATTATCCAAACTCAGAAATTCTCAATATAATTGCATTATATTTAGTTCTTTAGCAGACATTGTCTACGTTGGTTTAAAAACAGACTATCACTGCCCTAACTGGTTTGACTCAGTGGATATAGTGTCTGGTTTAAAAACAGACTATCACTGCCCTAACTGGTTTGACTCAGTGGATATAGTGTCTGGTTTAAAAACAGACTATCACTGCCCTAACTGTTTTGACTCAGTGGATATAGTGTCAGTCTGCAAACCAAAGAGTCCTGGGTTCCATTTCAGCCAAGTGCACATACCTTGGTTGTAGGCTTCTCCCTTACCCGGCCCTGGTCTGGATTCATGTAGGAGGCAACCAATCAATGTGTTTCTCTCATATCGATGTCTCTGTCTTTCTTTTCATCTCTCCCTAATAATCAATAGAAAAATATCCTCTGAGGTTTACAAAAAATAAAACAAAAGAAATTGAAATAAATAAAAACAAAGCATTTTTGAAAAATAGGTCAGATTCCCAAAATGCACAAATTGGGATTTTCCTTTTACTTAGGAGAGTTAAGGGAAGGAAACAGAAATATGTCTGTGAATGGGTCTTCTGCATTCCATAGGTTTATTGTTGGTCAGAAGAAAAACCAGCAGTAGATAGCAATGAGTTTGAAAAAGATAAATTAAAGAAAATAAACTATTAATGGCAAATCTAGCCTTAGACCTTGGGGATATCTATAACAGTGTCAACAATAAAACTAAAGTTAAAAAAAGAAACAGAGAATACTTTCATGCAAAAAAGTAGTTTTTGATGAATGAACCTCAAAGCCCAGACCTAACAATTCAATTTACCAGTGAGTTATGGTCACTCTTGTGAATATATGTAAATCTGACTGCTTCCTAATTGCCCTGAATAGTAGTAAGAATCAGTTGCTACCTGCTGAGTGTGGCTCCATGGTTGAGCCTTGACCTAGAACTAGGAGGTAACTGTGTGATTCCAGATCAGGGCATAGGCCCAGGTTGTGGGCTTGAGCTCCAGGAGGGGACCTTTAGGAGGCAGCTGACCAATGATTCTCCCTCATCATTGATGGTTGGTTCTCTTCCTTCCTTTCCTTTCCTCTCAACTCAATTATCTATCTATCTATCTATCTATCTATCTATCTATCTATCTATCTATCTAATAACCTGCTAAAGTTAGTTGGCAGTGAAAAACACATAATATCCTTTTCTCATTTTACAATGAACAAACATTTAAAAAATAAAATCATTATTCATATTATTCCCTCAAACCTAGCTTCCCTTAAAGGGTAGGATCTAGTAACACCTTCTTATCTTAATTTCATCTTCTTGAAAGCAATAGCTAACATATTCCTTCTCTCTCTAAGCCTTGCAAAGTAATTGACCCTTAGGTGTTCAAGAAAATGTAATAAATAAGTATATGCATTGTTAGAACATCAATATTTGATGGCAGCTCAAAACACAATCCAAGTCAAGTGAACAGGGTGCAATTTAAACATATTCACATTTAATTTATCATTTACTGTGGGGCAATTACATAAAGATATTTTCACTTACTAAAAAGAAATCAGGATTTGTTTCATTAGTGTTCATTTCAAAAGAAAAAAAACTGTGTTTCATATTTATACCTTATTAAATTTAAGATAATTTTAAAAGGCAGTACAATAGCGATATATATCAAATATAATAAAAATCATCAGGTGTATGATTTGTATGTTAGAAATGTTCTTTAAGTAGAAAACTTACATTTATAAAATAACAATTAAAACCAATAGAAAACATCCACAATTCTACATAATAAAATAACTATACAATGTATGTCCATAGATACTGAGTTATATTTGCAAAATAATCAAATGAAGAAAGATTAAATGGAGCAAATGCCTACATTCCAAGTAAAAATGACATGATGTTTATTTAATAAGGTCAACTGTAGAAATTAAAGAACACTTGTGAATGAAGCAAGTTATTCAGTGAACTGATATCTGAAACAATCCTGTTTCAACTTCCTTCAGTGAATTCATGACAAATGATCTATTTTATAGGTTGACATTTTGGGGAAGGAAAATAAAGCTAATTGTTTATGGGTGAATATACATACATAATTAATTGGAACTCAGAAAATATTTTTTATAATTTTAGATCAGCCTTAGAAGTGGCAGGTCATAAAAGGAAGTATATTATGATATGACAATACCATTAGAACATGCAAGACAAACTTATGACTATCATGAAAGAAAACCCGGCAGCATTCAGCTGCCATGACTGGCTTCCATTTCCGCCTTTATTCGCTTCACAGCACTTATCTGCACGATGAAATAATTTTTTGAAAATAGAATGAGAATAAAATAATTAAGGGAAAAAGAGTAGAGTTAAAAACATGAAAATAAAGGGAAAGGGAAAAAGAAGTGACAGTAGGAAAGAAAAAAAGAGAAAAATAATTAATGCAAGATTTCCACAATGCCATTGCCAATTATTTTGATGCAAGACAAAAAAAGTAGTAAAAAGTTGTATAAAACATTTCTAAATAGTTTCCACATATTAAAAACATAGCCAAGGGACAATATTAATACTGTTTATTTCATATAACTTAGATATTGGTTCTATCATTGATTGTGTAAATGTGAACATCTTAATTATTCTATAATGAATATAAGATTTATGGGAGAAAAATCACCAATCACTCCACTGTGCTCCTGGCAAATTCAAAGAGGTGCATTGATATGATCTCATCATATTCTGCAATGTTTACTGATAATTTTTGTACCACAATTTATTATATGACATTCATTCAACAAAATCAATATTATTATTAATAATAAACTACTAAGAGATAAGTAAAATTTGCATATTCACTCAATGACAATTTGCAATAAGAATATAATCAATAAGCATTAATTCAACTGACCACAGGCACACTTAGACATATGTCACAGTACTATATGAAAAATATATTTAAGAACCAAAGATTATGAAAATAATTTATAGATTTACATTTTCATTATGTGCTGAACAAAAAAAAAATATCATTTTGCATGAAGAATTTATATTTAGAATTGACTGAGATTTCCATTATAGTTAAAAACGACGTGTTTCCAAAATAATTGAGTTCAATTTTATGACTGTATTGAAATTTCTCTAATTTATATTGTAATAATAGATTTAACCTTAAGGAAACATTTTGGTATTTCCCATGCACTTGAATATTGTGTTTTCTTGTTCATGTTGAGCAATTCAGAGATGAAAATGTATACTAGATATGTGTGGAACTAGAGTTAATATCATCAAAATAATTCACAGTCATAAGAAGCATGGTCAAAATAAATACAAATTAATTGAAAAAATAAATGGTCAAAATAAATACAAATTAATTGAAAAAAATTAGCAATTTACTTATTGGTGATGATTTATATAATTTACTTGTGAGTTTGTTAAATAGAAAAACTCACATCCTTGATTTCACATGATAGAATCATTTTACCATTGGATCTTAAGGATGTATGAATGAAGCTATTTGTGACCAAATTTTATATTGATACTCAATGTCAAAATTAGACATTTCTTCAATCATAGCTACAAGAGAAGATAAAGTAAGTTCTTATTAAAATATACTAATATTATTTGGTTAAAATAAATAAAATTAAATATTGTTTATCAAAAGAAATGATAAAATGTGTATAAGTAAAAATAAATGATAAAAATTGTTTCAAAATAAATTTATTTCCAAGGATATATTAAAACAGGGCATATTCACGCCCCCAAGAGGCAGTATTTTCAGTCATCAAAATTACCTAACAAATTAATAAATGCCATTTTACCAGATTTTGTCCTAACTCATTTTTATAATCTAGTTTTGTAATCATTTTTATAAGAATCAATTTGTCACAATTATCTAATATTCTCAAATTTTTAAAATAAAATGAGGTGGAATTATGCTTGAATATTTCAAAGGGGAACATAACTGTGAATTTGCATACTCTCTACATAAATCAAGAAGCATATCTTTCAAAATAAACACAACTTTAAATAGCAAAAGTGAGAAAATATTGTTAATTACAAAATACTTTTAAAATCAGAATTATGTACTAATATGTCATTATTATCAATTAGTAAGATTAACATATTTTCAAAAAATAGTTCTTCAGACCAAGGAATAAATGTACTCTAGATTTAGTCTATTGCTTACAAAAAGTTAAATATATATAAATGCATGTAACACTATTATGTTAGTTTTATGAATATATCCCAGTAATTAGATATATTACTTACTAAATTACTATCCTAATAAATCTTGCACCCATATGGCAGCATACATTGGTCTAAGAATATCGTTGACTATATGCCCTGTGCTGTATTTTACATCTTGTGACTATTCTGTAACAACCAATTTGTACTCCTTAATCCCTTCACCTTTTCCACGCATCCCCCCAACCCACCCCCATATTCATTTGGACAGTCTACAATGCATGCCATATAATCAAAACAAAACAACAGAAGTAAACAAAACAGAAAAAAAACAACCCTAAATTAACATCTAAACTCCATATTGTATAAAATTAAATAAAAAGGCTCAAGACCTATAATAAGTTTATTATAGATACCTTATTTTATATATGGTATACATTTAGCAAATTTGCTTAAACTAATAAAAGAAATCATATATAGTATAAGAGTAATTATTTTAAAGTATATAAAGATACTCTTTTTCCTTATTTTGCCAATACATAATCTTAACTCTAGAATTTTGTGGGTGTAAAGACTCCCAAATTCACCGTAATGCCCCACAAACTTTAACATTGCTCCAAGAAATCCTCTAGAGCAAAGTCAAACAATTCTTGCGCTGTAAGGACATGCCTTTGATGAGACTTCCCATGAGCCCTTACCAGTCGGTGGATTCAGTCATATGAAATTAGACATTATTTTCAGACATTTTTATAGAAAAATGAATATATTATTTCCCCCCGATTTCCATTAAGCTGCTCTGGCTTTGTGTCAGCTGCGTAACTGAGAGAGGATGGATTCTAGCTTCTACCTTTGCAGACATCTTTGTTTGTACATCTGTGTGCCTGACTTCTGGATGGCATTTTCTCTTTCTCAGCTGTGGGACATGCTCTATTTTTTTTTTTCATCATAAAAGTTCTTATGACTATTGTTATTTTCCCTGCTCATCTTCATAGCAACACTTCTGGAAAGCACTAAATACACGTGGAGTCTCCATGTGCTAACCTCACACACAATCCTGAGATTAGTCCTCCTTAATTTCTCTCCCAACGACCTCAGCAAAGCAGGATGTGATAAGGACAATTCATATTTTATTGATTAACTTGAATTGACCTCAGAAGAATTTGAATTGTCAAATGTGGTTTATATCTTTTCTTCTTGAAATATGACTCTCAGTTAACTTCCAGGATACTAGTCTTGTGTCATTGCAAGAATTCTCTCTCAGTCTTGTGGGAAGAGGAGCCCTGTCATTAACTCTTCTGGTATAATATTACGACTTCTGAGGATGCAGTTCTTTTTCATTTTTAAAAATATATTTTATTGATTTTTTTTACAGAGAGGAAGAGAGAGAGACAGTTAGAAACATTGATGAGAGAGAATCATTGATCAGCTGCCTCTTACACAAGGGGATGTGTCCGCAACCAAGGTACATGCCCTTGACCGGAATTGAACCTGGGACCTTTCAGTCCACAGGCTGACGCTCTATCCACTGAGCCAGTGAGGATGCAGTTTCAGTGAGGATGCAGTTCTTAACCCTCTGTACTTCAGAATCTCAAGAGGCACTCCTCGAACATATATGCTGTGCCAGTCACCATTCCCGATGCCAGGGGAAACATCTGTGAGAATCGCAGACACCAATTTCTTTTCATGGGCCTTACTGTGTTTGGTCTGAACCTCACCCAGGCTTCAGGTACCTTCCCCTGGTAAAGTGGATGGCATTGTAGTATATGTTTCCACAGCATGGATCTTATCTCCATACACACAGAGGCTAACTACTACTTGACAGTGAAAACTTAAGGAATGCCAAGCTGATTTTATATTAATCTTCACTCTCCAAATCCAAAATTCTTGGTCCTGAAAAAAGGATGCCAAGAATGGCCCAACTGCCCAAGCAAGACACTAAGAAATCAGCAGTACCTAAGGAATCTGATTGGTGACACAAGCAAGGTTAGTCTATATCTACAACGTGTCTCAGATTTATCTGTTGTTTTATTTTTCTACTCCTATTACTTTTGTTTTTCTATAAGTCTTACTTTTTTTTTCAAGCTGTTCACCCATTTATTGCTTTTTCCCAGATGAGCAAGATTAATCTGTTTATAATGCCTATCTATTCATACACTTTCCTATTTCAAGTAATTTTTTTATTTATTTTGCGGATAAAGGCAAATTTAATTCTTTCTCCAACATTCTTTAGTAAATAAGTTTACATTATTTAATAATCAGATATACATTAGACAAGCCCCATAAAAGTTACTCAACTATTGAATTAAAATGAGCAACTGAGCTACCTTATACTAAGTTTAAAAAGAAAAAGAAATTTAGCCCATTTCTCTTTTCCTTCTGTATGTTTTCCTACTTAGTTTATTTACTACAATATTTGGCAATCCTACTCTAAGTGTGCAGTTCCACTCTGACATACATTTCAATAAAATGAATGGGACTATCATTTATGTGTAAATACAATAAGGGTGAATTCTTTCTTTTTTTTCCCCAATTTTTTTTTATTAAGGTATTATATGTGTGCATATCTTACCATTGCCCCCCCTCCCATTCATACCCTCCCTCCCCAGAGTTCTGTGTTCGTTGGTTGTACTTATATTCATGCATACCAGTCCTTCGGTTGTTCTCTTATCTCCCCCCAGGTCTCCTTCTCCTCCCTGCTGTCATTTGACAATCTGCGTGTTTTATGGTGACTATCTCAGGACCACATGAATAGAATCCGCTCCTCATTTGGCAGCCTGCTTCTTTTATGGTGACTATCTCAGGACCACACGAATAGAGTCCGCTCCTCTTCTGGTTCTCACCATCCCTCCCCCTGGGTACCACTGCTTCCCCTGGGACACACGGCTCACCCGGGGCACACGGCCCCCTGGGACACACGGCTCACCTGGGGCACACGGCCCCCTGGGACACACAGCTCACCTGGGCACACGGCCACCTGGGATACATGGCTCACCTGGGGCACATGGCCACCTGGGACACACGGCTCACCCGGGACACCCTGCCCCTTTGGGGAACACGGCTCACCCGGGGCACATGGCCCCCTGGGACACACGGCTCACCCGGGACACCCTGCCCCTTTGGGGGACACGGCTCACCTGGGGCTCACGGCCCCCTGGGACACACAGCTCACTGAATTCTTTCTTTAAAACTATTCTAACTTTAAACATTTTTAAGGATGATATATATCACTAAGTATTTAGTCAAGTAACACATTTGATTATTTTATTATAACACCTGCACTTTCGTACTGGTTTTCAAATTTGTTTTAAAATAATTTATATGGTTATAGAAAACCTTGGATTTCCTGGGTGGTAGGCTCTTCTCTTTCCTTATCTTTATTCACACACCTTCAGATTCTCCTCCTGCCTTGCCTTTTCTAGTTCTTAAAGCAGATCAATTTCTTCCTTCTCTTGAGGATTTCTTCCATTTAAGAAAGACAATTTCCTTGGAAACTTTATTCTCTATAAGATTTTTTGGAAAGTCATTTTCTAAGGGGAGCTTTCCCTAACCCCCACCCTATCTTCAGATGCCCTTGTCTAACCTCCTCAAGACATCACACTGCAACAGCACAGCTCTGAGCTGTACTTGGTGGATATTCTAAATTTTGTTTACTATCTTTCATCCCTACTAGATTGTAAAGCCTTTGTAGGAAGGTGCCAGTTCTGTCTTCACAGATTATTCTTCTATACTCATTTCAGTACTTGTTACAAAGCAAGATCTCATTAAATAATTGGAATGAATGAATGAATCAATAAATCTTAACATTGCAGAACCAGAAAAAACAAGCTTAAATATGAGAAAATGCATATCAAGGAAGTTAAGTGATAAGAGCAAAATTGAAACTATAAATAAGAATTCTGTCCATTTTCCTTGTTGGTACTGCCCACAAGATGATTCATTGAAATTGAACCAAACACACAAAAAGTGATTTTATAGTAAATGCATCATTGCATACCTTACCTATTTTTGTGCCTTAATATGCACTCTATTTATTAACTACCATTTTGTCTATACTTACTGTTAAATTTCATTAACTATTTTTTAAAAGAAAATAGTAGGGTCTCTGGGAGTATAACATAAAGTACCCTGGCTGAAATTGATAATTTTACAGTTTGTGTTTTAACTATAAAATGTTATAAAAATCTTAACTTCTCCATCATAAAACACTAACTTCTACCCTGATAAAAATAATTATTTCCTTTAAACATTTGAGCTACATTAAAGATTTTGGAGGATGGAGTATATTCTTTCAAACTCCTTTTGCTGACTCACATTAAGAATCACATTTATATCAGATGCTTAATATCTGCATAGAGGACAATTATAAGCAACATAATAAATTATAATTTCAGAGACCGTTATTGATGTTTCAAACTCACAGGGGCAATGACCTTCATAGTACATTCAACCATTCTTCTTATTTAGGTGAACCATTGATAAGGGCATTAGATTTGTCATATGACTTAATGTAGCTCTGACTTTGAAGAGATCCTTTAACTTCTTAAAATGGTTTTGGTAAAATAAGGATACTTATTTGTTGTTAAACTCAGATTAAAATGAGATAATAAATGCAGAAGTACTTTTAAAAATGCCATTACAATATGAGATATCCATACAATTTCAGATGCTCCCAGCATTCTGATTTCAAATTATAATAGGAAGCACTTATTAATTAATACTAACAATACAAAGTCATAATATCAATTATTTTAAGCCATATAACTAATAGCAATTGCATTTTAATAGAAAGATTAATTATGTAATGCTGCTCTCAGCTTTACAAAGCTGATGTACATCACAAAATTGTAATAATGAGATTGATATCAACTTGAAATTATAAGAGGGAAGATGGTTAAGTAGCATAACTGAACTGACATATTTTATTTTTTCCAGTCTCAAAAGTGTTATGTAACAATACTGATACTCTATTATGATATTACTTAATTAAGCCATGCCTATGAATATGCTGCTCTCAGCTCTCTCTCTCTCTCTCTATGTATATATAAAGAATGTATACATTTATACATATGTATGAAAATTACCAGTAAATATTAAAAATGATATTTAAAGGAGCAATACATGTTAAAATACATCCAATATGACAACTCACTAACAGTTAAACATGTCTACAAAAAAAATCTTGCATCTTTATCTCTCATGTATCTGAGAAATATTTTAATATCCCCGCCATGGATTTTGGTGACAGTACCGGCACGGGGTGTCATAAGCAATGCTACCTAACATAATGCTGTGCAGTGTTCTGCCATGTGGTGTGTTTCCTGGGAACACTAGCCACATTGCTTTCTGGGACTATGTCTGTGGGTGTTGCTGCTTCACTGTGTAACTTAGTTTATGTTTCCAAAATCAACCTGCTAAGCCAGGCACTGAAGAGGTGGTCATTATTTCTGGCCACATCTTCCCAGAAGTGGAGGACTAGACTCCACGTGGTTGGCAGAGAAGTTGTCTCCTTTGCCAAGTTTCTGATCCCAACAGAAATGTTTCCTGTTGTATCCCAGTCATTTTGACCTCCCGTCCTTGCCCTCTACTCATTCTTCCTCCACCTCTTTAACCAACAAAGTTATCAACATCAACATCAATTTATATGCAATATATATGCAATATCAACATATATTTATAAGTTAACCATATTACCATAGCAAGAGTGACTGAGGAATCTTGAGTCAGACTTGTCATACTAATCATCATTGGAACTTACAGTTTGTACTTTTTATAAAATTATGTTTCTAAGAATAAGAGTCAACCCAGAGGGATTGTAAAGATGATTTATCATGTTGATTTTCAGCCTGAGAAAGCAGGTAGTTTTGCTTACCTTTAATAATGTTGGGCTTTGGCGGCATGCTGAACTCATAGACTGTTGGTTCAGAATATCCCAATCTGTTGGCAGCTGTAATTTGAACCTCATACCCCATTGTCCACTGTAGATGTTCCAAAATGATATGGTCTTTATTCCCCTGCACTTTTTTCTCTAGCCACTGGTCTTCTTTATCTTTCTGCAAAGGCAATAAAAGTTTGTTTTGTGAATATCCACACACGAAAGTTGAGAATTTAAAAAAATTATCTTGTGGTTTCATTAATAACAAAGAAAATAAATTTTCTCATCCCCGGTGATAAATGAAGTTGCTCTAATCAATGAAGTAATTTGTAAAACTTTTCCATAAAAATGTTAAGTTTATATAGCAGCCAAATGCTGAGATTTCATAATTAGCGAGTGATAATTGACTTCCATCAAGATTTAAAAAAAATATATATCACATCTATCAGTCTGCTATTTGTCCACTTTATTCATTATAAATAATCACCCATTAAAGTAATTGCCAGAGACTATTGTTTACTTTGTATGTGTAGGGTGGAGGTGAGGTAGTAATAAAATGTCTTGGAAATTTAGTTTTTTTTTTATAGATTTAAATTACCATAAGCATTTTTATTACTATAATATTTTAGATTTATAGTGAAACAACATGTAAGAAAATTATCTTTAAAGAGGTTGTTAGCATAAAAATTTAAAAAATGTTATCTCATTCTTGAATGCTATACTTAAATCCTATCTCTTTTCTAAGACAAATGTTTTAAACTATATAATATTGGAATTACATTTTACTAAAATACTGCAATTAACATAGATAACATTTTTTGAATGAAACTATCTTCAATAGTGTGAACGTTCAGCCATGTTATTAACCATTTACACATGGACGGCTCTTCAACCCCTCTGCCCTGCTTCCCTCTCTCTATTACAGAAGCGATGATTGCAGCTGCCCCGTGGGCCTGCGTGAGGGAGCAATGAGAAAAAGCGATTAAATTGTGTATTCCGAGACCTCAGGTTTCCTAATTACTTAATAAGTGACAGCTATTTTTAAGGAAAAACTATTTCCATAATAACTATATGGAAATGAAATAGTATTCTCTGTGGAGTCATGTATCTAATAATTTTTCACTGCAATTGCAAATCTCAATTTCCCAGAAGGCTAATTATAGATAAATTGTAGCCCAGTCCTAGAGATAGATAGATAGTTCAATCTTTTTCACCTTAGAGCTCAGCTAAGCATTACTTTATGTTGAGCTAATATTTTACAACGTTTTTGGACTATAAGGCATAATGGTGTGTTTGCATTTCTGTTTAAAGTGGAAAAGTTATTGTTTAAAATAAAATCTGGAGGTACGGTTCATGATTGCATTACATTGGTGGTACTATCAGCATAAGGTGTCCTTCAAAAGAAGATGAGCATACATTGCAGTTTTGATACCATACTATTATTTTTTTCCTAATTATTTTTTCCTTAATGCACTTTTGTTATAAAGGAAAGACTTTGGACCTGTTTTTGTTATTTTTTCTAAACCTGAAGATTTTAACACTCCCAATGAAGCCATGGGTTTCAGATAAGTACTTAAAGTTATCCTATTAACAGGAGGCATTTCCCTTGATTTCTGAAACGTACAAACATGTGAATTTGTTAGGCTGGGCATTGTCCAATAAGGTGTTAGGAGGCCCACTCCCATGGCCTTCAGCACACAGTTGTCTGTGTCTATGGGTTGTTCCTGAAAAATCTATTAGAAAACTGAAATAATTTGGGCCAGAAATTCTAACTTGCCTAAGTCATGAAATGGTTAGTCAAGTTGAGAAAGGAACCTAGGTATAGCACAGCTATACCAAACAGCCACCATTCCCCCAATATCCCCTTTCTTCATCAACTATTCTTTCAGCCCCTAGAGAGTATGAGGCTGTTATAGACCTTTAGATTCCACATATAAGTGAGCTCATATGGCACTTGTTTTTCTCTGACTGGCTTATATGCTTAGCAGAATAAACTCCATGTCCAGTGCTGTTCTTTTCATTCGTCCTAAGCTAATGAATGAAAAGAAGACATGAATCCTTCCCAGAGGGTTAGATCTGAGAATAAGCACAATGCTAGAAAATCTAAGAAGGATGCACAACCACTAGGAGATATAAAAACCAAGACTCTATTGCCTTTTTAAAGTAAATGTTAAAATTTTTATAGCTATTAACAAAAAAACAAAAAAAACCTAAAGCTTAAAACATCTTCCACCCCAAAATTTTAGATAATAGACAAATAATACATTCTGTAGACATAAGAATATTCTATCTAACAAAAGAGTAATATGCAAATTGACTATCATTCCAACACACAAGATGGCTTCCCATGTGGTCAAAGATGGCTGCCCCCATGTAAACACAAGATGGCCACCACAAGATGGCCAGTTAAAGAGGGCTGTTGGGAGGGACCAGGTCTGCAAGGGAGGGCAGTTGTGGGTGACCAGGCCAGCAGAGGAGGGAAGTTTGGGGTGACCAGGCCTGCAGGGAAGGGAAGTTGGGATGACCCAGGCCTGCAGGGGAAGGCAGGGGCAATCAGGCTGGCAGGGGAACAATTAGGTATCAATCAGGCTGGCAGGCCGAGGCAGTTAGGGGCAATCAGGAAAGCAGGCAGTTGAGCATTTGGGAGTTAGCAGTCCCAGATTGTGAGAGGGATGTCCCAGATTAGAGAGGGTGCAGGTTGGGCTGAGGGACACACACCCCCGTGAACAAATTTCATCCACCAGGCCTTTAGTATAGCATATAAATAAGCACAAAAATACTTATAGCATGCAATTATTTGATATATTATATATTTTACATGCATAAATGCAGGAAGGGGGGACGAGGAAGAGGAAGAACAAAGGGTTAGATAAGGACAAGGGTTGCAGAAAAGACGTGGAGAGCTGCCACTTCAGACTGTCCCACTTCCTCATAATTCAATAAGCTTTATGTAACTTTGCAGTTCTGGGTGAGAGCAAATATTTCTGTGGTGTTCAGAGTTGAGGTTTACTTTGAATCTGAGGGGAGATGTGGGTGAAAGAGTGAGAGAAAAAAAAGCCACAGCTGAGATTTGGGCTACCCCAGGATAGAATTTATTCTTCAGAGGGATGGATAGGCCACCTCTCCTTTTGGTAAGCCTCCATAAGTAATATTTCCGAGAACTGATCTTTTTTTATATATATGTTTTTATTGGTTTCAGAGAGGAAGCAAGAGATAGAAACATCAATGATGAGAGAGAATCATTGATTGGTTGCCTCCTGCATGCCTCACACTAGCAAATGAGCCCACATGGGCATGTGACCTGACCAGTAATGGAACTGTGACCTTCTGGTCCATAGGTTAATGCTCAACCACTGAGCCACACAGGGCGAGAACTGATCATTTGAGGTGAAACTTCCTGATAAGCACAAGACACATAGAAAATCTCTTCTGAATTACCCATTTAACTCTTAATCGTTGAAGCTCACAGCATGATACATTAAAAGCCCCTCATCATTTTAGATAGCTTGAACTGTTGGTGTAAGGAACCAGAGAAAGTTCTAATATTTTCCCTAATTTAAATCAATTTTATTTCCCATTCAACATTAGACACGTAGGCTTTTTAATCCCCTAATTGCTATTCCTAGGGAAAAGGGAAAAAAAAATTAAAGTGGGTGTTACCAAATACTCCCCTAGGCATCAAAATCTCAATTATGCCATTTGTAGAGTGCCTAATTTACAGAATTTAAATGCCTAGGGAACAATTCAAGACAATCTAGTTGCAAAACGCTCCCCTAGGTATCTTAATGAGATGATTTGCTGAATAAGGCTATTATTAATAAGCCAATTAAATGTTGAAGGGCAGCTCCTGAAAGAAAAATGGTCACCTGGCTTTGATAGAGCTTATCTTAAGCAATCCACTTTGTCAGAAAATAGATAGTGGGGCCATCTGACAATCAAGGGCACTCAATAATTATTTTCTGAAAACAAAATGTCAGCATATAGGAGAAACTTTGTTATCATCAGGATAGGAAGAGAGCCGAGGACAGGTGGAAAGGGCCTTGGTATTCTTATTTATAGAAGGCTTCTTACTTGCTTTTATTCCACTAACTTTTCCCCCCCAAAGCCTTATGGGATAAATGGTCAACATCATTTTAAATGACAAGGGAATCGTTATTAAAAGAGAGAATAGCAGAGGAGGTGAGCTCATACTACTAGATGACAGGTAAACTTCATGGGACACTCCTGTGCTATGATTTAAGAAATTTGTTTCCATGTAAGAGTTTCTGGATTTCCTGGTAGCATGGCTCAGCTGTTCTCTACTGGTGTGACCTTGTAGAAGGCCCAGAATTCTCAAAAGTTCTGTGTGCTACTCTGAATACAAAAAAAAATGATGCAGTTACACACACACACACACACACACACACACACACACACACTCCGTTGTAATTTGGCAAGATGTAAGGTTTGGAGGATTTTTGTTTGTTTGTTTGTTTTTAATATATTATTGGTTTTTACACAGAGCGAAATTGAGAGGGAGAGAGAGTTAGAAACATCGATGAGAGAAACATCGACCAACTGTCTCTTGCACAACCCCCCACTGGGGATGTGCCCGTAACCAAAGCAAGTGCCCTTGACCGGAATCGAGCCGGGACCTTTCAATCCACAGGCCGATGCTCTATCCACTGAGCCAAACCAGTTTTGTCAGGTTTGGAGGTTTTTAGTAGCTTCTAATTTCATACTCTTTTTTCCTATGGTCATAACTGATTCAAATTGCCTTGATGCCCTATAAAAAATTATAAATCTTTTGCTAGTCTCTACCACCCACATACTTCATTAGGGAAAGAAATCTCATTTTTCCTATTCATAATCTTCCATGCTCTCATAGCCCATACCAGTTTGCACAGTGCAAGTTTACCCCTTAGGTTCACCATTTATCATATTTATAAATCTGGTTAATACTATTTATAATTGTACAGCATAGACTCATTTATTTATTCATTGGTTTGTTAATCAATTATTTGTTCAAAGGACAAATAATTTATTTGATAGGATAAATAAAACTCATCCTCTTCACTTGCAGCAAAGATAAATTACCAAAATGTTTAGGATTCTTTAATGCCCCTAGCTATTCAGTGTTTGAAATATTTTGAAACTTAATCTGATGGCTCTAAGTAAATTTCAATGTACACATCTAATCGTTGTTAGAAAATAACTTCTTTCAGCAGAAAAAACTCAAGTTTACATATTTGTTATTTTAGTACTCTTTTCAAAGTTACCTTTTCTTTTCTCATGGTCATTGAGTACAAACACTCCAACTCCCAATAGCTTAAGAAGGTCAATTAAGATGTGGAATCATACACTACCGCTGTGTTGATAGTCCCTGAAGTACATTCCTCACCATTGATTTTAAGTTTCCAATTTTCGTTCAGCCATTCTTAGCTCAGGAAACTTATCTAATGTGTCAACACTAAGCAGTAGCTGTGATCCCATACCTATCATCAAATTAGGAAGACAACAATGAAAAACTTAGGGGATCCTGTTGAAAACTATTTACTAAATTACATGGAGTTATACTGACACTATAATACAAAGTGGATGTAAAATTTCTGCACATAAAATACCTTATTTTTCCCATATACATCATGATAGTAATAAGCTTGTCTTTATTCTCCACTTATATGGTTTAATCTTACCAACTTATTGTTAGAGACATTAATTTTCACAAAGGTTCTAGAGAGACATCTAATTCTGCTTTTATAGTGCTCCGGTTCTGTTATAATAAGTTCTGTCTTCTTAATGGGCACTAAACAATGTTGTGTGCTCTGCCTGCTACAGGGTAACAGAATGTGTTTTCATGTTCATAATGTATAGGAAGTTACATATTCTCTATATTAGGATATTATTAATCTTGTCCTTCTCCAGTAAAATACAGTTTAATTCAATATCTCCTAGAACTCAAAACTCATCATAAGGGATATATCATTTTAATTTTGTTATTCTTAGATTATAAAACATAAAGTGTTGTGCACATATATGGTAAAAAATAAAACAAAAATCATAAAAAGTGTTTTCTTATTTAAAAATGTTATTGATTTCAGAGGGAAAGGGAGAGGGAGAGATAGAAACATCAATGAGGAGAGAGAATCATTAATCACATTCCTCCTGCTCACCCTGTACTAGGGATCAAGCCTGCAACCTAAGCATGAACTCTGACTTGAACTGTGGTTCACAGGTTGATGTTCAACCACTGAGCTACTCAGGCAGGGCCATAAAGGTATTTTTTAAAAAAATCTATTTTATTTCTTCTATTGGTTCATATCCAATTAAAATATATTATGGATGGCTATAAACCTTTTTGAATTATTCTGCTGTACTTCACTCCACTGTGGAATTCATGCATTTTGATAACCTAATAGATAAAGTGTCTTCCAGTCATACAAAGAGATCAAATGGTTCAGAATCCTTTGGAAATAGTAGTTATTTTTTTTAACAAGTGCAAATATCAAGGCTAAAGCCACTATACATGTTTAGCCAACAAATCTTCTTGAACATGTAATTTTTCAATGTAAAGAAATACTATATTGAAAAAGAAAATGTGGAAAAATTAAATTTCCCCAAATCATTACTATAACATAATATTGAATTATCGAATTTCCAGTTGGTCCCGCAAAGCATGATGTTTTCAGGATGAAGGAGATGAGCAAGGGAGTGGGTTAGAAAAATAATTGTGAAATGTGGAAATTATATTTTCCACTCAACTGCTCTCCTGCGTCACCTCAACTGCCTCATTCCTGTTCCTGCAAATACAGCCATTCCATTCGCTTTACCATTACTCCATCATTTAATGGGATGCCTTCTACCCCAACACACTGAAATGATACCCATAGTCAGATTTCAATTCAGCCCCTACTACCTCAAAACTGCGTTTAGAGTATAATGTCTTGCATTCTGTTACCTATTCCCCATCCACACCAAGTCATCCAAATTCTGTAAGGTTAAGTCTGCCTGTAAAAATTTGAAAAATGAAAATAACTTTATGATTAATCATACATTTTTAAGTTTCTAAGAGTGAGAAATGACTTCCTAGCAGTGCAAAGTGGGTGAGAAATTACTTTCACAAATCTTGCCATCAAAGTGTGAACATCTACTATTAAATCAGTGTTCCCTTACCATGATAACCACTGGATCTATCTATGGTGTCACAAATGGTAAGTGCCATTCTTTCTAGGCTGAGGAATATTCCACTGTACATATGTACCAAGGCTTCTATCCGATTATCTGTGGATGAGCACTTGGGCTGTTCCCACAGCTTGGCTACTGTAAATCTTGCTGCAATGAATGCAGGGGTGCATGCATCTTTTTGAATTAGTGTTTTATATTTCTTCAGATAAATACCCAGACATGGAAACGCTGAGTCATAGGGCAGTTCCATATTCAACTTTTTGAGGAAACTGCACCCTGTTTCCCACAGTGGCTACACCAGTCTGCATGCCCACCAACAGTGCAGGAGGGTTCCCTCCTCTCACATCCTCACCAACACTTCTTTTTGATTTATTGATGTTAGCCATTCTGCAAGGTGTGAGGTGATGTCTCACACCTTGCAGAATGTGAGGTGGTTTTAATTTGCATTTCTCTGATGATTAGAGATAGTGAGCACATTTTAATATATATGTTGGCCTTCTATATGTCATCTTTAGAGAAATGTCTACTCAGGTCCTCTGCCAATTAAAAAAAAAAGTGTGTATGTGTACATGTGCCAACTTGTGAGTTCTTGTATATTTTTAATAGTAACCCCTTATTGGATGTATCATTGGTGACTATCTTCTATTCATGAGATTGTCCTTATATTTTGTTGATGGTTTCCTTTGCTGTGAAAATATTTTGTAGTTTGATACAGTTTCATTTGTTTACTTTTTTCTTTTATTCCCCTAGCCTGAGAAGTCATATTAAAAAAAAAGAAAAATATTGCTAAGAATAATGTCAAAGAGTTCATTGCCTATGTTTATTCTAAGAGTTTTATGGTTTCAGGTGTTACATTTAAATATCTAATCCATTTTGAGTTTATATATATATATATATATATATATATATATGAAATTACTATAGTTTATATCTGAAACTAATATAATATTGTGTCAATTGTGATTTTAAAATATGTTAATTTTTAAAACATCTCAATGACAGTTTATTTGAAAATTGAGGTAAAAAGAAGCACTGTGTTTCCTGTGAAAATCCTAGGAGCTCTGGGAGGATTAACATAGTAATTGGTTATCAGTAAATTATGCCTGTGTTTGAAAAACGCAGCCAATCATTTTCATTATGGGAAACCAGACCTGCAGACACTCTGACCTTGGGATTTCATCCTCCTGAATGGTGAGAACATAGATTTCTGTTGATTAAGCCACCCAGTCCGGATATTTTGTTATGGCGGCCTCAGCAGACAAAGACAGTCATTAGGATAATAAAGAAAATTACCTTAACAATGTGGCAGGCTCCATTATTTATAGGAACCAACTCCCAAGTATCACCACCTTTCATTTACATTGTGATCAGCTGACACAATTCTATTCAATGAGACATAATTTAATTCTGTGGGGCATAGTTTTTTTTATAAAACCTGTACCATATTACTGAAAGAAAAGACAAATTCAGCTTAAATAAGCTATTGTCCCTTTTGTTCTTTCCATTCACCTCACATGGTGAATGTGGGCTTTGGGAACATAAGGTAATCTAGGTGAGACAAGAGCCAGCATGCTAAGAATGAGAGAACATAAGGGAAGATTATGTGCAAGCCTGATTATATTGCTAAGATGTTTTCCTAGCCCTGGATTGTCTGGCACATACATTTGTTTAAAATGAAGGGGAAAAACATCTTCTGAATTTAAACCCTGTTAGACATGTTTTCTGTTACTGCATGCCCCAACATACAAATATATGTCCTAACAGATAAACAGTATATGTTGATTTTAGGAATAAAATCTGTATAAAAATCATTGATTGCTTTCTGAAAATAAGACATCAGTGGCTTTTTGAGGTGAATCTATAATGTTATCTCTTGGAGTTTATCAAATATTTAGACAAAGATGCACACTGTGGGGAGACACATTCTTATTAATTTCTGAGTTTTCCTTTTCTAACTAGAAAACAGAAGCATCGTTAAAACACGTCACAGCATTCCTAAAATATGCACGCAGACTTTATCAATAAAAGCCACACTTAAAGGATATCAAGAAAAGACAAAGTGAGAAATCATACGTACTGGCTGCCATCAATTAGTCAACAACTCTGGTTGAGCTCAATATAATATATGTGTTATTTCTAATACCAGCCCTTAAGAAAGAAGTCAAGCATACGTTTTAGCTTCAGGTAGAAGTTATGAATAAAATGCATATGTTAAACATATTTTCACTAGTCACTGCATTTCAGTGTTCCCCGTGGATTTCACTAGGTTCCCTTACAAAGCTTATCCTCCCATTGTAATTGAACTATAAATTCTTCCGGGTGCAATACAGGCATGGAAGGGAAGATCTGTTTCCCTAGTTCAGTTCATAAATTTGCTTCGAGCCTGTGTTCCTTAGAGAAAGATTCACTCTCTCCAGAAAGTTTCCAGATGGGTAAATAAGGTTGGCCAAGAAACTCGGCCTGAGTAGCACCCTACTATCAGATTCACAGAGACCAGTGAGCCTTCCATTGTGGTTTTGGGGTAGACTCATGTAGCCTCCATAGCAGAGTACCCGAAGGACCCAAAAGATGCACACAGCTGTTCATTACTGCCAGCATGAAACCTGAGACAAAGAAGGTTCCTGAAAAGGGTATTAATCTTAAATGTCAAAGACCAAACTAATGTATAAAATTAATTACTGAAGATTCATTCAAAACCATACTCCTCTTTTCATTACCTCTCAAAACTTGAATGTTTGAGTGTAGAAGCAATAATGTTATTATTTAGACAATTGTGAATTTATGGGATACTATCTAAAACGCATCTAAATACTATTAAGGGACAATTATTTAAATGCCAATTACTAAAATATGACACACCAAAAAAGGTTCAGTCAATATATACATGAAATTGGCACTGTATTATGAGGATAATAATAAACAATAGTAAACACACCTTATAAAGTTTAATTTCAATGTTTCATTTTTAATATTTTCCACGGTAGACACAAAACCCTGGTACTGTGGCAAGGTTGTTAGGAGATATCGCTTCCAGTAGCCTTTGGAATAATTTTCATCAAAAGGCCCAGAGGCAAGTCCACCAGACCACTTCATCCTGTGGCAATCCGTGGACAGCATCCCCTCTCACACTTATAAAAAGTCCCAAAGCAGCTCCTAGCTATCCAGTCTCAAAAAGCTTGTGCTAGTTAAACTGAAAAATATATTTGCTCCCTCAAGTTCTGAGTGGCCATTCTTTGTTAAATTCTGATTGATGTAATTTATTTAAGGTGCGATTTACTAATAATCTTACCTACAATAATAAATTGAGAAGAGGCCAGAATGGAGGGTAAAAATATTCTGCCCCTTGTCAGAAAAAAACAGGGAAAATGGTGTCTCAATTCAGAAATATGTAAAAATCACAAGATGAAAACCATGGGATTATTTTGATGGTCTATGCTTAGATTTTAACAAAAAAGCAAATGTTTTATAATGGATAAGGATGAATTGATGCAATAAAAAATTTGAAATTCCTTTGAGTACCATTTTGTCACTGTTATTCCTGATACCACTGTGAATGCAGCACAAAGGTAATGCAGTTTGAAAACACCTTGTACAAAATGGCAGTAAGGGGGATACTTACACTTCTATACTTCACAATGTATTCCAAAATAGGGGCCCCTCCATCGTCCTGTTTGGTGATACTGAGTTTGAAACTCTTCCCGCTACTTGGCTGCCCATGTATGGATGGAGGGCTTGGCTCACCTAAATATGCAAGACAACATTATTGATATTTGCATGTACCTCAGACAACCAGAGAAACTCATTTTAATAAAAACAACAATCTCATATAATCAAAATATATGATATTCCTGGACTTAACATTTGCTACTTTCCCTTCATTGTGATATAACTTCAGATCCTCTTTTTCCCTAAGAAACAGTGACATTCATAAATCTAGAGGTATTGTGCCCAAATTGTGAAAGCTCAGGACCAAATATATTGTTTACATTTATGTCAAAATGCTCTGAGAATAGCACTGCACAAGTGCAGAAACATGATTTCTCTTATAAAGAGTGTATAATCCCACTGATTTTGTTCATACAAAGTTTACTCATATATATTTTATAATTAGTTATTAATATAAACATATGAAGGCATTCAACTACATAGTATATATCCCCAGGTGGAAAGGTAACATCTTAACAATTAATTAACTGCTTTAATGAGCATTATTGTTTATAGCTAAATACATTTGTAAGTAAAGAAATTTTGTATTATCCAATCTATAGACATGTATTTCAATATGTTTTCTTCTTTTAGAGTTATTAATGTACTTGTTTATGATATCATTCTTCATATGGAGATGCTATCTCACACACTGGCAGTATTTTGAATATAAACAGGAAACCATGAAAATGTAAGAGTTTTTTTTTATGTGAAGAATGACATCGCTCCTTGGCAACTTGGAATGGGGATTATCTGCTGCGCCCTTGTTTCTTCTGCCTATTTCCTCCCATTCCTATGGATGTGGGTATGAACATGAATGTGTCCATACTAAACACCTAGTGGAGGGCATGCTTCAGTTTGCCGGATTCCCAACACCCATCATGGCTGCTTACTGGGAGGAATGCCCAGACAGACAGACTAAGCAGAGTGGAGAAAGGGGATTGTGTGCCTCCAAACCTGGGAAACAGTTTTTTTTCCCCCTCAGCAACTTCTTTATATCTAATATGGTGTGTACAACCTGAAGCAGGTGTGCAGTTTATCTGGGAGAAAGCAGGTCATTAAAGTAATATGATCATTGGGTGTATTGGCACACAAATAAGAAAATAGCCTCCTATAGTTACAACCATATAGAAACAAAGTGAATCGAGGAACTGTAGTAGAGTTATTGTTCATGAAAGCTAATTATATTAGCATGCAGATATCACGATATGACCTGATCTACAACCACACATTTTTTTGATAAATGAATAAAACTTCTGTAAAAGTGAGTGCAATACATTTTAAAAAGACTTGTATAAGAGAATATGGGAAAATCTAAATACTGTAAAATCATTGGTCTACTCAGGTGGTTTTGTATAATATTTTTTCAAATAAAGTTCAACATTTTATTTTTATTTTTAATATATTTCATTGATTTTTTACAGAGAGGAAGAGAGAGTGATAGAAAGTTAGAAACATTGATGAGAGAGAATGATCGACCAGCTGCCTCCTGCACATCTTCTACTGGGGAGGTGCCCGCAACCAAGGTACATGCCCTTGACCGGAATTGAACATGGGACCTTTCAGTCCGCAGACTGACACTTTATCTACTGAGCCAAACCAATTTTGGTGGTTTTGTATAATTTTTAATTGAGTTTAATTTACAGGTTGAATAGTTTAAGTGTATTTAATATTTTTATAATCTATTATTTTTAATAATAGCATTATGAGATAATAATTATAAAAAGAAATTATATTGTATTAACAAATATTTAAGAATACATAGTTTAAAAATGTATGCCACATTTATGACTCCATTATAATTGCTACTTCCTTTGAAAAAAAGCTGTTTGCCGAAAACGGGTTGGCTCAGTGGATAGAGAGTCAGCCAGAGGACTGAAGGGTCCCAGGTTCAATTCCGATCAAGGGAATGTACCTGGGTTGCAAGCACATCCCCAGTGGGTGGTGTACAGGAGGCAGCTGATCAATGATTTTCTGTCACCGATGTTTCTAACTCTCTATCCCTCTCCCTTCCTCTCTGTAAAAAAAATCAATTATTTTATTTTTAAAAAGTATTTTCAGTCAAGTATAAACTGCATTAGAGTGAAATTAAAATAATAGTTTCTGAACAGTCAGTGTGGTTCACTGGTTGAATACTGATATGTGAACCAGGAGGTCATGGTTCAATTGCAGGCCAGGGAAAATGTCCAGGTTGCAGGCTTGATCCCCAGTGTGGGACATGCAGGAGGCAGCCAATCAATGATTCTATCTCATCATTTTTGTTTTTTGCTCACTTTATCTCCCTCTCCCTTCCCCTGTAAAATCAATATGATGAATTTTTAAAATAATGGTTTCTATTAACAATTACAACACAATTTTTATACAAAAGTAATATTAATATAAATAATAATAAAGAGAAATAACAGTAATTATACATATTAAGTACGTTGTATGTATTATCTCATTTAAACTTCAAAAATATTGAGAAAAGCCGAAACCGATTTGGCTCAGTGGATAGAGCGTCGGGTCTGAAAGGTCCCGGGTTGGATTCTGGTCAAGGGCATGTACCTGGGTTGCGGGCATATCCCCGGTGGGGGGTGTGCAAGAGGCAGCTGATCGATGATTCTCTCTCACCAATGTTTCTAACTATCTATCCCTCTATCTCCCTTCCTCTCTATAAAAAATCAATAAAATATATTTTTAAAATATTGAGAAATGATTCAAATATATATTTGTTATTTAAAACAAAACCAAACAACTATCTCCTTACCCTCAACATGCCATTACCCTCACTGTTTAGGGCAGAGATTAGAACTTTAAAAATGTGCACAAAGAGATTAGAAAGTTTGTCATTTAAAAAGGAAAGGGGACAAAGGAAAGAGCAGGAGAGAGATGTGTTATGGTTGAAACACTTATATAGGGGTTCTATGAATGAGGAAACATGTCTCTGAGGAAGAAAATAAAGTTGGAATGGTTAGCCAAGATCTTAGTAAGCTAGAAGTGATCAAGGTTTCATCGAGTGCTGATGTGCAGAGACCCTGGACATTACCAAAGGAGAGAAATTATGAGAGGATGCAATCTTTAGTTCAACCTATTGATGCATAAAGCACAGCAGCAGTTGAGAGAGGGGTGTGAGGATGGCAGGCAGGCAAAGGTCGGTGTGGGTGGGATGTGGGGAGGTAAAGGGTGTTATTGTTGAAGATTGCAAGCAGAACAGAGACAGGTATCTTTAAATTTTTGTTCAGTTACTCTAGACTCATTTTCATCTGGAGATAGCAATATGGATCAAGATGTATTTGCAGTCCTGCTTGTGAAAAAAAATGACAAACTAAAAGCAACACTACCATTGGGGATGGAAAAAAGGGTACATGTCTAACCAATTTTTAGATAAATGGGCAAGAATCAGTCACAAATCGGGATGACATACTTTATGTGGTGACCTTGGCTCTCTTAATAAGCACATATAATAGGCTTATGCATCGATTTTATAACAACATTTATTTAGTCAGACTCAATTTTTAAACTTATTCAACAGAAACGAAATGCAAGCTATTTTAAATTTCATTTAACTTCATATAAACTTAGTTGCCTTATAGCACCCCAAAAAGAGTTCAGTGATGAGAACAAAGTTACAACAGTTATTCTTTCGCAGTCACCATTGTAATGGATTCATTTAATGGTGCGTCTTCCTCACACGAAGGGCCTATATCATTTCTGGAATAGGCAATAATCATGCTTCATCAAAAGAATATAATACTGGGTATGTCACACACACTTTCCTCCTCCCTAACAGAGCATAGTCTGAACAATACAGAAGTAATATTAATATAAATAATAAAAATTAATAACAGTACAATTTCATTAATCAGATGCTGAAGGAGTAGGACATCTTCTGATCTGGACAAGTCTTGAGAGAATGCAATATATATATATATATATATATATATATATATATATATATCACTATATAATATATGAATATAAAATATATTAAATATAAATTATAGTGCTATATATATATAGCACTATATATATATATATATATATATATATATTTAATATATTTTGATTTTTTACAGAGAGGAAGAGAGAGGGATAGCGAGTTAGAAACATTGATGAGAGAGAATCATCGATCAGCTGCCTCTTGCACATCCCAACAAAGGTACATGCCCTTGACCCGGAATCGAACCTGGGACCTTTCAGTCCATAGGCTGATGCTTTATCCATTGAGCCAAACGGGTTTTGGAAGATGCACTATATATATGACAGTGCATCTTTTTCCCTTTGGCCTGATCCAGAGCAAAGTTAATTTTATAAATCTGAGATGTCACCATGTCCTCCAACTATTTTAACAGAGACATCATTCACTTTCCCTCGTTAAAATCCGGCAACAGTGAGC
Organism: Vespertilio murinus; assembly: GCA_963924515.1. Taxonomy (NCBI): domain Eukaryota; kingdom Metazoa; phylum Chordata; class Mammalia; order Chiroptera; family Vespertilionidae; genus Vespertilio; species Vespertilio murinus. Next base: position 188,773,903 of record OZ004706.1, on the reverse strand, counting down.
AGAACAGAAAGGAGTACTCACGGACTGGTAATGTTTGGAAGATTTCTATTTTACTGTAGTCTCCTTGCCCTTTGCCATTCACAGCTGCAACCCTGATTTCATAAGTTGTATTTGGTTCCAGGTTGCTCAAAACAACCATTGCTAGAAGAGGAAGAAAATAGATATGCCTGTGATTAATGCGTTTTCGTAAGTCAACAAATCAACCGATTGCAAAGCTGAATACAAAATTTCACTGTAAATCTTTCCATGGAATACCTGAAAAATATAGAAGTGGGTTTTAGGGGAGAATGATTTGTGAACAGTCCTCTTCTTCACCTCGATTTTAGCTTTCTAACTCAATGCAGTAACTCTCAAATAATAAAATTCAGTTTCTTTTGTGATGCTTATACTAAAAAAAGCAGAAAAGTAAAACCCCTTTTTCCACATTTTTAATATTCAACAAATAGAATGATTTAAATAACCATCTCACTGTATGCATCCCAAATATATTGCCGACCCTAAATTGATTTTCTATAGAATGTAATGGCAAAATGGAATTCAGTAGACAGAACTCTGGCCCCACCTATACCGTGTTTCAATCAGGCCCAGTGTCACCAGGTGGACTCAACAGCAAAAGAAAACCATTTATTTGATAGCCTCAAATCAAATTTTTTTAATGCTAGTTTGTAGGTTATCATCTTTTGTGTTTTTTCTCTACACTGTACCAGACCTGGATTCAACCTGACACAAAAGGGAAAAATAATTTGACAAAGTGCAAGGATGTGAAGGTTATTAGAAACCTCTCCTGGGTCATGTCAACCCCTTTAATTTGCTAGATAATTTGGTATATGATTGCAGATTTTAAAATATTACATCCTTACAAATTCCTCTAGGAAGTTAACCAATAGTTGCCTCTATCCTTAATGCTTTTTCTAAACGGAGCAAAAATTAACCAGCGAAAATGGGTCTACCTTAACAAACAAGGAAACAAAAGTCATTCCTGGTTTACTTAATTACTCCAAGTCAAAGGATCAATTCATAAAGAAGACATATAAATCGTAAAATAATATATTAAACTATAGGTAACCAGGATCATATTTGTAGGGCTATATTTTACTTGAACCATACATGGGTAATGTATACTTATGAACATATTTCCAATAATTAATTACATTTCCATATACATTCACTAAATAATATGTTTCATCCTATTCTATAGGGAAAAACATACTCAGTTTGTTTTTGTTTTTAAATCCTTACCTGAGATTTTCCCATTGATTTTAAGAGAGAGTGGAAGAGAGAGGGAAAGCAGAATAATATCAGATGAGAGAAACACATTGATTGGTTTCATCCTGCATGCAGCCTGATCAGAGCCAGGCCTGGGAGGAGCCTGCGACTGCAGTATATGCCCTTGACTGGATTGAACCTGAGACCCTTTGGTCTGCAGACCAACACTCTATCCACTGAGAAAACTGGCTAGGACCTGAATTTGTTTTGATAGTACTTTTTGTTCCATTCTTTTCCCCAGTATTCATTATCCTGACATGTGTTTAGCTTTTTCCTTATAAATATTTATTATTCATTGACTTTTTAAAATATAGAAAATATAAAATTGGTAGATATACTTTATAGATATTTATTTGTCTAAAAAGTCAGAATTTAATATATATGAAATATGTACACACACACACATATATATATATGTGTGTGTGTGTATATATATGTTGTCTTTTATCATGTATACCAGATAAATAGTACTAATAAAAACACATTTCAGATATTAATCAGTTTATTTAATCTAGTACATATGTTCTAAAATCTGCAGAAATAATGAGATACCACTTGAAAAAATTTACATTTGGATTTCTCAGCTTTTGTCCCATAGTATAAAAACAAATGAAATTGGTTTTGAGAGTGCATTGCCTTATGAAAGCCTCAGATGAAAACACATAGTATCAGAGTTAAGGGAGGAAAACTGGAGAAGCACTTATTGGCAAATCCAACTGATTAGAAGCTGTAAGGATAAACGGGGGGAAAAGGTTTGAATTCAACTACTTCTACACAAATGGGGACATTATCTGCTGCTGATGAGATAATGCAGAATAATTCATTACTTATCTTTGACTTTACATTAAAGGACAGAATATCATATGTTAACCTGCGAAAACTAGTCCTAGTCATATGTACTTATGAATGTTAACAGTTACACAGATAATCTACAAAGAGAGTATGCTGTATGAGAGATTGCAGTGGGCGCTTGAACTGCTGCAGACAACTTTGGTATGTGATGTGCCTCTCTATTTCTATGACGTGAAGATGCAGCTGCCACCATTATTTTCAGATTATGGACTTGGTAATGCTTAATGTCAATTGTGTGTCTTGATACAATTAAGCAAGAAAAACAATACAATTTAAAGCAAACAATTGTAATTGTAAATAAAATTATTCATAAATCAGAAGTGTGCAGATCACACTTTATCTTTTCAGATTCAAATGGGTAAACAATAGAAAAATCAAAGTATCAAAACATATGAAATCAGGAGAAAGTGAGGCTATTATTTGGAATAAACAATTAAAACAACAATACCACCCCCCCAACACACACACACACACACACACACACACACACACACACACACTATAAAACCACAACTCCGCATTTCACTAGAACTCTGAGTATGTCTACTAAAAGCTCTTTCTGGCTTAGATTGCCAGCAAGCCCCTCCTCTCACATTTCACAGGGATCCTGGGGGGGAGGGGGGGCTTTGAGTGCCCCCTACTTCTTGCCAAGGGAAAAGCTATTTCTTTAAGTGTAATAATTCAGAACTCATTTCCCTCATGTTTCCTTATATTTGTCTGTTCTCAGTGTCAAGACTCATTCATGTACTGACTGAGTCTCACAGCAGAGTGGTTGGTGGAGGAGCGAACCAAAAAGAATCAGCTGAGGTTGGCACTGGTCTTACAGCGCTGGGCTACAACACTCAAACTAAAGGGAACGAGGGAAGGCTAAGAACCATTAAAATTATAGCGGAGTGGCATGAAAGTCAACCTACTGATGGAAGTTTTCCAACGTTTATACACAAGAAGTGCGTTTGTTTTTCGGTATTAACTCTGAAGGTTTGGGTACAATAACCCTTATTGTGAGACTTACTAACATCGCATGAACATAAAGATTATTATGTGAAACAGAAAGAATTCTGTAAATTGAGACCAATTTAAGAAGGGGGAAAGAAAAAAAGATTCAGGGGAGGTAAAGCCTAGATGGGTAATTTGACTTGCCTTTTTAACTGAGGGGATGTATACACTAAATCACCCATAATTTACTGGCTTATTACCAAGCAGAGGGTGTTTAAATAGTCAAGGTATGGACTAAAAGCAAATCACCACTTGAAATACGAAGGCTGTGTTCCCTATAAGAGCCGTACCTTGAATTATGAACTTAGTTAATAGAAGACTTTCTTTCCCACTTGTGCCCAAATAATAGGACCGCCAACTGGGGTGTGGGATGGTTCATTCCCTATAATTTATTAGAAACTCAAACACCAGGTGAAAGTAGACCTAAATTATAAACTACTAAAAGTTTGCCTAAGGATAAATGGCATAAACTAAGGGATTTTATAGTTATAGTTCAGTTAGAAGGATTTGGAAATCACAATGTAACTCTTCTGAAAACAATAAATAATCATGATTATTTTTTCACATGGCTACAGGGATAGATTCTAGAAAAAATACAATGTCCTCGTGAATTTAAATATTACATGCAATATAAATAACTGATCATTTTTGTAACCTAGGTACAAATGCAAAAAGAAAACACCCCAAAACAAATGTAGCAGCTATTGAAATAGATTACAATAACGTCATTACAATAGAAAATGACAGGAAGACGTGGCCATTGAACATGATTTTATAAGTGTGCAAATGATCATATCAGAAAGAGAAAAAAATGGAGTTGCATTTTCCCTTTAAGAATGGAATCAGACTTTATTAAAGGGAGCTGAACAAATAAGTTTTTGTTTGTTCAGACAGTGTGTTCTAAATCCCTTTCCTTAGGTTGTCAAGAGAAGCAGAGGGTACAGAATATTTACGACCCACGGAGTAACATAAATTACATATGTGCAAACTAATTAAACTGAGCAAAATTCTAACATGAGATTAAATTTAGTCAAGCTTTCTTCTTCGCTCCCTTAAACCTTGGATCTCTCCACGGGGTTATCCTACCATTCAGTGTAAGCAGATAAGGACTCCCTGACTGCCGAGTTGCTGTCTCACCTACACAACAGTTGTTCAAGTTGTCAAGATATGTGAAACATGTTAGATAGCTATGAGAAATCACAAAGCTTAGCTAGAGCAGAACTAATCATTCAAAATTACACTTGCTGTTAATCTCCTAATAGATCTGAAAATACAGTGAAGTCCCTTAAGTTTCTCACCAAAGACTAGCTTTCATTTTCTAAACAAAACAAGCCAAAAAAATGTTGTGTTTTTTTTTTAATTTGAAAAATAATATCTGGCTTGCTTCACAGGAGTTCGTAACATGTTTGAATAATAAGAAAAGTGTGTGTGTGTGTGTGTGTGTGTGTTTTACCTTTTTAGTCATAATGTAGAAATTCAAATATTTTGACACCAGTTATTTTTTACAAACAGAAAAATAACTCCTGGGATAAATCCTTTATTAATGTGAAGTGCCTTTCAGTTTTCTTAAGTTTATGTATGTGATCATCTCCAGCCAATCTACTTTCATTTACTATTGAAAATTTAAATCCCCAGTCTTGTACAAATTATATAATGTTTCTAGATTATGTTAGTTACAAAAGAAAATTATCTCACCAGTTTATAAGTGTCTTAGAGGTTTTTATGAACCATATATATATATATATATATATATATATATATATATATATAATTATAGGATATATAATTTGATATAAGTAACATTTATGAATAGGTTATTTATAAAAATATTCATATGGCTATAGATTTTGATTAACAGTAGAAAATTAATGAAATGCTTATGTGTGATTTGTGTCAGATTTTTTTCTTAACACAATATGTTGATGGCACTAGTTAAAGAACACAGCTCATTATTTCTGAACATTCATTAATTTTCTCTTTATTATACTTTTAAAAGATATTTTCTATAAGTATAAACTATACATAAAATTAACATAAAAATCTAATAACTGAGTTTTAACTGACATGACATTTTTTCACAAGAAGTACTTACCGTCCCTTAAAAATAAATGACTTTCACTTGAAATACACTCCCTATATTATAACCTTGATTTAACAATAGTAAAGTTCCATAAAAAATATTTGTTTCATAAACAATTCAATTATTTTTTTTCATTTATTGAGTCTTCACTTATGAGAACAATCATAATAGTGCTTCAAAATTCTCTTAGAGGTCATATGTTTCTCTAGTTATTCTAGACATTTCCATTTGCTCTAATCAAGAAGAATTTATAATCTATATTCTAGCAAAGATCATTTTTACACTTAATATTAAAGTACCCAGATGCCCAGAAGAATGCATGAGCAGCAATATGGGCTCTATTTTTCTTAGGTTTCTGGGAACTGTGAATATTTTCATCCCCTCATGAATTAAGTTCCTGTGAACTCATGAAATATTCATGTTTCTTTTCTCACTGTTCACAAAACATCTTTCCTATAGAAATTAATTTCATTTCCTTATACCATTTATTTCACTGCTTCCAAAATTATAGATACACAAAAAGCTCATTAGTTTTATTGAAAAAAATTAAAAGAAATATTTGTACAGAAGCTTTCTTTTTCATCGTAGCAGAGACCAGGCTTAGTGTGGCATTATGCATGCATTTGTGTCTTCATCTTGAGATAATGTGGGAAGCTTCCAGCAAACAACTAATTTTGCTTATGGTTTATTTTAGTCAATTTTCTCTTAGCTTAGTTTCCTGTACACTTCGATCTACACAGTTTAAATTCATTAAGATTTAAATTACATATAAATTTCGAATTTAGCTCTGTTTCTTTTCATGGGCACCATGAAAACAGTCCAAGACATTCTAGTTTTGAATTTTAGCATACAGAACTTTCTCCACTTCATGCAAATTAGAACAAATTTCCTTTCACAGAAAATATAGAATTAGTGCAGATTACGTCTTTCCCCTTCCTTTGATATTCATAAGAGCTTACTGCACTTGTGTTTAACACAGCCTGATTTTTACATCAATTTCTCTTTTACCATGTGAAATCTAGTGATTTAGGAAATAGCAACTTTTCTATAGGCACATTTTTTCGTGAGACAGTGTAATCATAGAAAGTTTTCCTTGTAGATACTTTTGAAAAGGCTTTGGAGCTTATGAAGATTTAAAAATGTAAAGTAGTTTAGAGCTAACTTTAAGCCATGATGATTCTTCATTGTTTCTAAAAGTGAAATATACTAATATGATAGAGGGAAATCCAGTTTCACCCAATTAACTGTAAATAGCATGGATTAAAAATAGACAATGGAATCAAAACCTTAAAGTTTAATGTGAAATGAAGTTACAATAACCTTCAACTATTGAAAAACTACAAATTCTTCCACAAAACAACCACTAATAAAAATCAACCATTTTTTCATGATTTTAATAGCACCATCATGCAAATATTAAAAATTCCTCACACATTTAGAAAGGTAACAACTTAGGTAACATTATTATATGTAGCAAAACGACTTGGAAAATATTTGTATGGGTTTATTATAACTTTGGTTAAATTATAATTCTCGCCGAAACCGGTTTGGCTCAGTGGTAGAGCGTCTGTCTGTGGACTGAAGGGTCCCGGGTTCGGTTCTGGTCAAGGGCATGTACATTGGTTGCGGGCACAGCCCCCATGGGGAGTGTGCAAGAGGCAGCTGGTCGATGTTTCTCTCTCATTGACGTTTCTAGCTCTCTATCTCTCCCCCTTCCTCTCTGTAAAATATCAATAAAATATATTTTAAAAATATAATTCTCATTCTTATTGCTTTTACTCTGTATTTTAAATGTACTGACAGAAGAAAAACTATTTCATACTCAATAATTATCATTAGAGAAATATTTATAGGGACTATCTTAAATAAAATGTTTCCACTAACATTATTTACCTTATTTTTTAGTTTTATAATTCAGATGTAAGGAAGCTTAATCCTATATATTTTCATCATAAATACTAATTTAGAAGTAACAAAAATATATCTGCCTTATTATATCATTATATACTGTTTTTATAGACATAACACTACACATATCCAGTGTATACCCCAATTACTAATAAATAATCCAGGAGTATTAAATAAATTGAAATCCTTTGCATAATTAGTGGGTTTTTGAATAATAAAAATATCAAACAGTAGGTTTCCAAAAAAAGATACGATTACATTATGTTATTGAATACCAATAGATTTTCTTATACATTGTAAACATATTCACCAATAGGAAGAGATGCCATATTGAATAATTTCAATTGGCATCACTCACATCACAGTCTATTAAATATCTTTTCTTATAGTTTTATACTGTACAATATATACAACCTAAAATTGTGTCCATATGCAATGGTCTTTGTTATTCTGGTTCTTATTGATAAAATCTGCTATGTTTTGAAGCTTAAATTTATATTTAAAATGTCCACTGAGTGTGCACATTAAATTAGTTTCTGAGATAAAAGTGAGATATTTCCTTCCATAGGCCATACAACACACCAGAGAATATAGCTAATTATAAGTACTAACTAGAGGCCTGGTTCACAAAATATGTTCACAGGAGGGGGTCACTCAGCCTGGCCTGCACCCTCTCCAATCGAGAACTGCTGGCTCCTAATTGCTTCTACCTGCCTGGCTGCTGATCACTCCTAACCACTCTGCCTGCCTGCCTGATCACCCCTACCCACTCTACCTGCCTGCCTGATCACTCCTAACCACCTCTGCCTGCCTCTAATTGCTCCCCTACCAGCCTGACAACCTTAACTGTTCTCGCCTCCTGGCCTGATCCCCCTAACTGCTCTCCTTTGATCTGGCCAACAAAGGCCAGATCCCCTTAACGGCTGATCCCCTTAATGGCTCTCCCCTCCTGGCCTGATCCTCTTACCTACTTATCCCTGCTGGCCTGATCTTCCTAACTACTCTTCCCTGCCGGACTGATTCCCATAACTGCTCCCCTGCCAGCCAGATCACCCTTAACTGCCTCTACCTTGGCTAGCCACTGTGACTTTGACCAGAAGATGTCGGTCTAATTAGCATATTACCCTTTTATTAGTATTGATCATTAGTAAGAAAGATTGATACGTTCATTTTTCTAAAGCTGTGATTATCAATATTGTAATTATCAATATGTTAACACATTAATGATTTAATTTAAGATGGACTGTGCTTTAAAAAATTAAAAGCCAAAATATAAACATATGATATTACTTTGAGAATAAAAAATTGTCTGTAATCAAAGGAGATATAAACTGATTAATCTAGAATGCAAGAAAGTCTAAGGAATTTTAAGAATAAGAAAATTGGATTAAAAAACTGGATGATCAGCCAAAACCGGTTTTGCTCAGTGGGTAGAGTGTCAGTCGGCAGACTGGAAGGTCCCAGGTTTGATTCCAGTCAAGGGCATGTACCTTGGTTGCGGACACATCCCCGGTGAGGGGGAGTGCAGGAGGCAGCTGATAGATGTTTCTCTCTCATCGATGTTTCTAACTCTCTATCCCTCTCCCTTCCTCTCTATAAAAAAATCAATAAAAATATATATATATATTTTTAAAAAGTGGATGATCATTACACATCTGAATAATTGTACTCTCATTTCCTCTTCTCACATTTAAGGGAGTATATATTATTCTCTCTCATCGCTACACTAGGTGGAAGTCTACTACCTAGGAAAGTTGGACCAAGGACTTTAGACATTGAAATTCTCACGTGTGGAAGTGTGGAGTGGATGTACCGGATGGAATATGTGGGGATTGTCTGACACCCTCTGACATAAGCTGCTTTTCCATAGAGCTCTGGGGCCCTGTGTTGATAGTCACTGAACAGCCTCAAATAACGCTGACATTTCCTGGACCTTTGCTATGGGGACATTAGATGCCCACATGATTACAGTGCTTGAAAAGCCCTGTCTTTCCAAGCAGAACCTACTGGTGCTTTCTTCTCTAATTGAAATATAGACATCCAGATGTAAATCACCAAATAATTGTGTTAAGTTTCCTACGGGAATAGTAAAAATAAAACAAATAACAATGACAAAAAAAAGTGACAGAGAACAAAACAACTTTGAAAATAGATATCTTTACAATCATGCCAGATATAAGAGGCCACACTGTATGCATGAAATAAGGAATTACAGAGAATTAAGGATTGAGAAATCTTAAAAATAATACCTAAAATGAAAACTGTGATATAAATATTGAAAGAAAATTTAAATTACAACAAAAATAAAAGTAGAGACAACGAGAAAGAAAAGATCTAAAATCTGAAAAATTAATTCAAAAGAGTCAACATTTGATTAGGAAATTCTAAAACAAAACATAGAGGAAAATTACAAAAATAATATTTGCCAAAATCATTTTACTACTAACAGGTATTAATATCCAAGTTTAAAAGTTTAATGGTTCTTTAATGCAAATAGTAGCAAAGAACTCTTTATAAACCAGATACAACCCTGCTGCATTAAATATATATATGGCTGAGGAGAGATGGGAGAGCATCATGAAAATCTAACTAGATTCTCCTAACTAAAGTATTGGCAGAAAATCCCATACATGCAATTTTGTTTCCTTATTAGTAGGGAGCCCTCTATTTACATCTACATAAAGGATAACCAGTTTGCAGTTTTGGAGTATTCAAGTGGGTAAGATTCTTCATTCCAAGAGGACTGCAGATGCCACTAATTGCTCCTCTGTCAGTCTGATTGCCCTAACTGTTCTCCCCTGCAGGCCTTATCCTCCTAACTGCTCTTCCCTGCCAACCTGATACCCCTAACTCTCAAAGGTTAAGGTAACTTTTTAAGGACAAATGAAGGCACCCGGAAGTAGCATCTCAGTGGTTGCACCAAAAAGTTGCTCAGCATTTGCTCTACCAATGTTCACTCTCTTTCAAATTAACCTTCTATTCCAAATTAGTTTGCTGACCTACCAGGCACAAGCATACATTTTATAAACCCAAATCTATACTTCAAAACACTCTTGGAAAAAAATGCTTATTGAACGCCACTTCTCCACAAAAGTGAAAATGGCTTTCTCTACCATAGAAATTGATCTTTCTGTCAGATTTTAATTAAAATCGAACTTTTACTAAAATGGGAACCTAGATTAAAAGTTTGAAATTATATATAATAATAAAGCATGTATATAACCTTAATTATAGTGTTTATAAACTAACTATACTAATGTTAAAATTACCATCTATAGATTAAATTATATGTAGTGTTATATTCAACAAAACACCACTGTGTTTAGTGGAGCTTTGCAATGAAAAGACTTAAAAAAAAAAGAATTCAACTGTATAGCTATTTTCAAATTATACTCAGCTATTACATTCTTCACTAAGTGAAAACCATAAGAATTTAAAAAGTAAAAGTTTCAAAGGAAAGTTCCATTTAGAAAAATGCTATTATTTTCAAAGAAAAATTGTCTCTTTTACTTACAGAAACAAAGTTTAATTCCACTATACCCTTACATCCAAATAAAACAGGCCACCTAGTAATTCTGGTTGAGATTCAACAGCCAGCTTTTGATATGTGCATCTAACTGGCTAAATCTTTCACAAATCATAAGAAATAGATTAAGTTGTTTAGGAGGAATTTTTTATGCTCTGTTAAAAACAACTTGATATTTTAAAAAACATTAACTTTTCTTCATTTTTACTTTGAGAGCAGAAAAAATTAGTAGTTGTTTTACAAGGTTATTATTTTCCCTTCATTTGTGCCCAATGAGGTGTCTAGAACATGCTTACAAAGTATTGAATGATATGGCAATGGATGTGTCATGTAAACCTCCCAACCAAAACATCTTGCTACACCTGCAGTACATGTTTTGTTTTGTTGTGTTTTTTTTTTACTCAAAATTATACGGCAGAATGACTCACAATCTATATTTGAGTAACGTAAGTTGTTAATATCTTATGTGTTCACAACTCTGCAGATTTTGAAAATTAGTTTGTGTCACATCAGTTGTTGGAGAATCAGAAAGGCTTCAGCAAAAAGTTAAAGAAGAATATCATAATATGTCCAGGTCTCAATTGCACCCTAAACCTAGGACCAGGGGCAGAGTGAGCAGGTGAAATTCACAGGAAATTAATTAATGGGTTATTTAGAATCAGAATCCACTAAGGGGAAATTTTATGCTAAAATTGTCCTGCTAAATGGCATTGCAATCAGGCATGAGCTAACATTTATTTCTAGGTGGTGATATCAGCAATTAGAAGTTGTTACATGAAGAGTATATAATAAATTAGAGAAATAAGGACAACTAACTGGACATTAAGCTCTTTTCAGAAATTAAACCTAAATCTTCTAACAAATGACTTAAAGCAATGTGTATAATTATGTTTGAAAAAAAATTTCTCAAAATTTTAGGATGAATGAACAACACAACTATAATCCAACAGCAAAAAGAAACATTTCTTCACTATTCAAAAATGTATATGTGCTTTAAAATATGTCTTCAGATTTATTCTCTGGGGAAAAACGATTTGAGAATTGAGACAGGGACCATGGTAAGGAGCTAGAACCTGGAAGTTCTTGGAGAGAAGTAAAATTATGAGCTAGAAACATGAGGGAGAGAAGAGGGAGGGAGAGGGAGAGGGAGAAAGATATACTGGCAACTAAAACTTTGCCGGGCTTTGCAGTCCACCTGCCTCTCCAGGGACAAGACATTAGCTATCTGTCCCCAGAAAGTGCAGGTGAAAACACAGGCCACACAAAGAGAACTACACAACACCATTGAAGAGGCATTTGATTCCATTCCATGGAATTGGAAACATGGAGTAAATAATGATTGATTGATAATATTTCTGACATTTCTATATAAAATCTCTATTCACTCTTAGCAAAAGCTAAAAAGCAGGTACCCACACAGGTGAGACTAGAATGACTTTATCTGTTCTGTCTGCATTGACTACTAAAATGATTCTTCACAGGAAGGCGAATGACATTTACTGAATCCTTATACCATACTCGCAAGCCTAAGGCAGGGCCAGTAGAGGAAGAAGGATTCCTGGAGCGATCATTTCCTTCCTGTTTTACGCTAGACTTTTGGACCACTCACTGTAGTTCTATGACCCAAACAACCAAGTCCTAATCTTATAATGTATTATTATTTTGTATATTAGTTCCTTCTTATAGTAGAAAAAAATCACATTTTCACAACATGATGGAATTCTACATGAGTAAAAAGTAGTTATAACTGTTTTAACTTCTTTGAGTTAGCTAATTCTATACTCAAAATGTCATGATTGGTGGCAAAATTTGAATTTTCAAAATTTAATTTTGAAATAATATTTAGTAAGCGGATGAACTTTTATAGATGACATTTTACACTATGAATTTTATACCTACTAATGGAGGAAATATTAATAAATATTAATAAGTATAAAACCATACATTTCAGTACATTGAGTCATCCAATCTCAGGTCAGCAACTATTTTTCCACCAAAAATTTAAATTCTAATTTCCCTCCCTCCCTAGAATTGAACTTTGGTGATTTTTTGCTACTCTTCCATCCTTACTAAGGACGCAAACTTTCCCACTGTTTTTTAAAGTTATTTTCAAAAAGAGAATGTAAAATGGATGGTGGAAATGTTTTTTTCAACCCTACCATATTAAAAGATAAGAATAACACTTTGAACGGAAATAAGAAGCTAAGAATACAGTAATATTTAAGATCAGCTTGAATTAATTCACATAGTTTAAAATCATTGACTCACTTTGAACTCCATGGGAGCGTACTATTTTCCAGGTTTCTGATGCCACTTCTTTGACATCCACTTGATAGTGATGGATAGGCACACCTCCATGGGAATCCGGCTTGTTGAAAGAGATTTTGGCTGTGGTCTGTGACAGCTCTATAATCTTCACCCCATAGGGACTGGATGGTACGTCTATGAAGGAATAATCACAAAGAAAATGTAACCTGATGTAGATGTCATTGTACAGGTGATTTGTTGTGGAATTGTGCACCTGAAACTTACACAATTTTGTTAGCCAGCATCACCCCAATAAATTCAACAAAGCTGCTAAAGAAAAAAAATGTATATATTTGTGAAATATTTAAAAGTGAATTAATAAATTCATAAAATGGGATTGAGAGACATGTGAAACAACTTTCTAAAAAAAGACCTATAGTATTCTGAGAATTAGAAATAAAGGAATTACAAAGCTTGCATAAACTGCTGAATAATCTAAATTGCAAGAACATATACACTAATCAATCTTTACTAACTGAGCAAGCAAACTATAAAACATTCAATAACACATTTCATTTATTGAGGAAAAAATTTACTTAGTTTTCTCTATAATATAAGCATTTTTTTGGCATTTGAAGAAAACAAGCTTGTGAGAGAGAGGATAGAGAGGAAATTCATTTATAATTAAAACATAACAAGAAATAATCTCTTAAAAATATAAGCTTTGTGTGTGTTTTTTCATTAAAGTTATATTAATAATTTTGAGGCAATAGTTATGCTTAGAGAAAATATCATTATGAAATAAATAAAATTATAAACTATCTGATTTAATTTTGTTTATGTATTTAATTAAAATAAATCTCTAGTTGAGATATATAAGTTTTAATTCTCGTATTTAAAAAATAACTATAGTCCAGCCAGTGTGGGGAGGGCAGGAGGCAGCCGATCAATGATTCTCTCTCATCATTGATGTTTCTATCTCTCTCCCTCTCCTTTCCTCTCTTAAATTTATATATATATATCATTTATATATATATCATAAATCATTCTTGTATGTGTTTTTGTTATCAGTCTATTACATTATTTTCAAACTCAATAAGGTATCCTGAGAGTAACTTAATTTTCTTTTCCAGTATGCAAGACTTTACAACATGCTATCTGTAAGGTCAAACAAGCGAAAGGAGAAAATAAAAAACCGGTTTGGGTGAAAATAAAAAATAAAATGTCTCAATAAGGAAATTTATGTCGCCTCTACCCAGAAACCAGAGCAATGAGAGGCACATTAAACATTAAACATATCTTTTTCTGCCTCTCAATCTCTTTCTTTTCTTTTCTTTTTTAAAAAATATATTTTTTATTGATTTTTTCACAGAGAGGAAGAGATAGGGATAGAGAGTTAGAAATATCTATGAGAGAGAATCATAGATCAGCTGCCTGTTGCACAACCCCTACTGGGGATGTGCCCACAACCAAGGTACATGCCTATGACCGGAATCGAACCCAGGGCCTTTCAGTCTGCAGGCCAATGCTCTATGCACTGAGCCAAACCAGTTTAGGCTCTTTCTTTTCAATATTCAACAAAAAAAAAATCGTAAACTTTGGTAATTTACATATAGCTAAGAAATCAAGAGAAGGCTGAGACTCAGAGTGCACAAAGGAAGAATTAAGATAGACTGCAGAGCAAAAAAGGATGGTATGGACCAAGATTAACATCATTCACACTCTCATATTCACTATCACTATATATGGATGCAAAAAATAGATGGTGAAGATAGGGAAACGATTGGTACATTTGAAATATGATGTTAGAGGATAGCTCTGTAGTAACCTGGACCGCCAAACTGATAAGCAAGTGGGCCCTAAAGCAAATCAAGCTGAAATATTGTAGGGGGAATTATTGTCCTTCTTTGGACACATTATGAGAAGGCAGGGTTCTTTGGAAAAGACAATAACGCTGTGAAAGATAGAAGGCAGCAGAATAAGAGACCCAATATGAGATGGATTGACTCCATGAAACAAGCCATATGCATGAGGTACAGGAGCTGAGCAGGGCTGAGGAGAAGAGGACATTGTGGACGTCACTCATTGGTAGGGTCAGAGCTGATTCAATGGCATATATGTTATCTACACTAATTAAATAGAAGTATGCAAATTGACCATCACTTCATGACACCAATCAGCCAAACAGGAGTGAGTACATAAATTAACCTAGTCACCTCTGTGGAGACTGACAGCAGGGAGGAGACAGCTCTCAGCACAGCCTGCTTGGCCATCACTGTGGTGACCTGTGAGCAGCCAAGTGTGGCCACAGGCAGCACCCAGTATGGCCTGCTTGGCAGTCACTGTGGTGTGGAGCAGGCAGGCCCCACAGAGAGGAGTGGGCCTAAGCCATCAGTAGGATATCCCCTGATGGCTCCAGGATTAGAGAGGGTGTAGCTCAGGCTGAGGGACACCCTCCCTTGTGCACGAATTTCATGCACTGGGCCTCTAGTATAAATATAAAAATAAATCTGCTATTTTATCTCTAGAATTGACTTTACAAAACTAAAAGAAAAAAATGATTGAAAGTAATGCAGTAAGTTTCTATCCAGGTATAATCAAACATTCATATAAAATTTTTATGCCTATCAAAAACCAAATGTGCTGTATTTGCTGGAGTTAAAAGAGAGCGCTGTAAATCATATAAAATATGCCTGATAAATAGTAACAAATAAGATCCTGGAAAGCAGTTTCATGAGATTTGGGGTATGAATATTGTAAAGAAATGCAATAGTATACATTCAGCTCTAATTACTAATAGTAAATTCTATAAAGTGCATTATGTTATAACAATGTGGTTTGAAAATAAATAGAATAGTGATGCATCCTAAAGTCATCCTGCTATTAAAATCTTATTTGGAATAACATTTTTAATTCTAGAAATACTCTATGTATGCTGTAATATATAAATACCATCATGATTATCATGTTTCTTTATTCCTTAAGTTTTTTTTAAATATATTTTATTGATATTTTACAGAGAGGAAGGGAGAGAGATAGAGAGCTAGAAACGTCGTTGAGAGAGAAACATCAACCAGCTGCCTCTTGCACACCCTCTACCGGGGATGTGCCCGCAACTAATGTACATGCCCTTGACCGGAATCGAACCCGGGACCTTTCAGTCCACAGACTGACGCTCTACCACTGAGCCAAACCGGTTTCGGCTATTCCTTAAATTTTAACTGTAGATTATTTTCATCAGTAAGTTTGATCTAAAGTTTGCAGAAAAAGCAAAAAAAAAAAATCACACACACATACATAAACAGATTGTGTGTGTATGTCTATGTGTGTGTGTGCTGAGTGACTCTCTAATGTCAATTAGGACTAAGTCAGGAGTGGGGAACGTCTGGTCAATGGGCCATATAAGGCCCACGGAATCATTTGATCTGGCTCTGCCAAGGTGTGAGGGGTGAGTTAATTAAATGTGTGACCAAATATAGCAGGCTAAATTTAGGATGATAATTTTCTATAGCCCACAAATTATGGTATAAAAATCCAAATGGCCCTTGGCAGAAAAAATAAAAAAGGTTCCCCATCCGCTCTAAGCGGATATCAAAGTAATGATGATCTTCAGTGTGATGATACATTTCAAAAGGAAAGGTGCTAAGTAATGGGAGAGGAAAAGAGGGCACAGTTCCTCTTGAGCTCCCACATTTAAAAAAAATATATTTTTATTGAGTTCAGAGATGAAGGAAGAGGGAGAGGTAAAAGCATCAATGATGAGAAAGAATCATTGATCGGATGCCTCTTGCATGCCTCCCTCCCCCTTGGGGGATCGAGCTTGCAACCCAGGGAAATGCCCCAGCTGGGAATCAAAATGGGACCTCCTGGTTCATGTGGCAATGCTCAACCACTGCCTCTCCAGGCCTGAGTAAGGTCCCACCATTGACCATGGGGCATGTACATGGTCCTTGGTTCTTGCACTGTAAACAGAAGTAGATGCTGTTTGCTAAGCTGTGTACCTCAACATGGTACACCTCCACAGAAATAAGAGCCTCATTATTCGTAGCACAATGGTGCTATCGCCAAACTTGGGCCAGTGGGTATCTTTCCCTGGCTAGATAGTCCATTTTCACAGCTGCTGACTGTTACCTGATTTTCATTTAGATTTAGTTTGTGTTGGCCTCTTCTTTCTATTGCTTGACTAAAAGAAGAAGTATGCTTATGATTCACACCTCTAGTATTGTTCCTAAACATTATTTTTACATTCTAATTCGATGGCTACTGAATTATTACATATTTATATATACACACATACATATGTGCATGTAACACTGAGAAGAGTGACTAGAATATACCAAGTCCTCAGGAAATATATGATGAATTAAATATATATATATTTCAGAAGAATTTAAAAACAAAGATAAAGAGCAAGTGCAATTGACTAGTGTCTGAGAAGCCTAGAACTATCATCTCGATGTCTTCTCCCCACTTTCTCAGTCGTTCTATAATCATATTCTCGTTCAATCTGTCATGTACATTACTATAATTAGTCTCCGAGTTATTTTCATCTTTCCTGTAGCACAATTATTATATCCATCTCTTCCTTCCTACTTCTGCTATTAATTCCTAAGCCCAGGGCCCATCTGCCTCCGCCGGTAATGCCCTCGGTGGCTGTGAGCTTCCTTTTCTATTGGACATAGCACCACATTTCAACCCAGATGGCATGTCAATGAAAATCAACCTTTCTAGAGCACCACTCTAATCATGCCCCCTCCCAGAGCTGGGGATTCAGGAGCTCCCTTTTTTTTTTTTACAACAACAAACTTACACTTCTCACTCTGGCTTTCATGATCTTGAATTGTCTAGCCTCACTGGATATAAGCAAACAGATCATATTGTAAAAGACGATCAAACAAAGTCCAGTGTTGCCAAAGGGGCTTGTGGTTATTAAATTTCAAACACAGTGCTCACATCATTATTAGCATGCTTTTTCTAAACTAATGCTTAACACTTCCCCAAACCAATAATTAATGGATGGCATCACCCATCACTGAATGAATAAATACAAAATTCGTGAAAATGTGCATTTCTTTATTTACATTTTTCACCTCTACTACTGTAGGATGAAGAGCCTGGGTATGTATCATCAGGATTTACGGATCGAAGTCTAGCCTTGCTTCTTTTGTCAAAGGAAATCTTGGACAAATCCCTTAATCTTTCAACCACTGGATGAACCTATAGTGGAAGTCTGCCCTCCTCTTTCCCATGCTAAACTCACTATCTCTAAAGGGATTTTTTTTTTAATTTCAGAGAGAGGGAAATAGAGATAGAAATATCCATGAGGACATAGAATCATGAATCAGCTGCCTCCTGCATGCCATCTATGGAGCCTGCAACATGGGCATGTGCCCTCCTGGTTCATGGGTCCATACTTAACTACTGAAGCATCAGCCATGCTAAAGGGCATTTCTCTTCCTTGTCTCTTCTCCGTAACATGGCATCATCAGGTTGTTTTGTTTTATTTCCTGTTCTTCTCTTTTGGAATATTATTCTTTCTTTTCTGTTTCATTATCATGAACTGTAATAATTTTTTTTTTTGTGAAATGGCAAACTTTCTTCAGTTTTACTATCTTCTAAGGCAAAAAACAAAAAACAAAAAAACAAAAACAAAAACAAAAAAACCTCTTCTTTTGTTTCCCTGTCACACTACTTGAATCTGTTGTTCCTAATTTCTACCCTGACATCTTTACTTCTTCTGGGAAATTGGTTTCCTGAAATGCCGGAAAGGTAGCAAGTAAGGCAAGGTTCAGAGTTGCTGACCAGCTCTTTCCCCACTGATGAGGAGGTGATATTGCCAACCTTAGACCAATGGGAGGAGTTTGGTATTTGTAAATCTATCTTTAAGTGGAAGTACCAAAATGACTGTTCTTTTAGAATGCTGTCTTAAACTTTATCCTAGATTTTTCTATTGACACTTCACATTCATTTCTATCATTTAATCTACTCCCTGTATCATAAGGAGTAAAGGGCTAAAATCTTCATTTTTCAGACTCAACTGCTATGGTTCTTAGTGCCATGGGATGAGATACTCCTGGGAGGATGAGAATGCTGAAGGTATGTGAATGTCCTTCCCACTTTGCATGAGGACACAGCCTGCAGATGTGAAGGATGGCAGAAGGCTCCCTACTCCAATCTAGTCACACAGTTTCGGCTGCAAGGTAGCTGAGATGTCCTTAGAGGGTAGCTTGTCAGCAGGACTTCCTGACATCTGGTTAGCAGCTGTAGTTTTGACCTTGGACTTAACTTGTGGAATTTTGTGACCTTAAAGCCAGAAGACTAGTGGCTATCTCTTGCCTTCCCATTCCTCTGACTGTCCAATGCTTTGGTAACCACCCAACTCTCTACATCAAATATTTCCTGCTTATTTTCTTAATATATCTCTGCCTAATAAACATATTAATGGAATTATCACATAAAGGATTCAACTTCTTAGATTTAGTAAGACCTTACTCTACAAAGTGTCTATTAACTGCATGTGCCTTATAGACTGTGCTGAGATGAGTTGCATCTACATTTGCTCTGAGTGGCCACCTTATTTCCAATAAAAACATATATATATTTCCTATGTCAATTGTCACCTTAGTCTAACATTATAGCCAATCTGTAACACATCTGAAAACCTGTAAATTCATTCTTATTTCACTACCCTTCTGGTTTTCTCCAATTCCCAAATCCAAATGGTTTTCTATTGATCTATTCTCAGCTCTTGATCACATGCATAAATTGCCTCCTCACAAGTAGTTATACTGACTCTCTGAATAAGTGTTTTTAATTGTATTTGCTCATATACTTTTATGTATTGATGAAACTAAAGTACTCAATAAACCTGTCTTGATTATATCATTTTACCTCTAATATTCCCCATTAAAATACTCATTTCCTCTTGAGATATCAATGGAAATTATTTCCTCATACAAACCCAAGTCTTAACCATTCTCATAAGTCATGGATTTCAATAGACCATTATTAACTGAGCATATTAAATATGACTCATAAGCAATTCAAGTAAAACAGATTATACATTCAATAATGCATCCAAATCTGAGCCAGGCAACATTTTATGTTGTAGGATAAGCATAAGACAACAATCACTCCTCCTATGGAAGTTATATTCTAATTACATAAAAGTAAATATAATATATGAATTAGTTAATATGAGTACTGGTCAAAAATTAATCAGGGAAGATAAATTATTTTTTAAGTGTAAATAAAAAGGACACTTGGAGATTGTAATTTTTAATATGATGGACAAAAATATCTCTGCTAAAAAAGACCAATATTTGACCAAGGACGAGGATGAAAAAGGTAAAAGATCGAGAAGTACAAATTGGTAGTTACTAAACAGTCATGGGGATATAAAGCTCAACATAGAGAGTATAGCCAATAATCTCATCTAATAATAGAAAAACATGTAAATTGACCATAACTCTGCTACTCCCATGAGCCAATCAGAGTGAGTATGGTGGTTAATTTGCATTCTCAGGCACCAAGTGACTATGGGCCATTGAGATGCTTGCATTGCTGTTATGGCAATGACACAGGTGTTCTGCCTCACCCCCAGTCTCTCAAGGCCTCTGGGCAGCATGGGAAGGCAGGACCAGAATGGAAAGAGGCAGCTCTGGGGCTGGCCTGGAGTGGAAAGGCAGTGCCCTCAGTCCATGGTAGCACAAATCTTCACGCATCGGACTTCTAGTATTGTAATAAGTATGTACTATTACATACTAGATGGGTATTGAAAATATTGGGGGCGGAGCACAATTTATAAAGTAAAGGTTTGTCTAACCACACCTGAAATTAATACAAAATAATATTTACTTTAAACTGTAATTAAAAATAAAATTAAAAACAAACTGTTTGGGGTATAAATATGTATATAATAAAAAAAAAATATTAGGGGGAGGAAAAAGTTCATGGGAAGATGAGATATGCTTAAAGGAGTGTTTAAAGGATAAGGTCAGTTTGGGAGAGAGCTCCTATCTGAAAGAGCAAAGATTATTTTAGGACATTTGAGTTTACATTTATATATTTTGGGCTATGTGGGAAAATAAAAACATTGGCTGTGTTGAAATTAGTCTCTAAAATGCTACCAAAGCCCAGCTTGCATGGCTCAGTTGTTGAGCATCAGCCTATGAACCAGGAGATCACAGTTTGATTCCCAAAGAGGGCACATGCCCAGGTTGTAGGCTCTATCCCCAGTGGGGAGAGTGCAGGATGCAGCCAATCAATGATTCTCACCATTAATGTTTCTATTTTTCTCTCCTTCTCCTTCCTCTCTGAAATCAATAATCATCTGAGAGATGCAAATCAAAATGATAATGAGGTACCATCTCATACCTGTCAGAATGGCTATTATCAAGAAATCAAGAAATGACAAGTGCTGGCGAGGATGCAGAGAAAAAGGAATCCTTGTGCACTGCTGGTGGGAATGCAGACTGGTGCAGCCAATGTGGAGAACAGTATGCCATTTCCTCAAAAAGTTAAAAATGGAACTCCCATTTGACCCAGTGATCCCATTTCTAGGGATATATCCCAAGAAAACAGAAACACCAATCAGAAAGGATATAGGCATCCCTATGGTCATAGCAGCACAATTTCCAATAGCTAAGATTTGGAAACAGCCTAAGTGCCCATCAGCAGAACAGTGAATTAAAAAAAAAGTGGTACATCTACACAATGGAATACTATAAAAGGGAAGGAATTCTTATCATTTGCAACAGCATGGATGGAACTGGAGAGCATTATGCTAAGCTAAAAAAGTCAGTCAGAGAAAGATAAATATCACATGATCTTAATCATTTGTGGAATAAATGAACAACATAAAGAGGTGAACAAAAACAGATCCAGAGACAGAGAAGCTAAGATTAGACCATCAAACCTCAGAGGGAAGGTAGGGGAGGGTGGGGGTGAAGGGGAGAGATCATCCAAAGGACTTGTATGCATGCATATAAGCCTAACCAATGGACATAGGCACCAGGGGGATGGGGACATCAGTGGGGGAGGGGTTGGGGAAAGGAGACATATGTAATACCTTAATCAATAAAGAAAAAACTTAAACTATAAAGAAAGTAAAGTTAAAAATAATGTTACCAAAAGTGTTCAGATAAATGGATCATGTTGCTTTATGATGAAAAACTTCAAACTCCCCTTGCTGTTTACTTGATATAAAATAATGATGAATGGTTTTAAGGTCTATAATTTGATCTTTCTATTCATGTCACTATTACTAATCCCTTCCCACAATATCACTCTCCAGTTCCCCATTAAGCGCCTCATTCTTTACCACCCACCTCTTTCACAGCACGGCACATTTGTACAGTCACTCTGATTTTATTTCCATCTTCCCTTTTCTTTTTCACTAAACCTGTTTCTACTCATTCTTTTAGACTCAACTCAAAAGTTGATACCTTTAATGAGGGGAACACTATGTATTATATACGATTGTTTAGCTACCAAGCCATATACTTGAAACAAATATAGGTGAAAATTGAAAGAAGAAAAAAAGTTGATACTAGTTTGGAGCTTTTCCCAAGAAATCCAACCAGAATTCCATTTTGGGTTCCCAGGAATAAGATTCAAACTTCTAGTGCAACCCTTTTTTTAAATACCCTTATTTGTAAAGATCAGGTGCCATATATTATTTATCTTTTATGGATTTCCTAAAAATGTCTAGCTATCGTAGTTTCCTTCCCCCCTCCCCCAGATGAGCAACAGGAATTAGGAAATTAAGGGGATGACACAAATCGTTTCCAAAGACACAGAAGTTCATCATATATTTTCTGAACACAGAACATGACATACTAGTAGACTTTTCTAAGTTAAATAAATAACTTTTCTGATTATGTAAAAGAAAATGGTTTCCTTAATAGTTGAATAAAGTGTTTACAAATAAATTAAGTTTAACCTGCTTCCAAATTTTATGGAACAAGAGTCTGGATAAAATGCAGTCTAGGGACATGTACAAGTAGATGGACTAGATTCCATATCTACAGAAGTCTGTCCAATTGACCCAGCTTAGCTTCTAAGCAGGTCTCCATTCTCAAAATGACATGTATAGGCTTTTACGTGACTTAGGTGAAAATACAGGTGAATGCTTCGTGATATTTGTGAGTTAAATTAATCTTGGAAAGAGCACTAAGTAATTGGATTTGACAAGGTCTTATGGGTTAAAGAGATCAGCCCAAACTGACTTAGATGAGATTAAACGGGCTAAGGATAAAGTCCTGAACTGGGTTTTTTTAAAAATCAATTGCAAAGCATAGCACACACATGAGACTTCACTGAAAAGCAGTTTTTTTCAGAAAAGGTGCAGGACAAAACACAAGAAGGAAAATAAAAGCGACAAAATGAAATAGAATTTTGTATATGTAACAGATATATAGTGTTCACAATAAGTGAGGTCAGCCAAAACCGGTTTGGCTCAATGGATAGAGCGTCGGCCTGCGGACTGAAAGGTCCCAGGTTCGATTCAGGTCAAGGGCATGTACCTTGGTTGCGAGCACATCCCCAGTAGGGGATGTGCAAGAGGCAGCTGATCGATGATTGTCTCTCATCGATGTTTCTAACTCTCTCTCCCTCTCATCCTCTCTGTAAAAAATCAATAAAATACATTTAAAAAAGAATAAGTGAGATGATTATAGCATTATCCAATTTCATTATGCATTGGTCTACAATGTCTAGGTCTGTGCATTAGATTTAAGGAGACATCAACAAACTGACTTCTACCCCAAAGAAGAGTGACCAAAGTGAACTATAATGTGGCTGGCTGACATCCGTTGAGTGCATGCCACGCGCTGGTGCTTTGAATGCATTTTCTCACTTAGTCCTCACACCAATCTTATCAGGTTGACTTTGGAACGGCTAGTGGGGCACTAACACCCCCTTCAGACAGAACCTCTCTCCCCAGTGCTAGCTGTGCTGCTTGTCCATAGCCTACAGCCCAGTCCATGCCCTAAAACTGCCCAAGAAAAGATGACTTTATCAGAAAATCTGTCAATTAGCCCTAACCGGTTTGGCTCAGTGGATAGAGCATCGGCCTGTGGACTGAAGGGTTCCAGGTTTGATTCCGGTCAAGGGCATGTACCTTGGTTGTGAACACATCCTCAGTAAGGGGTGTGCAGGAGGCAGCTGATCAATGAATGTTTCTAACTCCCTATCCCTCTCCCCTCCTCTGTAAAAAATCAATAAAACATATTTTTAAAAAAAGAAAAAACGTCTCAATTAAAGAAGGTAAAATCATTGTAATAAGGTTTAATACGAAAAGCATACAGTGAAGGGTGAATATAACTATCATGAAATAAATTAAGAAAGTTAAGAAAATAATGAATTAAATTATTTGATGAAGTTTAGAAGTTAGAGTAAAAATCCTTTAAGGAAAAAAAAAAACTTCTTACAAATGTATATATAAATAGATATACAGAGTGCTTTATCAGATCCTGATCTATTAGAAAGAGAAAACTTTAAGGAAAGAATCAATTAATTATATGATTGCAGTTCAATTTACCTTTATGTGTTCTTCATTTTTATTCACTTAAAGATATATACTTAAAAAAATAAAGCATGTTTACTGCCTACAAATTAAAATTATCACCTAGGAGTTGCATCTGCCTTTGCTCTCTCTATATCTAACTATACTTGTACTTCTACATTTTTGTAAAAAGTTAGTATTAAAAATGGTTATCAAATACATATGTGAAATCTTATTTTCCTTTAATTAAAATAAAAAACAATTTTGATTCAACACATTTCATTTTTCTAGAATTTGCTTGAATAATGGTTTATTTATATGCTTAAATGCAGACTTCATCCCATATTTTCCATTGAAATTAATTTTCTAATGACTTCATGGCAGACAACAAATATTAGTGTATTTATTCTTTCCTTCTTCCCATCCCCCTCTTTTCTTCTGTCTTAACTCACTCTCATCTTAATTTTTTTGCTTCTGGATTTTATTCCCTAAAACCTTTTCACACAATCTCTTCCTTCTTTCCCATTGTAGTAAACCTTAAATTGGGCAATTGCAGGTTTTCCAATTACATAATAATTTGAGTATTATGAGCTTTAATTTCTTTTTTGGTCATTACTACTAATGATATTACGTTTGTGAATGTATTCACATAGCAATAAAAATATATTTTATAACTTAATATGAAATTATAGGGATGTATAAGAACTCTACTTAAAAAGGTTTTAAAATATTTTATAAAAGCTATTTATTACATTAAAACATAATATTTTAGTAATTTTCTAATATTTGTCTGCCTAATCTTAGAATACAATGAATCACATTTTTGGATCATTTGAGCTACAAAAAGTAGAAAATATGTATATTTCCAAATTTCTAATCAGACTTGTAAAACATAACAGCAAATTCTATAAATATATATGTCTGTGTTTGCATATTTATATTATATACACAACATAAATAGCTGAAAACATAGCTGGAATTCTAATTAAAATAAGTTTTACTCTATGTTATTGCTTCTATATATTTAAGTTTTGGGGGAAGAACGAGGATGTTTTTATATAAAAAGAGAATAATACATTTTTAAAATAAAAAGTTATATAACCATAAATTTTCTATTTCCCATAAAAATAAGTTTACTATTTTCACTTTCAAGTTTAGAATTTTAAACTATATTCATTTTCGTTAATTTTCTTCTACAGTATCTTTTATTTTGAATTTTTACTAAATTCTTACTATACTTAAAATATAATTCCCCCACATACAAATTTGAGGGAATTAGAATCAGGCTGTAAAGTCAAATTTTATTAGTAAATACATTTTATGTTCTCACTGTATGTCAGATATAACTGTTCCAAATTTTTAACCAACAGCTCATGTTTTAAAACAAAATCCTGAATCATGACTTGTTGAAATATAAATGATATCTGCTTACATAAATGTTATATGAGATTTCAAAAATTATTATGCTGTACTTACCAGCCAAAGCAAGAATATATTCTTGAAATCTTGTTCCTATATGATTAGTGGCTGTGCAATTGTAGCGTCCAAAGTCATTGTCAGATGTAGGTGCAATCTAAAATAATAACGATACAATTTTTACAATTTTAAAACAATATCACAGAAGTTTTAAAATAGACTAGCATGTCTACCATCTTCATACGCATTTAATTACTCAGAGTTCCTTGCAGTAATTTTTCCTACATTACGTCAATATCAATATACTAAGTAATATAAATCTTTTAAAGATGTAATCCATGGAATTATACTATCCACAGGACCAGATATATATAGTTTATTTATCAATATATGAAGTAGATTAATGTCACCATTTGGTTAGGTTTGTTGTTAGAAAAAATAATTAGATATTTGTATGTGTAAACCTCAGAAAGAAGTAGACTTTGAAAAACATATATTCTGCAATCACTGCAAATGTGAACTTGTACCCTACAAGAAACTTGTGCCAAAGTAGTAACTCTTTGTTTACTCTATTTTAGCCTGAGATCAGGCATATTTAAAGTTCAAGAAAGGCTCAAAATATGTCATATTTCTCCTTCTGATGATATTACTGAATATAAAATATAAATGAAGGATGGAGATTCATTCCTAGAAAACACTGAAAGCTTTGTTTTTTTGCAGGAAAACACTGCCCTTGTGTGGTAATCCCTGTAAAGAGACAGATTATCTTGATATCTAATAACAGTTATCTTCCCTCCATTTCTGTTCAGTCCCTATAATTCTCTTTCTTTTAAAAAATATATTTTATTGATATTTTACAGAGAGGAAGAGAGAGAGATAGAAATGTCGATGAGAGAGAAACATCAACCAGCTGCCTCTTGCACACTCCCTACCGGGGATGTGCCCGCAACCAAGGTACATGCCCTTCATCAGAATCGAACCCGGGACCTTTCAGTCCGCAGACCTACGCTCTACCACTGAGCCAAACCGGCTTCGGCCATTCTCTTTCATTTTAGGTAGAACATAGCTGACCTCAGTCCTTACACATTTGAAATCCATAATTAAATTAACCTTCTGGGACTCCATTACTGAACATGGGGAACAACCTTATAATTCTAATGCACCGAAATTCTGAAGGACTACTTCAGAAAAGAGATTCTATTATAGTGATTGATAAAATTTTCAATCCCAGTAAGTATTATTAAGAGAAAGTATGATTACAAGCATTGACGTTAATTTCAACTCTATCCCACAAGGGGGAAAACGATTTTGTGGTAATGGGAGGCTATTAACTAAAAATTCAATTTTGAGGTCCACTGAAGTTGATAATTTTGAAAGATACAAGAGTTGTGTTGATCATTTTCTAGTTAGCTGTCCATCTAGGAATAGAGCAAAGGCTTAAGGACTAGAAATTTTGACAGTTCTCAAATAAGTACTCTTAATTGATTAAATATTCATTTTTCTTACATTTAGTTTTTAATGATCCAGGCTAACTTAACTCAAATAAGTTTACTAATGAAGAGGGAATTGGGCTAAAAAAGTCTTTATTCTATAGGATTATGATAAAGTTATTTGTATTTTCCATAGGGAAGAATGGCTACTGAATATGAAAGGCCAAGTGAGTACATAGCTATAGGGCACAATATGCCAACGAAGATGAGAGGTTCCACCATAAACCATTGATTCTGTCACCTTGATCTCAAATGTCCATTCTCCAGAAATGTGTGGGGGTGAAAAGAAAGGTTTCTTTCGTTTAAGAAGCCATGTCTGTGGTCTTTGGTTTTGGCAGCCAGAGCACGCAAATATATTGCCCCAAAGCAATTAAATACATCGGTTTGTAGCTATGGTTAAATCCCTAAAATTTAGGTTAAATCTGACCAAATATGTTATGAAATCGAGTTCCATGTCCATTTGCCAGTGGCTAGTCCTAATACAAAGAAACCAATTTAAATTGATTTAGACAAACGTGATTTAATTACCAGTCAATTATCCAAAGGTTTGGGGAAGGGATGGTCAAATCCTTTTATCAACCAAACTTTTACCTAGGTCCAATTGCCAGGTAGCAGAGTTTATAGGGCTCCAATGAGAACATATTTAGTTCATCCAGTATGGATTATTAGATGTTATTCTAAAACATAGATTTTCAAAGATTAGTTCTCTATGTCCACCTACTGTCTGCAGTAAATTTTGTCATTGATATGGTGACTCCCCGAGAGCCAAGGACCACCAGAGTTCCAAAGGAACAGTGCCTCAGGCTTAAGTTGGAAAACAAAGGGGAATGAAGCAATGTAAATAGAATTAGTGGGGAAGGTAGCATCTGCTCAGATAAATTAGACTGTTGTACTGAAGAACATTCCCAATTGTTCTGAAAGCGCCATAAATTGGAAGGGCTGATGATCGTTGTCATAGGCATTTAAACTGGAAATTAGTGCAAGCACCATCTGCACTTTAGTAAATACAAGGTGTTGTATTCAAACAGGATATAAAGGCCGGGCACTTGGCAGCACAAAACAATTACCTACCATCTTAATTGTAAAAATAAAATGAAATGAGGCATCGGGTAAGTAAATCTGGATTATTTAGGAACTTGTGAATATATAGCGAGCACATCGCATGTATATATGCTGGTCTAAGGAGAAGGAAGTGTCACCACAGAAAAAATGACTAGTATAAACACCAAAATTGTAATCTGTGCCGCAAGAGCTTACAAATCACCTTCCTATTTGTCCTAATACAATTGTTTTAATTTTGCAAAAATAAATGAATGAGAAATGAGGACTTTTGCTATACACTCATATTTCTATATACATAGTAAAATGTTAATCATTAATGGGTCATAATCCAAATGCATAAAATTTCCCTCTCAGTAAATAAACATAGGATTTATATGCATTCTGTAACATAAACATATGGTACTATATTCATATGTTAAGATCTTTAAACATAGTGTAAAATAATAGGTGATGACTAAAATAGTATAATTTATTTATATGTACACAAAGACTTACCTCTAATATCATCTTTCTTCCTGTACTATATGTCTTTAAATTAGTAGTGTTTTTAGCTGGCAAGACTAATTTCTCTCTTCTCCAGTGGACTGATGCTGGTGGATTAGATTTCACATCACAGCTTATATTGATCGGATTTCCTTCCCAAGAGTAATAAATTGTTTGGTTTGATATGAACTTGGGAGCATCTATAAAGCAATAGAACATAGCCAATTTACACTCCTTTCATTAAGATAACCATTTAATTACTATAAACAATAGTAAGTATGACTTGACTATAAACAACCATTCTAATTTCATATATTTAATATGTGATATCAGAACTAATAAAACAAATAAAAATTATTTGACTGTTTCATCAAATAATTTTAATATTAATATAAGAGCATTCAAAGTTGATCAATTTTTAAAATATGCAATAATGCTCAGTGTTAAGTTTGCTTTTAATATTCTGACAAAAAATATCTAACCAGTAAATTAATGGCTACACACATTTGGAATTTGTTTCTCAAACAACTGATATTGTAAAGTGAGATTTTAGTATAAAACGTAACAAAATCAGTACCTTATATAATTTTAAAATCTTGGCCTAACCATATAGTTTCTCTGAAAAAATATTTTGAAACAGATTCCTAAAATGTTACTCCCAGCTTTTATTAAATAAGAGATGATTTAATTTAGTTAAAAGTTAATTTGAAAATCAATGAATTACTATGATGCCTTGACAATTGTTAGGCCCCTTCACCAGACCACAGTTAAAATAAATAACAGTTAAGAGAAAATTGACAATATAGTATGTCATTTCATTTAAATAACATCATTGTGAAGACATATAAATATGGGCCTTCATTTTGGTCCACTCTAGAACTTTGGCATGGTAAAAATGTCAATCAATCGTAATCTCTCTTTTAAAAATTTATTTTAGAGAAAGAAAATGAGAGAGGGGAGAAAAGGAGAAAAGGAGGGAGAGAGGGAAGGAGGGAAGGAGGGAGGGAGGGAGAAATATCCATCAGCCTCCTCCCACATGTGCCCTTAAGGTAATGGAACCTGCCATCCACAGACTATATATCAGATACATAACACAGGAATAAAAAAACTAATAATCAAATAATCATTTAAAAAGTCTAGTCTATATATGATGTATTGTATGATTTTAATGCCCATCTCACATAGAAGCTTGAAATGTTGATTAAATATTTTTATGATAATAAGTTTTTACATTTTATTCTATTCAATCTTGTAAACCTTGTGAGTAAGGTGGTACCTAATTGTGAGCAGGAAGGATCTGGATTAAGAGCTGTCAAGCTTATTCTAGTACCAAACTGTAGGTCTGGGATGTGAATATAGGGTTCATTGTATTTCTATTCAATATTGAATCAAAATTTTAATATTTGTTCCTCACTACATTTTGGTGATGTAGATTCTATCATATATTATTGAGGGGAATATAGTTAACACAATTCCTTAGGGGAATAAAGAGCCTTCAAAAGCTTTGTAATCTCAATTCTGTAATCTAGTCCTAGGTATCTCTTAAAAGAGTAAGTTGAAATATTATCAAATATGTATATCAAGAAAAATTTTAAATAAATTTTTATTGATTTCAGAGAGGAAGGGAGGAGAGAGAGATAAAAACATCAATGATGATAGAGAATCATTGATCAGCTATCTCCTGCATGCCCCACATTGTTGATCAAGCCAGCAACCAAGGCATGTGCCCTTGACTGGAATTGCAACTGGGACCCTTCAATCCCTAGGCCAATGCTCTATTCACTGAGCCAAACTGGCTAGGGCAATATATCAAGGACTTTTAATGCATTGTTATTTTAATAATAGAAACTCAAAATAACCTAATGTGCCAGAAAAGAGGATTGACTACATAAACAGTGACACATCTTGACACTTAGGTGCCATGTCTGCTCACAATTACATTCTTGATGCCTTACCCAAGGTAAGAAGCTTCCTTGGTTCTCAAAAAATATACATTAAGCTTACTGGAAATTAAATAATTTTCAATTTAACAATTCAGTTAAATTGAACAGAAGGTGTTTTTAAGATGAAAATAAAATAAATAAATAAACTTTTGCAAGGCCTTGAAAGATTAAGTGAAAAATCTACTTAGGGAAGCAACTAGAAGAGAAGCTAACTTTCTAATATTCAAAGTTAACCGCTACAATAATACCTATATCTACCTCTACTTATAAAAGATTTCACTACTGCTTAATATGTACAAAATATAATCTTTTATTCATTATAATATTCTAGGGAGATACTTATGAATCCTTTATTTGAATAAAAATATAGCTGGATATAAAAGTCATACATGCTAATAGAACTATTAATAGTTGACTCACAGTCTACTTTGTCCACAATATGGCATCTGTGTATATATGTGTTATATTATAATTTAACCATAAATGTAGGGCAGGGTTGTTTTTTTTTAAATAAACGTAATGGCTATTAATTACTTGCCTATGATCTTAGTGGGAATTTAATTCAGAATTGGATGTTGAATACAAACATGCTATAGGCTATCCGTGCTACACTGAAAGCTACATTAAAAAAGTTATTTGTGGGGTGAGGCAACAGAATATAGATATTGCACATCTACAATATAACAGAAACTAGATTCCTGTACATTATATGTTTTGTAACTATCAAAAACAGTAGCAAGACAGCCATAGTCAGGCACAAGATGGGCAGGTCTGACATCAAATAGGGGTTGGGCCATTGTTTGAAGAAGGACGTGACTCTGGGAAAAACAACACGTGAGGACTACAGCCTGAGAAAGATGTACCTTTGAGGACAATTATGTGATACTATAATCAATAAAATTAATAAATTTAAAAAACAAAATAGTGCAAAAAAAAAGAAAGATGCAGCTATATTTCACCTTGATAAATCAAAAATTGTAACACCCACAAAACTAGGCCTTTACAGAAAAGTAGGCATTTTTCATTATAGAAAGCTTTTCATGTTGTATGGAGGAAATAAATTTTGCCAGTTAAGAATATAAGAAAATTCAGAGGAGTAGAGAAGAATATGGCATAGGCAGTGAATATCACTTTAATAAGTTAATATCTCTTTTATTATTATTAATGTTTTAATTCTCACCTGAGGATTTTTTTCAATGGTTTTTTATAGAAAGTGGAAGAGAAAGGGAAAGACAGAGAAATAACAATGTGATATAACACACTGGTTGGCTGCCTCC
Organism: Vespertilio murinus; assembly: GCA_963924515.1. NCBI lineage: Eukaryota > Metazoa > Chordata > Mammalia > Chiroptera > Vespertilionidae > Vespertilio > Vespertilio murinus. Next base: position 188,741,851 of record OZ004706.1, on the reverse strand, counting down.
TGCATGTGCCCTGACCAGGGCCCGGAGGAGAACCTGGAGCCAAGATTATGTGACCATGACCGGACTCGGACCCGGGAACCTTCATTCAACGGCCAATGCTCCATCCACTGAGCCAAACCGGCTAGGGCAATAAGTTAATTTCTTTAAAACTGGAGAATGCACAAGAGGAGATAATATGAGGTCCTCGGTGTTGAAAATTTTGGGAAGTAAATTATCTTTAGGCTCCCATATCTTCTATGCAATGACTATGTGATTCATAAAAATGTATGCAGTACTTCACAGACTGTGAGAAGACGACTATGTCAAACCGGCTCTAAAATGAATACACACTTTAAAAATCAAGGCACTGAGTTCACTTAGCTGTCATCACAATGGGAAGGTCTCTAAAGAGAAATTATTTTGATTTTATGAAATGGCAGCTGGTTAGGCAGAAAGCCAAGCTGGATCCCTTCAGCATTCGGAAGCGCTTATATCCAGACCTGGACTGGCTCTCTCATTTCAAGTTTCCAGCATAAGAAGAAAGAACAAAAGTGTGCCCCTGTCTGACTGTCACTTTCTCAGAGTTGGGGTCAGGAGAGTCACATTCCAGCTGCACCCGGAGACATCCAAGCAACGTTTAAGGCTGCCTTCAGATTGGGCGACATGTTTCTCCTGTTTGATTAATGCGCTTTGTGTTTTATTAATTTATCCGCCTTATTGCTGGGGCTTAGAGCTGAATGTGCAGCTGGCACTCATCACTCCTTTCCTGTCACCGTCCAAGGCTTCCCGACTTGATTCCTTGCTTCGCACAAGCTTTCATTCACTTTCTCTTATCATTTCCTCTCAGGCCGGGCAGGCTGTTCGTTCTGAACATGGCTTACTTGGGCTTGGTCCCTGTGACCTGGGTCAGGGCTTACTGCTTGCTGAGTGCTGGCCTGGATTTCTGAATGCTGGCTGCTCATGAGAGGACTGAAGCTGATGGCAAAATACAACACAGGCGCTGGCCACTGAAATATAAAAATATCTGACCTGGATTCCCATTTTTTTATGAATAACAGAAATCAGGGAACTCACAGAATACATTCAACTATACGCTATCCATTTTGTGAATCAAATTGAAAAGCATGATCATGGTAAGATTTACAAACAATGAACAGTAAACTTAAGTCTTTTAAAATCATATTGACAACACAGGTATTGCCTTTGTAAGACAGTATTGCACACTCGAAATAATTTACATGCTGTGGTGAAATATTGTCCTTTCTTCGAGTCATCACACTCTGGGGTATAATATTTTAAATATTTTCTTCCTTAATATTAGATTTTTAAGAACCACAATATATAGCAACAATTATTTGAATGTGTAATAAAATATTCTATTTTAAAAGCTTTGGCACTGGCCCTAGCCAGTTTGGCTCAGTGGGTAGAATGTCAGCCTGCAGACTGAAAGGTCCTAGGTTCCATTCCGGTCAAGGACACATGTCTAGGTTGTGGGCTGGATCCCCAGTAGGGGGCATGCAGGAGGCAGCTAATCAATGATTCTCTCTAATCACTGATGTTTCTTTTTCTCTCCCTTCCTCTATGAAATCAATAAAAACATATATATATATATATATATATATATATATATATATATATATATATTTAAAAATGTTAAAAAGCTTTGGCTTGCATTCCTCACCAATAAATCGCAGTATATAAAAAATACCATTCACTTCTCTGCATTGCCATGACTACCCCATGTTCAAGGCCGTAATCATTACCTGGCCAACTTATCTTAGAAGCCCTCTCCTTCCTGGCTGTCTGGCCTACCAGTTTCTCTCTTAAGATCATTCTGCTATCCTGCTTAAACTTTTCTAGAAGATTCTCTACACACTTCTTAAATCACAATAGTTTATGAGAGCTTTATAAAGTCCTGCATTAGCTGGCCTAAACCTCTTCTCTGACCTTGTCAACATTTGGGTTCACTTGGTTCCTTAAACTGTAATCATCCCTTAACCTTTCCTGCGTTCAGCCCCTTGCCTACCTGTCTCATCTATCTGATCACTTTTTGATGTATTTCATCTTAATGTAGCTGTGTGTTCCATATCCCTAATTGAAGCATAAATCCCATGAGAGCAAGACAATGTCGCCTTTCCTACAGTTCTGTGCAGCGCCTGCCTTTACATTTGGTGCTCAGTGAATAACAGTGAATGAATGAATGAAAACCCAGGATACGTATGTATTCCAGACATTAACACTCCGCTTAACAGGAGAGGGAAAGCATACAGGTATTTGTTTGACTTTCCTAAGATAACAGAACTCAGGACTTTAATGCAGTCTTAATTCTATAGCAATACATTTTTTCCCCATAGACCCTTATGGTCTATTTTGGGAAGAAGCCAGCCCCTTGAATTAGCTAAAAAAATTCACTGTACACTTTCTTATATAGCTAAAATACCTTGATGCTCAGTCATTAAGTTTTCTCATTTGATTTATGATGAGGGAAACTACCAAGGGAATAAAAGCTAATATATCCTTTGGCACATTTAGAGGATAATTTAATTAATAATTTCATAGATCCAGCTCTACTGCACGTTCACTCTTATGCCGAATCAGCTACAGCAATTAGCTAGGTTCATTCCATGTGTCGTGGGAATTCTAATTGCTACATGGAATACTAAGTTAGATGTGTGTTTATTGCCAATGTAACCATAGTACTGGATGTGCATTTTCCATACTAAATTTGAACAACCAAATTATACATAAGGCTCAGCATACTTTATGACCCTAGAGTCACTAGCATAATTTATATTGAGATAGGCCTATATTTGAAATCTTAACATATACTTTTATTGTTATTAATGATATAAGTCTGACTTATATCACTAATCAGAGAAGTCTGAATATAAAGTAAATTATTCCTCTTTCTATATTTTTCTTCTTTCTTTGTCTTAATATTTCTCCTCCTTAAATCACATATATAAATATTAATAAAAGTATTTTGCTACTTAAGGCTATTTTATCCTCTATTGTTGCTTTATATATTGAATTTTCTATAAATAGGTATGATATTTTAAATACTATATCATTACTATGAATATTTTCATATATAAATGTAGGAAACAAAGCTTCAGTGAATCTTATCTTAAAATTTCCCAAGTCGTCAAAAAAAGCATTGGTCCTAGAGATACAAAAGTGATAAAATTATTTTATTAATAAAAACTAGAGGTCCAGTGCATGAGATTCATGCATGGGGGGGTGCTAAGTCCAACATTCACCCTATCCAATCTGGGACCCCTCAGGGGATGTCTGACTGCCAGGATCGGGCCTAAACTGGCAGTCAGACATCCATCTCACAATCTAGGACCACTGGTTCCTAACTGCTCACCTGCCTGCCTGCCTGATCACCACTAACTGCCACCACTGCCAGCCTCCTCACCCCAAACTGACCACCAGCCTAGTCAACCATAACTGCTCCCCCACGAGCCTGTGGTCCCTTACTGCCCCCATGCCAGCCTGGTTGCCCTAACTGCTCCCCCTCCCCCGTGGGCCTGGTAACCCCACAAAGTCTACTGTTCAGTCATTTGGTCATCCCTCACTAACCCCCCTGCCAGCCTGGTCCTCCCACGCAGCCTGCTGCTTAGTTGTTTGGTCGCCCCACTAACCCCCCTGCTGGCTTGATTGGTCCTCCATTTGATTGTGATAGTTGCTTAGGCCTTTATATGTAGATAGGTAATGTTGTTTCCTCAGAATCTGCCTGATTTAGCAGTAGAACAATTTGTAACTTATGAAACTTGGTTTAATAATGTGAAACAACTTCAGGATGGCATTCTATTAAAGTTGAAAAAAACCTATTAAGTAAAATGTAAATATTTCATTTATTGACTTAATTTGATATATATCCTTAAGTTTGTATATAGCTCTACAAACTTATTCATTTCTTAAACTTCACAGTTCAATCAAGCCTTTATGACTTAAAAAACAACAATCAAAAGCAAACTAAAATTTTCTACTATTTTATCTTATAGTGAGGGGGTGTGCATCCAACAATGCTACCTATTATATGCATTAAAGTAATATCTGGGTCACTACAATAGAAAAAGAACTCTCAATATTCAGAATTATTGTCTGCATACTAACAATAATTACCTTAGAAATAATAATGATGATAATAGCTAACAGAGTGCTTGTGACCTGTCAATGCATGTTATGTAATTAAATTACTCACAATTACATTACATTAGGTATGGTTATTATCACATTTTACCTTCATATTTATCATGTCTTAGTTGGAAGACTAAAATGTAGGGAATTTTGTAACCCTTTTCTACTTCATTTTAAGTTTCTTGAATGAAAATTGGTAACAATTGTCACATATTTATAACATTCCAATAATCATAATTCTATTTAATTGGAATTAGATCACAATTACTTAGTTTAACTGTTGTTTAATTGACATATTTTATTTTTGATGTGCATTCAATTAAAACACCTTTTTAACTTAAAGAGGTAAACTATCAACAAAATTTAATTATTTTTACATACATAGAGCAAAATGTTTTGAGCTACATGGAGAAAAGTAAAGCAATTCAGTTATGATTGTAAATTAATCATATGTGATACATTTTCAGCGCATTGTGTTATAGAAAACAAAGAAAATGTGCAGCCCCTCCTAAAATAATAGTTGATTGACATGGGTCCCTACTTTTAAACAGTATTTGGGGGGAAGAGAGCTAATAATGTGTGCTCTTTGTTTTTGTTTCCCCATGATAAACTAGCATATATTAAGCACTAATCAATGTTAATTTACTGAATAGATATGGTAATAAATATAAAACAGATGGTAGTATACTGCTATCCACAATCCTATATGATAAAACCCTAATATCCAAATCGACCAAAAGGCAGAACAGTGCACTGACCACCAGGGGACAGGCGCTCATTGCAGGAGCTGACACCTGGTGGTCAGTGCACTCCCACAGGGGGAGTGCTGCTCAGTCAGAAGCTGGGCTCACTGCTGGCAAGGGCAATGGCAGTGGCAGGAGCCTCTCCCACCTCTCAGGCAAAGCTAAGGGAGCGGGCCTACGCTGGCAGATGGACATCCCCTGAGGGGTCCAAGCTTGGGAAAGGGTGCAGGCCAGGTGGAGGGACCCTCCCCCTCCAGTACACCAATGTCATGCACTGGGCACCTAATTGTATTATAAAAATGGTTTTATAATAAAATTAATAAATTTTTAAAAATCAGAACAATTAAATTAAAAGTATACAGAAGCAATAATGCATACAGCCCAAATGACTAATGCTGCATATAACAAAGATTTAATCGAGGAAGCATTTCTTTAACCTTTTATGTTCATTTAAAAATGTTTTACTGCTGAAAATGGTTTGGCTCAGTAGATAGAGTATCTCAGGTTCGATTCAGGTCAAGGGCATGTACCTTGGTTGGGCACATTCCCAGAAGGGGTTGTGCAAAAGGCAGCTGATAGATGCTTCTCTCTCATAGATGTTTCTAACTCTCTATCCCTCCCCCTTCCTCTCTGTAAAAATAAATCAATAAAAATATATATTAAAAAACAAACAAACAAACAAACAAAAACCAACCTCACCAGGCTGGTGTCCTGATCTTGTACTTCCAGCCTGCAGAACCATGAGAAGCACATGCCAATTTACCCAGTCTTTGGCATCTTATTATAGCATCCCAAACTAAGACAGTCATGCCAGTGAGAACGGAGATCCTTGGGCAAGAGAAATGGTGAAAGCTGTGGCAAATTAGGGGCAGGATTCCATATTTCTGGGCAATTACATTAAGCAGGTGCCAAGAGACAGTGATACATCTAGAAGTTACAGAAAATGACTAGTTTAATACAACTGTTTGGTATGTGCTTCTTTATTTTTTTGGATTTTTAAATATTTTATTGATTTTTTCGCAGAGAGGAACAGAGAGGGATAGAGAGTTAGAAACATCGATTAGAGAGAATCATTGATCAGCTGCCTCCTGCACAGCCCCACTGGGGATGTGCCCACAACCAAGGTACATGCCCTTGACTGGAATCAAACCTGGGACCCTTCAGTCCGCAGGCCGATGCTCTACCACTGAGCCAAACCTGTCTCAGCATGATATGTGCTTCTTTATCTATAAGGTTTATCCTTTCAAAGGTTGGATATGTCCTAATAGTCTTTAAGAATGCTTTATGACTATGATTTCTGAAGTATGTTTCAACAACATTTGAATAAAATGATGCCTGTCAGATTTGATTGAAAATGTGATAAAACTAGAATAATTGATAGCATCTGTGCATGTGAGAAAAGGGATATTTCAAATATTCCCTGAGGATTCCTAGAAAGTTTGGGTTAAAAAAAAAACAAACACAGCCAAATGGGAAAAAATATATATATATATTTTTCACCTTTCTCTTTTAATATTCTATTCTTTTTATCTGCTTGTTAGACAAATAAGCTTTGTATTTCTCCCAGATGTTGTCCTTGAAATTACCATACTGGATATAAAGCCTAAATAGTGGCTGGCATTAGAACCAATTTATTTCTGCAAATGAGCCATCCCCTTTAAAGTTTGCACAGCTTAAATGTATTATGGTGAGGGAAAAAGATAGAGACACGAGAGAGGATTTTAATCACGGGTATAAAATGTGTATCAGCTACACCATGGAGTTTTTCTAACATCTAAGTGTTTACTGAGGTAATTTTTTTCAAATGCTAAAATCATGTTCGCATTTTATTTGCTTTATCCTGTACATGCAGCCGATCATGCTACTAGAATCACTGTTAAGACTGTAAAACTTAAAGAAAGATAAAACAAATATTTATTTGTTTACACTTTTTAAAAATATAGATTTTATGGATTTCAGAGAGGAAAGGAGAGGAACAGAGCTATAGAAACATCAATGATGAGAGAAAATCATTGATCGGCTGCCTCCTGCATACCCCACACTGGGGATAAAGCCTGCAACCCAGGCATGTGCCCTGATCTGGATTTGAACTAAGACCCTCTGGTTCTTAAGTCAACACTCAACCACTGAGCAATACTGCCTGGGTATCAAAGATTTATTGATTCTATGGGATGCATGCAAATATGAAAGCAAATTGAATCTGTGTTATAAGATTATAATTCCTATAGCCACAAAATGTTTCTAATATTGCTAACACCATTTACATCACAGGAGAAAATGCATATAAATATTGCCATTATGTTTAACATGGACTAAAAACAGGTGTAGAAAGTTTGATGAGAAAAATAAATGTAAATGAAAAATTCAATACATCTTAACATGCATTGTTATCACGTTACTGTTAAATTAAATTTATCACATTAAATAATTAACTCCAGTTAATGGGTAATATGTAATGAGTACCTAGTCACAAAACTTAATAACATTCTAATTGTAATCAAACATACTATGTAATCAGTGCTTATTGCATTAAAACACACATCACATCCCTGTTATTGCTTTTTGTTTTATAAATTGGAACGTTAGTTCAACTTCTGCTTCTTAGTAAGGGTAATGCCTTTGAAATGTCGAAAATGAACTGGCAGGAAGCCAAGGATTCTGGTGTAGATGAATTACAAAAGATGTTTTGAATTTAAAAAATTATAAAAAGGTTTAATCTCCTAAATACTTTAAGTTTAGTGCTATTACAGTAAATATGGTAGGTATCAAATTGTAAATGGCTTGATTCTTTCCACTCATTCTTGGTAATATTGTAAATGTGTGAATTGGGCAGTAAAGACTATTCTAGTAAGATTTTCTTGTGTGGAATTGTGTAATGTCTTCATAATTTTATAGTTTCTATAGTGCTTTGATTTAAAGATGTAGAATAAAAATATTCTTACGACTTCTAAAATCAAATTTTTATTTAAAACAACATCTCATGACATTCCATGTAAGATACTGAAAGTTTTAATACTATGGATTATAAATTTGTTGCTAAATGGAATATCCTATCTTATCACAGGTTTCAATTACCAAGAAATAAGCTTATTAGTTAGTCAATACTAATCATAGCTATGAAGTTGCAACAGCCAACCCAGATTTCTACTAATCTTCATTTGGGAAAAGTATAAGACTTATTACAAACTAGAGGCCTGGTGCATGGAATTCATGCATGGGGGGGGGTGCATGTCCCTCAGCTCAGTATGCACTCTCGGCAATCTGGGATCCTTCTCACAATCCATGAGTGCTGGCTCCCAACTGCTCACATGCCTGCTTGCCTGATTTTCCCTAACTGTTTCTGCCTGCCAGCCTGATCACATCCTAACCACTTCCCTGCTTCCCTGCCACCTGATCGATGCCTAACTATTCCCCTGATGGCCTGGTCACCCCCAAGTGCCCTTCCCTGCTGGCCTGGTTACCTGTAACTGCTCTCCCTTGCCAGCCTGGTTGCCCCCAACTGCCCTCCCCTACAGGCCTAGACACCCCCAACTGCCCTTTCCTGCAGGCCTGCCCCCCCCCCCCCCTACTGCCCTCCCTTGCAGGCCTTGTCCCTACCAACTTCCCTCCCCTGTAGGCCTGGACACTCTCAACTGCTCTCCTCTGCAAGCCTGGCTTCCCCTAACTGCTCTCCCCTGCAGGTCTGGTTCCCCCTAACTGCCCTCCCCTTCAGGCTTGATTGCTCCCAACTGTCCTCCTCTGCAGGCCTGGTTGCCCCCAACTATCCTCCTCTGCAGGCCTGATTTCCCCCAACTGCCTTCCCTTGAAGGCCTTGTCCCTCTCAACTGCCCTCCCCTGCTAGCCATCTTGTGGCTATCCCACAATTCAAAATTGAAATTATTTCCATACGTAGAAATTATTACACTTTGTAGAAATATTTAGGTTGGTAGAAAAATAAAAATGTAAAATCAAATAATATTTACTATATAGAAGACTGATACCATGAAGGAGAAAAAAATAAACTTTTATTAGGACCTTGCAATTTAGGCAAACTTTTGATCAGTGTGATGATTCAAAAAAAATAATTCTGAAAAATAACAAAGGGAAGAAATAAATGAAAAACACTGAAAACGAAAACTAAGACAATTATGTTCTTGTCCCCAAGAAATATAAGGATACCAAATATTTTTAAGGTTTAAAATTGCATTAAATATTATCTATCTATCTATATATCTATATCTATATCTATATCTATATCTATATCTATATCTATATCTATATCTATATCTATATCTATATCTATATCTATATCTATCTATAAGCTTCAAATTGATTCCAGAGCTAACGTTTTTTTCCTAAGTACAGAGGTATCTTGGAAGTAATCCAGTATAGGTTGGATAGTGTAGAGGTAATTTCAAGAGGAGTTGAAAAGGAGATGCCATGATTCTGTGTACATAACCACAGAAATCCAGTCTAACGACAGATACAAACTTGAATAGCAAAGACTTTAGGAGTCAACTGAGATTTGAATCACTGCTCACAGGAGGCAACACAGAACTTAGGGGTGATTACCTGCTTAAAAACATCTTTTCCAGATGGTGTCAAATTACCCAAAGTCTGCACAACACAGTATTTACAGTTCAGGACAGAATTCAATAATTCTTGCTATTTAATGAGTCTGCAGAATAAGACCAATTCTAATGGGAAAGGGTAACCACCTTATGCACATTCCAACATGGCATGCATATTTCATCTTAAGAATTTACAAACAAAGAGAAAAGCGAATCTAAACTATATAGAAGAGTTGAAATAATAAAGAAAAAATCAAAATCCAAAAACTAGAAAAATATATATAATTGAAAATATAAATTAGTAAAGGCAAAAACTAAAGCTTTGTAAAGATCAACAATATCTGTAAACCCGTAGCTATAAAAGACTTTTCAATAAGTACTGCTGAATGATGCATGTGTATATAAGGAAAGGTAATCCATACTGACTCTACAGAAATGCACTCCAAATGAATCATTGACCTTAATGTAAAATCCAAATCATCAAAACATTAAAAGGAAAGCTTAGACATAAATTCTTTAATTGGTCTTTCCATTAATTTCTAGACAAGCAGTTTAAAAATATCTAAAATAATATAGATTTGTTTGCATCTATTCTTGGGGGAATATTTGATTTCTAGAGTTCTCTATTAGAAAACGCATCTTGTTTTACAATACCATCATATTATATCAATATTAATGAAATAGAAATTATCTAGTAGAAACATTATGTCAATAGGAGTATCTTACACATTTCTAATAAGACAACTATTTCCTTTCAAGAATCAGAGAACCTACAACACTGATGATTCTGAAATATTTATTAAGAATAATGTTAAATTATTTCTTTTTATAAAAAACATGTTTATCAAATTATTCCAAAATCACATGCAATAACTTAAGATTGGTTGTGTAGCCACCATTTACATTAGCCCTCACACTTCCCAAATTTGTTATACATTGTTATAATTATTTAATAACTCTCTTTGTCACAGTCCATACTTTCAGACTATAAACACTATTTTGATAAACATGTAAGTACTTATATATTCAATCACTAAGAAATACTATACCATATCTATGAGCATGTAAAATAATTCCACAAAACAGCTTAAATAAATAAAATCTCTCACTTCCTATGTGAGGCACAGGACTGTTAATGTTATAATAAACAGATAGAAATCTAAGGAAATGTTGAACTATCCCCAATACCTAATAATATAGTTTATTTGCTATTCTGTTTCAGGTTTAACATTAATGATTATCAGGGTAAGCAGTATTGAGAACATTAAATATATAGTAGTACAGCACTATTTAATGTCCCATAGCATCCACTAGATGTCTCCAACAACTGGCTTTGAGAAGCTATGTTCTTCCTAAAGCTATACATTCACTCCTGAGAGACAAACTACATAGGCATTTGGATCTTCCTGTAAAAATTTGTATTTTTCAACGCAGAGGAAGTTCTTTGGTGAACATATGAAATGAAATGGACTTACATTCGATATCGAGGTACATGCTCTTTTGGTGCCCCCCGATTCTACTCGCAGCTTCGCAGTCGTATCTCCCCGAATCGGACAACTTCACATCTTTAATCTGCAGGGACGAGCTTCCGTGCTGCCCCTTGACTTCCAGACGGCCGTCTGGGCTCTGTTTGCATGGAGTGGCGAAAAAGAAAGATTTTATGTTTCTTTTGTGTAAAATGATGACAAACACACGATGACAAACACACAGCATTTATGATATACTCAGTAAACAAAATGAATTCTTACCAGCATTCAATTGTGTGTGTGTGTGTGTGTGTTCTTCCCCCAACACATAATGTTTCTGTGTTTGTGATTTACTAGAGGCCCAGTGATTGAAGATTCCTGCAACAATGGGCTCTCCTTCCCCTGGCTGCTGGCACTGCCTTTGCTCTGGCCAGAGCTGCTTTTCCACTCTGGCCTTTCTACCTTCCCATGCCGCCCAGAGGCCCTGAGTGGCTGGAGTGGTGTGGCACCTGTATATGCAAATTAGCCCACCATCTTTGTTGAGTTAATTTGCATACCCGTTCCTGATTGGCTGGTGGGCATTGCAAAGGTATGGTCAATTAGCATGTTACTCTTTTATTAGTGTAGATAATTTCTAGCTTATGCATTTTACCTGTCCAAGAGCTTGCAGGGAGACTGGCAGTAGAAAAAATTACATATGTGTTTTAGCAATTTCTTTTACTTAGCATGCTCTTTGCTCTTTAAAAAACTTGCATGTTCTTCCAGGAAGGGTTTTGTTAGCTTCCAATTATGTTTTTTGCAAACATTACCACAAAACAATGCCTTCAATTCTGCCTAAAACCTACATATAAAAATGATATGCCTGCGGCACTTCCGTTTCATATCCACCACGTAAGGAGAATGTATCAAGACTTATGAAAATAAAAGCCTTCAGGAAATTACAGTTTTCATTTTTTGAATAAAAGCAACAGAACTGTTCATAAGCATAAGTAATACCAGATGTATCATAGACAAAATATTAAGACATAGCACTATCAAACTCCCTTTTAGGGATTCAGTGGAAACTATATGAAGATGATTAATTACTTACTCTGTGAATATTGACTCAAATAAAGGAACTGCTTATAACCCAATACTCTATAGATTATATTTCAAATGAGAATTAATTATTGTGTGCAACAAAATCAGCATAGCGAGAAGTGTCTTAAATCATTTAAATACATTTATGGGACACACATTGAAACAGAGATCGTTTCTTCATTGAATTTTACTTCATACTGTCAGAAAATATATTGAGTTGTTAGCATTTTATAATGTATTTGAAATATACTGTAACTATTATTGGTTCAGCTATTTTCAATATTTGAGGTTTTAGTGCCCCATTAATTATTTTATGCCATGTATGTATTATAATATATGTATATTATGTAACAATATGATAGTTGTTTAATTTTCTATATGACTGGAATTCAATTAAATTTTAATACATTCATGTACTTTATATTACTAAAATTTGGCACTTAAAATGTTTCTTTATTAATACCAAAAGACTATTTTAAGGTTCTTTTTTCAAACATCAAATTGATTGGTGCAGAGTATGATTACTATTTCACTTTTTAATTTTTTACTGACTTGCAATTATTGTAGCATTATAGCAGTCACTCAATTTATTTATTATCAGAAAAAATAGTCTTCAAAAACAAAGAAAAACATACTAGCAATGCATTATGCAACTTATAGCAGGATTTCCAGGCCAACCATATGTTCCCCACTCCCGAGTGTTGCGAGAAAATAATCAGGTGAGGTATTCAAGCAAAAGGACCTTCTCTTCTGCCAACTTTTAACATGTGCAACTGCCAAGTTCATTTACTTAATTGAGAAAAAAGGAGAGGGGAAAAAAGCCAAACTTCACAAAAGTTCAACTCAGAATGAATAAACCCAAAAGCAAAATGGCACCTGGCCAGTGTTGCTCAGTAGTTGAGCATTGACTTATGAACCAGGAGGTCATGGTTAGAGTCCCTGTAAGGGCACTTGCCCAGGTTGCAGACTCCATACCCAATGTGGGGTGTGCAGGAGGCAGCTGATCAATGATTCTCTCTCATCGTTGATGTTTATATATCTTTCTCCCTCTTCCTTCCTCTCTGAAATCAATATATATATATGCCCAAATTGCCCATTTGCTATTCAGGTAAATTAGCTCCAATAACTACTTGGGTGTTCTTTGGGGACTCTTTGGTCCTTCTCTCACTGCACGTCTGTCCACCACTGGACCTAGTTGAGCTATCCTTTCTTTCTTACGCACTGACTGCCCTCAGTTTTCAAAAACTTGCACTGAGATTTCTCTCCATCTCACCTCTCTGGCTACTCTTTTCTCTCAGCTGCAGCCTGCTCTCTCCCTGCGGCCCCTGCATCCTGTCCTGCATTCTGTTCTCCCCTCAGTTAACAGGCTCTGCTCAGTCACATCTGCAGGGTGACCTCCACTCACTCTCTCTCCGGCCAGGGTCTCTCCTTCCTTGGAGCGTCAGAGCCAGACATCTCACTCCAAGGGCTCGTCCCTCTGCCATGGATCCCAGTTGGCATGGGCAGACCTGCCTGCATCACCCCCTCGCCCCTCATCGCCTGCTCTCCCCCGCAGACTGTATTCCCATGAAACATACCAATGATTTTCCCTGACCCATGCTACACCTGTCCTCAGTCTTGGGTCACTTTCTGAATCTTTATCTATGTATATCCCCAATGAAGAGAAATCGCAGTCGATCATCTTGTTCGACATTATCGTTTCCAATCGTCGGCAGTTGTGTCTGGGGGACCTATCTGTTCTGTGCTTTTCCCATTTACAGTCTCAGCGGTGCTGCCACATTGAAAGGATATTGACGGGCATCCCAGCTTTTCGGAGAGAACAATCACACTGAGGCTGGATGTGACCGAAAAAGACTCCCTGAGTCTGCAAAAGTCATCAACGTTAAGCTGTTTTCTATGTCTCTCTAGCAAAAAAGAAATCATTCCAGCTGCAGAAATTATTTCTTATGAAGCTCAGAATGTGTTTTTTTTTAAAAAACGAACTTTTAATTCTTACAACAACTTCATGAAGGTTTCACATCCCCTGTGCTCTGTAATAAAAAAAGAACATTGTAGATTCCCTTCCAAATACAACTCCTACTCCTCAGCCTGAAGCTAAAGGACTTCCATATGGCACCACTTTCCTGTCTAAGGATACTTTATAATTTGGATGCCATTTAGTTTGGATTATGTGTACAGTCATGGATATTCCGTGCTTTACATAAGCACCCTTCTTTAAAGACCTGTCTTAAATTAATCCCCTTTTATCCCTTCCACATTTAGACAGCAGGATTCTACCATCATTCCTTTAAGTTTTTGGCCAACTATTAATGTGTATTCAAAATAGTTTCTGGCTATGTTGTTATTATTATAGATTTTATATGTTATGTATTCTATATTCTATTTACTAGTATATTATATATTATTATCTATTATTTATAATTATTTCATACAGGTTTGTGTGCTTTTCTTGGGAAACTGCCTTTTTTTTCTATTTTTGTTGAAAATTCACTTGTAGGATGATATTGTAGTTGAATAAACATGAGAAGACATATTTTTAAAAATATATTTTATTGATTTTTTACCGACAGGAAAGGAGAGAGCTAGAGAGCTAGAAACATCGATGACAGAGAAACATTGATCAGCTGCCTCCTGCACACCTCCTACCAGGTGTTGCCCACAACAAAGGTAGGTGCCCTTGACCGGAAGGGAACCTGAGACCCTTCAGTCTGCAGGCTGACGCTCTAGCCACTGAGCCACACAAGTTTCGGCATGAGAAGATATTTGTGGCACTTGCTATTAAAGTCACTTTGACTAGTGCCAAGGATCAAACCATTCTATTCTAATATTATTATGAAGTACATTGAGTTATGGTGAAATTTACATTTAATTTGAGAAAAGAAAATGTAATCACTAAGCCATTATTTACTTTGGGTTAAAAACTTGAATTTATCATATTTATTAGAATGTGAAAAATACCTTGTTAAAAGCAAATTCTTCACTTTTCCATTCAGAAATAGTATTCTTATTTTGTAGTATTGAAAGGTAATATTTACCTCCACTGAAAACTACACAGTCTCTTGCTGTTGTAAATGACAAACTTTCAACTTGTGCAAGATTATCTGTGTATATAAAAACTAGCATTCTATTAGTCAGAGTGTTGGTATTTAACAGCTATTAATGATAAATATATAATTCTTAACAAAAAATTCTAGAAGAATAGAATAGAATTTCTTTGGGAAGATGTGTGACTCCCTGGGTAATTATAAGTCACTTTTAGACTTGACATTGTCTTTATAATAATGCACAATATGCATTGGTCTCAAATACTTCCACTGAAAGAGCAAAGTAATTCCTTCTCATATCTGACATTTCAAAAGACATCTCTCTCCTGGTGCTGTAAAAATGCATTACACATTTCTGAAAGAAAATTCATTTATATCTTGGCTTTGATTCTCCACCAACTTAAGATTCATTTAAGACACCTGATATTTGATTGAGACAGGTTAATGGATATATTAGCTGTCCATCAGGTATTTTCAGGTTCTTCCACTGTATTAAGTAAGATGATTAAAAAGTAAAGTGCCTGACTATACATTATTATTCCAATCCTTTGCAGAAAGGCACTCTCTGAACTTTGATTTGAGTTCTATTCTTTGCCTTTCCAGAAGGTCAGTTTAAGAACTGCTTATTTGACTGGTATTTTCATATTTTTAGAAAATAATGATTTATATATTGGTTACTGTGCTTTTCATAATCAATTAATCAAATAACTGTGTGACTACTACTACCTTTATCAGTTTAGGATCTATGTGAATATGAATATTTTGTTGAAAGTTTTAATTGTCAGACATTTAAAATTATATAATGTATTGTTTATAGATGTGTGTTTTTTTGTGTGATCTTACCTGACTAGACAGACATGTGTTGCCAAATTAAGAATCCCATGGTAGTACACAGCACATCAGAGGTAGAGGCATTCCCTATCTTTCTTCTTCCTTACACTCAGGTCTCCGAACCTTTTTGTAGTCATTGATGCGCCCCTCCCCCCTTTATGGTCTTTTGAGAGAATTGTGGATCATGTCACTTAGTTATTCAACATTTTTTAAAAAATTATTCCACAACAAGCATCCAAGCACTTGGGATAGAGGCTGAGTAAAATAGAATCACTTCTACCTATAGTGGAATTAACGTTTACCAGAGAAGATAGATATTACATTAAAAGATAATACAGCCCAGTCAGAGTGGCTCAGTGGTTGAGCATGGACTTATGAACCAGGTGATCACAGTTCAATTCCCAGTCAGGGCTCAATCCCCAGTAGGCGAGACATGCAGGATGCAGCCAATTGATGATTATCTCTCATCACTGATGTTTCTAACTCTCTCTCTCTCCCTCTCCCTTCCTCTCTGAACTATATATATATATATATATATATATATATATATATATATATATATATATGTATAAAACTGAAAAGTACTGTGTAAGAACCACACAATTTCAATTTGTAGGTAAGGAAAAGAGAGAGGTAGAGTCAGAGGCATGCTCCCTGGTAAACTGAAGTGTAGATTAAGATTTAAAAATGGTGAAGAGCAGAGGTGCAGTAGAGAGAATTTCTGGCAAATGTCTCTAGAGGCAAGTGAAAGAACTGAGGGAAGCCAGCATGTGCACAGAAGAGAGGGCAGGTGGGATCTCCTGATGTTGGGCGGTAAACAGAGAATGCTGCAGAATCCAAGGCAAATGCACACACACATACAAACCACTGCACCCCTGCATTATATATTCCGTGTGCCTTTTCATAATGGCATTAAATCCGTAATGAATTCAAACTCAACTCCAAATGCTTGAAGGTGGCGGCAAGGCATAGCAGGCTAAATATGTAAACAAGAAAACAGATGCTCTCTGAAGGTGATTGGCATTAATTTATTCAGACTAACTTCACAAAACTGTGCTAACATTGTGTTGAGTTGACAAATGTAGCAAATAATTTTAAACAGATCATGTTTCCTCTTTATAAGATGCATATGTTTACTCTTAGCCTCAATTTTCCCTTCCTCTGGGCTTGATCCCAACTTTCTAACTTTCTTCCTATTTTTATTTCATGAACTTAACTTTTATATAATTACCTTCCCCCAGCAGTGTGCATGTTCATGTATTAAACAATGCTATGCACAGTATTTTAATCTACATGGTTTCTTCATCAATTTTTAGTGTCATTTCTTCTCTTTGTATATACAGTCCATCTATTCAACAAAGAAGAATCTATATTAATAAAAGGGTAATGTGCTAATTAGACTGGGTGACTGGACATTTTCTGGATTTCCAAATTCCTTCCGGACAGTTATGGTATAACCAGGCCAGCAGGGGGGCCAGTGAGGGGGTAGCCAGGCCAGCAGGGAGGTAGTTGAGAGCAGCCAGGCTGACAGGAGGAGATGTTGGGGAGTGGCCAGGCCAGAAAGGGGGACAGCTGGGGGAAGCCAGACCAGCAGAGGGGCAGTTGGGGGGCAATCAGGCAGGCAGGCAGGTGAGTGGTTAGGAGCCAAGGACATCTGACTTTGGAGCTCATGTTCTGAATTATTTTTCATATATGGTTCACCACCTGAGTCAGGACTATGTGGTTGAACTGCATATTGTACTACTGTGAGTCTTCAGGCACTATGTTGGGCTCAACAGAAAAAAAAAAATGGATAAGAAAGGAAAAGCCCTCAGGCTCCTAGATCAAAAGTCTCACAAGGAAAGAAATCAAATGCTATGCATAATGCATGCTGGTAGAGATGAAATTCAGGCTGAATGCCTAATACAGTACACAGATGTCTAGGATGACTTTTTGTAGGTATTTCTGCCTAAACTGAGACCTTAATGATAAATAATAATGGTTAGCAAGGCGTCAGACTAGCAACATAATACTCAGTGCCCACTGCGAAATAAAATTAAATCAGTGTTCACAAGTATCTTGACAATGGAGCATGTTCACCATAAGCTTCCCAAAGTATAGGATAATTTTTTTCTTCAAAATAAAGTAATGAATTAAAACTTCTTGCAAATGCTCTTTTTTGGCATGAAATTCAACATTTTTAAGCATAAAATATCTATGATGTTAACACCTTCAGCAAATTTGACATATGAAGTTTTGAAACTTCAGAAACAGCCAATACCAGTTTGGCTCAGTGGATAGAGCATTGGCCTGCATACTGAAAGGTCCCAGGTTTGATTCTGGTCAAGGGCATATACATTAGTTGCGGGCACATCCCCAGTGCCACAGCCAGAAAAGTTGCTCTAGTCTAGACAGTGGTCTTGAGCTCCTAGGTCTCACACCTCTTGTATCTCTTCTTTCAGGAATCAACGCTGTGCCTATTGTGCCATAAATTGTGCTCTTAGTTGTCATTGTTTTAGGTCAGAGGGTATATCAAACCTTTATTTGGCCATTATGCTTGAAAAGAGAGCTTCTAACAAGTGTTTTAAATTGTCACTAGTTCTACACTTAAGGTCAGCAAATGCAATGCATTTATCACCTACTGACCGCCTATTGTCACAGATAGGAGCATGCTGATCGGATACCACACATCAATATTAACAGCATCACTCTATAAAGCATCCTGGACTTCGATATATACTACTTTCTCTAAAACATTACAAAAATTATGGATCATCAGGTCTGTAATGAATCTTTTCAGTGAGGCATATCAATCACAGAGGATGAAAAAAATGTGAAATTACCACTAAAGATAAGTCTGGTGAAGATAAAAACTCAGAAGAAGGCAAAGATGGCCTAGGAAATCCTATTATTTATGCCACAAGACCTAACAATGATGATAAACAGCCTCCTCAAGCTCCTAATAATGGTGTTGGGATATGCTTATATGAGAAGTGGTCCAATAGGTATAGTATAGTGAAGGTTGCTATACATTTTATTAGAAGGTATTTTAAAAGCATACTGTTAGAAGGTAAATATGCAATATATTTTCTCTGGGTGCTGATCTAAGAAGCCAGTTCGGCAAGTTTAACATAGGAAATGGTGGATAAAGCCACAATCCTCCTCCAGCATCTTCTCTAAGGCACACCCAGGAAAAGTAAGCAGTTACTGTTTGATAAACTCCTTCTATTTAACTTGCTTGGGAGATCCCCTTAATTTATCACTTTTTCTATCATTTGAAACCAAAGGAGATTTTAACTTATGAGGAAACAATTTATTAATTCACTAAGCTATCAAAGATTACATCAATTCATTCAGATTGTTTATCAATGTAATGCTACTATTACATTTGTCTTATATGTTTTTACTTTAAATTTAGTCCCAGTTTCATTATAGGCCCTATAACTCTGTTGGACACCAGGAACTTCAGAATTGAACACAAATATCCGTAGAGTAAATCAATTCTAGTGCTTTATACATTGTTTATGTGCCTAAATGGCTTCAGATTTTGTAATTAAAAGAACAGTGGCCTACATTTATGCTTAGTGTACCTAAAGCACTCAATTAACCTAACCATACTCATAGTTAATAACTGTAAAAATCAATAGTCTTTCCTATCAACTTCAGTGTGGCAGTCAAGGACTGTCTCGGCACACTCAAAAGCAACTGGAAACTACAACAGTATATCAAAGATTTGTGACGGTTTTCACTACACTGGTGGCTTGCAATAAGCAGCGATTTTCAATCAGTGTGCCATGAGAATTACTAAAACACACCACCCCTGACTACTTAGTGAAACCCATTGACCTCTTTTTCCATAGAGGTCAGGTTAAAAAAAATGACAACAGCCAAAGACCAAACAATAGCCATCCTGTGTGAGTAAATCAAAATTATGTTTGAGATTGAAACGGGGACTCAGAACTTTGGCCATTGATATTGGGACTCAAAACATTTTGTATGTTTATTTCTAGTCTGCAGAGGAAAGAATTTTTAAAGGAAAGAAATGGGGGGATAGATACAGAAGCAAAGAAGCATTGAACAGACTGTCAAACTACAGCGGGAAGGCAGGAGAAGTTGGTTGTGGGGGGGTGGTGTTAAAAGATCACCTGAAGAACCTGTACGCATGCATATAAGCATAACCAGTGGATACAAGACACTGGGGGAGGGACAGGTGAGGGCATGTATAGAGAAGGTCAATGGTGAGGGGGACATATGTACTACTATTTGTAATACTTCAAACAATTAAAAAAAAGCAATGACTTCAAAATTAAAAAAATAACAATTTTTATTTTGAGAAAATTATGCCTATTTTTTGTTAGATCGGCAACAGATATATTCTTTAATGTGCAGCAAAATTTTAGTAATTAGTTTACATGTGCCATAGATGAAAAGGGTTGAAAACTGCTGTTCTGAATGAATACAGCATCCCCACCATTGTAAAGCTTCCAATGCCCAAGTATTGATGGAAGAATGTGAGATCTTATTTGGCTGAAATAAATTGATCATACTAGTAATAGTAGGATATGCACATATAAATATGTTTTTCTTTCAAGCAGATCAACTCTTACGTGTGCATCTAAAAATAACCTGGCATCCAAGAATGAGAGATCTAAAAAATTTGACAAGATCATTTTGGATTACAAAGCAACAGCAATGATGCTGCTCCAAGATACTTATAGATCATAAAAATACAGTATCAGCTGAAACCGGTTTGGCTCAGTGAATTCAGTGTCAGTCTGCGGACTGAAAGGTCCCAGGTTCGAATCCAGTCAAGGGCATGTACCTTGGTTGTGGGCACATCCCCAGTAGGGGGTGTGCAGGAGGAAGCTGATCCATGTTTCTCTCTCATCGATGTTTCTAACGCTCTATCCCTCCCCCTTCCTTTCTTTAAAAAAATCAATAAAATGTTTTTTTTTTAAAAGAAAATGAAATATCAAAGCCAAGAATGGTTATTTCCTAATAGTCTCTCCCCCCATCAATAATAACAACTACTCAATAGATGGCTAAACAGAGTTATTACAAGATATATTTGCTTAACATATCTTATTTCAATTTATTATCTGATAATCCATAACTCAAAAGCAAGGAAGGCTTTGCAATAACAATAAGGCAATTTTTAATAAAATATATTTCATTTTATTCATTAGTTATTATGTAACTAACAGTCTTCTATGCACTAGTTTTTATGGCATGCTTAAGCTTTATAATGAAATTCATCAAATTAATTCATCAAATTCATCATTATTTTTTGCAAGTTTTTTACTACAATGCTGAAATATTTTCATTCATGTACTGTGTTGACTTGTAAAATATTTAATTCAAATTTATTATTTATATCTATATTAAAATATCTGCATTGATGCCCATATACACTCATTCAAATTCATTTCATCTCATTCTTGGATTTAGTTACTATTATCCACTAAAATATCAATTAATAATTCAATGTTATATTTATCACACAATTCATTATTTCTGTTAAGTCTATTAATATTTACTTATATCTCCATATTTCTGTATAACTATAAGCTTTTATCTTTTTCAGGGTGATAGCAAATTTCTTCATAAGGAAAAGAAAGAGCAAATGAAGTCTGTGTGAAGATATGGTAATTATAAGAAAAAAAATCTGCTACAAAACCACATTAAAGCCATTCTCAGTATGTAAATAACATTTCCCCAAAAATGATTACTATAAAATCGAGTACTACCCTCACAATATCACACAAACATGGTAAAAGTTCCTTGTAGAAGGAAAATCTTATAATATTGGTAGATTTAAACATGCAATATATTAATAAATGATATATATTTTTTTAAATCAATGACATTTTCATTTTTTAAGTATTTCCAGAATTCTCCCTAAAATAATTTTTATGAGGGCATGTTAAATTTATGACCAGGGCTCATAATCGTTATTCAAGCTGTGGGCTGAAAAAGAAATTTTAGAAAGTTGTAAATGATTGAAAAGCTATCTCTCAGCAAGCTCAGAAGCACCCAGGAAGATTTCCAACATGTCTAATTATATTCTACCACCTACATCACATGGGGAATTGAAGTGTGCATTTTGCCTGTTGCCCAGCTGAGGCCTATAATATTGCTATGAGAGTACTAGTATGAAACAAAAATGCATTAGGTAGACCTTAAAAATGTCATTCAAACACAGCATCCTTAAAAAAAAAAAAAGCCAATTTCCTTCGGAAAGGCGAAAATATAGGCATTAAAATCTACAGGTACCAGGAGCATGCTCTTTAGAATTCTTCTCTATAACCAGATATTAACATTTTTCTAATGTAAATACATTACTGAAATAATCTTAGTATTTCTCATAATTGAGTTGTATAAAAAGGTATATAGAAAAAAGGAAATTGGAAACACACTGCTTCACTATATTAGAGTATTAGAAAATCATGAACTGAAAAATTAGTGAGAAGCTAGATTTAAAAAGGGCTTGGCATCAGAACAAAAACTGTATCTTAAAATGTATGATTATCTACTCAGTCACTAGAGAGATTTATTGAATAAGTAAATGTCAAACTATAGCGGGAAGGCAGGGAAGGTTTGCGCGGGTGGGGGTAAGAGATCAACCAAATGATTTGTATGCATGCATTTAAAAACCAATAGACACAAGACGCTGAGGGGGGGATAGGGGATGATGGGGGTGGTTAGTGGGGGAAAAAAGAAGAAATATGTACTACTATGTGTAAAACCTTAAACAATAAAATAAAAAGAGAAAATAATAGAGCTTAATAAGGACGTATTTTATGCACAGTGGAACTTTACCTCTGAAAACCTGGCAATTTACCTGATATCTAGGAATTGAAACAAAGGATCACTGTTACAACTACCCCATAATACCATACTATTCTACAAGGCTCTATTTTCGTGAAGTAGGAAAAGCAAAGGTAGCAGATTAGGAATCCATGGGTTATACAAGTGGATTTTATGTATCTTATTCCATGTATAGCTGCAGAGAATATCAAGATCATTTTATGCGTGTTAAGTGTGCTGGTATGCATTTGCATGAAATTGCGTAGGTAGGTTTGCGATGAAAGAAATACAGTAATTTCAAAGACAGAAGAACTCTACAGGGCATACACACAAGGAGTATTTATGGGGATTTACAAAATGTATATCTTTAATCCTATCAAAAATTGAATAGATCAGAATACCCAGGAGCCAGGCTCAGTCTGAACTCTAGGAGTGAGGCTCAGTGAGGTGTAGGCATACACAGCTCCCTATGTGATTTTGATGTATAATCTTGGTTCAATATGACTTCCCTGATTAGCAATTCAAACATTTAAATTCATAGAGAAACAGAATCTCATGATAACAAAGATTACTCAAGATTCTCTAATGCACATCAAATCAAATGAATAGATTTTCCTTTAGACAATAATGATATTGAAAATCATGTTTGAAAAAAATCAAGGGATTAGTCTCTCATTTGGAATTTAATATAGTCTGTTTTCTATAATCCATGATTCCTGGAAAGACTGTACATTTTTGTTCCTTCTATTCTTGTCGCCCTATCACCCAATATGTATAGTTTACATATACATATAACTCTTTAAAATACTTAAACTATCATTTAATTATTTGCTAAAACATTTTACTAATTGGTTTGTTTTTTTTTAAATTATAGTTCTCTCCTTGATCTCTGCTCTTGTGTGTGTTTGTGTGTGTGTGTGTGTATCAGTCTTAGAATCCGACACAGAGAATTTCCAGTAATTGAATCCCTGAAAGCACCTTCAGGGGTTGGTGAAGAAGTAAAAATAAAATTCCTCGTAAAAGTAATAAAAATAAAGCTGTAAAAAATTGCCTGAAAGTGCAACTACTCACAAAGCTATATAAAATGCTTATATATTGTTCTTCATCCTTAAAAATAATGCTATAAATATGCCATCATATTTTACTTTCTACTTCAATGGATACTTTATAATAAAGTTCCAATACTTGAAACTCTGCAGACTCTCTTTATTAAAACAATAATTGTGAGGAAGTGAGGGAGAGAAATAGAAACATCAACAATGACAGAGAATCATTGATCAGATGCCTCATACACACCCCATAATGGGGACCAAGCCCATAACCCCAGCATGTGCCCTGACTGGGAATCGAACCCTGACCTCCTGGTTCATAGTCAATGCTCAACCATTTAGCCACACCGGCCAAGATAATTGTGAAATTCTTGATCTCATTTTGATAATTTCAATTTAAGAAGGAAAAGTTATTTAATTTTTTGGTGTAATATATAGGTACTGCCAATTATACCATTATGTATTTTTTTGCCAGCTAAGAATGTGTTTTTTTAATTTTTTAAAACAAATTTCTTTATTGATTAAGGTATCACATATTTTTCCTCAACCCCCCATTCCAATCCCCCACCCCTCCCCACTCATGCCCCCACCCCCCTATTGTCCTTGACCACTGGTTAGGCTCATATGTATGCACACAAGTCCTTTGGTTGATCTTTCCCTTTTATCATCACCCTCCCTTTGAGGTCCAAGAGTCTGACTCATGACTCCTTGTATTTTTAAGTTCCTTTTAAAAAATAAAAATCTAAGCAACTTTCCTAAGCCTACAGGAAATTTAGAGGTGATATACTGAGGAGAGTGGTCAGGCACCAAAACAAGAGCATCTGAAGAATAATTGAACTGGATCTGTGAGAGCAGAAAATAGGCCAAAGCTACACTTGTAGCCTTGTAAAACTTTACATACTAGCAAAATATCAAAATATAAGTTGGTATTTTCAGTAACAAAATTGCATATTTCAAAATTTCACCTTCATAAAGAAAAGACTAATGATTTTAAATATCCGCTCTTAAATTTTATGCACCACAAAGCAGGGAACTGTTTGTTATTAATATCGCATTCTTTGTGCATAGAATAGTACATGCATACATACATATTCCTCAGTGATATTTGTTGATATTTGTTCAATGGATTTTGTCAAGTAATAAAAGAAATGTCATTCACATACAATTCTATCACTTTTAAGACTATTTTGCTGATTACATTTATGAAAGTATCTGCCAATAAGTCATATTTGTACCCAGCTGGTGTGGCTCTGTAATTGAACTTAGACCTATGAACCAGGAGGTAACAGTTTGATCCCCAGTCAGGGCACATGCCCAGGTTGCGGACACCATCCCCCCTTGTGGTATACAGGAAACAGCCTATCAGCGATTCACTTTCATCCCTGATGTTTTTATCTCTCTCTCCCTATCTTTTCTCTCTGAAATCAATAAAGATATCTTTAAAAAAAGAACTCATATTTGCTTAGGTTTTAAAGAAAGAAACATAAAAATGTTTAATGTAACCTTCACTATGTTTTTTTATAATTATATTTACTATTTATTTGAACAAACAGAAAGCAAAATCAGCATAAAATACTAAAGGGAAGTTTGAATCAGCAAGATTGTCATGTTTAACATAGAAAAACACATTTTGTAAATTAATATAAAAATAAATATATACATATATATATAATATATGATCTAAGAATTTTCAGTGAAGATTTTCAGGTGATATGAAAAATTCACTCTATTATCACCTGCTTTCAATTAAAAGTACTTTAAATAAATCATTTTTAAAACAAGAAGTTTCCTCAGGTCCAAGGCTCTACATATACAATGAAGAATAATATGCTAGAGCATAATATATATAGTATAATATATATTATATATATATAGTATAATTATATATATAATGCAAATTGTTCATTATGGTGTCACAGTAATGATCATTCAACAGGCCACATGTGCATGGAACAGACCTAGGTCCCCGCCACCACAACCACGCCCGCTCCTGCAGGCAGCAGTGCTGGCTCTCTCTAGCCTCCCAAAGCCGCATGGCTCCCTCCCGGGTCCTGAGGCTGCACTGCGGCTCCCACCAGCTCCCATGGGTGAGCTGTGGCTCCCGCTGGCTCCCACCTGCTCCCCCACGTATGGCACGTGGCCTACTGCGCAGGATATCGTGCATTTGGCCACTATTGGAAATATAATCACGAATTCAGTAGTGTGACCATAAATATTTATATTCTGAGATGTTTTAATTGTTATAAAATTTAAAACATATTTTATTAAGGTAGTTGTATGAAACAAGTATCTTTATTTTAACCAGAGACTCCTTTGGACTTGGTAATGTAGGCTGCAAGAAAATTTGAAGTAAGTGTTGTTCCAATCACAGTGCCTAAATTCATGGAGAGCAATGTTTAGCATTTCTACACAATTAAAATAGAAAGGGACTTTTTCATAGGATATGACTTCTGCATCAGAGTGCAAAATAATGTTAATGTAGACTATTCCCACTTGTATTTAATGTTTTTAATAATTCTAATTTAAATACCTCTATTTATTTGAACAAACAAAAAGCAAAACAAATGTAAAATAATAAAGTTAAATTTGAATTGGTAAGATTATTTTTAACACAGAAAGACACATTCTTCAAATGAATGTAAAAGAACAAAAAATTGAACTAGTTTAATAAAAAAAGTTTTAATTGCCCAGGCCAAGACAAGAATTTCATATTTTATATCAGAAAAATATAGGAAGACATTGTTTTTGAAGTTAATCACCCTGCTTTATTTACTGAGTTTATTGGCATCATTGTGAAAGGACCATTTGTGTTAAGGATTAAATTTAAATGAGTTTCTGTTATTATAAAATTCATGAAGTTTTTACACATCCTATCTAATAAAAAAGTAATATGCAAATTAATCATAACTCCAACATACAAGATGGCTGCCCCCATGAGGACACAAGATGGCTACCACAAAATGGCCAGCAGGGGAAGGCAGTTGGGAGGGACCAGGCCTCCCAGGGAGGACAGTTGGGGGCAATCAAGCCTGCAGGGGAGGACAATTAGTGGTGACCAGGCTTGCAGGGGAAGGAAGCTGGGTTAATCGGGCCTGCATGAAGGGCAATTGTGGGGGACATAGACCTGCAGGAAAGATCAGTTGGGGGGACCAGACCAGCAGAGGAGCAGTTAAGCACCAATAAGGCTGGCAGGGAAGTTATTAGTGAGTGATCAGGCTGATAGACAGAATTGGTTAAGGGCAATCAGGAAGGCAGGCAGGTGAGCAGTTGGGAGCCAGCAGTCCTGGATTGTGAGAGGGATGTCCGACTGCTCTACCAGATTTGTGCCTGAACAGAGCATCGGACAGCCCTTGAGGGGTCCCAGATTGGAGAGGGTTCAGGCTGGGCTGAGGGACACAACCCCCATGCACAAATTTTATGCACCAGGCCTCTAGTTTTATATAATAAAAGCCTAATACACTAAGTGTCCAGTTGTCCATTCAACCAATTGAAGTGTAATATGCTAATGATATGCTAAGGCCATTCAACTGCTCATTATGACATGCACTGACCGCGAGGGGGCAGACTGGTAGGTTAAGTTGCTGCTGGGTTCTGGCCGATGGGGACAGAGTGAGGGCCCTGGAGCCCTCCTGTAGACCCTCCCTAGCTGGCCAACTTCCTGCGTCCTTCCTTGGCCCTAATTGTGCACCAGTGGGGTCCTTGGCCTGGCCTGCACCCTTTCACAATCCAGGACCCCTTAGGGGATGTTGGAGGGCCAGTTTAGGCCCGATGCTGCAGGCCAAGCTAAAGGACTTCACTGGTGCACACATCCGTGCACCAGGCCTCTAGTTCATTAACAATGCAGCATATTTATTTTCTAGAGAGAAGTGCTTGGCACCACAAATAGGAGGGCGGAGAATGGGGTCTACCACAATTTAAATATCTTTAAATGTGCTCCACTCCTCAAAGTTTCATTGCTAAACTTGGTATAACCTTCATTCAAAGCATGTTTGAAACCAGAACAGTATTTGAAAGTATGGTCTGTATGCCAATGAAGGTGCATATGCTAAATCTAGGTATTACTTTGGAAAATAATTTGTATTTTATAGTCTTATAATTTTTACATTGTATTTAAATGTATAACATGTAAAATCATGCTAATTTCATTGGTATTTTTTGTTGGAATAATAATAAATGAAAAACCAATTTAGTTTAAAGGAAAACTAATTAGGTTTATAGCAGTCCATGTAGCATATGAATACAAAATAAAAAGAAGAAAAACACAAAGTCAATGGTCAAATGAGTGAAGTTTGAGAACATTATATTTTAAAATAGTTATGATTTATCGCTATACATTTATTTCATATTCAATGTAGAGGGGGATTAATTTCTAGTGGAAGTGGGCCTATAATTTACTATGTAGAAAACTAAAGCTGAAATAAGATAATTATATATAAGAATTTGTATGTTAAGAACAGATGAATTACACATGTGAGGTGTCATTTACCAGACAATATTTTAAGAACTTTTTCATTATTATGTGAAATATTCTGTTCACCTAGATGAAATTGCTTACTGTTCATTATGATTACCATTTTGTAGGAATTCCAGAAGTCAAAATAATTCCCTATAGATCTTTTTTAATTCCACTTGATCCTACAATGACAAGTAACAATATTTCTTTTAATTTTTAAAAAAAGAAACCAGTGTTATATGCATATAAAAATACTTTAAAAGATTTATGAAAAGCAACTGATTCTTAAGCAAACTTGCTTTATTGAGTACAGCATTTCAATTTCTTCCTTCTATAAGACCAGTTTAACTATTTCTTAGAATGTGGAAGAGTATATTCCAAATCAATATTTATCTCTATCTCTATCTATCTATCTATCTATATATCTATCTATCTATCTATCTATCATCATCATCTATTGATATGCCTAAGCGATCAAAAGACTGAATAACTGGTCGGCCAGTCGCTATGATGTGCAATGACCACACCAGGGGACAGACAGTCAGTGCACAGGATTGGACTCCCTCCTGTATGGATTGGGTCTGTGGGAATTGGGCCAAAACTGGCTATCTGATACCCGTCAAGGGGTCCTGGATTGGCCAGGCCAAGGGATCCCACCGGTACATGAATCTGTGCACTGGGCCTCTATTTGCTATATAATATGGGAGGTGCAAAAGGGTCCAAAAAGAGGCAAAAAATGACTCGCTTCCTAAGAGGAAACATGTCAGGGGGTTTTGAGAAAATAGACTTGCGAGAAAGGTAAGAAGGAGATGATGATGTAAAAAAAAATCTGTAATATTTCTGGTCCTGGCTTATGTTCCACAGGATGTAAGACCAGCCTTTATCATTTCGGAGTAACCTGAGAATCAATTCTTATCCAGAAGTTAGAGCCCACACCTGCACTCCCTGCAGAGATGGAGATTAAACTCACAGTGATAAGATGAAACTCAAATGCAGGTTACCTACACTGTCAACTCCCAAGAGGCATGCAATATATAGATACAAGATCCGAAATTGAGTGTGGTGAAACAAATTCATATCTGAGCCATTAAGCTGATATTGCTAGAGATCATTTCATCATAAACATCCATATATAGCTATGTCAAGGGAGATCAATCTATAGCAACAATAGCAAATTCCTATTGTACTTATGGATGATATGACTAACTCACTGCATATGAATATGCTCATTTAAATTTGACTGTGGATCCTTTTGTCACAGAAGACATTGATGCAGAATTACTCTGAACATTGTCTGCTGTATAAAACATCTAAAGACTATATACTTCTAAGTACAAAAACTAAACAAATCGCTCAATGTTGAACAATTTGTGTCTGGGATATTGTTATTTTCACTCTCATTTAATCTTCAGAAACTTTTTCCAGGGAGGTCTTATCATTACCCCTATTTAGACATAGAGGAACTAAACTCAGGCATGAGAAGTAACATGGTAAATAACACAGCAAAGTGACACAGTCAGGATTAAACTTTGACCTGTGTGACATTTGCATGATTTTCTCATGCTAATGGATCAATGCCTACAGTCATACATATACTGACCCTTGATCAAAAAGAATGATAAGGGTGATGTGAAGAAACTGGTTCGGAAGAGATGACAGGTGTTAATACCAGGGACTGTGTTGAAATACTTCAGACACACAATCCTATTGACACCTCAGATCAACCCTGTGCGGAAGCATGCTTTTATGTTGAAAATAAAGATTTTAAGGTAAAATAAAAAATAGATTGTTTGAAAATTTCAAATATAATGAACAACATAAACCGATGACTAAAAATAGATCCAGAGACAAGGAAAGACTGAACAGACTGTCCAAACTCAGAGAGAAGGCAGGGGAGGAGAAGAGGTTAGATATTAACCAAAGGACTTGTGTGCATGCACACTAGCATAACCAATGGACAGAGACACTGGGGTGGTGCGGGCTTGTCCTGGGGGGCGGGAGTGGCAGGTGGGATTCAATCAGGGAAAAGGGAGCCATATGTAATATTTTAACCAATAATAATAATAAAAAGGAATATCATGGAGCGGAAAGAATAAAATTAAAAAAATGGATCCAGAGACAGAGAAACATGGAACAGACTGTCAAACTTCAGGGGGAGTGCAAGGGCTGAGCAGGCAGGTAAGAGATCAACCAAAGAACTTAAATGTATGTATATAAGCATGACCAATGGACACGGACATGAGGGCATGTGCTGGGGGATGGAGGTAGCCGGGGAGAGGTCAATGGAGGGAAAAGGAGACATAGGTAATTCTATATGTAATACTTTAAACAATAAAGAATCAAATAATAATAATATTAATTTGTAAATTTTAATTCATGGCTATCACATATTCCACTACAATAGCTTTGGTTGTTACCTAGAGTTTATTGTATACATTTAATTATTAATTAAATTAAATATGTATCATATATTAAATGAAAAAGCCAGGGACTTTAATTCCTATAAACAAATGTATCTTAAGATGACTACCTTACAATGTGCTAAAATTCAATTTAATTAACTTTTATATAACCCTGGTAAATCAATATTTTAATGAAAAATCATCAATTATACTGTTATCACTACAACGCATTGCTTAGAAATTTTCAATAAATGGATCATTAAAATCAGTGAGTTAAAACTGTGTGATTTATTTTAAAAATAGGAAAAAGAACAAAATATTATCCTGAAATAACAAAGGATATTCAGGAAATAGTTCTAAAGCAAGTAGATATTCTATTTTTCTTGCACATTACATGTTTTTTGAAAACTTTTTCTGAAGTTTTAAAAATTACATATTTTAAATGGAGGTAAGTAGATTAGAGATAAAATAGTTATTAGTTTAAAAGATCTCAGCACCAAATGTTTGTTGTTCCTGAGAGGTATATTACACAAGGATATTTTCTGGTAGGTTAATACCCATAGTTCAGTCCTACTTCAAAACTGCAGCTACAGAAAGCATCTACATGTGCGCACATCTGAGACTCCTGGTGGTAGCCACTGAGCTGAGCCTTCCCCAATTCCTGATGCACAAAATCACACTGGAAATAAAAGGTTGTTTTATGTCGCTATGTTTTGGGGTCATTTAATATGAGGCAAGCATTCCAGAAGATATGTTCGGACAATACAAATACAGTGCTCATTAATGATATAAGTATCGACTCACTGGCGTGGCTCAGTGGTTGAACATCAACCTATGAATCAGGAGGACACAGTTCAGTTACTGGTCAGGGCACGTGCCTGGGTTGTGGGCTTGAACCCCATTGGGGGCTGTGCAGGAGACAGCCAATCAGTGATTCTCTCTCATCATTGATGTTTCTATCTCCTCTCTCCCTCTCTCTCCATATCTGATATCAACAGGGAAAAAAATTATAAGTATCATGTTTGTTGGGCAGTGAACATTTGTCATGGGATCCTAACATATATGCAATGGAAGGGGAGCTCTGCTAACATTCTACTCCCGGACTTTCCAAGCCCCTTGCTTACTCCTCCCCGGTGGGAATGAGGGAGATGTCTGATTGGTAACTGTGAGGACATCGTGTTGGATGCACTTTTCCTAGGCACTCCTTTTTTTTTATTTTCAGGAAGGACCTTCCCATAGAAACCACGGTTACCTCAACAGTGATTGTGCCAAGAGCCATCTACTATGCTGAGTCTATCTAATTCTGGAATTCAGTATAAGGACGTGCCACATGATGTTTTATCCTCGTGAATTTCTTTTTTATTATCTGGTGATTGAGAATTTAGTCAAGGAAAAGGGGTACTATTCATTGAGACCCTCTGCTTCAAATACATGTTGGACTAATTGGCTAAAGATAGTCATATGTTGGGGTACAATCATTAGTTTGAACCATATTCACTGACTGTGACCTACACATTTAACATTTTTTATCAAAACTTTAACACTATATGCATGATCAGAATATTTTTTTTGTTGTTCTGTATTTCTCAGGATCCTACCATGTGCCCAGTAATCTGGCAAGAGAATTTTCCTTTTGAAAGGAGCAGTTGTTAAATTTCATTGGACTTAAAGTGAGATAATTGTTTTCCAAAGTATGGCCTGAAGACCATCCCTATAATGCCAGCTGATAAGTTCATAAAGCATGCACCCCTAGTTTCTGTGCTGGACTTGTGACATCAACCTCTGGGTATGGGATTCCAGACTTTGCATTCCAACAGGCTCTTCAGGTGATTCTTTTTCTCTTTTTTTCTCATTTTTTATTAAGGTATTACATGTGTACATATCTTATCATTTCCCCTCCCAACCCCACTCCCATACATACCCTCATCTCCCAGAGTTTTGCATCCATGGGTTATGCTTATATGCAGGTATAAAGTTTTTCAGTTGATCTCTTATCGCCTGAACCTTCCTGCTATAATTTGACATTCTTTTTGTATGCTTTAGTGTCTCTGTATATATATTTTTGTTCAATAGTCAGGTGATTCTTAAGGCAGATACCGCATTTAACTTTTAAGATAACAGATATATGATCTCAACATACTCAATGATAGTCGAAGTACAGACAGACTTTAGGTATCAGAATTAATGAAATCTACTGACAACTAGAGTTTACTCAGAATAATAATTAAAAAGCAAAAACTCACACAAGATAAACTATACTTCAAAAATTATGTGATATGACATGGAAAAGTAAAGTTGATTGAATATTACAATACGTTAAAGAGATCAATATGCATTTTACAAGGCATACGTCACCTTTCCTGCACAAAAAGGAAAATAAGTATTATTATCCCAATTTTAAAGATGGAAGAACTCATCTTAGAAAGAATTCATGGCCTTGTGTTGCAAAGCAGATCAGTGGCTGGGGTGCCTGTTGTGGTGTATGTGTACAAGAGTTACTGAAACCAAATGTATTGTCATGTTAGAAAATGACTTAGAAACTAAAAAAAAAAGGGAGAGAGAGAGTTCAAATAACATTGCCAAAGTTGAAGCATTATAAATGGCAGAGTTGAGATTCAAAACTAGGTTTATCTTCCTTTAAAGCTCAACTCAACTATTCAATTTCTGAATTTTGACTGTTGACAAAATTGATAATGTTAAGAGAAAAAAGGCTTATAATCCAGAAAATAAAATGGGGATCTTAAAATAATTTGGGAGAAATATCATGATAGAAAATAAATATAGCAGTCTTAATTTTTTTTATCCACTGGATAAAAGTTGTTATTTAGAAAAATAAAAACATATGTAGGTTTCTGTAATTGTTTTATAACAAATAAACTAAATTGAAAAAAATAAAAGGATGCTTACTTTAATAGATATAATCCTTAGCAAATAAAAACTACTTGATAATTTTTCACAATTACTATAGAAATGATTTCTGTAGATAGTTTTGAGAAGCCTGGGATGTAGAGTATAGAATAAAATATCAGTCTCTCTGTTACTTGATTAATTTATACTGATAAAATAACAGTATAAATTAATCAAGTAACTGATTATAACGAATATATCTCTTGTTCTTGGTATATAATAAAGAAGAATCTTTTATTTTTTATTTCTTTATTGATTAAGGTATAACATATGTGTCCTTAGTCCCCCATTACCACCCCCCCCTCATTCATGCCTTTACCCCAATGTTCTCTGTGTCCATTGATTAGGCTTATATGAATTCATATAAGTCCTTTGGTTGATTTCTCTCCCTAACCCCCACCCTCCCCTACCTTCCCTGAGGAGCTGGAGAGCATTAGGCTAAGTGAAATAAGCCAGGCAGAGAAAGATAAATATCACATGATCTCACTCATTTGTGGACAATAATGAACAACATAAACTGAAAACAAAAATAGATCCAGAGACAGAAAAAACATCAATCAGAACATCAAACCTCAAGAAGCATCTTTTAAATAAAGAGTTAAAGCCATCTTAGAGAAGAAAAAAATTAGGAATTTTATAGTAGACAGGAAAATAATGAAACCTTGAATTAGAAATAATTAATAAGGGCTTATAGACATGAAAATCATACTTGAATAATATCATCTACAGAAATGTACTAAATGGACACGAAAGCATTTGCCTAGCAGTGTCTCCCAAACTTTTGACATATGTGTACCCCTTCTATAATTTTCCTAACACTGAGTACCCCTTGTCAAAAAAATTGATGTATTTTAATAACAATCAAAATATATATTTATTTATTTTTTTGGTACATACACAAAATAAAAATAAACAAAAAATAAAATTATTAATAATAAAATATAAATAAAAGTTATTTTATAAATAACATATATTTGCACACTGGACCACCTCTGTCTTGACTTGACTCATGAGAACATAGAATTAGGCACAGCTAAACATGGTGCAGTGCATATCCCAACTAAACTCTTCCCGTACCCCTGGGGGTATGCATACCACACTTTGGGAAACAGTGGCCTACAGTTTTCCATGTCTAATTGCTTTTTGACTATTTTAAACATGTTTATGGAACTATAACACCTTTCAAACTTGTCAACTGTGCCATGGAAATATATATGATTTTCTCTTAAGAAAAATATTAAAGCAAACTATATTGTTTACCTGGGAATTTTATTTAAATTTTCAGTTTGTATATATAACATATTTGTACATTTCCAAAGAGACATACTCTCTTAAATATGCCATCATGAAGAGAATTTGGGAAAGAAGAACAGTAACGTATTTGGGAACACATTCTTTCAAAAGATAAACCATAAATGGATAGGGAGTAGTTTGTGTTGTCAAACTATGGAGTTATCAGATTGTTTAAAGACATGAAGACTTGAAGGAATACAAAGTGAATTTGGAATAAATGGATTTCAAATTTTTCTGCTATCAATATTGGAAAGCCAATGCTACATATATTATAGAAATCATTGATTTTGCAGAATTGGGTTTAATTTAATGAAAGTCACTTAAAGGACATTTGCTTTTAACACAGAAAATAAAACCCATCTATCAGCGTAC
This sequence comes from Vespertilio murinus, assembly GCA_963924515.1. Classification (NCBI taxonomy): domain Eukaryota; kingdom Metazoa; phylum Chordata; class Mammalia; order Chiroptera; family Vespertilionidae; genus Vespertilio; species Vespertilio murinus. Next base: position 188,706,750 of record OZ004706.1, on the reverse strand, counting down.
TGTTACTTTTTTACTTGTGTGAAAATGCCAACCCATCATATCATTCACTTACTACCCTTTTCTTTCTGTTTTGCTTAAACGTGAAAATTTATATGAGTTATTTAAAATGACAATAATGAAAATCCATGGATTTTAGTGAGCTATATGATGATGTCTAATTGATTTTTACATAATGTATATGCATTCTGGTGAAAAGTCAGAATTTACATTTATACTCATTTATCTTATTGGATTCAATATTATATGAAAGCAAAACCTAGATTTGTACTGCACAAAGAGTAAAGAGTGAAATGGCAGACTTTTGTTCATACAAATTACTTTCATTTTCACAGCACAGGGTGAAGGGGATAAAATTGCCATAAGATATTTTATACATTCAGTATATCCCAAAAGCCAACTTAGGAAATTGAAGAATTCCAACAACCTAAGATTGCATGGCTTAATAAAATAATGCCTTTAAATATTAAATCTGTCTTTTTCCTCCTCTGAATTTAGTTTTAGGCTGATTTGTGGTAGAGTCCCTTTTTAAAAACATAAACCCTTATTGCATTTCTTACTTGGTCAACTGGAGTCCAGGGTGAGATTTAATAACATGCAAAGCAATGACATTGGAAACCACTGTGCACTGAGTTCCTGTTACCTTATCGCCTTCAGAGAAGGTGATTCCATCCATGGCCCTTTTCCAAGTGATCTCTGGAACAGGCTCCCCCTCGGCCTCGCAGATGAGAGTGACCTGGCCATTCTCATATGTAGTTTCATTCTTTAGCTGTATTATGTGAGGCTGTACTGTAAAGAATACATGCATTACTCCATCTGTATTGGAAGAAAATGTTAATATGTAGACCTAAAAGCCATGATGGGCATTTGAGTCCACAGCAGTGTGGTGTAGAATTGTTAGCATTGTAGCAGGCATGGCAGCAAGCTTTGCTTTCGATTGGGGCCAACGGAGTTGCAAGGAACAGGTGAACAATTTTACAAAACTAGTTTTCATCAGTGATCATTATAAACTAATCCGAGGCCTGGTGCAGGACATTCATGAACGTGTAGGTGGGTGAGGGGTCCCTCAGCCCGGCCTGCGCCCTCTGTCAGTCCGGGAGTCCTCGGGAGATGTTCCACTGGTGGCCTAGGCCCGCACTCCCCGACCTAAGCCACAGTCCGACATCCTTAGCACTGCTGGGCTGGTCATTCTACCGTTTGGTCAATTTGCATATTACCCTTTTATTATATAGGGTTTGAAGTGGGTTAGACACCAAAATTCACATTATAATTTCTTCCAACATTATGTCATTTTAAGAGTCACTTCTTTATGTATTTTTCTCTTAAACCACAAATTAAAATTTTATCTTTTAAAGCCACATGTATATTTAAGAGTGTGTGTGTTTGTGTCTGTGTGTGTATGTTTATGTGTGTGTGTGTGGGGGTAGCATGGCATCCACTTAGTGATATATTATCTCCTAAGCTTTTAAAACAGTATTGCCAAGAAAAAAAAATTATGACTGTAGCCTGAATATGTAGTTAGGTATAATTAGCACAATATCTAAAATATTTATTAATCAAGATACAAAAATGCTATTTATTTATATCATCCTAGTTGATTTGTTTTTACCTCAATTTACCTTAACAACATTACTTGCAACTGTAACTATCTCTTTATAATTATGACTTCTTTACAAATAAAACATTATGTCTATTAATTTAAAAAATCTTAGTATTAAAAATTATGTCCATCCACAAATTATATAATACCACAGAGCTTCATGTTTTTAAACTCTGCATTATCTTCATTTATTAAATTTTTACTGGTTAAAACATAATGGGATAAAACCCAGCATTTTTTATTTAAGGATAAGTAACAGGTATTTTTAAAACATTTAATTGCAATTAATCATTGAGTATTAATAAATAGTTCTTAATCTTAGAAAATTAGATTCCTGATATCAGAAATGTAGCGTATATAATTTTAAATAATTAAGTGTTTATTCCATTGACTAATGCATTTAGTTACATTTCCACTATATATACATTACTTTGTGTCCAACACAATACAATATTTTTCAGTATTGCCATGCAAAAATGATTACGGCAGTGATATAGCATATAGAATGTATTATTTTCTATTTGATAACATTAAACTATTGGAAATATTTATATATATTCTTACTGCCACCCTAATAAATAACAAGTAAATAAACAGCATTTCATATGAACCCCCTGAGGTAGCTTGAGAACATAACCCTCTGGAATAAACTCAGGCACCTTCATTTCTAAGTAATTAATTTTTATGCTGAGTCAAATTTATTTAATGTTTGAGGTTTTAAAGGGAACCATTTTTTAAAATGAAATACTGCTGAAACAAATTATGGGCTTTCTGTAATTTCTAATAAATTTAAGTTCGTTTACTCTTCCCTCTATGTGAACAATTTTCGCCTGACTCGGCTTTGCTGACATCTCCTCGCTAAATATTTTTGTGTAGGTACATTTTATCATTACCTTCTGAGTAACCAACACCAAGCTATCCAAAATAATAGCCCTCTATACCCAACACCACCTGGTTTGCCCATTTCCACGTTCTTTTTTGAATATTTTGTTATAACAATTTTATTTTATTATTTCAATGTATTTTGGTCTTGTCTTTGTCTGACTCATCTGCCAGAGTATAATGAAAATTTATGAAAATGTCTTTGGTTCAGAAAATATTTCTAGTATGTGATTACAGGATCAGTTGGCATTGAAGGTGTCCACGGGTATTGTTATTCAACTCTTGCTCTGTAGCCATATTCCCTGCATCTGCCTACCGCAAACATGGCCCTTCTGACTCATACAGAGTTCTCCCCCCTTCTTTCCCAGACTCAGTTGTGAAAGCATTCTGTAAGCAGTGTTTTAAAAATGGAAAAATATACTAAATATTAGTACTTAATATAATTTTTAGTGTTATGCATTTTAAAGAGATCACTCATATTCTAAATATTCACCAGCAAAACTGTTTTTCTTCTTGAAAATATAATGAAAGCCAAACAAATAATTTTTAAAAAACATACTAGTTCTTGACTCTCTATAAGATTGCCATGTGAGGTCATACAGCTTTTAGCAATTATGGAATATATTTATATTATATTTCTTTTTAGTAAAATGAAATGAGAACATTTAATTATAGTTGCATGTCAATGTGGCCTAATTATAGCCTCATAGGTGTGCTCTTTTGAAATATAATGAAAGTACAGCTGATCCCAACATATTGCATTTAAAGATTTATGAAGAGCAACACATATATCTATATACAAGATCCCAGTAGTGTAATTTAAATGAGTTTCTTCAAGCCTCTGTATGAGTCAGACAATATTTCACAAAAACTTACATGTATAATTTCATGTAATTCTTAAAACAATTCTATCTGGTAGCTGCAACTTTAATATATATTTTAGAGATGAGAAAATGGAAATTTCATTTTTGAAAGTTAAACAATTCATAAAAGTGACTGAATAAAATTGACCCAGCCCTCCCTCAAGGCATAACAGTTTTAACCACTATCTATACTAATAAAAGGGTAATAAGTTAATTAGACCGGGAGACCAGCAAGGGAGGGCAGTGGGGGCCATGAGGCCAGCAGGGGAGGGAAGTTGGTAGCACTTAGGCCGGCAAGGGGTAGGCCGTTGGGGGAGAGCAGGCCTACAGGCAGAGTGGCTAGGGGTGATCAGGCAGGCAGGTGAGAAGTTAGGAGCCAGTGGTCCCGGATTGCCAGAGATGGTCAGTCCTAAACTGGAAGGTCTTGCCTGTGGGGTCAGTCCTAAACTGGCAGTCAGACATCCCCGAGGGGTCCCAGATTGGAGACAGTGCAGGCTGGGCTGAGGGACACCAGCCCCCATGCACAAATTTCATGCACTGGGCCACTAGTGCTTTAATACTTACCAAAGACTTGTAGGAATGCCTGTTTTTCATCTTCTCCTGCCTTATTTGTGGCCCTGCAGACATAAAGGCCTCCATCACTGTTGATTATGTTTCTGACAGTGAGTTCTGTATTGCTTCCTTTCAATATGTACTTTTCACTTTCTTCAATGAACTTGCCATTCCTAAAGAAAAGAGAAGGGGTTGGTCTTCATAAATCAGGCTTCACAACTCATAAGACAATCATATTTAACTTTTAAAAAATATATACTTTTATTGATTTCAGAGAGGAAGAAGGGAGAGGGAGAGAGATAGAAACATCAATGATGGGAGAGAATCATTGATCCACTGCCTCTTACATGCCCTACACTGGGGATCAAGCCTGCAACCCAGGAATGTGCCCTGACAGGGAATTGAACCTGACCTTCTGGGTCATAGGTTGACAATCAACCTATCGATTGCCAGCTGGGCATCATACTCAACTTTTTGATCTGTAGTTGATAATAATTTCATAGCTCTTGATAGACAAGGCTATAATCCAATCTAAAGTATACTTCTAGTAGCTCAGAAAAACTTAATGTATTAAAGTTATACTTCAAAATAGCTTTGACTTTATAGACAAGAATAACATTTGAGTTATGATGAAATATTGATACCAGTCTTAGGCAAAACAGCACATTAGTTCAGTCTATACTTTGATTATTAAACAAAAAAAGTTTATTTGATGATTTTAATTCTATATACTTTTTTAATGTTGGTGAGTCAACACGTATTAATGAAAACTTGATTCACTAGGCTCCTGAGACACATTTAATAAAATTTCTATGGAAACCTACTTTAAGTAAGTTTCAAAGTAAATGCAATTTAAATATGCAACCTATTTATTTTGAAAACATGCACTGCCAATAAAAGGGTAAGATGAAATAATTATGTGAAAATGAAGTTAGATAAATTATGCTGAATAGAATGATTTAATTTATTAATGAGGAGAAATCATTTAAAATATTTTCTTATTAGATTTAAATATTTAACACTTTCCATGTTCTTTCTGGACTGAAGCGATATGCATTCTGCCCTTATGCTAGCCTTTGTTGTCCACTAAGACAATGTCTTTCATACTTTTGTATAGCAATTTATAGTAAGAAATATTTTAAATATCTTTAAATCTGAAACAATTTCTACAATTCCCCTTAATATGCATGAGATCTTCTTATAATTGTATATATTTTTCATTCTATTTATTGTCATTTCCTCTCCCTCTATTTCTTTCTTCTAGCTCGCCATGTACATGTTTCTTATAATGGTGCTTCAGATAATTGAGTAAATTTTAATGTCCACTGATAAAAAAAAGTTTAACATCTGTTCTTAGGGGTGGGAAGACTTACTTGTCTGCACAAATATAAATTTATAAAGAAAAATCTCTAAGAGGATTATAAAAGTATTTTCTCTATTGAAACAGAACATTTATCTGATAACCTAATGATCTCTCCAGTGAACTTTAGCTTTGCTTTCTAGAAAGCACTGTTTCATATCTTCACACAATCCTTATCCTTCTATAACTCAAAAACATCTGCTTGTTCAGTTTCTATGGATATCTCTAAAAATACCATGAAATGTGCAAAAATGTCATAAGGGTAGAGTGCAAAAGTAGAGTTTATAAACTACTAATAGCAAATATATATATAGCACTCTGTACTTTTAACTTAAAATATTTTTGCTAACCCTATATTTACATTTATAAAAAATGATATTTCAGCATTTTTCTATACAATTTCACGTGTAAAGAGATCTTTCAGTTCAGTTGGTGATACAATCTATTTCTCAGTCTATTCAGTGAAAAACATTGATTTGTTTAACACTATCACTAATGATAAAATAATAATACACTAGAAGTTCCAATAACTTGTGGTTTATACAATTTTGCCTATATTATTTATCTGTGTGAATTCTCACAAGTATCCCATAAATGTGAATTTCCCCTCTCTGCCCTCATTCACAGATGGCAACTAAAATTTTGGTATGATTTCCACATCCCTCAATTCAAACAGTAATATAAGGAATAGATTAACTAACTTCCAGTGTTCTTTCTGATAAGGACAGTTATTTCCCTACCTCATGTGAAATATTGTACTAAATGTTTGAAATGTAGCAAATGAATGAGACATGGGCACTTATCATGAAAAATTCATATGACTGACAATAATAGAGAGTATATAGATACCATTTGTTACTTAATAACTTTTTGGGTTTTGTTTTTAGGGAGAATGAGAAGAAATCTTAGATAGTAGGGGAGAAGAGAAAAGAAGGTGGCTGACATACTCTGAGAGTTTTCAAGGGGAGAAAGTCATGATTTGAGCTTTGAAGTGGAAGGATCTCGAAAAATTTAGTGGAAATCAAAGAAACAAACAAATAAATAAAAACATATTGATACAGGCAAAAAACAAACTGACAGATGCCCGAAGGGAGGTGGTGGGAATGAATGAAAAGTTGAAAGGACTGAGAAATATTAATGGGAATGTTAAACTCAGCATAGACAATATCAATCATATTCTAATAAGTTATGTGGTGTCACCCTGATCGGTTTGGCTCAGTGGATAGAGCATCAGCCTTTGGACTGAAGGGTCCCAGATTCGATTCCGGTCAAGGGCATGTACCTTGGTTGTGGGCACATCCCCAGTGGGGGTGTACAGGAGGCAGCTAATCAATGTTTATCTCTCATCGATGTTTCTGGCTCTCTATCATTCTCCCTTCCTCTCTGTAAAAAATCAATAAAATATATTTTTAAAAAAAGTTATGTGGTGTCAAGCGGGTACTTGAATTATTGAGGGGATTGCATTGTAAATTATATAACTGTCTACCCACTATACTAAATAGACCTGAAACTAATATAAAATGATGTTCATTGTAATTTAAAACAAATTAAAAATAAAGGGTAAAAAATGAAATGCAAACACATGAAGTGTGAAATATAAAAAATAAATGAATGAAAAAGAAACATGCCTTATAGACAGAATGATCAGCGCTATGGGTGGACCTTTTACTTGGGTTCAGTCACTGCTGATCTCTGACAATTGAACCTAACCAATGAAAATGGAAACAAAAGCATAATAGCCTTTTAAATAAAATCCAAAAACACTGCTTTCCTTCCAGACATAATGAAAGGGCCGCAACTCTTTTCTCAGGAGCGTGATTAAGGACACAGACCAGAGGGGATGTGGGCGCGCGGCCTACCTGTACCAAGAGATGGTGGGCTCAGGAGAGCCGGAGGCCCTGCAGGATAACGTCATCTCCTCTCCTCTCTCTGCTGTGGCATTGAAGGCTTTCTGAGGCATCGTGATGGCCGGTGGCACTGAAAAACGGAAGGGCATAGATAAAGAGAGATGAAGAACATTTCAGCAATACCTTTGGGACATTTTTACTACCACTTCTGCTGTTGTTCATACTAAGCTGTAAAACATTTTTAAATGTTTTTATTGATTTTGAGAGAGAGAGGGGAAGGGAGAGTGACAGAGATATGGAACATCATCAGTTATCTGCCTCCCACATGGCCCCCACTGGGAATCAAGTCCGCTACCCAGGCATGTGCCCTGGCTGGGAATCAAACCAGTGATCTCTTGGTTCCTGGGTGGACACTCAGTTGCTGAGCCGCAGGGGATGGGCCTGAGATTTAAAACGTGGTAGTCAGTATCTGTACTTGTATCAACAGGCTGACTTAATCTCAAATGACTTTAAGATCACAGATCTGCTTTCTGATGTAGACTAATTAGATAATTCACTCTAATGCCATTATATTACTTTGAATCTATCAAAGTAAACTATATATATATATATATATATATATATATATATATATTTCACAAAAAGACAGACTATACTATCCTGGCTTACAGCAGTGCTGAGATCTACTTGGTGCATGGATTGATTTGCTATTTGGGTTCTCATCAGTATATGTAATTCCATAAGCAATAATTCATTGCTTCAAGACAGGGCTTTCCAATTAGGTGTCAAACCGTAATGTTCTTTCTGATTAACTGCATTTAATTTCTTTAAACAACTATAGACCGTTTTATAAAGAGAAACTGCTCACGCCATAGAGAGTATGAAATAGATTTTCATGAACAATTCAATTTAAAATTAAGCTTCCCCAATTTCTAACTAATTACATTACAAAAACTGTGTGTGCTGCACATTTCATACTTGTTGAAACTGTTGCTGAAATGCACTGTTTGCAATAAACAAATCAATAACATCCATAAGAGAAGCTACATTTCCAAGTACAGCATAAATTTTGATATAATGCTCACTTTTATGATTTCCAATTTAATATGACAAGATGATATCCCCCAAATTAGTTACATTAATAGATTTGTTTTTAACATATAACAAACGGTATGACCAGACTGTCATTTACCGGTGTGGTTATAATTAAATATCCCAAAGATGGCATTCAGGTCAGCATTAATGCTGCATTATCGCCGCTGACAGTGGGAAGAGAAGCTGATATGTATCTTAGTAATTAATCACAATAAATCAAGTTTCTCCGCTCATGAATTCAGGTACCAGGGGCATAATGTGACATGCTGTCTCTAAAGTAACACAATAATTACTAGTGTTATAATAGGATGGACTTTTTTTACATATGAACTCTGCATTTTAAGTACATTGAAATTTAACATTCTGTATCCCATTTTTCCACATTTGTAATTATGAAAAAATTACATTTTAATCAAAATGCATTGCTTTTCATTTGATTATTATAAATATAGTTATAAGAACACTATGCCTGTTCTTTATTACTACAATGAAGATTTTTAACCCATTAGAGAACTATAATGAAAGTAAACACTTTTATAGAAATTATCTGTACAAGAAGGTATTTGTGAGCATAGAAACACTTTCACATGGAGAGTCACATGTGCCGTGGTTGTCCTGTTACTGTTACTAACCTAAAAAAATATTTGTTTTTATCACAAATTTATTTTACATAAAGTGCGCTAACATGCTGGAGGATATGTAAGAACTGACAAATATTGACATTTATGTTTTATGATACATCGACTTTGCTAGTGCAAAAGTATAGACTAGATTAGCAGAACAATATTCGTATTGTATGTTTACATAGAACTTTGAAGAATAGTTCTAAGACTATTCTGAAGCGTAACAGCATTTAAATTTTCAGAGATGTTCACTACTCCAAATGTCCTGGAAGGTTTTTAGCTACTGTTTTAGACTATAGAGTGGTTTTTTTGCATATTTATCTAGTTATAAATATGCCATTGAGTTGGATTAAATAACTTTAACTGGAATTACCATTCTATAGATTTCAAATTTATTTTTCTCTCATAAGTCCCACATCTCCTCTATTTTAACTTTTTAAAAATACTTTTTTTGCATTTTTTACTACATCTGAAACTACATCTATCTATAATAATAAAAGCATAATATGCAAATTTACCAAATGGCCTTCCAGACATCCTTCTGGACAACCTTCTGAAGGAAGATGGGTCTGAACCCATGGGATCCAGGCAGCTTCCCCAGCTGTGAGGGGGAAATCAAGGCAGCTGTCCTGGCCATTAGGGGCAATTCAGGCAGCCACTGCAGCTGTGAAGGCCTACTTTTGCATTAATTTTATGCATCAGGCCTCTGGTATATATTACCTGCATATAATATAGTAGTATATATATAAAATTTCAGAGAGGAAGAGAGAGTGAGAGACAGAAACACCAATGATGAGAGAGAAATGACTGATCTATCTGTTGCCTCCTGGACACCCTACACTGGAAACCGAGCCTAAAACCTGGGCATGTGCCCTGACTGGGAATTGAACTGTGATCTCCTGGTTCATAGGTTGATGCTCAACCACTGAGCAATGCCAGCCAGGCTTAACCATCTTGCTTTAAGAAGGTAACAAGGATTTGTACTCTGTGTACATGGAGTAGTCAATTATTTCTAGAAAATGTCTGTTTTCATTCTTTAGCTTCAAGAAACATGAGGTTGTGCAGGGAAGGAAAGTGACTCCAGAACGCTCACTTCCATGGAGACTGGCCCACCTTCATGTGATAATTTGCCACACTATTTGAGTTTGGAAGCTGTAGGAAGGTGTGACTACAAAGGGAGAGCTTAAAAGAGTGGAGGTGGTGGGACGATTAGGTACACTCATTGTGCTGGTGATGAAGGAAAACTTTACATACATTAAAACTCATAGAACTGTATAGTGAATTTTATTGTATGTAATTTGAAAACAAACATTCATTGTTTCAAAATTATATCCTATAAGATATTTTTTCATTCTAATTGTTTTATAACAATTATATACCGGATTCAATTAGCTGATTCACTGTATCAGTTAACAAGTCCTGGAGAAATCAGTTACTGATGGTTCTAAGGCAGGAAAATCTCAACTATTTCCCTATCAGAGGTACTGCTTATTTCTATTCCAGGACATGAAAGCCCTTCCCTTTCTTTAATTCATTGCTCTGATCTTCCTACTTTCTTCTGAAAATCCTTCTTTTTATCTCTCAGGTACTGCAGATCCCATTGCTTCTACATTGTTCCTGTATCTGAGATATCTAGAATGTTGGCTGTGTTTTAGTTAGTTGCCTTAGTTCTTTCAAATTAGCTTTGTAATGCCTTGCTGTTAATCCAGCATCAAAACTGGAGTTTAAGTTAAAAAAAAATGTATTAATTGCAAAACAAAGTGTGTGGACAGAATAAGTGTCATTTTCTAAAGGTTTTCCCAGCTGCCGATGGCAAAGTGGCAGGAGACAGCTCTCCTCTGTACGGACAGGTCAAACTGTGTTAGAGAGCAGCCGTCACAAAAACCCATTTGTCCTGCTTTCTGAACCACCTCTGCCTTTCCGGGATAATCATGTGGCACAGGTGACAGCACTTACAGGCCTTTAGCCTTTCCATTCCTGCTCTTTCCAGCTATGAGCCCTGGGTTATCTCCTACTGCCATGTCTACTGCGTGGTCTTCTGTGTTCCTTGTTACTTGGGTGCAATAGCAACTTCTCTTTGCTATATAATAACTTACATACATACATGCATATATCTATATCATCTATATCTATATCTATATCTATATCTATATCTATATCTATATCTATATCTATATCTATAGCTATAGCTATATCATCTATATCTATCATCTATATCTATCATCTATCTATCATCTATCTATCTATCTATCTATCTATCTATCTATCTAATTAGTAGCCCTGTGTATGGATCTGTGTATGGATCAGTAGCTTTCCAGTAGCTCGCTGCTGCCCTCCTGTAACACTCTTCTCTCCCCCCTCCCTCTCATAGCTTGCTTCCCTGCCCCTTTCTGTAGCTCTCTACCGCCCATTTGTAGCTCACTGCCCCACCTTCCTGCTGATCCCTGATCCGATCATTACACGGTTGGTTGTTACACTTCATGGCATAATGACCATTTGCATATTACATCTTTATTCCATACAATAATTTCAGTTTATGTAAAGCTGAAATTATTTGAAGTCAGTACAGAATGGAACACTAAAATACTCTTATGTCAGAATTTAGGTATAAGGATGCAATATCATATTGAGCAAAACCTATTGCTAGAGCACAGTATCCAAGTGCTTAAAATAATGTTTTTAATTTTCTTCACTATATTGAAATATGTAAGAATGTCAGCTTCCAGCCAAGCTGTAGAAACAACTCAAAATGTTTACACATTGCTTAAAGTAACTGTTTTCAAGATGCTGTCAATCAGTCAACAAAATGATTCAACTGTGATCTCTGAAATATGAGAGGAAGTGAGGTCAGTTCTATCACTGGCCCAGGCTACTGTCTGGAGAGTTTCTGAGCTGAGGTACAGAGAGGAGGAGCTCAGTTGGAATCTAGAAGTCTGAGGAGCAGGTGGTCTGGGAAGCCAGGTGTCTGGCTGTGTTTCACTGGACAGAGTGCCAGACCAGAGAGGCCAGACCGGAGAGGTGCACAAGGAAGACTTCCTGAGATTTGCAGTGAATTCCCTTGAGTTCTGATAAGTACTGAGTAGTGCAACCATGAGAGGAAACTACTGAGGCCAATTAGAAGGAATAATTTACAAAGCTCGAGTAAAGCAAAGAACAGTTCCTATCCCCACAGCCAGAATAATAAATTTAAAATACCTCATAATGCATGTGAAATTGAGTAACTAGAAATACTTTACAAAATAAGCTCTGGGGTATTCTCCCCACCTAACGAAGCTTAAAGAAATAAACAGAAAGGATTACACTGTTTCCAAGTAACGTATCTGCATTCCTGGACAAAGGCCCAACATATATAAATAAAAACCAAAAAAAAAAATATTCGGCACATTAAAGAGGTAAAATCCATATCTGGCATCCAAGTGCAAATTATTAAATATGCAAAGAAGGAAGAAATATGAGACATGATGGTGTAAATATACAATCAATCAACACTGACCGAGAAAAGACCAAGATTGGTTGTTAGTGGATAAGAACAGAAAACCAGTTATTAAAACAACATTCCATATGTTCAAGAATCTGAAGGAAAAGCTGATCATGTTAGAGACTCAGAAGATATTTTTAGAAATCAAATTTCTACATATTAAAACTACAATGTCTGAAATCAAAAGTACATGAGATAGAATTAATAGTAGAACAAACATTGCAGAAGTAAAGATTATTAACTTGAACTTATATCAACAGAGATAATACAAAAATTAATACATGAAGAAAAAATAGGTAAAGGGGAATAAACAGAACAGAGATCGGTAGAATAAGTTCAAGTAGCCAAATAACTGAAATTGGAGTCCTAAAAAACTTTAATAATATTTGAAGAGCTAATGTTTAAAACATTTTCAAATATTGACCCATCTGTCAACAAAATACAAATACAAGAATAGTGACAAAAATCACAATGAAGTATATTGTATTCAAATTGCTTAAAATAAGTGATAAAAAAAGAAAATCTTCAATAATCTGATAGGATCTGGTGGATAGTGCCCTTTGCACGCAGAGGCACACAATCAAGATGAGAATATACTTTTGATCTAAAATGATTAGGCCTAAGATCAAGGCTCAGGATTTTTTTAAGATACTGAAAGAGGAGAAAAAACAGTCAACTCAGAATTCTATACTGAGCAAAATTTCATTTCAAGTATGAAGGTAAAATCCTTTATCAGACATGAAGTGTATGAAGTTAATCATCCTTAGCAAATGTACACTTTAAAGAAATGATAAAGGAAGTCATTTGTTCATTTGGGAACTAATAACAGATGGAAATCTGGATACACAAAGTGAAATTGTCTTTGTTCACCGGTGACATAAATATCTAGGTAGAGAATCCTATGGAAGCTAACAACAAAAGGTACTTTGCCTAATAATTTAATTTACTGATGTTAAAACATATGAAAAGTAACTAGAATTGAATTAGTAGATTGGTAATGTAAGGGGAGAAATGTCTTCAAGAGAATAGTAACATAATTTGGGTTATTTAACCTAAAAAGAAAAAAAATAATTATGATTATCAAATAAAATAGTCTTTGTGATCGCAGTAATGACACTTTTGTACAAAATAATTAGGAACCGAAGAAATAATTCCAAAAGTTATTCACTGCTTTCTGAATACAAAACTCCAAAATACTCCTTGAAGCAATAAAATATTACTTCTGTCCTTGAAGCATCAATGGTGTGGTTAATGAGATAATTTCATACATAAATGGCTAATTTCAAGTCAGTGTGGAAGCTACACTGAAAGAGAGATTACAGACATGGAGTCTGATTACAGCTCAGCTGGAAAAGTTCTAAAATATCTCTTGGGATACTTGAATGTCTGTTAATTGACTTTTAGCAAAGACAAAGGCTTTGGAATTCATGATGGATGGGAAACTGCCCTGGCTATCCCCAGCGTCATTTTCCGCACTGATCATTTGCATCTGGACTCACCAATTTGTGAAGCTGACTTTGATTACTTAAAGGTCCCCTCCCCAATCCTTCATCTTCCCACGGGCTTCTTTGAGATTTATCACTCAGATCTCAGTGGTTTACACGGAAGACACAGCACTACCCTCGTGTGCGAATAGGGCCCTGGGGAATCTTGCACACATAGTTGTCTCTGGAAGGCCTGATGCTCACCTACATTCTTTTGCTCGTACTGTACCATATGCTTTACTTTGGAATAAAGTCTTTCCATGTGCATATTCTGTGTAATCTGGTGACTCCTTTCAAATACCTGACTTTCAAAAAACTTTACAGAGATATACCAGTGCTGTGAGATCTCATAGAGAAAGTAATGTAATAAGGCAGATAAACATGTTTAAAAATTTGCTTGAAATAAGGGCTGAACAAAATATTTTTCACTGCAAACGGAAATCAATCTGGCTATAAAGGAGAGAGAAAAACCATATTTCAGGCAGAATTTCACACTCCTTTACCCTATTACAATTAGTATTTTAGGATTGCACACTCTTTCCTCCCAGGAGAACTAAGTGTACCTGCATAAAGAGGAAAACCATACTGAAGTGTTTTGTTTTCCTATCTAATAAAATAGCAATATGCAAATTGACCATACATCCCCTATACCCATAAGCCATGTCCACTAGCCAATCAGAAGTGAGTATTCAAATTAACCCAACCAAAATGGCTGTGGCCGCAAAGAAAGGAGGCTTGGGTTTCCCCAGAAATGGAGAAAGCCAAGCTTTATGCCTGCCGTGGCCTGCCATGGCCTCTGCTTAAGGCTACAAAGTTTTAATTATAAAAAAGAAATCCCAACAAAAATGGCTGCAGCCACAGAGTGAGCAGGAGGCTTGCCTCTATTCAAGGCTACAAAGTTTACATTATAGAATATAACTAAATCCAAGATACCAGGGCCTCCACTTGGGTCATCAGGGACATGGCTGGCCTGCAAATCATCACAGGCCCCTTGCTCAGGCTGCGCCACATCCCAAAGGAACCTTCACCCTGACCTGGGACATCCTTCAGGGCAAACAAGCTAACCTCCAACCCATGCACCAGGCCTCTATCCTATCTAATCTTCCTATATAATAAAATAATAATATGCAAATTGACTGTCACTCCAACACACAAGATGATTGCCCCCTGTGAACACAATATGGTATCCACAAGATGGCCAGGATGGAGGGCAGTTGGGAGGGACCAGGTCTGCAATGGAGGGCAGTTAGGGGTGACCAGGCCTGTAGGGGAGGGTAATTAGGGGCAAACAGACTGGCAGGGATGCAGTTAGGCATCAGTCAGACTGGCAGGGGGATAATTAGGGGATGATCAGGCTGTCAGGTAGAAGCAATTAGGGGCAATCAGGATGGCAGGCAGGCAAGCAGTTGGGAGCCAGCAGTCCTGGATTGTGAGAGTAATGTCAGACTGACAGTTTAGGCCAAATACTATTGAAATCAAGCCTACAGGGACTGTCAGACATCCCTCCAGGCATCCAATATTGGATACAGTGCAGGCTGGGCTGAGGCACACCTCCTCCCTGAGCACTAATTTTGTGCACCAGGTGGCTAGTAATTTATAGGATTCCCTTCTGTACATAGCAACCAATTGTTAGGGACACAAAAGAAAGAAAGAAAGAAAGAAAGAAAGAAAGAAAGAAAGAAAGAAAGAAAGAAAGAAAGAAAGAAACAAAGAAAGAAAGAAAGAAAGAAAAAAAGAAAGAAAGAAAGAAAGGAAGGAAGGAAGGAAGGAAGGAAGGAAGGAAGGAAGGAAGGAAGAAAGAAAGAAAGAAAGAAAGAAAGAAAGAAAGAAAGAAAGAAAGAAAGAAAGAAAGAAAGAAAGAAAGACTGATCTCCACATGGCTATCAGGAATCTGCCATCTAGGGGACAGATGAGTTCAGTTGGGGGGCATGTTGCAAATCATGGTAAAATCCTGCCTTCTTTTTATTCAGGGATTAAAAGGAGTATGTTGTGAAGTGCATAAACACCTATCTATAGCCTTTCAATTCAGACATCATGCCACTTTACATGTACTAAGGAAATTCTAGGCAAAGGAGAAATACAGATTGAATTAAGGTAAGAAACTACATCAACTATTCACACAAGTTATTAATCTAGAGGAGAAAGGCAAGAAAGATGTGCCTAGATCTTTGTAAGTGATCTATCAAATTTTCTATTATCTGAAAATTTCTAAATTATTAGTTGGATAAGAGTTAAGGGGAAAACAACAACACATTTTAGTCCTCTGTATTCCCAGACTGGTAATCTTTGAAATTTAATGGTATAATTAGGGAGAAAAACACTTAATAACATTTAAAAATGTATATTATTTTCATAAGTTACAAATTCCCTCCTCATGGCAGTCATTAAACTGACTTAAAATACCTCTGCCGAGTTGTCAATTATGTAATTGATATACAAGAGGCTAGTTTATTTTAAATATGTACATAGGCTTCATAAAAAATTATGACTTTATATTTTTTATAAAACAAAATTATTTCTCCTAGTTTCCTTAAACTTTAATAAGTGGATAGAAATAGGTAGGAATACAAAAACTTTCCAATCAGATATCTATTTGCACAAATATCTCTGGCTATTGTCATCACTGTTTATTTTAATGTTCAAAGGAAGATTAAAGACACAATTGCTTTAGAATTATATGACTAGTTGTTTTCATCCACTCTCAATTGATGTTGGCTCCATTGTTCCAAGTTTGAATTGACAGTGAGTGGATCATTCTTTACAAATTTACAAAAGATTCAGAAAACAATGAATCATTATACCTTAGAAACATTTTATACAAACATTTCTATTGGATATATTTTAAATTTAAAAGTTGTTTCCAGATCTTTAATTGATATGGGATTTTTTTTATGGACAGCTTTTGAGAGATTCTATTGAACTAATGGCTAGGAACTTGATGCAGGAGGCGAAGTATAGGTTGAAACAAGAGAAATGACTTGATCCTCTTTTATAGAATGTCCTGGGGTTTGTGTATAAGTGTGTCTGTCTGTGTGTTTGTGTGATATAATGACCTAGTAAAAATGCCCTGGAATTTATAAAAAAAGATGGCTAGCTATAAGATATGTATAATATTATAAAGTACGCTATAACATAAAATGCCTCCACTGAGAGGTTAATAAAACAAAAAGAGAAGTTTAGACATTTTGAAAACACGCCTTAAAAATTCAAAAAAGAAGCATGTATAACCATATGAACATGTGGAAAAATATCTGAGAACTTTGGATGTAAAAGTACATCAATATTTGCTAGATGAGGAATGCTAGGTGATTAGAAATAAAGCATTAAAGTCATGTGGCAAGGTTCCTCTCAAATTTTCAACCAGATGTACCTGTGAGTTTATCCATAGCCTCACTCACTTTTTTACTCATATCTTCCATCCTCATGTTCAAAAGCAAGAGCTACTTTTCCAAGCCTGATCGCAGCCACAGTGTATATTGTGTTTGCTTACAACGCTATTGGCCGGAGCAAGTCACATCATCAGATGGGTGAGAGGCATGCTCCTCCCACAGACAGCAATATAATTCAAATGGCAAGGAGCAGTGATGTAGAAGGAGAGAAACATATTTGTGAAAATCTATGCCTGGGCATTGAGAAATACAGCAAGCCATTGAGGGTATTTAAAAAAAACTGAGCATTTAGTTTGCTGATACTACAGAAGTTAGCAAGGACATCTTTCAAGTGAGCATTGACAAAAATGGAGTACATATTAGAATAAAGAAAATCTGAAGGGAAGTTTGCAAAGAGCAAACAGTAAGAGAAAGAGCAGAGATTCTTCCAGGGTCAGGGTTTGGCAAAGAAATGGTAAATATGAAGAAACAGTGAACTGGATGGAGCATTTGGTGGGACTTCAGTCTACTTGAGGGAGAAGGGGAATCACCAAGAAGTTCCCGCATAGAGTCCAAATCACTTAGGACAAAAATCAGTTGCAATTCTAATAGCTCACTCTTTTACTGTTTTATTTTTTAATTATCATTTTAATTAGTTGTATCGGGGTGACATTTGTTAGTACCATTATTTAGGCTTCAAGTGTACAATGCTATGATGCATCATATGTAGACTTCATTATGTGCCCGCCACCCCAAGTCCAGCCTTCTGTTACACAATGAGGGCTCAGCAAATAGCAGCAGCTATCATTAATTAAATGGGCCATGTATGGACTCTGTCTCTGTAAACCTAAATGAAACTTTGTTTTAAATCATAGCAATTATGTGCAATAAGATGTAGAATATAATATGCCACACTGTTGTTTATATTGTCAGTCCTGAGAAGATTTTTCCCATTAATCGTGTACTATAGAATAATACTATCCCATTTTTAGAAAAATGATCAGATGCAAGAAGAGAGAAGACTTGCAATGTACTTGAGGAAGAGGGGCATAGAATGAGTTAAATTATGTAACAAGAAAAATAAGGTCAAGTGGGTAAATGTATTGCTTTTCAATATCTTTTTGCAGCCTCAAACTTTCCCCGAGAATATCTTCAAGAGTTTGTGCAAGAAAGACAAATACGGGAATCCGATTAAAGAGAGCTCAAGATTTAAAAGGAGCCAGTTAGCAGGAGATTCAATAAAAATGGAGCTGGATAATTTTCTGCTGAGGTAAGGGCAGCCTGTGAGGGAAAGCACACGTGTCTGGGGACACCAGTCAATGCAGTCCCCTGGCAGGGTCCAGCTGCTTCACCCAGAAGAGGAATAAATCGATGGATTATTTTATTAAAATTATTATTTTGAAGGAAAAAAAGAGAATTCTAAGGCATGAGAGCTTGTGATTGTAAAGGGAAAATGAGACTAATTAGAACTGGAGATGAAGAGAAGTTCAAGCAGAGGTCAGGTGAGGTTCTGCCCTCGTTGATTCTGTTGGAGGAAACTGGGATGTGGAAGGGGGATGTTTTGTTTTAGGGAGGGTCACGGTGTGGAAGACAAAAAAAGAACGTAACCTACACATTTGATCTGAGTGACTTTAGAGAACACAGTCCGGTGTTTATCTCATGTGAACCCTGAAATAATAAAAATCAAACCTGTAGAACTGACTCCAGATTGAATGGAGACCAGGGAGGGCGTGATGATTCAAACTTTGTTAATAGATGGACTCATACTCTACTAACCCTTCAAAATAAATGTAATTATAAATACACAAACACAAGCAATCTATGGAAACAGATGAGTGCATGTTACAAATGTAAGAAAATAGAAATTATAATTGCAGAATAGATATAAGTACTTAACATGCTATGTCTGCCCAATGACACTTCCTTCTTAATGTCAGGCTCAAGTTAATGTTTTAGTGTAAGAAAAGATGTCCATCATTTAATTTTTACATATGGTGTAACATATTAGTCACAAATATTTACATATCTTAAACTTAGCACTTAAAAATTACACACACACACACACACACACACACACACACACACACTCTGAGTGGCCAGTTTATAATAATCTCTAAATGCATAATAATTGGGCCACTCAGTGTATTTGTATCTCAAATGGGTACCAACAGTATTCTAGACTTTTGCTGGAGATCAACCACCTATTTGCCCTGAGCTTTCCAGTAGCCAGTGCAAAGGGGAAAACTGATTAGGTGCATGATTTATAGTATCTTTGATGTCAGATAAATGAGGTGCTCAAGAGAAGTACGCTGAGTGGACAGATTATTATGCATTGAGATCATAATAATCTGGCCACTCAGTGTATATCTATATATAAATTAATATCATAACGCCTGCTTTTATAAGAGAATATTGAGCGCAAGGATTTGTCCATGATGTAATACACTTATATATGCCACCTTCAATTCTTTTGAAAACAAAGTATAATATGTAAGAATTAATAAATAACAACAATAATTAAGGCAATAATAAAGAAAATTAATAGTTACTATAACTCAGTTCTGTTTATTATCCTATATAATAAAAATGTAATATGCAAAATAATTGCAGCAAGACCATCTGGATGACCATCCGGGACCATGCTATGACACCCACTGGTGCCAGGCCATCCAAGGCAGGTGTGATGCGATTGGTCAGGGGCCCGGCCATTGCCCCATGATTGTCCCACAGAGGGAAGCCTGGGCCACCAGCTGGTGGGAAAATCAATTGAGGTGCTCCACAATGGCCCCAAAGAGAGAGGCCCACGCCACTGACCAGTGGGCTGTGGCTGGTGGGCAGGGCCTCCCTCTGTGAGGGAAGTCCATGTCCCGGGTGCCAGGGGAAAGCCAGTGCTAGCAGCCTGGGGGAGGAAGGCCTACTCTTGCATGACTTCTGTGCATCAGGCCTCTGGTACATAATAAAAAGAGATTAGAGTTCCTGATAGATATAGTTGTAGATACACAACTCCATAATTAAAACTATCTTCACACACTGATCTATTCCTGTTATATTCAAAGTAAAAACCATTACAGCCTGATGTACTCTTAATAAATAGTCTTCCCTGGCTTCATGCCTACAAAAGGCCCCAAAAGCTAGATCTCCTCTGAGGGCTGGTGCTTTGGTTCCCCCCAGGAACATGGGTAGTTTCTACCAGCCTGCTTGCATTCCATTTCCAACACCACATGTACCATTCCATTGCATTACTATTTCCAAAGCCCATTTAATTATAGAGGAGGATAAGAAAATGACAGTGAGTCAATATTTTCTTTCTCTTTGAGCATAATATTTGGTTAAATTACCTTGGTTCCAGGAAAGGACAGACTAAGTAACTCATTTAGATCTATATAGGAATTCTAGGACTCTTATTCTCTTTAAGAAACCAGAGAGATGACTCAGGGAAGGGGAAGATATGGCAGTGGATATGCTTGTTTTCCCCTGTATCTTCCCTAATCCTTGGGAAGTAGCTAACACTTTATTTTTTTAATATATTTTATTGATATTTTACAAAGAGGAAGGGAGAGAGATAGAGAGCTAGAAACGTTGATGAGAGAGTAACATCGACCAGCTGCCTCCTGCACACCCCGCACCAGGGATGTGCCCGCAACCAATGTACATGCCCTTGACCGGAATTGAACCTGGGACCCTTCAGTCCACAGACCAATGCTCCACCACTGAGCCAAACCGGTTTCAGCATGGAAGTAGCTAACACTTTAATTCATATTTTGTCGACACTAATAAAAGAGAAAGATGCAAATTGATCGTACCTTTGTGATGCCCACCAGCCAATCAGGAGAGAGTATGCAAATTAACCCAACAAAGCTGGAAGGTTGGTTTGCATACATAAGCGCCAAGCAGCAGGGGCAGGATGCTTGCGTTCCACACCACCCCAGCCACTTGGGCCTCTGAGCAGCATGGGAAGGCAGGAAGGCAGCTCTGGCAGGAGCAAAGGCAGTGCCGGCAGCCAGGGGAAACAAGGCCCATTCTTACACAAATCTTATGCATCTGGCCTCTAGTCTATTATAAAAATAATAGTTTGTATTATTCTTATAGAATCCTGTGATTATAATTATTATTCACCTAGTATTTTAAAGCAGAAGAAAAACATAAAAGTGCATCTACGCAGTGTTACTTCGAGTATCGCCATATGGCGGAACCACAGCTTGCTCATGGCAGAAATCTTAGGGAGATGGGACTGGACCATAAAAACTCCCTATGTCAAGAAAAGTGGCTTTGATTTACTCTTGAAGATAATGGGAAACACATGCAAATTTTAAGGGTTGAAAGGCTTGATGGAGAAGAAGTTGGAATTGTGAGATGGAGAGTAGAGGAAACAATTTGGATCAATTCAAGGGGGGAAATGGAAAAGGCAGAGCTGTTGAAAGGCATGATTACGGAGACAAAAGTATATTTGAGATGTGAAAGGAATACAATGGCCATGCCTTGATAAGAGATTAGATTTCAAGTATTATAACATAAATACATCTGTTGTTCTCAGAGAATGTCACAGTAATGCGGGCAGGGAATGTAACAGGAGAAACCAATTCTGGATGAAGGGGATGCCATCATTAATGCCAGAAACTTAGTTTTTAAGGCCCATTAATACTTGAAAGGCTAAGCTTATAGATTCAGTTATTCAATTTGAGAAAGCCTGAAAAGACTGTCAAATGGATTAGTAAAAGCAAAGGCAACAAGTATTTCATGTGATATCAAAATGAAATAAAGTGAGGATGTTTCACTTGGAATTCTTTCAACAACTACAGTGTCAGCAGCAGCAACTATTTTCTCAGAGACCCTTCAGGAGAGGGGTGATGGTGTTCAATTAGGCGTGGATCCTGTCCTTGAGCGTATAATACATATACCAGATGCTATCCTTGAGGTGAGGACATTTCCTCCAGGCAGAGAAGTTTATTAGAGAATTCTTGAGCACCGAGTTTGCATGGTAGCCTTTTTCATAGACATGTTGCTAAAACAAAGCAATGCAATTTGTACAAAGCATTCCCTGCTTACCATTTACAATCACGATGATATCGCGGAAGTCGATTTCACCCCTGGCCTCCACTCTTCCTTCACATCTATATATGCCTTCATCACTTTTATTAATGCTGAGAATCTGCAGATTATTGTTGGCTAACAGAGCGAACCGATCTGGAAAGGAAGCAAAGGGAGGGAATTATATCAGCAACGGAAGGCAAGAGTCCAGTGTGCTCCAAATTGCTAAGAGCTAAAAATACGGCACTTGTCTGACACTATGGAACATTTCATCAACAAACAAATTCAAATTTGAAAGTAAAATGTAATTTTGGGACTTCAATTTTTTTTTCCACTCCACACTGCCTTGTTACACCTTTCCTCTAAAATACAGTCAAGATTTTATTTCCACATAAAATGGTTGGGCTATTATTTCCCCCCTTGGTGCTTTGAATGCAGAAACGATCCACAAAAGAACAATGTGGGCAGATTAGATATTGCAAACATGGAAACGTTTTGACTGCAAACACTGTATGAAGCAACTTGGGTATGGAAAGCGGTTAGAGAATTGATTGAATATCCTTCCTCACACAATAATTAAAGGAATAATTTTGCAGACCCTGAGGAGGCAGCTAAATGACACGATAATATTCAAGTCACACAGAGGACCTGTCAAATGGTCATATCTTGAACTTACTTGAAGGGTATTTCTTTTTTCTAAATGCAGGATAATCCAGTTTAGGGCTGAATTGATTAGACTTCATTAATATTATTTTAAGGTTCCTTTATATGTGTATTGTGTGTGCATGCATTCATGTAAAAAGAGGCTGTTATAGAGCATGCATTAGTGGTTGCTTAAAATAACCTGGCTATCCTTAGCAGCATCTCAGCCTGACAGTACTTTCCATGCCTGGCTTCAGTTTTTCATCATCACAATTTTGTTGCAGTGCAAATACCTTGCCCCTTCTTATCAATTTAAGAGTGTTATGGCACCTAGTCCTACTTTGAAACATGTAAGAGCAATAACCTAACTGTCATTGGTTAATGAATATATAGGTAGCATTGACATCATCCTTTTGCTGATACCATAATGGAGATACCTTGGTGAATAAGAGAGATACATGCCAACATCATGGGGCCTTTTGGCAAAGTGGACATGCAATTATTTTGAGGTGTGCACCTCTAGGATATTGTCTGTCAAACTGCTAAAGGTTACTTGTTTGGAGCTATGCCAATGGCGACTGATCTTCCCCTACCTGACGGCTTGATTAGGAAATGAGGGCAAACATGGAAGCCACGTGGGAAAAGGGTAAAGTAATGCATCTGGTCAGGAACCAGCCCTGAATGGGATTCCTGAATGGATGTGTTACTTTTTGGATGTACCTTTGATGCCCCTTGGACTTTGCATGAGTGAGAATTAAACAGCTATAGTAGTAAGTGACTTAGGATTTAACCCAGATTTGGGTTCATTTGCCATAACAAATCTTCAATTCAAGAGAAGGAGTTTGGGATATTATTACAAATAGGGCAGTGACTAGACTATACAAGATCACTGAAACAGGTACATAAGAAGTACGTGCTTAATATAAAATGGAAATGTGCTGGTTCAGAGGCTCCCTCAGAGAAAAACAATATTGATTATAAAGACACAATGTTTTCAGGCCAAGAGAAAAATAATGTTTATTTCTTATATTGACTCCAGGAAGAGAGAAAAAAAGCATTTATGCAGATGTTTTTCCCTGGTGAATATTCTCACCAAATGAAATTTTAGAGAAAAAGAAAGTCAATTTGCAAAAAAAAAAAATTAAAGGGTAACTTTCAATAAGTCCTGGAGTAACTCAGAACTCCTAGATATTCATAATGTTTGAAAGTCAACTAACAGATCCTTGATTCCAGCCTGTGGCTGGATATTAAAATGAGAAGTAATTATAAGTAAAAAAAAAAAAAAAAAAGTTCACATTTAGAGAGAGATGCACTAATCTTTCCTAGACCATTGCGATATTATTACTCTATATTCTAACTTATTAAAATATAATCTTTTAACTATAATGTTATTTAATGATTTGATTTTATTAAGAAAAATAGTAAGGGAAAACATTATTTAAGCCTGCAGGCCCTGTCGCTCCCAACTTCCCTCCTCTGCTGGCATGGTCACCCCTAACTGCCCTTTCCTGAAGGCTTGATCATCCCCAACTGCCCTCCTTGCAGGCCTTGTCCCTCCCAATTGCCCTCCCCTGCTGGCCTGATTGCCCACAACTGCCCTCCCTTGCAGGTCTGGTCCCTCCCAACTGCCCTCCCCTGCTGGCCATCTTGTGGTGGCCATCATGTGTCCACATGGGGGCAGCCATCTTGTGTTCTGAGTGATGGTAAATTTGCATATTACTCTTTTATTAGATAGGATGGAGGCCTGGTGCATGAATAGGTGCCAGCTGGTTTGCCCTGAAGGTGTGCTGGATCAGGGTGGAGGACCCTTGGGGTGTGGGGCAGCCTGGATGAGGGGCCTGTGGTGGTGTGCAGGCTGGCCATGCCCCCACAGTGACCCAAGAGGAGGCCCTGGTTTCTGGGATTTATTTATGTCCTATAATTGAAACTTTGTAGCCTTGAGCAGAGCCAAGGTTCCTGCTTGCTCCATGGCTACAGCCATTTTTGTTGGGATTTATTTATCTTCTATAATTAAAACTTTGTAGCCTTGAGTGTAGGCCTGGGCCAGCCAGAGTGTGTGGAAAGCAAAGCCATATAGGTTGGGTTAATTTGCATGCTTGCTCCCGATTGGCTGGTGGGTGTAGTGGATTGATGGTTAATTTGCATATTATTCTTTTATTAGTGTGTTTGCAGAAATATTTAAGAAAAGCATTGCTTCAATCAATCACACATTAACTATGGATATTAGAAGCAATGACTGTTAAAAATTGTTTTTCTCAATTATACAGAAACCCAAAATTATATTATTCCTATAAGAAATTTAAATGAAATGAGATACTACCCAATAAGCTATCTGTTTCGTGCTTCTTTAAGCAAATTCTTTACTAATTCCCCTTTACTTTTCATCCCACAACCACTGATGGGTTGTTTCATCTACCCATCTGACCTCAATTACCATCTATATTTTGAGACTTACCTTTTCCTCAGACTAGACCATATGTCAATTCCAGAACTGTTTAACATTTTATCATATGTAGCTACTGAGTAGATTTGTAAGTAATCCAATCTCACCATTTTAAAAATTTAGCTCACTACTGCCACCTGGAATTTATCAGATGGTACTCTCCAGCTCTGTCTCAAATATCTTTACATTGAACTAATTGCTCAAGGTAAATATTATAAGTCATTGAACTATTTGCTCAAGTGAAATTTCTTATATCCACCTCGAATTCTCCATTTCCCTCAGTTTGTATATCAATCAAATCCCATGTCCTATTATACCTCCCTTTATCATTCTTAGTCTCAATCTCCTGCTCCCCTCAGCAGTATTTCATTAGGATTTGAGTTGTTCTCAGAACCTATTTTTTCCTTGACTCCAAGCCAATTCATTTTCCTCACTGAAGCACTAATTATTTTCTCAAAAATATGTCAGCTCATGTCACTGCCTTGATTTAAATCCTTCAGTGATGTCTCCTTTGGAAAAATTCCAAATTCCTTAGCCAATATGTCAATGTTTATGTTGACTTGGCATAACCTTTCCAGCTTCCTCTCTTATTAGTCCTTCATTAACAACAAAAAAAATACCTTATCTTTATCAGTATAGGTATTCTAGCTGTACTTATTTACAGATTCTAGAATATTTAATGAGCATAGTCTGTTTTCTGAAAAGTTCCCTTCATGCCGTCTTTTACTGCTGGATCACTACACATGGTTTTCTCTCCACCACTTTTTACTTGCTCATATTTAAAGGTCACATCTCTCTTTGTAGGCATCTTGGAGACCCTTCTCTGCTTTAAATAGTTCAGGTGTATTGTTTTACTTTTTATCATTCTCTGTCATTGCACTTTATTTATCATAGCAGCATACCTTGTTCTCATGGAATTATCTATTTATTTATTTTACCAATTATTAGTATTTTGAAGCCAGTGAACTTTTTTTTTTACCTTGTTAACCATCAATAACTACCATTTAGCATACTAATTTTTGAAGACTAGGTGTTCAATAACTGTTGAAGGAATCTTATACTGGAAGAAGAATACATAAAAGTTTTATTGAACAATATGATTTTATCTATAGTTTATGATGCAGAAAGGGCACTTTGTTAGGCAATAATCAAAACATTTAGAAAGTTTCAGAGATAACTTTCTAACTGATTGAGGTTGACTGGGCATCAGCAATAGCTCAGTTTTTCTGTAACAAAACAGTTAAACCAAGATAAAGGAATTGTTGCTTACTTCCCTCAATGACATATTGCAGAATCTGCACTAATTCTGCTATAATAAAATACTTAGTTAAATCTAGATCATTGAAAACCTTAAACCAGATAAGCTAATTGTTTTACTCTATTACAGTGACAATGACTGTCCGGATATTAAACATTTATAACAAAAATGTCACCTTTTTTCCCCTAAGTGCTTGGATTCTTAAGCATATAAATTTCCCTTCAACAAACAATATGGGAAGCTCCACTTCAAATACTCTGTTGGGATTTTAACTCTGAGTATCTGCCACACACTTCCTACCAATAGCACAGCTAAGGAGATGGACATTTCTAAGTCTTCATTGTTGCACCTGGAGTCTCTAGACCTAAAGCTCCAGGAAGTTAGTGGGACACACTAAATTATTCTAAATCCCCATGCCTGTTCCTTTCATAGCTGTGAGCCTAATCTTGTTTCAGTAGATTTAATGAAGAGACCACATGAGGTATAACCAGATGGAGAATATTACTTCTTGAAAATTCTTTATAAACATACACATTGCTGGATATTAGATATTGTGGATCCTCTGATATTAAGAGGCTAGAAAAGTGTGTCCTTTCTCACAATTCATCTGCATTCTTTATGTCCTCCAGTGAAAGCAACATTGCATCTATTTTATTTAATAAAATTATTTTCCTATCATGCAATTAATGTAACAAGGTTATATTTCATTTTTAAACCTATTTTAAGAACTTCATACACATTGGATATTCTGATTTTTTATATAATATGAATGCCTATAATTTTGGTAAAATTGATTTCCAAGATTTAAAACATCAATGAGAAGGAATGAGAAAAAATTCATCTATTGAGAAATGAATATAGTGACAAATATTGTGTTCTTTCATTTAATAAATATTTATTATATGCCTGGTATCTTATTTAAAGTGGATATTTTAGCCCAGTGTTTACAGATGAAGAATCTGAATTAGGTACAGACCAGTTAGAAAAGTTGTTCTAAGCTTTGGGGCTAAAAAATAAATAAAAGTTTTGCCATAATGAAATTCCACCCTGGGGTTCAGGAAAAAAAAGTGTAAGCTTTAGCCTAGAGATATCACTACTCCATCATACTACACTTGACAGTCAGTCATTGCTTCAAGGCTTTTGGGCTATGCATCTTTCAAAAATACTTTTAGAATGAAGGTTTACAATAAACCAGATGCACGCTTGAAGTTCTAAATTAGTCAACCTGAAAATGTTTAGACTTTTTGTCATTTAACTACCATAAAACAACTACCATTTCTTTATTTTTGGGAGGTAAAAAGCTGAAAATATATTGCCTAATTTTTTCATGTAACTTGTTAATAAAATTTGAAGCAGTTATCCTAAAATAAAATAGGAGGAAATAAAGTATTATTTTTCACTAACATTATAATAGAAGAGTTTTAGCTTTGTAAAAATATCAAGTCCAAATTTTTTTTCAAAAATAAAAAAATGATTAGTAAATAATTATGATACATTCTGTTAATATTCAAAAACAGATATTCAGCTTTCTCTCCTTTATGTTATAAAACTTTCAAATCTCAGAATCACAAAACAAAATCATCCAAGATTGAAGATACTTTAAAAGATTGTATTATTTTGTATCTCTCTGAAATGCAGGTGCATTGAAAACTATTCTAAATTGAAAATCCTCCCAACGCACAGTGGTAAAGCAGCATAATGTAAGCAAATTATGCTTTCAATATCAGATGTCATATTAATCTAGATTTTTAGCTCAGTCTGAATCAAAACCTTAAAGCAATTTGAATGCATGCACTTTTCTTCCTATTATCCATATGCATCTTACCATAATATTTAAAACACGTAGGTGGCTTGGAAAGAACAGTGCCAGAATAATAAACAGGATTCATATAGATATTACTTTCAATTTAAGTATAATGAGCCAATGGAATCATGTTTGGATGATAATATATGGAATTTGAATTCATCAGGATTAATTCCTTAATTTATTCTGTACCCTTATAATGTTGGCATGTAATTTTTTTTCTTGAACAGAGCAGGAGCCAACAACCTCTTCTGTAATTCTCCTGATGATGACTACAGTAGGTTTTGTAGACCAAACCACCTGTGTCACAGCTGCTCAAAACAGCCATTCTATATAATAAAAGCCTAATATGCAAATTGACTGAACGGTAGAACAACCAGTTGCAATGATGTGCACTGACCATCAAGGGGCAGGCACTCAATGCACAAGCTGCCCTATAGTGGTCAGTGCTGGCTGGAGCCTGTCCAACCTCCACAACAACTCTCTCACCTCCGCGGCGGTCAGACATCCCCCAGGGCTCCTGGTATGGGAGAGGGTGAAGGCTGGGCTGAGGGATCCCCCACAAGTGCACAGATTTTATGCACCAGGCGTTTAGTATGTAATATATGAAGAATAGGCTTATCTATACTCTCATAACACCTTTTAAAAGAGAAAAGAGCTGAATTTTTCCTGAGGTCCATAGTTTGCCAACCTTTGATATACTGCTCTAAGGTTCTCAAAATAGTCAATTGACCCTTTGGGCCACAAACTTCAACTTCTATTGCCTAGCTGGTGATGCTCAGTGAGTGGATATAGTGTTGGCCTACAGACTGAAGGGTCCCAGGTTCCATGCCAGTCAAGGGTAAATGTCTGCGTTGCGGGCTCAATCCCCAGTAGGGGGCCTGTAGGAGGCAGCCAATCAATGATTCTCTCTCATTATTGATGTTTCTATCTCTCTCCCTCTCCCTTCCTCTCTAAAATCAATAAAAATATATTTTTAAAAAAACCTCCAACTTTTATATTTGGTCAGGCAGATTCAGTCTTTTAAAAAATGGCAATATTATTAGAACATATAACGTAGGGAGTTACCAAAATACTAACTGTCGGAAATAGCGGTGACTTCCTCATTATGGTACAACCAGCTGACGACAGGTGCAGGTGAGCTGCTAACTCGGCACACCACTTCTGCATCCTCTCCCTGCTTGAATTCTTGAGGCGACACCACTTCTCTGAAAGTGAGCTTCTCTGTAGCAAGAAAGCAAAACAAACCATAAGCGTATCATCGCTTATTTCTCTCAATAACCTGTTTCAGAATCTGTGCTGATTGGTGTGGTAATGAAATAATTAAAACAGGATGCTGGAAAACCTTAAATCAGATCATATGACTCCTCTGCCCCGTAACTTCTTCCCACATCACTGAGAAGAAATTCCAATGTCCTTACAATCCCACCCTAGTTCCTGTATAAACTAAAGTCTGTCTCACAACTCTGATGCTGGTTTCTCTCTCTTCCTGTGCTCTATGCTCCAGGTCAATTGTCATATTTTCAATTGCTTCCACATTCCACATTTGCATGTCTTAAATTCCTTCACATTTCTGCCTGCCTGACCTTCACAGATTAAAAAAATAAAGGCCATCAGCCTTCCCACGCTCACTGTTCTATAGCATGGGATAGTAGCATCCATGCATTTTTTCAAAGCTTACTTACTAAATTATCAGCACCTAGTGGCTGGTGGCATCTCCTGTTGTAATCATTCCTGAGTCTCTAGAACTTAGAATATTGTCAGCCACTTCGAAGACATCCAAATGTGTCCAACTAGCAAATGAACTGGCTATGTATGCTTAATGAGAAATGTTCACAAAAGTAATTCAGTGTTCTTGCCAAGGGGGAAAAAAAAGATTTCTTTATTTTCACAAATAAAATAGCAGGGGTCTTCCTTTGCAACATTTAAAGTAAAAAAAACAAAACAAAAATCTCTTTCTTACTTGTATGCATATATGGATAACCTATGGACACAGACAATGGAATAGTAAGGACCTTAGGGGCATGGGAGAGGGCTGAAAGAGGTTACTAAGGGGAAAGGAGGACCTGTGTAATACTTTCAACAATAAAGTTTTTTTTTAAGAAAAATCTTTCCAAATATGAGCTTAGAAACTAATTGGAGTCTGGGGGGAGGCCAAATCAAGAAAATGAGGGTGACAATGTGACAACAATCCTCCTGCTCACCAAAGAGGAAGCCATGCTGGGGATATAATTTGGCTTTTTAAACTACCATTATTCTCCTGGAATAATAAGAAAACAAAGTCCTAAGAAGAGATACCTTATAACTAGTATTCAAAATTCTTTATAATTTTTTCACTGGTAGAAATGCTAATTACCACATATTAATTACAAGGCACTGTTCTACATTATGTAATATTAATATAGTCCTCAAAAAAACCTATGTAGAAGGTAGGTGCTATTATTATATCCATTTTATAGGTGAAGGAACTAAAAGCACATGGGTTAGGTCCATGGTTAGCAAACTGCTGCTCGCGAGCCACATGCGGCTCTTTGGCCCTTTGAGTGTGGTTCTTCCACAAAATATCATGGCCTGGGTGAGCCTATTTTGAAGAAGTGGCATTTGAAGAAGTTTAAGTTTAAAAAATGTGGCTCTCAGAAGACATTTCAATCGTTGTACTGTTGATAGTTGGCTCTGTTGACTAATGAGTTTGCAGACCACTGGGTTAGGTGATAGCCTAAGACCACGAAATGAAGCGATACAGCCTGGTTCCGAACCCAGAGAGTCAACCGTGTTCTTAATGAGGGTAATGATTTCTGAGAGTAAGAAGAGGAAATCAGTGATGGACTTCAAATCATAAAATGAGGTGTAAGCATGGAGATGCTTGTTAGCGCATGGCCTGGTGGTGAAGAAGCCTGCTAGAGACTCGTCTCCACTAGAGGAGTTTTCAGCTTTTCCTCTGTCTGCTCCTGCTCACTGACTCCGCCCCAGTTCTCGTTCCAGACTGGACACTGCCTTCACAGAGGCCATTTCACAGGTTCTCATGATAACCTTTGATTTTAGAGTGAAAAAGCACCCCATATGTTTCATGCCACTCAATGAACTACAGGTGGCATATATATATATATATATATATATATATATATATATATATATATACCCCCAGCCAATTCTCAATGGCCTGAGAAAATGTAAACATTTTCATGTATATTATTCAACCGACATAATTGGCTCCATCTATACGTTTATGATTAACTATTCCCTTGATTATTCTATTCTAGAGATGCAGTATGGTAAAATAAAATAAGCTGCTATCTGTAAAGGTCTAAAGAACACTGCCTCATCCAATAGTGCTCAATGCCTGTTAGTTTTTATTGGACATGTTATTTTGTGTTTAATTTTTAACCACAATGTTAATGAACTAAGAAACACATGACTTACGGTAAATTTCCAAAACAACTGTAGCTTCCTGTGTCTGTCCTTTGGCATCTGTTGCTTGACATCGATATATCCCTGCATCTTCTATATTTGCATTGTAGATGGTTAATCGTGACCTGACACCCTCCTTTTGTACCATTACCCTCTGTGTGGAAATTATCTTTTCTCCTTGAGGATTGTACCAGTCTATACTCTCAGGCTCACCAATTGCTGCAAAGAATCATGGAAAATAAATGTTTGGGAATATGATTCAAGTGTTTGTTTTTGCATTGACATTTACTTATTACATAACAGTTTTTTAACAATTTTGAAAAAAAATAATAAATAAATAAGGAAAGACTGGAAATCTGAAAATTTCACCAAAATGAAAGTAAACACAAATGTTAGAACACATGTTCTCTTATTTATCCAATGTTGAAGCTTCAATCCCATTTAAGCAAGCAAAACCCAAAAGTTTCATAGGAAACATCAGCTATGTTATTTAAGCAATGATAACTGAATACTTACCATAGTAATATATGGATTTTCACTGAGATAACTTATAAAACTTCATTGGCCATTTAGTCAGAAATAGATTATTGACAGATATACCTGAACAGAATCATGATTGCTAAATGATTTCACCTCTTTGGTTCTCTTTATTAGGGTAAATAAAGAGTTAGAACTTTTTTGCCTCATAAAGCAGAGCTGATAAAAATGTAAATCTCATAAAAATAAATTTTGTTTTTTGGTAATAGTAAATTTTGAATAAATATTCCGAGTCTTTCTATTTGTACATATATGGCCATTGAAAATTTCAATTTGAGTCTCTAATCTCTTTTCTCAAATCAGTACTTTCATAATTTTAAGCTAAAACTGTTAACTATTTAGTCATATGATAATTAGAATGCATTGAAATGCTACTTATCCCTCTTGGCAATTATAAGCAAAGCATTACAGGGTAAACATATATTTAAGTTTTCCAATTCAGAATGTAGCTTATTATCCTCTTTGTAAAAGCTGAAGATCCCTGTGTTTGCTTTTAGTCACAAAAATGCTGTATTTCACCTAATTGAGAGATAATTTGTGGGAGCAGCATACTCTACTAACTCAAAAGTATCCGGGAAAATGCATAAAGTTAGCTCACATCTGCAGGACCTCTTTGAAGAAAATTGTTCCTTCTTATTTTTCTCCCAAAAAGTCGCTTTAGCAATAAATTAATATCCTTTCTACATCAAATTAGACATGCTAGAGCAAAAGCAGGAACATTTATATTTTAGAAGGATCTCATTTATGCTATTTTTCTCTTTTTCTGAACGCATCATAATACCACAGCAGTTAGAGGATAACTCATTTTGGGCAGCTTTTTATCTTCAAGTTTCCACCCCATGGAGATGTCACCGAAGAATAGTGTAAATGAGCATAAGTTTGAACAATACAAAAATCGCATTTTATACAGTAAAAAGGAGATAATATTATGTAAAATATTTTATATATTTTATTCTTAATAATATGTTATTGAGAATAACTTTATTATTATGTAGAGTTTACTCTGGATTTTTATGGATTGGTCATCATATTCTTTTTTTCTGGCATCTCTAGTAATTAATAAATTTCAGTAAACTTTTCATGTTATTTTCTTGATAAGAGTGACACACTGGAGAAATTAGTAAATGCAATGACACTTTTTTATTTCCTTAAAAACTTAATATAAAAGTTATTTGCTACATATGACATACTCTTAGTTCTCTGAGGACCTGAGTTTATTCTAACTTCCTTAAATTTCAGATATATTTATTATTGTGTTCTAGGTGTCTGTGTTTTAGAGTACAGTGAAACTATAAAGTCATGTCACCATAGACACTAACGTATAGGAAAAAATACATGCAAACTTTCTAATTTGCCTGGGTTCCCCACATCTTTATTTTTAGATTCTTATTTTACTATGATATTTAATAAAAAATAAGAATGCTTCCATGATAACAGTATAATTCTTGGTGATAGATCTTTATATGAAAAGAAAAAATGTTTAGTTAGTTTGCCTTATTATTTAGAGCAAAACTCAGTACCATTGAATTATGTTAATTCATACTGTTAAATATATAAATTGACAGAGGCAATTACATTACATAATTTATATTATTATAATATGCAAATTGAATAAAATACTATTTACTTAAATGTCTAAAAATTAATGTCAAGTTATTTCACTTTTCTGTGATTATTGGATACAACTGTGCATTTGTATATATAAAATATGTATGATATTTAGAAACAATGATCTATATGCTTATGTCAATGATTTGATGACAAAATAAGTGATGTTAAATCAGTTTCACAGTTGCTTTTCATTTGTCAATATACAAAAATATGTATCAATAGACCTATCAATTCTAAACTCTATGAAGAAAAGTGTATAAAAACTCATGGCCTTTATTAGTTTTTCACAGATATTATTAATATAATATAATATAATATAATATAATATAATATAATATAATATAAAACTAGTGGCTCGGTGCATGAAATCATGTACATTAAAATGAAATTAGAGGAAATATTTTAATATTGCTATTTGCCCTTTCTCTATAATAGAAGTGTCAGAGATGAAAGAAAATTAGTAAAATGTATATAAAAATCTTCCTCCTGTCAGAGTCTGGGGTGTGCTGTGAGACCCAGAGTCAAATCCCTGCCCACCCTTACCTCAAAATCATGTGAGACCTAGACCCGGCCAGCCCCACCACCATTGGGTGAGATCCAGACCCGGCCAGTCCCACTCCCATGAAGTCCAACAGGCAAGGGGCACAACTTCAGATCCCCTGGCCCAGCACCAGGTGAGGGGCACAGCCCATAAGTCCCCTGTCAAACCCTGGCAGGCAGGGGATGTGGCATAAGGTCCCCTGTCAAGACCTGCAGGGTTGGGGCACAGCTGAGGTCCCTGGTCCCAGTGCTGGGGTCAGGGTCACGGCCTGAGGTCCCCAGTCAATCCCCACTGGGCAAGGGGCACAGCCTTAGGTCCCCTGCCCCACCCTGGTGCCGCACAGCCTCAGGTCCCTGCTGATCACTTGTTATGGGATGCCCACCTCTGCTATGGGCACAGTTATTTTGTGTTATGGAAACTCTGCCTCCATTGTGGGTGCAGCCATATTGTGATAGCATGAGGGTCAATTTGCATATTACCTATTTATTATATCGATATAATAATTTAATTTAAAATATATAGCATATGTAGTTATAGTACATTATATAGCTTATATACTATGGATATTATATATATATATATATATATATATATATATATATATATATGTGTGTGTGTGTGTGTGTGTGTGTGTGTGTGTGTGTTATTATAACTATATATTTTAATAATTTTTATAATAATAAGACATGCCATTTTCAAGATAAGTTTATAATGCATTTTATATCAATTAAATCCTATTTAAATCCAGTT
This sequence comes from Vespertilio murinus, assembly GCA_963924515.1. Classification (NCBI taxonomy): domain Eukaryota; kingdom Metazoa; phylum Chordata; class Mammalia; order Chiroptera; family Vespertilionidae; genus Vespertilio; species Vespertilio murinus. Next base: position 188,671,579 of record OZ004706.1, on the reverse strand, counting down.
GTGAATTGCTTAAGTAGAAACAGAAATAGAAAAAATATGAAAACATTCTAGAAAGCCATGTAGGCACAAGTAAATATTTTTTTTTAATGAAAAATAAAGTTTTCTTTTTAAAAGTACTAAGTATAAGGATTTTATGAATATGATGACACTAAATATAAGTAGAATGTATTCATTTGTTAGTTCCACAGTGTGCTGAATTAAAATTTGATGTTTAAATATTTAAATCTCTTTTGAAATATTCTGCATGTGTGCAACTAAACTGAATTAAGTCCATATAATTTCCCATAAGCACTATTACAACAAATACTTTTGGCTAGTCACAAAAATCTTGAAAAATTTTCCTGATTAAATAACTATTTTTAAAAAATCACTTTTTATAAAGATAAATTTGATTTGCTTTGTCCTAAAATTTTCAGCAGGTGTAACTGTAATGCAGTGTACCTTATTTAATTTTTTCATTGTATATTTATAAAGATTAGCTAAAATATTTGCATTCACCCTAATATTACTCTTACACAGGTATAATATTTTAATTAATTTAAATCAATGTGTATGCGTTATATTTTATTATAAATTATTTTCCAAATAAATGATCTAATTTGACATCCAAAATTAATAATGTTAACAGAAATAAAATTCATACTGTTTAATATGAAACATATAATAGTTGATACTTTTTCAATTATTATAAGACCAATGATAAGACTTTATTTTTAGAGAATTGTTTTGCACAACTTAATTTTGCCAATATATTAAACAATTAAAGCATAAAACAAATTATCTGAGAATATTTGTAATACATACCTGTACATGTGAAGAATTTAGATTCACCCACACTAAGCTCTACTTTGCTAAGTGAAATTGTCACTTGAAGAAGAGCTGAAAGAAATATTTGAGTAACAATTAATTATGGTTTTAAACATGAATTCTAAGGTTTTACTACATAATCTATAACCACATTATTTAAAAGCAAATGCTTATCCCAATTTTTATTGTCCATAAAGAGAAATAAAAGTTTTGTAAAATATGATCTACCAACAAAATGTTACATTTTATTATGCACTTCTACAAGCAGACCAAATAAAGGACTCATTCACTCTAATATTTTGAAATTTGTTTGTCAATAAATGAACAAATTCACCCTCAGACAGCTGTTCCATATTTACATGCTAGGTTTATATGCACTACCTGGTTAGGCAACAGCTAGAGAAATATTTTGCCCCACATTTGAAACTTGTTACAAAAAGTATACCCTACACTGCTATTAAAACACAAAAATATAAATTAACTACATTTTAAGTACCTACTAAAATATTTCAATGAAAGAAGACATACATGGGGAAGAGAGGACACATTGCATAGGGAAAGGTGAGTGAACATTTATTTTGACAAGATAAATAAGGACAATGACAATAAATAGATGAGATGTTCAACATATTTTCCAAAATTTGCAATAAACTAGATGAAGAATTTAGAAATTGTTTTAACCCAAATTGAAGATATGTATAAATAAAATCCAAGTGTCCCTTGGGAGTTCAATTGACCAGGAGTTCGATCGCATGCTAAGACATGTGCTGACCACCAGGAGGTGGCACTGAATAAAGGGAGGCCCTGGCCAGCAACTGGCAGCCACTAGGAACCCTACTTGTGCATAAATTACATGCACTGGGCCTCTAGTTTCTAATAAAATGATGGACAGGAGAGCGTGACTACTCCTTAAAACCCTGTTTGACCATCTCTTGTTTTCAGAAATGCATGGCAAAGTAATGGAACTGTTGGTAAAAAGCAACAACAAACTAACAAGCAAAAGACAAAGAAGAATTCTAAAAGATACAATATAAGTCAAGAATTTATAGATCAAAGCAACCAAAAGATGCATATATTGCACAGATATTTGATCAAAGCTTGTCTAGAGAAGGAGGTGCTATAGAACCCCAGGTAATGGACCAGAATAATGTTAATCCATATTATAAGAAGGATAAGAATAAATCAGCCCACAGGCAAAAGGTTGATGCTAAGGGAAGTTGTCTTATCACAAATTCCAAAAGTTAAGACATTTGAGATTTTCCTTATGAGAGAGCCTGAAGAGATGGGTTGTGTTTTTGGAATACACAATTCTGGCCTGTGTAGAGGAAAAATGTTTATCCTTAAATAGATTAACCACTTTTTCAGCATATCCCATGTTTGGGATTTAGCTTCATTCAGCTATAACGGTGATCTTTGGGAAAGCCCAACCTGAAAAATTAAACTAAAAAGCATTGTCACCTGTAAGGTTCATAGTAAGTGACTGAAGCAAACATAATTCTCCTTCAGAAGATCTACATCATCAATCCAGACTGCCCAAGACTTTTATAAATAAAGCTCTTTTTAACCCAAACACACATGCTGACATTATAAAGTAGATAGTACACTAAGGACTATGAAATGAGTCAGCTGAAACAACCGATAGAAGTAGGAACATGAAATTTTAGAAAATGAAATCAGATTAATTAGGTAACATAGCTATATTTAAACAGTGTTAATTCCAATGAGAATTCACAGAAGACTTTTCCTTTGCAAAAGTCACTAATTTCCTTTGTGGAAGCCTAGTTTATGTGTAATGGGGTCAACAGAGGCAAATGACAGAAGTTAAGACATTTGAGAATTTCCTCATGAGAAGCTTGAACCTATAGAGGTGATTGGTGTTTTTGGAACATAGAATTCTGGGCACATCGTCAGGAGTTTTATAATTTGGGGGACTTTTGGACATACCAATCAATAGAAGGGAAGGAAGCAGGAAAAAAAAAGTAATATAGTTGAAAGAAAAATAAAATGATGATTATTTTCCTCTTTCTCATTTCCCCCTCCCTTTACTTTCTTCTTTAAGGCATCCTTAATAGCAACAATTACCTTTTCTCCTTGGATCTTCAATTTGAACTTTCCCAAAGAGCTAATACTCCAATTTTCAACCCTGAACTAGTATTCAACTAGATAGGAGATTTTAATTTCAAACTCTCTGTATGCTAACTGAACCCATTACCCAACCATAACAAACAAACAAATAACTCACATTCGATTTTTGGTCACCATTAATGAATTTTCAAACCTTGAAGATATAACCTCTGAAATAACATGGGTATGCATTTTTGTTTATTTCCAACACTCTTCCCCAAATACATGCACTCTTTAATGAATGTGAGATACTTAATCTGTCATAGTAACATATGAAGTTCTAGATTTCTTTTTATCTCTCTTCTCATTGAAGTATTCCTCAGGCTACTTAATAAATACCTTTCCAAAAGTGTTTAATTTCACTTGCCTACACAGAAGTATTCCAAGAGGATTTCTTTGGGCCAATTAAATAATTAATGCACACATTTTAATGGAAAGAAACTTACCTTTCTGAGTTTATTTATAATTGTCCCTTCCCAGTGCATCTGCAGTACAGACAGGCTGAATTATCCCCACTGACTCCCAATTCCGCATCCCTTGCACATTTGCTCCAATTAATTCCTCTGTCTGCATCACCCTTTCTCACACCACCATAGGGCTGGCTATTTTCTAGATTCAAAACAAAACTAAAATACCAGTAATTTACATAACATTATTTAAGAGCTCTATCAATGGCATCAACAAATACATATTTTTTGCTCAAGGGGCATTTTCAGCCCTAGCTGATTTGGCTCAGTGGATAAGAGCCCCCACCCTGCGGATGAAGGGTCCTGAGTTCAATTCCCAGTCAGGGCACATGCTTGGGCTGTGCACTTAATCCCTGGGCGGAGGAATGGCTTGCAGGAGGTGACTGATCAACAATTCTCTCTCATCATTGATGTGTATATATATCCCTTCCTCTCTGAAATCAATAAAACTATTTTTAAATTAAGAGGCATTTTCACTAAACAAATGAAACATGTTGATAATTATATAAATATACACTGTTCTCTACCTTATTTAATGTAAACTCCTAGAGGTAAAGGCTCATCGGCCTCCCTTCTGTTTCTCCTAAACTAATTATGTGAAGACATGAGAATAATGAGCTGGCACCCAGAGGTTATTGCACACAAGGTACAGGACGGAATTAACAATATAAAACTTCATAATGACTTCACTGCCTTAAATTGAATGTAAGGGTATCAGAGAGCTTGAGAAGTGTCTACCAATTATTGTGCAAATAATTCCCACGTTTAACTTTGGAGTATATTTGCATTGTTTTCCTAAGGAAGAATTTTAAATTTCTTTAGACATAACTTAAAATAGATAGGCACTGTTTTGCCCATGGGTGTAATAAGTAACATATTAATTGTAACAAAATAAAATTTAGCTCAAAGTTAATTAAGTCTTTTATATTATAACATTTGGTTATTTGCTCATTCAGTACAAACTATCAATTCACACATAAATCAGGACTATATTTTTCATGGGCGTTTGGATAACATTGCTCTATTTTAGGTATTAAAATTAATTAAAGAAAACATATAATTCTCTAGTCTAATACATTTACCAAAGGCTAAATTGCTCTACTTGGTGTCCACAGACACATTACATGTGAATGTTCGGAAAAACCTGGACAATTACATACATTTAAGGCCACACCTCAAACACTGCTTTAGTTACTGAAAACCAGGGATTTCTTGTGATCATTGCTGACCCATGACCACCTCTAACAGATCCAATCTTGGGCCCAATTGTCAAAATAAAAGAAATACTTCCCTAAGGCCAAAAACTGTTCAGACAAAATGAGACAGCCACAATTTATTTGAAATCTGTCCAGTTAATCTTCCTGTCATTTCTGGTGTTTCAATACAGACACAAAGAAATGAAAGTGGATATTGATATGGGGCCTTTATTTCATTTAGGAAATAAATTATATTAAGCTTTTTATTTCAAAATTCTATTTGGGATTGCTTTTGATGTTTTACTCATCTTGTGTCTTTGGAACAGATATAATGGCTTTGAAGAAAACTATGAAGGGTATGATGTTATATGGATTCATTTCATATAAGGGCCATTATTGTTTAAATAACGGCATGTCTTATAAATTAATAAATCTTTTTGTATTTGAGTTGGGGTTTGATAATCAGAATGCAGAATCTTCACAAGAGATTATTATCGAAGATAAGAAAATGTTTTAAATATACACTCTGAAAAATGCAGCCATGATATAGATATATGTCCTCTGTGAACTATTTTCAAAGAAAATGCATGCAATATTAATTTTAATAGTAGAATTCAGTAAAGTAAATTTTATCAGAATTTTCTATTGTATGCATTTTGCAAATCACTCTTTAAATGATATGGTATACAATCAGGATAAGACATAGTTCCTGATATTAAGGAATTTATTTGAAAAGATAATAACAAAACCATATATATATATATATATATATATATATATATATATATATATAATTAAAATGAGATGACATGTACCAATTATGGCCATCATGAAGTTTATGATCAAGAAGACGATATAGAGGGCAATAAAACTTTTTTTAATATAAAAAAGGTGGGAGGGATAGTTAGTTTAATTACAAACAGAAAAAGGGGATCACCCCAGGTCAACTGGGGCACATAAATGATCAAGAAACATTCAGGGCATAACAAGTAGATCAATATAGATGAGGCGGACCTCAGGTACAATATCTTACACAATATAGTATCATCGGATAGTTTTAAATAGATGCTGGAGAATCTCAAAAGCCATGGTAAACGTTGGTCCATTAATTATTTATAAATAGAAATATGAAGATGACAAATTGGCATTTAGTAAAGATAAGTCAGAATACAGGATGGCTGACAAATTGATGGGGCCAAGCCCTAGGGTAGCAATAAGGAGCCCCTAGCATGGCTGGTGGCAGAGCACATGGAAAGGTGGGCACATAGGTAATAGAAACAAAGTAGGCATCAGCTTTGTGACCAGTTAGAACTTTAGTGAAAAAGGAAAAAGGAAAAAGAGTTAAGATTTTCTACTTCAATGGAACAAGGGTCACCGACTTAAAAAGGGATTTCAGAAGAGCTCACTAGATGGGAGAAGATGAAGCTGCAATGTATTTCATAAGTGAAAATTATTTCCAAAATAGAACGCAGGCACCATTTTAGCCAAGATAACGGCTATCATAACATAGCTTAAATTGCTATTTATAATTTAAGGAAGCGCGCAGACCGCATAGCAGATATGCAAAAGGGACATTCTTAATTTGCAAGAATGTAAATGTGATGAAGCCACTGGCATTTTTAAGTCCTATCTGGAGACCAGGAGCCCTTTGCAGCTTGATACAACATTTAACAGTGGCATTTAAAAGGGCCAGTTTATCACTCGCAGCGATTTAAAAACTGACAACTTAATCAGTCTACCACGCGTCTGACACAAAGCAGAATTGTATCTGTTTAAAATTCCAACAGCCATGCAGAGACAACTTAAGGTATCGATTCATCTTGGTGCAATGACTTGTGAGATTTTTAGGGTAAGCACTTTTTCCCTCCTTTGGGACTTGGAGGACTAATGTACTTACCTAGTAATTATAGAAACTCTTAAGGAGTCTTACTGATACAAGGTCCTTATAAATTATTGATTATACCAAATGAATGAGAAAACACTTTCTCTTTCTTTTTCATTGAAAATGTATTTTAAAATTGTATCTTCGTCGAAGGAATTACATAAATAATTATGATATTATTCATTTTATTATTATTAAAATTTCATGTCAATGTATCACGTGGGCTGTTAGGTTTTGGAAGTCACTACAATATTCAAAAAAAAACTCAGAAATTTTGGAGCATTTAAGGTTGAGGTACCCTATCATTTACAATCAGAAAATCTGATGGCTATGACCATTTTATCAAAATTCTTAACAACTTTTTTTTTACCTAAGTTTGCCAAGAACAAGTTGAACTTTTTAGTGTAATGCCCCTCAACCTCTATGGTTTTTTTTAATTAATACATTTTATTGATTTTTTACATAGAGGAAGGGAGAGGGATAGAGAGTTAGAAACATCGAAGAGAGAGAATCATCAATTAGCTGCCTCTTGCACACCCCCTATTGGGGATGTGCCCGCAACCAATGTACATGCCCTTGACCGGAATCGAACCTGGGACCTTTCAGTCCGCAAGCCAACAATCAATCCACTGAGCAAAAACAGTTTTGGCATCCTCTAGGTTTTTAAATCTGCACTAAGTTTTTCAATCTTCTTACTCCAAGTTAAGAAAATAAAAGCCCCATTTGCTTTTCAGATATTTCTCTTTCTATTGGCCCCTTCTTGACAAGCTATAGACACTGGCTTATCACATTCATTCTAAGAATGAAGCAATAGTAAATGAAACAAAAACTAAAACAGAATAATGAAAAAAGAAAAAAATCATTCTTTCCCTCCTCATCTCTCAGATTATTATGATATGTCCTTACTTGCCTTAAATTATTTTGTATAAGGAAGAGGAAAGAAAGAACTCTCCATTTCCCCAGCTATTATTTACTCGATTACAATTTACTTCTGTCCTCTTAACTCAATTTATATGTTGTTTTCACAAAGGTCAACCACAACCTTATAATTTTCAAATCAGTAATAAATTTCAGCTCTCTTTCTTTAGACATTTAATCAAGGATGAGGCACTGCTGACTACTTTGTTCTTGAACTGCCCCATTCCTTGACCTCTACCTCAGCATTCTCTACTCCCTTTTCTGATTACTCTCATCTTAGTATTTTGGTTTCACCCCTTCTTCCACATATACCTTAAATATCTGTGTTTATTATTAAGGTCTTTCTTTTCTTATCTTGGGATTCTATATGCCTTCTGCTACTGCACAAACATATCTAGTATTTATTATTTGCTGGGCACCTTTTTAAGCAGTGTGCCTAAAATAACTCTTGTAATGCTGAGACAAGCCCGTTAAATAGAATCTACCATCATTCCTATTTTACAGATGAGGAAGTGGAGGCAAATGACAGTGCCCAGCCATAATAAAGGCCACTCATCTGACATGTAGTGAAGCCAGATTGAAAGCAAGCCATTTGGGCTCAGTGTCTATGATCTAATGCCTGTTATGTAGATACAAAAAATGGACAGTATAATCTGGCCCATTGCAAACACTCAAAACTCAGCTTCCATCTGCCTTCCATCCCCTATTCTATATATTAATTATAGATCAAACGTGTGTAGATGTGTGTGTATCTTCTTCGCTCTCATAATTTTTGAGGACTAGGAAACATATTTCTAACACCTATTATATCGCTTTACCAAAAACTTTCATATTTCTCAAAGTCAACATAGGTAAGCTCAAGAATATGCTCTTTCTATCTTACCCCATTCTTTATTGTCTGCCTTAAGTTATGCTATTATTAAATATTAAATATCTTTTGTCATAAAAAAGAAATATAGCTATGTTTCTCTAGCCTCTCCTCTCTCAAATGTAAAACTCAAGATCCAATGCATTTTTTCTTTAATGTCTCTCAAACCTGCTTCTGTTGTATATACTCACTGGCTCTGATAAATTCTCATCACTGCTAGCTTGGTGTAGTGAGTAGTCTGCAATCCTGTACAAACCTGTTCTTGGGTTTAGAGCCCATCAGAAGCATCCGAGGAAGTGTGTGTGTGTGTGTGTGTGTGTGTGTGTGTGTGTGTGTGTGTGTGCATAAGCACGTGCATTTCTGTTTTATGTGTGTATTTTGTTTTGGCCCCACCCATGGAAATTTTGATTTAATATATCTGATGTAAGGCCTAGCATTTTCTATTTCACATATCTTCCAGGTGCTAACTAACCATTGCTTCTTACAAAGTGGTTCAATATCATTGACTTGAATTAGGAGCTTCTTGTTCATATAGAATCTCAGGTCCCATTTCATACTGACTGAATCACAATCTACAATTTAACAAGATCCCAGCTGACTCATGTGCACTTTAAAATGTGATCAGCAAGGGTGGACTGTGACAATCCAACATAATTACTATTCTATAGTACGAATACACTTCTCATCGTACATGTATAGATAAAATCCAAACTCCTTCACACATAGCATGTATAGTCCTGCACAGTCTGGCCATAACCTGCCTTTACTCAACTTTTCCCCCTGCCACTTTCCAGGTACGGAAGCAAAACCAAATCAACATCACACACACAACAGTTAACCATGAAACTGCAAATAGGCCCCGCTTTCATAGTTTTCTACTTATTTTTGCATTGTTTTTCTTATTCAATGTTGCCTTTCTCCTTTTCTCATCTAAGACCATGCCTATAATATTCTGTTAAACACTTATTTGAGTCTTGCAGGCAGTAAATCATGACTTTTAATATCTTCTAAAATCTTGTAGTTCTTTCTCATAAACACTCAATACATTGAATTCAAGTATGATAAGAATTTCATTAATTTCATAAGCAAAAACAAATCTGCACTTTTCTTAAAAGCATTATATTCTCTTATTCAAGATCATTTAGTACTATCTTATTTAAAATTAATTTGAAGCCAAGGAAAGTTGTTTGTTTTGAATTTCTGTACTACTTGTCAGTAGTAATTCATGTATGCTCAATTTTGTTCACATTCTTATTTCTCCACTCAGGTATATACTGTTTGAAAAATAGGCACACCTTCTTTATTTTACTCTGCCCACCTAGAACAGGGTCTGGAGAAGAGTCCCTGAAAATATATCAGTGCATAAGCAGAGTGATACTATTATAAACTAAAATAAAACCAAATAAAAATTTCTTATTTATATTGCTCCATGATTATTCTGGTGGTTGAATCCAAGAAAAAGCAGTTTTAAATCTATTTTCATTCTCTGTAGTCTATCCTATTTTTGAGAACATATATTTTTCTAAACATACAAAAAATTGCATGTAGAATTAGTGATGAATTAAGTGACTTTGAGTAAAAAATAAACTGTTACCTTGTGGTTGTTCAGTAATTGTGTGTGTGCTTCAATTCAAACATTCATTTGACATGGGGACATAAAATGTACAAAAATGCCATCCCAATGAGCTGTACGAAAAAACTAAGTCATGTTCAAGCAAGGCAATGTGAATGAAAACAAGAGCAAATCAAGTTTAAAAGGAAATAGAAAAGTAAACGTGATTGAGAGAGCCCCTGTTAGAAAATGTGCGGGAAGACCACAATGGTGAGCCAACATATTTATAATCGTCACACTCTCACCTTTATTGAACCACAGCACTAAGCAAACTTAATCACACATGTGTATGGAATCTCCCCTATGTCAAACATTTAAAAACCTGGATTTCCCAAGAAAATAAAGGTAATAATCACACATCACACTGAAGAGGAAATATCCATGATATGAAGTTTATGCTAATTGAAACATATTTTTGTTTTGTTTTTAAAAAAAGACAAGTGACATTTTCCCTAAAATATATTATTATTATTTGAAATGAATAACATTCAGTAAGCTTAAGAAGGGTATATAAAAGTTGCAACTTCAAACAAAATTTAAATACATGTTATTGCATACATACTCATCAAAAAAGCCTATTAATCAAAGTAAAATAATTCCATATTAGACTTTAATATTTGTAATACGGGAAGCAATGGGACCATCCTTCTTATATTTTAGCTTTAAACTCAGTCACTTTTTATATATCATTGATGTAAATAAAAGTTAAACTATGGCCTGTTTGGCTCAGTGGATAGAGCATCACTCCTAGGGGACTGAAAGGTCCCAGGTTGGATTCCGGTTAAGGACATATAACTTCTACCTCGGTGGCAGGGCACCTGCAAGAGGTAACCAATCAGCATGTCTCTATCACAATGATGTTTCTTTCTCTCTAAGAATCAGTGTACAAATATACTTGAGTGAGGATTAACCACAAAAATTGAAAATATCCCACTAGGCCAGTTAGACAGGGGAGTGTCGTCTGAGTGATGAGTGAGGCCATTTGTGCTTGTGCTGTAGGAAGGCCTCGAGTCTATTACCAGACCAGGAACAGCTCACTCATCACTTACATTAAGTATGACATTTAATTAAAACTACAATCTCGTGAAGTAACAGCTAAGTCCAAGTTCTACATCCAGTTCAAGTTTATTTCAACAGGCACCACTCAGACATGTAAGTTATTAGCCGCCTTGATGAAAGCAGCATAGAACATCCTGTAAAACTTGAATCACTGCAAATAATATGCAGCAATAAATTAATTTGGGGAAAGTGTCTGCACTGGACCTAATTCCCAAGTCTCTTGGCACCTAAGAGTTTTGTCTACCCCCAGTGTATGGACTTGCTATCCTCGTTAAGGTTTTTCTAAATCTTATTTATGTCTGACAAATCAGAAATCAAACATCTGTCACACACCAGTACAGCTGGACTACCTCACCTTTCTTCCTTTCCTGAGTAGTATTATAGTATTAGCTAGTCAGCATTTATGATGCTTACAAGTATACCCTGATATACAGTGTTAGAAAATGCAAAACCCCTAGGCATATTGAAAACGTTACTATAAAATAATGCAAAAAAAGTACAGGAAATGTATTTCCCTCAGTTTCAGGAACAAAAATGTTTTATTATTTTATTTTTAAATATATTTTATTGATTTTTACAGAGAGGAAGAGAGAGGGATAGAGTTAGAAACATTGATGAGAAAGAATCATCGATCAGCTGCCTTTTGCACAACCCCTACTGGTGATATGCCTGCAACCCCTACTGGGGATGTGCCTGCAACCAAGGTACATACCCTTGACCGGAATTGAACCCAGGACCTTTTGGTCCACATCCTGATGCTTTATCCACTGAGCCAAACCGGTTTTAGCAACAAAAATGCTTTAATTAGATGCACTAAAATTAGAGATCAATGAAAGATGTCATGCTTAATGTGAGAGTATATTAATTATGTCTTCTCAGGGAAAATATAAAATTATTATAACATAAGTACTTTATGTTAGAGTCCAAATATTTTTAGAAGTATACTCCTCATAAATAAGCAATTTTGAAAGAACATTACAAGGCATGTGTCATAATGTTTTTAAGGTTTTCAGGACAATTTGGTAATAATAACTACTAGAATAAAATTAACATTTATAATTGAAAGATATATGCAATGTTTTTCTCATGAATTGATTGGCTCACTGAATAACCACATATGAATAGAATCACAGAGATTTGCTTAAGCGCATATGCAAAGTTTGCTGTTATGAATAGAAAAATATTTCATCAAGCTGAAAAATTTCCAATTCCATGAAATAAACAGTTTATATGTTTAAGAAGTCAACAAAAGTTCTGTTTCTTATGTCAATAAGTCAATTTTAAAATATCTATATTATAACCAGGGACATTTATGTTTAAAACTAAGATTAACTATTTAAAAAGGCATATTTTACAAAGGATTTATTTCAATGCATTCGTAGAAATATGGAGGAAAATCCAAAAAACAAATTAAAACTAGCAAATCACATTGGATAACTAAATATAGAAAAAGCTAGAGGCCCAATGCATGAAATTCATGCATTGTCCTCATAGCCCTGGCTGCCTTGGCCCTTGCAGCCCCAGCTTTGTCCAGAAGGTCATCCTGGATGGTCATCTGGAACGTCGTCTGGACGGTCATTCTGTTATTTGGTCTAATTAAGATATTAGCTCTTTATTGTATAGGATCTTTTTTCTAGTGCAAGAATTTAAGACATCTCAAAATCTTAGATTGTCTTAGTCTGAAAATGTCTGCAGGATCTCTAGTCAACCAATCTCAGGATACAGGTGAGGAAAGAGATCCAGAAGGCTTGCCAGTTTCTGAAGGTCCCAGCACAATGCAGAGGTGCACCTGTGCTTAGACTACTGATCCCCAGCGTGGGCTAACTTTGGATCTCCAAAACACTTGGTGCTATTTTGTTGAAGAATTTGAGTGAAGGAGCAGATTGGCCACCTCTTTAGAACTGGGGAAGAGAGGAGCTGGGGGAATCACTTCCAGAGTTGAAGAGAGTAAATAGCGTACCCTCCTCCCACAGGACTGAATGAATCAACAGAGAGATGAAAATTATGGAGTTGCTTGGACTCATTTTTCTATAGCCCGGCTTCCTAGCTTGGGCTGTAATAACAGAGGTGTGTTCCATGGGTTACAATAAAAGCTGAAATCAAAGAAATTGGGCCTCACAATGTTGAGTGGCTGTGTGCGTGTGTGTGTATGTGTGTGTGTGCGTGTGTGCAGCATGAAGCAATTCCATAGATGGTGATTGTGCACCAACCAAAGACAGCAAAGAAATAAATCAATGTAACACGTCAGAATCAAAAAGAACAAGTGTTGGTATTATTGTGTTGGTTTTTTTTAACTTCTGTGTGGTTCCGGTAGGTGCAATGTCCCCAAATGCACACATGTCCAATGTAACAGAAAATAGTTTTAGTCATTAGGTTTGTTGGGCAGTGTATTCCCTGGTGGGAGGTAAGTGTCTGGTCTTTAGTCACTAGCCAGGAGGACAGAAAATGTAAGGTAGTTAACTCTTAGAAGTCATCACCAACAGCAACTGGGTTGGGGCCGACGCAGCATGAGCGAGTCCCTTGTCCGTGATGAAGTCTTAGGTACAAAGAACAAAGTCACCAGCAATTTCTCTGAAGACATCAGTTCAAGGGAGCAGGAACTCCACAAAATCCTAAAATTTCAGCTAAATCAAGTACCAGAGGATGAGCATGTATTTAAGGGTCCCCCCCCCCAATATCTACACACAACACACAAAAGCAGATACACAGATACCATCTTGGGAAGGTGGTATTGAGGAAAGACTGCTACTAGTGCATATAGAATACATACACTTTAACTTAGAGCATTAACGACAATGCACTTTCTAGAATGCATGATGTTCAACTTAGTCTGCCCAGGTGGATTTTCAATATAAACTTATGTGAATCTATCTTGCGCTTCTGCTTTTAAACTTTATCAATTATCCCCTTTATAAGCCAGTTCAAGGGATAGAGGAACTGAATGGAGCTCCCCAAATACAGCCAAACCAAGAACAAAGGGATCCGTTTCATCCCAATAACTAAAAGTTTACATAAGTGATGAGTGTTCCCCCTGGGACAAACATGTGTGAGTATAGTTGGTTCATAAAAATCTCTGGCTTCAGGACTTTTGATTTATTCTTTGTACCATTTGATGTGGTAAAGGTTTAGAAGATATTGTTTGGTTTGGGAGAGGGTGGCTCTGACAGTCTCAGATGGCAAGCAACCTGTTCTAATTATCGCCACCAAGATTCCATGATCCATTTTATTTGGCTCCAAAGCTTCTTGAAGCTTCCATTTCCCATCTAGAATGGGAGATAAAATCATGTCAATAGTTTACTTCACTTTCCACTTAACTGATGGAAGAGAGTGTTTGGCTGTCAACTCTGTAATTACTCCAGTGACCAGCATCTGTGCCTAACCTCCAGAGAAATTTGGTTGTATTCCAACTCAATCCATCACTTAATTTTACAAGTCAAAGAGTCCCCAGTTTAATGGCAATCCTAGACAAGTGGTTTCTCTTTTATTTCATGCTTTGTTTATCTGAAAGCCTAGAAGAGTACAGTTCTGCTCCTACACACAGAAAGCCCATTACAATGGCTCAGAGGACTGAACGTTTCAATTCACAGCAGGGTTCTACTCTGCCTTAGCAGCTTGATTAAAAAAGATAAATGGATGCAGGTCCAATTCAGAGAAGTCAAAGGAGGCAACACACAATGACTTCATCAAAGATGCCCCTGTGCTCTTAGTAAAGAACAGAGGACTCCATTCCTTTTGCAGTGTGCTGAGTGCACACCACTCTAGGTCACCAGCCCTTCTGTGATGTTTCAGAAAGCTGTGCTTCCAGGGCATGCGGAATCTCCTCTAGATGGTGATTAAAGATGTTTCCAACATGAAGAAATGACCTCTTCTACAAGTTCATTAACAGGTTAACACTTGAATCTCTTGGCTGAGGTACTATGATATACTTGAACAATATTGCAAATTGTTCTTTAGATTGGAGTTGTGTGAGTTTCTGGTCTTTGCATTTGGATCCATGCACTCCTTCAGAAATACATGTAATTATATAGATGGAACTTCACATCACCAAGTAGGGGCAGGGGATGTGTACTCTAACCAAGTATCCAAGTGAGGGAAAATCTACATCAAAGGTTTCCAAGAGTTCACAGTATTTTTTTAAAAGATATAAACAGTCCATAACCCAACTTTACAGATAAAATAATTGACTTCCTAGTATATATGCAAGAAAAGAGACCAGTCTGGTCCCTATTAACAGCTATGATATTCTAATCATTGAAATTATGTCCATCCCTATTCTGGTGTACCCTGTAACAACTGGATATATGCGCCCTCCCCCCCCCCCCAAGGACTGGATATATGTGTTTCCCCAACATTCAGATGTTGATACCCTGACCACCCCCAATGGATTGTAATAGAAAGTAGGACCTTTGAGAGATAATTAAATCATGAAAGTGGAGCCTTCAAGATGCAATGAATAGCCTATTAAAGGGAACCCTAAGAGTGTTCCAGCTCTCTTTCCACCATGTAAAAGGTACAACTGAAAGTAGGCATTCCTGCAACATGGAAAAGGGTGTTTGTCCAACAGACCCAACCAAGGAGGTACCCTGATCTCATACTTTTAGCCTCTAAAACTGGAAAACAAATAAACAAAAACTTTTGTTGTTTAATCCACCCTAATGCTATCACTATTTGTGGTTATAGCATTCCAAATGAACTAAGTATGCTCTAACCTATTCTACTTCACCTTATTAGAAATTTGGCTTCAAACATGGACGTAGGAGGGTCCCTGTACCTAGATTAAGGAGGTGGTACCTTAGTGTTTCTTTAAATATAGTGTCAGTCACACCCATAGACTATGTTTGAGGGCAAGCTTTTCAATGAAGCTATATTCTCGGGGGAAGGACAGTTACTGAAAGAGTCAGAAATCCTAACGCTCTTGGGCTTGTCAGGTTTCCTCTGTGATGAAAACAGACACAAATCCCTGCCCTTGTGAAGTTTACTTCTAGCAGATAGGAGACATATGCTCATGGAAAATAAATAAATTATATGATAAAAAGTGTTTAGTACTATGAAAAAAAAGGAGATGAAAACACAGAGCATTCTTCAAAATACTTTAATGGAGTGTTTTTAGTGAAATTCCCAAAGGCATTCTAACACATAAAACACTGTCAGTTGAAGAATGCTGCGGAATGTTAGTAGCAGATCCCTCACTCCCTCCTGGCTATAGCGTCAGAGATGCAGAAGCAAGCAGAGATAGCTTAGAGGGTGTATAGCATGATGAGGCACTGCCTTCCCAAAAGCCAGCCTTAGATCTTGAAAAGGAAAGTATTTAAAGAAGTATAGCACAAGCAGCCCTCTGCAGCCTCTTCAGTAAATAGGGCCCAGCTCAGAGGGAAGTGTAGAAGCTACCTCTAAGCCAGTGTGTCCCAAACTTTTGACATATGCGCACCCCATCTATAATTTTTGTAACGCTGAGTACCCCTCGTCAACAAAGTAATGGATGTATTTTAATTACAATCAAAATATATTTATTTTTCTCTTTTTAGTACATACACAAAATAATAATAAACAAAAAATAAAATTATTCATAATAAAATATAAATAAAAGTTATATTATAAATAACATTTATTTCCACATCGGACCATCTCACACCTAACAAGACTGTCTTGACTTGACTCATGAGAACGTAGAATTAGGCGCAGCTAAGCACGGTGCAGTACATATCCCCACCAAACTCTTCCCTTACCCCTGGGGGTACACGTAACACACTTTGGGAACACTGCTCTAAGCAAAATGATGTTGCAGTAAAGGAATACATCTGACACCAATGCTAAGGCTAACACTAGTCCCCAAAGGCATAAAGAGGTATTATGATCCCAACTTCAAGTGACTATAGAATACCAACATTTTAGCTGCTCTAGCCATGTTGTCAATGTCACTGTGATGGTTTGGAGTTTATTCTATCCAAGATTTCACTAGCAACCAAATTCATTTTGCTGTAAAAAATAGTTCTTGAAAACTCTGACTATAATATGTGCTAACGATATAAAAGGAATAGACTGAGGGTACACGCATCAGAAATAACATGTCTCTTTTAACAACACATACTGTATGTATAAGCCAACCTTGACACAAATGAGGACCTGCCACCCAGAGTCTTGTATAAACACCAAAGTGGCCCTCTCATTGTAACACCCCTCTCTCCTTCACTTCATGCATATATATCCTCCAAAGATCCTGCTTTATTACAGCTATTTACTCCAAATCTAGACTGGACAACTGAAGAGGTGAAGCATATTGCATAGTAGAATAGGGTCAACCAGCACTTGCATGAGAAGAAGGTTATGTATGATCTAGATGTCTAGGAATGGTAGTGTTTAAACACAACTTCTTCCCAAAAAGTACCCCAGAAAGGGGGTGACCTGAGCAAAGGGTTATGCCAATGGATCAACATGTCACTTTCTGATCATTTATGAGATTGACCTAGCTGGCAATTAAAATTCAAGTCACAATAATAGCTTTGACTACAGGCATTTGGCCCCAGTTTCTGAGGAAAGGTTGCAAGTGATTGAGAGCTCAAGTTCAGAATGCGGACTCGAGTAAGATATCCTGGCTTTGCCCCTGAATACCTAGCTGGGCAAGGTCAGTTAGCTCCATCAATCTCTCACAGTTTCAGAGTCTTCATTGGGAGAGTGGCAGAGGAATATCACTTATGTCATGGAGTCTCTTGAGAATTAAAATGAATAATACTGTACCAAGCTTAATGCAGTATGTTTGACACGTCGTTAAGAAGAAATAAATCAATAGGATAAATGATACATAAAGTGAGCGTTTGAACTGATTTGGTTTTCAGACTCCTGAATGTGAACCCTGGTTTTTGTTCTTACTTCTGATCAATGCTTTTGGATTGACTAATCATTATGCTCTCCATTTTGATCTTTGGGCATGGGCATTCTTCAAAGATCTTGGATTACTAGTAACCCTGTCTCAGAAATCCAGTCAATTGCCTCTGTGTCCTAGAACTCCAGTATATAATCTGGTTCCCTTATATCTACAAATTCAAAGTATAGGCCTAAACACAAAGTTTTCTAAAGATTGGTTTATGTGTGGGAGTTAAATAGTATTTATTGAAGACTTTGCATGCAAAATAAGAGTCATTCTAGGTACTGTCAGATGACAAAAATTAACCAGCTTCAGTTCAAATGAAGAAAGTAGCATCACTTCATCTATCTCATCATTATTAAGTGAAGGACATATAAGAAAACAAAATATTCACACTTGTTTAGGAACTTTTATAAAACCATGCCAGGAACAGATTCTTTAGTACAGAGTGTTTCTGAAAATTCTCTTTGGTAGCAAAAAAAATTTTTTTTAATGACTAGATGACTAATCTAATTAGTAGGGACAAACCCATCCAGATATTCAAGAAAGAATGCATGAGAAAAGCGAATAAGCAAAGTGAAATAGGAGTAAAAAGAGGGTGTCATTAATATTAATGGAGTTTTGTGGAAGGACTCTGGAAGAAGCAAGAAGTCAAATGATCTAGTTGTTCAGCAATCCAAATAAAAAAAAAGAAAATCTATCCCTTAAAAACATGGAAAGAATACAATCAAGAACACGAGGAAGGGGAGATGTCATTTTCCCAGTGATTTTTGGCACTGGGGGATGTGACAATGGGGACCAGATTGCGGCAATGTGTCTCATGTCATGAGAACAGGTTAAACATTAATATACATGAAAAGCTTAAACAGAAGTCTTGGACTTGCCTGACTGGTTGGACAATGAGGTCCCTGTAGAAATAGGAAAGGAAGAATGTGAGAAGAGGAAGAGCCCGGAGAGAAGGAAGAAAGAGAAACAGTTTGAAAGTCTGATAGAAGATGAATTTATTTTAATTTTAATTGATTTTGGCAACTTGTGTTTCCAATTTCTGATATGTTTAAGAATACAATAAGAGTGTATGGATAAGGGAATATTTTATTGGTTTAACTGCTTGATGTAAAATAGAATGAGTGCTTAAACCAGTGGTCAGCAAACTCATTAGTCAACAGAGCCAAATATAAATAGTACAACGATTATAATGTCTTTTGAGAGACCATTTTTTTAAAACTTAAACTTCTTCTAATGCCACTTCTTCAAAATAGACTCACCCAGGCCTTGGTATTTTGTGGAAGAGCCACACTCAAGGGGTTCGAGAGACGCAGTTTGCTGACCACGGGCTTAAACCATCAAGCAATTATTTTTATGCCACTCTTCCTTGTTTTATTTCTGTTTCATTTTTCAAAGATATTCCTGTGTAAATCTCTTGTGTCCTGGTATATTTCATAATACTTGTTTTTTTTTTTTTTTGATTTACAGAAGATATTTGGGTAGTGTATAAAACAAAGGTAGTAAGATTCAGTGGTAAACAAGTTATCTGTTAAGAATAATTCTAATTAAGGCATGTTAGAGAAGGAGGGAGAGAGAGCACTTACTTTTTTCTAATGACATATAATCAAAATAAAAAAATCATATTGCATTTAATTCCTTCCTCATGAGAGAGAATAGATGAGTCAGGTGTTAAAAACAGTCAAGCACTTAGTTCAATCTAATGCGGCACTAGAGGAAGACATAGTGTCTCATAAACAATGAGCAATTATAATCATATAAAATTAGGAGAGCTGTGGGAGAAAACTCTGTGATCAAAATTGTTTTATGAATAAAATATAATCAGGCCAGAAAGAGGATTTATTAAATAGTTCCTTATACATCTTCTGAGATAATCCTTCCAATTACACTAGATGACATTTATTATACTTAATCACATATTTGCAAATTAAGTGAGAGTTGAAGTTTTCTATCAGGTTACAGACTGGTATTCTGTGCTTATAGCATGACCAATAAGAATGCTTTATTTGACCTACAATACTGTTTACAAAATGAATGTGAATGTCTACTGAGAAGTTATTCACACTCAGGTTTGTAGAGATATCAACGTTTCCTCTATTCCCTAACACAATTGCCTACCGGGGTCTTAATGTTAGCTTTGCTGACCCAAGTGCTGCATGTCTTGGCAATACATTTGCTTATTTCTTTTTTAAAAAAAATAATTTATTTTTTATTGATTATAGTATCATATAATTGTCCTCACCCTCCCATTCCCATCCCAAGCCCCTCCCTACATATGCCCTCACCCCCCTGTTGTCCATGGCCACTGGCTAGGCCCATGTGCATGCACACAAGTCCTTTGGTTGATCATTTGCTTATTTCTTAGGGGGAAAAACTTTTAAAACCACTCTTGATTAAATAAAAATTTTGAAACACATGGAACATGTGATGGTATTATATGAGAAATGAACTGATTTTTTTTTCTATTTGCTAATGAGCAATGGAAGTAAAACTCCTCCGTAGAGGAATCAGCTCCCTTGGCAGCGTGCACTGAGCAGGACCAAATGCTAGAATCAAATTTGATTTAAATATAATTTTTCCTAGCTCCCATTTGCAATTTTGGCAACTCCAAGTATATGGACTTTCTTCCTTATAAGCTCTGTCTTGCCCAATTAGCTTCCAGTGGTGCTTGAAATTCCCACTTGAATTGCCTTATGTTGACCTGTCCATTTTAATCAAGTTAAATACTACCTGGGAGGAAGATGCATTAGCTATCACTTAGGTGCAAATTAGTCTATCTGAACCTATTACTGCACATTATCAACCAGCACAAAGGAGCGCCAGAGGGCACTGGTTCTGAAAACCTTTCCAATGCCAGACCACAAACCGGCATGTCGACCTTGGTGGAAAACCACGCAAAACCAATCCATGACTCTTATAACCATAAAATATATCCAGTTGTGTTCAATACAATGTCATTTTATCCTGTAAATGTAGTGAGGGGAAATCACAGATTTAGAGAATTTAATAGAAGAAGAAAATTAATTATGAACATAGCGTCCAATTTAAATTTTAACACAGTGTATAACATTTTATCTGAAGAAAAATTCTTGTTTGATACAGAGACATTAAATTTCTCCCCCTAAAGAATAGAGGGGGAGGGTAAATCTGGAAATGGGAGTCAATGGAATGCAAAAAGAAGGTACTCGATTATTTTAGAGTTAACAAGACATTGTCAGGCAGGTCATTATCTTAGTTAAGAATTTGTCAGGAGACAAAGAAAACAAGACTTTACTGAATGTACCTGTGACTATAAAACACACCTGAATTTCAGAAATGTGAAAACATGTTTACAATATTGCTGCATACGGGGTTCCTAATGAAGAGTTGCGATGGTTTTCCTGGACTGGACAAATACGGAGAGGGGTGTAGCTGTGGGTACTTTTTCAGTGCCTTTCAATGCCTTCTGAACCTCAGTTCTACAGGAGAACCAGGCTCCTGTGCGCGAAGGCATTTCACTTATCTCAGATGACAGCAAGGATTGTGGAATCCCTGATGGAAGGTTACTGAGAAAAGATTGGTCCCGATGTAGATAAAGGAAATAGAAATAAGCAAACATATTACCAAGACATACAACTCCAGAGTCAGCAAACCTAAATATCAATACAGACCCTGGTAGGTAACTACAATAGCTAAGAGAAGAAAGATTGAGATCCCCACAAACCTGATTTTTTATCATTATTATTCCTATTATTCTCCTCGTCATTACTATTCTTTACCACATAATTGGAAAGGATAAAAGGAAGTAAAAGATCAGAGGACATAAAAGCTTTCTTGGAAATTGGCACTATTTGACCTTTAAAGGTACTTTTCTGTCTCACTGAGTTAAACAACACAGTAGATACCTGGGCATTTATTTTAATATTTCAAGAGGGTTTTTTTTTTCCAGGTAGACTGCATGTCATTCTTTAAGGTGAAGTGCAAGTTTAATCAAAGTCTCATGTTTCTAATTTGAGAGCAAAGCCTTTTTGGTGAAGTAATAAAACTAAATTTTAATAGACTCTAAACATTTATGAGAGCAAGGATTCTTAAGCATGAGCCAAGGAACATTTGGAAGGAGAGCACTATGAGAATATAAAGGGAAAAGGAAAGGTGCTCTGTCATTACATGATAAGTAAAATTATATTCTGTGACTGTTCAAAGGATATCAATAACTCACTCATGAAATAGACAGAAAGAAAAAAATGACTTGGAGATCATAACTGGGTTACTATTATACAGCCACAAAGGAAGAGTGCTATTTCATAAGATGTAGAAGTCAAAGTTTAGGAATGAACTATGACTAGCAATTCAAATTCTCACTTCTTGAGGTTTGATACTCTTCAAATTTCCATTTAACTGCATTAACAACAACTCTTAGATCAACCTCTCACACAACAGATGCCCTCCCCCTCCCATTCTCTGCTTGTCTATTCTTTACTCCCAACTTTAGGACTTTAAAGTCAGTTTAATCTAATATTTTAAAAATGAAAGGTGGACAGGGGGACAAACATTTCCATAATGAATGGAAGTAGAAAAAAATCCCCTCTGTTAATTAAATTGAACTGGACAATCACAGAAAAGCAGGTGTGAATAAGAATAAATATGCATTTATCCTACTTTATATTTTAACTAGGGGCCCAGTGCACGGATTCATGCACATTGAAAGTCACTGTGGGCCATGAGGCTGCAGTAGGCATCAGGGAGGGGGGTGTCTTGGCCCATCCTCTGTGTCCCTGCTCAGCCCCTCCTGCCATGGACCCCATTTCACACACTGCCAGCAGCCCTGCTCTAGCTGCCGATGCCACTCCCACCCGCTGACAATGCCGAGCAATCTGGACTGGCACTGGCATCAGCAGTGGGTGAAAGCAAGGCTAGTGCTAGCAATGGCTGTGAGCGGTGACTCTGGTACTGGCAGCTAGTTCGAGAGGTGGCTGCCGGCCCTGTTCACCCCTTAGGAGCAGGGGGAGGGGAGAAGCAGGGCAGGACCATGGCATGCAGGAGCAAAGAATTTTTAATAACCACTAGAGGCTTGCCCTGATGACAGCAACTAGCACCCTGCCTTGGTTTGGCACGCCTTCTCACCTGCTGTACCATCCTGCCACGGCCAATGCCAACCATGTTCCATGTTCTGCCTCCTACTGCTGATGCCCACCATGTTCTATGAGTGGCCCCTGGTGGTCAGTGCATATCATAGTGACCAGTTGTTCTGCTGTTCAGTCTATCTGCATATTAGGGATACATAAACATACATACACACTAGAGGAGGCCTGGTGCATGAAGTTCCTGCATGTGTGGGGAGGGAATCCCTCAAAACAGCCTGCACCATCTCCAATCTAGGACCTGCTGGGGGATGTCCGACTGCTGATTTCCTGCCAGCCTGGTCACACCTTATTGCCCGCCCTGCCAGCCTGGTTGCCCCACGTAGCCTACATAGTCAGTCATTTGGTCGTCCTTCACTAACCCTTCTGCCAGACTGGTCGTCCCACACAGCCTGCTTGTTCAGTCATTTAATCATCTCTCACTACTCCCCCAGCAGGCCTGGTTGTAGACAGCCATCTTGTGAGGGCATGAAGGTCAATTTGCATATTATCTATTTATTATATAGGATAGAAACTATAATTACACAGAAAAATGAATCCACATAGAGAATACATTGGTTCTGATAAACAATTGATTATATAGTGATTCATTTCATTCAACACATATTTCCTCAGGAGATAAAAAATAATTCATCATAAATTATAGGGCAGTTATATTTCACTGTCACAGTCATTGTAGGGATACCTAGAGAGATGTTCAATCATCAAAAGTAAAGTGTTGAGGAATAAAATGAATTTTAACCCTTAAATTCAGAAATTCATTTTGAATTTTTTTCTTGTCTTTAATACATTTCTTTAAGTTGTCAACCAATCAACCAAAATCTCTCTCCTTAATTAACATTCTTTAGCATAGTAAACTATGCTATAAAAAGTGTGATGGAAAGAGGGCCCATAATTAACAAACTAGTCACATACTAGCTATGTGGGCTTAGGAGTCTGTCTCCTCAATGACAAAATTTGTATCCATTGTCCTAAAGGCAGATGGAGGTCATGACTTATAGTTTTGTAGTCAATAAATTTTAAATTCATGTGATGATGTGTAAATAATTGTAGTAATAGTGCAGTAAGTTTGAAATCAGTGTGGAAAATAATGGATTAAACATTTTATCCCAAAAGGCTAACATTAGTAGATAAGCTAAAATGGGTGATAACAATGATGATGTCACTAAACATATAAGCTACTAAAAGTTCTGGAAATATGTCAATACTAGTTATTTACCAAAAGTTTAAAAAAGCCATTTTTGAAATTTAAAAATTCTGAGTGAACTATTAAGAAAATCACACTGGTGTCATAACTTTTCATTGATTCATTTGCTTTCTTTTAATGCAAAGAAATTATTGTGACTATCCAGAACTTGCAATAAACGTGAAATAGGTGAGAAAAAGCAAAAACCTGAAGATTTATGTGAAATTGGTTATTATTAAAAAAAAGATAACACTTGTGGTAAAAATAATTTATGAAAAATTATAGCTATAGATCTGTTGTTATATTTACTCATGGCATTAATAAACATTATACTAATAAAAACGTAATATCCTTAGACTGGACAGATGAATGACCTTCCAGACATCCCTCTGGACGACCTTCAGGACAATGCTGGGGCTTCAAGGGCCAAGGCAAGCCACCAGAGATGCGAGGGCCAAGCCCCTTGCACAAATTTCGTGCACCAGGCCTCTAGTATTTCTATAATAATATGCCTTCCTACATACATAATTATCTGTTCCTTTCTATATTTCTACCTCTCTCTATCATCCATTTATTAATTTCTCATCTGTTGTATTTTCTATTGGTGCATATCAAAGCACTTCAAACGTAATAGCTTAAAACTACTATTTACCTCATTTTCTAGGATAAAGAATTCAGAAGTGTCTTGGATGGGTGGTTTGTATTTTACATGTGCTTTTGGGCAGGATGTCACCTGGGTAATTTACTTCTAAGACCACCAACTCACATGGCTGGTGGCAGGAAAGCTCAGCTCCTGGACCCAGGAGTCCTTCTGCAGGCTGCTTGTGTGTCCTGATGACATAGCATCTAAATTGCCCTACAGGGAGGAATCTAAGGGAGAAAGTGAGGAGGAAGTCTCTGTACTTTTTATCAGCTGGTCTAGCACACTGTCATTCTAGTTCTATTCTATTTGCCAACAAGGACACTTCTAAAAGAAAGATAATTAGGTGCCAGCTCTTGAAAGGAGGACAATCACAGAGTGAACGGGGCTTATTTTAAAACCACCTCAACTACCATCTATCTACTCTCATCTCATTTTCTACATTCTACCCATGTAATCTACTTTCCTTCCTTTATCCCTACATGTCTTTGTGCCTCTCTCAAACCCTTAAGAAGAGAAATACATAGAATACAATATACTAGTGAATATGGTTTTCAAAGGAAAAATGCCCGAGAACTAATGATATTAAAAACTATTAGCTTTGATACTTGCAACAAGTTTACAGAAGCAACTTTTGGTAATTTGGGCCCAAGGAAACAGCTACCCTGATCCATAGTATCTTCATGTTTCATCCCAATCATCTGAATAAAGAGATGGCATCTCTGACCACTGGGTCTTTCTGTCCTTTACATGTCTCTCTGGGTGATAAAGCAACTTCTCATGTGCATCCAAGTGGGGAAAACTCATGCTTATGCCAACAGAAAAGGCACAGTCATGTTTTCAAATATAAACATGCTCCATGTTACATATAACATTCATATGAAATTACTCTGATGTAAATGTACAGGGCGATGAAAGTGCAAAAGTTCATAGAAGCACAAAGGAATCAGTCATTAATTATCTCAGCCATGGATGGGGCAACACAGAGAAGGGTTTACAGGGTGTATAATATTTGATTGCTGAATGAAGAATGAGATGGGGGTCAGGGGGACTATCAACAGTGGTTTGGAGGATGCCTGACCATGGACTGCGGTGGTGATGAGTGGTATGGCTGGCACATAGAAACGTGGAGAAACAGGGAAGGAGTGGCCCATGATGCTTTTCAACACTCTCCACCTCCAGGTCACTGTCCTTGCAGGCTGCATCTCTTTGGATACTAGTGATCCTGAACTTATTTGAAATGGTGAGTTGAAGCACTTTCACTTCTTCAGGCTCTGTTGTCACTGAAGAGGCACATTAGTTGTGATGGATTCAAATCAAGAAGGAATCATTGTGGGATTTAATATGGAGGGTATATGTAAATTCGATTTAAAACACAATATTTAAATGGTACTTTTCCCCCCAAGAACTTCAATAGTTCATATCAAAATTTCATCTACTTCTAAGAATAATAAGCAGCAAGGTGCTTGAGAGTTTGCAGTGGGTACTGAAATCCCCATAAATTTTGTATTTGCCTGGCTTCAACTTGTCAAATCTAAAGTACACATTTTCAATCACCATGGTTTTTGGTGTTCCTATTCCATCTACTAAGTTTTACATGCATTTTTCTTGCTAAGGGAAAATAAAAATCTTCCTTTCATATTGAAGAGAATTTATTCTTTTGACTGGCTAGCCTAGACAGAAAATAGGATATTCTGTATCTGCCAAGGATGTTCCATCTACTTTAATCTGGTCTCACCTTGGTAGAGGTCATCAGAAGGAAAAAAAAAACTTTCTTATCTAAATCAATGGTTATTAACTCCAGTTGTACATTAGATTACTTCATAAATTTTATAATATATGAATGTATGTAAGAGGTTAGTAAAAAAGAAAGGGGTGATGTATGGTGATGGAGGAAAGAGAGTTGACTTTGGGTTGTGGGCACACAATGCAATATATAGATCATGTGTCATAGCATTATACACATGGAACCTATACAATTTTATTAACCAATGACACCACAATAAATTTGATTAAAAAAAAAGAAAAATAATAATCTGGGGACCTAGGCATTAAAAAGCATTCCCCAGGTCATGTATATGTACATCTGGGAATTAGCACCGTGGCCTCTATGCTGTTTGGTTTATGTGAAAGACATGCTCTATCTTACTTTCCTTGAATAGGATCCATCCCTTATTCTCTACTAGAGGCCTTGGCATGGAATTCATGCACGGGGTGGGGAGGGGTGTCCCTCAGCCCAGCCTGCACCCTCTTCAATCTGGGAACCCTTGAGGTATGTGTGACTGCCTATTTAGGCCCAAACCATAGGTTCAGGTCCAAATGTGCAGTCAGGCATCCCTCTCACAATCCATCACTGCTGGCTCCCACCTACTCATCTGCCTTCCTTCCTGATTGCCCCTAACTGCTTTGCATGCCAGCCTGATTACCCCCTAAACACTCCCCTACCAGCCTGATCGATGCCTAACTGCTCCCTTGCCAACCCAATTGCCCCTACCTGCCCTCGCCTGCTGGCCTGGTTACCCCTAGCTGTCTTGCCATGCCAACCTGATTGCCTCTAACTGCCCACCCCTGCAGGCCTGGTCACCCCCAACTGCCCTCCTCTGATAGCCTGGTCCCCCCAACTGCTCACCCAAGTAGGCCTGGGTCCTCCCTAACTGCCCTTCTCTACAGGCCTGGTTGCCCACAACTTCCCTCTTCTGCCAGCCTGCTCATCCTTAACTGCCCTCCCTTGCAGGCCTGGTCCCTCCAAACTTCTCTTCTCTGCCAGCCTGGTCACCCCAACTGCCCTCCCTTGCAGGCTTGGTTCCTCCCAACTGCCCTCCCATGCTGGCCTTCTTGTGGCAGCCATCTTATGTCCACATGGGGGCAGCCATCTTTGACCACATGGGAGCAGCCATATTGCACATTGGGGTGATGGTCATCTGCATATTACTCTTTTATTAGATAGGACTGAGGTCTGGTGCATGGGTGGAGGCCAGCTGGTTTCCCTGAAGGGTGTCCCGGATCAGGGTGGGGATTCTCTTGGGGTGTGTGGTAGCCTGGGTGAGGGGCCTTTGGTGGTTTGCAGGTTTGCCACAACCCCGGTGACCCAAATGGAGGCCCTGGTATCTGGGATTTATCTTTTTTCTATAATTGAAACTTTATAGCCTTGAACAGAGGCCAAGGCCAGTCAGGGCAGGCGGGAAGTTTGGTTTCCTCCATCTGAGGGCAACCCAAGCCTCCTGCTTGCTCCAGCTCCATGGCCACCACCATATTTGTTTACTCGCTCTTGATTGGCTGGTGGGCGTGGCTTGTAAGAGTAGTGGAGGTATGGTTAATTTGCACGTTTCTCTTTTATTACATAGGATTCTTTCTGTCACAAGTCTCTCCGACACATGTGTGCTTTATGACCTGTTTTGGTCACCAGGCTATGATGTTACAATGCATTCCATTTACATCACTGTTTTTTAATCAGTGTCTGAGTGCTGGCAATTGGACTAGAATTCTTAAAAAAAAAATAGTCTCATGTACTTCTTAAGTGAGGTTGTCACCAATGTCAGGACCAAGTATCAGGACTAAAACCAAAGTTAGCCAACTATAATATGGAGAACAGCTTTGAAAACTTACTTTTCAACACATCTTAACAGTAAAATAAATTCTCATTAACTGGTTAGCCCAAGCGTGTATATAGTTCTTAAAGCCAGAAAAGGGGTAATACAACACCAAACACATTTAAACTAGTAATAACTGAACCTCTATTAAACTTTATGAGCTATGACATTTTTTGTACAAAGAATTTTATGATTTTTTCCAAGTTGTAGATTTTTTTTCAGGTGGCCTAGAATATTTTTAAATGTATTTTTTATTGATTATAGAGAGGAAGGGAGAGGGAGAGAGATAGAAACCCCAATGATGAGAAAGAATCATTGATCATCTGCCTCCTAGATACTGGGGTTCAAGTCCACAACTATATCACTGTAAATTATATATTCCTATAGTTTTAAGACTTAAGCTCTTTATTAATAGAAATATTGAACCTTTTAGGACATTGAGTTTCATGCAAACATTAGATTATTTCTTTGATTTTTTAAAATATATTTTATTGATATTTTATAGAAAGGAAGGGAGAGAGATAGAGAGCTAGAAACGTCGATGAGAGAGAAACATAGGCCAGCTGCCTCTTGCACACCCCCTACCAGGGATGTGCCCGCAACCAGTGTACATGCCCTTGACCAGAATCAAACTTGGGACCTTTCAGTCTGCAGACTGACCCTCTACCACTGAGCCAAACCGGTTTTAGGCTATTTCTTTGCTTTTTAAAACCCTGGAACTATATTCCCAATTGGCCAATTGGCTCCTGTATCTCTTAAAGATCTCCAGCTTTATCTCTTAATTACCTTTATGTAAAAAAAAAAATAGTAATTTACATATTTATGATACCTTATCTGATAGTTTATCTGGTTTTACAACTTTAAATCAGGTATAAAATACACAGAGAACAATGCCCTTTCTCTACCTATTTTCTTCAATAATTTCTCCTGCTATTCTCATATTGGCAAAACTTCATTCACTTCCTATGCACCCCCCTTCCCTTTGTTGGTCATTGCAAAAGCTCATATGTGTTACTTGTGATAGATTCAGCTATGACTCCTGGCACTGATGTGAATGAGTGAGGCCCACAGTATTCTGCTCTTAACAGTCCAGCACAGCTCCTGAGCTCATGCCTCTGGCTTTTTTAACGGAATCAATTCATCTCACATTTGGTCTTCTTTTTCCTGCTGCCCTCTATTTCCTCCAGCATTATCATCTTTGGCATAAGCTCCTGTCTTCTCATGATACGCCCACAATAGGCAATTTCAGTATTCTTTTAATATATTTTTATTGATTACAGAGAGGAAGGGAGAGGGAGAGAGCTAGAAACATCAATGATGAGAGAGAATCATTGATTGGCTGCCTCCTGCACACACCACATTGGGGATCGAGTCTGCAACTTGGGCAAGTGCCCTAACCTGGAATTGAAGCATGACCTCCTGGTTCATAGGTAGATGCTCAACCCTAAGCCACACTGGCCTGGCTAGGGCAACTTCAGTTTTGCCTCTGATGATGCTCAGTCTTAATTTGTTCTAGGACCAACTTGTTTGTTTTTCTGACAGTCCATGATATCCAGGGAACTCTCCTCCAGCAAATTTCAAATGAATCTTTATTTTTTCTTCCATCAGCCTTCTTCACTGTCCAACTTTTGCATCATCACATAGTAATTGGCTATTGAGGGTGTGGGTGATCTTAGTCTTGGTCTCTAACACCACATCTTTGCTCTTCGTGATTTTTTCTAATTAGTCTATTTTTGTCTTCCCAAGTCTCAGCCTCCTCTTGGTTTCTTGCTGGCAATCTCCATTTGAATTGATGGCAGAACCAGGGTAAATATACTTTTAAGTAACTTTGAGATCTTCATCAAAAGCCTTAACCAGCAAACATTTGTAGATATACTTCCTACCAATTGTATGTCTACCACCTAATACACCTAATATAGTTCCAGGGATTTAATGGGTGCTCACTGCTTGTAATAAAATGGTTAACTAAATAAACAAGTTAAATTCTATAATCTTCTTTTTTAAATCCATTATTAAAATAATTTCTGGATCTTTATTCAACGAGATCTGTCTTCAAGCTCTCAACCTAGATTTCTAGGTAGAGCTTATTTTTACAATTAGCAGGAAAATTTTCTCCTTCTGTCACCAAGTCATGAAGATAGTTTTGTTTGTTTTTGTTTTGTTTTGTTTTGTTTTGTTTATTTTGTTGTTTTGTGTGTGTGTGTGTGTGTGTGTGTGTGTGTGTGTGTGTGCACGCGCCTGTTTTAAACTCTCTGGATCTGGACCAGCCTACTTGAAGCAGACATTGATCAACAGAATGCTAAGAAGGATACAAATTTTTGTACCAAATCATCATTTATATTAAAACAAGAAAAAATTCAATCAGAGCCTCTATTTCAGTTCCTTGAATTACCTGAAATAAACCCTTTACAAACCTGGCAAGTGCTCCACATGAATGGCGTTGGCAAGATTTTCCAAGCAGCCTGTCATTAGAGCCCTCTCCACCATCTGCCCTACTGCAGTGGGGTAAAGACTTGGACTAGATAAATCTGGGTTACAGCTTGAACTTCATCACACACCCTTGGTCAGCTTGGCCAATTTAATTAGCATATATGTGTTTTAATTCCATAATTTATTAACCATGGAAATTAACAGCCATATGCTTAACATTTCATAGGAGAAGTCAGAAGTTTAAGTAAATAGAATTGGCCTAAATAAACTATGAAGAAACAACATAGTATTTTTGATCATCATTTAGAATGGTGTAAATACCGGGTAAGGTCTTTTCTTACAGACAAGACATCAGGGACCTATAAATGTTTTAAGGTCAGTATAAATAATTTCTAAAAATAAAATATATTATAAAAAGCCTTTTGTTGTTGTCATTGTGGGTTGTTGTTGTTGTGTGTTTTTTCCCCTAACATTTGAAATCAGGTGACATTTTATTTTTACTTGAAGGTGTTTGGGACACACAAAGGTCCAAATTATGTTTTGGATTTATTAATAGAACTGCATCAGAGACTATTATAGTTCTCAATGTTGTTTTAATTAAATCTATAATATAGTCATTAAAGTGATCGGGTTCTAGCAATGTTAACTGCATAATGATAATGCAAATGATGCTGTTATTTACAACAACAATTGTAGGTTTATGTTACTCATTTGTGCCAAAACCTGTTTTTAAGGATTTATTAATATTGACTTATCTTCATAACCTTGTGAAATAAATGCATAATTATCCCAGTTTTGTTTTGTTTTTTCAGATGAGAATTGATACAAAGAAGATAGATAGCTTGCCCAAATTTTATTGGACAGGATTCATCATAAATGATAGGAGGATTCTCCAATGCCACACAGGATTGATGTTGCAAAAATATAAGATGGTAGATATAAGAATTTAAAATTATAAATGATTATAAACTGCATGATTTTGCAAAAGAATAATTGTCACTCAAATAGGAAGAGATTTCCCCTCAGACCATTTAGATAGTCAGTGATGAAACCTGAACCAGTATTAAGGTTAGATATATTTTCAACCACATCCACTGGACTTTCAAGTAAAGAAATAGGAAAAATAAAGAACCTTTCCATTGCCTAGACATGGAATATTGTAGTACAAAAAACAAACAAACAAACAAACAAAACAAACAAACAAACAAAAACAAACAAAAACAAGACAAAAAGCAAAACAATGTTTTTAGAAGAAATTTAGGCAGCATTCATTATAAGGTTTTGCTTTAAAAATATTTTGGCAAATTAATCTGATACAATTTTTCATACTAACATTATTTTAATAGTTAAAACCTCTTAAACTTTTGGGAGAAAACATTTGTACTTTTACACATCACCTTTTACAGTTGTATGCTACCACCAATTGGAATAGTTTATACTTCATAAAAAGCTAAAAAAAAATCTGTTGGGTACTTGACATAGTATGATTTTAAAGTTTTGGTTTTTTTGAAATGTTTTTATTTATTTCAGAGAGGAAGGGAGAGGGAGTAAAGAAACATCAGTGATGAGAGCGAATCACTGATTGGCTGCCTTTTATACACCCCCCACTGGGGACCCAGACCGCAACCCAAACACATGACTGGAATCAAACTCAGAACCCTAAGTCCACAGGCCAACTCTCTATCCACTGAGCCAAACCGGGTAGAGCAAAAACAGTTTTAATATTAATATGCTTTTAAAACTTATTTAGTGAAGGCATTTTGCAACATTGAAGGTATTTATTTAGCTCTAATACAACTTCAGAAGGAACAACAGGTAGATGATGGTACCATTGTGTAGATGATGGTCTTGTTTGGTGTGTGTGTGTGTGTGTGTGTGTGTGTGTGTGTGTGTGCACATGTATGCATGTTGGTGTACAGGAGAGAGACTGAAAATGAGAGAGAAAAATTAGCTAAAGATTTTCTTGGGGAAACTGCTGTTTGGAAGAAAAAGTGTGAGATTGCCTATTACACCTTTTATATAAATATTTATTAATTAAAAAATCACATATTTTTATTTCAAAATATCTCTGATTTAAATCTTTAAAATGCTACTCCATATGTGTATTTAAATGAAACTGCATATATTTTAAACATTAAGATATTTTAAGTCTACAATATTCTATGGGTATAGATTGATCAAAAAAAAAAAGTGTGCTCTAACAGCAAAAATGTCCCCCAACATTTTTGGACTCTGTATCTACATTTTATTCCTGAATGGCAACTACTTGTATGACCATGAACATACCATGTAAACATTTGATAATTAGGTGATCTTTTTGATACTTGCAGATTCACTGGTGTAAAAATAGAAAGCTTTGCATTTTACTAATACTACCCTACCATCAAACAACGGCAACACTGAATCATTGCTCAAATTCCCAAATATTTAAAGGAAGATCATTAATTTTATAGACATTTGCTGGTTACAAAGCATAGTAACCCACATACACATTTTGTTTCCCTCTTAAAACATTC
The DNA here is from genome assembly GCA_963924515.1 of Vespertilio murinus. Lineage (NCBI taxonomy): Eukaryota > Metazoa > Chordata > Mammalia > Chiroptera > Vespertilionidae > Vespertilio > Vespertilio murinus. The sequence goes on along the minus strand of OZ004706.1, from coordinate 188,638,299 downwards.
TACCCCAGATGTCTTCTTGGACTAGTTTCACCTGAAGATGTCTGTAGGGGTATATACTCTCTCCCTTTTCATAAAGAAGAATTTTATTTTTTTTAATATAGGTCATAAATGCCTCAGGGAAAATGCCTCACCAACACTTTTAGCATTAAACTTGCCAATATCTGAATTTACAGTTCGTATACATGTTGAATTTAAAGCATAATGATTCTAGTGCAAAGCTACAGAAAATCAGGGAGCTCTGTCTATCTTTCTCTCTCTTATACAATGTCAAACCCTCCCGCCCCACCCCGGGTTATTGCTCCATTAAGGCTGACAACATTAGGGAAATATTCTCATGCGAAGGAAATTGGGAATCTAATTTCATTTAGTCCCATTGTATCTGGAGATTACAAATACGTCCATTATCTGTTGTAATGGCCCAGCAAGGGGAGTTGCTCTGAGGAGGTTATGCTGTTTGATTGAAGCCTTTATCAGTGTTATAATACAGATTGAAGGGGCTGCCACTTTGCAATCCTAAGAAATTGAAGTAAACAACTCTCTGAACTTCTAGGTGATTGTATCCTGGAAAATGGTCATCTTATTACAAGTAAGATTACTGTCCTAATGGTTGTTGCTAGAATGACTAAAGATTGAATTTTCGCATGTTTTACCCTTTTGAAAAGTGGTTTGATGTAGGCCTGAGGTACAAATGCTAACAATAAGAGGAAAAATATTGAAATATCCTATTTTTATTCAATTAAAAACAAAGTAAGTACTTTTAAAATTACACATAAAATGCAAAACTCAAATGTTCATGGTTATACATATTTCTGATTTCATATTGATTTGCTTTCTTGTTTTTATATATAATAATACATTTGGTATTCTCCTCTAATTATTCTACTCCATAATTAAAGGGCAATTTGCAGAATTTCCAATGCATAGTTTCAGAATACTGTTTAGCTAAGTAAATATTAAATGTAAGTATTGTATGGACAACTAAATTATGCAACTAAAATCATTTTCTCATGTTTTTTTCTAATGATCGATTCTTTTTTAAAAATACATTTGTATTGATTTCAGAGAGGAAGGAGACCAACAGAGAGAGAGAGAGAAAGAGAGAGAGAGAGAGAGAAAGAGAGAGAGAGAGAGAGAAAGAGAGAGAGAGAGAGAAATATCCAAGATGAGAAAACAATCGATTGGCTGCCTCCTGTGTGCCCCCTACTGGGGATTGAGCATGCAATCCTGGCCTGTGCCTTTTACCAGAATCAAACCCAGGACCCTTCAGTAATTTGAAGGCTGACACACTCTTCACTGAGCCAAACAGGCTAGGACTCTGATGAATTCTTATGGCAAACTTCTATAACAAATGAAGGTAACTGACATCCATTTTGATAATTTATCATGAAGACATGTTTTTCAGATTTAAGGATTAAGATGCATTGTGTCAAATATTTCAAAGGAATGGGAGATCCTTCAAGGGCCTTAGTCAATTTTTTTAGCATCTACAACTTAGCATTCCATAATCTAAAACTCCCAAGCAACACTATATCTGAATATTGTTGTTTAAAAAAAAAAAAAAACTTCACTAAACCATGACTTTATTGTGTAATTTGATCAATAAAATTTACTAAAACTCTTTTTTTATTCCAATAATGTTTTTATTAGGATAATAAAACAGCAAATTGTATTTAGTTCAAATTCTTTGAAAGACAAGTCTGAAATAATTTGTAGAACAGTAAAATTAGAACTAATTACTACCCAGTATAAATAACATGTGCTTGATGGGATGAAAAGAATATATATATATATATATATATATATATATATATATATATATTCAAATCTTAGAAGGAAGGCAAAGGTGGGTGGGTGGGTGGGTGGTTAGGAAGAGGTAAACCAAGGAGCTTGCATGCAATATGCATCATAACCCATGGACACAGACAATAGTTGGTTAAGACCTGGGGCAGGGGCAAAGGGCGGGCAAGAAGGGGTCAGTGGGACAGAAAAGGGGACACATGTAATACTTTCAACAATATTTAAAAAATAATAAAATAACACAGATATTCTTAATCTGGGAAAGAAATCCTGTATTTAAACATATGCTTGGGGATGTAAGGTAAACTATAGACCATGTAAAGATAAACTTTATCATCAGTTAGAAAGTTGAGATTCTTATTAATATCGAAATTAAAAATTCTACCTCTGAATTTAAAAGTTAGAAATGTAAAGCAGTCGCCACAATGTCCATAATTATACCATATCTGTTATGCAATATTGAAATGTGCCAAGAATTTTATGTGCCACCTACTTATGGTCATAGCTATTCCGGAAGGCAGTTAGGTAGAAGTTGTAATGATAGGAAACTTTAAAAGTTCTGCATCACAGTGACAATATGATCGGATCCCTGGGGCTCTCTGCAGGATTAAATACTCCACTAAATGGAACGCCTGGCTAATGAAAGGATTACGGAATTAGGTAGTCATGCCCATTACAGCTGTATTATTTCTGTTCATTCTCCTGAAAATGCCAACCACGTGTCTCCAGAAATAGGCTTAAATATCAATCAGTAATTAATGACTTGAAAAGCAGAGAAACCAGAAATAGAAACATAAATAATCAGCAGGGTTCTAAGTTTCACAGGTTTGGCCTTATGGGGGAAAAGAAGAGAAAGTGAGAAGCACTGAAAATGAACAAATATGGTGAAGAAATTGTTCAAAACCAAGACTGTATACTTAACTCTAATTTTTCAACTCTATGAAACTGCCTAGGTTAAAGATTCTCTTTTTCTTAATGAGACCACATAGAAACACAAAGGTGTCAAATTTTATTTATAATATGCACACACACAAATACACAGCAAGACCTTTGTACATATTGCTTGAACCTGAGAGTCTCCAATTATTATACAGTATATGTTTATTTGGATCACAATAATATGACCTGCAGAGTTTTATAAATGCTACATTTCCATAAGCTTAAATCCAAAGTTCCCAAGTTTAATAGATTTATTTTGAAAATGCCTACAAAAGTAGAAAGCAATAATTTTTCAATAGTTTATATCTCAATAATTATGTTATGAGCAATGTACTCATTTTTTTAAGTTGTAAATTATCCAGTTTTATACATAAAGGTAAAACTACTAAGTACAAATGTAAAGACATATTATTTTGAATGTAGCATTCTCTCAACAAAATATACACTTTCACTTGTTAAAAACTAAAAATGTTAAAGATAGCATATTCCTTAGATATTAAAACCTCCCACAAAATATTTCTATTGAAAACACAGAATTATTTTAGTTTTGTATTTCTCAGGTTTAGTAACTGCCTATGTTGCATATTGATTATCTAGCTAAACTTTCATTTATTATATCTTACATAACAAACTGATTTTATTGGTATCCTATCTTGTGGGAAAGAGAACCTACGAAGTTGCCTAATAAGCATAGTCAAGTTTATGAAATACTAAATATCATACAGGAGAAGTGAGTTGACATTTTTATAGTTTACTTACAAATGGATATGGGAATACCATTGTGTAACAAGCATCTATTTGTTATTTATTTTTAATAGAGGACAATTCTTTTAAAAGGAAGAATTTTATGTTGTCTTATTAGCATGATTTTGAATAAATACAATATTGTATAGACCTCACTGCCCAAAACAAGATACAAAATCCCTTTCGTATTTACAAGAAAACACTAAAAGCTGGGGGAGGGGGGGAACAAATAAACAAACAAACAAAAGTTAACTATCTAAACTGTCAAATAAGAGAAGATATTTAATGTGTTTATTAACTCAAATATATTTATAGATAACTGTGAATTATCCACCATATAAAATGAAACATTACACAGTTTATACACTCTACATTTAAGGATTTTCTAGAGAATATGTATCTCCTCCTAAAATATCCTCTCAAAATAACTAGATGATATTTGACTATGACCAATGCCAATAGAGAGATATCATCATAGGCAGTTTTAAAAACAAAGGGGACATTTATTGGTATTTTGTACATGGTTGGACAAAAGTAGGTTTACAGTTGTTTGTATTGAAAATAATACAATAATCTATACATATAAAAACCTAATATGCAAATTGTCCCCTCAGGGGATCCACTGGAAGACCAGGAATTCGCTTGCTTGCTATGATATGCACTGACCACCAGGGTGTGGTGTGGAACAAAGAAAAGCCCTGGCCAGCAGCCAGCCAGGAAAGGAAGGCCTGGATTGGCCTTGATTGCCCGACAGGTCTAGGGAAATTCATGTATCAGACCTCTAGTTAATAAATAATACAAGGATAAACTCTGTGTTTTGTATACTCACACTATAAACCTGCTTTTTCTCCCACCTGACCATACACCTATGTGTATAAATATACATGCATATATGTATATATATCCTGTATAATAAAGAGGTAATATGCAAATTGACCCTCATGCCCTTGCACAAGATGGCAGCCCCCATAGGGTCAAATATGGCTATCACAAGATGACCAACAGAGGGGGATAGCTGTGGACAATCAGACCAGCAGGGGAGGGCAGTTAGGGGTGACCAGGCTGGGAGGGGAGGGCAGGTAGGGGTGACCGAGTTGGTAGGGCAGGGTAGTTGGTGGTGACTGGGCCAGCAGGGGAGAGCTCTAGCAGGGAAGGGGAGTTGGGGCAATCCGGCCAGCAGGGGAGCAGTTAGGCATCTATCAGGCTGGCAAGGTAGTGGTTAGGGGGTGAACAGTCTGGCAAGGAGAGCAGTTAGGGGCAATCAAGCAGGCAGGCAGGTGAACAATTGGGGGCCACAGTCCCAGATTGTGAGAGGGATGACCGACTGCCTTAAATGGGCAGTGAGATATCCCTTGAGGGGTCCCAGATTGGAGAAGGTACAGGCTGAACTGAGGGATATCCCCCCCTCAGTGCACAAATTTTCTGCACTGGGCCCCTAGTGAATACACACACGCACGCACACACACACACACACACACACAAAACAAATAGTCAGGGAAGTTTCATGGAGTGCAGAATTTTAGCGGAGAGCAATGTAATGACAGACGCTGAACAAAGGCCAAGAGAAAGTAAAGCCATAGTATATATGTGCATGGTCATTTCATATTTTAAGAACAGTAACAGATGATTGACTTCATTTAAGCATTAATTAACTCAGTAAGTGCAGATTGTGTGTCTATGATATGCCAGAAAAATAAATTACTTACAAAGCTTAACAATAAGTATATATTATTATAATTTCATAAATACAATACAAAAACAATAGAGACTACTTGCAAACATACAACAAGGGAACTCATCTAGTATGATAAAGGCAGAGAGGTGTTGATAACAGGTGGTCTTAAGTGAAATCAGACTAAGATCTGAATGTAGAGTAGGAATTAGCAAAGCAAACAGTAGGGTAAATAGGAAATAACTAAGCAAACAGATGGAAATGTAAATTTTCTGCTGCATGTGAATAGCTGGATCTATACTCAGTCATACATCTATAGTTTTTTAATTAGGTGAGTTAATTAATTCCATTAATTATATAAACCAGTTTTATTTGAATTTTCTGTTATATCCAATACAAAGGGTCCTACTTGATTTGGAATCGATCACTTGTACTCATCACTTTTAGTTTAAAATATTATATATCTCGAGAGATTCATGAATAATGAATTTAATTTGATAGAATCTTTATAAATCAAAAAGTGGATTAGGTCCATCTACTGATGTATTTTTTTTTTTAGTGATGACCAATTTAATTGACAGCTAAATATATAAAAGCCTAAGCAACCATTCAACCTATTGACCATTTGACCGATAGCTATGAGGCACACAGACCACCAGGGAGCAGATGCTCGATGCACAGCATGGAAATATGGAACAGACTGATGAGTCTCAGAGCAAAGAGGGACAGGAGGAGGGTTGGAAGAGATTAACCAAAGATCTTATATGCATGCAAGAGGCCCAGTGCATGGATTCATGTACTGTGAGGTCCCTCAGCCTGGCCTGTGGGAATCAGTTCTCCGACATCCCCCGGGGGATGCTGCATTGCAAGCAGGCACAGGCCAGGCCAAGGGACCCCACCAGTGCATGGATCTGTGCACTGGGCCTCTAGTATAAAATAATAAATAGCTTTGATATTATTGAATCAGAGAATCAATACACCATGTATTGAATTTCTTTGTAAAATTTTTTGAAATGATTTTAACCCAAGTACTTTTTACTTGCCAAAAGCCAAAATGTAAAATATGAAATCATTTATATTTTATTAACTTGTAATGAAAATTTAAATTGGTAAAAAACACACACAAAATGATGAAGCTATTTTTATCTCAGTTACCAAAAGCATGTCAACATTTCATGTTAAACCTTTTTTCTCCTATATACCTGCCATACGATTCTCTAAGACTAGAGTTATTTGAATAATTAAATTTGATGCCTGTCCTATTTTGACATGCCCAGTGAATAGGTGAAAAACTACTTTAAAACTCTTTTGCTACAATGTTTCAATTTTAAAATTGGAAAATTATACAGAGGATATAATGTCATTATACATGTAGAGAATACAATAGCAAAATATGAAACCAAAATGTCATTACCTGCAATTTGCTTGTTACTAAATATCTATTTTGAATTGGAAAATAATCTGCTGAGCAATTTATTCATCAAGTATTAAATTATAAGCACAATAACAGCAACAATGACTTGCTGGTCAGGCATTTCCCTAAAGACTATGACCATATAAATCACAGGTCCTCAACTCCGCTTAAAATCACCTACTGCTCCAGGCATTCATTAACTCTCAGGGAATACTTGGGCTAACAGATCATTAATGCTGGGGAAAAGTGCCCATATGGTTCACACCATGGATTATGTGCAAATGAGAAATGTCATCACTGAATAAAGTTATTGTAAAATTCTGAATCAGCATCTTATTTTCACAGAGTATTTTAACAGAAAACTCCTTGGGAATAAATCAATACTTCAAGCACTCTCTGGGAAAAGAATTCAAATTCCAGCTCAAATTTTATTCATATGCATATGAGCATTTAAAAGATGGCAGTTTGTATCAGATATCTTTTCCTCCAGGGAGTCTCCCCTGATCATGCCTCTGAACTAAGGTAGACACTTCCATGACACATTCACACTGTGTCTTGTGTTTTGCTGTTGTTGCACACATTCATTCATTTTTCTTCTTGTTTGTTTTCCCATTAGATTGTAAGTAAGGCTATTTTGTTAGTACACAGCATATTGTTAATAAATAAACAGGCAAATTACCGCTGGATTTTCCCATATACATTTTAATCCAGTGGTCACTGTTAATTTTTTTCAATATCAGTAATTTTGCTTTAGATTAATATCGGTAAAGTCAATATGAGTATTTTAAATAACTATTCCTCAGTAACCCCGTTCTTGACTAGTGGTGTACTATCTGTATGCCAAAAAACATTCATAATTAGCCGAAACCGGTTTGGCTCAGTGGATACAGCATCAGCCTGCGGACTGAAAGGTCCCGGGTTCGATTCTGGTCAAGGGCATATACCTTGGTTGGCGGCACATCCCCAGTGGGGCGTGTGCAAGAGGCAGCCGATCAATGATTCTAGCTCTCTATCTCTCAATGTTTCTCTCATCAATGTTTCTAGCTCTCTATCCCTCTCTCTTCCTCTCTGTAAAAAATCAATAAAATAAATATAAAAAAACATTCACAATTAGCATCAAAGAAATTATGCCTTGATTTTCATAAGATTATAGACTACATTTCTAAATTATATAAACTCCATCCACATGAAGAGAAGCAAACTTGCCCTTCTGATATCAAACATATAACTGCCATTGGGTGGCAACTCAAGCAGTGTTCCAACACTATTGCACAATTTGTGCACAAAAACAATGGACTTATCCCTCTAATAAGAGATATGAAAGTGTTTAGTTCAGAGACTTTGTGATTAGTCTAAAATTAATCTTATCAATTAATATATTTCTTGTTCTTCAGTAGTTACCCTCAGGTTTGTTTGTTTGTCTGTAAATTTGAATGAACCTGTATACATTTTCTTTTCAGGATTTGTCCTAAATGTACATGATATAATTTCAATGAAAAATTTTTCAAATATGCATGACTGGCTTGTATTTAAGTAATGTCATTTTTACTTGGATGACAGAATCTAGTATCCTCAACCATCTGAAAGTCACTATGAATCTCCCTATTAATCAAATTTCACCATAAAGTTTACCCTCTAGTGTAAGGTAAGTGGGGGAAAATGTTTGAAATTATATTTTAAATTATGTTTGTAGTAAGGATGAGGTGGATATGCAGAGCGTTTCCTGAGTTAGAAGTAAAAACCAAAACAAACAAAAGCAGAGACCACTAAGGGAAACAGACTCAATGACAAGAATATAATTTCATTAAAATGAACAAAATTGGTTTCCATAGTGACACAACAAATTCAATATTGTGTTCAATGCAAACTGGTTAGGTAGGCATATATATTTTAAGTACACATACACTTAAAATATATATGAAAACTGGTAGTTATAAACACCCACAAATAAGGTTAGATACCTAAAGAGTCAGACATCAGGGATTAAAAAAATAACTTTACCTTCCCAACAGATGGAAAAGTGACAAAATAAGGAAAGATATTTGAAATTGGAAACAGTATAAACCACATAGCAGCTCTGATAGTATCTTCTCATGATTGTTAGTCATCTCAAGCAAAATAATTCTATATGATATTTATTTCGGTGGGTGCATGTTTTCAAAAACAAGATATGTTAAGAATATTCTCCTAAATTTTGCCATTTAATCATTTCTAACAAAGATTAAACCAGAAAAAAAAAACACCTATGAAACATAGTAGGTTTACCAAATCAATATTCCACAGTGATATGCATTTATGTTATAGTATAAAATTATAGTCTTATTTGCATATTGGTCTTTTATTACTTAGCATTATTTATTATATAGAATGTTATAATCTGTTACTTTCCTGAAAGTGCATCTCATACTATTTTCCCAGGAGGGTATACGATAATTACACATATATTCCTATAAGTGCTTTTGTCAATATTTTTCCCATTAACTTACAAAAGGAAGAACTGTCATATAAATTCTATAGTAGTTCAATTTATCAGGCAGTACTTTGGATGTCCCAGGCACATCAGTATTTTATAAAAGGTTCTATTAAATATACCGTCCCTTCATTTACTAAATCCAAGTTAGGCAACCAGGCACTTTTGACATTGGACTTAAAAAAAAATAGTGAAAATCAACACATCACTTCTATGTTTTTTTTCTTTTATTCTTATATTTATTGGGCAACACTGGTTTATGAGATTATATAGGTTTCAAGTGTTCATTTCAAGTGTTCATTCTATGATGCATGATTTGTTTACTGCATTGTATGACCAAAGTAAAAAAAAAAAAAATGTCACCACTTCTATGTTTTTAGCAATGATTAATTTCCAAATGCTAGCTTTGACATCATTCTTAATTACATGGAAATGTTGTGAGAATTTAACATTTTAATATCCATTACACATTGGAGTAACAACTTCATAGACATTTTCACCCTAGCTGTTTTGGCTTGGGGGATAGAGCATCGGCCAGCAGACAGAAGGGTCCCAGGTTCGATTCTCCCCAGCCCTGGCTCAGGTTGGGGCTCCTGCAGAAGGCAACCAATAGGTGTGTTTCTTTTACCTTGACATTTCTGTCTGCTGTTCCCTCTCTTTTTATTTTATTTTATTTTATTTTTAAAAATATATTTTATTGATTTTTTACAGAGAGGAAGAGAGAGGGATAGAGAGTTAGAAACATTGATAAGAGAGAATCATCAATCAGCTGCTTCTGCACACCCCTCACTGGGGATGTGCCCGCAACCAAGGTACATGCCCTTGACCGGAATCGAACCTGGGACCTTTCAGTCTGCAGTCTGATGCTCTATCCACTAAGCCAAACCGGTCTCGGGGTTCCCTCTCTTTTTAAATGAAAACGTTATATTCCTTTTAAATGAAACATTTCCATTTTTCTATGAACATTTATCATCGAAAAAATTAGATACACATTGAAAAAATAAATGAGTAGGTTTAATGTTTAAACATAGACAGACCTTTAACTTACTAGAGGTTATTCCTGGAAAACAAATAGAAAAATGCCCTTGGGGGAGGTTTAAAAACATTTCATAATTAAACAAATTATTATGTGACATCTCTCTCACTTCTCCGCTGTAATGAAATAGTCTACTCACCCACAACAATGGACGTCAAGTGGAAAAGTATATGCCCTGTCCATGGTATTGAACTTTATAGGTATTATCAGAAGTGTTCCTGAACCAATAACTAAGTGTATCATGTGCAATATTACTTATTACCTATGTTCTTACATTATACACCCTCAAACAATGCTCTCATTAAATGAATGTTTTCCAATTTTCTGGTTCTAATATTACCTTGGAATATTTTGGAAAATAACATGATTAAATGTTGACAATATTCTTAAAGCTAGATTATGGCTAGACAGCATGCCAGCAACAGAAATTTTGCAAAGATGAATAAGGCGGATTTGGGATTTTTCATTATGATGAGGTGAGAGTGGGAAAGAAAGGGATAAAGGTGAAAGAAGAAATATCACAGAATAGCATGTGTACTTTTAGGATCAAAGCGTATTGTGATCAGAAGGTGGTGCTTCAATACCATTAAGCCGTAAGCTTAGATTTCATGGTCCAATAGAATCACATAATGGAAACCAAATACAATCATTTGGGGACACGTAAGGTTGCGAATTTTTATGTTTTTAAGCAAGGACATTAAAATTAAGCAAACCCGAAATTGACTTTTTACTACCCACAATGTATAAATAAATAAATAAATAACATGGTATTGTTTATAGAGCTCCTAAGTAAAGCACATGTAAATATTTCTAGGTGGTAAGTGTCTAGACACAGCAGCTAATGCTCATGGTTTAACATTTTTACGAAGGAGTAATTCCTAAAAAAAGAAATTACATCGAGTTTCGCCAGCATACTAGTTAATTTGGTCTTGAACCAGAGTCCTAAATTTAGGAAACAGAACACAATATGGATTTTATCTCCCACTGGCCAAGGTGACTTGTGGAGATCAAATTTGTACAACTGGTTCCAAGCAAAGAGTTCTTTTAGACTAGAGTGGTGGTGATACGATTTGGAAGATTTTTCAAGTTTTGGGGATAGAAGGCATAAACACCATGGAATATTTTATTTGTAATGGAAAGCCTGAAGATATATAGTTTCTAAAATATCATTTTAGAATATCATCAAAATATTTTTGTGAGTTAATGTGAAACAGCACAAGTCATTCTAACAAAAATAATCATTCAGTGTTTAAATTATAAGAATGTCCTTCATAAAAAGAGATTCAATTATACTTTGCAGAGTTCCAAATGTTCACTCTGCTCTTCATTAGTTTCAAATATAAATATGTATTTTTTTTAAAGCAGGCTGTTCTATCTGAATAACAATCACATCAGAGCACTTTCCTTCATGCTATTCTCAAGGTTAGGTGGGGCTTTATAGATCTTTATTTCTGGAATATGCATCGTAGACTTCGTAGCATTTTGTCCAGAAAATTGCCTGTCCTAAAATTCTTACTGGTATACTCACACCCTGGCAGTGTTTCTCAATGGTTAGAGTTGGTCCGTGTAGTGGGTTCAATTCCCAGTTAAGGGCATAAGCCTGGATTGCAAGTTTGATCCTCAGCCTTACTGGGATGAGTACAAAAGGCAATCAATTTATGTGTGTCTCTCTCTCATTGATCTCTCTCTCCCTCTCTCACTCTCTCACTCTCGCTCTTGCTCTCGCTCTTGCTCTTTCCCTCTCCTCCCCCAGTCTCCTATCTGCCTTCCACCTATCTAAAAAAACATCAATGGAAAAAATATCCTCTGGCAAGTATTAACAACAAAAAACATCTCACACTTGCTAATCTTTTGATCTCTAAATTTAGAATTATGTTAGGATTTACTAAACACTAATCTGAATTTTATTTACTCAAAAATAAGTCTGAAGCAATATATGTTAACATAGACACTTTTCCCCTCAGTTTCTTTTTGTGTTGCCTAGTCTGAAATCCAAAGTTATTTTAAATGTTACTATGAATAATAGTAAATAAGGATCACTATAAACTCTATGGTGTTGAACTCATTAAAAAATTAATAAAAATAAAATTGTCATTGGAAAGAAACAATATTAGAAAGTCAATTCAATTTTGTTATGCTGTATATTTTGTACTTTTAATTTTAGGTTAAGTTTATGGGTAAAGATTAAGAAATTAAACAGAATATGGCCTGAAAGGAAATTTAAAGAAGTAAATGGTTTATGTCAAATACTAGTGTTATTGTGTGCATGCATATTCTGACACTTATAATAAATTATTTAACATCATTTTAATTAACTAATACATTGAGGTAGGAAGGATAACTTATGACTTTAATTAACAGTATATGCTTGAGTGAGTCTGTAAATTTTCTTAGATGTGAATTTCATCACTTGCAACATAAGTAGTACATGCTAGATGATTCTAAGTATTTTCCAAATGTTTTAAATTGATTGCTTTGCTGTGCACAGAAGCCAGCCTTTCATAGATGCTATTCTAATATATGATAAAGCAATATCTCATATTTCTATTGTAATTGATTATGTTTTATTATTTTCTCTCAAAGATAATGTGCTAAGATGGTGTGTTTTATCATCAGCCCGAATCATTTAAAAATCATTCATAGAAATTACATTATTGACAATAGTTCCATGTGTAAGATCAACATCTATTAAATTTCCAAGAAGATTCCCAAGATAAGGGCATCTGTCCAGGTTCAGTCTTTGATTGGTGATCAAATATTAAAAATAAGTATTTTCAAATGCTGCCGCTATATAACATGCTAATCCCAATTACTCTAATTTTCTCTGGAAATTAATAAAAAATCAAAAACTAAAATAAGGACTGTTAAGTAAGTTTTAGTTATACATCCCTCCTAACACACACAGACACACACACACACACACACACACACGCACACACACGCACACGTGTGCGTGTGTGTTTCTTCAAGATTGCACATATTTATACAAGAAATTAATTCCTTAAGCTGATGCCTTGAAAAAGACACAAATTTTAAAATGTGAGCCACAGACAAAGCAACGGTCTCTGAATATGTATTTGTATCCTACCTATGTTATCTGTAAATATTCCACACGTTCCATGTACAAGTAAGGCATCTTAAGCACAAAGGAAAACACAGTCGCGTCGGAAGTATAAGGAATGGGCCATTCTGTGTGGATAACAGGAGACAAGACTGCTTCCCTCTTTGGGAGAAATTCATTTTTTATTCATAGATGAGTAAAATGTGAAAAGCCTCCAAGCCTCCCAGGCTTTGCAGTATCTGATGACACCCGCGGGGGAACGTGTGCCTCTGACTCCCGGTGAGAACCCTCCCAGGGCTGCACACGTCAGCAGGTGGGTGGGACACCCGGCGCCAGTGGCCTCATCAGAGGAGCACTCGGGGAGCTCACTGCGGTGACACACATCCCGGGGAGCCCTGGACCCGCCAGGTCCCCCACCCTGCCTTCCTCTGAGCTCAGCTACTGCTTTCCCCTTCGTTGGATGATATTGCAAGGCCTCCCCGGCTGTGTTTGAAATGTGACCATTGCAAATGCTTTCTCTGCTTTGCTTTATGTTTCTAGACTATGCATTCTTCTCCTGTAGCCTGTCGCCTCACCTCTGTTTACACTGCATTTAGCTTGGCAGTATATTTTGAAATACACTGGGCTCGGGACCTCATTAACACAACTCTTTTCTCTTTCAGTGGTATGCCTCACTCCAACTCCCGTCTGGAAGGAACTTTCAAAGCAAAGCCGTTTCCATGGCACTGACAAAATCTGCCGTATATCATGTAACGTTGCATGGTGCATTAATTCAAGTTTTATGTTCTCCTAGTTTTATCAATTATTTAGAGGCGCTGCATGGCTCCCAGGAAAATCTAATGCTGGTGCTCTCTAGGCTGGCTATTACTGATCTGAAGACATGCCTACTTGATCTGCAAGGAAAAACAAAAGATACCATTTTCCTCTCCAGCTCTTTATCATGCCCTTCATCTCCCTAAAAACTGGGAGCTTTCTTGGCAGACGAAAAAAATAAGTACGCCCTTTCGCAGATTATGCCTGGATCGTCGTGATTTTAAAAGCACAGTATTGATCACGTCTAATGGTTCTCATAGATGTGAGATGAAAAATAATCAGGACACTAGAGAGGATTCTTTGAAACTACCAAATGTTAAGAAATCTGTCTTTACAGATTGAGTATTTTTTATGCTTCTAGAAATTTACATGTTTAATCTCACTTTTAGAACAAAAACCATATAGAAAGTTCTCTATAAAGGTGACGGGACACATGATGACATGTAATTAAGGCAGGCTAGTGTGTAGTATGGGAGCTGAGAGTGCACGTGACCATGTAAAAATGTGTGTTGTGTAAAATAAAATAGAAACAACATTCTGGCAACATTATCAAGAGAGGATGTCCTATGTGAAATGTGTAATGGAAGATATCATCTCTTTAGAAGGATCTACTTTAGTTATGGGAAACAGTTAATTTACTCTTTGAAGAATGAGTCCGATTTAAAGAGGAAAAGACAAAACTATACAACATTTATAGGGAAGATAGATTTCAGAATGACTCTTAAATGAATTGAATATCTGATGGATAACTTAGAATATTAGATAGCAGTGGTTAGTCACTGACTCTTTGGAAATTGCCTGTTGAGATAATTGAGAGGAATATTCTGAGAATAGAGTACAGAGTTGATATGAAATGAAGGAAAGAGCAGAGACTAATGCAATAATTGCATAGTCAGTGGAGAAGAGAGAAAAAATGTACCTAGGGCATAATAACAGCATGCTTCTGGGTATTTATTTTATTATTCAAAATTAATAAAATAAATTTGGAAACCTGTGTGTTAATGAAATTTACAACAGAAATAAAATGTCATGGGCGAAGCAGTTTCAATGCGAGAACTTTATAAAACCTGCATATTTCATGGCCACCATCTCAAAATAATTTGGTAATGCAACTACTGCATTTTGAGGTGTGATCTGAACTTTGATAAAGCACATTAGGTGCTTTACAAACTTTATCCATTTAATCTTCATAACATCCACACAAGTCATTACCATTGATGAGCAAACATGGCGCAGGCATAATTGACTTGCCCAAGATTATTGGATCCACTCCAGGTCATGTCCACAGTCCATTCCCCTTCTACCACAACATGCCACACACTGAGGAGACCACCGAGGTGGAAGGTAGCAGATGTCACATTACAGAGGAGCAGGTGGCTGAAATATGAACACAGAGTACTGAGGGATGCTGCAATGCAGGCTGTATATTCCACGGCTGCACATGTGGAACCTGGATGTGATTTAGAGGGAGGGAGTTGCTTAACATCTCTGAACCTCAATTACTTTATCAATAACTGAGAGACTAATGCCTACCTCACTGAGGTTGTTAGGTTGTTATAGCTGTTGATAAAATGTATACAAAGCACAAGCAATTATGTGCTAGATAATTTTATATACCAGGACATAAGGAATATTCTGTAAAATAATGGTCTGAGAGAAGCCCACGTATATACATGTATGTATGCTACATCAACAATTTGACACAAATGTGTCATTTCTATATCTGTTAGTACAGGCACTACTGATTGAAAATATCTTATATGAAAACAATTGTGCACTGTCTTTAATCATAACTCTGTGAAAAACGCTATTTTGCCTATTTTATAGATTAACCTTCTTAAATCTGAGAGAAATGGAGTCAAAGTCAGTAACCACCTGAAGAGGGCCTTAAATTCATATCACTTAGGCTCTATTTTTTTCTCACTTAATAATCATTGCAACGATGACATCACAATCAGTGAAGAAGATATTATCACTAAATGTCAATGAATTGCAGTCCAAAGAGGCAGGGAAGAGCTGTTAATAGTGTCCATAAATTTAAAAAATAACACTAGTTTCTCTGATTTCTCATGATATCAAAAATACATGGGCTTCTAGCTGAGCATGTGTAAGTTTTACTTCAAAAAATTGTGAAGTGATTCCATTTTTAAAACGTTTAGCTTCATTTTGCTAATTATTTGCATATCAATTAGTTCATTATATTGTTCTTCCATTGTATTCACCCACTTTTTGCACAATTGGCCTTAATGAGAATAATTTCATGATGTTTTAATAGGCATTATGAATATATAAGGAAGTTTAATGTTTCAAATCAAATTATATAACTATCCAGATTTATCCATTCATTTATTCATTGTTACAAAATTAATGTCACTAAAGGGTTAAAAATATAGTTTGATACTAAATAAATAAGTGAAAATGAATAGGAATACCCAAATATGGCAAGGGAAGAAGACTAAGTTGGATGCATTAATAAGAGACCAAATATATGAAGAACTTGTTAATAGTGTAGTGCAGTATGATTATATAAATAACTAGTGGCTCATGCCGAAACTGGTTTGGCTCCGTGGATAGAGCATCAGCCTGCGGACTGAAAGGTCCCAGGTTCAGTTCTGGTCAAGGGCATGTACTTTGGTTGGGGGCACAACCCCCGTGGGGGGTATGCAAGGGGCAGCTGGTCGAAGTTTCTCTCTAATCGATGTTTCTAACTCTCTATCCCTCTCTCTTCCTCTCTGTAAAAAATCAATAAAATATATATTTTTTAAAAAAACTAGTGGCTCAGTGCATGAATTCATGCACATTGAAAGGAAATTAATTAGAAGGAATATTTTAATATTGATATTCACCCTTTCTCTCTAATAGAGGTGTCAACCAATTTCACAATTGACAATGACAGCTTGAAACAAACACGTGCAATTGGTGCCAGTGAGAGCTTTATATGTATTACACATGTGCAAGTCAACTTAGCCATTTATATAAACAGAATAAACTTCCTTAATTATTCCTACTTCCTGATTTAGCTAAACTTTTTCCAGCCTATTGATGTACCCTAACTTCTCTTTCAGGTAATTGTCAGAAACACACCTGCAAATGTCAACATGAAGCAGATTATTAATGTAGGTCACACAGGGAGAACAAAGGGTAAAATATTTAACTGCAGATGTGTTTGGGTATATTCTGTGCAGTGAAAAAAAAACTGAAGTAGTTTTCAAGGTCCACCATTTCCTACTTCTTTTCAGTTAGGTCAAGTTTTTAAGCTTTCTAAATCTATGTTTTCCAGATAATGAAAATGAAATAGGATTTCACCCAGTTTCCTACCTACCTACCCCAGGACTTCTGTGAGGATCAAATGAGATGAGGCATGGAAAAATGCTTCACAGACATTTGGTTAAAGTGTAAAATGTTTCCACCTGTCTATAAAGCAGGCAGTGTTCCTGGGCTGAAGAAATTGCAAGGTGGCTAGTCGCTAGGGAGAGGAAGCTGGGTGTTGCTACATGACCTCATTACCCAGTGCCATAGCCACCAGTTCCAAGCTGAGCTGGGCTGTGGGCCGCATTTTGCACCATGGGGGTCTCAGCAGCATCAGCTGCGATTTGGTGGGCTTTCACTCTGGGGTGGTGGCAGGGCCTGCGTTCCACTTAGGGGAAGCCGAGCGTTGCTTTGTGGGGGTCAGGTCCTTGGTTTCATTTCTCTGTAATTGACCAGTGCGTTTCACTGCAGCTCCTGCATTGAATGTCTACCCCTTTGTGGTCAGTGTGCATAATATCGACCAGTCAAACAGTCAGATACTTAGCACATTAGCCTTTTATATGCATAGATAACCACATTAGGTATTCCATAGCCCAATAAAAACTACAAAATGCAATCACAATGTTTAAATAAGGAAATAAGTGAGTTGAAGCTAGAACTTTTAAACCTGTTAATTGAGCTGAAAACATATTATGTGGATTTCCTATACCTGATGGTACTTACTTTTTTGTATCTATGGAGTATCCTGCAGTGACATTTTCTTTAGTGCTTGTCTTTATATTTCTTAACTGATAAATTCCCCCAAATATCTGAGTTTTACCAACAACTTTGCAGTTACATTAAGTTGGCAAACTTAAATCTTACATTTGTCTCATTTTAATTTAAAAATCCTTCTCAATTACAAATATTTTTGGATTACATATACTGGGTTTGTTTACAACAATAATGCATTAGGCTATTAAAATATGTCCCAGTCATGGTTGAGTTTAATTTTTATTCTCACATAGGCTTCATAATTTCAAAAATGGGAACATCAAATTAGGAATTCTTCATATAGAATTGATATTTCTGTTATTCTGAATTTTTCTGGCTCCTGGGAGAGTTTATATAAAACTTTATATATCCACTTAGCTAGGCTATGATGCCACTTGTTTGGTCAAGCACTAGTTTAGATATTGCTGTGAAAGTATTTTGCAAATGTGACTAATATTGAAATATGTTGATTTTAGTAAAGGAGAGGAGATTGTCCTTGATACTGCAGGGGCCCTCATTCAGTCAGTTGAAAGCCTTATTGGAGTTCTTAAAAAAGAAACCTCTGCCTCAAGACTCTAACACAGAAATCCTGCCTGAGTTTCCATCATGACAGCCTGGCCTACAAATCTCAGACTCCTCAATCCCCACAACTGCATGAGTTAATACCTTAAAATAAATCTTTCATTCACCTACCCATATATATCCTATTGATTCTGCTCTGTGGAGAGCTGTAACTAACACAACATGAGTGCCATACACACACACATATGCACACACTCCCAATATGTGCATAATTTTGACCCTTGGTAGAAATATGAAAAAGAAAAAGAAAACTTTGACATTTCATGTACTAGCTGGAAAAAATAGTATTTTTCTAAAAAAGTAGTGTAGAACTAATAAGCAACACAGATAACAGTGGTCAGGCTTTACATGGATCAATAAGACATAATATCCCAAAGAAAGTGTGTAGAAAAGAGTGAAAAAGAGAATTAAAGAGCATATAATGGTTTCCTTGGATTTTCTCATAAGGTGCAAGGGGTTGGGTGATTCCCTTCCAAGCATAGAAGAATAACACAATTTGTTCAGCTCACCTGATAAAATGCAGCCTTAAAAAGGTGTATTACCCCCCCCCCCCCTACAAATATGATTGGAGTTAAGGACAGAGAAGAAATGGAAAGCCATATAAAGAAAAAATATGGGAACAACACATATGTCTATTATATAAATAGTCTCAGATCACCATGTCTCTTGAATACCTAAAGCTATGGTCATTTTACAAAACAAAGGTTATATTTTTGTCATGTTTTACTTCCTTCAGCACTTAAAAATTTGTTTCAGTTATTACTTTTGGAGGGAGAATTTCCCCAGCAAAAATATGTTTGTGGAATATTGATGTATATCATGTTCAGATAGGCAGTGAGTGAAACCCCAATGACCATAAACAATGAGCTCATCACTTTTGGAGTTCACATATTTGAGGAATAGGAAGAAGAGAAATTCTACAGGAAAAATCCAGGATACAACATTGATAAGCTGACTTGCTTAACTAAAGTAGCAGAAAAATGGTTTAAGAATCTAGCTGTTTGACAAATGGTAGGGGTGGGGGTGGGGTTAGAGAACAACAAAAAAAACTTGTATGAATGCATATTAGCATAACCAGTGGACACAGACACTGGGGCTGTGGGGGCTTGCCTGGGGTGGGAATGGTTGGAGGTGGAAGGGAGGTTCAATTGGGGAAAAAAAGGAGACATATGAATCTAGCTGTTTGAAAGGCATTAAAAGGAAGAGTGAAATCACAGCAGAAGATAACATGCTCTGTCAGCTAACAAATTAAAAGAATATATGAATTTAAAAATTCATATATACCAGCAATGTATAGAAACATTAGGCCAGTAGCGACTGTGGGCCACAAAAATAATTTTAAAGTTTACACTGCCTGGCTCCATTTTTTAAAAAAATATATATATATTTTACTGATTTTTTTACAGAGAGGGAGAGAGATGGATAGAGAGTTAGAAACATTGATGAGAGAGAATCATCGATCTGCTGCCTCTTGCACACCCCCTACTGGGGATGTGCCCGAAACCAAGGTACATGCCCTTGACCGGAATCGAACCTGGGACCTTTCAGTCCTCAGACTGATGCTCTTTCCACTGAGCCAAACCGGTTTCGGCTGGCTGGCTCCATTAGTAATAATCAAAGAAACAAGAAAATCTTAACATACTCTATTTGACCCAACATATCAATATTTTCATTGCAACATGTAATCAAAATAAAATAAAAAAATACTGAGACATTTAAATGCACTCCTCACATTAAATCTTCAAAATATGGTAAGCTGTATTTATAGAACATCTCAATTTGAACTATACGTACATCAATGCTCTGTATTCACATGTGGCTCGTGGTTAGGATATTGAAAAGGGCAGTTTCAGACCAATGAACCACAACCCTGACCTAACTGACTGCTAGAATAACCTGCAGAACTTTAATACATATGAACTAATGCCTCCCGCCCACCACCAGAGACTCTGCTTTCATTGGTCAGGGAGGAGGCTAAAATACTGGTTTTTAAAATGCCCCTGGGTTACTGGAAACCATGATGGGATGTACATCGGTCTATTTAGGTCATCTCCTGAAATGGCTGGGAGGTTAATGTCTCTTTCACCACTGTCTAACTATAGCTCTCCTTGGAGATAATGACTATGTGTGAAGATGAATGTTGACTTTCCAAGGGAAGTGGTGATCTTTGCACTTAGTCATAATAGCAGACACATTTAGCTGATTTTTTGCAATCTGAATTCTGGAGAGCATGCCAGTTAGAAAGGTACAATGTAAGAGGAATTTCGTGTACCAGTGCATATCTTCATCTATTTATTTTATTTTTATTAAATGTATTAGAGGCCCAAAGCATGAAAACCGTGCAAGAGTTGGCCTTCCTTCCCCCTGACCCTGCCAGCACCAGCTCCAGCTCTTGCACCCAGACCCTGGGTTTCCCTCCTGCTGCCCTTGCAAAGGGAGGCCCCGCCCACCCACTGCAGCCCGCCAGTCTGTGGCCTGGGCTTCCCTCTGCGGGGTGATCATAGGGCGATGGCCTGATCCCTGACCAATCGCATTGCACCTGCCCTGGCTGTCCTGGTGTCAGTGGGTATCATAGCCTGGTCCCAGGTGATCATCTTGATGGTCTTTCCGCTGTTCGGCCATTTGGTAGATTTGCAAATTACGCTTTCATTATATAGGATTAGGGTGGCATTGGTTAACACAATTATATAGATTTTATGTGTAGAATTATATGCCATAGCATCTACCTTTAAATACTAATTATTAATTTTTAAATAAATAATTCAGAAGAGTACACATTCTTTTTTTATTTTTATCACTGCGGTAACCTGTAACATACTAGTACTTCACAAAGTGTGTGTGTATTTCCTCAATATAGAAGTTAGAGTTTTACACTTTCTAGGTTATAGAAGAATTTTCCCTAAAAAATGAACCTTTGTTTATATATATATATATATATATATATATATATATATATATATACCCATTTGAAGGTAGTTCCATTGTGCCAAACTCATTGGCTCAGGTTAGCAAGATATGATCTGTGGGTCATAAGCCTGCTACAAATGCAGAATTCAAGGAGAACCTACATTTTAACATAATGAAATAGAGATTCCTGTGTACCCTATATTTTGAGATGCATAGGGGAGTTATTTCAAAGAATCTTGAATGGAAACAGATTTGAGAGGTAGGGTAGAGAAGAATCAAAGAAAGGGTAGGATGATAGCAGGTCAAGTTTCTTAAGGGATGGAAGTAAATACATGTTTTAAATGGACAAGAACCAAATCAATAACATGAAGCCATTCCTGTTTGTGTCCGTTTTCTATTTGCTGCTGTAACCAATTATGCAACATATGTGGCTTTAAACAAGACACCTATATTATCTGTAGGTCAGAAGTCTGACACAGGTCTTAATGGACTAGGATCAAAGTATCAGCAGGGGGAGACATCCATTTCCTCCACTTTCCCACCTTCAAGAGGCCTTACTTTCCCATTTTCAAAGCCAGTAAAAATGATTATCTCCATATCTGGGTAGCTTAAAGACCCTAAAAATTACATGAGACTCCACCCAATTATCATCCAGGATTATCTGTTATAACGTCAGCTGATTAGCAACCTTAATTTCCTCAGCAATTTTATTTCCTCTCTGCCATGTAATATATTAATTTTCCAAGGAGATGGACCTCTTTGTGGGAGCATGATACTCCCCACCACAGCTTTTCAATCAAGTATCCACCATCTAGTTTATAACCCTGTGTTTCCCAATGAAACAGCTGACATCTGTTGCCTTTGAGGAGAGAAGAAAATGTAGCAGATTGTGTGTCCTCTAAAAAGATGGTTTCTCTTTTTATTTTCAGCCAGAGAAATTTACAGTTAAAATCCACAGATAGTATCTAAGGGGTCTTCTATTTAGAAGCTACTACGTAAACATTCTCATTCTATCACAGCTGCTATTTGCAAGTGGTATATTTTTGCTCATGGGCCATCCCATAAATGTTCGTTTCTCTTTTTTAAGATACTGTGTAGACCAATTTTATGGAGCATTATAGTGCAAAAACAAAAACAAACAAAAAACAAAACAAACACACACAAAAAACAAAAACACCCCACAAAAAAAAAAAAAAAAAAAAAAGGAAACCCTCAAGATGTGGATCTTGGGAAAATAACTTATAATCTTGGGCCACATAAAAGTGTAATAACTTCAATCTTTCCAGTTGAACTGTAACTGGACATTTATAACAGGATCTCCAAAGCTCAACCTCTCCTTCCTCTCCACACTCTAAAAGTTTATGGCTTTTAGAAAAGTGTCTCTGATAAATATTTTCTCTCATTTTCTTTCATTTAAATTTATCTTTATTATTGAAAGTATTACAGACATCGTTTCCTTTAAATGCCAATGGGTCTGACACTCCCATAGTTTATCCAGAGTCTGGGGAGCTGATATGCCCCTGTATCTCTGGGAAAGGTAAGCAAAGGATAGGTTGGTTCATAGAAGCAACACGTAATGGAATTCTGATCGCCATCCCCCTTTGAAATGAAATCCCCCTTATTAAATCTCTGGAAGCAAACTTAGTTCCCAAGCTCTGCTAGATAGTTTAGGAATATTAGGATAGCTCTTGCCCTTCTTTGCAAAACAAATTAAAAGTGATGCAGTCCCTGAGGAAGCACAATTCAGCTGACCCGTCTACCCTGCAGCCTAGAATTTGGCAACGTATTCCTTTTATCTCCATGCAACTTGGCCCATGAATATCTTTCCAGAGTGCAAATGCTCAATCTGAAAGTTTTAATAGCAGTGACATGGGACTCCAACAAGGCTTTCTGAAAGTGTCCTTGGTTGCAAACCTCCAAGGCAGAAATAATACTACTTTCATTAGCACTTTAATTCATGCTAGATGGGATCTGATGACTAAGGTTTACACACACTGGACTGCCCTGGATTCAGTATACTGGCCATGCTTACACACACAAGTAGGCCCCGCCTAAGAGAATATTCCTAATATGAACGTATTGGGTTTCCATTGCTGCTGTAACAAATGGCCACGACCTGAGTGGCTTACACAGCACCCATTTATCATCTCACAGTTTTGGTGACTCGGCAGCATTGGCAACACACGGGACACTTTGTTCTCTGCACCAAGCCAAAACCAAGGCACTGGTGGGGCTGTGCTCCTTTCTGGAGGCTCCAGGGTTGTCTACAAAAACCCAGGTCCCTCTTCCCCCTGGCTTTCAGTCTGGGGTGGAATTATCTGGAAGCTGTCTGCATTCCCAGGCGCTTCAGCTCTCCTCCATCGTCGGTGCCAGCAAATGGGGCGAGTCCTCTTCCCGCTTGAATCTCTGACCTCCTTTTTTGCAGTATTATCTCTTCTTCTGTTTCTCTTCTCTCCTGCATCCAAGAGGCTGACGTGATTACCCTGGATCCGGGATAATCTTCCTGTTCAAGGTCAGTGGATCCGTATTATTATATCCATCTGCTAAGTCCTTCCCAGCGGGACTTAGATGGGTGTCCAATTAAATAACCACAACGTGGAAATCTTGATGGATCACTTTTGTGGTGCTTCCTTTCATAGGTAGAAACTATACTTATGATTTTGTTTTTGTTTTTACAGTGCCATAAATAAAACTTCACTTTTGCAGTGGAGAGATGATCAAACGAAGCAGAGATAAAAATGCGTAGCTAAATACTGATGCGCTTTCAGTAGCCTATACTCAGTTGGGGATGTTTTGTGTCTATGCGCCAAGGACATATGGTTGGCTAGCGCATTCCTGCGGTCAGACTTTGCGCTCTAGGGTTTGTACACAGACAAACACCACTGTACATAATTTACCTAGCATTGATTTCCCCCAAATGTTGCTTGTACTGAGCTCCCATCAAGCGCCCTGGTGTTACGGTGAATTATTATTACTGTCACTGGATGTCAGCTATATTCTTTCCTGCTGCTTTGATTCTTGCCTGTCTGGATTCACACTTGCTAACAGCAGAAGCTGCGTTTTCTACCCAGAAAAAAAAAAAACCTGGGTGGGCACCCTCAGCATTTCCCCTGTGCTGTGGACGCCCTCTGCACCCTCCGTCTTCACGCTGGAAGTCCAAGTTTAAAATAATAGCTTTATTCCCTTAAGGAATGACTGCTTGCAGAGACAATCCCCTGCTTTGTGTCCATAATCAAATTTCAGCCAGCATTTCCAAATTACCTGCTTCCACCAGCAGGCCCTGCTAACCACGTCCTGATTTCTTTCTCTTCTAATGTGGCTCATACAGCTCTGACCTATGCTATTCAGATTTTCCTATAATAGAAGGGGACCTGAAGCAACCCCTCTTTCACATTTCTACAGGAAAAGGGATTCCCACTCCATCCCTATCAGGGCCCTGTATCCAACGGACAAGTCTACTCTGTCCTCTGAGCCCCTTTCTTCCCTATAACCAAGAGAAGAATGGTGAGATAAAACAGATAAGCTGGTGAGAAGGAACTGTCCGGTCTATTTTCAGCTGGTTTGTAACTCTCCGGGGAAGAGAAACGGTGATAAATGATGTCACCTCAAAACCCAGCAGTGTCTTCGGTAGGCTTTGATTTTTTTTTTTTGTTACAAACCCCTATCCCGCATTCTCCATTAATTTATCTTGTAGATTTTATACTTCTGTTCTTCTTTATTTATTTATTTTTCCTTCCTAGGTG
The DNA here is from genome assembly GCA_963924515.1 of Vespertilio murinus. NCBI lineage: Eukaryota > Metazoa > Chordata > Mammalia > Chiroptera > Vespertilionidae > Vespertilio > Vespertilio murinus. The sequence goes on along the minus strand of OZ004706.1, from coordinate 188,613,119 downwards.
TTATAAAGTCCTAAAGCCTGATAATTTAATGGCTGGCTTTTGACAATCTGACATTTTCCTGGTGCCCAGCCCAGCGGCTGGCACACAGTCCAAACCTCACTGACTATCTCTGCTAAAACTGTAAGTCAAAAGCTACCTTGGGGGTGGATAGCAACTCGGAGACCCAGAGGCCTGGGAAATGGACAGCGCCCCCTGATGTTATCAGAATAATTGTTTTATCAGTCCTCTCCCTCTGCTTAATATGCATTTTCGCTTTCTTCTTGCCAAACTGTCTACTCTCCTTCTTCTCACCCAAGTAGAAGAAGGCAGGAAAAAAATCAAAGATTTTGTTCGCAAAGTGACTTTTATTCCCCCATAGAAAAATATATAAATGTACAGTGTCCCATAAAAATGTATACATACTTTATAGCTGATAGCTCAGCTGATGTTTCTTTATTTTCAGATTTCACCTGTTGGAGTTGATAATTATTCAAAGTGTGTATACATTTCTTGGGAAACCCTGTATATATAATTTTATTCATATTCTTTTAAAGCAACTGTACAAATGCATCAGGCCCCTTTAATTCATTTATTAGAGTGACTTTAAGAAAAACTTCATTTAATGAACTGTCTGTATAAAAACGTCGTCCTTGTGTGTTCCTCGAACACCTCCCCACTGTGGTTTTGCTTTAATGGGAGTACATCTCTATGACTCTCTTGCATACAACCTTGCCAAAATCACTGTATCATTAAAATTCGTGGCACAAGATGCATTACGGCTTGCCGAAGAATGAACTCATATGCATAGAAAATATCTTAATCAGAGAACTTCAGCAGATCCCTGAGCTGCTCCCGGCATACAGCTGAGGCTGGTTCTGTGAACGTTCTCTGTATGCCACCATCCCACCATCTCCCCATCCTCTCAGCTGTAGTGTCAGGCTGTGATCATCGCCAATATAATGATCAGGAGAAAGGCAGCATCAGTTTTTCACCTCAAAAAGGTTTCATATCTTTAAGTGTGCTCAAAGAACTCTGAACGGAGCATATTTCCAGAATCACAGCATTCCTCTTGCTAAGGGTTTCTTTTAGCGCTATTCCTCTTTCATATTTCTGGAATGGAAATCAATCACATCAGATGTTAGGTCTTTCTAATAAGCCAATTTGAATTTCATTTTTCCTTTTCTTAACAGACATGTTTGCTTTGTTTGAGAAGCCACGGTTCTTTGTTACCCTTTAGTGCAGATAGCCAAATATATTTCCAGGTCTAAAACTGGATTGCAAATATTTCTCCTGTCTCATAATGCCTTCTCTCGAGAAATAGCAGGCCCTGAGAGTTTGTCAGGAGTTAAAAGTAATTATTTTTATTGGGGGGAAGACACACCTAAAGCGTTGTAGTTAAAGAGTCAATTGTGCCAGCATCCATATTAAGTGTGTGACTCCTCAAATTAGCTTTCCTTTAATATTGCATAATGTAATAAGTTCTCCACTGAAATGAGATATCATGGAAAGGAGACTATTTAGAAATACTGACATTGCTAAAGAATGCAAAGTATGGGTAATTACCATACCTATTTCAACAACCTCGACCTCCTATGCATTTTTCAGGGGGAAAAAAGATGCTTTACTTAGAAACACTGTAATTCTCAAAAATTATAAAGTTCCAGAAAAATAAGTGGAGAGAACAAAAACAACAACAAGAATACCCACAATAAAAATCAGCACTATAAGCTTCACTTCCTACACCTCTTTAGTGTAAGTGAAATATGTTCACAGAAAAATGGAAAATAAAACAAACACTTAGAATTTAGTCTGTGTATATCTCAGCAGGTTAAGCTTAAATTAGAAATTGATTTTCAGATATTGTCCTTGAAAATGAGTCACAGATCTTTCAGATATATATGTGTATTTCCTGCCAGCTGTCAAAATGTGGTTGTCAATTACCCATTTCTGTTGATCTGACTTGATCACTAGGTCTATTTGTAGGATATCTGAAATGCCCTTCAAGGAACCACTCCTAATATTGGGAGTATACTTATATTAGATAGTTTTAAGAGAATAAAATATATTAGTAAAAAGCAAGGTATGTACTGCTTGATTGCCCTTAGAGTACAACTAGCTGTTTATTATGTCAGTTGATGTTATACATCTGCATTGTCATTCTAACATCATGGGGAGCCATGTCTATATGAAACCTGAAGCTTTATATGATGTTTTTCAAATGAGAATGAGCCTATGAGGAATCCTAGAATAAGAAGAAAAAATAAGTTTCTTCTTAAGGTAAAAGGCATAAATATGCCATAATGTAAGCCTATCTTAAGACCACTGTTCCTATTAGCTTGGCCACAATGCTTTTTTTCTTGAGATTTCCTGATAAGACATGACATGCTCATAATTTAGGCAATATGGCTCCTTAGAATATTTCATAAGAGATCATGAAATATATATATATATATATATGTATATTAACAATGAAATATATATAATATGTATATTAATAATTAACAATTGATATATATATTAACAATATATATTAACAAATATATATATTTAACAATGTATATTTAACAATGAGGTAACGGTTTTTGGAATGTCATTAAAATCAGTTAAAGAATGCAAAGCATTTACCCAAAAATTGTGACACCAGCTTGAAAAGAGCTGCAACTCCAGCTTAATCTTTGGTCAATAATTGGCAACTTCGAACATAGTACTAAAGCTATAAGTAAGCTATACTAACTCCATGACATGCCCATTAAGAGAATGGTTGTCTTTCTATTTGCTATTGTTGTCATGAAGGCATCAAGAAATTCTATTATTATTTAATGAGTTAAAAATAAGGGAAATCATAATTCACTTTTAGATTCATAAGCATATAGAAATTATTTACTGACTTTAATGTACTCATTAATGGGACAACTATTTATTTAGTTCTCTCCATTTTCATTGTTGATGTTGTTATTTGTCACTGGAGAATATTTTCCTATTTATTTATGTATGTATGTATGTATGTATGTATGTATGTATGTATTTATTTTTAGAGAGAGTTGAAGAGAGGAGGAGAGACAGAGAAAGAGGGACATCAATGTGACAGAGACACACTGTTTGGCTGCCTCCTGCATGCTCCCCAACAGGGCCAGGGATGGAGCCTGCAATAGAGGTCTATGCCCTTGACCAGAATCGAACCTGGCACCATTCAGTTGGAGGGACAACACTCTATTCACTGGGCAAAAGTAGCTAGAGCTATCTCCATATTTCAGTTAAGATTTTAAGTGAAATGATTGCTGATTCTCATGAAGATATAAGATATGATACATAGCTATCCCAATTTCCCTCTATGGTAACATTTTCATCTGCTACCTCAGTGGTACTGAGGGGACTAGGCAGCACCATCTTATGGCTGTGGGTGCCACCATCTTTGAGGGTGGGACAGTCAATTAGCACCTTCCTTCCTTCTTGGCTGTGGGAGGCACCATATTCGAGATGGCATGTGGGTCAATTAGCATATTTCCTCTTTATTAGATAGGAGGACTTACCGTTTGTCTCAAATGCCCAAATATGCAACTATTGGGTCATATGGATAACTGCATGTTTACCTTCATAATAAATTATACTAATTTCCAAAGTGCTGTACCATTTAATAATCCCTGGAAACAGTGTACAACCGATTCACTTTTTCTGCATCTTTGTCGATGTTTGTGAAAATAATTGGGATCTGGGGGTAAAGTGGACTTAGCAAGGCTCTATCCTCAGGGGCTTATCATTAGTGAGACCGGCCTCTTTCCGGCTATAATTGGCAGTGTTTATATTTCTACTCTGTGGCCTGTGGAGCACAGGCACTTCATTTTCAGGGAGAAAAGACAATGGAAGAGACAAGAGAGAAGCAGGGACTGCATGCGGTGGAGAGGCAATTAACAGCACTTTCATCTCGGACCAGCTATTTTAGCAAATGTGCACCCTGCACTTTCTGCAACAGGGATCCTATGAGATAATGAAGGACACCTTTCTCTTTACATAGTTACTTTCTGCAGCTAAGAACAAGACAAGCACACACTATGTTCCAAACACACTATGTTCCGCTGTAGCTGATGGTACCCAAATTAGGTCTACTTCCTAAAACACATTTTATAACCCCAAAGTTTTGATTTGAATTGGAGCGGAATCCTGCCTCGAAACCTATGTAAGTCACCTATGGTTATTGCAAGGATTCAATGAAGCTTGATCCTAAATCATGCAGTCTGAATATGACAGTATAGTGTTTCTAATAATAAAAATACATTGCAAGAAATGGCACATGTTATTTCTAAGCAAGAATCTCCATGCATTTTGGATTAACTTGCCCATCAGCTGCTAAATCCACATTAGGGGAAATTATGGTTTTGATCTTGGAGCTGAACTGCCCTCCCCCAACCGCACCCTCAAAAGGCGTAATTTCTAAAATAGTATTTCATATTTAGGTTTATTTCGTGTAGAGTTTAAGATATTTTTAGTGATTTATGAAAGAAGGATTGCGGGGGAAAGCTGCTGGTAGCAAGTCCTGTTATTACCAAGCCATTTTATGCATCTCTGTATGTGTGCCCGCATCCCTCCTATATATGTGGTGGTTTCTCCCCATTTCCTACCCTCCTAACTCACCAGCTCATTCTTACCCCAAAACCACCAGTCACTTATCAAAATTTCCTCTTCAACTACAAAACATATTCTCCCCGTAGGGCAATGCTGGTGAATAAGATGTTCTCTACCTCATTGCCTTCCAATGACATTCTGACATTTCTTATAGATTACAGCCCTGGGCGTCTGCCCAGCTGACCTGTCCCATAATCTGTCTCTGGTCACCCTTTTAAAAGACAGAATGTTTCATTCTGCTTCCAGCCTGTTGATTAATCCAGGTAAACTTGCCCTCACAAATCAAAGCTTGTCATGCACGGTGCTCTTTAAATAACTCTGGAAAGAGAGGAAGGTCTTTATCAGTTCCCTTAGTCTCTCTGATATTTAAGTGGCTACTCTTCATGAAGGATTCCTACAATAAATCAGTCAGCAGGTAGCCTGGTGCTCTTAAAGATCTCACTATTTGAAAAAAGTATTAAAGAAAGTAATTCCTCAGATTGTAGAATGTAGGTGATTAACATTTTAAGTTATGACCACCAGATGATAGGATAGCTTAAAATTATTGCAATTTATAAAACTACATTTTTATTATCCTATATAATAAAAGCACAATATGCAAATCAACCGCATGGTGGAACAATCGGTTGCTATGACATGCATTGGCCACCAGGGGGAAGACACTCAATGCAGGAGCTGCCCCCTGGTGGTCAGGAGCTGGGATCTTGGCTGGCAAGCACAGAGGGGTTGGCGGAAGCCTCTGCCACCTCCATGGCAACACTAAGGACCCCTTGGTGAACATCGCCTGAGGGGTTGGGGAATGTGAGAGGGCTTAGGCCAGGCTGAGAGACCACCCCCAGTGCACGGATGTCATGCTCGGGGCCTCTAGTATGCATATAAAAATATGGATACAATCTACCACCTAATTTAAGTGCGATAAATACAAAGGGGCAATGTTCAGCGACTGATAAAAGTCTTACCAAGTGAGTCCATTTTCCTAATGAAATTGCTCAAAGTAAAATGGATTTGATTGGAGATTCTAGTAAAATAATGAATCCATAGCCAAGTCGTCTATCTTGAAATCACAGCATTTCTATACTTTATGGCAGAAGGAACAATTGTTGATTTTTATGTCCTTAGCTTAACACATTACAGTGACATGAGCTCCTGGATTTATAACTGAAAATTAGCCAGCACTCCCAACACAGCCTAGTCAGGCATTGCTGAGAAATTCCCTGGAGCCTGTGCTCTGAACAGGCCTCTCAGGATTTTCTACTCCCACCAGTTTGCCATAATAACAGTTGTTCTCTACAGGAGGGGGAGGGAGAGGGACCAGAAGGGGGGCAATGGCCATTTTGTTGGAGCACAGCAGCTCTGCTACTTCTCCTTCTCCTGGGTCCTTCAGTGAGGAGAGACCACCGCACAGCCATCCTCACTACTTCATCTCATGTACAGAACTCACTCTCTTTTTCTTATTTAATATATATTTTATTGATTTCAGAGAGGAAGAGAGAGGAGAGAGAGAGAGAGAGAGAGAGAGAGAGATCAATGATGAGAGATAATATCTGATTGGCTGCCTCCTGCATGCCCTCCACTAGGTACTGAACCCTCAACCCAGGCATGTGCCCTGAGGGGAATTGAACTGTGACCTCTTGATTCTTAAATTATTGTTTAGCCACTGAGCGACACTGGTCTGGCAGAACTCACTTTCTTTTAATTCTTTCAATAAAGAACAGGACACCAGAGCTTGTATGAGTTCTATCAAAATGGAATTAAGACAGACAACCTCTGCGATGACCTCCTGTATTTATAGATGGATTTGCTTCTATGACTGGAGACACGTCTTTCTACTCGTCTCCAGCTCTGCTTCATGTGCCCAGCACCAGATCCCCTGTCACCAGGTGTATCATCAGGCTTTAAAACGCAAGAGAAACCATTACAAGTCCCAGAAATGGAATTTGATTCAGAATCCTTGCCCATTACCAGTTCATACTCTCAAATGTCTCTCTTAGTAGGATGACAAGAGTAGAAATGTCAAGGTGACAATGAAATAGTCATAAGGAATTTCAACATCAATATATTTCATAGAGTTAGGATCATGTTTATATCAACTATGATATATGCAGCAGGGCAAATATAGGTTACAGCTGTTAGTATGTGAAACAGAGTTTATTCTTGTATTATTACTTGTTCATTATGGCATTGTTTTCCATACAAAGGACTGTAAGTCTACTATTGCCCCACCCTGTAGATAAGGTGTCAATGTGCCAGACTAGGTCTAAAAACAAACAAACAAACAAACAAAACAACAAAAGAAAAACTGCCCTAGCAGGTTTGGCTCAGTGGATAGAGCAAGCACTGGCTAGACTGAGGTCCCCAGTTCAATTCCTGTCAAAGGCATATATCTCCGTTGCAGAATTGATTCCTGTGGGAGGCAACCAATCACTGTGTCTCTGTACTAAACATAAACCACAGGAAAAACAACAAGCTTATAAATTTAAGTAATTGTAGTTGAATATAAAAATTTACTGAGCATGTGATGAAATGATACCATAAGAAAATTTATGCTGGGGACTTCAAGAACTGAATAGCCACTTGCTTTTTTCAATGGTTTTCTTTGCCCCTAAGCTAAGCACAGGGCAAGGATAGCCAATATTGATTTCCCTTAAGGCCGCTTCTACAATAATCTTCACATAGTTGGTACCACTTTTTAAGCATTCATATTATTTTACAATAAAAATGTGACCTATCATCAAATACATCCATTAAGATTTTATACAAATTTTACTATTAAAAAAAGCTAAAATAAGAAGATGAAAATATTTTTAAATGCATTTATTGATTTTTTTACAGAGAGGAAGAGGTATAAAGAGTTAGAAACATCAATCAGCTGCCTCCTGTACACCTCCTACTTGGGATGTGCCCACGACTAAGGTACATGCCCTTGATCAGAATCAAACCTGGGACTTCAGTCCGCAGGCTGACGCTCTATCCACTGAGCCAAACCGGTTTCAGCAAGATGAAAATATTTTACTCAAGGTCATCCCAACTTAATAACGGACTAGGAATAAAACTGAGATAGTAGATCACCAGATGTCTTAATATTACAAGATATTTCCATTGGTATTAATATTACAAAAGAGACTGCAATTCCATCCTCCCCAAGTGCCTAGTATAGATTGTATTCTATTGGTCTGAAGTCATTAAATATTTTGAAGTGATCATTAAAATGTTTCTTTAATGTCTTCTATTCTATTCATTGTCAATTGATTCAAGGTTACTTATTGTTGTCCAGTACTACATTCCAGGGTTTGGACATTTTTTTCTATACCGATTTATACTCAAAAAATTTATAGCTTTTTCTATTTTCATTATACCGTGGGAAATTACTTCTAACAATTAATTCCAATTAACTTTGAAGTGGCTTATAATCTAATAGCATTTCCACCCATTTGGTTATTCAAGTTCACATTCATGAAAGTTTAATAGTGTATTAAACAGAATTATTTTATAATTCAGGGCCATGGTTTAATTTAGTTAACTTGGAGAAGTAACAGTCATACCTTTCTCACAGAACATATTAAATAACACAACTAATCTGAGGTATTAAAACTTTCAGACTAACTCTTTTTGACGAGGTATATGATAAAGAAGAGAATAAAGCATCTGTATTTTTCTTGATAATATGCACTTTCGCTTTAAGTGTAATGATTTGGTAGTCAACCAATTTCTATCAATATATTGGGTTGGCATTGGTTAATAAGATTATGTAGGTTTAACAATTCTATGAGACATCATCTGTATATTGCATTAGGTGCTCATCACCTAAAGTCAACTTTATTTTATCACTACATTCTTGATCTCTTTTACCTTACTATCTCCCCACCCCCTTCCTTCTAGTAATCACCATATTATTGTCTACATCTATGAATATTTGTTTGTTTGTGTCAAACAGAAAAGTGGACAATTATATTATTTTATCCATATGTGGGATATAAAACTTTTAAAGCAGCAAATGAACAAATAAGAGTTGTTTTTTGTTTGTTTATTTGTTTTTTATCTTTTATCATATGGAGAGGGTCTTGTTATACTGATGGGTTTAGCTCTCTACTTTCACATGCTCTCAGTCTCCTACCTGCTGACAGGATATCATGATATCCTGGACGCTGGGATAGACATCTGGAATGGGTACCTGAGTAAGCCCACAAGAATCACAGCCCAAGTGTACATGAAGCGGGGTCCCTCACCCTGGCCTGTGGGATCGGGTCAAAACTGGCTCTCTGATATCCCCCGAGGAGACCTGGACTGCAAGAGGGCACAGGCCAGGCTGAGGGACCCCACTGGTGCATGACCCACAGGAAGTCTCCAGGGCATGTCTGGCCTGTATTGTTTAGTTCCAATCAGCTGGATTCCAGCAGTAAGCTAACCTACCAGTTGGAGTGTCTCCCCCTGGTAGTCAGTGCACTTCATAGCAAGTGGTAGAGTGGCATTAGTATATCATTAGCATATTATGCTTTGATTGATCGGACAATTGGACATTCAGCATATTAGGCTTTCATTATATAGGATAATCCAGATACAGATTCTGCAGCCAGGAGGATGAGGTTAATGATTCTGCTTCGGAAAACAGTACTGGAAAGCTTTGCCAAGAAGCTGCCATTGAAGTTCATCTTGGAGAATAAGTACATGTATGCCAAGGAGAGACAGGGCAAAGGAAAGGGTAAGAATTCAGACATCTAAAAATATTTTTTTAAAAAAATCATTGTGTGAGAGAGTGATCAAATATAGGTAATTGTTAAGGGTCTCTTGTGTTAATTATGGGAATTTGGATTTTATTATATAGTCAGTCTGATTCAAAAAAATGTAGAGAAATATAAAGTGCATTTTTATAAGTATATATTGACTTTTTGTAAATTAAAGCATGTTTTACATAACATTAGAACACTATTGGTGAAGGAATGTATGAAATTTAAATGCTTTTTGTAATGAAAATAATTTTCCCTGTACACTTAAAAAATAATAGGGGAAACAGAAACAAGATACCCTGTAGATCATATAGTTATATTTATTTACATACATACAGCACATAACGCAGGTAAATCAGAACATTGTTATGTTAAGACGCAAAACTTCAGCAAAGCCAAGGTTCAATTTAGAAAGTAAGAAGGAGTGTGTGTAAGGGTGGGTTTGGCAGTCAGGAAGAGCAGTGTTATCTGCTCCAGGTGTTAGTCTATGTCTTTGCGCAGTGTTCCCAAGACCAGGTACTAGGACAGATTTGTGAAATGGAACTGCAGCGCGTGAGGAAAATTAAAGCCATCCTCTTGACTCTGTCAAACCACGCCAAGGCGCAGAGTCTAGCACAAAAGAGCAAAACCAGAGCCCAGTTATTAGAACAGTACTGTCAAGGGGCTTGCCCATAGGGAACTGATTAAGAACCTGATTATCAGGAACAGAGCACAATGTCTTTATTAGTCCATACATAACTCCAACCTCCATTGGCTCCTCACAGTTCACCCAGATTTGGTTCTGATTGGTCAGTTTCTATGCCAGTCAGTGTCTCTGGGCCTGATCAGACCAGCAGGGCTGATCAGCAGCCCTGGTGGAGGTCTGGAGAGAAATGGAGGCATGGCTGCTGGCCCGGCCTGGAGAGAGAGAGGCAAATGCTAATCAACAGCTTCCTCGCAGGCTAAGGATGGATCAGTGCTTTTATCCTTTTATTTAATAATCATTACAAAAATAGCTGCATTGTCTCCAATTTATGTGCTGAAAAACTAAGGTATAAATTTAGGATAGCTTGGATTCCAAATTGTAACAACATCAAAAAATTATTAAGCATGGCCTATTATGTTACAAGACCATATAACACCTATAACATAAAGTCATTAAAAATTAGCACCTCAGAAATGAACTCTTAAAACGTTTTTGTGTCATAAGAACTTATTGGGGGTAGTTTTTCTGAGGCCATTACATGTTCACACTTAGTAGGGCTATGTGACATTTTACCAAAGTAAAGGGCCTGTCTTTAAGGCCACATCAGCACTATGGAGAATAATTATCTTTAATAATTAGCTTAGTCAACTATAAAGAGAGCCAACTTTTATATTGTTCTGTATAGTTCATTTAAATACTTACTGAATGTTTTTTGAAGAGTTTAGCAATGAAATTTTTCCAAGACATAATAGTCAACGTTACATTGTGAAAACCAATTCTATCATGATGTAAAATTTAGTTCATTAATAAATAAATGACAATTTGCAACTATGGTGTGGAATTTAATGCAGTACATATTTAAAAAATTATAAGACACAAGTTAACCTTCATTCTCTCATCCATATACTCTTCTAATACCTTTCATTCATGTAAACAACAGTTGCTAGTCATCTATCATGTATATGAAAGCAGATTAAATATTTTAGGTGACATGAAATTGGACAAATTAGTAAGACTACTCCTAAAGTTTCTTAAAACTTTAGAGTATCTTTATAATCTAATGATTCTGGAAACTCCTTTTGAGTATTCAAATATATAAATGCAGGACATTTGTAGAGTTGATTGCATTTCTTTGTTTTCAATTTTAAGGGCAAATAAGTATAGGCTCATAGGCTACGGAGCATCATCATTTATTGAAAATTCTATAAAGTTGAACCAAGACTTAAATAAGATATAACTTACATAAAGTGCAAGGGTTTCAAGGAGATTAATGTACTAAGAATGACCTAAGAAACAAAAGAAATTGCAAGACCATATTCCAATGGATTCTAATTTAATTGGTTGGTTTGCAATAGTCTCCAGACATTAATGTAAGCTAAAATATGATTTTAAAAGTCCACAGCTAATTCTGATATTGGTTTACAAAATTCAATGGTAAAACATTGAACAACATTTTTATGAGAAAATTAGGCTTAAAAAAAGTCTGCATATATCCAGAAAAAAAATATTGAAACGTATATCATTTTATTAAATGATGCCATCACAATAAATTAAGCAAAATAAATGCATTTGTTTTAAAATCAGGAGAAATATTATAAAATTATTTATGAACAAAAATGGAGGTTTCATCAGGATGTTGAGTGTATGTATGTGCATACACTACACATATGTATACATGAATAAACATGAATATAAACAAACAAATACAGGGAGTGGCAAAAGTAGGTTTACAGCTATGAGTTCATGAAACAGTTTATTTTTATATTATTATTTATTATTACATTGTTTTTGTATTATAACTGTAAACCTGCTTTGCCCATCACTGTGTGTGTGTGTGTGTGTGTGTGTGTGTGTGTGTGTGATACACATTTCAATCAAATACTGCATTACAAGGAATGATATGTGTGCCTATTAAAGGAAAGTTAGAATTTAAACAAAAGGGCTAAAAAATGATGGAATGTGGAAGTAATTAGCAGAGGAAAAGTTCCATATTAATGTAGAAACTATAGTCAGGAGAGTGACAGCAGCTCCTTGCTGTGCGTAATACCCCAAAAAGCAATTAAGAAAAATATTTGCCAGATGGCTGTATGTGATGATATGAATATAATGGCAACAAGCCAATTTTTTTCTAAAATCTTTTACAACATAGTAGAGAACAAAAGTATCAACCATCTGAAAAAGGGTCATTTTAAATAAAATGAACAGTTTCCTTTCAGTCTATGAAAATATTCATGACAGAACCTAAGGGGTCTGTTTTAACCTTAGTGCCAAGGTTGGATGACTCTTTGTCAAAACATTGGCTAGAATCCCAATCTCATTCCCAGTGTGGCCTTTCTTCCAGCTCTAAAAATTATCCCAGGTTTAAAATGTTATTTCAGCTGGAAAAAAAAGTTTCTAAAAAAATCCCTTGTCCTAATTGATTATATATATGATTATATATATATAATTGATTATGTATGTATATATAATTGGTTATGTGTATATATATATAATATAGTACAATGATATATATTGTACATATAACAAATTTATTTCAAGTGTCAATAATAAAGTATGTCAATAAAAAATTCAAAAGTATATACGTTGGGAATCATAAATATTCACTTTATATTTTTATCATTTTGGCATGGCTCTCTATGAATAACTGTCATGCTTAGATATTACAAGTGGTAAATGGCAAAGTCAGAGCTTAAAGCTAATATTGTAAATTGATTACATTGTTGACTCAATAAGATTACACATTTCAAAACTGGAAGATGAAGCAGACACAGTAACGAGAGGTCAAAGTAACCGAGTATATTTGGAGGTACTTGTTGATATTCAAGTATCAGTAGACACTGAATGAATTAATAAATTTTGTTTAAAAAAAAACACATGGCAAATATCCTGTGACGATAACAAAATATTTTGTTGATTATTAAGAAACACACAAAAAATAATGGCTATGCATAAATTGATATTTAAATCAGCATTGTCCAAAATGAGAACGTATCTATCTATCTATCTATCTATCTATCTATCTATCTATCTATCTATCTATCATCTATCCATCCCTCCCTAATATGCAAATAGAAAAGCGAAACAACAGAATAATTGGTTGCTATGATGTGCACTGACCACCAGGGGGCATGCATGGAACATGGCAGGCATAGGCTATGATGAGATGGTGGAGCAGGTGAACGGGGCACCAGACCAAGGCAGGGTGCCAGCTATGAGAGGCATTGACCATCAGGGGACAGATGCTTAATACAGGAGCTGCCCCCTGGTAGTCAGTGAGCTCCCACATCTAAACTCCCACAGTCAGCCAACTTCTTATGTTTCCCACCCCCCCACCCCAGTCACCCTGGGTAGTCAGTGCACTTCCACAGCCACCCTTCTGTGGCAGGCCAACCTCTCACAGTTGGCTAGACCCATGGAGATTGGTGATATGGCCCCAATCAGCCCCAATCACAAGCCAGGCCGAGGGACCACAACTGTGCATGAATTTATGCACTGGGCCTCTAGTATAAAATAAATGCTTAGTGAACTTAATTTTAAAATAAGCTTCTGCATTTATAAATTGATCAATTCTGAATCACAGTGACAGAGCAAAAATCAATTTTTAATACCAACACATTTTTTTACAAAATAATCAGATAAAAACTTAGATTCTATTTGTTTCAATAATGAGAATTGGTCCAAGCAATAGTCACCTTTAAATCCCTCAAACTATGTCTACCCCAGGCATTCTATAACAAAATCTCATTGCTTCAAGCTGTTTGGCTTTTTTTAAATTCCTTCATTAATTAAATGTGTATTGAGCATCAACCAAGTGCTAGGAAATGCTCTATACTCTGGTAATTAAGGAAAAAGTAATAAAAATGTGTACCCAACGGGTTATCTTGTACTCCCAAAATGTATATCTTACTATGAGCAATTCAACAATTACTATGTGGCCATAATTATATATTTGAAATGATACCTCAAAAGACTTTAGATTGGCAAAAGTCAGTAAACCCATAATGTGGAAAGTTTGAGTTTTAGTAGCTTGCATTAAATAATCCTAGAACAGAGAATAGGTTTGTTGTTGTTTTTTGTATGTTTGTGTGTTTTTTTTTCAGATTTCCTGGATAAAATATGCAAGAACAACTAAATAACTAAGCATATCTAGAACTAGTTATTAACACAACAAAGACAAGAATACAAAACAAAACACATAACAAAGCAAAGACCATAGCTATGGGGAGCAAATTAATTAAAATTAATCTCAAGAAAGCATCCTTAATCTTATCTTTATTTTTAACATGTTTATGTCAATGACTCAATGACAGATCATAACTTTGTCTCAGAAATATAATTTATTTTTATATATTTTATTGATTTTTACAGAGAAGAAGAGAGAGGGATAGAGAGTTAGAAACGTAGATGAGAGAGAATCACCTACCAGCTGCCTCTTGCACACCCCCTACTGGGGATGTCCCTGAAACCAAGATACATGCCCTTGACTGGAATGGAACCCGGGACCTTTCAGTTCTCAGGCCAACACTCTATCCATTGAGCCAAATGGTTTCGGCAGAAATATAATTTAAATAAAGCATATTAATTAATTTTATAATGTATAATACAATATATATTATAAACTATGTATTTATGTTACATATAAATGAATGTAAATAAAATAAATGCACTATTAAATATAAAATAGATTCCAAAATATCAATTATATTTAAATAAAGTTTAATCCACAAATTGGTTGCTGATTTTGGACACCAAGTTAAAGTTTGCCTCTATAATTAGAGACACACAACTGATTTTCATAATGAGGACCAGAGATGCAATTAGTTACATCCAATATTTGCTGATTGAAAATGCGGGCAAACACAGTATCTTCTTTAGAAAGTAATCTCTCTGAAATTGATTACTTGATGCTGCCTTCAAGCAACAGAAAGAGAAAATCTGAGGGTGGGAGTATTTCCTCCAGGAACTAAAATTTGCAGTCAGAAATTTGAACCACTGCTTTACATTACCCACTTCCTCAGAATTCTGGGGAAGATTCAAATAACGTCCATTAAAACCAACTGGACAACATCATGCACACAGTTTAAGGGTCAAAGATATTCATTTAGTGGGTATTTAAACTGCCTTCGTTTTCCAGCTTCTGTCTTTCTTCTGGGTAAAGCTTCTTTTTCCATTAACTGACTGTACAAAGATATCAAAATTGTTCCTTTTCTTTCAGGAAAAAAATGTCTGAGGTCATTTGTTTTTACTGAGCCAGAATTCCATCAAGTCAGCTGGGATTCTTAAACCATAGGAGATGCCATCTTTCTCAATAAGAGGCATTCATCGCTGTAAGGTAAGAGGAGCAGCCTAATTCAAGATCATGGTCTTAGAGAGTTGTCTTGTCTTGAGGTACTAATAATACTGACAAACTATTTCAATCAGATCCAAAACAAGTGTCTTGGAACTAGAGGATAGAATCACATTTATAGGCTTGTTTCTTATATGTCCTTATGATAACTCATGAAGTAAATTACAAACATGTATGGTAAAGACATGGAATGAAAATGGGAAATTGTTTGGTCATGGAGTTAGGCTTATATCTGCACCTTAGTATCAGCAAGTAACAATAAAATCTCTCATTACATTCCACTTTCATTTTGTTGTTCCAGCAAACTTCTCTGAAGGTGAAAAATTACCTTAAAATAATAATATTTTTAGATTATTTACTCATTATTGTGACTCTAATACAGTTGGAGAAAAATGGTTATAGACATATGACTGCATCCAAGAATAAATTGTTTAGTTTAAATTTAGGAGACTGTGAGAACACATGAACACACACACACACACACACACACACACATATACACACACACAATTTTAAAAGGCTGATTTTATTTCTCAAAGATGGTATCAAAATGATGTTGAGAGGGTTGAGGTTTACTGAAGTGAAAGACCACATTAATTTTCCTTTTAGCACAATCACATTTTAAGTCTCATCTCTATTTTAGCCAAACCACCACCTGATAAATAGAAGATAGCACTATAAATTAAACAGCAAATACATTGTTTACAGATATAATTTGCATTTTCTGTGTATCTGATTCCAGATTCCTTAATGCCCAGAAAGATCTAAGGCTTTACAAATTGAATGTGACAGTTTTATCTGGCTATTTATTATTTTCCAACCTTTTTGTCTCCTAGAACCGGAGAAAAATAATAGCTAGAAAAACTCCTACTAAAGACAATGAAAATTTCAGTTTCCTTGCCGGTATGGTATTACCTCATCAGGAATTCTCAGAACCCACTCAAGAGAGTTGCTGGGCTACATGAGTCAGGCAACTTCTAAGAATCATCATGCCTGGTTTCCTGGTAGGAAGTAACTGTCTACCCCCCGGTAAGTTAATGTCCTTGCTATCCAAAGCAATGCTCTTCTTTTCTTCCTTTTTGTAGATGTTGAATTTATTGGGGTGACATTGGTTCACAAAACTATAAATGTTTCAAGTGTACAACTCAGTAAAACATCATCTGAACATTGCATCATGCACGCATCACTCCAAGCAAAGTCCCTTTCGCTGCTTTCCATTACATCCGCACCCCTTGTCCCACACCCGCCCCCCCACCTTGGTCCACCTCCACCTAGCTCCTGCCCCTCCCCCATTCCTCTGGCTATCACCACACTGGTGTCTGGGTCAACGTGTGTGTGTGTGTGTGTGTGTGTGTGTGTGTGTGTGTGTTTTATCTAATCCTTTCGTCTTCTTTCCTAAGAATAAAGCACCCCTTTTCAAAGCACATTTTCTATTTTTCCCTACATTGTAGGGAAAGAGTCCAGCAGGATTTCATGGGATGTTTCTGGGATCTGTCATTTGAATTAGTTGCCATAACTTTGTGTTAGTTTGTTATTCTATCTCCTTCCTTTTATGTCTGTTTCCTTGCTAATAAAAAAAAGATAGACTTTTTATTATTATTAGAAACTCCTCATACTTTGGGGGTAGTCGTAATGTAGTGGCAAATAAGCATATTAAATTACTATGTACACAAATGAGATTATGAACAATCAGTTATCCTGGAATCTTATTCCTTTTTAAGTAACCATTTATGAGACTGTAATAAGTCAATGTATTAATGTCGTGGGGTGTCAAAGGGCTAAGCTCCACCTGTGAAGTGTTTAATCTGACAGGAGACACAAGATATGCTATAAATAGCTCACATACATAAGCATTTAATAGGGATTTTAGACAATTATACATGTAATAGGAAAATAATGTTTACGTATGTCAGCTGCAACAAACTGACATGTTTTATCTTTATACTGCAAACAATCATTATGCAGCAGTGTATGTATAATTCTGGTGCATATAGATTTTGATTTCATCTTTTTGTTCTTTATTGAGGTCATGAGGTATTGATCTCATCCACAGTTAGTTAAGTCCATGTTCTGAACGAGGTCACTGAACTCAATGTTAAAGGTGAACTGCAAATTTTGTTTGTTTTTCCTTTGTTTTATCCCTGAAAAGATAGTAAACATCCTTTTAATGCTCCATTCTTGTCTGGGACATTTCTAATCATTAACAATTTATGTATCAAGCGTGTGCTCTGTGCCAAACTGTGTGCAGCCCATTTGAGGTATACTGTATGTAATGTACAGAGGGGCACAGTCAAGTTTACAGCCATATGGACAGGAATCTTAAAGAACAAATCCCTTTTCTACTCCCATGTCCTTAGGCCAGAGGTGATTATTCACAGACCTTGAGAAGAAAGTGAATCCAGCGGGCAGTAAAAATTCTTTCTCCTCCATTTCTGGCCTTGAATGGCCAATGTTTAATTTTATTAAGTGAACAAGCAGGTTTCCATACAACTTCCAAAGACTTTCAATTTATCTTTCTATGAGGTCATCATTCTTTCTTCATAGTATGAAAGCACTAACTCAAAGATTTTTTTTAATCTAGTTTTCTTTCCAGTAAAATGCATTCTGGCCAAATTAAAAGAACATATCTGTGTGTGTGTGTGTGTGTGTGTGTGTGTGTGTGTGTACACGCGCGCACGCGTGTATTATGTGTTGTTATCCTAAATCAAAGTAAATAGAAAAGAGAAACTTATACAAAGTTAAATTGTTTTAAAATGCAAATATATAGGATACAGTTAATGGTATTAAACACTGAAAAAGGAAAGACTTCCAAACGGAAATGCATATTTAAAAATTATAAATAGAAATTAAGTGAAAAAACTTTGAATACTATATATATAACAATTATTTTAATTTAAAAAAATTAAAGTCATTTACTAATGTCAGAATTTATTTCATTAAAGGCCAAAATCATGCATTGGGATACTACCACAAATGACAAAATTAAATGCATTTGGTATCATATTTTAATCTGTCCCTCTTTTTCAAAATCTCTTTTTGTCAAATTGTGGTCTTTTCATGTAAAAAATATGCATGTATTACATGAAACATATAATTATCTCTTGGTCAGAGCTATTTTAAGTGCAATGTCAATATTAAATTATAATAATATTTCCCTTAAATTTGAAATAACTCAAAAACTTCAGTATACAAAACCTCTAAATAAAACTGTGATTTTCACTATCATGAAAAACAAAAAAAGTATGTCCATCTCCTCTGCTTCTTTTCAGCTGTTCTTGGAGGTTTCCCCCTTTTATTTTTGTTGTCATGGCCAGTCATTGCCTGTACTGACTGCACCTCACTGCCAGTGATGGGTAAAGGGAAGCTTCATCTTTTTTTCTTCTTTGTATAGTTCAAACAGGTCAGGTTTCACAGGAAATTTTATTGTAATAAAGAAGGAAATAACCTAATGTTATATCCTTTACCTTATATACTCCAAATCCATTCATTTTACGCAATATTAGGTAAACTTGCATAATCAAGGAAAGGAGTTTTAATTTAAGGCCAGTATCTCTTTAATTCAAAGCTAAGTATTTTAAAGAAACAAACTACTATGAGGAAGAATGAAAATAGGCCATTGTTTCCAAGTATATGAAACCATTCTTTTTATGTTTTTGATTGCTCTGTACCTTGATCTAGCCCATCACTCTATTTCACTAGCCACACATCACTAAGGTACCCATATAAAACACTGAGGCTCAGGCCTATGACATCACATCCCTTTTAAGTTTCCTCTCATTAGTAATAATTTTTAGCATTGCTGCTCTCAACCTGCAATTTCACCACGCCCTCCTCCCATAATAAAACCTTCTCTTGATCTTTCTGAGGTTTTTTGTCTTTGTTTTTTTTTTACCTAATTTGCAGCCCTCAATGGGTCATTCTCTAATATATCCCCTGGCTTAAAAACTCTTCCTGGTAGCTGATCCCCTCCAGCAAGGGCCCCAATTCTCAGGATTTGGATCAGCTCAACTTGGTGTAAGAAATGTTAATGTGTACCTTCTCCCCATCTCTTTTCTGGCTCACTCCTGAATCCTCTTCGGGTTGGTTTTGACCTTTACCATTGCAATGAAGGAGCTCCTTGGAACTTTATCTATGTTTCTACCTCATGTTTCTACCTCATGTTTCTACCTCAGAGATAACATGTGGGTGGCCTCTTATGGTCTTCACCACCACCACCTCCTTTTGAAAAGAGTCTCCACTCCCCTGTTTCAGAGATAGCTCATTATTTCCATCCCACACCCCTTGTTTCGCCTTCTCAGCCCAATGGGCTTCTAGTCTTCTCTGTTTTCTCAATATTCCCAGGTGACCTATACCATGAGGACAACGACCTGGTCTGTTTAATTTACATCTGTACCCCAGTGGCTGGCTTTGTGCCTGTTCCATAGCAGAAACTCAATGAATACTGCGAATGAAACAGTTTTTAAAAAAAAATAATGAACACAAGTACATGCCAATCTTTTTATACAGACTTATCTACAATATATCTGAATGAGAGCTCATAAATCCTACCAAGGACAAGAGGAGTGAGGTCATTCTTAAAACTGCTTTTCAACGCACATTTGTTTGAATAAATTTATTAAAGTCACATTATAAGAATCAAGGAAAATAGGAAAGACTGATTGAAAATGAAAAATACCTTTATCTTAAGAAAAAAAATATGTTTGAACGTAGAATCATGAGACTTCTAGGTGTTTCTGAACACAACAAAGGACTGCTACATGCTTGAATATGGAAAGGTCACAACAGAATTTGAGGACATTAAGGAAAGAAGTCAAGGAAATCCATCATTGGTCTTATAGCCTGTAATCAGCACATCATTATAAGCCAAATGAGCATAATTTGTCACTTTGAATATTCTCAGGTTGAGAATTGGGTCATTTCAAATACCAATTTTCACAGGGCAAACGGGTCACGCAGTCCACCTGCTCTGTGGATTTCTCCCAAAGAACTTTCAAAGCGGTTGACTCTATAAGTGATCATTCATTGCTAACCAGACCTCCCGACGTTTTCCCTCACGTGGCCTCCATTTATAGGTAGCCTTTTCTTTCCGCTCTAGAGAAGGGATTATTTGTAAATGGCTTTTTGGAGCATGGTTTGACAGGGTGTAATAAATATGTAAATACGTGTGACCTCTGATCTAACACTGCCAGTTACAAGATACCCAACTAACCAGGACTTTCATTTACAACAATATTAGCAATAATAAATAATTTTCTCTAACTTTACAGGTCCTGAGAATTGTTCAAATCATTCAATGCTTAGTGTCTTGAGAGAGCCCTATCAGCCAGGTACTATTCTTATGCACATTTTATAGACAATTGGACTAAGGCACTAAGAAGTTAAGTCACCAGAGCACTCCCCATGCATTCACTCTCTCTCTCTCTCTCTCTCTCTCTCTCTCTCTCTCTCTCTCTCACACACACACACACACACACACACACACACACACACACACACCTTCCACCAGTGGAAAAGAATCAGGAAGATTTACAATCTACAAGTGTGCACTTAACCTTGCTCCCAAATGTGTTGCTGACACTAGTGGTAAATTCTTACATCAAAACCCAAAATACTGAAGAAGCAGAATTTGGATTCTAATGCTAAGAGCAAACTAGTTTTCCTCCTTTGCCTCATTTCAAATGTGTTCAGCGGGGAAATCTCTTCTCTTGTCCCTGGATAAAACCTTGGGGTTGGAAATGTGTGGGCAGATAAGAGAGGCAAGCTGTTTTCTCCTTTAATTGGTAGGGTCTGGAGATGGCCCTGTGCTTCCCGGAACTGGGAGAGATTTAAAATTAACCTGTCTGTTCCCTGTTCACATTTCCAGGTGTTTGAAGACCTTGCCTCACTTGCATGAACTCTTCCAGCTGCTGCTTGCTCACTTCTTAACACCTAAGAATCCAATGGCGCCTCCAGAGCCTGTCTGGTTAGTTCTCATTGCTCAGTTGGATGGCGTCAAAGTCAGCTCCTCTCTTCCTCCTGTATGTCTTCTTGTAAATCCATTCTTCTCTTAGACAAAATCCAGAAAAAGAAAATGCCTGTAATGAGCAGCTTTTGTTCTAATACAAGTGCAACCAGCTTGCCCCTCTCCCTCCCCATAGGCCAGTCAGAGACTCAGTAGACACTGCAGTGTTCCTCCAGCTACAGGAGACTTCTCTAAGCAGTCCCATCACAGGGTGATCATAAGAAAAGGCAGCTGAAACAAGTTTGGCTCAGTGGATAGAGCTTCGGCTTGTGGACTGATGGGTCCCAGGTTCGATTCTGGTCAAGGGCATGTACCTTGGTTGTGGGCACATCCCCGGTGGGGGGTGTGCATGAGGCAGCTGGTCAATGTTTCTCTCTCATTGATGTTTCTTGCTCTCTATCCCTCTCCCCTTCCTCTCTGTAAAAAAAATCAATAATATATATATTTTTAAAAAGAAACCCATATTCCTTCCTTTGTTTGGAGAACAAATTCCCAACAGTTGTCTCCAAAGAAATTAACTTCAAAAATATCCTTCTACCACAACATCAAACAATTTACCACTCTTAAAAAAAACAATTTATTGACTTCAGAGAGGAAGGCAGAGGGAGAGATGTATAGAAACATCAATGGTGAAAGAGAATCATTAATCGGCTGACTCCTGCACGCCCCACCCAAGGACCCTGAGCATGTGCCCTGACCAGCAGTCACGGGCTAAGCTCCTGATTTATAGGTCAGAGCTTAATGACTGAGAGACCCCAGCTAGACCAATTTACCACGTTAAAATCCTCTAGTGAGCAAGGGTTCAAGGGGATTCAAAGTAGCAAGGTGTTGAATAACTTTTGAAAATGTAAATCTTGCTTAACTTTGGTCAATGATAGCTTTTCAACCTCGGGACTTCAGTGAAGTCTGGAAACTTGAATATACAATTACTCATCCTTGACATCCATATTCGAACAATTTTTAAATCGTATCTAGAAGTAAAGGAGTTTTATATTTTCAGTCATTATTCACTCCAAAACCATTCTTTGAGAGATGACCCATTTGTATTCTTATTTTTACCTTATATTTACAACTCTTAAAAATGCTTTCACTAATAAAATAGGGGCCAAACCTTCAAGAAAGTTGTTTAATACCCTAGATTTGGATTCAGAAAACACTTGGTGCCTGCGGGATTAAAGACAAACACCCAAAACCTGTGAATTTCTGTACCCTTTTTTATATAATAAAGGAGTGAGACTAACTAATAGCTGGAGCTTTATTGGGGTCTAACATTTTATAATCTAAAATGCACATGTTTTCTGCTGAATGCTTGGGATCCCTGGAGGTTTCTCATAAGTTTCTGGGATGATTTCCAAGAACCTGCCCCATTTTAATTAGCCCTCCTTTTTATACTTGGTGTGCCATGAGACCCTGCATAAACTCAACAAAAAGTTGACATGTTTTTGTTTTTATATTCTGTCTTAAAACTACTGCTTAGGGCACATGGAATGTATCTAGCTCTCATATGCTGTTATTCTTTATTTTTAATATATTTTATTGATTTTTCAGAAAGAGGAAGGGAGAAGGATAAAGAATTATAAACATCGATGAGAGAGAAACATTGATCAGCTGTCTCATGCACACCCACCACCAGGGATATGCCCACAAACAAGGTACATGCCCTTGACCAGAATCGAACCCAGACCCTTCAGTCTGCTGGCCGATGCTCTGTCCACTGAGCCATACCAGTTAGGACTATGCTGTTATTCTTTAAACAAATAGAACTTTCCCTCTCTTGACATATGATTCGTGCAATCTATAGGACCTATATGATGTAACCACTTCTGCCCTTTACTGTAATTCACTGTCTTGACTTACTTTTGCCATCAACAAAAACCATACATGTGTACTTATTCATGACTGGAAAATTCAAGGCCCTTTATGAAATTATTTGTATTCAGTCCAGACTTACTGATAATGCATGGGGCATCTTTACTCAGAATTGTATCCTGTTTTATTTTAATAAGAGATTCCTTTAAAAGAAACATAGTGAGAATACTGTGTTGTTGTTTTTTTTTAAAACCACAGCCAATTATAGAAATGTTTTACTCTTCCATATGAAATAATTCATTTTTAAAAAATACATTTGTTAAAAATATTAATGGATAGTAATTATCTTTGTCTACTATTCTTGACCATGCAGAAGAATTATTTTCAAACTCTGTTCTGATTTCTATATACTACTGAATATTTGTTAAAGCCCATAGTATTTATTATCTATTAATAGTTAAACTGGCCAATGTTTGAAGGACATTTCCTTCATATACTTTGTGGGTTTTTAAAAAATTATTATTAAAATTTAATAGTCACTTCCTATTCCCTTACTTCTGCTTCCTTATAGGAAATTTGTTTTTACTACTTTAAAAGTGATGTGGAAATTAAAAAGAAAAATTAGAGGAGGGAAGAGAGCTACTTAAATAATTTGTAACCAAGCTGAGTAAATTTAAAATCACTTCATATTAATCCTATGAAGCATACAGAACTTGTCAAGTAAATAAATATTCTTAATATTTTCAAAAGTATTTATTCATTTATTAAATATTTTTGGAGAGAGAGAGAGAGAGATCAATATAGCAGCAAAATAACATTGGCTGCCTCAGGCAAACGCCTACCAAGAATCAAGCCAGCAATCAGGGCATGTGCCCTGACGAAGAATCCAACAGCAACCTTTTGGTGCAGAGCACATGCCCTGTTTGCTGGCTTGATTCTTGGGAGGGGTGTGCCCAAGCAACTAAGCCACACCACCAGGCAAAAATATTTATCCGTAATAATAAAAGTGAAATATGCTAATTAGACCAGACGTCTTTCTGGACGACCTTCCTGGTGAAGCTGGTAGCCAGAGGGAAATCCCGGTCCTGGGTGCCAGAGGGAAGCCGGTGCCAGCAGCTGGGATAAGGAAGGACTACTCTAGCATTAATTTTGTGCACAGGGCCTCTAATTTTTAATAACATGGAGAGTATGATATTTATTACTTGTGTTTATTTTCAACTATGATGATGCTGTCTAGAAACATCTATAATCTACACATCTAAAAAGCTAAGTGACCATCTGATCGTCCAGTAGGTATGACATGCACTCACCACCAGGGGGCAGATGCTCAACGCAGGAGCTGCCAAGCTGCAGTGACTTGGCAGAGGCAGTTCCCTGGTGACACACCAGGAACCAGAGAGGAGGGAGCCTGATTCCTCATGGTGCCCATGATTCCACCTTTGGCGGTGGGCTATGTTGTTGCTGGGGCACTGTCAGCCCGAATCTGGTTTTCTGCCCAGCTGCAATGAATCCAGATGCCCTTTGAGCCCCAGTGCCACTCCAGGTGCGGAGGGCTGGGAAGGGACCCTGGGAAGTTGGCTCCAAGATGTTTCCATCCCCTATCACACAGTCCTGTCCTGCCAGCCACCTTCTAATTAATTTCCTTTCAATGTGCACAAGTCTGTGCACCGGGCCACTGGCATTTTTATAAAGTTTGAAGTCTAGACTTTCAGAGAGATATTACCCATCTGACCTTGCTGACATAATTTCAAGTCTCAGGACAATCTGAGGTGTTATCTCATTAATGCGCTCATCCACCAAGGAAGTCAGGTTTAATGAATACCCAAGGCACAACAATTATACAGTCATATGGTGTGATCCCAAGGAGGGGATCAAGCTTTAATAATCGGAGCCACTTGTATCATGACCTTCTGTTTGCTTGGTTTATGTCACATAATAGTTATATCTGATTCAGAATAATTACACTGCTGACTTTTCAGTGACTTCACTAAAATGGAGAGGGGGGAAAGACAGTAAATGGTGATCTGTCCTTTCAAAGCCCTCCATGACCAATGGCTACTTACTACTGGAATGGATGTCTGATTTTTGGAAAAATCTAATTGATATAGAAATTCATTGTTTGTTTTTCTTTTCTTTCTTTCTTTTTTTTGGTTATATGAATACTATATGGGTTGGATATCTTAACTTACATGGACAATAACTGTTATAAAGGTATATGGTGCAGCATGGTTATTAAAATATGTATAATTTTAAAATGCTGTTACCTGGTAAAATAAAATATCATTTTCTTTTAATTAAACCTGGGGCTGCACAAATTTGTAGTTATAATAAATGGAGAGAAATAAAAACTATATTACATATTGTTTCCATTTCTGAATTTGCTTAAATTATTTTTTAAATAAAAAAAGAACCAATTTGTATGTTTAAGAATAAAATTCATATTATCTGGACTTTAGTTTCTTGGCAGGCATTTAAAAAATTATACTTCCATCCTTTTTAATAAAAAGTTACTTTAGAATATTATATTAGGTCATAAACCTTATTCCTAACCACTTATATATATCAAGGGATTAAAACAAAAGGAAAATACAAATTCAGATAAATTGACATTTATTGTACTGATGATGAAGGTATACTCAACATTTTTACAACATAACTCACTAAAGTTAATGCCTTTGCTATTCTAAGAAAGAAAATTAACTACTGCCAGTAATTAAATTGTTTCTTATATGTTAGCAGTGTTAAACTATCACAGGCTTATATATTTTAAAATTTGTAACATTAAAATTATTCTTAAAATTGTGAATTTGATTAGATGTTATAGAATACAGAATTTTTTTTATTTTTTATCTTCTGTTTTGTTGAATTGGACTAATTTCAAATATAATCTTAAAATGTTTTTAGAAGCCATCATGTTTATAAAAACCTGGCACATTTGAACACAGGTTTCAAGTTAATTAGAGAAAGGACACACACAAAAATTAGAAGACACAGATTCTGGCGCTTATTCAAACAGTGACTGCTTTTGTTACCTTTGAGAATTCACTTAAATCACCTGGGTCCTAATCCGCTTCTCTCTATAATGTGACCAATAATAATTTGCTTTTGCCTACTCCTTAAACTTTATTTAAAAAATAATAAATTTGAGAATAATCATAAACACAAAAACTGGTAAATTATTAAGCTCATGGGATATATTACTGTTTTACATGGTTGTCTTAAAGAGTATAACATTTGCAGAGCTTTACAAGTTATTCAGTTTAACACATACACTCACAAGCATACTATATGATAACAAAGTTTAAACAAGTCTAGTAACAGTGCTGCCTCATTTTTAGAAAATTTTTATTAATAGTAAACTACGCCATCCTCACCCCAATCATACATATTTATTCAACCTATCTGCTCCAGAATGACAGATGTTCCTATTGAGGAAGTCATATTCAAAGAGTGTCCATGTAGTTTTGCTAAGTAAAATATATATGCATATATATCATATATGTGTGTGTATCAGTGTGTTGAAAATAGTATATGCCTGCAAAACCTTGTTAAACTTATGTGAGTTCTTAAAATAGCTGAAATAGCTATTTGGGTTTTTTTAAAATATATTTTTATTGATTTCAGAGAGGAAATTAGAGGGAGAAAGAGATAGAAACATCAATAATGAGAGAGAATCATTAATCAGCTGCCTCCTGCATGCCCCCACTGGGGATCGAGCCCGCAACTCAGGCATATGCCTTTGACCAGAATCAAACCCGTGACCCTTCAGTCTTCAGGCTGACTCTCTGTCCATTGAGCCAAGCTGTTTAGGGCTGAATTAGCTATTTGTTGAAGACAATATTTAAGAGTAAGAGCTAAAGCAAAATATATTATCTTATCATATGTATTCAATACAAAATATAAGGTCTTCTTGCAAAGCATCTATATAGAAATGGAATGAGGGGAAAACAAGATAATAAAACATCAGAAGAGGAATTGATTGGGCTTAATATCTTTTCATTATAATGATATGAAATATAATAATCAAAAAGTAAATATTTAAAGTCAAAAGTTGTATCTTAAATATAAATATTTTAAACCTATTTAAAATTTATTGTTAAATGTTATTTAATTTTCTAATTTATACACACACAGACACATACACACACTTAGAGATGTTATGCTCCCAAATCTTAAAAACATTGAGATAAATTATAATACAAGAACTATTGTATATTGAAGAAATAGAAAGGCTTTGCAAACAGAATAACCATGATATTACTTATGTGCATAACTGTCATACTTAAGAATCTCTTCAATTATCTTTTTTTAAATTACATATAAATGTACCATGTCTTTAGAAGATTGTCACATGTCTCTTTAAAAAGACAGTATATTTTGCTAACTAGGCTTGTTTTTAGGCAATCCTGCAGATAAAATACATAAATAAGAAATAGGCCGTTCTATGACACATGTGAAACAATGAACTATACTACTTGAATTAATTAGACTTGATTTAGCCTTTCAAAGAACAATGTTAATAGGACTACATTTAAAATCAGGAACACATTAATTTTCTCATATTAATGGTTACTAAATTATAATAATCTTAATTCCCATTTACTATCTTTTATAATCTCTTTGTTACATAATATAAAAAAATACCAAAATTACTAAGTAGACAACAGAATTGAAATAAAAATAAGGAATAGATTTCCCCAAAGACAACTTATTTTCCACAATTAACAATAAATTCCCCAAAGTTTTCTCATTTATTAAGCACCTGAATTCTCACTTTCAAACCATTTATGATAGATTTATGTTTTCCCACTAAAAGTATATATAAACCTCATTTAGCATGTCCATAGGATACAAAAGTTTAAGAAACTTATTAGAAGGAAAAAGCAGGGTGAAAGTAGACTGAGACAGAAGTGACTAAAATTCCCATTGACTGTAACAGTATTAGTTCAAAAATCACAAATGTAAAAGTAACTTTTTATTGGAGGTTGATTAAAATAGTGCTATTATAAATACATATTTTTCATTTCTGCTGTGAATATATGTAAGAGTAGAAAAGTTAGGTGATGGCACAACACAAGTAAAGCTGTAGAACAGGGGTGAGGAGCCTTTTTCTGCCAAGGGCTATTTGAATATTTATAAAATCATTTGCTGGCCTTACAAAATTATCAACTAAAAAATTAGCCTGTTATATTAGTCAAAAATTTAATTTATTAACTCACCCCTAATGTCTTGGCAGGGCCAGACCAAATGATTTCCTGCAGGTCAGATATTCCCCACCCCTGATTTAGAAGACATGGGCAAACAATTTTCCAAAGTGTCTGTATGGCAAAGTTTTAAAAACAGGATGAATCAGTCTCAGAATGTTTGATGTCAAAGGAAAGGCATCTCCCAGTTTTCCTGGTAAAATAAAATTATAATTTTTATTATTATATTTCCATATAGTATTAGTGAATATAAAGTAATAGTAGAAACAATTTTAGAAGGAAGACAGCAATATCAATAGTCCAAAGCTCAGAATTAAACACAATGGGCAAGTTAGTCAAGGATGAAGCTCCTGAGTATTTGGATAGAAAGTAGCTTATGACCATGTGGCACAGGAATTTGAAGACCCTCCAACATGGATCTTAGCTAAATCCCATCTAATTTCAAAAGGAATAACCAAAAAACAAAGCCACATCTAGAACATATTAGATGAATACGATTTTAGGTAGCCACTGTTATGTGTACCTATATCCTATCTAATGAAATAGTAATATGCAAATTAACCATACCTACCCTACGGCCAGAAGCCACACCCTCTATACAATCAGGAACAATTATGCATATTAACTCAACCAAGGTGCCAGCAGAAGGATTGGGTTTCCCTGGCAATGGAGGAAGCCAAGCTTCCACACACGGGCCCTGGACTCCACTAAAGGCTACAAAGTTTCAATTATAGAAGATAAATAAATCCCCCCAAAAATGGCTGTGGCCGCAGAGTGAGCAGGAGGCTTGAGTCTCCCCAGCGATGGAGGAAGCCAAGTTTGTGGCCTGCCTTGGCCTCCACTAAAGGCTACAAAGTTTCAATTATAGAAGATAAATAAATCCTAGATACCAGGGCTTCTGCTTGAGGTGCCAGGGGCTATGGCCAGCCTGCAAACCACGATAGGCCCCTCGCCCAGGTTGCCCTATGCCCCAAGGGAACCCCCACCCTGATCCAAGGACTCCCTTCATGGCAAACCAGCTGGTCCCCACCCATGCACCAGGCCTCTATCCTATCTAATAAAAGAGTAATATGCAAATTGACCATCACTCCAACACATAAGATGGCTGCCCCCATGTGGACACAAGATGGCCACCACAAGATGGCCAGCAGGGGAGGGCAGTTAGGGGTGACCGGGCCTGCAGAGGAGGGCAGTTAAGGGTGATCAGGCTGGCAGGGAAGCAGTTAGACATCAATCAGGCTGGCAGGGGAGTGGTTAGGGGGTGTTCAGGCTGGCAGGCAGAAGTGGTTAGGACCAATCAGGAAGGCAGACAGGTGAGCAGCTGGGAGCCAGCAGTCTGGATTGTGAGAGGGATGTCCGATTGCCTGTTTAGGGAATTGGGTCAAAATGGGCAGTCGGACATCCCTCAAGGGATCCCAGATTAGAGAGGATGCAGGCTGGGCTGACACACACCCCCGTGCATGTATTTCGTGCACTAGGCCTCTAGTATATATAATAATACAAACACTAATGGTGAACATCCCTTTGTACACGAAAGAGTGTGCTGAGTTACACTTGAAAATTATAGGAGATCCACCTGTCAATTTAACTTGCTTTATGCTATCAACTTTCTGGAAAATGCATCATTATTTTGCATATGAATATTACCTTCCTCCTAGTGAGAATAATCTGTCATTTGTCCACTTTGATTAAGTTAGTGCTGACCCCTCTCTCACCTCTAAAAAATGCTTCTGTAAGTGAACTCTATTCACAGTTATCCTTCCCACTGGAAATCATAAGCTCCTTTTGAAAAAAAAAAAAAAAAAGGCCATTGAAGTGTTAAAATGACAGCATTTAGTGAACAGCTTCCCAAAGACTACATTTCATTTGCTCTTCCTAGAAACAGCCTAAGCTTTTCAATATCGATTTATTTCATTAACAGTTCCTTTGGAACAGGGGACATTTTTTTTTTTTTACTTCTTAACACTCTAGGTATTTACTAGATTGAAACATTGGCAAGAAATCGGGGACATGAGGTAGCAAAAATTATTTTAACATTAACTCTTCCCAATAAATAATCTTCTCAACTTTCATTTGCTATCTAGCCTGAAATATTTGTTTGCAACCAATTTGTGCATTAGAATTGCCTGGGAGCTTTAAAAAATATATTCATGCCCAGGTCTGCATCCAGGACCAATAAAATGTTCATCTGTAAGGGGAAGCGCGCACATTAGCATTTTTAAAGCATTCTTGGGGTGACTGCAGGAAGCTGATTTTGAGAACTATTACATGATGCCATCAGTCTTTTCATGTCCCCAATCCACCTACAGTGAAAGCAGAGAATATTCAATAGTCTTTTAAATTAGTATAATAAGAATTACCTTCTTTTTTTCTTTTTCTTTTCTTGTTCTTTTTTAGCAACAAATCCCAACTTTAAATCACTCCCTTGGCACAGGAAGTCATTAGCATTTTCCATATCTCATAGAAACTGATTTTTCACTTTTATGCTCTCTACAAATTCCTAATCTTCACTGCAGGTATTTTGTCAGCAGCGTGACCTTAATAAACTAAATTACCTCTCTCAAAAGCATTGAAAAAAATGCTGAAGCATATTCTCTTTGTAATATTTGCATGGGTATATGTGTATTGACAGTAAATATGGTTCTCCTTCCTCATATTTTAATATTAGCTAAACCTGATAACTTCATATTAGGATCAAACACTTTTAGATCAGCATTCAATTCTATACCTCTTTAATTGCTGCATTATTAAAATCAAAAGGTGAGATTATGGAGTTGGAAAGATTTACTTTGTTTTTATTTTTATTTTTTTTGTTACTGAGATTTACAGTAAACTAAATCTTCTTTGTCACTAAAGACTGGTATTCTTTTAGATACAACAAATTAGGAATATAGCTGATACCGGTTTGGCTCAGTGGATAGAGCATTGGCCTGCAGACTGAAAGGTCCCAGGCTCGATTCCGGTCAAGGGCATGTAACTTGGTTGCGGGCACATCCCCAACAGGGAGTGTGAAAGAGGCAGCTGATTGATGATTCTCTCTCTTCGATGTTTCTAACTTTGTATCCCTCTCTCTTCCTCTCTGTAAAAAAAATCAATAAAATATATATTTTTTAAAAAGAATATAACATGACCTACAAGTATGCTCTGCTCATCTACATTCAATCAGCATGAAATTCTCAAAAGAATTCTTCAGCTTCACACTTAGGTTTTTAAGACTTTGCTTAGATGTCATTTCTGCTTAGTGAATTCTCCTGTAAAACACTGCCATGGACAGGTTGGGGAATATAACAGAAAAGACAAACAAGGTTTCTATTCTCACCAAGTTTCCTCAACCTTTTTCATTACCACCCAAAGCTTCTGTACCTGGCCACTGCAATGCATCCCCATGGCATCTCTTACTCACTCTTCCCATTAAACTCACTGCACAATCAGATAGGTCACTGTGTTCCTTTCTCCCACCCACGAGAACTGCAGTAGCTCTGTTATTCACAGTTATGTGGGAATCAGCACAGCCCTGGGATTAAGAAACTGACTTCTGAAGTCAAACCACAAGCATTTTTATCTTGTCTTGCTTCATAATTTATCAGTTGCATGACCCCGGGAAATTATTTAACCTTGGTGTCTGGTCTATGCATTTCTTCTTAAGTAAAATGGAAATAATGAATTAATGGCTACCTCATAGGATTGGAGTACTGAATGCATAAGATTGCTACTATAAAGATACAGTATGGTACCAAAGATATAGTATATTCTCAAAAATTACTACCTGTTATTATACTAGAGGCCCTGTGCATGAAATTCATGCACGGGGGTCCCTCAGCCCAACCAGCACCCTCTATGATCCAGGATCTCTCAGGGGATGTCCTACTGATGGCTTAGGCCCACTCCCCATAGTTCTCTGCTCTCTGTGGGCCTGGAGGTTTTGTTGCAGCCATGGAAATGGAGCCCCCATTCCCTGCTGTCCACTCTCTGCCTGCCTCGACACACGCCATATGAAGGAAGCCCCAATTCCCTTCAGTATGCTCTGTCTGCCTGGCTGGGGTTCACCGACACTGACACACGAAGGAAGTCCCCATGCCCTGTTGTCCTGGCTCTGTCTGTGGGGCCTGGGGGTACTCCTACCACCACTTTGCTAAGGAAGCCCCCAAGCCCTGCTGTCTGGGCTCTGTCTGCCATGTCTGGGGGCTTCCCGGCCAGTGCCATGCTAAGGAAGCCCCCAAGTACTGCTGTCCCGGCTTTGTCTGCTGGGCCTGGGGGTGCTCCCTTTGCCGCCAAAGCCCCCATGCCCTTCTGTCTCAGCTCTGACTGCCATGTCTGGGGCCGGATCAAAAACCTCTCCAGAGGCGGATCCAGCCTCACTGCTCCTGTGGACAGGCTGGACACTCCAGTAGAGGAGCTGAGGGGACTGGACACTGCCATTTTGTGGCTATGGGGGACTGCCACTTTTGTCTTGAAGTGATGGTTAATTTGCATGTTACTCTATTATTAGATAGGAAACCTATCTTTAACACCAAGTATGCACAATTGATATTGGTTCTATGAATTTGCATTGCACTGTTTAATATAAATATCATAAAACTACATTTGTGAAATTTGATTTTAAAGACTATTATTTAAATTTTTTCTTAAATTTTTCCAAACTGGTTTATCTCACAGAAGAATAAATGTTCCAATAGAACAATTTGAGCAAGTGACTAAAATGGTTTGGACAAGGCATATATACATCATGATAGGAATAATACTGTCCAACCTATCAAGTTGCCAAATGCCAATCTCCATGAAAATCATACTAAAGTATATTTTAACAAAGATATTGGCTTTCTAGTGCATTAGGGATATGATAGCAATTGTGTGCGAAGTGATATTCTAAATTGAACATCTAAAATAAAATTGGGTTGGTGAGTTTCGCTGATATAAAGGTTATCAAAGTCAATTCAAGTGGGGCACAGCATTAATAAATATTTTAAAACAGACATATGACAAAATTTACAGATGTAATTTAGGATCATGAAACACATTAATAAATGGTATAATGGAGATGAATATCACAGTGGAAGCTACTGTCTCTGCAACCCAAGCCTTGTAAAACTACAAGGATTCACATCATGTGAAAACATGTGTTCTGGGCTTACTATGAAAATAGCCATCACACTAAATCTTAAGCAAGTGCTGAAACATTTTGTTTGTTGTTCAGAGACTTCATGTTAGAGATATTTATTTCGTACACTTAGTGAGATGAGTCACAGTGCAAAAGTAACACAGTTCTTGGTTGTTGGGAACTTCACCTTATCATTAAGGTATTAAATAATCCTCTAAAAGAATCAATATTGTACTATACCTATCAACACCAATTAAAATAATTTGTTAAACACATCAGTAGTATCCATACTGAGTTTTCGTTTTCTCAATAATGGCCTATTAATTTACTAAAAATGATTACCACAAATGTCAGTAGCCATCCTAGGTGCTGGGGATCCAGTGAAAAACAATATTAAGGTACAAATATTTCCCATAATAACAGAATTTTATATTGAATATGGCAGGAAGAGAGCAGACTGACAAATGACCACAATATATGTTGTGTGTGATGGTGATACATAGTATACAAAAAACTGGGAAGAATATAATATTTAAAGACTGAGGGGGTCATCACAGAGAAGTTAATATTTCAGTAAAGATGTGAGGGAGGGAGGATGAGGTCAAGTTATCTATATATATAAAAGGCTAATATACAAAGTGTCCCCTTTGGAGCTCGAACTGGAGTTCAAACACTTGCTATGACATGCGCTGACCACCAGGGGGTGGCACAGAATGAAGGAAGGGCCCAGGCAGCAGCCAGAAGGTCCAGATCAGCCCTGATCACCGGCTAGGTCTAGGGACCTTACCTGTGCACGAATTTCATGCATCAGGCCTTTAGTGAAAGAATAAGGAGAAAAGCATTCCAGAGTAAGGTTCAGAAAAGTGCAAAGGCCCTAACATAAGAATGGATATAAATGGCTAGCAAAGGGAGTTTGGCCATCACCATCATCAGTATCCTCACAAAATATATTTTTTAAAAGAATGATTAGATTGTTATTCACTACAATGCACACAACAATAAGATACAAAGGTTTAGTTGAGAATGAAAAATAGAACAGTTACTGTAAATTGTATATTTCTGCACCAACACTGCTTATTCCATTTCTCTCACTAAATAAACTGTATAACAAGAGAACAGAAAGAGTTCTTGCATAACATGCTGAGATTATATGCTACAAAGTGGTAATTCTAGGAAGAGACACATTCAACTCCTACCTGTTTGCAGAATAAAGTACATAGTCATGCCCCATAAAAGACAAGATCAAATTAGACCTCAAATCAAAAATATGTTTCCTTGTATAAGCACATACCCTTATTTCATTGAAATTCAACACTAGGGGATAATATCTGGGAAAGGCATGGATATTGAGTTTGCATCTTTGGAAAATACATTTCAATCCATCTTTTTATTCAAATGTGGAAATGTATAGCTGTATGAGCGAGTTGGGTATGAGATTATAGCTTGTTTTCCACAAATTTGAAGCTGAGGTACCCATGAACAGAGAAGGGAATATAAAAGAAAAATGCCACTTTCATTTACTTGACATGATTGCAGAATACTACATTCTTTAAAAAAACACACCACATGTGTATACACACACCACACAATTCTAAGAAAGATCACAGTGGTAGTTTTATACTAAGAGAACACTCCTGAAATGCCCACATCTTTGCTACACTTTAAGGCCTTCGACATCAATGCAATGTATGCATTTCTCTCTATAACCTTTTCTCTTCTTCCTAGGATGGCTTCCTGTTTCATAACACTGTGTTTGTGATTTTGTTTTGGAGTGTACTACCACAAGCCATCATAAACATGTTCATCTTTTGTAAAGCAATGCACAGAATCAATGAGAAAATGAAAGATTAAGCAAAAACTCATCTTTAAGCACTCAACAGTTATGATTTTAACACAATAAATAATTAACATTTGTTAAATTAATAAATTATATTTGTTCACAGTCAAGGGGACGCAAATCTATTTTATTTCCCCTTTCATGACCTCATCCCATAAAGCCTTTTGAGAAACTGAAAGGGGAAAGAGTGACACTGTGAAACTTTGAGGTCTGGGTGTTGAGTTGCACAATTTTCACCATCATCCTGTTGGCACCTAGCAGTCACTGTGTGAGGACACCTGAGTAGTGATGAGGGGAAACCAAGCAAGTCTCTGTCCCAAAGCTCCTCATGATTTTTCTCAGCAGGGGAAGGAAAAGTCAGATATTTAAGTGATGTCATTTGGACCCTGTAGGCAACCCAGGGCCCATTTGACAATGACAAGGAAAAAGAAAAGTTCTCAATCAACCAATAGAATGATGAGGAATGCTGCATTATTTTTCTTATTAGATTTGAAGTTTTGGTCTGCTTTGTTACACACCAATAGATAACTGAAACAACAGATGAGAGTGGTAGATACTTTGCTGCTTCCTGGTTATAGTTTGACACGAGAGTCAGAACATAATGTCCTACATCGGCACAAGCAAACCTAAAAAAGAATTGACGTATTAATCATGAAAATAAAGAGAGGTGTTTTTGTTTGATTTTTAATCTTTACCAGAAGATTTGTTTTTAATTGATTTTAGAGAGATACGAAGGGAGGAAGAGAGAGAAAACAGCATCAATGTGAGAAAGAACATCGATCAGTTGCACCCCCAATACCAGAAATGGAATCCACTACCTTTGGTGTAGAGTTGATGCTCCAAGCAACTGAACCACTCATTCAGGGCACAAAGGGTATTTGTTTTATTGTGATGTAAATACACTTTCTTATTTGAATAAAACAGTCCAGATATACCATAATAAGCTGAAACTATGAAGACGGCTTTTTGAAAAATCTACAATAATAAAAGTGTAATATGCTAATTAGACCGTACAGCCAGATGACCTTCTAGATGAAGCCAGGGTGGCGAGGGCTGAGGCTAGCCACCGCCGCTGTGAGGGTCAAGACCCTTGCACGAATTTTGGGGCTTCCAGTGTCACCCATAAAAGAAGACAACTTCTGTGGGGATTAATTCCAGTTAGCATCCATAGCATTTTGGAAGAATGTCATTTTAGAATTGACTGGAATTTCTCACTTCTTAAAGAAAAGCAGTCCATAAGAGGGGAGGGAAAGAATCAGCTACAGAAGAAATTCAGTCTGTTTCAGGTATACATGATTTTGCATTGCTTTCAAACATCCCTCTGAGAAATATATCAAGTAAATGATGAGAGAACAATAATGCAATCAGCAACTATAGTTAGTACACTTTCCAAGTAGCCATATAAAAATATCAAGGCAATGCTGTTAATGAGTACTTATATTAAAGACACAAGTGCTCTTAAGTTCAAAGCAGGAAAAGACATTTCAAACCGTAATTTGACATAAATATTATATAAGAACACAAAAGTAGCCTTGAAAAGCACACTCAGGCTGTGAGTGAACCCCTCAAGACTGACCCACAGTCAAATATTGTGGGCAATACCTCTGAATCTGTCACCAATTCTAAGATGACTAGTAAATATCTGTAAGGTAGACACTACCCTCGTGACAAAATTTCACCCTGCTCTAGGTGAACATGTGACACTGGTCCATAGCCCTAAGCCTAAGAGGGCCATTGCACAGGTAGGACAACAGTTAAACCTTTTTATAGAAAATTTAAAATATTAAAATATGTTATTTTAAATGATCTAATTATAAGACTATTATTTTAAGTGCTTTCTACCATGGTCAAAGATTATATAGAACCAGATTAACAGAGAATGAGAGAGAGAGAGAGAGAGAGAGAGAGAGAGAGAGAGAGAGAGAAGGAATAAAAAAATACATGTTAATATGTTATGTTAATATATGTTATGCTAAATATTACACAAAGTGATTTCTTTATATAAAATTAAAATAATATATAGCTTCCTTTTTTCTTTATTGGCTTTAAATAAATATGCATAATAAATAATTTTTATAGAATGTGAAATAAAAAAGCAGATCTAAATTCATTCATTATTACTAGAGGTCCAATGCACAAAATCCATGCATTGGGGGGGAATCCCCACAGCCTGGCCTGCACTCTCTCATAATCTGGGACACCTCAGGAGACATCCCATTACCAATCGCTCTCGCAATCCGGCACTACTGGCTTGCCTGCCTGCCTTATCACCCCTAAACACTCCTGCCTCATCACCTCTAACCACTCTACTGCCCTGCATGATCTCCCCTAATCCCTCTGCCTACCTGCCCGATCGCCCCTAACCACTCGCCTGCCTGTCTGATTGTCCCTAACTACCTCTGCCTTGACCCTCGCCACCACCATGGTTTTGTCCAGAAGGACATCCTGAATGACTTCCAGTAGGTCATTCAGCTGTCTGGTCTCATTAGCATATTATGCTTTTATTACTATAGATTGTAATTATTATTATCATTATTTGTTGCTCATGTAAAAAGAAAAGCATTTCAAAAACAATTCAGTAAGCCTAATAAATATTTCTAAAAAGGTTTATGATAACCCTATGAAGGATATGATAAGAAGTTTCTAGATATTCTCTAAAGTGATTCAGGACTATCATAAATATAGATTTTGAGCCAGTGATAAGGGAAACGTATAAGCAAACATAAAACTAATATAGTTATACAAATACAAAGGAAAAATAAGTAAGGCTCAATAACTCTAAATATAATTTATTTTAAAAAAAAAGAAAAGAAAAAGAAAAATACAGGTGTTTGGGAGATAATTGCCTTGGTAGCTCCTATAGTACATTTGTCCTCTCAATGTGGTTGGTTGGCATTGTCTTTTCAGAACACATTAAAGTTGTGTCAATAAAATAATGGAAAAATATTCTAAGTAAATAGGCATGGGCACTTAATACAAATTAGATATTTTTATTCAGGTGGATTTTTTGGATTTAATGGGTAGAATTTTAATGGGAAAGATTTGCATTTCTAATATTTGTAATGGTTTCTTTGTTTTTTCTTTCTGATCATTCAATCAACAAACAGTTCTATAATCCTGAGCCATGACTAACTAGTATAGTAATTATCTAGTACAGATAAAGGCTGACCATATAAAGAAAAACATATCATGAACTATGCCTGTTTTATATAATGTAATGATTGTATAAAGCCTAGAAAATAAATTACATTTTC
Source organism: Vespertilio murinus (assembly GCA_963924515.1). Lineage (NCBI taxonomy): Eukaryota > Metazoa > Chordata > Mammalia > Chiroptera > Vespertilionidae > Vespertilio > Vespertilio murinus. Next base: position 188,574,561 of record OZ004706.1, on the reverse strand, counting down.
ACTTAGTAAAGAAATTATAACAAAGGCTGTCATTTTATATTTAATGTATAAAATTTCAAAACTTTCTCATGAAAAGTAAAACTTTTGGACTACTGATATTAAGATATTTTTTAATTATATATCTTACATAAAATTTATCTTAAGTATTATTTTCCTCTCTAAATATGTTTGCTTATATTTTGACAGTTTAAATTTTCTATTGTCAAAACATGACAACAGACCTCAAATGGAGTCACTTATGCTATGCCACATCACTCAATGGAGACTTACTAGTTTTGGCGATTCCAAAAGTGGAATCTTAAACCAGGAATCCCCTGATTCTCATAAGTGAGGTAATCTACCACATAAATCCCTGCCATGCCCTAAAGTAAAGTATCCTTGCAATCACCAACCCACTTTTCTGTCTTGTATGACTCCTTGTTCCAGCTCCAATCTGCCTATAAAATACTCCATTTTGCACAGCTCCGCGGGACTCCTTTCTATGTGCAAGATTGAAATGCTGCCCAATTCAAATGGATTTTTTTTTTTTGCTGAAATAAATCCTTAAAAGTTTTAATATGCCTGTTTCTCTTTTATCAACACTATGCTACATTATCAAATTGTATTGTGGCCATTTACATTATCATGGAAAAACTCCAGATTCGATGATTCTAAAGGCCAGATTGATATCCCTCATGAATATATTAGAAAACCAAATTAGCAAATGGATGTGAAAGATAGATGGTTAATAACGAAATTCAATTATGATTATCCATCACCATTAGAAGATATTTCAACTATATATAGATGTTTGAAATGACACTTTCATTTCTCAATACTTAACGGTTATTGAACTTTCTCTGAGTTATTCTGAGGATGACTTCGAGTCAAATAAACTGGAAATGGCATTGGAGTTATTGATACTGACTTACAAAGTATGACTAATTTGATCTAAGAGCTCCAGTCAAGTGATTCAGAAAAGGTAACAGAGTAATATAAAGAGCCCAGTTCTTCAAAATCATATAATTCACAGGTATTATCTCTTAACAGAGAGAACTGGGTTTTTCAGAATGGTTGGACAGCTACTTCTTTTTTATTGCTTAGACATGCTGCTTGTTATTTGAAATTTAAGGGGATGTTAACTCTTAGATATTTCTGGTTTTGTGTATGTGTGTGTTTTAATATATTTCCATTGATTTAATAGAGATAGTGAGAGGGAGAGGGAGAAAGAAACATTGATGATGAGAGGGAATAATTAATTGGCTGCTCCTGCACACCCCCTATGAAGATGGAACCCACAACCCAAGCATATATATGCCCTTGACCTGAGTGGAACCTGGGTCCCTTCAGTCTGCATGCTAACACTCTATCCACTGAGCCAAGCCAGCTCTTCTAGGGATAAGGAAATAAACAAATATTTTGAATTGCTTTGACTATTAGATGGAATTGTTGGATTAACCCTTTCTAGGAATCAAATATGAAACAATTAAGATAACTATCATAGCACAAAACCATTTGTCACTTATAAAAGCTAACACCTGATTTTACTTCACAAAACCCTTCCTACCAACTTTCCTCTCTGAGTAAATGTACTGTTACTACTCCTAGCCAAAATACTGAGTCATTCTTCATTTTTAATTTCTGTTAGTCAAACAATCAAGCCCTTATCAGGTTTTACATGCCCTGATCTTTACAAATTTGAGATTTCTCCACTTCTCACATCTTCATGGCTACTACTCTCATGTTTCAAGTTTGCCATCACCCGACCCCCATCCACTTGGATCACTGAATTTGCATCCAAAGTGTCTGTTCATATTCATGATCTTCTGCTACCTAATCTCCCTATGCTAATCAAACTCTTCTATAAGCATACATCAAATATTAGTTTCTTGCTTCAAGCCATCCAGTGGCTTTTGAATTGGAGAAAGAAAGGGAAATAAAAATCTCAGTTCTTACTAAGCCTTGCACAGCCCTATTTAATTTTTCTGTCAAACTTTCACTGTGTTCCAGAAGTAATTTTCCTTTGTACTTCTCTACGGAGTCCTTTCTTGATTTTAGGGCATTGTTAGGTATAGCTTCCTACTGTTACTAATAAAGGAAGTTACCAGTGGAATCCGACATTAAGCTAATAAACCAGGGAGCTGAACCAGATACTGGGCCTATTTCATTCACAGGCTTCCTAGGAGAACTCTGAATCATCTGACAAATGGACTTAATCCCTGAGCAATACCAGAGTGGGTGGGAAGAATCAGGTTTCCAATCTCCCCAGGGGGCCAACCTGCCTGGTAGCTGGGATCATAAGTGGTAGGAGTAAAGCAGTGGGGGGAATTCCTTTCCTAGGTATGCACAGTAGAAGCCAAGATGGCACGGGGGTGGGGGGGAAGTAAGCATATGTGCAATAGAAACCAGATGACAAAGCAGGGCTAGGAGGCTTGCATATTAGGAGCCAAAATGGTGACATAAAAGGGGTCAATCTAGCCTGGGAAGATAATAACTTGGATAAGGCCGAAACCGGTTTGGCTCAATGGTAGAGTGTGGGTCTGCAGACTGAAAGGTCCCAGGTTCGATTCCGGTCAAGGGCAAGTACATTGGTTGCGGGCACATCCCCAGTGGGGGGTGTGCAAGAGGCAGCTGGTTGATGTTTCTCTCTCATCGACATTTCTAGCTCTCTATCTCTCTCCCTTTCTCTCTGTAAAATATCAATAAAATATATATTAAAAATAACTTGGATACGGGCATGAAACCCTGGAAGATCCAGGAAATGGATTGGTCCCGGGGAGGTCCCAGCACAGCCCAGGAAGTAGGTTGGATAGTTTGAATGGCAAGCCTGCTTATTTCTGAAACCAAGAAAACACGTGGAGGATTATCAGGGATCTTGGGGCAGTTGCTACATCCTGCACACCCTCTATGGCCTCGGGGACGTATTATGTCCCTTCACCCCAACACATCTTCCTTCTATACGTAAACTTCTCAGTGAGAGTGCCCTTTGAAATTCCTTTCTCCGGACAACACAAGAACCCATTGTCACCAGCAACACTATACTCCAGACTGCTCTCATGCCAGGACTGGGGATGACTAATTCAGCTCACCCTTGGTCTTTAGGCTTCAGAACAAAGTTTATCTCCTCAGCTAGAATAAAAAGCTTTATTCTAGCCATTTAAAGATGGCCATCCTCCTCTCCTGTTTCTTTTTCCTTTCTTTCCTTTCTTTTCTTTTTTTAAATATCTGTTGAGTCTAATTAAATAATAGAATCCATAGCTCCTCCCCTGGGAAACTGACCTTCAGATCTTTCAAAACCAAGATTCCTTTTCCTTAGATCACATTCCATTTGCTAAGACCAGTAACTTCCCCCTCAGGATTTACCCAGAGAATTCCCTGCCAAATATAGCCGGCCTGAGGTTCTTTGAAACCTCTGACTCCCCAGCCCTGGGTGCTGGCACCATTTTTGGGCTCAGCCCATCTAGTTTTCAGGTCACCTAATACATTTAATCATTCTTTACCCATTTGGGCCTTGCACATACCTTCTTCAGCGGACGTAACAATAACATTGATCTTTCTCTAATTCAAAATTATTTCATTGATTTGTTTAGTACCTCTCTTCCAGCTAAACTGTTCTCTCCCTAAGAGCAGGGGTCGAATTTTCACTGCTAAGCACCTTGCAGAATGTCTTATGTCCAGTGGGTACTCGATTCATAGTTGTTGAATGAATTGAATTTTTTTAAAAAAGGTAATGCATACATATTACCATCCTGAAATGGAGAGCCTTGTGGGAAGTTTACTGTTCCTCAGAGAGAACTAGGCATGCAGCAGAAACTGTGCTTTCCCTGCTCTGGCCCTGGGTGTCTTCATGTAGAGTTGACAGCATAGAGAGAGGACACCTAGTTAAACTTGCCTTTCAGATAAAGCTGATTTTTTTTTGCAAAGTATAAATATGTCCCAAATATTGCATGGGATATTGTTATACTAAGAAAGTATTCATTCTTTATCTGAAATTCAAATGTAGCTAGGCGTCCTTGTATTTTTATTTGCTAACTCTGGCAATCCTTCCTGGAATATACTGTATACAAGGGGTGAATGGCTGACTCTTTAAAAAGCTTTGTTTAAGACACTAATTTTCAAAATGCCTTGTCAACCCGAGGTCTGTTGAGTTTTAAAGCTGATAGGTAGGCTTACCAGCCACATGGATGCTTATGATTTAGACTTGCTAGAGAATGGGACCGTGAACAGAAATTCTTACTTAAATTTCATCGAAGTCTGGTTGATAAAAGTGGTAATTCTGGCCAATCATGTGTAGGGTATCTGGTATATTTATCTATCTAAGCACACTATTATTCAGGGACTCAGAAAGATGCAGGATTTGATAAGCCAGGTTAATGGTACATTTGTGTCCAATTGCCTAGGCCTCTAACCAAAGGAGATCCATGGCCTTGCCTTCGGAGTTATGTTCTTGCTTCACTCTAAGGAAACCTGCAGGAATAACTAAATAAAGCCAACTTAGCATCTTCCATGGGAAAATCCTACTGCATTGCTCACTGTCCACTGAATGGAGGTTCACATAATGTGCTATTGCTGACCCCAGTGCCTTGGTACACAGATAAGTGGATACCAGGCTCACTGCCATTGAGAAGCTTGGAATTGAAAGGGAAAATAAAATTCTATTAACATCTCTTTAAGCAAGTTTGTGTTACTCTGATTTGTAGCTACTGTGAAATATATATATATATATATATATATATATATATATATATAAAACTCTCCATTACATTGTCATATTTAATTCCATCCTTTGTTCATTTTCACCCCCAATGAATAACAAAGAATAAGAACCTAAGGACAAATAGTTCCCCTCTGGGATGTATTTCTATATCCGTATAGAAATGTTCTTGTATGTCACTAAATACAAAATGCCATCATTTTTGCAATTCATTTGTACAAAGTTTGAATACCCTCCCCGCTCCAGGCATCGCTTTACATTAATTATTCACATTACTCCACACTCTCAAGTCCGCATCCAAGACAGCAGAGTGAAGAGGCATTTCATACTGTAACCATTAGTCATGTCCACTACTACTGAGCCTCATGAATAATATTACAGGATAAAATAGTACAGATAAGGCAGCAGAGGAGTGAATTCAACAAATATATTTTTACTGTTTCTTTCTTCTGTATTCCTTTTTAATAAAATACACATTAGAAAAATAACCTAATTTATAGGATACATATGAAAAGAGACTTCAAATGTCTGTGAATTAAAAAAAACAAAAAACACACACAACTCAGCCAATAACATGTTTAATGGATTTATGGCTTCAGTTTTCAGCTAGACAAATATTTTAAATATCACATATTTATCTGCTAAAGTATTAATGAAATACCCACAGCTCTAGATGAAATTCATGGTGTCTTATAAACCAATGCATTTCCTTCTCCTATATAATTATCCCAAACTTTATAGATAGAAACCAACTGATTTTATATCTGTATATGATTATAACTATGCAATACACAACATACATGTAAGTTAAATACTAAAAATAAATTATTTTACTGTGTCTTTGTCGCACATTTTTTCACACTTATAGAGAGAACATTTCCAAAATTAAAATTTTAAAAATCATTATTATGCGAATATTTTTCCTAAAGATTAAAAGTCAGAGCAAAATAACCAGTATATCTAAGAAGAAAATTATTTTGTTATTGGGTGGATTTATACGATGTCATAAGCTATGATGATTTTCATAAATAAGGGTGCTATTTACATCTAAGATTTTTTTTAAATTTTTGCCTGAGGCTTCAGCATGTGGAAGAAAATCTGTTTTGTTTTTTCCCTCCTAATTTCCCAAACTGATAACTGTCATTTTCTGTCAGCAAACAACTGCAAATAAATTCAAGTTTGCTAAAAACAAAAATGTTTAAATAGGATGTTACATGGGGGAGGAGGGAGAGAGGAGGGATCTATATTTAGTGAGCCACAAAAAGTAAAAAAATATATATATATAAATGTGGACAACCTACATTGTGTGTTTTGCAAGCTAATTTGTTAAGGTGACTGGAAAATAAAAGACACAAAAATTGATTTATTGGCTTACAACGATGAAGACGTTTTAAAATACAGGGTGTTGAATATCTTGCAATATGGAAATATAAATAGCATATTAACCAATTGCTATAAAAATTAACATAATTCCATTTATTTTACAGTTATCAAAATGTTCTGCTGATTTAATGTTGACCTTTCTGTAGACTCATTAGCATTCTCATGTAAAATAATTTATCATGCATTTTAATTCAATGAATTGTACTCCATAATCTTGGAGCTATTAAATATATTTCTGAGATAGCTCTTGTTTTATTTCTCTTTACTTAAGGGTGCCTACTGACTTAGATATTGAATATTCAAATATCCTCTTTAAAACTCACTGCTCCTGCCTTCCTAGCCACTGACAGCCAAGAGGAGTCACAAGAGGCCATGGAGGAACGTGGGCAACAATATGGTAAAACCACCTACATGGATCCATATCATCTAGGCTTGTTAGAGAATGTGATGGTGAACAGACCCTTCTTAATTTTCATCTGAAGTCTGACTGATAAAAATGTCGCCTTCTGGAGGCAAAACCATTGTCACCTGACTTCAATATCTCTATCTGTGTGACTTTGAGCGATTTACTTGATCAATGGTGTCTCAATGCAAAAATGGGACAAATAAAGTACAAGGATAATGCTATATAATAAAGAGCTAAAATGCTAATGAGACCAGACAGCAGAAGGACCTTCTGAAATACCAGTGGGTGGGGCCGAGAGGCAGCCAAGAGGACAGAGTCCCTTGCACGAATTTGTGCACCGGGCCTCTAGTCTATCCTAATAAAAGGCCTGTGGCCATGATGCAGTAATGCACAACAACCAAACAACCAGTCACCAGGAGGTCCAGAAACCAGAACACTGCGGCCCTAGCAGGGACATGCACCCCAATTGGGGACATGGCTGGCCTGCAAATCTCAGGTGCCCCAAGCTCAGGATGGCTTCACCCCAAGTCCAGCAACACTGCTGATGGGAATTAGCAGTTACCCAAGGGGATATGCATAAGACTTAGCTTTCTCTCTGGGTTTAGATAAGAGCTTACACGTAGCCTGCATTCTAGATGTTACATTGGCTCCTTCCTCCTTCCCTCTCCCCAGCAGAATCTCTAATCCCCAAAGGGGTTAAGGACACCCACCTCAGAGTTACTATTAGGCACTCTGTGCTTTCCTTCTGATGACTTCCCAGGCCAATAAAATCAGCATCTATTGAGTATCCACCATGGGCATGGAGCAAATCTTCTATATAATCCATGAAGTAAAGGAAGCAATAATTCCACGACTCGCATGTTGTTGAAGGTAGATTTCTTATAACCATTAAGATGATTTTGAAACATCCTTGCAAAAGTATTCTACTTGGTTGTCAACATAGTCTTAAGAAATGACATGTGGATGTGCCAGAGGGTGTTTGAAGGTGCAATGGCATTATTTTTGGTTTGTAATGACCCTCTTTTCCTCTTGAATTTCTGTATTTAATCCAGGACTTTTCCCTCCCAGTGCTGGCCCCACTATGACAAGAGGGAAGCACAGGGAGAGACGAGGAAAATAACACACACAGCACCCACATCTGACAGGACATTGGTCAGCTTGCTGTCAGTGGGCTGACAGCCATGAATCCCATTCATCCGCACCCAGGACCCAGACAGCAGGCCAGTGGGCGCCCCAATCCTCATGGAATCGGCTTTGTGTTTTTACTCTTAATGTGATATACGGGAGACATTAGAATAAGTTTATTTAATTTATCAGTCATTGTTTGTATCAATTTTCTTTAATATCATGTTTTTTATTGTTTTTATATCATGTTTTTATTGTTTTTATACCATGTTTGTTACTATGTCATATTGTTATTTGTTGTTTATTAACAAATTTATATAATACTTTCATATACATTTTTCTAATTTTCTTTCACCTCTGACACTTCTATTATAGAGAAAGGGCAAATAGTGATATTAAAATATTTCTTCTAATTAATTGCCTTTCAATGTATATGAATTCGTGCACTGGGCCACTAGCTAAAAGCTAAAATATGATTATTCATGTGGTGTCTCTTGCTACAAGTATCTGACACACATAGAATGCTCATTACAGTTTAGTTTTTAATGACTATTTTACTAATGCCTAATCATTTACTTGGCATTGCAGTGCAGGCATCTCAAGTAGCTATCTAAGAAAAAAAAAATCAAATCCTTCCTCTAGTTTAGACCCCCGTTCAAATAGTAATATCCTCATGTCCATTATCAAGTGAGATTCCGCAGCCAATGTTTAATGCATGGTTATTAATCACACCCGAGGCTGAGAGTGTCACATTATAAATGTATTACCACACCCTTGTCTAATTGACCATGTAATCTATTGCCATATCAATTTTCAAAGCTGAAATGTGTGTCCAAGTAGCCTTAACATAAAGGGAAGAAGTGTGTAACTGCTTTCATAAGATTTTCTTAAATAAATAAACTTTATGTTAGAGCAGTTGTAGGTTCACAGCATAACTGAGTGGAAAGTACAGGAGTTCCCATATACCCCTTTCTCACAGACACACACAAAATGGCCCTGGGTTACCATCTCCCCCCTCAGTGGTGTATTTGTATCAATGAACTTACATTGACACATTGTCACCCAAAATCCATAGTTTAGAGTTCACTCTTGGTTTTTGACAAATGTACATGTATCCATCATTACAGTATTATACTAAATAGATTCACTGCCCTAACATTTCTCTGTACCTTGCCTCTTCATACCTTTCTCCCCTGTAATCTCTAGCAACCAATGATCTTTTTACCATCTCAATAGTTTTGCTTTTCCCAAAATATAATATTATTGGAAGAATACATATAGGTAGCCTTTTCATGTTCCCTTCTTTCACTTGGTAACATGCATTTAAGTTCCCTCTATGACTTTACACTTCTTAATAGTTAATTTATTTATTTTTATAATTAATAATATCCCATTGTTTGAAAATACCAGAACACCTTGATCACTTCTAAACTTTGTCAATTACAAAGAAAGCCGCTATGCACATCCATGTTCAAGTTTTCATGTGGATTTAAGTTTTCAATTCATTTGTATAAATAACAAGGAGTGTGACTGATGGATCATATAGCAACATCCTCACCAGCATTTGGTGTTAATGTTTTGATTTTTGGATACACTAATAGGTGTGTAGTGGTATCTCAGTGTTTTAATTTGCATTTCCCTAGTGACAGTAATCTCATAGACTTACTTGCCACCAGTACATCTTTGTTGATGAGGTGCATGTATTCTGCCCACTTTTAAAAAATGAGATTGTTCATTTCCTTATTGTTGAGTTTTAAAAATCCTTTGCACATTTTAGGTAATGTCCTTTGTCAATCGTGTCTTTGCAAATACTTTCTACAAGTCTATGACTGGTCTCATTATCTTGACAGTGTCTTTTGTAGAGTAAAATGTTTTTATTTTTATTTCAATGAAGTCTAGTTTATTAATTCTATCATGGATTGTGTCTTTGGTGTGTGTCCAAAAGTCATTGTCCTAACAAAAGCCATGTTGGTTTCCTCCTATTTTATCTTCTAAGAGTTTTATAGTTTCACATTTTACATTTACATCTACGTTCCACTTGGAGTTAATATTTTTTAGGAGAAAGTCTGGGTCTGGATTCACTTTGTGTATGTCGATGTTCCACTATTTATGGAAAAGGTTATATTTTCTCAATTTCATTGCCTCTGCTCCCATGTCAAAGAGCAGTTAACTCCTATTGATATGGAACTATTTCTAGTCTTTTTATCCTGTTCCAGTGATCTCTTTGCGTATTCTGTCACCAAACACCACATTGCTTTATTACTGTGGCTTTATTGGAAGTTGTATTAGTCTTCCAACCTTGTTCTTTTCCTTCAGGATAGAGTTGGCTATGCCAGGTGTTTTGGCTCATCATATAAACTTTACTACTAGCTTCTAAAAATTCACAAAATAATTTGCCATTGTTTTCACTAGGATTGTGTTGATTCTTTAGATCAAGTTGCAAAAAACTGACATCTTGTATTGATTCTTACCATCCATGAACATAGAATATCTCCATTTATTTCATTGTTCTTTGATATCTTTTATTAGTGTTTTGTAGTTTTCCTCATATAGACCACATACATATTTTATTAGATTTATATGCAAGTATTTCATTTTAAAAAATATATTTTATTACAGAGAGGAAGGGAGAGGGATAGATTCATTTTTTGGTGTTGTTTTTTTACTCTTGTAAAGATAGTGTATTTGTAATTCAAATCCCATTTGTTCATTGTTGGTATAGAAAAGCAACTGACTTTTGTACTTAAACTTCGTCTTCTTCAATCTATTATCAATGATTAGTTTAATAAGTATTTTTTCAAGTCTTTTAGATTTTTACATAGATGATCGTGTACTCTGAGAATAGTTTTATATCTTCCTTTTCAAACTGTATACCTTTTACTTCCCTTTCTATATTATTGGATTAGGTAGGACTTCTAGTATAATGTCAAAAAGCAAGGGTAAGAAGAGCCATCTTTGCCTTGCTCATGATCTTGGTGGGAAAGCTCCAAGTTCCCCACTGTCTTCTATGATGTTAGCTGTAGGGTTCCTGAAGGTGTTCTTTGTCAAGTTGAAGAAGTGCCTCTCTTTTACTATTTTGCAGAGAGTTTTAAATCATTAGTGTGGACTGAATTTTGTCAAATAGTTTTCCATATCTAGATTTAATCATGTGATGTTCTTTAGCAGGTGATGTGATGAATCGTATAAATTTCTTTTTTGAATGTTGTGTCAGCTTTGCATATCTGGGATAAATGTCACTTAGCTAAGGTGTATAATTTCATACAGACATTGTTGGATTGAATTTGCTAATATTTTATTAAAATGAAATTGGTCCATTGCGTCAAGGTTATCAAATGTGTGATTATAGAGTTGTTCATAGTTCGCCCTTATTATCCTTTTAATTTCCATGGTAGCTGCAGTGATGTTAGTAATTTGTATTTTCTCTCCTTTTTTATTAGTTGAGTATAGGCTTATATTTATATATATATATATATTTATAAAAACAGCTTTTGATTTTGTTGATCATCTCTATTAATTTCTTGTTTTCAGTTTCTTTGATTATTGCTCTAAGTCAGTGGTCAGCAAGCTCATTAGTCAACAGAGCCAAATATCAACAGCACAACAATTGAAATTTCTTTTGAGAGCCATATTTTTTAAAGTTAAACTTCTTATAATGGCACTTCTTCAAAATAGACTTGCCCAAGCCATGATATTTTGTGGAAGAGCCATACTCAAAGGGCCAAAGTGCCTCATGTATCTTGCGAGTCACAGTTTGCCGACCACGGCTCTAAGTTTTACTGTTTCTTTTCTTCTGCTTTTCAAAAGTGAAAGCTCATATGATTTTTTAGGACAGTATATTGTATGGGTGACATCTTTTAAATTCTTTAAAAACAAAGAATTATGTCATGTAAAATTAAACCCTATCTCTTTTGGAATCTGCCCTTTTTCCGTTTCAAAATATATTGTCTAATCTTGACTAAAATTTTTCAATGATCTGATGTTACTGCTGTCTTAAGTAAAATTGGCAGGCTTCTTGGGAAACTAGATAAGAACATACATTTTAATTCCCTCTCACTCATCTATAATCTCTCCTGTCCAATAGACTCCCATCCCCCAAATAAAAACACTTTATATAGAGATTAGTCGTTAAGAAAAAAGAAAGAAAGCAATTGAATAATAAAACTAAGAGCATCAGTGAGCAATAAGACAACTTAAGTGAAGTATTTAACATGTCATTGCAAAGGAAATAAACACTTTCTACACTTGTATCAAAATAACTTGATAAAATGAAGCTCAAGTATGAAGAGTGTAACTAATTAGAAACATTCTATTCTGCCACACACATTTTTTAGAAAGATATGCAGCATGGTGAAGGACAAGCAACTGCTTGGAAATCCATGAAGCATTGAGGAAAAACACTATAAAGAAAAGTTATGAAAATGTAAATTTTGGCTTTTAGAAATTTAATTGTTATTAAACCTAATTGTCATTTGACCAAAGATGGCACAGGTAAGTCCTTGGGAATTGTATTTCTCGCTAGAGAGGTTCAGGCAATATCTCTACTTTCTTTTCATATAGTTGTTATAAGGGGGATTCAATAATGTCATGTGTTTAAAAGTAATACCTTTCAAATTTTCTTTCAAGTCTCAGGCCAAATATAGCCTTTTCTTTAAAGTATTTGCAATTATCCATCAATTCTTCATATTCTCTTTTCAGAATTGTTTTTATTCAACCCAACGTATAGAAAACTCCACCACAAGATGTGTGGAGTAAAACAAAAATAAATAAATAAAATACCTCACTACTGTAAACTAACCAATTGCAAAAATGATAAAGCTGAACTTGCCTAGGTAGAGAGAGGGTTCCCCTGGATACTAATAGGTTTCTCCATTTCTGGTTGAATTTGGCGCCACCTGGTGGCAACTGCCCACTGTTGCTTAAATCTAAGTAGGGTTCTGGGTCCTGGGGTGCTGGTCAGCTGTGACTCTGAGTACAATGACAGGAATTCCAGGAAACACTTTTAGTTTTCATTCACTGCATTAATCCAATCTAGAGTATTGGACCAGCAGAAAGAGAGAGTCATTAGGTACCCTATCTGGTACCACTGCCAATTAAGAGCCAGGTTCATAAGGCAGTCCCATCACTTACTAGGTGTGAAGTCTCCTATTTACCTAAATTTGTTTTGTCTCTGTTCATTAATTAAGAGCTAGACCACAAGGCTCTAGGGGCAGAATGTCAGGTTCATATCTCAGTCTTAGCATTTACTAGATTTGCAGTCTTTTCATTACCTACATTCATTTGGCCTCAGCTTTTTTTATCTTTATAAAGTATGAGTAATTTAATTTCTCCATCATGTTTTGTAATGATTTAAATAGATAATCCATATGAGATTTTTTGTGTTTGCTAACATTCATCAAAAAATAACAAAAACAAACTAACAAAAAGCTATTAGTACAATTTCATGTTGGGAACACTATAGAAAGATACTTAAAAAATCAAAATATTGACGCTTCATAATGTATATTATATCCAGCAACACACACCCACAACAACACATAGAGCAGAACAATGAAATGTTCTGAACATAAGAATAATATCCCAAGCAAAGAAAAAGAAAGCAAACTAAAAATATCTGAGGATGTTGGGTTGGTGGAATATGTGCATTTATTTATTTATTTATTTATTTATTTATTTTTGAGAATGGTGTGTGTGAGAGAGAGAAACTAAAACCTTAAACCAGCACTTTTCAAGACCCAATGTCTTCAAGAGAAAAGAGGGGTGATTAACCCAACACAAGTATCAGTCAAGGGACCAGACAGAGGAGCTGCATTGTTAAGGAGGAAGGAGAATAAAGCCTCCTTCCTACCTGCTGCATCCCTCTCCTTCAGCAAAGGCCTTTGAAGTCCCTCAATCCTGCTCTCTCCACAGGTAAGCGCTGGCCTCAATTATGGCTGTCACCCCAGACAATGATGCATTCATCTCCACTCTCACCGGAGTATAAGCTCCTTCGGGGGAATTGCTGAGTTTATTTCTTCGTCTGGATCCAGACATCATTAATCCAATGCCACCCATCAAGGACAGAAATATATGATTCTATAAATGTCTCTCTTTTTTTGCTTCCACATCACTGTGTAAGAGAGAGGATGGAAGGATATGCTAATGGGAGACTTCATTATTTTAAGTACAGGGACTGAGTCAGCAATCGGGACTTCACTTCTTTATCTCTTCATGAAAGCAGTTTAATCTCCTCACAGGCGCTGCCAAATTTCTTCCACATCACAAAGTTAAACTACTTATTCATGACGCTTTTCCACGGTTCCAACCTAGCTTCTTCACAAATAAAAGATACATTTCAGAAAGGCATGGATGCTGGTAACATTCAGAAATAACAATTGCTTGCTTTCTAGCAGTCTTATCTCTGTATCTTGGAACATGTCAATCATTACCCATAATATTTTCTTCTCCTTTTTCATGGCTGTAATCATTTAAGTGTATATGTCAAATGTAAGACTTGGATACAGTAATGAAAAATGTGGGCATTTTTCACTAAATGTGAAGAAGGAAAGCATATGAACTTGAGAAGACCTTTCTTTTTCATCCAGATTTTCTTCTAAATATGCTCCAATCCCCTTAACAGTCTATAGTAATATGCAAATTGTGATATTTTATACTAGTAATTTTCTAAACTGATATTTAAACAAAGTTTTAAGCACAACAGCTCATGAAAATTTATAGCCTGGTGCATCAGCAAACATTCATCTCTTTGTTGCATGTATATTTTTAAGACACGTGACCCATTTTTTTCCCATTACACAGGAAGAATATTTGTCTTAACTTACATGTAGAGTTGCCATTGATTTAATGTACTGGTTCTAAAATCATGTCCTAGGCTTTTATTTTATGAAAAATGAATATATAGCAAATTTGTTAAAGATGAATGTCTATGCAAATAAATCAGTTTTTGAATTTGCTTCTTAATTGGATGTGGAGTAATAGTTTTCTTAATGTAGTGTAAGGTAAATCTGAAGATTGCAAATATGAATATTATAATAAATATATCCAAATATACAATCATAAATTCAGTGAGACACACAATGAGATTCTAGTCATAGATTTCCTCAGATAAAATCCAAATCATTTTGAGAGTGAATGAAAAATAAGAAATAAATTACTTTTAACTCATTATATCCCATTATGATATCATATGAAGTGAATTATTCCAAAATTGTCTAAACTGTTTCCAAGTACTACATACTTGTAATCCTCAGGCATATGGCTTTGAATTTAAATATGCTAACACCGGTAGTTATTATAGAATACAGTCACACTAGCCTTCATCCCTGGCACCTGGGAGGAAGATTCTAACTCTTGAAATTTCACACGTTTGAGGAGCATCTTTGTTATTCACGAGTCTCTGAGATCATATCTGATAGTTTATGCTAATGAAGTTACAATGGTAAGACCCTAGAAAGCTGTAGAGTGGGAGACAGTAATTCTAAAAAGATCAACCATGTGATTAGAAAACAAGAACTTTGAGCCTGTCCAATCTCCAAGGAAGGGAAGGGAAGGGAAGGAGGCTAAATATTAAGTTCCTTCCTGTGCCAATGATTTAACCAAGTATGCCTCTGTAAGGAAACCCTAATACAAACCCTGGACCTCAAGTTTAGGGAAGCTTCCTGGTTAGTGAGCACACTGATGTGTTAGGAGGGTGATGAGCCTTAATTCCACCAGAAGAGGCATCAAAACTTTGTATTTGGTACTCTCCTGGGCCCCCCTCTGTGGTACTCTCCTGGAACCCCCTCTGTGGTTCTCTCCTAATCACAGCTGGATGTGCCTGCAACCAAGGTACATCCCCTGACTGGAATCGAACCTGGGACCCCTCAGTCTGCAGGCCAGTGCTCCATCCACTGAGTCAAAAACGGTTTTGGCTGTTTTTATACTTCATTATATATATGGAATGCAGATATCCTATCTAATAAAAGAGTAATATGCAAATTAATCATCACTCTGAGACAAAAATGGCAGCGCCCATAGCCACAAGATGGTGGCACCCAGTCCTCTTAGCCCTGCTGGAATCCCCAAGTCCGCTCAGCGTGGGCAGTCCAGGTGTCTAGGTGGGAGTCACCGGCTCCCAATGCAGCGATCCCTGCCCAGTGGGGACAGCCCTGGGTATCTGGCTGGAAGGCAGTAGTGCCCAAAGCGATCCCAGCCTGTGGCAGCTTGGACTGGGGTCGGTCTCAGGTCTGCAGGGCTGTGCACCCCCACCACACGATCTTCGGTCAGTGGTGGCAGCTTGAGCTGGGGTCTCAGACAAGCAGGGCCTCACACCAGAGCCCCGCGATCCATCATCCCCAGTGGCAGGATGGGCTGGGATCTCAGGCTGGCAGGGCCTTGTAACTGAGCCGCATGATCCCCTTGACCATGGTGGCAGCCAGGGCTGGAGTCCCAGGTCTTCAGGGCCACACTCCCCCACCACATGCTCCTCAGGTCAGTGGCAGCAGCCTGGGCTGGGGTCTCAGGCCAGCAGGACCGTGCACCCCCACTGTGCAATCCCCCAGCCACAGTGACAGCCTGGGCTGGGGTCTCATACTGCAGGGCCGGGAATCCCCACTGCATGATCATCTGGCCAGCGGTGGAAGCTCGGGCTGGTATCTCAGCCTGGCCAGGATATGATCCCCTTCCAGTAGTGGCAGTCTGGGGTCTCAGCCATTGAGTCACACCAGCCAGGCAGATATGGAGGAATTTTAAATATTTATTTTTTAAAATATATATTTTATTGATTTTTTTTAAAGAGAGGAAGGGAGAGAGGTGGAGAGCTAGAAATATCTATGAGAGAGAAACATCAATCAGCTGTCTCCTGCACACTTCCCACTGGGTATGTGTCCTCAATCAAGGTACATGCCCTTGACCAGAGTTGAACCTGGGACCCTTGACTCTACAGGCCAATGCTCCATCCACTGAGCCAAACCAGTTAGGACTGTCCAAGATGCTAAAGAAAAAACCCTATGTAATAAAGAGGAAATATGCAAGGGAGGGCATTTGGGAGTGACCGGGGCTTCAGGGGAGGGCAGTTGGGGACAATCAGGCTGGCAGGGGAGCATTTAGGCATCGATCAGGCTGGCAGGGGAGTGGTTAGGGGATGATCAGGCTAGCAGGCAGAAGCTGTTAGGGGCAATCAGGAAGGCAGACAGGCGTGTAGATGGGAGCCAGCAGTCCTAGATTTTGAAAGGGATGTCCAACTGCCTATTTAGGCCCAATCCATGGGACTTAACCAGGCAGTCAGACATCCCTCAAGGGGTCCCAGATTGGAGAGGGTGCAGGTTGGGCTGAGAGATATCCCCCTCCCGTGCACAAATGTTGTGCACTGGGCCTCTAGTCTTATATAATAAAATCATATTGTCATTTCACAATCGATGACTAATCCAATATTCTTTTGAATATATACTTATCTAATGTGGTGTTAAAATTTAAAAAAGAAAAAAGCAATAAATTCAGAAATAATCAATCAGATAGTATTTACTCAATTTTACTGATAATGATAATGCAATAGAATTTCTAAATCTTTTCACATTTAAATTTTATTCAACTAATTTTAGATCTTGTTAAAATTAAAGATTTTAAAAATGATTGTAAGATTTTAGAATATTGCTGTAGGGAAAAAAATAAAAGATATATCTTTAATAAAATAGCCTTCGTTAAATTTAGCATACTACTTAGAAATTAAATTTTATAAAATTCTTAACTGTAATACACTTACATTTATTTATTTGCTGTAAGGAGATGACATTTATATCATATAGTAGATATTGGAAATAGATAGACCTGTAATATTTCTAAGTAAGCTATTGTATCTCTACACTTATTTTAAACTCTCATTCACTGTATATTTTTTCTTTGATTACATGATGACACTAAATATTCACATTATAAAAATTAAATAAAAATATAATCACAATCTCATCTATTACACAATTTAAACTATGCATATAGTTAGATGACTATGAAGGAGAAAGTTTAAAGGAAATTATTAGTTTTTTTCTTTCTTGTATATAATACTCATTCAATCCAACTCACGTTGCAGTCTAATTTTGGTTAATATCTAAATATACCTATATTATTTTTCACTTCACAAAATATCCACATGGTAAAATTTGAAAAACATATAGTAAAACACACAGTATGTACACACACTATATATACATATCTATATGTGTGCATGTAAAATTATATGAATGAGTTTTAAAGTATAATTAATTTTAGATTAACATAAAAGATAAGGGAATCTAAATAATATTGATCAAACACACAGTATTTTTATAGTCACTGTTCTCTATGAATTATTATATTTAATTCTTGTAATCCAAGAAACTAGGTTTGCCAGTACTTCATACTAATCCTAGGACAGTTTAATAATTTTTGAACAAATAAATGAAAACAAAATGAGCTCAGATTTGCAAAAATGATATCACTAGTAAGTCTCAGAGCTGAGATTCAAAGCTAGATCCAGCTGAGTTCAGCGTCCACAGCTTTCACCTAAATGCTTTGGTATTTGTGTATGAAAGAAATATAAGTATCTTCTGTGTCAGAGAGGACGAGGTGCACATTCAAGTCTTTGCTGCGAAGGGCTGAAGAAGATGCTACAGAGCACGTTCAGTTTCCCTAGAACTCAAACAAGAGCAACAACAAAACCTCAGACACTTTGCAGTTTTGTCTAAAGCGGGTGCTTCTAACCTTCGCCTGCCCCAGCACGAGTAGAAACTGTGTAGGAAATCTGTATGTCTTCCAGCTGCAAGTACAGACAGCATGCTTTGTAAGAATCCTTTTTCAAAACACAGATGATTCCATATAGAACAAGTTCTCATTCTTGGGGTTTTTACAACAGGGGACACATTACAAAGTGCAATGCACTTAATCCACTCCCTTCCTATGGTGACTATGATACCTGTATACAATTTTAAATATCGAATTGCTTTATGATCATAAACCTGCATGGCATATTCCAGACTACCAGCTATCCTGTGCCCAAAATGATTTGTGAAGGTATAAAAAAGTTCACCAATTTTTAGAGCTATTGAAATCCATCCCATGTGTGTAACACATAGGTAAGGCTAAACCACACAGTGCGGCAGCCAGGGGGAAAATATGCAATGGTACTGCATAAGATATAAAAAGGCGCTCATATTCCCACCCAAGGTGGAGGCTAATTTTAGCTCAGATCCGAGTGCTGAATTACTCTTCCTGCCAACATTCAGGGCAGGAAAGTCCCTTTCTCTGGATGCAGCAGTGACACTTCAGGTGAGTAGAAAGTACAGCTACGAATGCACAGATGAACAGAGAAGCCATGCCATGGGAGTAAGAAACACGTGGCAGGAATGCTACAGAGTCTATTAGAGAGAAAAAAAGGGGGGGGGGAGATATGAGGGAATACATCTGCTCCTCTGCAGTGAGCTGGAAAACTGCAGGTGCAGGAACCTGGATATTTCCATGGGTAATAATTGAATTTTGATACAAACAACTAGGCAACCTTGAGAGAAGAGAGAGATGGAACTAAGACAATGAAGGAAGACATGACATCCTTATTAGGACAGATGCAATTTTCTTAACCAATGCTGAAGCAGATTTTCTTGTGGTTTTCCTTAGGATGTAAATTTCAGCTGTAGCAGAGTCACAGCTTTGTATACAGCTATGATTATGTTTTCTGGAAGACACACGTTTCATTCATTTTTATAAGTTCAGTTGTTCCTTGCTCATTTTCTCTGTTTCTGGAAGAATATCAATGAAGAAATACCATCTAGATATGTAAAACATATCAATAATACAGACATATCTACGCTTATACCTATATCTGTGTATGTATACATCTAAGCATATCTATCTATCTATCTATCTTTCCATATATCTATCATCTATCTACCTATCTACCTACCTACCTACCTATCTTTTCTATCTACAGTTGACTTTCATAGTCATGACTTGGTGTTTACTACAGGCAAAGAAATTCACAGACAAAAAACATCACTTTCATAGGATTATGGAGAAAATACTGACTAGCTATACTAGCTATATACAGTTGTATTGTCATATATTCTTCATATATTCAGACCCAAATAGGGAGGGCAAACATTTACTGATTTCATGTCAAAATATTGTTGTTCTTACTCAATATATTACATACTGTCTCATCAAAGGTGTTTTTGTGTGTACAGAATTTACTTCTTCAGAATTTAAATACCTACGAACTTGGAAATTACCTTATTTTGGTTTGTCTCTGTTGTCAAACAAAAGAAAAATGTTTTATTCTTCATCATAAGAGATAGAAGTCGTGCAGAACAAGCATGTCATAATAGCAATTACATTTTTATTTTAACGTTCTTGTGTATGTGTGCCTGCAAGATTAATGGAGGTCTGAATATGAGTAGAGATGATCTCTGAACATTTTCCAGATATTGAATCCAGGGCAGGACGCAGAGTGTGCTGCTTACCACCATCTCACCAACAAGGACCCAACAAAAGCAAGAAGGACCTTTGCATACACAAAGGAAGATTTATGATAGTGGCTCCGGATGCCAATCAAACTAGGTTAATCATTAAGTGTTTTTGAACTAACTTTAAAAAGTGTTTTCTAAGGTCTTCTTCCTTATTTTGTGCATTTTCATTTGGGTTTAAAATAATTTTAAAAATTGTGAAAAAGAAAATTGTCCCTGTCGTGAGCAGGATAGAAGCAGTCCCAGATTTAGTTTGGGTAGGAGCTAACCAAACTACATTGTGTTGCAAGTACAAGACTCATGTTTAAATGATTCAAAGTTGCTGGAAATAGTTTGCATATTATTATTACTTTTATTGCAATTTTATTGATTTGAAGATCTTACTTCAAAAAAAGGAGCTCATGCCATATATTAAAGCTAAGATAAATATCTGGATTTCATATCTCTAATACATCATTTATTTAACCAAGAGTTGAAAATAAGAGAGAGAATAATATGCATTATGATAGTCACATAGTTATCTTGGTTAACTAGTTAGAACACAAGACCAGCCCCTGCCTATTTGCTCAGTGGATAGAGCATCAGCCTGCGGACTGAAGGGTCCTGGGGTTCGATTTAGGTCAAGAGCAAGTGGTTGCAGGCTCTTCCCTGGGCACATGCAGGAAGCAACCGATTGATATGTTTCTCTCACATCAATATTTGATATTTCTCTAAATCTTTTGCTCTCTCTTCTACTCTCTAAAAATCAATGGAAAAATATACTCAGGTGAGAATTAAAAAAGAAAAAAACACAAAAAAGAACATAAGACCAGACTACATTTTAGTTTGTTTTGTACTAAATTAAAAAAAGAAAATACAAGATAAAGTACAAAAGGTCAACAAGATATTAACAAATAATCTAAATATTTTAATGAGTTGCTTTGGAAATGTCACATTTTAAATGATATAATTTTAAAATATATTTTATTGACATTTAAAAATATATTTTATTGATATTTCATCGAGAAGAAGGAAGAGGGATAGAGAGTCAGAAACATCAACATCGATGAGAGAGAAACATCAATCAACTGCCTCCTACACACCCCCCAGAGGAAGGAAGAGGACTAGAGAGTCAGAAACATCAATCAGCTGCCTCTTGCACACCCGCACTGGGGATGTGCCCTCAACCAAGGTACATGCCCTTAACTGGAATTGAACCTGGGACCTTTCAGTCTGTAGGCTGACATTCTATCCACTGACCTAAACCAGTTAGGGCTAAATGATATAATTTTAACTATAATCAAATCA
Source organism: Vespertilio murinus (assembly GCA_963924515.1). Taxonomy (NCBI): domain Eukaryota; kingdom Metazoa; phylum Chordata; class Mammalia; order Chiroptera; family Vespertilionidae; genus Vespertilio; species Vespertilio murinus. Next base: position 188,553,203 of record OZ004706.1, on the reverse strand, counting down.
AAACATTTTAATAGTGGCATTAAGCAGACTCAAAAACCAGAGAGTGTGAAGAGAGAATGGGACATTGCTCCCCTGTGGGGAGCTCACGTGGCACCCATTTCCCGAAGGGCCTTTCTTTCAGTGCCAACTTCCAATGAGATCACAGCCATGGTGGTTCCTCCAAGGGCTGCATTCCTTTTTCTGTTTTCTACTTCTGTCGATAGGCTGGGGCTGGTCTTGTGTTCTAACTAGTTAACCAAGATAACTATGTGACTATCATACTGCATATTGATTGAATATATATTCAATCAATAACATTTTTGAATGGCACGCTTCATTTTTAACATCATAGAAATTGTCAAACACAAAGGTACAAAATGTGGCTTTAAGAATGATATGTTTTCACTTTTGTTATATCTCTTTCCTTTGCTGACTTTTGGTATAGTATTTTAAAGCAATCTCATATTATCTCATTTGCTCTATAATTTCATTAGCTTCTCTTATTGATACAAACCTCCCTTTTAATGGAATCACTATGCCATCCTTATCCCAAATTAAATTATAATATATGGTGCCATCAATATTTAATTTCCCTGAAAACATATTTTAGAGTGAGTCTGTACACATTACCAAACAACATCCACGTTTCGCATTGTTGCCCAAGTGCATGAACTTTTTATTAACTAAAAATTTTCCCCTTTTGTCATACATATGACATGCTAGACAAAATGGATCACTGTATCCATATAATTCCATCACATGAAATTGACTAATTGTTTATTTGTGGTGTAATCCACCTGGTTCTTCTATCTCCTACACATTATGTTAGCTGGAGAAGCCAGAACCAAGTGCAAAACAGACATGTCTACCTGAACTTGGCGCAGGAATCTCTAACCATACATGCTAAAAATCATACAATCTCTTCCTCTCAAGCCTGTACTCATTGTGTATTATCTCATTTAAAGGAATAAAATATATTAGGCAAGAAAAATAAAACTAGGAATACACTTTAAATATTCCACTGCCCTCAATCCCAGATATCCAGTGGGCATTATAGCTTGGCTTTACTACTATACAGCTTCCATCAATTTTATTTCCTTTATCTTTACCCTACTTCCAGAGTACATGAACTCATCAGTCTCTTGCTGAAAGCTTCTGATGGGTTAAATATGATTTTTCAATTGCCACTATGGTAATCAATACCCTTCAGATTATGCTGAAGTTAAATTAATATTCACTTAGTTATTTTTAAGTGTCTGTGCCTTTATTCATATGGCCCTCCATGCCTGTAATGCGGTTCCCTCCCATTCCAAATTGATTACACTCAGTCATGTATAACAGGAGTCACACTTTTTCTTTCCCATCTTGAAACTGATTCATCTTTCCTCCAACTTGAACTTAATTATTCATATTTATGGGGCTAATGTTTCCTTCCTTGGGGTATACTCTCCAGTTATGTGTATGAACAAATAAACGGGAAATAAACTTAGCACAGAATAGTGCATGCACAATGGGAAAAGCATCAAATAAAGTGGACATGGGAACACACAGATTTCAGAAAGCTCCCTTGGAGATTAAAGTGACATTGAAACTAAGATCTCAGAGTATCATACTGAACGATAAGGAAACTATGTTACAGGGTAAAAGAATAAGGTTTTGTAAAGGCTTTCATTAAGAATGTACTATTTTAAGAAAATTTTAAAAGAGCTAGAGAGTGGTAGACTCTCCATTGCTGGCTCTGATGGTACAATTAGTTTTTGATAAGCCCTCTCATTTAAACAACTTAAAAACAGAAAAATAATGTAAGATTTTCAGAATTGGACAGAACCTTGAAACTTGAGAGATGGGAAATGATCAGATGAGACCCATGATCACCTTGCCTTTCTGCCTGAAGGTATTTATTGGACACCGGTACAGGGTGGGGGCGGAGCACAGGGATTTCTGTGAGCTCTGGAGACAGTCAAGTTCAGAGGAGGTAGGTTCGCCAAAAATCGTCAGAGTACTGGTGAATAGGAGGCTACCCAGATAAGAAGCTCCAGACATCTACATAAGTGCCCCCTTGAGTCTTTTATTGAATGCTAAGATAACCTTTCAGAGGAAAAGAATAACTGATGGGAAATGAAGCTCAAACCACCACAACTCACAGGCCGAGAGATCCCAAGTCTGAACAAAGCAGAGTGATTTCTTAAATAGCTGAAGCATTCAGTGGGGATCTTATAAAGGTCAAGACTTTGAAGTTGAGCTACACTAGTTCTAGGTTACTGCTTCCTCAAACTCCACCTTAAAATATCATAAAATAGAGCTTCAATAGATTTACTTTATCCTCAAATACATTGATTTTCTTCCTAGCAAAACACAATCCCTTTTAGGATCCAACACCAACATCTAGGAACTCAATACTATGGTACTCACAATGACCAATACACTACAATAACAACAAAAAATAGTAGACTAATTAAAAATCATGAAAATGTGACCCATAACCAGAAGAAAAAATATATAAAATAGATACAAATGGCAAATAAACAGAAATAGTTGGCATGTTCAAGGCTTTAAAGAAAAATACATATTGTAATAAAGAAAATTATGGAATCATAGAAAAAATCAAATGAAACTCTATAGTTATAAGTAAAATATCTAAAACCAAATATTTACTGGATATGTTTAACACATTAGAAACTTCAGGGGAAGAAAAGATTAATGAACTTGAAAACATGGCAATAGAGATTATCCGAACTGAATCACAGAAGGTAGGAAGGGAGGGAGGGAGGGAAGGAAGGAGGGAGGATGGAAAATATCAGTGTTCCATAGATTACCATGAAAAAGTCTAACATACATGAAGTTAGGGTCCCAGATAAGGGGGCACACCTTTTGAAAATATAGATAGTGGGAATATTCTAAATTTTATGGAAATAAAAATACAAATCTACTAATTCTAAAAGTTCATTAAACTCTAAATAGAATAAATATTCAAAATCACATTGAGCTTCATAATAACAATACTGCTGAAAATCAATGATAAAGATAAGGTATTAAGAGTAGCTGGAGAAAAAAGTTATTTTATGCACAAAGAAATAAATATAGAAGCATCACTGATATTGCATCAAAAACAATGCATACCAGGAAACAGTAGAAACCCATATTTAAAAACATAAACATGATAAAAAATATCATGCAACCTTTTTTATAATCAGAGGGAAAAATAGGAAATAATTTAGAATGTATGAATGATACTGTTATCAAAGTTGACCTAATAAATGAACTCATTTATAATACTCTATAACTGTTCGTTGTTGAACAAATATTCTTCCCAAGTACACAATTAATATTTCTAGGATAGATAATACATTAGGCCATAAAACAAGTTTTATAAGTTCAATATAACTAAATCATGCAATGTATGTTCTCTAAATCAAAGGAAATTGACTAAAAGTGAAAAGATATTTAGCAATATCCAAATATTTTTAAATGAAGTAAAAACTTATAAACAGCCTATAGATTTTTTAATTAGAAAATATTTTGAGTTAATTAAATTCATGAAAGTTTTTCAGATGTAAAAATATTATAAACATTTTGGTTTAACTGTTAATATTAAAAAATAATGATATAGCCAAAACCGGTTTTGCTCAGTAGATAGATTATCGGTCTGTGGACTGAAGAGTCCCAGGTTTGATTTCGATCAAGGGCATGTACATTGGTGTGGGCACATCCCTGGCAGGGGGCATTCAGGAGGCAGCAGGTTTATGTTTCTCTCATCGATATTTCTAGCTCTCTATCCCTCTCCCTTCCTCTCTGTAAAAAATCAATAAACCATATTTTTTAAAATAACAATATAAACTCAATGATCCTAACTAGCGTCTTTCAAAATATAAAAGGCACAATTATAACATTACTATTGAATAAATAAAAATGATATTTATAAATATTCCAACTGAAAAAATCTCCAGATAAAAGATTTTACCTGCAATTTTTTTCAATTATGTACGAAAAAAAAATGACATCAAATTTACATACACTCTTTAAGAAACAAATGCTTTCCAACTGGTTTGTAAAAATAATATTACTCCTATACCAAATGCAGAAAGAGATATTACTAGAAAACAATAGTGCAATTATGAATATGCATGACAATGAAAAGAAAGTATTAGCAACTCAAATCCAACAATATATAAAACAGCAGCATGTTTGAACCAAGTTGGACTTAGTTCATCAATGGACATCAAACTATACAAGGTGCCACACTAGAAATTAATAGAGGAAAACCATATGACCATCTATATAGATGCCAAAGAACATTTTACAAAATTCAACATCCATTAATAATAAACTATCTCACCAGACTAAAAATAGAAGAAGACTTCCTCAATATGATAAAGGGCATCTATACATTACCTACATGTAACATATTTAATGGAGAAATCTGAATGGTTTTTCCATATTATCAGGAGAAAACCAAGATGTCTTTTCTTACTGCTTCTATTTGTGGTGCAGTTCCCAAGCAGTTGAAAAGGCAAGAAAATAAGTAAGACCAAAGAAAATACTATAAATATTGGTAAAACTTTCTAATTCACAAATAATTTTAATTGAGTCTATAAAATATGAGAATTAATAAGTAAATATGTTTTCAGAGAACAGATCAATAGGTAAAAATTAATTTTATTTCTATGTAACAGCAAAAAATTATACTTTTGCTGTAATAACAATGTCTTCTATCATTATGTAAAACCTAAAATATTTAGGGAGAAATTTAACAAAATATATGTGACACCAAACATTTAAAAGTAGAAAAATTAAGGAAATTCCAAATAAATTGAGAAATATTCTATGATCTTTGATTGCAAGGATCAATATTACTATGATATTATTTCCAAATGTATCTTTAGAGGAATGAAATTCCTCTAAAATTCTCTGTAGGTATTTTTATTTTATTTTAAGAAATTGTCATCTGGCCAAAACCGGTTTGGCTCAGTGGATAGAGCATAGGCCTGCAGACTGGGGGGGTCCCGGGTTCAATTCCAGTCAATGGCCTGTACCTTGGTTGTGGGTGCATCCCCAGTAGGGGGCGTGCAAGAGGCAGTTGATCAATGATTTTTCTCTCATTGATGTTTCTAACTATCTCTCTCCCTTCCTCTCTGTAAAAAAACAATATATATATATATATATATATATATATATATATATATATATATATATATATATATATATTGTTATCTGGCCAGTGTTGATCAGTGGTTGAGCATCAACCCATGAACCAGGAGGTCACTGTTTGATTCCTGGTCAGGGCACATGATCTGGTTGTATCTTGTTCTGCAGTAGGAGGCTTGCAGGAGGCAGTCAGTTAATGATTTTCTCATCTTTAATGTTTCTATCTCTTTCTTTCGCCCTGCCTCTTTATGAAATCAATAAATACATTTAAAAAATAGTCAAGAAGGTTCTAAATTTAAATGAAAAAGGAAGACCTAGAATAGAAACAACAATTTTGAAAAATAACAGAGTAAGACAGAGTGCATTAACTATTCCAAGAATTTATATAAAGCTATAGAAATCAAGACAATTAGATGTTGAAATAATAGAAATAAAGATTGACACAAGACAATAGAGTCTAGAAATAGACCCACAGTTGGTTTCTACTAAGGCCTATGTTAATAAATCTGGAAGGACAGATTTTCAATAAATATTGTTGAAAGAATTGAATATCCATTTGGAAAAAAAAAGTATGCAGTAGTATCAAAATAAATATAGTAAATGTGATATATACATCTTTAGCATAATTTATTTTCTTTCTACTTTAATACTTGTGAGTTAGTAAATAAATCCAAATAAGTCTACTTATATGCAAAGATTTGTACATCAACTAAATATACTGGAAAGTCCAGGAAATACTCAGGGCTATTAATAACTAAGACAACTTAGGGTCATGAGAATATTTCTCGCTACAGTTTCTAAAAGAGCTTGCCACAAAGAAAACTGTAGACCAGAATTCTCTACTTTTAAAGATTCTGAAGGAAAAGTAAAGATTGTCGTTGTTAAAAGTTGTATAGTTCCCTTCTTTTGGATGCATTTAAAAGTCTCCATCTTCAAAGTATCTTCTCCTTACAAGAGAAATGGGTTTTTCCAGAAAGTCTCTGATTAGAAAGCAATCAAAGAAAGGTAACTAAGAAGAACCCCCCAGTGAAAGCTACTTGGTAATCGGCTCTCTTGCCAAACCATGATGTACCTCACTTCCTATTCAGAAATTTATTTAAGATAAGGAAAGTCTTCATTACTGTGGCCCTACTATTTCTTAGAGGATTTAAGCACAAATCCTCTAAGAAATTTCAACCCATATGGGTTACTATGATCACCACAAAAGACTTACAAATGCTAAAAAAAAAAAAAAAAAATCAGATCCAACAATGTCAGAAAGACAATTATATATAACCTTTCATAGCACAAAATAATAATAACAACACCCTGAATATAAACTAAAGGAAAACCATAAAGTAAGGCTGTCTGATCTGACCTATAGAAATAACTTACCTTCCTAAAATATATTTATATGAACTATAATACTTAAAATATGTTATTCAGAAAAAACATTCTGCATACTTATCACATATGCTTATATCTTACATTTTAAAGTAGTTTTATTGCAGCATACAGTGATATAAATTATGCGATTCATAGTCTCATTTTATCCATTATTACTTTTGAAAACTATAGAAATGTGAGTCTCTTTGTTACAAAAAAAAAGTTTTCAGGCACAAGGGCAATTTGAAGATTGCCATCTTTGCTCTCTACAAGCTGAATCCTCTGTGCAGCTTGGCTGGCATTCCTGCTTCCCTCAGGCAAATTTAATCCCCTCTTCACTATTTTATCAAGCTCTGTGAGCACGCTGCTGTTGTTAAAGGTATCACAGTCCACCTGAGTCACTGCCCATCTTTCCTGCTAGACTGTGACATCCCTAAGTTCAAAAGAGAATCTCATTTATTCATCTTTTTACTCTCAGTGCCTTGAATTGTTCCATGCATATTAGAAAAGCATAAACTTCTTAGGGATCAATCTTTAATTTAGATTGAATTAAAGGTTTATAGATTCTAAATCTATATAGATTCTCTTTGGATATATTTTCCTATCCATATTTCCATGTTGCAGTAATCCTCTTAGCTTCTATTTTGGATTCATCTTTTTTGTAGGATGCAGATTTATGTATACACTACCCTCAACTATTGGAGAATTACAAAAGACTAAAATTATAACAAAACCATTAGGCATGGTCATCTGTCATGAGCACTTGTGGTTTTCATCCATATTTAATTCTGTGTAAGACACACTGCATAGCTACATGGGGAAAAAAACAAAAACTCATGAAAATAGTCTTCTTGTGATTACACATATAAATTTCAGAAGTTATTAATTTATACTCCATATCATTTTAACTATTCAATTTAAAAACATTCAAATGGTTAATGGTTAGTAAAAATATTACAAATAAAAGCAAATAAATTCAATTTAAATATTGTGTTATTGTTTTTCTTATACTGAATGGCTTTATAGCAAAAATAATTCACAATTTATATTAGCACAAGCTTCACAGTCTTCCATTCTGCTTTTGTTTTAATAATGATCCTTGACTTTTCAAAGAGAAATCCCACTATGTTGGCATGATTTCTGCCTATGTTCTCTATATTCCTTTATTCCCTATTTTTCATTTATTAAACATTTTGCTAATTGAGATGTATTAAATTTCTTAGTCTTGCTTCTTTTATCCATAGCTGAATTTATGAACATAGAAAGAGGGAAATAGAAATGATAGAGGCATATGTTAGTTATTTGTAAGTGGGGATGTTTGAGCTTAATTTGATATGATTTCTCTTGTATTGTATGGTAATAGGGCAGGAAAAATTCAGAGAGTTGTCATTAATGGAAATCCTAAATTAATTTAAATATCTATATCTATCTATCTATCTATATCTATCTATCTATCTATCTATCTATCTATCTATCTATATAATTGATTTTACAGAGAGGAATGGAGAGGAGAGGGATAGAGAGTGAGAAACATCTGATGAGAGAGAAACATGCCCTCTACTGGGGTTTGAGCCAGCAACCAAGGCACATGCACTTGACCAAAATTGAACCTGGAACACTTCATTTTGTGGGCCAACACTCTATCTACTGAGTCAAATTGGTAAGGGCAAAAATGTTATAATATTAAAACATTAGGATTGAATTAAATACAATGATCAATTTGAGAACTGCTATCTTGACACTGTTGAGTCTTCCCCTGATGACTGTGGTGTGTGTCTCCATGGGTTTGGTTCTTATTTGATTTCTTTCAGCAATGTCCTTTGGCTTTCCATGCACATGTCTTAAACTTATCTGTTAATATATCATTTTAAAATGTTACTTTAAATGCCTTTTTCATTTTTTTTATTTTGATATTTTTTTGCTTTTAGTTTGTATAATGTTGGTATAGAATAAAACAATTTCCTTTGAATTATTGCAAAAAATGATCACAAAAAGCCACAGAAGTAGAGAACTAGAAAACAAATATTATATCCTTGAGTAGGAAAACCCTATGTCAAAAAGGCATGTCTTCATGATAAGCTAATTTAAGCATTTATGGCAATAGCAACAAAATCACATTTTAAAAAATTTGACATATGCAAATGTGATTTAAATTTTCATATCAAAAACAAACAAGTGTAAGTAATTATTAGTCAAAATATTCTGAAGAAAAACAAAATGAGCAAAAAGAAATCTGCAAGTTATCTAACTTTTTACACACTGTAAAATGTATTTTGGGTACAAGAATAGATAAAAGCAAGATAACAATATACAGATTTAATGCAATCTCCATTAATATGTAAAGAAATATAATGAGAAATCATCAGATCTGTATGGAATCACAAAACAACTTGAATAGTCAAAACAATCCTGGAGAAAAAAAAAGAATGTTGTTGGAGGTATCATGCTGTCTGACTTCAAATTTTACTACAGAGCTACGAGCATCAAAACAGCATGGTATTGGCAGAGAAACAGACACACAGATCAATGAAACAGAATAGAGAGCCCAGCTATAAAACCACATGTATATGGTCAGATAATTTTCGACAAAGGAGTCAGAAATGCACATTGTAGTAAAGATAGTCTCTTCAATAAACGATGCTGGGAAAACTGGAAAGCCTCATGCAAGTGAATGAAATTGGATTCCAGTTTGTCCCCATGGACAAAACAATAATTCAAGATGTATCAAAGACATAAACATAAGACCCGAAACTATAAGTTACCATTACACTTAAGAAAATTATAGGTACTGAACTTATGGACCTGGGTCATAGAGAATGTTTAATGGACTTGACCCCAAAGGCAAGGGAGGTAAAGGCAAAAATAAATGAATGGGACTACATCAAACTTAAAAGCTTCTACATGGCTTCTGATAGCACAGAAGCTACTAATGACTGACGCAAAGGACTTAGCTAGCCTGAGAAGCTCCTGTGAGTTGAAGTTGGGAAATTTTGCTCATCAATAGGAAAATAATAATTTAAGTAAGTTTATACCTATCATATTCATTTATATCTATGAGTTATTAAATAATGATATTTATAAAACAGTTCATTGCTGAAGGTTTGAGGGAAATAAATATTTAAAAACAAGTAATTTATGGGGGAAAATCAAACATTTATCTTGCTTTTTCTGATACCACTGATACAATATAACTGAGGAGGGTATGTTTTTATTTATAATAATACATGCTGATATGTACACACAAAAAAGAAAGATGAGATTAAAATAGAACCATTTTCAACTTCTGGCATATTATGAGATTTAGGCAAAGATCACCAACAGCTGCCAACATCAAAGACAAAAAGACCAGACAACCTGGAACTGGTGATGGGAAAACAATTTATAGAAATTGGAGAACAGTGTGTTAAAGTACACCGTGTCATGTTTATGCACATATACCTGTAGCCACTTTACAAGTTTTCTACTATCAATACTTGAAAATTAGTTTTATCCAAGTGTAAGATTTAAAATTTTTAAATGTTACATTTTTCCATTTTATCAGGATAAAAAAAATCAAATTTACAAAAATGTGCCAAGAGAGGAAGATATTTCCTATTGAAAATACTATCTCTCAATGGAGAGAGTCTGGGTCTCTGAATGAATTGTCTACTTTGATAGCTATACAGGCCTTCACCGCAGGGTGCATCTCAAGTCATGGTTAAGTGAAGAAATTACCTTCTCTTTGTTCTTTTTTTATTATTATTATTGATTTTTTTTTTTACAAGAGGAGAGGGGTAGAGAGTTAGAAACATCGATGAGAGAGAAACATCTATCAGCTGCCTCCTGCCAAACAAAGTACATGCCCTTGACCGGAATCGGACCTGGGACCTTTAAGTCCACAGACTGATGCTCTATCCACTGAGCCAAACTGGTTTTGGTTATCTCTTAATTCGTATTGCTCACTATCAACTTTCCCTGACCAACCTCTGCACCCCAGCTGCCTCGCAATACATCTAGAATTTTAACCAATTAATTTGACTCCTTAATTGAATTAAAGATCACTGTTGAAGAGTAACCTGAGGATCTAGGAATTGTTACATGTTAAAAAAAGATACTGAAAAAAAAAGACAAAGTTATTTTTTTAAAGATTTTTAGATGGCGGTTTTACCAAAGGAAAGAAAAGAGAACACTAAGACTAATGTAAGCTTTTTCTGAGGATCTCCAAGTAAAATATCAAGCTAAATCAGTGTACAGGTTTCTGAACCCTGGGGATCCCACTAAAAGAAAGCAGTGGATGAGATTTAGACAGGAAAAAAAAATGTCCAACCTCATGTGATCTTTACTCTATGTTTCGAAAAGTATAATGCACCTTGCTTATTGACATCAGTAGAATAATCTCCTGAAGCATAAAAGGAGCATAGCCCTAATGGCGGGATAAATATTGTCCTATCTCCATTAACAATTTTATTTTCACAAATAATCACTTACTGAAAGCATGATTTACTGGATGGATCTACTGTGCCCAGAGGCCCATGGGAGTTTTCAGATGCTCTAGCCAACATTGCTGAAATGGAAACTTGTAGCTTCGGTGCCCAGATATAAGCAGTAATTTATCTTTATTTCCCACAAAACCATGTTTAAATTTTCAGAACCATTTATTTTTCAAGACTTGTTCCTTGTACTTATTATTCTATAACTTCTGAAATTAACACAAATAATAACATTGTATTGATTCTAATGATTTCAAGGTGGATTTCAAATACTTTTCCTGTTTCCAAAGAGTAACCTGACCTAGTCAGTTTCCAGTCAACCCTACCTACTGACTGCCCATACCTGATCAAACTCAGCCAAGAGTAGCCAATTTGAGCTCAGATCAAAAGTACCACTCAACCAACACACAGCATTGACATAAATTGTTGATGTTTGGTTTTGTTTCTTTTTACCTGTAATTATCGGAATAGCTTTTTGCTTAGCATTATTGTGAAAATTCACAACTAATATAAGGGGAAAATGTGTCATGGGAAGAAGTATTAAAAACTATATTTAAAAAAAACAACATATATTTTTATTGATTTCAGAGAGGAAGGGAGAGAGATAGAAATATCAAAGAGTAGAGAGAATCATGGATCAGCTGCCTCCTGCATGCCCCACACTAAGGATTGAGCTCACAACCCAGGCATGTGCCCTGACCATAAGTCAAATCATGACCTGTTGGTTCATAGGTCAAACCTCAATCCATGAGCCACACTGGCCAGGCAAAATTGTCTGTCTTCTACCTAATTACTAAAATTAGGGCTCTACATGTGTAGAGTACCTGAGCCATTTTTCATATTGAACTATTTGTCATTTCATGTAATCACCTTATCCGATTATGTTAAGAAGTTAATTAATGAATAAAAATGTAGGTTATGCATTTAATCATTCTTAAATTATGTATGGACAATCTTGGGGCAGAAGTCCTCTCGCTAGAAGGTTGGCTTTAGCTTTCTTTTCCTAGCCTAGCAGTGTTTGCCGCTTCTGACATCTTACTTTAGAGCTTCTAAGCATCACTAGGTCTCCAGCAATGATACTAACGGATTTTATGTCCTTCTAAAACCAAAGAAGGCCTACTCCCCATCAGAATGCGCTGTCTTTAAAGCTCCAGCCATTCCACAGTTGCTTTTGGAAACAGGTACAACTCCTCGGGATTCAGTTCAGCGAGCTGTCCTTTTCCCTTCCATCTGTCGCATCATCTCTTCTGACACACGCGGCCCTGCAGCCTGCAGCTGGGAGTTAGCTTCCTGATTGAACATGTCCCCTCACGTGACAGAGGCAGCAGATCCACTGGCCAAACCCTTCAGCAGCATGATGCTGGCAGGGATTCCTGGGGGCTCAGCCTATACATAGCCTTCCCCGTCAGCTTTCCACACACTCCACTGAGAAACTGCTCCCCTGCCAGCCTGATTGCCCCTAAATGCCCTCTCCTGCATGCCTGGTCACCCCTAACTGCCCTCCCCTGCAGGCCTAGTCACTCCTAAATGCCCTCCCTTGCAGGCCTGGATCCCCCCAAACTGTCCTTTCCTGCAGTCCTGGTTGCCCCCAACTTCCCTCATCTGCTGCCTGGTCAACCCTAACAGCCCTCCCCTATAAGGTTGATCGCCCCCAACTGTCCTCCCTTGCATTCCTGGTCCCTCCCAACTGCCCTCCACTGCTGGCCATGGTGTGTTGGCCTTCTTGTGTCCACATGGGGACAGCTATATTTGACCACCATGGGGGCAGCCATCTTGTGTGCTGGGGTGATTGTCAATTTGCATATTATTCTTTTATTAGATAGGATGACCACATAAAATAGCAAAGATTTAGAGAAATCCAATAAGAATATAAAAACAGTAAGCTTAGTAAAGTCTTTCCCAGCATACAAATAAACATCAATTGCTTTTAAAATTTTAATTACTATTAAAAAGATAATATGTCCCTCTCCACATTGTACTTTTCCCCATCCTGTTAAACATGTGGTCCCTTTTATTTCATGGTCTGTATAAGGAGTTTCCACTGCCTGTAAGTTTCCTAACTGCCACCTACCTTCCATGATCACCTTAAAGCTATGTCCTAGGGTCACACACACACACATGCACACACACACAACACATCATTCTACCAATGTATTTTCCATCCCTAAATTAATGTTATTTTCTTCTCCATTTATAATCGATTGAATTTTTAATCACAATATAATGACTGCCAACAGTCAAGTGATATTTTCTTTTCCTAATTTTCACTAATACAAAATTCTGGTAATTCTTGAATATATGTATCATTATCCTTGAAAATCATTAATAAAGCTGTTCACATCAACAAAATTCATATACCTGTATTTAGAAAGTATAATATCATTCCCCCAGATAAAATAATAAACTGTAAGAAAGTATCTCTCATTCTCTATAGAACTTGGGAACAAAGACAACTTTCTAACTAAGGCAGCACATTAGGGCAATTATCAAAATAAAAATGAGGCTTCATTATAATTATCATTACTAACTGGGCGACAAAGCAAACACAGAGACAATGGAGAAAATCCGATGCTTAGGGAGCACTGCAGGTTAAGGTCACAATGGGATTTTGCAAAAAATGTAAATAAAAGAAGACAGATTATATTTGAACACAAATAAAATAATTTATCTTAAAATGCATCTATTTACTTGTATTTTGAGATTCAAAAATTTCAGTAGATTATAAAGATACTAAGTCCTATGTTCATAAGCTGCATTCGGAATTACTTATTTTCCTAAAAGTTTAGATGTAGTGTTAAGGTCTCTCTAGAGAATTTATTTTCTTTTGTTCCTAGATGTTATTATCAAAGAAAAATGGGTTCATAAACAAGTCAAGGTTGCTAAGAAACTTGTATTACTTTCTAAATTGGCTTGTTAAGTAGGATAATAATATAAAAAAAGTACTTTAAAATTCATCTGATTAGGTTTTGTACATTTTCTGCCATCTTATAAACTATGAATGATTCTAGCAATAACAAAAATATATTAACTCTAGAGCAATTATTGCTCCATATGAAACTTAAGGCCATGAAGCAGTAATACAGTTTTTAAAATCAAATACCTTAGAGATTATCAGAAAATCCTTCATTAGAACACTAATTTCTTCTTATTGATGGGGACACAAAATAGCTGTGTAACTATCATAACTACCAGAAATCTGAGCTTATAGTCAGCTAATTTAAGAAACAAGATATGAAATTAGTATCCTGGGGCTAAAAACAAGCACTTAGAATTGAGATGTGACATTAATTAAAGTAAGAAAAGGACTCTAATATTACTGTGAAGCAATCATTATGCTGGGAGGAACATATAAAAAGAGAATTCGAAGTGAAGGAAACGTCTAATTATCTTGCTCGGAATGAGGTTCAAATGCAGTATCACGATCTTCCATATGAAAAATTACAGTTGAACTTCTGATAAATAATCTGCAGTATGCTCCTAACAAAATAAAATGAAAACAAAAAACAGAAACCATAAAACAAAAAAACAACAAAGGTATCTGATTACGGATACCCTTATACTAGTGCTCACTGGTCTCAAAAGCTAGGAGTGCATATAAAACTAAGAACCTTCATCTCATACAATAGAGGCCCAGTGCACGGAATGTGTGCACGGGCAGGGTCCTTAGGCCTGGCTGGAGATCAGGGACCATTGGGGCCTTCCGGCTGCCAGCCAGGGCCTCCCTTCCCAGCTGTAGGCTGTTGGCTGGGGCCTTTTTTTGTTCTGCACTGCCCCCTGTTGGTCAGCACACATCATAGTGAGTGATTGAACTGGTCTCACAGTCGGACTCCCAAGGGGACACTTTGCATATTACTTTTATATATTAGTATTGATTTTTTACAGAGAGGAAGGGAGAGGAATAGAGAGCTAGAAACATCGATGAGAGAGAACCTCGATCAGCTGCCTCCTGCATACTGCCTACTGGGGATGTGCCTGCAACCCAGGAACATGCCCTTGACCGGAATGGAACCAAATATCAATAGTGCAATGATTGAAATTTCTCTTGAGAGCCAATTTTTTTAAACAAAAGTCTTCTAACACCACTTCTTCAAAACAGACTCACCCAAACTGTGGTATGTTGTGGAAGAGCCACACTCAAGGTGCCAAAGAGCTGCATGTGGCTCGTGAGCCGCAGGTTGCCGACCACGGGCCTAAGCCACATCCTCTGTCTTTAGATTTAAGAAACAGCTTTTGGCACAGATGATACCTCCACCCTTGTTACTAACTTGTTCCTATGGCAGAGTATTAGCAATGACCTTGGAACACTACAGGTTATATCCCAGGAGATCCATTAGTACATAATCACAATTGTACTTCCAAACAATGCTAGAAACGCATTCGTGCAAAACAACTTGCAATGTGCAAATGATATTTTTAAACATACCACTTAGGAAGACAACATAGTGCCTATAGCAGCCAACACTCTATGTAAAGAATAAGGTTTTGTATGTACCGAAGAGAGGACTTTTACAAAATAATATTATGGTAAGATTAAGATATCGAGTGCCTCATGTTACTCTCAAGTGTGTACACTAGTATATCTGAAGATTCTCAAGGGAAGCTTGCCATAGTCTTCTCCCCAAACCTGGAATAAGGATCTTGGGAGTTAGGGGAAATTGAAAATGCATATTCACAACATTATGATTTTTTCTAATAAGGACTACTAGATTTAAATTTGGAAGGATTTATTTTGGCTCTAAGTACTCGCACACTATATAGTGAGAACTTATCTTAGAAAACAGAGAAAAAAGGGGAGAAAAAATGAGGACTAAACAAGCCATAGCAAAATTAAATAACTCAGAAGACAGATTCTAACTCAATGACAATGTCAGAAAATGATATGGCATCTCTGACTGTTTAAACTGTACAATAAATTAATATGGAGTTGAGGTCACAGAAACTGAAACGAACAATATTATTATCCACAGTAAAGACCAGCACTGAACTACCAGAAAGCCAAAGAGACATTCATTTGTCTTAAAACCTTAAGATAATACCTGGAAAACTATTCCATTATCAAATATTCATAATGCAGTATAGTTCTCACATATTAGGATCCACTGATTAAAAGGACACATTTTATGAATGACAATAAATACCGTCAGTGGTTCCCTTGAAACAAATGGCTCACTTATGCCTTTAACAAACAAGAACAAATAGGAAAAATACCCAAATCCAAATAACCCCATATTTTGTCCATCATTTTTCAAATAAGAATAATGTTCCATGCTTTTTTAAAAAATCAGTTTAGTTCACAACCTCAATAATCCATACTTGCTTTTTCCTCAAGTTAATTACTCCATCTTTATTTGTACCAGAAATGCTTTATCCGTCATCTCAATGCTAAAATATTGCAAATGTGTGTGATCAGATGTTGATATACAAAACAATACTGTATTATCTTGCTCCTTGGAGGACATTCTTAAATGAAATTGGCTTCATTCTCCCCGCCATCATGTGGCTGTGAGCGATTTCCCACCTCTGTCTGATCCGCACACTGAGGGCGGCGTCTCAGCCCAGAGCTGCTTTTGCACCATTAGTGTAAAGGTCAACACACTGGAAATGCCCAATTACTGTCTTAGACTTATTATGAAAATAGCTTGCTTAAAAGTCACAGATCCCTAGAAAGTTTTAGTCCATGAACCTGGGTGATTCTCTCACTTGGAGAAGCACCTGTGTAGGTTTCTTTTTTCTGTTTAAATTTATTGATTAAGGTATCACCTATTTGTCTTCACCCCCCCCACTTCAATCCCAAACCCCTCTCCATGAATGCCCCTACCCCCTTATTGTCCTTGACCACTGGTTAGGCGCATATGGATTCACACAAGTCCTTTGGTTGATCTCTCCCCTTTATAAGTTTTAAATGCTAAAAGCCCCCAAGCCTCCGGCAAATTCTTAGCAAAGAAGTTTTGTGAGCAAACTGCCAGATGCAGGAAAACCAGGCATGCGCCCCCGGCTCAGGGCCACGGGCAGGGAAAAGCCACAGAACACACTGCCTTCTTCCTAATCGTAGGAAACCAATTCTACACGACTTGCCAGTCGTTTATGGAGGCCTCCGGATATGCTTTGACTAATACGTGTTATTGATTCCAGGGTGAAAAGATGAATCCCCATGCAACCTGTTCAATCTCAATGGCCAATCTCCCACAGTAATCTGCTCCGGGTGTGCTTTGTGCTCCGTGCTATTCCGTTAGCTTCAACTATCCTCCACTTGCTGGTGGGTGATAAGGCCTGATGGTGACAGACTGATAAAAGTTTCCTCTTCCCGCTTTCTGAAATGGAGTTCCCAGGACAGATAGCATCTGGCAATCAGTGTGCCACAAAATCGCTTCCAGAGCACAGCGGCTGCAGCCCTCAAAGAATGAGAAGGAATGGAGCTTTTTCAATGCACATTGACATGTGTTTGGAGTACATTGAGGTGACCGGTTATGACTCAACTTTATTTCAAGGAGGAAATCAACACTCTCGAGAGAAGTTGTAATAGAAGCAGGGAAGGACGAGAGGAAAGTGAGGACAATGGATGGGTCAGGCCTTGGAAAATGAGTCACTTTCACTGAGCTGCCTCTCTATTCTCCGCAGGCAAAAGGGGTTTCTACACGCAACATTCAGTACACAGAGCAGAATGTAAGAAAAAAAAAAGAGAAAACTGTATTTTAGGGAGAAAAAGGGAAATGGAGTGAGAGAAAACAGTGGCAAGGTCAAAAACAGCAACACTGAATCATTGCAGGATAGTGTATCTTCAAAAAAGCGAAAGAGCCAAAACTGGTTTGGCTCAGTGGATAGAGCTTCAGCCTGTGGACTGAAAGGTCCCAAGTTCGATTCTGGTCAAGGGCATGGACCTTGGTTGTGGGCACATCCCCAGTAGGGGGTGTGCAAGAGGCAGCTGATCAATGTTTCTAGCTTTCTAACCCTCTCTCTACCTCTCTGTAAAAACTCAATAAAATATATATATATTTTTTTAAAAAAGCGAAAGAAACTAAAATATGAAAAACACGGTATTTTGTTTTAATGGAGAAAGTAAGAAGAAAATTAAATTTTGTATGACACAGAATTATGGCAAATAAAATAATTGCATGCTTACACTAAATTAACACTGCTCTGCTATTCAAAATATTAATAAAATAGTCTTTAAGGCCACTATGATCTGATTCATTAATGGTTCAGTAGTTCATACAATACCAGTAATCTGTTATGCAAGAAACTACCTAGCACACTTTATCTCCAATAATCATGAGACTCAGGTTTTGCTCTAAAAAGGGCACAAGATAATGAGAGGACAGAAAACCCTGTTAGTCAATCTGAGCTCCGAGCCCCCACTGGTCTGGAGGGCTCCAAGCCTCTCCAATTCCCTCAAGCCTCAAACAACCCTCCTGACCTCCTCACATTTGTCTGACAAATTGGACTGCAATGTTAAAAAAGGAAACAGGAAGCCCCAGCCTGTCTGGCTCAGTGGCTAGAGCGTCGGCCTGTGGGCTGAAGGCTCCCTGGTTCAGTTCTGGTCAAGGGTGCATGCCTGGGTTGTAGGCTTGATGTCCAAGTGTGGGGCATGCAGGAGGCAGCCAATCAATGATTCCCTCTCATCATTGATGTTTCCATCTCTCTCTTCCTCTCTGAAATCAATTTGTAAAAAGTAGTAATATCAAAAGAGAACTATCACCTTCCCCTCTCAGGCACTAACCCAGGCCTCTGCTTTTATATCCACCTACTTTGCCTTTCTTCTTGTTCCATGTGAATTATCCCCCGCTCTGCCTCTGATCGACCCTGATCTATATGTATAACATGATTTATTGTGATTGTCTCCTTCGTGAATCACTTTTTGCACTTGGCTTTTGGATCAATTCTCTCTCTCTCACTCTCTCTCTCTCTCTCTCTCTCTCTCTCTCTCTCTCTCTCTTCTCCCGCATCTCTGTTTTTAGACTTCCTGTGAGATTAAGTTCACCTTCCAGATCTCCAAATTGTGGGATGTCCCAGAGTTTATCATCCATTTTTCCTCTCTTTTGGGTCACATTTAATCCTATAGCTCTAAACAACATCTCTACACTTTCAGTTCTCAGTGAAAGATACTAGTCCTGATATCTATTGAAATATGGATTCCTATTTTAAGGGGGGAGTCGTGTATAAATAAAATAAAATAGAATAATCAACACCGGTTAAAAACCTAGTTACTACAATTTATTTAATTTAGGTTCAGGTTTTTTTGGAAACATAGAAAGATTCATTAGAAAGGAAAATATGATGGATATTATAATTTCCCTTTTCAGATGAAAGGAAGCATACTCTTTTGTTTGAAGAATAATGCTCTGTCTGGAACTGTATTCTATGAAGAACTGATTTTGTTGCCATTGAAATAAAGGATAGTACACAAATGAGATGTTTCTGAAATAATATTTGCATGATGACTCTTTGTGTAGTATTTTGATTCAACTGTTATTCAACACACACTATATCCAGATACCTTTTCTTCTATTTTTTTTAAAAAATAATCTCTCCAATTCCTAATTATTATGTGTATTTACATAAACAAGAGCCGAGGCTACGAGTTTGAGGGACTAAATTGGCTCCTTTTGTAAGTAGGAGAACCAGTTCTGAGCCTTGCATTCTCTCCCTTCCCATGAAGGACGGTGTTCAGTGAAAATTCTGTAGCAGAGAAACATGAAATCTCCACATAACTGTTTTATTAAAATCACAGAATAGAATGTTTTCAAAAGAATAACTCAGAGAAGTCATTCTCTGGTACTTTCACAAAAAGTCCAGATTCACAAGAATTTAGTGTGTTAATCTGATATATCATAGTTTATAAAACATAGAGGAATTTATGTTTTTCATGACCTACTTGAATTAAAGAATTATTGTGTATATGTGATATTTCACAATTAATTGGAATTGTAGGCAGGAAATATATACCCTGTCTAAGGTTCTTCTCTCTGAATATTAATGTGTGATGTTGCTACATGCCAAATATCTGATTAAAAGGAAATAAAGAGATGGATTAGATATGGTTTCTGTTCTCAGAAAGTTAACATGAATGAAAAATAACAGTATGATTGAATCACCAAACTGAGAATATATTTAAAAGAAAGGTCAAGCTTAAATAACCTTTCAGAAGTTCAACAAGTTACTGAAGTCTTACAGCTCCACAGAAATAAAGAAATAAATCCTATATAATAAAAGGGCAGTATGCAAAGCGATTGAACAGCAGAATGACCAGTCACTATGATGCGCACTGACCACCAGGGGGCACATCTCCACACAGGAGCTGCCCCCTAGTGGTCAGTGTGCTCCCACAGGGGAAACACAGTTCAGCCACAAGCCTGGTTGACAGCGGGCAAGCACAGCAGCCCACCTCCACTGCAGTGCTTAGGATGTCTGACTGATGGCTTGGGCCCATCGAGAGCAGGCCTAAGCTGCAGTCAGACATCCCCCGAGGGCTTCCGGACTGCTAAAGGGCAAAGGCCAAGCTCAGCCCCGCCTCTTCAAGTGCAAGAATGTCATGCACTGGGCCTCTAGTAAATAAATAAAATGGAAAGGCATTTCACTGACATTTTTTTAAAAATATATATTTTATTGACTTTTTACAGAGAGGAAGAGAGAGGGATAGAGAGTTAGAAACATCGATGAGAATCATCGATCAGCTGCCTCTTGCACACCCCCTACTGGGGATGTGCCTGCATCCAAGGTACATGCCCTTGACCGGAATCGAACCTGGGACCTTTCAGTCCACAGGCCGACACTGTATCCACTGAGCCAAACCGGTTTCGGCAATTTCACTGACCTTTAACCACATTTTTTTTTTTTTAATATCAAGTATCACTAAAATGAAATTCAATAGTGATAAAAATAGTTATTGTAATTTTCAGCGAAATGTTCACTTTCACCATATGAAAGTTAACTCATGTATTAGTATACTTGTATGTTAAAATATCTTGGATATGTGTATCTATATATAAAACAAAATACCAAAAACATTTGAAACATTCTTTTCAAGAATTTCCATTGAGTGCCAAATCTTATTTAACTGGCCATTCATATTATTAAACCTAAATCATATCTATCTCACACCAGGCTTTTCCTTAGAAAAGCATTATAAAGGCAATTTTTTTTTCTTTCCTTAACTAATGAAAAAATAAAAATAAGTATAAAAGATGTTTTCTTTTCAAGTTAATCTAAATATATATCTCAGAACCTGGAAAAATATCATGGATTTTCCTTTTATAGTAGCAGTGACCTTTTGCACACATATTTTGTTATCTTCACAATTATTTATGTTCTAGAGAAAAACAACAATCCTAGAAACCTTTACCATAACTGAAGTCAAAGACATTGGACTCTCATCCCAAGCACAACCTTTGGTGATATCTGAGAGTTAGTAAATAAATGAGGTTGGTTTACCCTGTATTGTGGTGTTTGTTTTTTTGTTTGTTTGTTTGTTTTCTTCTTATGTAGTATCTGATTTGGAGAATAATAGGAAATTATTCTGAGTTTGATTATAACTTCTTGAAATTTAATTTTTGTTTGTACTAGATAGCCCCCCAAGTCCAACAAAAAGCAAAAGGAAATTTCATGAGCTATGCCAGTGAAGCATTTTAGATCCAGGCAGAAATGTTCTTATTGCAAATTCTATGCAGTCTTCATAACAAGTGAGAAATTTAAAATCCATTTACTGTAGGATTTTCAAATTGTGACCCACTCTTATAATTTGATCATTCTATTCGCCTTAAAAAAAATCCATGTTTTATACAGAGTTCTTATTTCTGCTTGATGGGATTGCAACACTTAATTTCATAGCCAGAGCTTTTCAATTAGCACACACATTTGACAACCAATTGGATGGCAGTGTGACAGCTTCTGTGTAGCTTCAAAATTAAAAGCACCATCGACGGCCCAATGTATTCTAGATTGCTATTTCACAACAGAAATTAAACTGTGAGAGAAAATCAGTTGTCTGAAAATATAGCTTCACTTTGCTGAATTCCTCACTAAGACTTAAAGCCTGGAACACAATATATTTCAGTAAGTGAATTTTTTTTGGGGGGTGGGGAATCAAGAACTTATGAAAATTACCTTTTAAAATTGTTTGATTATGATTCAGTTGGGCAATTTAGCTCTACAAACATAAGATTATTTCGGAGACAATGTTAAACGATATCCCAAGGGGCTGGAAACTGAGGTCCACATAAAAGCCTGCAGCTTCATTTATTATTGCCAAACCTTGGAAGCAACAAGATATCCTAAAAGAACTGAGCTGTCAATCAGGGAGGAAGTTTGATGGATATGATGAAGGGAAAGAAGACAATCGGAGATGGCATAAAGATCGGTGGTTGCCAAGATGGGGGCAGGCTGGGACAAGGAAGCAGAGCACCAGAATGTTAGGGTAGTGGAAAATGCTCTGAATGATGCTTTCTGTGGGTGTATAACATTATAGATTTGTTCACACCCTTGGGTTTTCAACACCAAAACTGAGCCCTAAGGTAAACTTGACATTGGGTTTTAATGTTGTGACAATATGGGTTCATCCATTGTAATAAATGTGCCACTCCAGCGGGGATGTTGAGAATGGGGGAGACTATGCATATGGGAAATCTCCATATTTTCCTCAATATTGCTCTGAACTAAAACTTCTCTTTAAAAAATCTAAAAAATATTAAAAAACAATGTGCTGGCAAAAAGAACCCCAAACAGAGAAAAAATCTGAAGTGATTAAAAATCATTTCCAAATCCACTACTCAGAACTATTCATAATTGCTGAAGTTCCTTCCTTATTCCTTCTCTTCATCCCTCCCTCCCTCCCTCTTTCCCTCCCTCCTTCTTTCCATATCTCTCTTCCTCCCTTCATTCTTCCCTCCCTCCCTCCATTCTTTCCTTCCTTCCTTCATTCCTTCCTCTTTCTATCCCCCTCCCACAAATGACACACTAAGCAGTGTCCAGCTAATTGCAAAAACTTAATTCCCCCATTAAAGCAAAACACATGGCCATCTACCAGAGCAGAATAGTCATGTAAAACAGAGGCATAAATTTATTTCTAAGAGCCGTTTTCCCCTGTACTGTGGGTAGCATCCACAAGAGAACAGAATCAACAAATGGAGCGTGCCAGACACTTAAAAAAATATCTTTTAAGAAAAGTATCGTAGAATGTTTTTCTCTTGGTAACGACCGTGAGGCTCATTTAGCTCAAGTTCTTATTTCATGGAGAGAAATTGGTTATTTCATGTGTTGTTAATCTTTATATTTTGAAATACACATTTCTCCTTAATGTAATACAGTTTTCTTAATTAATTGCTATTGTACTGCCCCTTTAATTATTCTGCTTTTGCTTGCTGGATTTGTGTGTTGCTGTTTTTTTCAGTGTTTACTTGATGAACATTCCCTTCAAATAATCAGCATTTTGTTAACTTTTTTTTGAGTTTCATTGCAGTGTCACACAGATAAAAATATGAAAGTGTACGAATCTGGGTTTTGTTCATTTCACCCTCCTTCTTGTGACACATGGCTAACCATAAATACTGTTGAAGGATTTCTTAGACAAAATTTTAGAATAAGGTGACATTGCAGGGAGTGCTTCTCTGAAAGATTTTACCCCCAATAATAGCTGTTTTGTAAAACTTGGACTTGGTACAGCTGCTGAATTTTTGAGTTTCCTAGGAGACTGTAAGCTAGCGTCACTTTCTTAAAAAACGATGAAAGCTCTCTTTAGTCTGGGTCTATGCCTTGTTGATTCACAAGAATGAATCCTTTGATGAAAACACTAGACAAGAATGCATGCATTAGATGATGGGATTTAAAACTATGACAGAATTACAGGAAGTGGCAAAATCACAAAAGTATGACAAAATGTGAGGGCACATTACATAATTATATATGATTTTGTTTCCATTTTGTCTTAATCACCTTTCAGGAAAATAACAACGTAAGATGATGCCTTCCTTTCTCTTCTCTCCCTTTTTGTCTCTCTCTTTCTCTCTCTTTTTTCTTTCTCTCATTTTAAATAAATCTCCAAATCAAAAATGGGTTGAGTCACAGAAAAACTTTTTCAAATGGCTTTATAACACATTAGTGATGTTTTCTACTGGAATTTTTATAACTCGGCACCACTAGTTTAGAAAATCATCATAGATTTCTCATTTTAAGTAGCTCCATTTTCACCGCCACCCCAATTTATTATAGTGTTGTTTTTTTTACATCCTTAGCACTTAAACATTCTTAAATTTCATCATCTTGGCTTGTAATTGTTGTGATTCACACCCATGGGTAATTGAAGTGCCAAATAATCTAATCAAATGCCCGATTCAACTCCCTGAATCATGCTGCAGTGCTTAACACTTTCTGTGCTATACCAGAACCCTCCTGCATAGGAACTACCGCCTAATAAGTAGTCTATTTTGAAATAGTAAAAAAAAAATAGATTAAATTAAAATATCATGGTCCACAACCTTATAAATTAAGCTTTACAGGTAGTTTCTAATGAAAAGTTTTATATTACTATAATGGATTATAGTATAGTATGCATTTTTACTAATTTTAAAAGTAAATATAAATATAGGCAATGATTCAACATCTTTATAAATATCGTGACACTCAGGAGAGTTTAAGCTATGCTTTAGTTACCTACAATCCCGAAGTCATGTTTTAAAACAAGGGTTTATGTTTTGCTCTTGCTTCATCCCCAGTGATGGTCAGCAGGGGGCGCTCTCATCATAGTCACACACAGTCTGGATGGTGGGACCTTCACCTTGACTGGTGCTTCAACAATCAGAGTAGTGCACCAAAAAAGTGGCAGTGGCCACGTTTGAACTTCATTGGCCAAAGCTTGTAAATTCTGAGGCCTACCTTCAGAGGCAAGCAAAATAAAATCCTAGCATATATATATCCAAAGAGGTGAGAGCTGAAAATGTTTGGTGAACACCACTCATAATTGCCAAAGCTATGTTTTCAGGTAGCAGCCTTGTGTAAACTCAACAAATTAAAAGTGGGGCCACAAAACTAATGATTTTTAATTAAGTTTCTTTCTTTTGTGCATTCACTGTTTGAGCAGAAACCTAACTTCATCTCTCATTTCCTGATGCTTTAGTTCTTGTTACCTCAAAAGTTAGAAAATAACTTTTTGGGGAATTGATTACATTTAAGCACATTACACATTATTATTAGCTAGTGAGTCATGGATAACTTTTCTTTTACCTGCCCAATGATTGTACCAAGTTTAATCCTAAATCAGAGTTAGAGATTTGAATAAAAAGAAAACTTTACATTATGGATATCTATAATCAGAATAATCATGTATACTAATAAATCTATAATGATAAAAGTGTAATATGCTAATTAGACCATACATCCTTCCAATGACCTTCTGGATGAAGCCAGGGGCTGGGAGGGAAGCCCGGGTCCCCGGTGCCAGAGCGAAGCTGGTGCTGGCAGCAGGGGGAAGGAAGACCTACTCTTGCACGAATTTTGTGCATCGGGCCTCTAGTACATAATAATGATTTAGTGCTTGCTATGCACTTCCTGCTCTTCTATTTAATTCTCATCACAACACATACTCTATATGTTATAACAATTTTTCAGATTAGAAAACTGGATCATGGAGAGGGTTAGTGACTTGTCCAGAGTCTAACAGGTGGTGAACAACATAGACAGTCGAACCCCAGATCCAGAAAGCCAGTTAATTATGCTGGGTCTACCTTGATTCTTGGAGAACACCCATGTTAATTTAAGTCAGGTAGTGTGCATTGTGCCTGCTTCCACAAATAAAAAGTAGTATCTATGTAATCATAACCACAGAAGCAAAAACATAAGGGAAATAAAACATAGCTTCTGTTTCATAATTAGCTATGATTATGTGTTTGCTCCATTTTTATATATATTTCCTCATGTGCGACCAACATCTATTATCTGTTCATCTTAGAGCTATGTTTTCCTTTGCAAATTTATTTTAAGAAAAACTAACACATATTTGCACAATTCTAAGGTTAAATGAGATAATGTGCATGAAAGCATTTTTTGAAAAGTACTAGACATTGACATTAGGTAACTGTATGATACAATGTGGACATTCACTTTTATAAAATTAAACTCTAAACATTTATATTGTAGAAATCAAGCTATTTTTGTTATATTCGTAATGACTTAGATTCGCATACCTCAGAGATATTAGACTATACATTGTCATAGGAAGAGGGACATCGAAAAGAAGTTACTACTATTTACTTATTCTTTGTCATCTGAACACACTAGACTGAAGCATATTATATAATCCCAATAAATGTCAAAATATAAGTATAAATGTATAGAAATTACAATTGTTACTATCTGAGTAATTGTGTGGTGTTATGTTACTGTGAGGCAAATATCATAAACAGAATGATCTCTGTTGGGCTTCGCAAAAAACATAACACAGTTATGGTTCCAATCACTAAAGTTATCTACTGAGAAATTTCTAATATTGTACGTTCCATTAAGAAAGTAATTAATTTCTCTTGCACATTCATGAGAAATCAAGGAAAAAATGGAGATATCAGAACTTTTAACATTACAAGAATTTGTATTAATAAGTTCTCTTTAGCTTATATTTAGCACAGATCATTTAATTACCCAATATATTATTAATTAAATCTTTATAAAAATACAATTAAAATGACAACAAGTATTCTCCGGTAATAAACTTAGTGTCAGAAATATTCTATGTGCCTTAAAATTTTTGAAGGCCACACTTTTGTAAATTCCACCATTTGCACCTACTAAAGATAACAGTATTAAACAGACAAATATTTTGTATTCTATTTAAAATTACCAAGAAAAGAGGATATTGTTTTCGGTGTACATAATTGTTTTCATGCTGTAAAGCCAAATAACAATCATCTATAGCAATATTAAAAATTGATTGCATGTGTCATAGTGCCATCTGTCTAGTCGATGACAAATTATCTTAAATTATTTTCTTTACTTTTAGAATTAGGCATGTTTTAAGGTTTGCTATAATTGTGATAACTTCCCATTACCTTCAAATCTCATCACTGTACACAGTTCAGTGATAAAATATGTTCCTCCTGGGATTGATTATAACAACTCTCCATTTGGATAAATGTTACTGCAGACACTCTCATTTCCATTGTCCGCATTATAAACAAGAAGTTGAAAAAATTTGTAAAATGACCTTTTAAAACTTGAAATAGACTATGTTTTACAATAATGATTTCCTGTTGACTATTTATAACACTCCTTCAATAAAACAATAGATTATTTTTTCCAGTTATTATAATTTTAAATATTAAAATATCAATTTCCAAAAGTAATTCAATCTCAACCATATCCTTATCAGTCCATTAAATGGATCGTACATCACATAACGTATTTTAAATGAACAACAGAAGATGAATCAAGAGTGACAAATGTTAACATCTGCTGTAGCATTATACTCATGGAAACGTATTTAGGGAGCATGGCAAATGAACACCTGGCAAGGTATGATTTGATTAATTATAGGCAACACAAATTCAGGCAGGGGAGGTCATGCTTAACAAACCTACTACAATACCTTGAGGTTATTACTGCCATAATACATTCCAATTCAACTCATAAAGTACAGTTAGACTAAGAAAACTCTCAAAATGCATCATGTGCTATTAACAGGTATATTAAACAAGATAAAGCAATAACGTCAAGATGTAAATATTTCAAACTAAATTCTACTAAAATCTCATGTTCTCATTGAACACAATGAAAGGTGAATGTGCTTAAATATGAGTAATATGTTGTCAATTACGATATCAAATGCCCAGAACACTGGGAAAATTAAAAGAGTATAAAAACACTAGAGCCATATCAATGGGAGCCTGTATTTTTATGAACAGCTATTTTGGATTATGATTATTGCATCTATAGAAGTACTGTTCATTAAATAAAGCACCAAGAAGAAAATTGATACAGAATTCAACACTTATGCTGAAGAAATTCAAAACTACATTACAGATATCTGAAAGAACTACATTTAGACATAATTTACAAATTAAAAATATATCTAAACGTTAAATTCATCAGTTAGTGATCCTATAACCTGTAGTTACTTTATTTCTGTAATAAAAAAATCCCAGAATCACATATTAATATTCAATGTTAATTCTTGTATGTAAAATTCCATTCATATTTTATATTACACTTTAACGTTATAGTCACTGTAAATACTAAATTGTTTTTATATCCAATCACAAAATGGCTTATTCATTTCTTCGTTATCTCAGAAAAGAGCTCCCGTTATTTGGCCACAAGGTAAGAAAAAAGCTACAATTTAGTAAAGAGAAACAATAATTAAGCTAGATGCGCACACACAATTAGCCCCTTACAGAAGTAACCCAAAAGATATAGTGTATAAACGTGTTTGTGATGAAATATAAACACCTTGGTGATGAAATTGGCCTGTGTTTCAACTTTCCATCAGGAGCCCTGTGTGTATTCCTAGGAAAACATGTCTCGCTATGGCTGATGTAAAAAAAGTGTAATCCGACCCAATTATACAGCAACAAGCCTGGAAAGAGTAAATAATGCTGATTATAAGAAACAAAAAATACAGAATGAGTTTAAGTGAAAAATAAGTTCAGTGTATTTCCAATACTGATCAATACTCAACAATCACAACTAACATATGATGCTTAACTAAACCTCGGGAAAGCATCTAAGTGCTTAACATTTATTACCTTATTTAAATTTAACTTTTCCATAGGCTTTAGAAACTGTTATTTTCTCCATTTGACAGGTAAGGGAACTGAGGAACGGAGAGGTTCAGTGTCAATTCCAGTGTCACACAGCATGTAAACTGTGAAGCTGGGGTTTGAACCTACGCCTATGGCTCCAGAACACTAATACCGATCAATATGGTGTGAGTCACATAAAGCTTTTAACTTTTTTTGTAGCATGCTGAAAATTTAAAAAGAAATGGGTCTAATTACCATTAAGAATGTGTTTTATTTAAATCAAGATAGTCAAATAATATTAGTTCAACATATGATCAATACAACCACAATGATAGTTTAACATTATTTTTCATGATAATCTTCAAAACTCAACCTGTATTTTATACTTATAACATGTCTCCACATTGAACTAGCCACATTCCAAGTGCTCGATAGCCCTATATGGCTAACGGCTACCCTACTGAGACACGCTGACCTAGAATAAGTGCTTTTAGGTATTAATCATACTGCCTTTCCAGGGTGGGTCAATGAGAACCCGTATTCACTGTCTCTTTAAGGGCAGAGACCTCTAACTCTAGCTCTCCGTAGCCTGATCAACTGAAAGCCGTGTTGAGATTCTTCCTATCTGGGCAAAAATCTCTTAAAACCATCGTGACAGTAGCATCTAATTAATGGTTCTATTTGTGATCATCAATTCAAAATTCGCATTTGGCATATAATTGCATTTTTTTACTCTTTGGGTTGGAATGAATCAGTCCTGAGGTCTGGCAAACAATGAGTGTTCTGGCATGACAGAGTCTCTGGATAGGGCTGACAAAGCCACGGATTCTTTCCTGCAGGCACTGGCAGACACTGGCCTGGGTGAGCCTGGCACATGGGCCAGATAGGCTTTTTACTGTGCACTCAACAGATGCCCACTGTGTGTCCCAATCAGGCCAGTATAAGTAGGAGCATCTACGGAAAGCTACAGACAACATAGAAGAGTAAACACACAAAGGTTATAATTGACATCTGCTAAAAACTAAATAATCTTGCATCTATGAGACTCAAATAATAAAATAATCAATATGTATAGCAAGTCATACAGAACCTTGTTTTGGTACAGTTCTGAGGATGAATTTTGATCACCCCAAGTTTGGTTGAAATCAGCTCCCACACACGGTTCAGGAGATACTGTTACTATGGCATCCTGGCTATAACTGCATTGGGTAAAAACATGGGTTCTAGCTTGATCACTACAAAAACTATTATGTAAACGCCGGATGCTTATCGTGATCGATGACCAATCATGTCACTGTTTTCTTAGTCTTTCAGGGACTGGTCACAGTGATTCTACTTAGTTCATGCACAGACTGCAAAGCGGACGGCTGTATTACCTCTTTGTCTCCCGGCGATAAACTCACAGGACAGCTAACAAAAATGGGCAAGAAAAATGAATTATTGGGGGAGAAAATAGAAGTGATAATGCTGAAGGTAAAATACAAGTACAGAATAAATGGAATTACAGAGGAAGTAACATTGGGAAAGGTGAAACTACAAATTTTATTATTTGTTTATTATTTATGTTTGAAGAGGCTTTCTATATGAAGCCAGAGCAACTGATGTAAGGCAAACATCAACACAAAAGAAGAAACTGATTTTGACAGGGAGGATGGAGATATTCCAGAGACAGTAACACCAACAAAAACTTCACATTCAGGGAACTCTTGGCGATATTTCATAATATTGAAAGAGAATAAAATTTGGAAGCTGATGCCAACTTTGAAAGAAATATGACAGTCCACCAAGGCACAGATAAGATGCTGGCTTAGGATACAAACCATCTGTCATTTGACCCACGAATCCCACTTTTAGGAATGTATCCCAATAAACCAGAAACACCAACCAGAAAAGACATATGCACCCCTATATTCACAGAATCACAATGTACAATAGCTAAGATTTGGAAAGAGTTTAAATGCCCATCATCAGATGAGTGGATTAGAAAACAATGGTACATTTACACAATGGAATACTACGCTGCTATAAAAATGGAATTCTTACCATTTGCAACAGCATGGATGGAACTGGAGAGCATTATGCTAATTTAAATAAGCCAGTCAGAGAAAGAAGAATACCATATAATCTCACTCATTTGTGGAATATAAAGAACATTATAAACTGATTAACCAAAATAGATAGAGAGGCAAAGAAGCATCGAACAGACTGTCAAACTACAGTGGGAAGGCTGGGAAGGGTTGGGGGACAGGGTAAGTGATCAACCAAAGGACTTATATGCAAGCATACAAGCATAACCAATGGATGCAAGACACTGGGGGGGGGGGGGTAAGGGCATGTGCAGGGGTGGGGGGAGGGAGGTCAATGGGGAAATTGGGGTGAAAAGGAGACATATTTACTACTATTTATATTACTTTAAAGAATAAAATAATAAAATTTAAAATAATACAAATAAAAGAAAACACTACTCAAACAACTTTGGATAAGTATTTATCCAAAAAGAAATACCTTAATTCACCATATGGCTGATGTTTTAAGCAGTGCACTAAATAAATATTACTTTTACTATTTTCTATGTCCTTGTAATTATGGACAAGGGTAAGAGATGTGTTAATGCTTTGACAATCACGAAATAATCTTGATTTTTCCTTTGATTGTTCACATAATCTCAGCTTGTACTTGCTTTTTTCTTTTTTTGTTTGTGTGTTTTTTTTGTTTTTTTTTTTATCCTCACCTGAGGATGTTTTCCCATTGATTTTAGAAAGAGTGGAAACAGAGAGAAACAGGGATGTGAGTGAAATACATCCATTGGTTGTCACACCCAAGCACCCTGACTAGGGCCCGGGCCAGGGAGGAACCTGCAATCAATGTACAGGCCCTCGATCTGAATCAAACCCAGGACCCTTTGGTCTATAGACCAATGCTCAATCCACTGAGCCAAACCAGCCATGGCTGCACTTGCTTTTTTATGTTCCCGCACTGCCATGCAAAGGGAAGATGAAGACAGCCTATATGCACTTCAAATCATCATTAATGTTGAATCCAATGCAATATAAAAAGAAATCCACACTGTGCCCTTGGGGATTTTAAAAATAAGTGAATTAAAACATTTAAAGCAATCTTCGTATCTATGCCGTCTGAGATAAAGAAAATTGGAAAAACTTGGCAAGTACCTTTGCTGATAAGAGTGTGTGGCACTGTTATCCAATGCATTAAATACCATTAACAGCAATGAGTAAAGGGTTTTTGGTAAGACTAAGACAAAAAGCGAAGAGAAATAAAGAATCTCCATGGATGTTCCCACAGGACAGCTAAGTACTTCTCTTTTCTGATAAACAGATGTTCTGCTTGTATTGCCTTCGATACCTATCTGCCTCATTAGTTTCCCCTCTCTTGTCTCTCACTCACTTGCCATTTATTTTTTTTTTAAATACATCTGTGAATTTCTGATGGGAAAGTGGAATATTCACCAGCTAGTTAATCCTTAATGGGTTCCACTCCACGTCAGATAGTGTGCTAGCTTAGCAATGTATCTAAAGAGAAGAACAATAAATCACAGCTCTCTGAAAAATACTATGGCAAAGCTAATACTTGAATGAAGTCTGAAATAAGAGATAAAAATGAACATGATGATTTTCTTTCATAGGTGATACTCAAGTGTTTCATACTACCTTTTCACTGGTACTGTTCTCTGGAACACTCATGTTCCATTGCATTTATTTACACATTGAGCAATACACAATATCTTCATTCTTCACAGAAATTCAAATAGTTATCTGCCTTTCTCCCTTAAAGAATTTATTTATCTTTATTTTATTTTTTCTTCCATTACTTTTTTTGGAATATACTTCTTGTCGACTCATTTTATGTTCTTTTTCCTTTCTGTACAAATATTAAAGATGAAGTTAGCTCTGTCAGGAACAGATAGATGATCCTCAAGTGAAAAGATTAAACGGGAGCACACAGGCTTTGAAAAAATCTACTTGTTGATTTATATTCTTTAACAATTAAGTTGCACTCTCACTTTTGAATTGGCACATACTTACTTTCTAAAACATAACCTGAATTGACTTTATATTTCTCAAAACATACAAGACAACAGTCTACTTCATGAAAGAGATCATATTGAACTACTCAATGGTTAATTCATAAACTTACATAGAAAAAGCTAATGAGCTAATTCCTTTTTAATGGTGAATATCGATGTTCAGATAAACTTAAAACTCTTTAAGAAGTCAACAATTAGGCCTCTGATATGCACCGATATCCTTCATTATTCGATGATTATGACTAATGTCCCTGTGGAAATTTTGCCAATTAGAAGTGTTGAATTTGAATTTTCTTAAATCCTTATAGCTAATCTGCCCTTTGAGAATTGTCTTTAAACATGTTGCTATATCTATATATAAGCTTTCAAATAATGCTGCACCTAATATCTTTGCAGAAATCTTGTAATGCATGTGATGAGTTCAAAACAAAACACTATATTCATTTCAATTATCAGAAAGATCATTAAATGTAAACAAGACCAAAACCAAAAAGGAAAGAATTTTGAAAAAAGAGACTGAATGTTAGGCTGGAAGGAAAGAGACATACAAATCCATATATTAAACAATCACTTCTCTGATCTTGGTTAGAAGATAAGCAAGTTGTGTTCAAGAAATAAACACAACATGCCGAAACCGGTTTGGCTCAGTGGTAGAGCGTCGGTCTGAGGACTGAAGGGTCCCGGGTTTGATTCCGGTCAAGGGCATGT
This sequence comes from Vespertilio murinus, assembly GCA_963924515.1. Lineage (NCBI taxonomy): Eukaryota > Metazoa > Chordata > Mammalia > Chiroptera > Vespertilionidae > Vespertilio > Vespertilio murinus. The sequence continues at coordinate 188,519,775 of OZ004706.1, read as the reverse complement.
ACATTGGTTGCTGGCACATCCCCGGTGGGGGACGTGCAGGAGGCAGCTGGTTGATGTTTCTCTCTCATCGACGTTTCTGGCTCTCTATCTCTCTCCCTTCCTCTCTGTAAAATATCAATAAAATATTTAATATCAATAAAATATATGTTTTTAAAAAAAGAAATAAACACAACAGACCTTGGTGGGCTGAGACCTCAGTAGAAGGTGAATCCTGAACATGCATGTCTTCTTTTAACTTGATTGCAGGCTCCTACTAGACCAAGACAGACTTTTGAAAGGAGCAGCTTTCTACGAAAAGTTATGGGATTCCAAATCTGGGATTCAATATGATTCATTAATTGAATGAGCTGGGCCAGCTCATTAAAAATAAAATACTGTGGGCATTTTTGTTTCATGATTCATAATAAATTGATACGGAACTAGATTTTGTCCAGCATCCTTCAAGGTTTACATTCTGATTTCTTATTGTTTTTTTTTTCCTTTTTCCCCAAATACTGTAAACTGAGGTTCAGTACAGCCCATCCTTATTATATATTCTAGCCTCAAACTGCACTCCTAAGAGATGTGCTTGCTATAGAAGACGCATTAGTCAGGAATGTGGCTGAAAATTAAAGAGTGAATCTAGTTTGTCTAAGTAAGAATTATTAGCTAATGTTATCACATTACAGAAAAGGTTGGGTAAAGGTGAATATTAATAGGACAGGGTTGACCTGTATGCTAGCAGTGATTTTATTACCCTTTTTCTTGGTTTCTCTTGAAAGGGTGTCTACAGAGCCTTTCACATTCATATCCTATTAGTCCAGGATCCAAAGAGGAATTGGCTCTTCCGGCCACCTCCACTTGGAGATATCCATAACAAAGACTGGATAAGTTTAGAGCACTTGTCCATTTTAGTACTGGTGACAATGTACAACAGCATCTGTCATTTGGATCTCTACCTAGAGATGATAGAGAGGCAGTTCTCAAAAGAAGAAGTATGGTAATTCAGAGGAAAGGGTGAAGAGACAAAGTAATAAGTTAGGAGGCAGCTGGAAGGACCTCACTCAGCCTTCTTGGTATGCATACCCTAAGCTTGTTCTTGATCATGACTTAATTTAAACCTTGACCTCATTCATTGTCCCTATGAATTGATTTTCCTGAAATAACCAATATCTTCCTGATCTTCCTGTAATCCCTGTATTTTATGATGCCTTTGGATTTGACAAAGTTAGTGAAAGTTTTTAAAAAGTTATGAAACCTTGGTCAATGTCAAGTCATAGATATTCAACTCATTGTTACAAAAATTATGTGGAATATTTATAACTGACATTATAATTTATGTTTTAGTGTCTTATATAAATTTTTAAAATATATTTAATAAATGTCAATCTAAGGGCATGCCTATACAAGGATATGAAATAGGTATTAGTTTCTGTATGTACCAATTGAGTTTTATTTCAGTCCGATGTCTTTGGAGCATCTACAATATTGAATTATATTTTACATGTATATACATGCCTACGTAAGATGCAAAGAAGTCAAGTTCTTATCCCAGATTTCTCTATTTTACTTTTTGACCTCATATTTTATTTTCCACTTTAAAAGATAAAAATCATGGTAACTAACAAGATGTTCACTTAACCCACATCTCTATTAGTATTCTGAGAAATGCTTCTCATTTTTATATCTTCTCCTAGCACCAAAGCAGGTGGCTATTATCAGTGGCCGTTATTTATAAAAAAATAAAACATATACATGGTAATGGATATTAAATTGAAATTAACATTAATTAAACTTTTATTCAAGTTACTTCTTCTAGCTTAGCCATATAGTTTGTAGTATATAAGGATTAATACATATTTTAATTATTTAAATATTTAAATTGAAATTCAATTAAAAGGTTATAAGAAGTTATTAAGTATCTTAAGTCACAAAAGTAGATTAATTGCTAATTCAAAATTGTCCTCCCTTTATTTTATTGTTTTTGTCTAGCACAATGGAAACACTTGGGAATGCAGCAGAATACATTTTAATTAATTCTCATTAACAGACCTCCTAGTCAACTTCATATTGTATTTTTAATATACATATATATTTTATTTCAGAGAGGAAGGAAGAGAGAGAGAGAGAGAGAGACATCAATGGTGAGAATCATTGATTGGCTGCATTCTACAAGCCCCCCACTGGGGATCGAGCCCACAATGTGGGCATGTGCCCTTGACTGGAATCAAACCTGGGACCTTTCAGTTTGTAGGCTGATGCTCTATCCACTGAGGCAAACTGGCTAGGGCTCATATTGTATTTTTCATACAGAGCATCAAATACCCTCATCACCATAAGCAAGTTCTCCATTATGCACAAATAACTCAGTGCAAGAACTTACCAGTTCTATACACAAATAAATATGTCCAACATAATATAATTTTATATTAGTCATTATTTATCAAACATTTTAACTATCTTTTATATATTAAAATCAGAGGTACCTAAAACCAGTTCTCTAATAAATGGAGAGTACATAAATGAATAGTAGCTTTCAAGATGCCCCTGTGTGCATCCTTACAGCATTTTATAAAAAATTAACTGAAAGGGTCTTTAAAAAATTATTTCTTGAACATTGAGTCATTATAGTAATAAACTGTATTCTATACCTTAAGATATTCTGTCTAGAGTAATCTATTTCACTGCCAGATAATTATGTGTCTAACAAATGTACTTGACAAGTATCAAAGTTTCAAATCTCTTTCTTAGAATGATAACTGAGTAGTACTTGGTATCGTGTTTATTATTCTCAGTAAAATGTAAAATGTTTCAAGGAACAGTTGTATAAGATCATTTGCACCACCATTCTGATTCAGGGAGGAGGAAACTTTTCTAAGAATAATTGTATTGGAGAGCACCAAGATGGCGGCACAGGTAGACACCTTTACTTGCTGCCTCTCACAACCACCTCAAAATTACAACTAAAAGGCAGAACTACCACCACCCAGGACTGTGGGAAAGCTGGCTGAGTGGAAGTTCCACACTTAGAGAGTTAGAAAAGAGAGCGCATTGAGACTGGTAAGATGTGCAGAGGTGGAGAGGTGCAGAGGTGCGGAAAGTGCTGGCATCTGGAAGTGCAGCTCTTTTAACCAGCAGGGAGATACAAGCTCCCGCTTGCTCTGAAATCGAGTTCTGGGCGAGACTCTGAGTTACCCAGACACATGAGGGGAGAAACTGGACTGTCTGGCATAGGGACAGGAATGTGAAGGGGCTTTCTCTTAGAGGTGCTCACAACAATCATTGTCCCTGCATGGGGGCATGGGATGCAGAGAGCCAGGGACCTCTCCAGTGCAGGGCTAGCTGGTAGCCACTGCTGTTTGCTCCTCCTTGGTGATTCTCAGAGACCCTGCCCCACCAAATTTACAACCCCACCCAAGTTGTGCACATCAACTTTTGCATATGAATGGCCTGTCCTTTCTCTGCCTAAACCTGTCAAACTGCAGCTGGGTCAGAGTCCCAGAGCTTCCAAAAGAAGGCTCAAGGCCTGGCAGCAGCAGCCTCCCTTTCTTCATAGCTGGACCTTGTCTGGGAACTACCAAACACCATACAAAGAGGAGGAGTCTGCAGATACCCCTGTAGCTCCTGCTGGGTGGCCCCAGACAGTGGCTGGTCTTGCACTTGCTTGGAGATCCAAGAGCCAATGTACTCAATGGTCAGTGTAAGACCATACTGAATTACAACTCTTCACACCCATAAGAGACACACTAACGGGGCACTCAGTAGGCAACAAAGCCACACTGAAACAAGTCCTTCCCCATAAGGGTGTCTCCTGTGCAACATGTCTTCCAGTATAGACACATCTGGTCATCATAGCCAATTGGCCTGGAGGTCAATTCCTCCCAGTGATACCAACAACAATCAAGGGTTAACTACAACAAGATTGTGCACACAGCCCACAAAGGGGTACACCAAGGTGACTGGGGAGGCTGAGCCTCTAGGCCCTATAGGACAGCTACCACACAAGGCCACTCTATCAACTCAAGGAGACTTAGCAGCTACCCAGTACATAGGAACAGACAAAAATACGGAGACAGAGACACAATTCACAAATAAAAGAAATGGATGAAAGCAAAATACTGGATATAGATTTCAAAACCACGGTTATAAGGTTACTTAAGAATCTTGTAGAAACCTTAGAGAAATTTAGTGAGACCTTCAAGGATATGAAAAGGAACCTATCAGAAATTAAGCATAGACTGACTGAAATAGAGAGTAATATACAGAGATTCAACAGCAGACTAGAGGAACCCAAGAATCAAGTCAAAAATTTAAAATACAAAGAAACAAAAAAAAACACCCAACCAAAAAAGCAAAAATAAAAAAAAATTAAAAAATATGAATATAGTGTAAGAAGCCTCTGGGTCAACTTCAAGCATACCATCATCCGAAGTATGGGGGTGCCAGAAGAAGAGAGAGAGCAAGATATTGAAAACCTATTTGAAGAAATAGTGACAGAAAACTTTCCCGACCTGGTAAAAGAAATAGACTTACAAGTCCAAGAAGTGGAGAGAACCCCAAACGAGAGGAATTCAAAGAGCACCACACCAAGATACATCATAATTAAAATGCCAAGAGCAAAAGACAAAGAGAGAATATTAAAAGCAGCAAGAGAAAAGCAGTTAGTTACCTATAAGGGAGTAATCATATGACTATCAGCTGATTTCTCAACAGAAACTATGCAGGCCAGAAGAGAGTGACAAGAAACAAACAAAGTGATGAATATCAAGAACCTACAACCAAGATTACTCTACCCAGCAAAGTTATCATTTAGAATAGAAGGTCAGATAAAGAGCTTCACAGGCAAGAAAAAGCTCAATGAGTTCATCCCCACCAAATCTGTATTACATGAAATACTGAAGCGTATTCTCTAAGAAGAGGAAGAAGAAAAGGGTAAAGATAAAAAATTATGAACAACAAAGTGACAAAAAATATATATATCAGCAATTGAATCTAAAAATCAAATGAATAAAAAACCTGATGAACAGAACACACTGGTGAATATAATAAAATCAGGGGCATAGAAAGGGAGCAGACTGACAAATCTCAGGGGGAAGGAGTTATTCGGGGTACAGGAAGAGATTGGACAAAGAGCTTATACCTATGGACAAGGTCAGTGGGGAAGGCAAAGACCTGGAGTGGGGTGGGAACTGGGTAGAGGATAGTTATGGGGGGGGGGGGACATCTATAATAATCTGAAAGAATTAAGATTTTTTTAAAAAAAGATTAATTGTATGCTTTCATTATACAGTGTGAGATTTTTCTATTTTATTTTAAGTTGCATTTTGTTTAAAACAAGTCATATACCACATTTCAATTATTCAATTTAGAATAGAGTTGATAACTAATGGTTAGCACTACCAATAAAAAATTATTAAAGACGATGTCATGTCTACCCTTCATTAAAGATACTATGTGATAGGCACACTTGGGAGGGGGAGGAGGAGGAGAAAAGGAGGAGGAGAGAAGGAAGAAGGAGGAGGAAGGAAGGAAGGAAGGAAGGAAGGAAGGAAGGAAGGAAGGAAGGAAGGAAGGAGAAGGGGAAGGGGAAAAGGAGGAGAAAAGGAGGAGGAGGAGGAGGAGGAGGAGGAGGAGGAGGAGGAGGAGGAGAAGGATGATGATTAATGATACAGAGATGAGAGACAGGAAATAAGCAAATAAATAGAACAAACTTACAGAATTCTCATGGTGGTGATTACGCCTGAGAAAAATCGTTAAAAGAGTGGGTGTTTGGGGTGAGCATGGAGGTGGGGGGGGGGAGCTATAATTTTCTTGCTTTCATTAGAGACAGCCTCACTATACAAATGACATTTGAGACAGCCACTGAAATGATTGGAGGGCAAGACAAGCCTATGTATGGAAGGAAACATAGAAGCATTATTTTTATTTTACTTTTTAATATATATTTTAATGGTTTCAAAGAGGAAGGGAGAGAGAAATAGAAACATCAGTGATGAGATAGAATCATTGATCGGCTGCCCCCTGCATTCTCCCTAATGGGGATCAAGCCATAGTATGGCTAGCTACCCAAATTGCAAAATGATGATTCCTGAAGTATAAAATCTCTACCTATGAATCTCTCCGACTATAAACAGATATGCTCAATAAAGAGTTTTCCCAAATACTGACATTTGCAGCCATAAATAAATCCTGAAGACCTAATGCACAGCTTAGTTATTATAGTCAACATTGTTGTGTAATAAACTTTGAAGTTGCTAATAGTCTATAAAATTAATTGCTAATGCCACAAAAAAAGAATTGATAATTATGTGACAAGGTAGAGGTGTTAGCTAATGCTATGGTGGTAATCATATTGCAATTTATAAATGCATCAAATCAACACATTGCACACCTTAAATGTACACAATGTTAATATGTCAATTATTTCTCAATAAAGACACTCCCAAAGACTGATCCTAAGAGGAAAAAAAATGATCACGAAATGAAACTCTGCAATGTAAGACTATCAAAAATGTATATGTTGCCGAAACCAGTTTTGCTCAGTGGATAGAGCATCGGCCTGTGGACTGAAAGGTCCCAGGTTCAATTTCGGTCAGGGGCATGTACCTTGGTTGCCAGCATATCCCCAGTAGGGGTGTGCAAGAGGCAGCTGATCTGTGTTTCTTTCTCATCGATGTTTCTAACTGTCTATCCCTCTCTCTTCCTCTCTGTAAAAACTCAATAAAATATATTAAAAATGTATATGCAATATTATTGATCATGGTGGTTGGTTTATATTTCAGTTTGCCTATCATGTGGAAATTTGAGACACTGACAATCTGTTTTTAATTAATCATTAAAATGGGAAAAATTCCCCACAAAACTTTTTTGTAGCAAATATACAGCCCATCAATTCAATTATATATAATTTAAATATAGTGCTTGAAAATTATTTTATTTGATATCTTGGATATTAGTACCTTAAATAATTCAATATGAATTACAATTTGACATAACCTACTAGCTATTACTCCATCTCTGCATTATTTAAATTTTGTTGATACTTGATTGTCTTAAAAAGCATTCAATGCTCCTGAAGTGATCTAGGAAATGCACTTTACTAATATTTTTATTGACTGATAATCTGGATCTTGTGTAACTGTTTGAAAGCTATTAATTTCATATACAATGTAAAGGCACTTTATTATTATTTAATAATGTATTGCATTCTTGCTGTAATAAGATTATAATTCCACAATACAGAATTTTAACATACCAAAAAATGAGATTTTTATTGCAATATGCATTTAGAGAGCTTACATGTATTTGAAAGGTGATATTCAAACAGCAAGAATAAATTCAATGACAATTAATTCCTAACATCTTTTAGACTGAGTCCTTTTGTGCTCACACAATATCTGATGACACACAAAATCAAATATGTCACAAACAATGCCAAACCACAACTTCACCAGCATCAGTTTGGCTTTCAAAGGCCTAAGCCAAACAGAAGACTTCTCAATTCTAAGGCTAGGATCCAAATGGGATGCATTCTTGTTAGCTTATGCAATAATCTCTCAATTTCCTGTCTCACTAGATTCCCAGGCCTGTCTGTGCTACCCAGAATGTTGAATCTCCCTCAGGACCCACAGGTCACCGATGGTACAGGCCACTTAAGAGCACACCTTATTCACAAAGAGACTAATTACAAAGTTGTGTGTGATATATGCGGGAACCATAACGGAGGGTTCAAGGACCAGGATGAGCTGAAACTGGTTTGGCTCAGTGGATAGAGAGTCGGCCTGCGAACTGAAGGGTCCTGAGTTCCATTCTGGTCAAGGGCATGTACCTTGGTTGCAGGCACATCCCCAGTGGGGGGGTGCAAGAGGCAGCTGATCAATGTTTCTCTCTCACTGGTGTTCCTAACTTTCTATCCCTCTCCCTTCCTCTCTGTAAAAAAGTCAATTAAAAAATATATATATATATTTAAAAAGGACCACGACCAAAAGCAAAGAAGCTATTGCCACCAGTTGGTACAAGGGACCAATGAGAGAAGAACTTATCAGAGTCTAGGAGGAAAGGTGTTTGTGTGGACTAGGGGTCTGGAGGGTTACACTAACATTAGAGCAAAACACATTTTCAAGAAGGAAATCAAGGGAATGAATCCTCATCCCCCTCTTCTTCAGTCTCTTAACAAGGCTCCTCACTGACTGATCCTAACTGACTACAAGTCGGTGTCTGGGACAAGAACGTGGCCCAGAGGAGGGCAGAGGGAATCTGAAGGCACAAAGAAAAGAGAAGCGTAACAAATCCTCAATAGAATGAGAAAAGTATGTTTTGATTCCTTTCAAACCTAGATTTTATTTTTTAACCATACTTTATTACTTTCAGAGAGGAAGGGAGAGGGAGAGAGAGAGAGATAGATAGATAGAAACATCAATGATGAGGGAGAATCATTGATCGGCTGCCTCCTGCATGCCCCGCATTGGAGATCAAGCCTGCAACCCAGGCATGTGCCCTGACTGGGAATCGAACTGTGACCTCCTGGTTCAAAAGTCAACACTCAATCACTGAGCCATGTTGGTCAGTTGGAAATTTTCTTCTTAATGCTAGTGATTATCAGGAAAGGTTTTAAGAGGAAAGGCAGTAACACATACTGTAAAGAGATAACTGACATTCTTATGTAATTATTGTCATTTTTAAGGAATACATGTTATAATGTTAGACCCACAAAATGGTAAATACCATTATAAAAAGAGAATAAATTACTTTATGCATTTAAAAAGTGGGGGTGGGCCAGGATTGCAGTCACTTCACTCAAAGTTGATATATCCTTCAAAGGATAATCTTTCAAATCTCCGACTTTCACTGGCCAGATGAAAGGAGGAAGATGGGAAAGGAGTTATGCCATATAAGAAATACTCTGCTTATTTCTATTCCAGGAAAAAGAGCCCATTTGAGAATAATTATATTGTTTTTCACTGGGCAAGAAAAAAAACAGTCAATTAGAAATCAGTACAGTTTTTCATCTACATATACTTAGTTGTGAGGGCTGCAAAAACTATTTTGCGCATCATATTTAATACTGAATGTCAGCAAGCTTTTTTATTTTGAAATCAATAATCTTCAAAAAGCAACAAAATGAAATTAAAGTAGGCTGACCCAGTTTTAAAAATAATGATAGTTAAGGAAGAAACAAAGGAAGGTGGAGAGAATATCACGCCTCAAACTTAACTGACGAGGGAGCTATAAAAATCCTCAACAAAGAAAACTAGACAAAGCAAACTGTGTACAAAAGGAAATAGTAAAATAAATAAATAAATGGCTCTAATTTTCTGAGACATTTTCGTCAGTATAAGCCTGAAATAATTACTTCGCAAGCATTCAAAGAGATCAGAACAGAAACTAAGGACATCCTTTTTGTTTAAGTTGATTATTTTTGGTAAATTACAAGGGTCCAAGTTTCATTATGTGCTGCGTTTAATACATAGTCAGCTTTAAAAACCTCCATAAAAGCCCTATAGAAGAATGTTTTCAGTTCCTTTCCCTTGTAATACGAATTATACTTTTATCAGACTTCTTTTAAACATGCTGATCCTCAAGATCACATTCTTAAACTACATCATCACAAAGTTGTCCTTGTTTTTTTAAAATGTAAGTGTCTCGGTTTCTCTTTAGGGAAAGTTTCATGTTTTGAAAACTAAGTTTCTCTCATTTCATATTTCTCTATTGAGTTATGAGGGACTGAACACCTCCATAAAAAAAGTCAACCTATGTTTAAGGCCTGAGCAATGATATATGCCAGGTACTGTGACTTTCGGACAAAGGGGCCATTTGCTTGAACAGCGCCAGGAAGATTTAAGCAACTATCATGTATATCTACCTAAACCTCTCTACCCTGAAGCAAAGGCAGGCTTATCTCTGAGCCCCTGAGGGCCTTTGGCTGAACAAACAGAGGTAAATTCAAAAGAACCTTGCACAGAACTGATTAACAGAAGCTGTCCTTTGATTGGCTGCCTCCTGCATGCCCCCTACTGGGGATCAAGCCCATAACCTAGGCATGTGCCCTGAGGAGGAACTGAACCATGACCACTTGGGTTCATAGCTTGTTGTTCAATGACTAAGCCACACCAGCTTGGATGTCCTTAAATGAGATATTACTTTTAACCTTCTTTGCCATCACAGCTAATATACAATTGTTGTGTCTCCTGAGTTTTAAGTCTATTTATGTGTCCTTGTAGAGAACCAAGCTATGTTAATTAGATGCTAGCTCTCAGCTAGTGTCTGCAATACATACTAGCTTTACCCATCTCAACAAACATGCATAAACTTTAAAGACATTAAGCAAAGTGAATAAGGTAGTCGCAAAGGACAGATATAGCATGATTCTACTTACATGAGGTATATACAAAAGTAAAATTTTCAGAGACAGAAAGTAGAATGTAGTTGCCAGGGGCTAGAGGCAGGGGAAAATTGGGAGTTATTCTTTAATGTGTACAGAATTTCCATTTGAGAAGGTGAAAACATCCTGGAGATAAAAGTGGTGACTGAACAACAATATGAATAATTGTGGACTCTAAATTGTACACTCAAAAATAGTTAGAATTGTAAATTTTAGACCATGTCTATTTACTACAGTAAAATATTACAAATAAAAGGGCACTTTCATAAATATTTTGCACTTTTAAAAACTCAATAAAATTCAACATATATAATAGATATGATACCAATACAATTTATGCAACTTAAATCAATAATAATCTATATTTAATAATTTTAATTATTTTAGTAATACAAGCAGGATCTCTATATTTGAGACTTTCAATTGAACATTTTTCAGGTCTGTATCCTTTTGTTTATGGTAACATCCATATTAGCAGAAAGTCTTACTCATCTGGCCTTTTCTAAAACTTTTTAATGATATTTGATATCACAGTTTTATTGACCATTCTCCTTTCCATCCCTCTTTGATTTCAGGGCCATGGAGTGATTTTAACTTTTTGTGAGTTTGAAATGATTCAGTAACTATTTCTTGACTTATGTTTAAAGAAAAAAATACCTTAAATTTTCCATAATTTTATCTATTTATGTAACCAGAAAAATTTGAGTCATTATTTCCCTACCCACTGTTTTCCTTTATAATATATTACATTTTGAAAGAATATGGATTGTGTGGTTTCTGATTAATCCACTTCCATTGAAACTGGTCAGATTTGCTATTTTCAAATTTTCAGTTGCAAAAGTATGACAAACAATTGAGCATTACACACTTTTCTTCATTTCATGCCTAGAACTTATTATGAAAATGCTACTTAAGTCACTCTTTCTTAGTGTAATTTTACTTTGTCAACCTCTCTTCAACTTTCACATTTCCTAACTGATTTTAGAGAGAGAAAGGAAGAGAGACAGAAATATGAATTTGTTGTTCCACTTCTTTATGCATTCTCTGGTTGATTCTTATATGTGCCCTGACACGACTCCTCACCCTCTACCCAAGATACAGACTAGTAATTCCAGCTCCTTATTACAAACTGAATTACCAAGTAGACATGCTATGTTCTATAATTCCTATGACTGTACAAATATATACAAACAAAATATATACAAATACATATACTAACTGTATAGAATTATTTTATAGATATATTACTTTTCTTTAATTATTTATCATATATCATGGTTGTGTTTGGTGGAAGTCAACTTTTTCTTTATTGAAAGTAATTTAAGGTAATTTTATAAAATTAATGTAAATAGAAAAAAAAACATGTTAGATTTATAGAAAAAAAATGTTTACCAGTATTTGATAAGTGGCCTGTAGAAAAGTATTATGATACAAAGGAGGATCTAGAATGCTTTGTATTCTAATTAGTGGTATTATCAAGGTTTAAATTTTTCCTAAGCTTCTCATACATATTGAGAAGAATCAAGTGAACTATCATTGGAAAATGTTCATTTTTAAGATAATTGCACCACCCTTTTATTAATCAAGTAACCATATCTTAAGGTCAATATTCCATTCTTCTTTGTCTATATGTCAAAAACATATACATGCAAATATACATGCAAAATATCCATTTACTTTATTCTCATATTTTATGTGCAAATATGGTATACAGTCCCTTAATGATGTTTATGAAGAGTTTAACTTTTCCTATAAAAAATATTTTTCAGTAATGCTTTTTTAATTGAGTCATTATCTTCCTCTCATGCCATGTTTAAGGATAATCACTTCTATCTTTGATAATTAAGTTTTACTTTATACACACTGCCTGTGTATAGACCTACTTAACTATATGTACATATTTTTAAAGATTTCCATAGAGAAGCAACATTTAGATAACATTAAGGTAACATCCTCAATAGACCGGATATCTGTAGCATATGCTACAGTTATGTTGTGGTTCTCTCAAGATGCTAAGATCAAATGAGTACTTTTCAATCAATAACTTAGGATTTCCATTTAAACATTATGACCGCCTAACAATGCTTTGCATACATTAAATACTTACCAAATTTTAGCTTTCATTTCATACATCCCTTATAGCTTTCAATGTGAACATGATTACTACATTATATACTTTTAGTATGTAACTGATTCCAAATTTCCTTTCAATTTTTAAAAGGCTCAGAAAACATAAAAGCCAACAACCTAAAATACACCATTAGAAAAACCAATTTTACCATGTTGCTTTATACTGATACTAGAGGCCCAGTGCACAAAATTCGTACATGGGAGGGGGGTCCCTCAGCCCAGGCTGCACCCTCTCCAATTCAGGACCCCTCTGGGGATGTCCGACTGCCAGTTTAGGCCTGATCCATCCGGCAGTCAGACATTCCTCTCGCAATCCAGAACCACTGACTCCTAACTGCTCATCTGCCTGCATGCCTGCCTGATTGCCCCTAACTACCTCTGCCTCGGCCCCCACCACCATGGCTTTGTCCAGAAGGATGTCCCGGGAGATATCTGGTCTATCCAGTCTAATTAGCATATTATCCTTTTACTGGTATAGATTGAATTTCCTATAGATCTAAGCATCATCAGTAGCAGGTCACAAGGTCAAGTATTAGTTTTATGGCTATATTATTCCTTAGCTCAGTATTTCCCAAACTTTTGACATATTTGTACCCCTTCTATAATTTTCATAATGCTGAATACCCCTCGTCAAAAAAAAGGATGTATTTTAATAATGATCAAGATATATATAATTTTGGGGGGTACATACACAAAATAATAATAAACAAAAATAAAATTATTCATAATAAAATATAAATAAAAGTTATATTATAAATAACACTTATTTGCACACCAAACCATCTCTCGCCTCACAAGACTGTCTTGACATGACTCATGAGAATGTAGAATTAGGCACAGCTAAGCATGGTGCAGTGCATATCCCCACCAAACTCCAGTGCAATGAGTACCCCCACCAAACTCTTCCAGTACCTCTGGGGGTACACGTACCACACTTTTGGAAACACTGCCTTAGCTGATAGAAACCTAGACCACCAATAACAGCAGAAGCAACAACACAGTAACAACAAACAATTAACAGTCTGTGTTGGACATCTTAATGGCATATATATGTTCTAGAAAACAGTGTTTTGATAATCATGAATACTATATGTGGAATAACTCAAATCAGGGGTCACTTTGAAATATGCTAATATTTACATAAAACAAACTTAAAGACTGATCTCTATGGCCTGTGAAGGATAAACTAATGAAAAAATATCTCTACCCATAAACTAAAATCTGATTATAATTTCAAACATTATTGACTTGTAAAGATGACAAATTCATCAGTAAAAGATGAGTCTTGTTTAATGTTTTGAGTTTTACCAAATGGCATAGAGAACATCCCGTGAGGAAACATCGTCCTTGTGTCCCTCGTTTGAAATTCACTCACTAATTACAGGACACTCAAACAAGGACACTCCCTCCTCCGTAAATCTGGAGACAGGTCACGGAGGCATCTGTTCTCCATATACCTACTTAATGAGGTCATCTGGCACACATGCCACGCACTGGGGAGCGCTTAATTTTTATTAGGAGCATTAATCCAGCTAAGAGTTAGTGGATTAAAATTATCTTTGAAGTGAAATAGGACACTCCTTTGTCTAATTTGCTCAAATTTATTGACATATAACCCTTCCATATAAGCCATTTCCTTAATGGCTAAGAATAAATATATTAGTGGTTCACATTCCCATTAAAATAATCAAGTACTTTCGTGACCTTGAGAAATAATTAGAACTCAAACGATTTTAAACTACAAATATCGCATTGCCTCGTAATAGCCAGTTCCGTGGATCTGGGACTTTGGACTCCCTACTGTATATTGATTACAGGAATGACCTTTCAAGCCATCATTTTTAATAACAAGGGGTATCACATAAGTAGAAACACTGTCAGGAAGTGTCACCTAGTCAGAAATGAAGAGTAAAGAAAGCATTTGTGCCATGCTGTCATGTTCACAGTCTCTGACATTTGGGCTGTGGACTTGTTTAAAGGATTTGTTGGTTGTGTTCTTGTTTTAGGGGTCTTTTGTGAATCCCAGATCAGATGAAAAAGGAAGCTGTAAACCTTGAGTTCTTTCGGGGTGATGGTCGTGGGATCAAATTGGAAAACAAAAGAACAAAAACCAGAAAAATTGAGGCCTGTATGACATGGGTTTTCAAGTTTATCCCTGCATTGCATTGGACTCAAGAAGTACTGTTGGGCTGTGATTTCTATAGTTTTGTATTATATGTAGGACATCAGATCCTAGAAAAGAACGGATGGGAGAATAATCAAGTTCCATCCACCAAGTTCTAACCTGATTGAATTAACAGATGGGGAAATATACTACTAACAGCCCCGCGACTACACAAAGTTACAAGGAGCTAAAATCTAAGTCTGTAGGCCTGAGATTAATGTTTCCCAGTTTTGTGGAACATGATATAGCATTTTATTTCTAGAAGCTGTCTCTAGGAATTCCTAGAAACTAGCAATAAAAATAACAGGAAAAAAACCTGACTTTTCAAAAAACTCTGAATCTACAATTCCTAGAATAACTCAGATGGCTAGTGAACCTTTGCAGGTAGAAGGCAGACTGTTTTGTGGAGACAAGGGAAATAAAGGACAAGAAACCATAATGGGAGAAATGCACCAATACATCAATAAAAGAGAATAAGGATGGTTTTCAATGAGCGCTGCGGTGGAGGAACGTTGAAGAAAAGATGTCTAAGAAGCTTCTGTACCGCATGTTCCATACGATGTTCGGTCAGTCCAGGATCTCCGGTCTTACATTCCATGTCACTTCCTGCACGCCTTTCCCACCGAAAATGGTCCCTATTATTATCTCTTCATATATCCTTTAACTTATCTTTCTTCCTGGCTGTCATCAAAATACAATTATTTGGACAAATACTGCATTTCCATTTTAGACCAAAAATTCCACTGATGTAAGAATGCTTTCTTTCTTTTTTTAATATTTTAATTGATTTTTTACAGAGATGAAGAGAAAGGGATAGAGAGTTAGAAACATCGATGAGAGAGAATCATTGATCAGCTGCCTCTTGCACACCCCCAACTGGGGATGTGCCCGCAACCAAGGTACATGCCCTTGACCGGAATCGAATCCGGGACCTTTCAGTCCACAGGCTGACGCTCTATCCACTGAGCCAAACTGGTTTTGGCCATTCCTTTCTTTTATTATTATTATCATTATCATTATTATTATTATTATTTTAACCCCAGAATTTAACAATGCACCCTGTAATTAATAAGTTGTTAATAAACCTATTGGGGGGGAAAACAGTATATCTTAATTAGAAGAATACCACTAATAAGTAATATAAAAAGCATTGATGGAGTTAATTAAATACTATGTACTGCATGGTGTTTGATTTTTATGTTTGTTTGTTTGTTTTCTTTTTCCTTTTCTTATGTCTCAGACATATTAAAGTGGGAAATTATTATGTATTACTGGGAAATTGTTCTCTCCTCTGACACTTAAATTTAAACCGGTTTTATTACACTGCACCTCTGAACATGTTATCATTCCCATTGTGCTAAGATTGTAAATTAAGGTCGTTTTTCGACTTGAGGGGCAAGTGGAAGATTTAGCACTGATTCTCAGAGATTTTAAATCTAGTGGCCTGAATTATAGAACCCGTTTTGCCAGCATTGGGGGATAGAAAATAGGTACCGGTAAGCAAGATGGATTTTGGTTAAAAGAAAAACTATTAGGTTTCTTATTTTATGTTAATGGTCACGTTCTCTCAGAGCTTTGCCAGAGTGTGGATTTCTTTAGCATGAATTGTAAAATTAACACTCACTGCAAAGATCCTGAGTATGTAAGTGCCTCATATACTCAGAGAGGAAGGGAGAGAGAGATGGAAAGATCAATAACAATTGAGAATCATTGATTGGCTGCCTTCTGCATACCCAACACTGGCGATCAAGTCTGCAACCCAGGCATAATCCCTGACCAGGAACTGAACTGTGACCTCCTGGTTCATAGGTTAATGGTCAACAACTGAACCATATTTTGGGAACCCAAAACAGTATTTCATTTTCTTCATAGGTATATTACTACATATAATTATCTTTCTCTAACACAGAAAAAAAAAACTTTTCTAGTACTGAAAAACGTATGAAATTTTTATTTTAAAAAATGATTACATTACATGAATTAAATAACAGCAGTCCAAACCAAAATAGGGGGCTATAAATACACAGACTTTTAAGGCATAACCAAATGTCAAACAAAAATTTATATTTTAAAGATCCAATCAATCCCAATAACTATTTAATTTCTATTGTGTTGCCACACTTAACATATATTTCAAAAAAATAAAAGATCAAAACTTAGATTGTGTTATTTAGGCATAGCAGTATCATCTGTCTGGTGAAACAATAACTGGATTAAATGTTTACATGCAGCCTAAACCGGTTGGGGTCAGTGGATAGAGCGTCAACCTGTGGACTGAAAGGTCCCAGGTTCGATTCTGGTCACGGGCATGTACCTTGGTAGTGGGCACATCCCCAGGAGGAGTTGTGCAGGAGGCAGCTGATTGATGCTTCTCTCTCATTGATGTTTCTAGCTTTCTATCCCTCTCCCTTCCTCTCTGTAAAAAATCAATAAAAAACATTTTAAAAGAAAACGTTTACATTCAGATTATCTACTGAGGGTTGTTGTTTTGTGTTGTCTTTTAATGTAGAAAGTTCTATCTCCTTTATTTCAGATAAGAAAGGAATCATGAAAGCTTATCAAGACTATTTGTATAAAATACACCTCAATCTAAATGGGCTCATTCTTTATCTTTAAAATGGAAAAAAAAATAAAGCACACATACAATTGAAAAACCAGACCAAACAAAACAAAACAAAAAAAAAACCTGTTTGGTATCTATAACGGTGGTTGTTAACAGTAGCTAACTAATAATCAAGCCAAGGCTCAGCAAGAATCTGAAATGACTCTAAGACTGAATTTTCAAGAATTTTTTGAAAGGTTGTGTTTAATATTTCATACAGCCTTTGACTCCTTGAGAACAGAAATATCAGAGTGGCTTAGGTTTATGCGGAGGGGAGCATTGGTAGCTGACTCTTCAGACTGGTTTATGTCCAGAGCTGGTGCTTCTGCTCTGAGTAACCACTCTGGACCTGCACACCTCTCCAAACCTCACACTCTCTTTACCCCCTTTCCCCTTACACCTTACACCCCCAAATTTCAGCCGGTGTGCCACACGGATGTTGAAAACATGGAATACCTGATTATTTAGTCAGGGGCACCGACCTCTTTTTTCCCTTCGACTGTCAAATGAAAAACAAACAAACAAACAAACAAAAAACACAGAGAAAATACCAACAGGCAACACAGCAATAGCCATCCAGTGTGAATGAATAAAAATTATACCCATTTTTTGTCAGTTTGGCCAAAAATATAGTATATTTTTGGTGAGCCACAGAATTTTAATAATTAATTTATATGTGCCATGAGATATAACAGGTTGGAAATTGCTGTGGTGGGGAGGTTCCCTTATACACAAGTTTAATTTTAAGTCCGTCTTCACTTAGATTCCCTCTTAGCATTGCTAGCTGCTTGCCTGCTGCCCAGGGATAATCTCATTACTTGGGCACTGATGACTAGCCCTCCATCATGGCCATTCTCCACCCATCACTTCCTTTCCACTCTATATCTCCCATTTCTCCCCATCTACTTGCTCTATTGCTCAAGTTTGTCATGTTAAAATATTCCAACAAACAGGAAAAACCTTTTCCCCTTTTCCAATTAGACTAA
Source organism: Vespertilio murinus (assembly GCA_963924515.1). NCBI lineage: Eukaryota > Metazoa > Chordata > Mammalia > Chiroptera > Vespertilionidae > Vespertilio > Vespertilio murinus. The sequence continues at coordinate 188,501,533 of OZ004706.1, read as the reverse complement.
AAATCTATGTTTATCTGTATATATATCAACACCACTCATCTACCTCATTAACCAATAATTATTCAAAAAGAGGAATAGCTCAGTGTTTTAATATTGTCACCTTTTACCTCTGCTTGATATGTAATTGATAAATGTAAACTTGTTATAATAGATAAATTTCAATTAGCATTTAATAGTTTAATGTCCCCAATTGTCTTGAAACTGTTGTTTCTGATACTCTTTTGATGCCTAAAAATTGTCTGCTTAACAATAACTTTTACTGACTTATGACCTAGCCATCTCACTTCTGGGTATTTATCTAAAGAAACCCAAAACAGTAATTCGGATGAATATATGTACCTTTATGTCTATGGCAGCATTATTTAAATAGCATAGTTATGAAAGAAACCCAAACTCCCATCAATAGACCAGTGAATAAAAACGCCATAGTACATATATTCAATGGAATATTACTTGATCATAAAAAAAGAATGAAATCTTACCATTTGAGACAGCATGAATATTATGGTAGAGGGTATGATACTAAATTAAATAAGTCAGTCAGAGAAAGATAAATGCCATATGATTTCATGTATATGTGGTATCTAAAAGACAAAATAAACAAAATTGAAACCGACGCATAGAAACAAACCTGCACTGGTGACTGCCAAAAGGGATGGGGGCTTTGGAAGACTGGGTGAAAGAAGTTAGGGGATTAAGAAGTACAAATTTGTTCTTATAGACTAGTCATGTGGATGTAAAGTCTGGCATGGGGAATATAGTGAATAGTAAAAGAAGAATAAAATTTAAATATCTGAACACAAAACTAAAAGGGAAAAATAAGTTAACATGTATCAACCAACATTTTCATCTTAAGACAAAATAAATTTTAAAGAAAATGATCCAAAATACAGAGGAATAAACTAATAAAATACACAGACACACATACACTGATATGATTATGCATCCATAGTTAACACATTTACATATCACTGAACACCAACATACGAATTAATATAATTTGATAATTGGTGACTCATATCACTGACAGTGTGGTCATTTTATTATTTTTTAGTGATGAGCTAAGTTGAAATGCATCAAAATATTATTAACTTAAACTGAGTATTATGTATAAGCAATCCTATTAAATTCAGTAGTAATGGAATAAATACTGTTATTAGTATAACTCTAAGTGTCATTCATTTGCAAATATGCATCAAACATGTGTGAAAACAACCCTCACCTCATAATCAGATTAGCTAAGACATGTGAATAGCATATTTATCATAGTCAATTATTATTACACAGAATCCATAAAGTTGGGTATGTCCATATATGAACAAACATACTACAACACCTTCTAACTTCTAGAGCAGAATGTCTCAATCCTGGCAACTTTCTAACTTCTAGAGTAGAATGTCTCAAATTCAACAGCCTTCTAACTTCAGGAGTAGAATGCCTCAACCTCAGCAATAATCTAACTTGTAGAATAAAATGTATCAATGTAGGCACTACTGATGCATTGCACTGGAGAATTCTTTATTGATGGCAGTAGAGCTGTGCATGTAGGACAGTGAGCTGCATCCTTGGTCTCTATCCATAGATGCTAGTAACATCCTCACACCCACACATGGTTGTGATAACCAAAAATATCTCCAGACATTGCCTAACATCTTCTGAGTAATAAAGCATCCCTATGGAAAAACCACTATTTTAGAGATGGAAACTATCTCTAATTTAAAATCAAAGAGGATACTGTGTAAAAGCATTTTTAACTTGTCAATAAAATGTGAATTGTCAGAGAAATGCTGTGTAAAAGATAAGGACTATAATAATACACATTCAGGCTATCGTATGCTAAATATAAGAGGGTTCTTAGGTAAAAATGATCCCTAAATAGTATAATCATACCCTCCATTGTTACTATTTTTAAAATACTCTTGGTGAATACAAATTTTCAAAATCTAGAATGAAATATTTATTTCATTTAAATTAAGCTATAATTTTTATTTATTTTTTTATATCTTTACTAGTAAGAGCACTTGACATGATATTTATTTCTTAAATGTTTAATTTTTGCCATAGTATCATTGACTACTAGAGGCCCAGTGTACAAATTCATGCACATGTGGGGTCCAGCCTGCCCTGATAGAGGCTAACTGGCAGCCAGCTGTAGGGGACAAGGGAGGTTGGCCGGCCAGCCCCACCCTCTGGCCAAACTCCTGGTAGAGGAGACAATTTGCATTTTAGCCTTTTACTATATAGGATAGGTAAAATGTTGTACAGTTGATTTCCAGAATCTACTTCTGTTGCTTAACTGAAACTTTATTCATTGATTAGTAGCACTCCAGTTCCCTCTACCCACAGATTCTAGTAATCATGGCTCCATTTTATTGATTCTGTGAACTTGACTATTTTAGATACCTCATATAAGTGCAATCATGCTACATTTCTTTCTGTGATCGGCTTATTTAAATTAGCATATCCTCAAGGTTCATTCATGTTGTTTCATCTTGCAGATTTACTTCTTATTAAGGCTGAATAATATCCCATAGTAGGTATATAACACAATTTATTTGTTCAGTCACCTGTTTATGGATCCTGGGATGTTTCCATATCTTGTGACTAGTGCTACAATGAACATGGGAGTGCTACTATCTTTCTGTGATCCTGAGGTGATCCTGATTTTAAGGCTTTGTTTGTTTGTTTGTTTGTTTGTTTTTGTGTTTGATTTTTTTTTTTTTTTTGCATAAATACACAGAAGTAAGAATCCTGGATCTCATGGTAATTCTGTTTAACTTTTTGAGGAACCTCCATACTGTCCTCTATAACAACTGCACCATTTTGCATTCCTGCCAACAGTGTACAAGGGTGCCAATTTCTCCGCATCCTTGCCAACAATTATTCTCTATTTTTAATAGGCATCCTGACAGGTGTGGGATGATATCTCACTTTGGCTTTTTAAGTAACAAACTCAAATCTTCTGAAATTCTGAAGCATGCTCTACCCATGCAATTTTCCTCCAATACCACAGCTCATTAATGCCCCCAAATACATACCGTATTTGCCGGCGTATAAAACGATTTTTTGGCCCTGAAAATACCGTATTTGCCGGTGTATAAGACGACTGGGCATATAAGACAACCCCCTAACATTTCCACTCAAAATACAGAGTTTGTTATATACTTGCCGTATAAGACTACCCCCCACTTGGAGGCATATTTTTCAGGGCCAAAAAATCGTCTTATACGATGGCAAATTTAGCTTTGAACCTTGGCACAGTGCAAAGCTCTTTTCCTTGCTTCAATCTTGCAATTTCCCTGATTTCACCTATATTTCTATAATATTTCAAGTAATATGGATTAGGTAAAAAACTATAATAATGAGAAGTTGATAAATATAAGAAAAACAGAAGTTCACTTCAAGCTTAAAAAGAGTTTAACATGTGATGTGGTAAATAAATGAAAACTCTAACTGCTTTAAAAACAAAGATTAAAAAAAAAAAAAAAAAACTAATGCCACCCTAACTGGTGTGGCTCACTGGATAGAGTGTTGGCCTGTGGACTGAGAGGTCCCTGGTTTGATTTTGGTCAAGAGCATGTGCCGTGGTTGCAGGCAGATCCCCAGTAGAGTTGTGCAGGAAGCAGCTGGTCGATGTTTCTCTCTCATCAATGTTTCTGACTCTCTGTCCTTCTCCCTTCCTCTCTGTAAAAAACCAATAAAAATAAAAATAAAAATAATATCAATACTGGAGGAAAGAGAGAGATAACCATATATATGCACTCATGGCCAGTGAATATCTGGGATGTTAAACTCACTGTTGAGTGCTATATTTCAAGCAAATATTGGAAACTGATGACCACGGTTGATCCTTCAAAAAGGGCACTAGAAAATCTGATGGGAGTGTAATATGAGTAAACATAAAGACAATCGCATTTGGTTAGCTGCTGTAAGAAATGCAGTGAAGAATAGAAAAGCTATTTTCAAATACTGAAAAAACTGACAGTAAGAAAAAAAATAAATGTTGTGTGTATTCACATGAAAAATTATGACCCAATGGGTCAATGCAAAGGATAAATAAAAGAAAAAAGAAAAAAGCTGTGTGTGATATTAAGTTTAAGGCTGCTTCCACAAATACCTGAATACAAAGCTAACAAACGTGTCAAAATCTATGCAAAGGATATCTTTGATGTCACATACTTCTGCCTCGGTAGCCAAAAACGTTTCTCTTTGTCTTTGAGTGGATCAACAAATGCTTGGTAATGCCTTTATTATATATCAACCTAATAAAGTATTATTTGTTTAATTACAGAATAGAGATATAAGGTGTTCTCAACATAATAAAGGGGAAAACTACTTTTAGGTATCCATGAATATAATGAAACTGGAGGCCCAGTCACAGAATTTGTGCACGGGTAGGGTCCCTAGCAGCTGCCAGCTGCCAGCTGCCAGCCAAGGCCTCCCTTCCCTAGCTGCTTGCTGCTGGCTGCTGGGTAGGGCTTTCCTTTGTTCTGTGCTGCCCCCGGGTGGTCTGTGCACCTCACAATGAGTAATCGAACTCCTGGTTGGTTGAACTTCCAAGGGGACCCTGCACATTAGGCTTTTATATAGAGAGATAACATTACATAACACATACACACTCAGCAACTCGGTCCCAATATTTCTGTACTTCACACTACTGAAAGTGAGAACAAACCACTACTTAATCTTCCTTCTGTTCCCATTTTCCTTGAGTTCTAAGTGTAGAAACTAGATTATATTGGTAGAGGAAGACACTGGGGTCCACTTTGGTACATTCCTTTTGTGAGGCATGTGGAGTTCCCAGGCATTACTCATCCAGAGTTCCCAGGCATTACTCATCACCAGTGTAAGTGGTTGTTGAGGAAGAGTTAAGTATTTTGCTGTTTTACACAGAATTTTAAAATATATTTTAATATATTTTTTTATTGTTGACAGTATTACAAATAGTCTCCTATACCCCCCCCCCAAATAGTCTCCCATTCTCCCTCCTCTTTACCCCCTTCCTCCTAATTCCTACTCATCCCCCACCAGGTCTTCACCATCCTATTGTCCATGTCCAAGGACTATGCATATCCTACATGATAAAAGCCTAGTATGCTAAATGTCCAGTCTTCCAGTAGGCCATTCAACCAATCAAAATATAATATGCTAATGATATGCTAAGGCCACTCAACTCGCTTGCTATGATTTGCACTGACTACCAGGGGGCAGAAAGTTGACCAGTTGACCAGTCACTATGATGAGCACTGACCAGCAGGAGGTGACACTGACCAGTAGGTGAGCTTGAACCTGGGGTCCAGCCAATTGGGATTGAAGGAAATAGGCTGGACAAGCCCTGGAGCCCTCCTGCAGTCCCTCCCTGGCTGGCCAGCCTCCTGTGTCCCTCCCCGACTCCAATCATGTACCAGTGGGGTCCCTCAGCCTGGCCTGCACCCTCTCACAATCTCGGACCCCTGGGGGATGTTGGAGGGCAGGTTTGGGCCTGATCCCACAGGCCAGACCAAGGTCTCTAGTTAAAGTATACAAGTTCTCCTGTGTATCTCTTCTCGTCCCCCCAGCCCCATATGTAGGTATGTCAATCTATTCCCATGCCTCCATGCTTCCGGTCTTATTTTGTTGGTCAATTCATTTTGTTCATTAGATTCTTTTTTTGACCAGGGCCACAAAATTCTTTGAGGAATATTTTCTATTCCCAGTAGCTGAAGTCTAAAAGATAAAGCAGTTGGGAGATTCTGGTCTTAGGTAGGTACAGCTAATATCTGAGAGATAGAGCATAAACAAGATGAGAGTCTCAGGAGAGAAATGGGTAGTAGGACTCCCAGGAAACAGACGGGCCATTTTTAGCTAGTCAACACTGTCATTTCATTCAATTACCTTCAACCCTTAGGAAGTCTTTAAAAATGGCAGTTTTAAATATATTTCTATGGACTTCAGAGAGAAAGAAGAGGGAGAGAGAAATAGAAACATCATTTATGAGAGAGAATCATTGATCAGTTGCCCCCTGCATGTTCCACACTGGGGACAGAGCCCACAACTGGGCATTTGCCCTGACCTGGAATCAAACCATGACTTCCTGGTTCATAAATCAACATTTGATCACTGAGCCATGCTGGATGGGCCCCAACTCTAATTTTTTAAGAGTATCCTCAAATCTGCAGGTTGCCCTTGACCTTTGAATCATGTTAACCTTTATCTACTAGTTTATTCTCCATTTTAAAATGTTTACATACAAAATGCACTGTGACTTCCTATAGCAGCAATTCAGTGATTTAAGTAACCTTGACTTGAAGATCTGTTTTTCTTGCTTTGTTTTTCGTTTGTTTGTTTGTTTTGTTTTGTTTTTGTTTTTTTTCTTTTCTTTAAGAGGAGTAGCATTATATCTTTAGTGATAAAGACAGTGAATACCTTTGTTACTTGCTCTCCACTGACAATTATCCATTTATTTTAGTGAGTCTCTGGAGGAATTTTTGCAATTTGATGAATGAGCTAGAAGAAGGGGAAACAAATGTAAACTAAAATTATAGCACCAGAAAGAAAAAAAATCGAATAAAATTGATTTACTCATTAATTTCCATTGATTTCCTCAATGCTTCTATCACTTTTCCTCACAATTATATTCAACATGCATTATTGATCAAAGGGAATATACTATTAAAAAGTTTTGTTAATGAATATGAGTTTCTGATCATGTTTAGATCTTTAGCACGATGCCTCTTAGTATTTTGTACCATTTTTAATATATAAATACACACTGGCTCTTCCTTTCTAATTAATTGTTGTTTTTCTCTGTACAGACAGTAGTTGCTTCTATGCAAATAAAATGCTTACATCAGATGATCTATTCCTTGCAGAGAACACATTCGATTGGATATAAAGCTACTGCTAAAATTAGGTACTTTAAGAACAGATGTACTGTTTTATCTTTTATTCATCCTCATGGATTTTGAGTCCCATAGAAATAGGTAATATACATTTAGGAATGTGTAAGTGTAACAATAATGGTGAAAAGAGCTAATAATTGCTGAGCATCAGATGTGTCAGGTGCTGTATTAACAAGGTGTTTCTCTTCCAAGTCTTAAGTCTGTGAGTTGGGCTCCATCATTATTACGATTTTACAAATGAGGAAATTAAGACTTAGGAAATGTAAATTACAGCTACAGACTGATGAAGCTACTAGCCTGATCCCATGTGGGGTGCTCCTCACCTCTCCCAGCACTTCCCCGCGTGCTTTCCATTTTAATATGCAATATGCTTTTGTTCTTATTACTGAAGAACTATTTGTCCTTCTGAGAGTTCATTATACCTCAAACAAATTAATGAGCGCAGACTAAGAAGATGGGTCAAGCAGAACTGCTTTCAAAGTATTTCAGGTTGCCTGTCACTCTTCTCTACTAAGAAAGTATCCTATTAATACGTTAAAATATCACTACTGTTAATAAAGGGATGGTCAATGTAGTTTCCTCTTTATGACCTACTGAACAATAGCTTGCTGTAACAAGAGAGATGATTCAGTTATTTTTAGAGATGATGCCGTTATTTTTAAACTCTCCTTCTGAGCTGCCCAGTGGGCATAATCTCATGCACACAAAAACATTTGAATAGTAGGAGTTTCATAGGATGCTCACATAACTGATGCCCAAGTGCTTTGGAGATAATTGAATTTAGTGGCTTCTCTGTTGGAACCTCCAATCTCAGTTTATCCAACAATATCAAACATATCCCAATATTTAAGTTTGGCTATCCCCAAATTAAAAGATGTTAGAAAAAGAAATGATATACATGTATTTCTTTTCTGTAGCTGACGTTTTTGTTTCATTTTTCCATTAAGGTGTATGTGGTAGACATTCTTCCAATGACTCTCAAGATAAAAGAAAATGGACCCTAAGCAATAATGTCTTTATTTCTGCATTTAAGACATTTCATTCTAAGAAAATGTAAAGACTTATGAGGCAGAAACAATATCATGGTTATTTCCTTTAGGGTGGAAGAGAAAAATCTAAAAAAAACGTTTTTATATTGCAAATGCATTTCCCCTTTCAACATTTAAATATAAAACCATCATATAAATACTCTGAAGCAAATTTTAAAATTCTAATAAAGTTTATTAATAGAATTTGTTAATTCTCCAGAATTATAATAATTAGTTCTCAATGTATTCACTATGGAACATAAAAGTCACATTTCTGGACTTTTATTCGCCACCGTTCAATAAAATGGTTGTCTATATAAAATAAAATATATTAAATACAAACACCCTTAAATAGTGAGTAAAGAGTGATAAATGGTAAAGAAGATAGTGAAGCACAGTCAAATACAAAAAATACATGTAAAACAACATTTTTAAATTTTAGAGCTGTCTAGCTGAGGCTTCTGAGCCCTTTGTGTTTTTGTTGTTGTTTTTGTTGTTGTTTTTGGTGTGTGTGTGTGTGTGTGTGTGTGTGTGTGTGTTTTCTAAATTTCCTTAAAAGGTCAGTTCTGCACTAAAATGCTAATATTACCTACTTTTATTTTTACTCTTGAGCAGAAGAGTAAACAGAACACTATACCATAATTGACTTTCTAATTATAGTGGGAAAACCAACTGGAGCCTACATTGGGTTCATGCAGACGAACTAACCTGTCTGAACTTGTCTCATTGTCAAGAGTAATGAGTGGGCCACCAGAGGTCTATTCTAAGCCTGAGGGACTGAGAGGCTTCCGAAAAAAGAATTCATTGTAAAGAAAACAGTTTGTGGGTGTGAGAGAAGAGGTGATTTTTAGGGTTCAGTGTTTCCACAAGCCCCTTGGATCTTGTCCAGCAGAAGCCCCATAGACTCTTTACCATATGCTGGAGAGAAAGATGCTACAAGTCCTACCTGAAATAGAATCGGGGCTAAAATCTCCAGGAGACATTGAAGAAGAAGTCATTGTGAGTTTGAGTCCCAATAATAAAGCTTATTAATATCATGGTTAAAGGATTCTCTCTTTCCTTTGAAGAACTGAACTTGTTATTAACAAATAATTGTGGAATAAGTTCTTGGAAGTGGATTACCTGAGCCACTATTTCTGATACATTAGAGACTTTTGCATTGGAGAGTCAAAAAACGGGAAATTACTGTCCTGCAGAAACAAAGAAGAGGATGTCCCTACACTTTTCTGAGACCCAAAAAAGTTGGCCTGGAAGAGGAGGGATGGACAATAGAGGGCAGGAAATAGAAGTTACAAAGTGACAGAAACATTCTACCTACTGTTTCACACAACCCAAATTATTTTATGGCATCAGACTTTGTGCCAGGGGCCAGAGCTATAATGTTGAATCCAAACAACTATTATGACTAACTTTATCTCCATCCTCATGTAGCCTAGTAAATCCGAGTTGCAAATAATTTGGATTCTAATAAAGGAGTTTGTTATGTTTCACTGTTCAGCTCAATGTGATACCCACTTATTAAGCATCCACCATGTGAAAAGTTATAGCACCGTGTGGGTTTCCTAGAAACAGCCTCTGAGGTGCTATAGCATGCAGAATGCTTATTAACAAGTGCCCTTGGGATCAACGGCTGTGAAGGAGGGAGAATTGGGGAGAGGAAGAATACCCCTAATGCAATACCCCTAATGACAGGCTCAGCTAACCCCACAGAAAGCTCTCCAGGAGGAGGAGTGAACGCCCCTGAGAGGAGCACTGAGGGCCAGGACTTCTATCTCACCTCAACTGGAAACTGGCTATGACCAAAAGCCAGGAACATGTGTGATGGGGCTACTACAGGGAAGCGATTCCTGAAGAGAAGGAAGTCTGCTACTGATGTCCCTGTCTACAGCTGGGACAAAGGTCTCTTTCATCTGTACTACACATCACAGTGGACACCAAGAGATGTTGGGTCTAGAGAACTTATCCTGAAAAGAACTTGTCAACTTGAAACTATCTTGATGAAAAGAAAGCAAGACTCTTAAACTGTTACCGAGTCCTATATAATAAAAGCCTAATATGCTAAGTGTCCGGTTGCCCGGGCACCCATTCAACCAATCAAAGTGTAATATGCTAATGATATGCTAAGGCTTCTCAACCTCTCACTATGATGTGCACTGACCATCAGGGGGCAGACAGCTGACTGGTAGGTTAGCTTGCTGCTGGGTTCTGGTGATCAGGACTGAGCTACATGGGTTGGCCACTCCCTGGAGCCCTCCTATGGTCCCTCCCCTGTTGGCCAACCTCCGGCATCCCTCACCAGCCCGATAGTGCACTGGTAGGATCTCTAGGCCTGGCCTGAGACCCCTCATGGGATGTTGGAGAGCTGTTTTCAGCTTGGTCCTGCAGGTCAGGCCAAGGGACAACTCACTTTTAATACTACTATCAAGTTCCCTATAACCTCAATAAAAGAATACTAAGGATACTAATAATAGCTAATTTTTTAGTTCCTATATGTGCCAAGCACTGACTCAGGAAACTGCATTCATGAACTCATTTAACTCTCTGACCTTAAAGAGAATTAGGCTGTTTTCATTTTTATTCCCCAGATCAGAACTGTAAGGCACCCAAAAGGTAATACCACTGACATTAAACATATTTTGGGCCTCTGGCTATACCGGTGATAGGCCCTGTGGGGAATCCAAAGATGAGTAAGACACAATCTCCAAGTTTGATATGTATCATTCCAGTAGGAGAAACAAAAATGCTTTACATCCCAAAATGAAGCACTGGACTATAAAGCATAACATGAGGCTGAAAATAAAATAAATAGAAGGAACCAAAAGGGGTCACAGAGGAACACGAAAAGCACCATTTTGACCCAAATGGTGGCATTTGAGACACTGGGGTCCTGTTAGCACTCATAACACTGACCCAACCCCCCAAAAAGCAGCCATATAAATGACACATAACCTTTGACTTAACTCCTGCTAAAAGCTGTGTTGGTGGAATTAAACTACATGGCTTCTAAAATGATCATTTCTCAGGTGCATCAAGAAAACGTATACCTTTCCTACCTCGGTCATGAAGTGGGAGAGTTATGAAATGCAAATCAAGAACTAGAGCATATTAAAATAGGTTCATGAGGAATAAAACTATTTTTGCATTTCACAGTACTCAATGTGAATTAAATAGAATACCCAAATTGTGTCAGTTCTAGTTAGTCAATCTGAATAGTCATCTGATCAGTCACTTGTAGGATTCCGGTGTGATTTAATAATCTAGACTCTAGATTACTTAATAATCTAGATTTAATAATCTAGACTCTAGATTCTCTAGAGTAAAATTCAGGTTGTCTTCAAATGCTCCTACCCCAATATCTCCACTTAACATGCCATTTACATTTTCTAAAGCCCATTTACAATGCATGATCTTCTGTAATCCTAACAACAATACTAAAAAGAAACTTTAGCATACAAATGCCTATGGCAACAGGCAGAGAAAAGGAGTGGCTGTAAAGTCAGGGGCGGATTCCAGTCCTCATGCTTGTTTTAATAGGCAATTCAGAAGGGTCTTGGCCATCAATTACCAATCCATTAAAAAGACTCAAACATGCAATTAGAAGCCTAATGTGGTGTTATTTTATGGACATGAAAAATTACTTTCAAATTTGATCATTATAGGGTATTTAATCTGTAAAGTTTAGTTGCATGAGCAGATAAATTAAACATAAAAATAAAGGAAATAAAATGCAAACCTAACACCGCACAATTTCCATACAGTGACTATAGATATAAATTATGATTAACTTAACCCCATTACTCCCAAAATGTGTTTCATATTTGATGGAGGGGAATGGTTAAAGTAAAACAATTTGATTTCATCAGCACGCATGAGGTACATTTTAGAGAAAATCTATGATTTTTGCTTTGGTGATACTATAGGGAAGTAAAGTAAAATTAGGAGATCATTGGTACAATGCAATGCTGAAGGACTCAAAAGGAAGAAGTTTGCATTGATCAAACAGTAAACAATTATATTAAGGTGGAGGAGGCCTAACAACTTGTTTCTTTAATTTTTTTTTTTTTTTTTTTTTTTTTTTTTTACTTTGGGGACCCAAATTTAAGAGCCCGGTTTCTGAATATAAGTTTTAAATGACAGATAAAAAATAAAAAAAAAGAAGAAAGAAAGAAAGAAACTTAAAAAAATAGTTTCATGAGAAAAGGAATCAGAAGATTAGGATTTCCCCTTTTCACATAATACAAAGTCAATTAATATATTTTTCCAAATGTTTTACTATTAAAATGTACAAAACTTTTCTAGTGCTTTTTTATTATCTTCATGGTTATCTTATACTGAGAGTTGCACAGTTTACAAGAAATTTATACTTATCTTATACTGAGAGTTGCACAGTATACAAGAAATGTCAGGTAAGTAAAACCAGTTTGACACAGTGGATAGAGCATCAGCCTGCGGACTGAAGGGTCCCAGGTTCGATTCGGGTCAAGGGCATGTACCTTGGTTGTGGGCACATTCCCATTAGGAGGTGTGTTGGAGGCAGCTAATCGATGTTTCTCTCTCATCAATATTTCTACTTCTTTATCCCTCTCCCTTCCTCTCTGTAAAAAAATCAATAAGGTTTATTAAAAAAAAAAAAAAAAAAAAGTAAACCCAAGCTGAAAGAATCCTTGGATATACAGAACTTGAAAAACAAAACAAAAACCGTTAGAATATTCTGCCCCAGTAAATGAACAGTAAAAATAGTCATTAGCACGGTAATGAGATATAAAAGAAGATAAGAAAACCTTGTGTAATATATCAAATATGAATTAATTTAATTTGTTTCAATAACTTTAACTCCTGATGCTATATGTGTGCATGCTATGATTTATCTCTAAAGTTTTATCATTATTTTCCTGAAATTTCCGTGCATTTCCATACTATATTCAATTCTATTAATAAAACATTTCCCATTAAATGCCATCAAGCTGGATACTTTTTAGTGTTTTTCTTTGTTTCAGCAACTACATCCATACCTTCAGCCAGTGTGAAATACACAAGCAAAAACACAAACAAAAAACCTATCCATTTGTGTTGCTCATTAAACATCTGCTCATTAGCCACCTCCTGGTTAATGAATACTTAGAATCTAAATAGCAACCCATTAGTAAAACTAGTTCTGTTTCCAAGTACATTTATCAATTCTGCAAGTAAATTTTATTTAAAAATATGTGTGTAGCCAAAATTCACTTACTCATATCGAACAAATCATCAAAGAATTGTAAGCATCATCTTAAATACGCCAGTAAAAGTGAAATTCCCTCCTTAGGGCCTTAATAAGGTTATAATTATCATTAAAGCAAACCTAACAAAACCATTTAATTATTAATTGTATACCTTCTATAGCTGTTGCAAACCAAGTGATTCTGAGAAAGGATTTAAGCTAATTTATAATGCAGCGACACATACTTAGGCAGACTGCATTTATTTCAAATGCCATTAAAAGTTGTAATATGTCCTAGCAACAACCATTAATTGTATTATTTTAGAGATTAGTTTAATAAAATAAAGGAGATGCATAAATTAGCGAGAAGATAATCAGTAAATACAATTTAGAAAAAAATATATTTTTTTCATTCTGAAAAAAATACTTATAAAATTTTCTTAGATATTTGGATATTTGATTTATTTTTCCTAGTGAAGTTTTCCTTCATACTTTCTCTATATTGTCAAGAAGCAGAAACTATACTTTAGGATATATTTTTTCATTTGCTTATGCCTTGTCGGCATTACCTTTAATTACACTGGGGGAAAAACACACACACAACTAAAGTTTTCTCTGAAATGCAGTATCAATGTGGACATGCAACTGAGAAATGAGTTAAAAGTTCTTGTTGGTGACAGGAAAATCTAAATCAAGAGATGAAGCAGAAATGGTTGCAAAAGAAAATCTATACAATATCAGATAGAAGTATGCTAATGAGGGTTAGCTTGGAAGGACAAGTAGTTATTTTAAAAGCTGTTTAAATATATATATTATTTGCCCCATTGGATAAAATTGAGATTTAAACGTTGAGATGTATGAGAAGAGAATCCAATAGCATTACAAATACCTATGAGCAGAATATCTAAATTCAAGAAAATGCTTTTAAAATTAAGTATAATAATCACCAAAAATATTAATCCCCTGTTATTTGCTTGACACTAGGATAGACTTGAAACACAGATAAGTAATAGCATTTTCCTAACCATCAGGGGGCTCACAATCTCCTGTAGAAAACAGACACATTATCTAGTATTCTAAAATACTATTATATATGATGCAGAAAACAATAGGCGACACCTAATGAGATCTGAGTTTTCCTGAGTATCTTGCATTTAATCCTCATGCCCATCCTAGGAGAAAAGAACCATTATAATTAAGCCAGACAACTGGTGACACTACCAAACTTTAAACCCAGACTGTGTGGATCCAACAGTTGTAAAGAATATATAATATATAAATATATATATAAATCTTCTATATATCTGGTATACTAGGTAAGATAGAGAAAATGATCTTGAAAGAAAACACATCCAAAGACAGTCAAGAACAAAGGGAAAATGATTGACATCATGTGATATATGTTACCATGATAAAATGAAATGAGTTGAGGACTCACATTATTGCATCCCTTTTCAATAAACCTACTTCAATTTTTAATGCAAGCGTATCTGATGACAGAAACACTGATGTATTCATTGTCATTAGCTTTCAGTTTCTGCCTACTGTGAGGCAATCTTGTATACTGACTTTGATATTAAATCAGTTAATATCCAGGTCCTATAATGTTTCTATTATTTGATCCTTGTCTGTGTTTCACAGGCATACATGTTTAATAGGAGATGGCAGAGGCATATAAAGTGGAATGGAGTGGGCTTACATTTCCTCACCATGATCATCATTTAAAACTTACATATCTTAAATTTAGTCCTGAAATGCCAAATATACCAGCAGAGTAACATGGACTTTCTTGTACAAACACTGCTCTCTGTTCCTCTTCTGGAATCTTCCATGGCTTTGAAAAGGAAGATCAAATCCTAGCACAAACCTAAGACAAAGTTATATTTCCAATGATCCAAGCATCTATAAATTGACCCTCAGGACAAACTGAATAAAATTCCTATTTTGATAGGTAAAATGTATTTACATGTTTTGTAGCAAAATTTCCCATTAATAAGCATATTCTTTCTCCATCCATCCCTTCTCTCCCCCCTCACCAATACAGCTATATACAGTCTTTACTAACAAATTTGAAAAATAGACATTTTGTGGTTGAAATATCAATTAACCAAAATACTTGATTAGCTTGTTGTAAGTTCCATATCCTGTATTTTTTATTGTTTTCATTGCCTCAAAGAGGCACCTGCATACTTTACCTTTTTCTTTTAAATACTTTTATTTATTTCAAAGAGGAAGGGAGATGGAAAGAGAGATAAAAACATCAATGATGAGAATCATTGATTGGCTGCCTCCTGCACGCCCCCTACTGGGGATGGAGACCACAACCAGGGAATCAGTGACCTGCTGGTTCATAAGTTTATGTTCAACCACTGAGCCACACCAACTGGGCTTTACCTTTTAAATTACAGCATAATTTGACAATATCATCTAATAGAAAGAGAAATTACTAGCACCTTATAAAATGCTGTTCCTTCACTAATACTTTAATAGAAAAGCTATTTATTAGGTTCCATATATCGAGCTATCCATCTTATCTATATTACTTCATTTAATCCTGAAAATAAATCCATAGAATAGATATTATTATAATCATTCTTATTTTATAGATGATTACCTTACTCATCTTAGATGCTCTCACATCGATGTTTTTCTCTCTCTCCATTTCCCTTTCCCTCTAAAAGCAATGAAAACATTTTAAAAGGATCAGAATAAAACAATGATTAGTATGGTCTAGAAATGTACTTCTTGCCCTAACTGGTTTGGCTCAGTGGATGGAGTGTTGGTCTGTGGACTCAAGGGTCCTGGGTTCGATTCCGGTCAAAGGCATGTACCTTGGTTGCGGACACATCCACAGTAGGGAGTGTGCAGGAGGAGGCAGCTGATCAATGCTTCACCCATTGATGTTTTATAGATGATTACCTTACTCATCTTAGATGTTACTAGAATTCTCTATTAGGCATAGTGACTCCAGAATCCAAGCAGCCATATTTCTATTTAAACCCTATTACTGTGTGCATGATGTTGCCATGAGTTTTAACAGAAAGCCCTTTGTAGAGGGCATAGGGCATAGGGCAGGGAAGGAAATAAATCTGACTGTGGCCTGACATATAAATATTTACCCTGATACGATTCACATTTGTAAATTCGTTCCAATTCAAAATGCTTTAAATGTTAAAGAACTTTAAACAAGGAGGTCATCAGACTGAGGTGGCTCTAATGCTTTGCTGGGTGACTTAAGCAATTGAAAACCTAAGCCAGAGTCAGTGCACTCAAATTTGGGGGGGGAAATAAAACTTAAGAATAATCAATCACAGACAGCCAATAAGCCAATAAGGCAACTGCTTGAGCTGTAGCCAATCAGATAACCCCTTGCTTTGATTCCTAATCTTTCCCACATAAACCTCTCCCCTAGCAACCAAGGGAGAAGCACTCCTAACCACTTTCTGTATGGCACTTCCCAGTGTGAACCAATGTAAGCTCAAATTCTTGAACATTCTCAATTTATCTTTTAACAAAAAGAACGCCTCTCATTCCTTAGCCTGATTTTAGAGAGCTAAATGGAAGGTGAGTTATGTTGTGGTACATGGTACAATCCAATCGAATACTGATATTGATATATGGATTTCACATGTTTTCTTTCATCTTGCCTTCATATAAGGGTTTCAATGACATGAAGTGTGTGCTTAGAAAAATGTCTTCCGTTATTTAAACATCTTGATCAAGGACAGCTCTTGCAGAAAATAAGATCTATATAAAACTTGCTTTCCACTTATTTACCTAGCCAACTCAATTCTTCATTATTTTGGAACCTCTGGTCCATTCCGGGTACATAACATCAACCCTGGATAACAGCTGCTATGTGAAATGAAAGGTCTCCGGGGAATACTTCACACTCCATTTTCCAAAAAGTTGGTAACATTCCTCACTTGTAGATGGAAAATTCAAGGTCAAAACATTGAAGTTGAATGACAAGAAGAATCCCTGATAACGTTTGCAGATTAACACATTTCTAAACTTAGAAAGATGAATCGCACTGCCTGTTAAATTAATTCCCAGAACTATAGAATGCTAACCTGTAGAAACTAGGAGAGATTTCTGTTTATCCCACACAGCAATTTATTTATGTGGAGTCAGACCAAATGATTACTAGATACCTTCTGAAAGTTAGGTTCTTAATTTTGTTTGGGTAGAAAAACCTTGCCTCTGTACTAGGTGTTATTGTTGAGGCAAAATGTAAACATATTAAAAAAAGTTATTCCACTATGTTTAAAATTAATGAAAGTTGACACGAATACAACCTATTATAAATCTGTCCACATTTCTCCATGTTCCTCACAAGCTACCTTCAGTTAAATGCTAAGCTCAGATTCAGATATGCAAGGTTTACTATATAATGTTCCTATTAATCAGTCCAATGACTAACCACTAAGTCAGACAAGATCTGAACAAACACCTCTTCTGTCTCTTCCAGCTCAAGTGTTTATGAGTACACACACACATATGCAATATAATATATTTTGAAATCTCTTCCAGAATCAAAGCCAGGGTCACAAATCTATAGTGTGCTATCCCTGCCTTGTGAAGAATAAAAAAGAAGCACATCTTTACAGCAACATCATTCTGCTTTCACTACTTCAAAGACTGCAGCATAAAATGTTTTCACCTACGTTCAGGTATTACTCTGCGATATCATCTATTGGGATAAGGAAGCTGAAAGGAACTTAGAGGAGGTAATTGTTTTCTTAAAGACTCCTCACCTAACTCTGCTTGCAGTGCTTCTGGACTCTCTGAAAACAGTTCAGATACCTGAACTCCTGAACATAATTCTCTCTTAAAGGATTCAAATAAATTGTATAGCCACCTTTTCTCTGTCATCATCTAACTGTGTGTGTGTATGTGTGTGAGTGTGTGTGTGTGTGTGCTCGCGCGCGCACGCACACATGCACACATGCACACATGCTCCCATGTTGTTGAGTCTGGTTCAATTCCTGGCAAACAGGCAAATGAGTGACATCCACGGTGCCCTAACAGCTCTGCTCAGCTCCTGGAGCTCACGCCTGTGGCTTCTTTCATGGAGTCAGTCCATCTCAGATGTAGTCTTTCTCTTTTCCTTCAGTGTTGCATTTTCCCCAGCACTGCGGTCTTTTCCAAAGAACCCTGCCTTCTCACAATGTCCACAAAACAGGACAACCTCATTCTGGCCCTCTGTGCCTCCAGCAATGTTGCAGTTTAACCGGGTAGCTGTTCCATTTAAAAACACCTCTCTATAGTATAAATGAGTGACAACACCTTTTCACATACAGCAGCACTTCCTGCGTAACGCTGTATGGCTGTTGATGTTTTCCAAAAGCCTCGTCTTGCTCTCAGGTATAATGGATTTTAGAATCACTCTTATACTAGAGAAAGGATGTTGTTTTCTATTTCTTATTGGCTCTGTTACTCTTACAACCCTTTGGGAATGTGAGCCTATCAGATAACCCTTTTCCAATGAATACCTCCTTCTTCACTTTTTTTGTGTATGTATAAATCCAGATAGTCCTTTCTGTAGAATATTGCACTAATGCCATTGTGATGTTTCCATGTTTATAGTCCAATATAAAACAATACAGTTAGACTGGAATAGCAATGTGTTTCAGTCACAGTGCATTAAGAGGTAGGCAGGGACAAAGAGACAGAGATAGAGAAAGAATGAATGAATAGGATGCTTGCACCAAAGGAGTCAGTTATGATTTAAACAGCTTCTCCTGGGCCAGGGTGTAGTAAGCCCTCAATAACGAAAAGGCACCAATATCTCCAGCAGAAAAATGAAGATTCGGACGTGATAGTCTGAATCGTCCTGTGTAGTCTGTCCCCTGTACCCTTTCCAAAATTCTATAACTCTTTGAAAATGCACTCGGCTGGCAGCTGATAGCTTGGTACGGGGAGTAAATAAGGTTGTGGTGTGACAAGAATTAAAATGGAGAACCGTGGGGAGAATGATGACGTGCCAGCTGAGGTTGCCCTCAGCAGCAATGCTCTGAGCAAGCCTCCTCACGGGGATGAAATATCTGCAGCTACTCATCACGGAGTTTCCCCCTCTCCGGGAAGCTGTCAGGATAAAAAACACTCCGGACTGTTTCGAAATATAATAACTCTAGTTAATATGCTTCCCTGATCTGACAGGCCCTGATTTACGACGTTAACTGAGGATGCGATATCAACAAGCAATGCAAACATTTAGTGCTGCACTTGAGAGGGAATCACGTCAGGGACCCTCTGGCTAACGTGGGTGATTTGCATAAGTCCAAGGCAGAAAGTTGTGGATTTGCTGGGGAAATGTTCTCTCATTTTAATTTTTAATGTTTCCACACATCCAATCTGGAAATGATTATTGAAATATTAATTTAAAATATGCACACGTCTGAACAGAGCCCTGCTTTTATTTTCCTCTCTTGGCTGTATTATTTTTTCTACAAGACGTGCGGTTCCCTCTGAGAAAGAGATCCTTTACTGATCCTCTGTTGTCAAGGAACACATGGATATTAATGCACCTGTTATATCAGTTTTCTTCGTTATAACTGAAGGGTCAGAAACGGTCAAGAGCAAGTGCGGGATGCATATTTCTTTATGGAGATTATGCATGGAACGGACAAACCTCATAGCTAACGGTCTTCCTTCCTCTGGCCAACAACTACATCGGTGAGAGGTGCGGATGGAGAGGGGAATGGCCCGGTTAACATGTGAAGATGATCACTGTTGAAAGAACGGCTTCCAGGAGAGGAAAGAGGCTCTGCCTTGTCAGTGTTGCCCTCGTGGAGCCGCTGTAATTGGAACTTGCTGGGCGTGAGGCCTGCCTGTGCATTCAGTCCAGAGTCAAACCGGGAGTGAATAAATCAGTCCATTTCAGGAGCAGCAGCGAAGACTGGGACTTCGGTGTTCTTGGTAAAGAACAATTCATGGTTCCTATTTCTTTCAGAAAATAAAGCCATTTAAAATGCCTAATATTAATTTTCTTTCATACACAGACATTTCAACTCACACATGTTTCTGAAAATCTTTATATATAATTTTTTGGGGAGAGAGAGGGGAGGTGACTAAACAGTTCTTACTAGTAGCATGTCTAACAATCTAATCTCTGTATTCTCTATAAAAGTCAAACTTGTCAGCCATTAAAACAAATTTATATTTGGATCATGCCAGTAAGTAATTTAACATTAGCAGCAGGGACATTCTTTAAAGAATTGTGAACAGAAGTACTCAAGTACACTGTAAATTAAGGCTAGAAAACAAGAGAGACCATCTCTAATATATTTTCCTCCCACTTCTCATAATTTCATGAGCAGGATAATTAATAAGCTACCCCAAGACAAATGATACTATCTGCATTAATGTCTTTTTGATGCACTGTCATAAAACAAATAATGGGTAGAGGATTTTTCTTTTGATAAAAAAAATAACAAGTATATATAGAATATATATCTTTACAATGGGCATTCTGCCTGTCAAACAAGCATTCCACTACCAAAATATCAAAATTATCGCTAGGCCGGCATGACTCAGCAGTAGAGCACTGACCTATGAACCAGGAGGTTATGATTCCATTCCTGGTCAGAGCATATGCCTAGGTTGTGGATTCAATCCCCAGTGTGGATCATGCAAGAGGCAACATATCAATGATTCTCTTCATTGGTCTCGGTCTCTCTCTCTCTCTCTCTCTCTCTCTCTCTCTCTCTCTCTCTCTTTCACTCTCCCTTTTTCCCTTTCCCTTTCTCTTTGCAATCAATTCAAATATTTTAAATAAATAAATTAATAAAAATTGTCATAAGATTGAATCATCCTACTGTTTTTAATCCCCACTTTTAATCAAGTAAACATAAATTACCAACTTCAAGTATCATATATAATAAAGAGGTAATATCAAATTGATCCTTACACCCTCACATCACAAGATGGGTGCCCCCATGTCATCAAAGATGGCTGCCACAAGATGGCCACCTCCATGTCATCACAAGATGGCTGTCCCAATATCCATCATCACAAGATGTCCACCACAAGATGGCTGCCCCCATGTTGTCACAAAATGGTCACCCCCATGTTGTCACCAGATGACTGCCACAATGTCATCACAAGATGGCCACCCCTACATTATCACAAGATGGCTGGCAGCAGAGGGCAGTTGGGGGTGACCAGGCCTGCAGGGAGAGCAGTTGGGGTGATCAGGCCAGCATAGGAGCAGTTAATTGTCAATCATGCTGGCAGGGGAGCAGTTAAGTTATGTATCAATCAGGCCAGCAGGGGAGTGATTAGGGACAATCAGGCAGGCAGGCAGGTGAGCAGTTAGGAGCCAGCAGTCTTGGATTGTGAGAGTCCTCGTTTAAACTGGCATTTGGACATCCCTCAAAGGGTCTCAGATTGGAGAGCTTTTAGGCTGGGCTAAGGGATAACTCCACTCCAGTGCATGAATTTTATGCATGGGGCCTCTAGTATGGTATAAAAAGGAACTATGTGTCAAAATTATCAGTCCAAACTAAAACATTCTAAAGCCACCACACTTTTAGGTTTAAGTATTTAATTCACTAAATCTGAACTCCAGTAAGATCTGTACAGTGTTCTGTTAGCTTTTGGTTATGATAATCACAAAGTCTTAACACAGTCTTTTGCTACAAATTATCAAATTAATGCTAATTGGTCTCTTATTGAACATGCAGCCTAACATAGAGCCTATAATATGATAATTGCTTGGCATTTATTATTATAAGTATTATATTGAACAGAAACAACTTTAAGTGAATAATCAATTATATGTCATCAAATATTACTCACTCTGAAGAGTTTGAATATCATACATAAAACCATTTGTCTTCTTGGAAATCCTTAACTGGTGTAGCTTTTAGAATAATAATATATAAAATAACAGGAAAGCATAGACTACTATTGAAAACTGTGTTCTGTCATCAATATCATTCTATAGGTAAAGCAGACATACATCCTTTTTCTGCCATCAAGATCGGAGCTATAGTAACATCACTTTATCACTCCTGTGCCTGAACAGAATCTAGTATACATTATGAATGTTGAATAAAAGAAAAAAAACAACTCTGTGTTGTTAGGAATTAGAATTTAATAGAATGAGAAACAACACAGAATAGCATTTTGCCAACATGTGTGGATAAATTAATTTCTAAATATATTTTATGTAAAGGAGATTCTGGTCACACAAAGGTAATGATGAGTTGTTCCTAGCTATGAACAACCACTAATTTACCTGATGAAATAAGCTAATAATTGTGTCTCTGACTAGTCTATTGTTTGGGTAAATTAGTACTTGAACACTTCAGTGAAATAACGTTTTCTTATAGTTTCAAATGCACTGTAATTATACTCCTTTTAAAAAGCACTAAGAGTAATGCATACTTTAGAACCAAGGCAAAATAAAAAAGGTAGACATGAAATACTGAGAAATTTATTTTGATTTACTGTAGTAAACACATATTTTTCTTTTCAAACTGAGGTAATGTAGACATTAGGATTACTTTGCTATTACCTTGCTGATGTATTTCTGGAAATTACAATAACATTTCCTGTTGTTAGTGTGTAGCCACCCTATAATTCACAGACTAAAGCCATTGGTTTCTACAAGAGAGAATCATAGAGTCTTATTAGCCTACCTGACAAGGGAAATCTTATAGAAAACTTTAAAAGTTTTAAATAGCTATTTTACTTATTATGTGTAAGTAAACATAACTTATAACTTAATTTCCTTACTAAGTAATAAAAATATTTTAATGGTTACAGCTTTATTTTTACTGAAATAATCACTTACTATAGCATGCTGCTACTATGTGGATACCACTTTATAGGGGAAATCACCTGTGGAGTTATTCAGAATGAAAATGATTTTTGAAAATAAATTAATTGAAAAGGGCCAAAACCAGATATAATTTTCTCCTCAATTAGTATGTACACTATCACATTGATATCACATAAAAATCAGTGAGGAACAATTTTGCTCAGTTTAAAAATATCTAATCAATACTGAATTCTATCAGATCATATTTGCTTTAATGTTCCTCTACTAGAAAGAATTATGTGTGTTAAGATCTCCATATGAGGATTATAAAAACATTAGATCTACCTGAACCACAGAAAGAACATATGACAACAATCAAATCAAACATTTACAAATAAATATAATAAATTATCTGTGTGAGAGAAGGGAGTTGGTAGGGAGAGAGAATCCTATATAACAAAAGGCTAATATGCAAATCGACCAAGAGGCAGAATGATCAGTCACTATGATGTGCACTGACCACCAGGAGGCACTCAAAGCAGAAGCTTCCCCCTGGTGGTCAGTGTGCTCCCACAGTGGGAGCTCCACTCAGACAGAAGTTGGGGTCATGGCTGGGGAGAACAGCACAGATGGCAGGAGCCTCCTCCACCTCCACAACAGCACTGAGGATGTCCGACTAATGCCTTAAGGCCAGCAGTGGGCAAACTACTGTTCAGCTGTTCTATCTGGCCCGCGGAGCCGAAAGAGCGGAGGGTTCTCTTGCCCTCCCCTCCGCTCTTTCACCAGCAGCCCAAGATGAGAGTGCCAGCATGGTCAGGTTGCTTTTGTTCCGGCCCTCCGGTCCAGTTTAAGAACCCACTGTGGCCCTCCAGTCAAAAAGTTTGCCCACCCCTGGCTTAGGCCCATTCCCCAAGGGGAACCTAAGCACATCCCCCAAGGGCTCCAGACTGTGAGAGGGTGTAGGATGGGCTAAGGAAATCTCCCCACCCCACCCCCCAGTGCATAAATTTCGTGCACTTGGCCTCTAGTATTTAATAAATGTTAATAAATATGAAAGCAAAAGTGTTCAGCTAACCTAGCAAAGGCTTATTTCAAACATTAAATATGGCTCTTGGTTTGCCTGCCAAGTCTAACAGCCATTACTGCCTACCTGCATACTGAAGATCTCACTGGAAGAGTTTTATAATGATGTAGGTTTCCTCTGCCAAAGTCAAGATGACCTAGATCGCACCAACATAAGACTATTTATTGCCAATTACTGTGTGACACGCATGAACCTAGAGAAGTAGTAGATGCATTCTCAGAATTTGGGAGGTAGCAGTTGGAGCCACAGATAATCATGTTAGAGTGGAATCTAGTGAACAAGGTAGTAGCAGGCCAGGCTGTGTCACAAATTAGTTATACCGGGAATTTACTAAAACTCCCCCTGTTTCATGGATGGCCTTTTCTTTATTGGGATTAATACTCTGTCTAGAATCTGAAATTTATTACAGCGGGTTATAGAACAACTCAATAGAAAATGACAAATGCAAAATTTAAAATGGCAGAAAAAAACAAATAGTAAAACTAATGATACATGTTAGCTATCAGGCCTCAAGAAAGGCGATATATTTATAAAGCGGGTTTTAAAGCAACAGTTCTATTACCTCCAAGATTAATGTGAAATTCCATGGGAACGCAGATTAGAAAAAGTTTTGCAAAGTATAAAGTACGACGCATTTAATAGGTTTATTACTGTAGATTTTTTTTAATTCCAGAAAATACAACATTGAAGATAAAATACATTTTGTATTCACTTTAATCTTTATCTTTTATTTATTTTTTATTTTTTAATATATATTTTATTGATATTTTACAGAGAGGAAGGGAGAGAGATAAAGAGCCAGAAATGTCCATGAGAGAGAAACATAGACCAGCCGCCTCCTGCACACCCCCTGCGGGGAATGTGCCCGCAACCAATACACATGCCTTTGACCGGAATCGAACCTGGGACCCTTCAGTCTGCAGACCGACGCTCTACCACTGAGCCAAACCGGTTTCGGCAATCTTTATCTTTTTAGACTGTTAAATTCATACATGTATTAATATTTATTGATTAAAAATCATTGTGATAAATTCACCACAAAACTTCTTCAGCTTTTAAAGCCCACTGCATTTTACATTTCTCCATTATTTAAAGTATAAACAATGTTAGGTGCTGAGTTTAAATGTGTCACCATTTATTAGATTAATCAATTAATATAAAATAATCCCTTCTGAACCCTTCACAGATGGGATTAATACATTGTCCATTACCTCCCTCACCACCACTCATTCTAGAAGAAAGCTCATTGCCAAGAGTCAGTTAGTAAAGTACACAGAATGACACACCCTGATAAGAACCTTGAGATAGGGAGATTATCCTGAATTATTATCTGGGTCCATTATAATGTTAAAGGAGCTTACAAAGAAAAATTGAGGCAGTTAATTCAGATGAAGATAAAGGGGAAAAGGAGGAGAGGGTAAGAGGGGTGGGGAGAGAAATTTGAAGCATATACTGCTAGCTTTGAAGACAGGAAGAGGCCATGAGCCAAGGAATTGCAGATGTCCGGTAGGAGGTGGAAAAGGACAGAGCACATGCTCAGTTAGAGCCCCAAGAATATAGTCCTGCCAAGCCACTGTGGCTCAGTGGGTGAGTGTCGACCTATGAACCAGAAGGTCATGGTTCAATTCCTGGTCAGGGTATATGCCTGGGTTTCAGGCCCGACCCCCCCATTGTGGGGCATGAATGAGTCAGCCGAGCAATTATTATCTCTCATCATTGATGTTTCTCTCACTCGCCCTCTCCCTTCCTATCTGAAATCAATAAAAATACATTATATATATTTTAAAGAACATAATCCTATCAGCATCTTAATTTTAGCACAGTGAGACTTTGGACCTCCAGAACAGCAAGAAAATAAATCTGTACTGTTTCAGCCACTACTTTTGTGGTGATTTGTTAAAGTGGTAATAGGTAATGTATATAGTCATAGCAAAAGGCATGGCCTTTGAAGTCAGGCAACTTGGTACTAAAATCTGTAAAATGGCTTAGCAATAACAGTATTTACCTTATCAAGGTTATGCATAGCCTCAGGCGAAATAACGCAGGTGCTTAGAGGCAAGGTTGTACGTACTCATGCGAACAGTAATTCTGAAAGGTAGACAGTCATAACTTTGGGTGGTGGGCACACAATGTAATTCACGGATGATACATCATAGAATTGTGCACTTGAGACCTATATAACTTTATTAACCAATTTTACCCCAATACATTTAATTTTTAAAAAGTAAATAATCATAGTTTTGATTTCCTGATTATTCACTTATCAATTGCACAACTGTGGACAGTAATTAATCTTCTCTCAGTCTTAGTCTCTTAATTGATAATTTATATAAAATGAACATTCCTCATGGATTTGCTACAAAAGTTCATAAAAGTATATAACACAACCTGGGATACAGCAGGTATTGCTAACTATGAATGTTCATACCTTCTTTTCCTATCTGTGCCTTAATAATTTGAATATACTGGAACATGGAACCACATATAGCACATTTATATGGACGATGATATGGAAGCCCAGAGAAATTAAATCAGTTCTTGATCGATCCCAGGAATTCTGTTTTCAAGCCAAGGGTGTTTTTTCCCCTCCTAAATTTGGCTAGCATATTAAACAGTCTTCCAAAGAATTAAGCAAATCAGGTAACAAGTGTCCCTGAATGTCATTGACTTTCAACGCCAGTTCACAAGCAGCGAGTTTTGACACTATAATAGCATAAATAACTCTATAACGTGATTGCAACATATATTTTAATTTTATTAGTGTTTCACAAAAATGTACTGAAGATTTAAATTAAAAAATAGGACAGTTTGAACAGCAAGTGCAATGCCAAACAGTCTTAGTTTATGAAGATAATAATTTGTTTTCTAATTCTGAAAGCTAGCACTTTCGTTAAATATGCATTAAATGCAAATCCACTGCGCTGAGTCCTCCGGCCCCTACATTTGTTTCAAGTTGACAACCTCAAGAGTTAATCACAGACGCAGATTTGGCAGGCAGCCCGGCCCAGAAAAAAAGGATGTATGGATTAAAACTGCTTTGCATTCTAGTCACAAACAGCACACTAGCAACATCACAAGGAAGAATTTTACATCAGAAAGAACCTATTGTCCTCTGAATTTCATTAAGCGCTGGTGATTAAGTCTGAGCATACCTTGGCCACTTGTCACAGATTTCATCTGAACATAACAATTAAAGTTTGGGGCAAGAAGGAGTTACATCAAATGAAGACAAACATCGTAAAACATTTGTGTAAAAGCACACCTTTGATTATGGAAAATGTGTGTTTTTAAAATTAAAGAGTGTGAATATGTGGGTTATGGAAGAAACTTTATGTAAAGCAATATTTTAGTCTACCTTTTAAGAAAGTCGAAAAGTGCTATACTATTACTCAAATGCTCTCAGAAATAAGATTATTCCATACTGAATTTTAATACTAAAACTAATTTTAAACAGTCATACTTCTCAAAAGCATGGCTGATATATATCTCTGATAGCTTATTATATAATCTTGTTGAAAAATTTTAATAATATTAAACATCCCACATAGAGACACTTGTTTCCCTATACACCAATAGAATAGTAACCGCAATCAGGTAAACTCATGTGAAAACATTGCTTTTGCATAATATTAGCATACTAGTATTATAGACATGTCATACAACACTGTGTTATACAGAGAAATAGAATACTAGACACTCTGGGTAAGAGTTTAATATGTTTGTCTTGCATAAGTCTGCATATTGTATCGCATTGTCTCATTTTAATTCCATTAAGGTAGTCCATGCCACATTTGTCTGCCCCTGATTACATGCAGGCTGCACACCCAGGTTTTCTGGCAGTAGCAGTGAGATGCTGGGAAGATTAAGAACAATGACAAAAACAAAGTGACCTCAAATATGACTCAAAATCGTTTAGATGGAAGGTCCGCTTGGGAAGTATGAATCACTGGGTTTGTTTTTCACTCGAAAGAGCTGGCCAGGCCTCATTAAAGAATCTGAGAAGTAAATAAGCTTCACACAACAGAAATTTTTTAGCTGAATTATGGTTTTGACATTTTTCAATAACAAGATGATTGGGATTCAGAGGCTTGCACATATTTTAAAAGGCGTAGAGGTCTCAAACAGTCTCCCTTTTAATGTTCACAAGGAGAACTCCCTATAAACTAGATTTTAAAAAAATTCTGTTTCAGTTAATCCTTACCTGAGGATATGTTTCCATTGGTTTTTAGGGAGAGTGGAAGAGAGAGGGAAAGACAGAGAGAAACAATCATGTGAGGGAAACACATTGATTGGTTGATTCCTGCACACAACTAGGGCCCCGGGGTGTCTGGGGAGGAGCCTGCAATCAAAGTAGAGGTACATGCCCCTGATCAGAATGGAACCTAGGTCTCTTTGGTCTGCAGGCAGACACTCTATCCACCGAGCCAAACCAGCTAGAGCTAGAAAAAAGTATTTTTATTCATAGTTCTTCCTTTGAGAAAAATCAAATTTGAAATTAACATACATTTCCATATTCCATGCTTGAAGAAATAATTATAAAACTGAGAAGAGACTAGTAAAATAATAAGATGAAATGATGTATCAGCACCAGTCCATGTTTACAAATTATTTCCATACAGGAGATGTTGGTTATAATTAGAATATCTTGCTGGAACTGTCTGCTTATGTGGCTTCTCCAAAAGACACTCCGAGTTCCTTAAGGAAAAGGAGAGTGTTTTATTCTTCTCTACAAATCTAATGTATATCAAAATGACTGGAAAACAGCTTATTTTCCAAAGACGTCTTCAATGAATACATAAGTAAATTCACCTTATCCAATGGCAAACGTAAAGACTGACCCCAGACTGCCTGGGGTCAATTAAAAAAAAAAATTAGGCCGAAACCGGTTTGGCTCAGTGGTAGAGCGTCGGTCTGTGGACTGAAGGGTCCCCGGTTCGATTCCGGACAAGGGCATGTACATTGGTTGCGGGCACATCCCCAGTAGGGGTTGTGCAAGAGGCAACTGGTTGATGTTTCTCTCTCATCGACGTTTCTAGCTTTCTATCTCTCTCCCTTCCTCTCTGTAAAATATCAATAAAATATATTGTTTAAAAAATTAGAACTCCTTAAGGAACTGAGAAATGGTCATGGTTACATGCTGCTATAGAATGAATGTTTGCACACCCTCCACCCCCGTTCAAACGCCCCATGTGATGCTACTGGGATTTGGTTAGATCACTGGGGGCAGGGGGTGCCCTCACAAAGGGGGTTAGTGCCCTAATGAAAGAAACTCCAGTGAGTGCTCCCATCCCCCCTGCCCTATGTGGACACAACAAGAAGAGGGGCTTTCCATGAATAGGAAGCGAGTCTTCCCTTGACACACAATCGCCTGATACCTTTCTCCTGAATTTCTAGAAGATTTCCAAGAATTTCCATTCTGAGCATTTCATCTCAAACTCTAAAATGCTTTTGCACCTTCTTCCCTAACCACCTTTTTTCCCCTGAAATAAACCTTGGCTGTCCCCAGATAACTAATATCTGCCTTTGATAAGACATTAGGAAATGGTCAGCCTAAACCTTGTTTCCTTCCAGGATCATGTAGGCCATCCTCTCTGCACCACCACCACCATGCTTCCGGCATAAATCTATGCCACGCGAACACCTTACGAGTTCTCAACATTCTCATCGAACTTATTTCTTGCCTTCACCATATGAAGTGACTCTGGCTAGAATACGGCTTAGTTTATTCTCTGCCTGCCCCTGCAATTATTTAGAAGTCAATAAAAAATATTGACTGTCCTTGAATGTACTCAATTCTATCTTCACTTCATTTGCCCAAAGGCATTATCAATTTGCTCAAAACTCTCTGGCCAAGACTTTGCATATACTTGTGGATATACTTCATAAATCTGTTCCCCTGGACCCACTCTCTCATTCTGATACACTCCACTATACACAGTTCTTTAGCTACCTTATCCCAAAACTGCATTCTTAGCCCTGGAAGGATGGCAGTATTTTCATTAGTTTCCCTCGTTTAAGAAATAAAATGTATTGGTTTGATTCCAAGTAAAATTAACACACTTACTTCAGATGCAGTAAGACCCTTATCTTTAATAATAATAAAGTCAATATTTAAAAAGATAGAAATTAAATTTTTCCAATTAACCACAAAATATTAAAGAAACAGTTGAACACTCCTTATCTTATAAATGTCCTCTCTGACACATATATTATCACTCCGGGGGAGATAGAACATATTAAAACAGTTTGACTATTTAATTTTTTAAGTCTCTTTCCATTGTAATAAAATAATATATTGGATATTTAGATATAATAAACAATAAATGGGCACATTTAAAATAAAAACACTCAGAATTTGGCCTAAACACACACACACATTTTTATTTTCCTAAAATGAAGTGTTTTAAGATTTTTCTACTTAAGTTGAAAAGTTGATTTAGACCAGGAGTGGGGAAGCTTTTTTTCTGCCAAGAGCCATTTGCATATTTATAACATCATCTGTGGGCCATACAACATTATTAACTTAAAAATAAGCCTGCTATATTTGGTCAAACATTTAATTAACTCACCCCTAATGCCTTGGCTGGACCAGACCAAATGATTTTGTGGGTCTTATATGGATGTGACTAAATGACCCCCACTCCGGATTTAGATCAAGCCCAAAGCCATGATACTTGATAGCCATGAATAGTTAATAAACAAGGCCCTTATACCTGCAAGAAATTTTTTATTTTAATTTGTAAAATATTTTGATTAAAATAATGTGCAAGTCTTTCTCTTATAAATAAACACTGTAACTTTCTGTGTTTGTTATAGGTATTCTATGAAAACCCCAAACCTAACTATCTTCTTTGTTCCAAAGCAAGGCTCCAACCCCAGCGATGGAGGTATCATCTAGCAACTGATAATGTTATAGGTTCCAGAACCAAACTAGTTAAGTCTCTGGTTCTTCCTGAGTCAGAGACTCAATTTCACTGTGTTATTTCAATGGAATTCTCAGCACTTGGTGCACACTCATACAAGCAAATTTCATTCACAGGCTGATACCACATTTTGTCACTTATATGGGAATATCATATATTTGTGTTCTTGCTTTGGGAATAAGTGTATTATTACTGATGCTAGATGGTAAATCTGTTGAGAAAACTATCCGGGACTTATAAATATTTTTATTACCCATGAATTCAATGGCAGTGCAAAGCAAAGATTTGACAAATAGAAATTAGTGAATGAAAATGAAGCCGAAACCCTCAAAGATAATTTGCAAACTTTTCTTTTATTATTAATCACTTTAAATTACACTGACCATCAGCTCCTCCATTGAGCGTCTTCCCCCTGGTGGTCAGTGCATATCATAGCGACTGGTCCTTCAGCTGTTCAGTTGATTTGCATATTAGCCTTTTATTATATAGGCTATCTTTTTCACAGTGCAAATACAAATACATTTTTGCATTTGCAAGACTATACATCTTAACATATTTAGGTAAATTAAATATTTTGGAATATTTTATTTAATATCGTATACAGTTGTATGACGGCTGATTTTTACTTTAACAACACTTTAGTCTCTCAAGGCTCTGTCCTTGAAAATAGTTGCCACAGAAGCAATGGTGGAAGAGGATACATCCTAAGCACAGGGGAGGGGATATGTAGCCTCTCATTGCTAGAGTCCAGCCTGTAGGTCAACTGGTGGTCTTGTCCTCTGATGAGCTCCTCGAACACTGGCATTCCATATGGTCTATTTCCATAGCTTAATCAATGCACAGTGGTTCCCAATCATCACCTTGGCTCCCATTGGCTCTGGTTATACTTAAAGGATTAGCAGTCCCTCCCTCATGACCTGGCTAGTGGGTTACCCCCATATGCTACTGGTTTTCCTAGTTGAAGCACTGGTGATCTTCAACACACACACACACACACACACACACACACACACACACACACACACAATGCGGTTCAGTGACATTTATTCTTCTATAATATCTACATCATAATAAAAGAATTATAGGAGCACTTTTTAAATCTTTTCGCATTACATTAGAGTCAGTGATGACAGGGGAGGGCACAACTTGGGCCCTCTGTGACCAATGAGGCGTCCTTATTCTGTTCCCTTTATATAATCAGTCATCCTGGTGCCTCTGGGCTTACAGCTGGGAAACAAAGGTAAAATCCATCTTGCTCTAGAATGTTTCCAAGATGGCGGTAGTAGAGATTAGGGTGGTAGGCATGTCAGGGCAGGTTTGCCAATTGTCTCCTGGATCCTGCCCAGAATCACAACACAAGGAAGGAAAATGTAAGAGACATATAAGAGACACAGTGGACAACCTTGATTTCATCCTTCCCAACAATGATGTGCATTCTTCATTTTTAGGAAAATGTAAAATGTATTTATGACAGGTACATTCTTTTTTCCCCTATGGATTTTATTTTAATAACTCTTTAATGTGATTCATTAGTTATTGATATTGAAAAAGACACTTGTTGTAAAGATTCTCCTTTCTTTCCAGTGCCAGGATTTTGACACTAAAATCCTAGCATTCAAGACTATCCATTTCAATACTCTAAAGTGCTGTTTGTTTTTTTTAAATAAATTTTTATTGATTTCAGAGAGGAAGGCAGGGGGAGAGAGAGAGAGAAACATCAACGATGAGAGAAAATCATTGATCAGTTTCCTCCTGCACACCCTACACTGGGGATCGAGCCCAAAACCCAGACTGGGAGTTGAACACTGACCTCCTGGTTGATAGGTCAATGCTCAACCACTGAGCCATGGCCGCTGGGCTATAAGTGCTGTTTGGAAATCAAAACTCATCATGACTTCTTGGTTCTCCACTCTTGCAGTCCCTGTCAAAGGGTGGCTGGCTCAGTTCACCAGATGAAAGTCACAGGCAAGCAAGGTTTGGGGAGGGGCAAGGTGATAAATACTCCATGTGTAGGTATGTAAGAAAGAAATAGAAATACTCAAGAGGAGAGAAAACTGGGAGATATTATATATGATATACATTTGAGTGAAGGATGAAAGAGAGTGGAGAAGAAGACAGATACGCTGAGTTGGGTCGGGGGAAGAAGACAGAAGCCCTTGAAAAGGAGACTGAACTTTGTATTGATTTCAGGAGTTAAACAGTTCTGAGTTGGTTAAGCAATAAACTGAGTAATTACCCCTCATTCCTCATTCTGCCCCTCTGTGAGGCCCTGCACCATGATGCTAATGATGGCAAACACGTAATTCAGAGGAGCAGGGAGCCTAGATTCCACAAAGGCCCCAAATGCCAGACGTACCAGCTGCCATCTGCCCTTGGCAAAGGGTGGGGGAACTCAACAGAATGCAATCAGCGGTGCAGTGATAGCTTTCCAAAACTAATAACTGCCTCGAAACGAGCATTCTGACATCTTACCAGAGCATTGTTTCTCATGAAGCCAAATCCTCTTTGCAAGCCTCTCAAGGAAGCCTGCTTGATATATTATTTAAAAAATGATATAATTATGACTTGGCTTTACAGTAATATTAAGGATGATGACATATTATTTGAACATTTACTATGTAAGTAGCACTACTTACGGCAAATGCATTCTTTTTTATTCCCCATGGATCATATTTTAGTAACTCTTTAATGTGAGTCGTTATTGATATTGCAAAAGACACTTTTCCCATTTTTCAGAAGAGAATACCAAGGAACAGAGAAGCGAACCACTTATTCAAGATAGCAAGTGTGGCCCAGCCAGCATGGCTCAGTGGTTGAGCATCGACCTATGAACAAGGAAGTCATGATTCAATTCCTGGTCAGGGCACATTCCTGGGTTATAGGCTTGATCCCCAGTGGGGGGGGGGGGCATGCAGGAGACAGCTTATCAATGATTCTCCTTCATCACTGGTATTCCTATTTCTCTCTCCCTCTCCATATATATATATATATATATATATATATATATATATATATATATATATATATACTAGAGGCCTGGTACACAAAATTTGTGCATGAAGGGGGTTCCCCTAAGCCCAGCCTGCACACTCTTCAACCCGAAACCCTTTGGGGATGTCCAACTGCCATTTTAGGCCTGATCCCTGGCAGTCGGTCATCCTCTGAGAATCCAGGATCACTGGCTCCTAACTACTCACCTGCCTGCCTGCCTGATTATCCCTAACCACCTCTGTTTGCCAGCCTGATCATTCCCTACTATGCCCCCACCCCACCCCACCCCGCCCCGCTGGTGTGGTCACCCCCAACTTCTCCCCACTGCTGGCACCCCTCACTGCCCCCACTGCCGACCTGGTCACTCTATGCAACCTGCTTGTTCAGTCGTCCTTCACTAACCCCCTTGCCGGCATGGTCGCCCCATGCAGCCTGTTGTTCAGTCTTTTGGTCACCCCTCCCTAACCCCCTTTCCAGCCTATTCACCCTATGCAGCCTGCTGTTCAGTTGTTTGGTCTTCCCTCACTAACTCCCTGTAGGCCTTGTCGCCCCATGCAGCCTGCTGTTCAGCTGTTACTGTGAGGGTGTCCTGACCAAATTGCATATTACTATTTATTAGTATAGATACTAGTACATATGCCTAAGCAACAGGCCAAAAGTCCAGTAGCTATGACATGCACTGACCACCAGGGGGCAGAGACGCTCAACTCAAGAGCTACCAAGCTGTGGTAACTTGGCAGAGGGGTTCTTGGGTGACCCACCCAGAACCAGAAAGGAGGGAGCCTGATTCTGGGATCCATCACCCAAGAACTGCCCTCCAGCATTCTGGGACCCCTTGGGGGATGTCAGAGAGCCAGTTTTGGCCCAATCCCCACAGGCCAAACTAAGGGACACCACCTGTACACGAATCCAGAATCCATGCACTGAGCCTCTAGTGTGTGTGTGTGTGGGGGGGGGTGTGTGTGTGTGTGTGTGTGTGTGTAGCAACTGTGTGAGCAGGATTGGAAGTGAAATCTTCCTGATTTCAGACTGTGCTCTGTAGCATCACCCAAGCTCTGGCATGGAAGAGTATCCTGTCGGCTCAAAATGTTTGCATGCCCACAAACGAAGATAAAAATTTTTGCAAGTAACATTATCCAAAAAGTTGCCTTGACGCTAAAGGGAATGTAAAGATATTTAGACATTTAGTTTATAAATAGAGATCTGGGCTTCCCTGAGCGTGAGATGATGTTGGGAATAAAACAGATGTTGAGTTATTTGCCGAAGGTATCTTTTTGGGCTGCAGAATCCAAATTTATTACCAGGAAACCACTACCCACGTGGGCATAAGAAAGAGTTTCTCCTCGGCACCAAGCAGCCACTGGCCCCAGTGGCTGGAACTGCCTCGTGCTGGCAGGAATCCAGTTAGCATCCAACCGGCCACGTGACGGGAATTCTGAACACTTGAGAAACAATTTTGACTGGTGTCACCAAACCATAGAGAAAAAGAAAACAAAGAAACCTTAAAAAATGAGACCATTCAATACCACTTCTAGAAAAAGGAAAGCTCTTCTCAATTTTTATTTCCATAAAACCATACATTAGTTGATGACAGAGTTAGCAGAAACGATCCTGTTTGCTCACTCTCACTTTGCCACACATAAATAAACTCAGTTGTTACCAATGCTTGCGAACATGGAAATGCTTCGTGTGGAAAACACTCTCCAACATACCTCACAAAAGCTCTTTACCCAAATGAATTTGTTCTCTGTCCTCAGAAACAGAAGCAGATTATCTACTTAGTAATCCTCAAAAAAAAATAAAAATAAAAAAATAAAAAGACACGGCAATCAACCGCGGAGATACAAGAGAATTTGTAGCTACAATGCGATGATCCTATCCTGATGGTGGATTACAAATATGCGAGGCCATTTGCTCAGCAGCTTTTAAACAAGAAACGGTGTAGCTCAAGTTGTGCAGGGCAATGCCAAACGGAGTCTGGCAAACACGGAGCCTTACTTAGCAGCCTTCATCTCTTCAGTTACAAATCGGAGAAAATGAAAATAAAGCATCAAGCCCGTGCACGCATTTCAATCACGGCCCCCCGAGCTGGAACCGGAGCAACCCTGTTCCGAATGTTGATTTTTATCGATGCTCAGAGAATACATGTTGATGGAAAAAATACCATAAATTATGAATGCTTGCGTCCTGGGAGTGCGTTTCCAAAATAAGGTGGGAGAGCTGGTGAGCTGTTCATTTCGTGTAACGGAGAGACAGCAGATATTGTTCTGTAGTCTCGAGAAATTAAACACTGGCTAATTAAGTCTGCGGTGATGCAAAGTGTGAATAATAAGTCCAATGTTTTATCACGGAGCACATTTTATTCTGAGAGCCGAAAACAAGCAGCAAAGGACAAGCCGACTTAAAATATTCATAAATTCCAGCAGTGGTGAAGCAAATGTAGCAAACATTTTGACACTGCATGGTACAATGGGATGGCTTTCTAAAGTTTTTTTATATGCATCTATGTATGTGTTTTACATACACACACACACTTCTACACACGCTAATAGGTAGATATGTTTATGTATTTGACCAATCGAAAAATGCACAATGTTGATGAGAGTAACTGGCCTTTAAAACACACACACACACACACACACACACACACACACACACACACACACACACATGAAAACCTAACAGAATGGCCATCTAAGAAACGGTAATTGCAGAGTAAGCACACAGTGTTATACCCTGGGGACCTCCATCTCCATCCTGACTTTTAATGTCCTGGTGAGTCTCAGGAAGAATCCATCTGGAGCTGAGGAACTGGTGTGATTCACCTCTCAGTCTGTCTGGGCATGCGCTAGATTAGATCCCTGATTAGTGAGTCCGCCGCATTTCAATATTCAACCTGTCTGAGCAGTCGATTCCAAATCAATGTTCCTTGTTTTTCATTCCAGCTTCTCCCTCTAAAGAACACCCTTCCTGGTTTTCAGACCTCCATTTCTGTTTTTCATCCAAGGCTCCCAGAAATCCAATACACATTTTTTCTTGGCCTCCTTAAACTTGAGAACATTATCCCCCTGACTGATGTGGGAAATAAATAAATAAGTAAGGGCAATTAAATGTAACCCCTTTAAAAAGTTAGTTACTGCCAAAACCTGTTTGGCTCAGTGGATGGCGTGTCCGCCTGCAGACTCAAGGGTCCCGGGTTCGATTCCGGTCAAGGGCATGTGCCTTGGTTGCGGGAACATCCCCTGTGGGGGTGTGCAGGAGGCAGCTGAACAATGTTTCTCTCTCATCGATGTTTTTGACTATCTATCCTTCTCCCTTCGTCTCTGTAAAAAATCAATAAAACATTTTTTTTAAGTTAGCTCCCTTTACATCATAAGATTCTGGAGGGCTCATTAGGTTTACCTATTTTGTTCTCCTCCAAATCCTTTCCCTACCCCTGCCATACCTTTACTGCAGTCCTCAGATATTGTACAGCGGGGGGCATGCAGGCCTTCCCATTCAAAATAAGCCTTCACGCAGACCCCATGCTGGCTGCTTCAGAGCTATGGGACCTCAGGCAAATTGCTTTACCTCACCATCTCTTAATTGGTTACTTATGTTTTTTAAAAAGACAGTAAAAGCTGAATAAATATAACATTAAAAAAATCAAGTATTTCTTAGGAGACTGGCCAAGACGTGCCCTATTTAGAAAGGAAGTCAGTATCCTCACCTCCCATTCTCACATGCAACAAGCCATGCACAGTGTTGTGTTGTTGATGGTGACTTGGCAGAGAAAGATGACTGTGGCCAGCCAGCCGGCCTGGGTGCCCATCCCACCTGGCCACTGAGCAGCTGTGGGACTGTGATGAGTCATTCAAG
Organism: Vespertilio murinus; assembly: GCA_963924515.1. Classification (NCBI taxonomy): domain Eukaryota; kingdom Metazoa; phylum Chordata; class Mammalia; order Chiroptera; family Vespertilionidae; genus Vespertilio; species Vespertilio murinus. The sequence continues at coordinate 188,463,799 of OZ004706.1, read as the reverse complement.
CACTTCAAAATCTCTGGTATCCCCTTCTATAAACCAGCATCAAACTCATAAGGAACCTTGAAGGATGAAACTTGGTCACACATACAAAGCATGGACATATGGCATCTCTAAGTGCTTCCTAAATACTGACTTTCGATATGGTTTATGTACTTTGTCAAAATGGAGCCATTCAACACGCCTGGGACAGCCATATTTGACTACCTACCACACATTTGTTCTCCTTCCCCATTCTCTTAATAAACAAACACTGGATTTAAAAAAAAATGTTTTATTGATTTGAGAGAGGAAGGGAAAGAAAGAGAGAGAGGAACATCAATGATGCCCGGCCCCTGCTGGAGATCAAGCCCGTAACCCAGGCATGTACCCAACTGGGGAATCGAACCATGACCTCCTGGTTTATAGGTCGATGCTGGGCCACTAAACCACACTGGCTAGACATACACACTGAATTTTATTGGCCAATAAATTTTATTGGCCAATCAATTCTATTGGTTAATCTCCACCTCAGCACCAGAAGAGAGTTGATTAGTCAAGGGAAATGACTATAATGTCATCCTCACAAAAGATTGGTTTAGGGGGGTTCATATGAGACAATTCTTGCCAAGGAAAATTGAGGGAAGTCTGCTGGATGAATTAGAGGGATTTTCTCCCTTTATTATTAAAATGAGGCCAGAAAAAGAAATGTTTATCTTTCCTAACTTCAGATCTTATTGCATAAGGATGGGATATATAGACTTATTGCAGTCATGTTTCTCCCATGGTGTCAGGAAAACACAGCCAAAACTGAGGAGAAACATGAAATCCAAAACTGCTTCCAGAGAGCTTCTCTCATGATGTAATATATTTTTACTTTTAGACCATTTTCAGTGTGCTTTTCTCCCTATTTGTCCTAACAGTGTCTTACACAGATATATTTTCATTATGAAAGTATTCAGAAAATTAAGCACGGACAATTGACTTATTGAATTATTAATCAGTATAGTGTTTCACATGAGAAAAGCCATTTAAAATATATAGCTTATATTTAAATATTAATATTATATAGTCCTTAATGAATTATACTGCCCTGGACCATCTAACTGTCCCACCTTGCGATCACTCTGAACTCCTGTCTCTAAATCCTTCTTACTTCTCCAGGCTCATTCATCTTTTAAGTCCCTAAGAGATTTACCCCTTTACTAATTCGTAGTCATCCACCCAAAATTTGGTCATTCAAAAGAAATGGCCAGAAAGAACGGTAAAAATCTGAAACTGCAGCTACTCCTGACGCTTTCTTTCTTCAGCAATCCCTCACTACTTCAAAGAAACCATGTTTTAGTCAATGGGACGAGGAAAAAAAACTGTTATAAACAAATAGGAATGTATTTTGCATCTCAAGTCATTTACTTATTAGATGCTACTTGATTTGTATGAATTTCAGATGCTTCATCTGGAATATAAGAGTTTAGAACTTCTGAAACCGGTTTGGCTCAGTGGTAGAACGTTGGTCTGGGGGACTGAAAGGTCCTGGGTTCAATTTTGGTCAAGGACATGTACATTAGTTGCGGGCACATCCCCAGTGGGGGGTGTGCAAGAGGCAGCTGGTCAATGTTTCTCTCTCAACGTTTCTGGCTCTCTGTTTCTCTCCCTTACTCTCTGTGAAATATCAATATAATATATTTTTTTAAAAAAAGAGTTCAGAACTCCTATCTATGTTGTGAATACAAAACCGAGGGGACCTATATGAAGAGCCTGCGGGGTGACTGGCATTGTCATCGGGCAAAGATCCCTTTCCCTCTAAACTAGCCAGACCCCACTGAGCCCTCTTCCCAGCTAGGCCTCACCCTCGGCCTCTAAAGACTTGGACAAAACACTAACATCATTTGTTTTAATAATATATTTTATTGATTTTTTTTTTTTTTACAGAGAGGAAGAGAGAAGGATAGAGAGAAACATCGATGAGAGGGAAACATCAATCAGCTGCCTCATGCACACCCCCTACTGGGGATGTGCCCGCAACCAAGGTACATGCCCTTGACCGGAATCAAACCCATGGCCTTTCAGTCTGCAGGCCGACGCTCTACCACTGAGCCAAACCGGTTTCAGCACTAACATCATTTTGAACACCTCAAGGGGGTACCCTGAGGATGACTCTAACCCCCGTTAGAGTGCCTACCCGAATACACTCTCGGCTACCAAAACTGTTAGTTTCCTCCAGTCAGCCCTGAGGCTGGGATGGCACAGCCTCTGTGGGAGGACAGGAGCCTGCCTTCGACAAGCACCAGTTAACAGATCCTGCTGGGGGTCCCATGAACCCAGGGCTCCCATTTCTGGTTTTTGTCATTTTTCACTTCCCTGATGCTACTGAGATCCCACTCCCTGTCTCCCTACTCCCCCATTCTTTCTTCAAAAGGCCTCAGAGGGAAGATAGGGGAAGGTGGGGTTAAGGGAGAGATCAATCAAAGGACTTGTGTGCATGCACATGGGCCTAACCAGTGGTCAGGGACAACAGGGGGTGGGGACATGTGTGGGGAGGGGTTTGGGATGGGAATGGGGGGATGAGGACAGATATGTGATACTTTGATCAATAAAGAAATTTAAAAAAAAAGGACCAGTCATAAGTCATGTCTGTACACATCGAAGTTGAGTTTATTTCACAATGGCTCCTGACCCTATTGAATATAATAGCCTAAATTCCTAACATAGTATCTTACTGATTAAAAGCTGTCCTTTACCATGGCGTGTCTCAGTGGTTGAATGTCAACCTATTAACCAGGAGGTCAGGGTTCCATTGCTGGTCAGAGCACATGCCCGGGTGTTGACTGCTAGATCCCCCAGTAGGGGGTAGGGGGCATGCAGAAGGTAACTGGTCAATGATTCTCTCTCATCATTGATGCTTCTATTTCTCTCTCTCCCTCTCCCTTTCTCTGAAAGAAAGAAGAAAGAAGAAAGAAGAAAGAAGAAAGAAGAAAGAAGAAAGAAGAAAGAAGGAAGGAAGGAAGGAAGGAAGGAAGGAAGGAAGGAAGGAAGGAAGGAAAGAAGGAAAGAAGGAAGAAAGAAAGAAAGGGTAGATTTTATCTATCTATCTATCTATCTATCTATCTATCTATCTATCTAATCTCCTTACTACTTTAACTAGTGTCTATCTTTGTTGGTCGTGGACACTCCCTTCATTCAATTAATCCATCAAATACATATAAACAGACACTGTTGGTGGAGGAAATGAGGTTGCCTAAACAGATCATCCTGTTTTGTTGGGCATCACCTTCTCCCTTTAAATGCCCACTACTGTGTAAGACTTTATCCCACCACCGACACTGACCCACACACGCATACTTCCTCATTCCCTTTTAACTGGTTAATTACTCTCCCTGCAACAAGAGGATGACTGAGCTCTACCTAGTTTTGCTTTCCTTTGGCAGTCTCAGTTTCCTGGAGGCATTTCTGCTCAGGGAAATGCATTTCAGAGTCACAATTAAGCCCTCTTTGGAGTCACAATTAGTAAAAACACTTCACACTTGCTATGGCAACTTCTCTGCTCCCAGTCACACATCCACAGTCACCTACATCACCTGAGCCATGAGACTTCTAAATGAGGACTGGGAGTGAGAGGCAGACAAACAGGAAGAGACAAGTAAAAGTTAACTAGTAAACAGGTCCCCTCCTCCACCGGAGTCAATAAATTTAATTCTTTGATTTTTCCTAGCAAAAAATCACACACTACAATCTGCTTAAAGAAGCCGCCCTCCACCAAACAATCTCCGTATTAATGTACAGTGTAGAAAGGAGGGTATTTTTAATAAAATGCTTCATTACAATAGAAATGGAACAGCCACTTGAAAGAGAAATACATTAGCAACTTAGGGTATTGTCATAATTGCCCAGAATTCTGTACTAGCTGTAATGTGATGAGCATACTAAAGCTGAGTATTTCATATTGAAATATGGCCGTGAAAGTTTTCAGAGAGAGCATAGAGGATGGCATAATATCATTTAATAACCTTTGTTGAGTTTTGTTTCTAAATTGCAGGCCCACACGCAGTCTCTGCAGAGGGAAAATGCATTAGCGGGGGGCTTAGGAGGGGGCTTTGAAATAGAATGACTCACATAGATAACCAATTAAAGTGGTTATAAATTACGTGAAATTTGAGGGGGGAAATGAAAGTCAAAATGGATGAATCAGAAGCAGCGGTAATATCTTTAATTGCAAACTGCTTCAAGTGAAGAGTGACATTCGCAATAATGGTAACATTAGTGGAATAATGGTAGGCAGGCAAATAAATACAAGATAAAGATATTCTGGATTATCTAAAAATGTATGCTGTCCAATTAAATGCTTTTATCACTATAGTCAGACCGAGATAACATCATCAAATCATGACAAAACACAGCTACCAGGCAAGAGAGAATGTTTTCAGTAAAATTGAATTTTACTAAAAAAATAAATAAAAGGACAAAATCCAAGAACTTATGAAAAAACAAGGTAAAATAACTCCTACTTATTTCTCTATTCATACAGTTCAGAACTGGCTTCAAATAATCATTAACTGAATAATCAACTTTTAGTTAACCCCAGGATTATTTTAATTCTGAGGATTTTAAATACTTGCTCTACTGACACATTAGACATTTACTACTGATAAAATATAATCTGTTTAATTATACTGTTATCAGTATGTCTCCCTCATTATCAGGATACCTTGAATACTTTGAAACCTCAACTAGGTAACCATATCCTATGCCTTGGATAAGGCTTCAAAACAGCAAATCTGACCGCAAGATTTAAAAGTGTTGGTTTTGTTTAATTCCCAGTCTAACTTGTTTTCCAGTATAGGAGTTAAGGGAGGTCACCTTTGCTATTCCCATTCAATTAAATAATTACTGTGATTTGATTATTTCATAGACATTGGTATATTTTTGAAGGCCTCTCACATGAATGGCAGTGATAAAGACCATCTCAAACCAACTTATTGTCTATATCCAGCAAACCAAATCATTACCCAAAGTACAGAATAAATACACAGTGTCCCCCCCCAAAAATATGTACACACACCTTGAATAATTATAAAGGCAGTGTTTATTCAAATACATTTCATTTTTAAAGTTGAGCTATCAGCTCTTAAAGTGTACATACATACTTTTGGGACACCATGCAAATTTTTAAATGGTCAGCCATTTTGGTTTTCTCCCGCTGGTTAATATTGAGATAACCATTCAGCACCTATTTGCTAAATACCTACTATGCTCCTGGAATACACATATGAATGTACAGTGAGCACCCCATGAATGTACAATGGCAAGGCATTCTTGCTGTCATGGAGTTCGCTTGGAAGGTCACAGCACAGCAAAGCTGGACAAGCAGAATTCGGGATATTACCATCATCGATTGGATCTCCAGTGCCTTGCATACTGACTGCTATGTAGGCAATTGATGTTAGGAAATTGTTGAAAGCAAGCAAGATGTCTTCAATGAGGAGATACTCCTTTGAGACTCAACTGGATTGTATAGACACAGGGTCGAAGTGTGTGAATACCAGAAATAGCACAAAAGTGTTAAACAAGCATGAGGTGGAAAAAGGATTGTGCAAATGAATAAAAGGCAAAAATCTTAACAGTCCCAAATAATTCAAATAATTCAAATGGAAGGTATATCTCTAATTAAAATTAGAATGTGTCCATAAACACAGTTCAAATGTGACTTAGAGGAAAATAATGACATAAAGTTATTTTTGAGAACTGCTCCACAGGTATGAGTAAAGCATATTTAGGTAAAAACAGAGACATCATAATAGGAAAATGTGATTTATCTAGAATACAATATTTATACCAGGACTTGGTCCTATACTTTTTTTATATTTTCCTTCCTGGGAAAGTTGAGTTTCATGTTCCTCATTTCTAAGTCAGGAATGGCATCTACCTTTCATTATAACTATGGGACTCCTATTAGAGGTGTTTTATTAAAAAATAAAAAATAGGTAAATATAATCGATCAGTACTTTTGACAAAGTACCTGGCATATATTTTAACCTTCACATAATCAATGTTTAGCATTTCTTTTATAGATGGCACAAAGATATCACTATGTTATAAAAATGCAACTGCTCTGGTCAGGCAACATGCTCGATAGGTGTGATTGGTGGTACTATTCAGATATAAACTAAACAGATAAATATAAAAGCAATCCGCAAGACTAGCATTATACTTATTGGAAAACTGGTTGGGTATTGTCAAGTTTCAATAATAGAAAAATTGTCCCCAAACACTCGCATACAGAGAACAAAGCACAAATGCATTTTTTTAAATAATAAGTTGGGGCTTACTCTCTTATAGGTGTAACCATGTTGCATTGGTTTATTTTACAGGAGGTGTTTCAGTTCTAATACTGTATTTGTATCCCTAAAAAAAAAAACACTGATGTGTTAAACACACACACACACACACACACACACACACAAGCAAAGTGCAGTAAAAAACACCATGGCTTATGGGAAAAAACAAGATGAGAGGTCAGAACATTCACAACCTCCAGATAACAGTCTGAAATAAAATACTAGAACAGTTAAATCTCTATAGGCATATGTACCTAACTTCTCCATTGCTTTCAAGATGCAAGGCCTAAAAGGGCATTCCCTTTAAAATGGAAAACAATGGTCTGTAGCTTTCAGAAAATAAAAACATCACACAAGTAAACAACACATCATTGTAACACAGGAGACAATGATCTGCCAGTTTCTCCAGCTGCATTCTCCATGTTACCAGATACAGAACAGTAGAAATCAAAATGGTTCTTAACACCACTGCAGTCCAGTGGTTCTGAACCTTCCTAATGCCCCGACCCTTTCATACAGTTCCTCGTGCTGTGGTGACCCCCCCACCATAAAATTATTTTTGTTGCACTTCCTAACTGTAATTTTGCTACTGTTATGAATGGTGATGGAAATATCTGTGTTTTCCCATGGTCTTAGGCGACCCTGCTAGCGGTTCCCAACCTGTGGGTCACAAATGGCACAACCCACAGGTTGAGAACCCCTGCTGTAGAGCCTAAGACCATCGGGAAACACAGATATTTGCATTACCATTCACAATAGTAGCAAAATTACAGTTATGAAGTAGCAAAGGCAATAATTTTATGGTTGGGGTCCCCATAGCATGAGGAGCTGTATGAAAGAATCATGGCATTAGGAAGGTTGAGAACCATTGCACTAAACAAACTAATACTTGCACTAAAGGAAGGCATGTGAGCTGATTTTTAATATATTTCTTAACATCCTCATAGATGCTAAGGCTTACTCTGTAATTGTGAGAAAGCTTGATCTACGTTACTTCAAAATTAATGAGCTTAAGAAACCATATGCCTGCAGAGCCCCCCCTATTTACCAATAATGTACAAGGTAGTAGGCATCAAAGACGCATACCCAAGCAGAGAAGACTAAATTATATCTTAACTGCATTTGATGTTCATTGCCTATAAATTTGGGAATCAGCAACAGAACATACTTAATCATACCTGTAGGCAAATCAGATGCTCTCAATCTCAAAACACCAGCTATCAAATGAGATTTTCCCAGGATTAAGTGAGATGAGTGAACATGCTCAGCATAGCTCCCAGATACAGGGTAGGGCCTCAAAAACATGAGTTCCCTTGAATACCAAGAGAAAAATGTTCAACTCTAAATACTCAGTATCAAATGCCTATTTTGGTTTTGCTTTGAGCTTAGTTTGTTGTGGGGGCGGTTCCTTTTTATTTTGTCATGTTTTGCTTCGTTTTTGAGTGTCCCGGAATAAATAGAAAGCAAAACCAACCATGGCTGAACACAAAACATAAATGAAGGATATATAATGAAAGCAAATTTGACCTACATGCTTCTGTGATTTTACCCAAAATCCAAGACATAGGCTAAATAATAACAGAGTATAATCAGTGATGAAAAAAATGAGATAAACAGAGAAGTTAAATAAAAATGGAGAAAAATTCTGAAGAAATGACAAACTGATATTTCTATCTAGATTGTTTAATGAATATCTCAAACTAGCATTTTAGAAAATTAAAAATGAGCAAAAAAAGTAAACAAAAAAATCACCTAAAATAGTGGTTTTCTTTATTTCTCTATTTCTGTTAAGATATAACCACTTTTTTTTTGGAATTTATCTTTTCTTTTGGAAAGTATTATAGATGTGCCCTTTTTTTTTCTCCATTGACACCTTCCTCCCACACCCCACTCCACCCACTACCCCCTGGACCTGTGGTCTGCAAACTGTGGCTCTTTGGCCCCTTGAGTGAGGCTCTTCCACAAAATACCATGGCCTGGGTCAGTCTATTTTGAATAAGTGGTGTTAGGAGAAGTTTTAAGTTTAAAAAATGTGGCTCTCAAAAGAAATTTCAATCGTTGTACTGCTGATATTTGGCTCTGTTGACTAATGAGTTTGCTGACCAGGGCCCTAGACTTTTACCACACTATTGTCTGGGCCTTGGTTATGCATATATACATATAAGTTCTTTGATTGCTCTCTTCCCACTCCCCCACCCCCACCTGCACTCCCACCTTACTATTCTTTTTATCAAATAGGCTTACAACTTCCGGTGCTGCCTTTTCCCCAATGCCTCAAACGGAATGTATTATTAAGATCCATTAATTCCTTTGTAGAAACAAGTGTCATGTCCACACGTTCTTTCGCCCTCCCTGACCCCCGATGACCCACCCACACATGGCCATTAGTTTCAAAAACAAAACAACTTTAATCATGTTATTTTCCTGCCCAAACAATGGATCCCAAAGATCTACGCAGAGGAGTCAAACTTAGCTTGGTCTCAAGGCCTTTCTGCCTCCACAAATACCCCCATAATTGAGACCAACAACTCACCTTTCCAAACCCTTAATTTAATTAACTCGGATGATCGCTATCTTTCCTACTTGTTCACTCATTTTTTTTTCTCCTTGGATTTTTTTCCTCCGCTTCCTCATCATGCCAAAACCTTGCCTGCTTCAGTGAGTAACAAGGTAGTGTCCTGGTTAAGAAGCAAGTCTTTGTCCATGTTTTGAGTTCAAATCTTTGTTTCCTTGCTGTGTAACTTTAGACAGTTATTTAAGTTTTCTATGCCTCATAGCCCTGAAGTGTAAATGGGGAATAATAGTATGATAATCATTTGAAGGTTCATGTACTGATTAAGCTAGTTAATACATGCAAAGTACTTACACTAGAGACTGGCTATTAGTACACTATGTTTTATAAATTTATATTTTTGTCTTCTCAACTATCAATGCTGAAATCTATGTACTACCCATCCCCCCACACATGCTGATTTCAAACAAATATGTTACCTATATTGAAACACAGGCATTGAACTAGAAATGAAAAGAATTAATCCCAATTGCAGATAACTACTAACTATAACTAATACACAGAAATCAAATAAATTCCTCTAACCAAAACTGGTTTGGCTCAGTGGATACAGCATTGGCCTGGGGACTGAAAGGTCCCAGGTTTGATTCCAGTCAAGAGCATGTGCCTTGGTTGCGGGCACATTCCCAGTAGGGGGTGTGCAGGAGGCAGCTGATCTATGTTTCTCCCTCATTGACGTTTCTAATTCTCTATCCCTTTCCCTTCCTCTCTGTAAAAAATCAATAAAGTATATAAAAATAATTCCTCTATAACGCAATGTTTTCATTCATAAAATAAAGCTAACAGTCCCTTGGATACTTGATGATCATTAGTTATAAGGGGGTTAGAAGCACTCTGAATAAGTAGTGTGTACAGTTCTAAGATGGTGGCATTACACTTATTTTAAGGGCTGAATAAGTATTTGTTAATTAATTAAGCGACAAAATGGCACAGACTTTAAGTATTATCATTACTTTGAGCTGAGGTAATGTTAGATTATCTTTTTTAACCAAATGAAAAGTTTGGTGTTGGAGACCTGAATTAAGAGTTTAAAGACCAAAGCTCCAGTTATTAGCCTTTTACTTTTCTATTTGCCCTTTAGTAAGTCGATTATAGGAATTGTGTACCCATCCTAAGGCTATTGGTTGTTGGCCCATAGATGGGACTCAAGATCCAAAAATAAACCCTTTCTTCAGGACCCTGCACTGCCACCTGCTGGAAAGTTGTGACAATAATGATGCTTCTATCACCGTGAGTATGAATGGCACCCCCTAGAGTTGTTCATCACACAACCAATACAGCCATTTCTAGGAATGCTGCCTACGAAGGTGTGAGAGACGCTACATTTAAGAAGCATTTGATAGCTGAAACCGGTTGGACCAGTGGATAGAGCATCAGCCTGTGGACTGAAAAGCCCCAGGTTCGATTCCGGTCAGGGGCATGTACCTTGGTTGTGGGCACATTCCCAGTAGGGGGTGTGCAAGGGGCAGCTGATCTATGATTTTCTCTCATCGATGTTTCTAACTCTCTATCCCTCTCTCTTCCTTTCTGTAAAAAATCAATAAAATATATTAAAAATAAAATAAAATAAAAGTATTTGATAGATGAAAAAACAATGGATGATCATCCATTATCAATACATTACATTATCTCTATCCTATCGAGGTTTTTTCCTAATCACAGATTAGCTTATAATAATTTTTTTAAATGAGTATGGGGATATTTTTAAACCACAGGCAGATTTATTTATATACATATTATACCAAAAACATAAAGTGTCTGGCATAGTGGGGTGACATTTTATAAGATGTCTACGCATGTCTATGATCACAATGGCTCCTCGTGGCAGAACAGCAAAACCAACCAGAGAAGATCTATTTATATCAGGCTTTCAAATAATTGTTCCGAGAATTTAAGTGGCTTCTTCAAAGTCAAGAGACTCTCAGTGGTCCAGGTCTTCTGATTTCAAATACAATGTTCTTTCCCTTTCCCTAGTAGTTTTAATAACAAAATGCAGCCACGATAATTTTGGTCAATTGACCTGAAATTATTCAAACTCCCATTTGTCGATTGGTATGCTCATGACTACTCTCAACATTCCCCATCATCTCTCTCAACTACTGATAGTGGTACAAATGAATACGTGAGACCAGAAAGTTCACTGATGGCTATTTGGTATCTGCACTATTATTATAATTGTAAATAGTTAGAAGTCATTAAACTATTTTAAAGAATCCCACATAAAGCACTTTTTATTTGCTGAACAATTAAAGATAGCTTGGCTCTCGGAAGCTCAGGGATATTACATTTAATAAAAGCATAAAAGCACTGGTTGCATCTTCAAGTGCTCTTATATCAGATAATTTGGAAAATTAAAACTAATTTATAATCTTTTAAACAGGCTCTGTCTTCTATATAATTGGGATAGTATAAAGAGCACAAGGAGTTTCAAATCTAGGTCAATAAAACTTGAAAAACAATGATTTTCCTTTTACAAGGATATTAAAGTTATTAAATTAATTTTGCATGCACCAACGCCCAGAGGATTAATTTTGTGTTGGACGCAAATAACAAAAGCAATTCAGACCGGCTCCACCACTTATCGAGCACTTTCTTCATGCTCTTGAAAGTTCAGTGCTCTGAGAGATGACCCTGAAAACAGACAAATTAAAATCATTTTCCAAATGTCAGAAGCCAGAGAAAGCAGCGGCACTGGTGGGGCCAGAGCATTCAGATTGACAACCCCGCTTCCCTCTGCGTGGCCCCCTCACAGGGCACCAGAGGAAGACAAATTACCTTCTTCAGCTTGGTTACCAGCCTCCATGATTTCTGCTAGGCCCCTTCTCAGTCCCAGTCAAACTAGTTCTGTGTTTGAAGGAAAGCTCTTTTTTTTAAACTAAATTATATGAAGTTAGACTTTCTTCTTGTATTGAATGAGGTTCTTTTGTTCCACTAATTGCTGTCTGGCAGGACAGTACCTGGGGGAGAACATTAGTTCCTATGTCTCTGGAAAGACTCATTGGACATCAGGGACCCACCAACTCCCCTTCTTGCTCTCTGCGCTCCAAAGTCACCAACATGACCAAATGCCCTGCGTGACTCCTTAGACAGAAAACGTGGACAGAACCGTTCTGGATTCTGCGCCGATAACAGGGACATTGATTTGCATAGCCTATTTTCTCTACGTGCAAATGGATATGGAGTTGAGTCAGGAGGCACCCAGCACAAGGAGGTTTACTTCAAAGAATTACAACAGGGTAGACAGAAGGAGGATGGTGAACACCACGCCCAGAAGATAGGTCTGTGGGGACCTTCCAGTCCAGTGGTTCCCAAACTTGTCTGCCCCTTGGAATCAATGGCTAGATAATTGAATAATTTAGGGATCTATTAACATTTCCAAAGCCCAAGGCCACACCCTAGACCAAAGACTAGTGCATCACCATCTCTAGGGTGGAACAAAGGCATTAGTAGTAGTCAAAGCTCCATTGATTCCAAGGTGCAGACAAGTTTGGGAACCACTGCTAGACCTGACACTGGTAGACACCCACACACCCCTGCTTTGTTTTTTGGAGGTACATTTTTCTTTCCTTTTTTAAAATATATTTTGTTGATTTTTTTAGAGAGGAAGAGAGAGGGATACAGAGTTAGAAACATCGATGAGAGAGAATCATCCATCAGCTGCCTCCTGCACACCCCCACTGGGGATGTGCCTGCAACCAAGGTACATACCCTTGACCGGAATCGAACCCGGGACCTTTTAGTCCGCAGGCCTATGCTCTACCACTGAGCCAAACCAGTTTCGGCTGGAGGTACACTTTTCTAATGACTGATGACCTCACCATAAAGCACTTCCCTATAAAGAGTAAATACAAGCAGACGCCTGAACATGTAAACCATTAACTGAGCAATCAAACCCCGCTCCTTCCCTCCTCCCCACTCCCACCGTGCCCCTAATTTTGGCTTAGGTAAGTATTCTGACTGTGTATGGGTGAACTGGACAGTCAGAAAGATGGATAGCTCTGGGTTCACCTTACATTTTCACACAACAATGCTTCCATTTTGTATATGTGAACATCCAGTGATAGACCTTAATCATACTGGGATCATCTTTTGCTTTAAAGAAGGGACTTGTCTTAGAAATTAAAAAGGCTTCAGGAATACAACACATTTGGGAATCTAAATTGACATAGATCCGAACAGCAACTGCACTGTGACCACAGGCTTCAAGTGATCCCTTGAGATTTATGAGGACAGAGGCTGTGATCAAGTTTTGACTACAAAGAAATTGCGGCTGCAGAAGTTAGAATTATAGAACCTCCTTCCCACTGGCAACGAAATTCGGACCGGACAATTAACCCCCACCCGGCTTCATCAGATATGAATCTCGCAGTGGAAATGGCAGGCTGTTCAAGAAGCATTTCTGCTACAACAGGAAAGGCTCTCGCTGCAAGGGAACAATAAAAACGTTGTGTTGAAAGTTAGAAAACAGAACCATTAGGCCGTGTGAGCTAATTACAGTATTGGCACCCACTTAAGTCAGTCCGTTTTCTCATTTCTGTCATTTTCTCCCTTTCAACTGCTGCCGTTCAAAACGTTCTGACTTCTTAAAAGGGGATGCATTTCACTGGTGCCTTCCCCCAGCCGGACCGCACGCCACTCTCCAAGCCAATAGCTTCCATCATGCCTCATAAAACCCCCTGCAAGTATATTGTTGGAAACATAAATCAGCCAGCTAGGGCTTCGGGATTTCTAAGCCAAGCCCGGGGATCCCTCGCTGGAGGCATTTCCAAAGGCCCCCTTTTATAAAAGAATAAACGGCGTGTTGAGTTGCACTGGATTCATTTTCATTTTTTTAAAAAAACAACTGCTCCCAGTGGTGTGTCTGATACTTGCTGCCACATCCTTAATTGGAGAACAAAACCCTAGCGGGGAGGGATTGCACTCCCGGATCGGGCTTGCTGTGTCTAAGCCCCTCCGACCTCCTGGGGACACAGGACACAGAAGTCCCGCATGTCTCCGTTCCACAAAAGCCGGGGCTCCGGGGCGGGCTCTATGCCTCTGTGGGTGTCATGCAGTTTTTGAGATGGCACTAGACAGAGAGATCTGTAGAACGATGGCTTCCCTCTGAGAGCTCCTCTTTATCATGACCCCGCGTTCTGAATTATAAATCGTGGGGATAGCAATTTCAGAGATGTGACACCCATGTGTCTGCGTGTGCTAAACGTCCCCGGATTTCCCTGGCATCCCCCAAATTCCAACATTCTTAACGACTACCTTGGGAAACTCAACGACCCCACCACGGAGGCATTTTTCCTCTCCAGATCGGTGACAATGAGATCACAAGTCTGCCCCAACTTGCTTCTTAGTAGGCACCCACCTTGCTCTGCCCCATCCACCCGGGGTTAATTGCGGTGGCGTTTTAACTGCGGTTTTCAGAGACTGCTCCTTAGGATTCAGAAATACCTGTCTCTGTTATCAAGGAACAGCTAAACGCAATCAGCAAACCTCCCCTGACATCAAATCAGCAAATGTGCAGGGGAGAAAGCATATGTGGATTTTTCCCCCCTTTGGTAGTGTCTGAATGGAATCGATTGGGCTAATGGGACCTTCATATGGATGTATCTGCAATTTTGCTATGACTGAGATTTTTCAGACTCCGTATGAAGGGGAGATGAGCAGCAGAGTATCAAGACACTTTACAAACTACAGCAACAGCCAGTGGGTGCGTTCTGACCGTAAAAATCTGCACCCATTCGTGTTTCTTCAGCCGCGAACGTTATAGCATTGGGGAGGAGAAGGGCAGGGAAAGGAAGGTTTCATATCCAAAATGTCAAACCTTGCTGAAGAATGATAGAAGGGCCGGCGAGGGGAGAAGAGCAGAAATAAGCATTTCTGGGGTTAGAATGGAGTTCTACCACCCCCTGCTGGACCCTACGACCAACGCAGAAGGAGCTAAAAAAAATGCTCAGAATTGAATAGAGTGGAGATATTTTAACTTCTCTTGTAATTTGTTTTTGCTCAAAAAAGTATTTCATGCCACACTAATCATATAACATTCTCTGCAATTATCAAGCACCCCCAAAAACCACTGTTTTCTTTTGTTTCTTTTTTTTTTAAAGATTCCCACCGATGCATATTTTAACATTTTGTCTCCCCAATTAAATGTCCAAACTTGTCTGGCTAGTTGAAAATGCCTCCATGTATTACACATATCGTTTGTGTGAATGTGAACTAGATGGAAAAAAAAAGAGCAAACATAAAATTCACATCCACCTCTATTCAGAAAAGCAGAGGTAGCGTTTACACATTATCTCTCAGCTTACTCTAGCGTGCTATTCATTTTTTTTTTCCTTTCTTAAGAAATAAAAGCTCCCACCAGCTCTCCATAAGCTTTAAGGAAAAGAAAAAGAAAACCCCTTCAGGTGTCACAGCCATCTGATGTCCCCACAATCCCAAACCTCGGTGCATGCACCGGGGGTGGGTTAGGATTAACACCAACGCCTGCACCATACCCCTGCTTTTACCCATTTGCCTTCTGACACAGCCTCCACGGCCCCTCTCTCCTCTCCGAGTTTCCTACAGACATAAGGCATCCTCGTTCACCTCCTAGCCACGAATTGGGGGGTCTTGGGTTAAAAAAAAAAGGGGGGGGTGAGGGCAGGCGTCTAAGGATTGCATTTCTTGCACAGAACACACATTTCCCAGACGAGTTCCAATTCTGATAGTTTCCACCGCTTCTGCGAGACCACCTCGCGCCCTCTCCTTCCGCAAAATCCGCTATTCACCTGCTCACCCACACCGGCATGCATGCTCATCCAATGTTTGACAATGACACCGGAGAGAGCCAAGACCCCAAAGGGGGGAGAGAGAGAAAAGGGGGTGGGGGGGGGAGAGAGGGGAAAAAGGGGGAGAGAGAGGGGAAAAAAAGGCATTTTGTCTCCATCTCCTGCTCTCGGATGCCCATCTCCCATTCTGCACCTCCTCTCGTTTTAAGAGACACATGCAAGGGTCAGCAGCAGCCAAACATCACAGCAACCACCACCACCAAAAAGAAGAAAAAAGATTTTTAGAAAAACCAACATCCTAGAACTTTAGTTCTTGCATTCCCACCTTCCCGGGTGGGGAGGGAGGAGGGGGAGGGAGGGAGGGAAAGTAAACGCCATACAGCCCCGCGCTCCTACCTTGCCCGCGACCGACGAGCCAGCCGAGCAGGTAGAAGGAGAGGAGGCGGCTCATGTTCGGGACGTGACAGCGGCGGACACTCGCAAAGTTGTCAAGTCCAGCCCCGGAGCGAGACCCCGCCGCCCCAGGCCGCCCCCGGCGCCGCCGCTCCCGGTGCCGCCCGCCGCCCGCCGCCCGCGCACAGTGACCGCCGCCCGCCGCCCGCCGCCCGCGCTGATCCGGCGCCGGCGCCGCGGCAGCACCAGCAGCTCCAGCAGCTCCCGCGGCCGCCGCGGCGGCGCTCAGCCGGGCGGGAGGGAGGAGGGCGGGGCGGGGCGGGAGGGAGGAGGCGCGGCCCCGGCGTATCCCTCCGCCGCACGCCGGCCGCCGGCTCTTCTGGGCGCGCGCGGGGCCCGGATTCGTCCGCAGTGGAGCTCGGAGGCGCGGGTTCGGGGCCCGGTGCCCCCTCCCCGGCTAGAGCGGCCCCGGCGGCGGCGATCGGGATGCAGGGGGTGGGGGTTGGGGGGCGGGAGGCATGCGCGCTCGGCCCCTCGGACCCTCTGCACGTGGACGGAGGCCCCTGGGCGGAGGAGGGGGCCGGCTCTTGGAGCTCTGGATGCTCTGCCCGCAGGTTCCCGGGCGCAGGCGGCTGCAGGCGGTGCTGATGCTGCAGGCGCCCGGGCTCCTCGGGAGCCGGGGCTTTGGGGGGGGGGGGGGGGCGGTGTATTCTGCAGCGCTCACTCCTCCGAGCGCATTGGGGGGGCGCAGGGGAGGTGGAGAGAGGGGGCTGGGGCGGGGATGCTCTGTCCCTCTGGACCCTCCAGCGCGCCCAAACCTCCTGCAGGCTGGCCCTGCCCCCCGCTTCCCACCCTGCCGCCGCAGAGGAGGCAGCTGTCCGCTAGTGTCCACACTGCCGGTCTCCCGGGCCCCGAAGGGAGAGAGGGGCCGGTGTTTTGTGTGCATGAGGCCCGCGGTGGATGCAGGTGCCTGCAGGGCCCTATGGGGACTGCGGCGGGGCGGGGCGGGGGCTGGTGGCAGCCGCTGTCCATGGTATCCAGTCCCTGGCGCAGCCCACAGTCTCCCCAGCCGCCTCGGCTGGGTCTGCCCCCGTCCCAGGGCGCAGGACTGGCCGCGTGGGAGGCTCCGGGGAGGTGCAGACCGGAGTTGCGCGGGGTTCCTCCCCAATACCCCCCCCCATCCCATCCCGTACACACACCTGTGCGCGTGGGAATGGAAGGGATCAACCCCTGGCAATCGCCCAGAGCTCACTGTCCTTATTTTTTTTTAATCATTATTATTATTTTTTTTTCCAGGGAAGGTAGGGAGAGGTTTGTCAGGTTGATGTCAGAGCTGTGGGGAGAGCTAGCAGGAGGCAGCATCCCTGCCCCCAGGCCTGCGTCAGCCGGCCTGGCTCAGCAACAGGCTGGAAGGGACCATGGACCCTGGCCTGTGAGCCTTCCTTGTGTTCCCTTCACACCTAACTGCCTCGCCCAGCCCAGCGAGGCCCCTGGTCCTTCCTCTATCAGTGGGGACAGGAACATCAGAAGGGATGGGAGTATGGTAGAGTTCAGAACTCAGTGCTCCTCCCCCAAGCACTCGCACACCTGGTTGGATGCTGAAATGGAGGCCCCATTGCCTGGGGGAGGGGGTGTCAGGGGGTAAGAGGAGAAGCAAAGCAACCTGACCCAGGTAGGGGACATAGTCCCTGCGATGCGGGCTCCCCAGACAGACCCAGTCTTCTCTGTGCAGATGTTCACTCACTTGGCATCCTGGGATGGGCCTATGACCAAGAGGGGAGGGCACAGGCGGGTCTCAGCATGCACTTTGGCTGATCTCCTCTGACCAATGACTCTCAGCGCCCAGGGCTGGAACACGTCCTCTTCCCTCCTGATTGCATAGGGATATACTGAGGGCAGTCTACTCAGGAAGTTCTTTTGCCAAGGCTCCCTCCCCACCGTTTTCCTCATCCTGGGAGGTAGTAACTGCGCTTAAGTGAGCACACAGTCAGCCCTTTGCAGGGAAAGGTAGGCACAGCACACATATAGGTATGAAGGAGAGCTGATGCCTTGTTCTCACCGGTTCTTCATTTCTCTAGACCAGTGTTTCCCAAACTTATGACATATGTGTACCCCTTCTATAATTTTCGTAACGCTGAGTACCCCTCATCAAAAAAGGATGTATTTTAATAGCAATAAAAATATATTTATTTATTTTATTGGTATATACACAAAATAATAATAAACGAAAAATAAAATTATTCATAATAAAATATAAATAAAAGTTATATTATGAATAACATTTATTTGCACACCAGACCATCCATCTCATGCCTCACACGACTGTCTTGACTTGACTCATGAGAACGTAGAATTAGGTGCAGCTAAGCACGGTGCAGTGCATATCCCCACCAAACTCCGGTGCAACGAGTGCCCCCACCAAACTCTTCCCGTACCCCTGGGGGGACGCATACCACACTTTGGGAGACACTGCAGAGAATCAAGAAATATTACACACACACACACACACACACACACACACACACCTAAAGACAGAGAGGAAAGCTTAAAAGATACTACTGCTGTGCCACGTTTTCCCTTCACCAAAACTTGCAATTTTTCAATGTGGCACCATGAGTGGCTAAGTGCTTGACATACACTACACATACTACACACACCACACTCCTGGCAATATCATTGTCCTCTTTATTATTGGAAGTCAAATTATTAGGGTAGGATGGAGGGAGGAGAGAGGATAGCAATGATTCATCAGGCATTAATGAAATTTCTAAGTAGAGCTTTGCATTATAAGACTGTATGTAAACTCTATGAGAGGAAGGGAGAAAGGGAAGGACAGAGAGAGACTTAATGCACCTGTGTATATGGAAGCAGTGAAGAGACAAAGCATTAGTCCTCAGGGATATGCCAGGTGATACACCAATTGATCCTACCCTCAGTTTGTTAATAATCTTATTGAAGAGATCAGGCATAAACACAAATTGACTAGGTATAAACCAAGCTATACAAATTGTCATAAAAGAATGAAACCGTTGCCATTGTGGCATAGAGGAGGGGATTATTTCTGAATGAAGAAAGGCATGAGGGAGCTCTGAAGGAAGGGGAAGAATGAGTCATCTGTGGATGTGACAGAGAGGAGCTTAAGCAAACCCTCGGGGTGTGAAGGCACACAGCTTGTGTGGAGAACTGAGAGAAGTCTAATCTGAAAACCCCAGAGTGTAAAACGTGCATACAGGTCAGATGGTTTTGGAAACAGGGTCTAGGACAATGTTATGCTACAGAAGCTGTTTACAGACTCTCCAAATGTAAGCCCAGACATGCGTGGGCAGGAAGAGCCAGAGTGGTTGACTCCATCCCAGGTTTAAGACTTGGTTGCACATGTGTAACCCACAGGAGGATTATGTGAGGGGCTCTCATGGGTTTTCTCCATAGTTAGCCTGAAGTGATGTGTGTATTTTATTTTAATTTTTTTAAAAATATATATTTTATTGATTCTTTACAGAGAGGAAAGGAGAGGGATAGAGAGTTAGAAACATCGATGAGAGAGGCACATCGATCAGCCGCCTCCTGCACACCCACCACTGGGGGATGTGCCTACAACCAAGGTACATGCCCTTGACCGGAATCGAACCTGGGACCCTTACAGACCATAGGCCGATGCTCTATCCACTGAGCCACGCTGGTTGGGGCTAGAGTGATGTTTCTGTGAGGTCTCAATAGCAGGCAATAGCAGGCAGCACATACTCAAAGGGTGGCACTTCCCACACTTACCGGATCATCTTCGTGGCCAATGGTAAGAGTGCCTCTCCAGGGCTCCCCCAAAGCACACCCTTCCTCCAGCCCCCAGCCCCCCCCCCACTTCCACACCAATGAAGTGATATACAGCCTGACATGTGCCTTGACCGATTCCACTTTGTAACAGATTGAAGGTGTAAAGACAGCCTGTAGAAGAATCACCTTCACTCACGGTCACCCTCCCCACTGCAAAGGTGTGTGTCCCCTTGTGCAGTCACAGCACTGTCACCAAGTGCACCCAGTCTGTGAACTTGACTGAGCCTCATGGACTGTGTGGAACAGCAAAGGTATAGCGATGCAATGCCCCTCTAGTCCTGGCCTCGTCATTTACATTTAAGCCAAATGACCATGGTCTCCAACTACCCGAGGCTGATTTGGAGCTCTATAAGAATAAGAGAAAGCTTGCTGGAACCGGTTTGGCTCAGTGGACAGAGCTTTGGCCTGTGGAATGAAAGGTCCCAGGTCCGATTCCGGCCAAGGGCATGTACCTTGGTTGCAGGCACATCCCCAGTAGGGGGTGTGCAAGAGGCAGCTAGTCAATGATTCTCTCTCATCAATGTTTCTAACTCTCTACCCCTCTCTCTTCCTCTCTGTAAAAAGTCAATAATATATATATATATATATATATATATATATATATATATATATATGATGAGAAAGCTGAACAGAACTCCACAATCAAAGCTGAGTAGTAGGAAATACCAACTGGCCTGCATGCATGCTTAAAGGAAAGCAGATAAATTTGTTTTTAAAGATTCAATAAAATAAACATGAAGGAGTATCAGAGAGATAGAAAATGAGAAGGCGCATCATGTGTGGAAGTGACCTTCTCGGAGCGATTCTGCCTCTTCCAATGTACACTCTCTTCTTGCAAAAAGCATGCCGGTATGCATTCCACACACAGATCCTGGGCAGAGATGGCGTGCTGTGGGTAGGATTTACACATTATTTCTGCTTGTGTATTTCCGGCCTTATTTTTGTTTCGTCTCCCTGCTGACAGAATTCATGTGTGTTAAGGTTATGCTATTAGGAAGTGGGGCATTCTGCGTGTTCATTTATATTTTCAAAATGTCACCAACCATTATACCTATGCATTTACTTGTCCGGAAAATTTCCTGTTTTGACTTTTTTATTACTGCAAAAGAAGAAAAGCAGCCACCGAATGTATATGTTGGTAGCCTAAAACCTGTCCAAATGATGACCCTGCTGCTGCCCCTCCTCCTCCATTAATGCCACTCTCCCTAATGATCATGTCTTTGAAAATAATTTCAACTTTCTCGGTACAGTGACACGTTAGACGTTTTACTAGGCTCTTTGCGAGCATCTGACAGTAGCTTCTTTGGTGGTAAATTTAGATTTAACACATTCCTGGGAAAATGCTTTACTCTCTCAGCCATTCTATTTGAAATTGAGACACCAAGGAGGGAGATGGATGCCACCGAGGCACCCCAATTGTCACCGATTCTTACATTTTAATTTCTTTCAAGATACATGGGGTCATTTTCCTTCATGGTTACTTCATGTTCCCTCTGGGCAAATAACCGCTCACTTCGCTCTGAAATTATGCAATAACTGCCTATAATTTGCCACTTCCCAGAATAACGTTTTCTTAACTCGGAGGGGCATTCTATTTTTCTTCACCGGGACATCTCTGGCAAAGATAATGATGGACAGCAGAAAAAATGTAAGGGACCCCAAACACATTGACAAAAATACGTGATTGACACAGCTTTAAGAATATATTCGGGATAAAGTGAGCTGGGGAAAAGGGAATCGAGTGGTGGCTGGCAATGATATTTGATATGACAAGGATCAGGTTGTGAAGTGCCGGTTCCCCAAATATTGATCACAGCACTCAGAGGACATATTGTTGTCCATGTGGAGTATTGACCAAGGTGATGCCTGCACAAATCCTATCAAATGGAGGGCAGCTATTATACACTAGCTGACAGCAAACCCTTCATGTCTGGGAAATGATCCCAGGCAGGTGTAGGTCTGAGAGGAAAAAGAATGTTAACTAAGTGAATTTTTGCAGGAAATATAATTGGTTTTCAATTAAACTTGATTTTCAATTAAACTTGAAAGTCTCTTATGGCGTAAGATCATTGGGTTCTTTACTTAGTGGAATTATGTTTCTGGTAATTTTCAAGCGAAATAGGCAGTTCTACTGGTGACAGGCAAGCTACTGGTAGCAATGAGATTCCTACTCCATATCCACAAACCATTAATAGTAATCAACCGATACGCATTATTCAAATACACACATCATTCCATTTTAATGTGAATTATTTAGGTTAAAAAATGCTTACATTTTACATTTACATGAGATGACGCTCATTCGTGTTAAGGAAAATAACACATTTTCCCCTGTAACCATTTTTGATCATTAGATTTTACACTTAAATGAACATCTACTTACTACCTGTTATTGGATTCAATAACCTTTCGGAAAACAAGAATCCCAACACCTATTATTCTGGAAGAAATTGACATGAAGAGCTAATCTTTGTGAAAAGTAGTAGAGTAGAGAGATGAAACTTAAACCAAACTAACTATATATAAGTGTCTGCATTAATCTTATTATAAATTAATATTTATTATCTCAAGTTTCTGCATTCTGTTAATAAGAGAAAATTAGAAATACCCATACCCTGTCAAAGAGACAGAGACTACCCTTAATCACTTTGTCACATTTTATCCAATCTTTCATATATATACATATTTCTTAATAAGGCTTCAGATAATAGTACTTGGCATATTTTACCACATTTTATATTGGAAACTAATATTTTACATTGTAATTAATGTTTGAAAATATAAATTTAATGACCTCACTTGAACATATGTGATCCTAGTGCACAATAGTTTTCTACATTAAGACATTAAATTCTTCTCTGTCATTTTTATTATGCTGAATAATACTGCAATGTGAATATCTTTGTCCACAGAGCTTTGATATATTCTAGATTACATACCTAGGCTGCTAGGTTTTAAATTTAACTTGGTTATAAATATGGCCATTTGTAGGTACTGAATTCATAATGATTAAATTGTTTTTTCCAAAATGTATAGCTTACTCTTTGATCAGGAAGATCAAAACATTCTACTCATATTAGCATCGCCTATTTATTTTCATTTTATATTTTGTGTATGTATTTTCTGAGTTTGTATTTGTAGTTCATTCCTTTACACATCTTCAATTGCATTATTCGATGTTATAAGTATGTGTATATTCATATTTGTTAAATGTAAGATGTATTAAAATACTTCATATATATATATGTAAATTTCTTTGAATGTATACTTTTTTCTCTTTATTTATTTTTATTTTTTTATTAAGGTATTATATGTGTACATAGCTTACCATTGCCCCCCCCCCTTCCCATTCATGCCCTCCCTCCCCAGAGTTCTGTGTTGCTAGGTTCTTAGGTTGTACCTATATTCATGCATACCAGTCCTTCGGTTGTTCTCTTTATCCCCCCCCCCCCCCCCAGGTCTCCTTCCCCTCCCCGCTGTCATTTGACAATCTTCTAGTTTCATGGTGACTATCTCAGGATCACATGAATAGAATCCGCTCCTCATTTGGCAGTCTGCTTGTTTTATGGTGACTATCTCCTTATTTTTCTGCTCTGGAATTCAGACATTCTCATTATACTTACTAGGATACAATGTTGAAAAAACGCTTTAAATGTCAGTGACCAGGCATTCTTAATTGTCTAGTTCATGAACAACAAACTTTCCATTTTATTCCCACACTACATCCGCACAAATAAAGTAGCCTCAATATGGCAATGCATCTGCTCTAGGGATACCTGGGGACGCCTGAGGAACGCTGGCACGTTTCCTGCTTAAGACCTAGTACTTGTTTTCCATCTCAACTCCATCTCTGCTCTACTCCCCGGAGGTTCCTTATTGCCATCTTACAAATGGCTGCCTCTTCTTTCTGTATCACCTCACTTGAAGCCTAAAACACAGACACCTGTCTTAATTCCTCAGGGCTCGAGTCGAGGTGTTTAAAAAAAGCATATCGAAAGCTTAAGAACAACATGGACACAACAAAGCAAAAATGGAAACACAACTTGGGCAAACAGATACCAAAGTACAGCCACTTCGGAAGACACTGGCAGTTTCTTACAAAACTAAACATACTCTTGCCGTAAGATCCGGCGATCGTGCTCCTCGGTATTTACCCAAAGGAGTTGAAAATTTACGTTCACATAAAAAACGTGCTCACAGATGTTTACAGCAGCTTTATGTGTAATTGCCAAAACTTGGAAGCAACCAAGATGTCCTTCGGTAGGTGAATATGGTACATTCCGACAGTGGGATATCATCCAGCACTAAAAAGCAATGAGCTATCAAGCAATGAAAAGACCTGGAAGAAATTGTATGTCTAGCTCTAAGTGAAAGAAGACAATATGAGAAAGATACACACTCTGTGATTCCAATCATATGACGGCCTAGAAAAGCAAAACTATAGAGATGATAAAAAAGATCAGTGGTTGTCAGGTAGAAGGTGGAGGGAGATGAGCAGGCAGAGCACAGGTAAGTTTCAAGGCAGTGAAAATAATTCGTATGCTGTTATAATGATGGGTCCATGTGTTTATATATTTGTCCAAACCCATTGAATGTATACCATGAGTGAGTGAACCCTCAGGTGAAATACAGACGTGAGATGATTATGATATGTGAATGTAGGTTCACCCTTGATTTTTTTTTAAATTACCCAAATTCTGTTGGGTGATCTTTATAATGAAGGAAATTATGCATCTCTGGGGGCAGGGAGTATTTGGGACATCTTTCTACCTTCCTTTCAATTTTGTTGTCAGCTTAAAACTGCTGTAAAAATTAATGTCTTAAAAATAAGTCAGTTTTAGACTATTGGCCACTTCTCCCTCAATAGATTCTCTTTCCTAGTGCCATGAATATTTTAGGAATTAATTACCTTTCTAAGAAGGATTTCTCTAACATAGTCCTTCATAAATGAGGACTATTTTGTCCCCTAGGAAACATTTAAAAATCTCTGAAGACATTTGTTATTGTCATGATTGGGAGGATGGTGGTACTGGCATCCAGTGGGGAACGACCAAGGATGCTATTAAGCATCTCCCAATGCACGAGATTATCCTCCACAATGATTATATAAAACTAGAGGCCTGTTGCATGAAGATTCATGCAATAGGCCTTCCTTCACCTGGCTGTCAGCACTGGTTTTCCTCCAGCACTCGGGAACCAGGCCTTCCCTCTGGTCACCACATCCGCCTTTGCTCGGCTGAAGTCTTTACAGGATTCACTGATTCTGGCTGGTACCTGCAGGCTTCACTCCAACTGGAGTCTTCACTTTACTCCTGTAGCTCCCTCTGCCCATGGCCCTCCCCCTCATAGCAATATTCTGCCCTGCTCAGCTGATCTGCACCTGGAGGACTGGGGGGTGGGCAACCACCATCTTTGTTGTGCTAATTTGCATATTCCCTCTTGATTGGCTTGTGGGCATTATGGAGGTATGGTCAATTTACATGTTTCTCTTTTATTAGTTTAGATGTCAGATTGAGAAATCATGCTGTAATACACTATATCTGTCTTTCCCAGGCTGAATCATCCCCTCAAAAGATGCAATTTGTTTGCTTTCTAAAACCAAAGTCTGCCCCATTTGTAATTGTATAATCTGCATTTTCCATATAGTGTGGTATGACAACTTTTAGTCCAAAAAAGGGCAATAATTATTAAAGAAAAGTTTGCTTTC
The DNA here is from genome assembly GCA_963924515.1 of Vespertilio murinus. Taxonomy (NCBI): domain Eukaryota; kingdom Metazoa; phylum Chordata; class Mammalia; order Chiroptera; family Vespertilionidae; genus Vespertilio; species Vespertilio murinus. Next base: position 188,438,227 of record OZ004706.1, on the reverse strand, counting down.
TCAATTTAAGTTATATACTGTGTTTTACCCCACATAGAAAAATATATGGGAGTGCAACCCAAAGAGGATTCCATGTTCTTTTTATAAAATGTCTTTTTTTTTAGGTATAAATCTGTGAGTAGAACGATCTGAGATCGGTCTGCCTAGTCATATTGACCTGACAAAACTGTTTCTCAATTTCTATATAAATGAAAGTTCAAGAATGCTATGGTTTGGGACACACACAGGGAAGGCAAACCTTAAGAACCAACTGCTATTTTAAGTCCAGTACAGTCTAATTTTACTAAAATAGAAAGAGACAAACATTGTATTTCTAGCATTGTATTTCTAGAAAGGCCTACACCTGCTAATCATACACTCAATTTATGGTTTGAAATAATGTCATTAACATTATAGTTGGAAACACTAAGATGACTTTATTAGGTCAGAAATACTCAGCATAAAAATAGGTGTACATATATGCCTTATATGTCTAAACTGAAATGAACTCATCTATGGAACCCGTTCCAGAGTGAAAATATGTCTGACCCAAGCATAAAAAATACAGAAATTGCTGATAGTCTTCTAATTGGCTGCTTACAAAACATTAAGATCCAGACTCCATTCAACAAACTGATATATATCTAGTGTGCTAACAAAATTTTGCCACTTTATTTTAATTCAACTGGTCAGTTGTTCAGAAATATTTAATAGAAATAAACATACACACACACACACACACACACACACACACACACACACACCATGGAGACTGAAAACTTAGTTTGGTTTCCAGAGGACTCATCAAAAGTGTTTTGTGGATAAGAAGCATGAAAATTAATTAGTTAATTTTGTTCACTGCTCTGTTTTCAGTGCCTAGAGCACAGCATATGGAGAATAACAAGATTCAATAAATATTTGTTGACTGCATATGGAAAAGTAAAAACAATAGAGGGCTGCATAAATAAAGAGAAGGACAATGAAGATAAATGCTGCTTAAGTTACTTGTTTCCTTTTGATCGAAACCCACATTCAGTATCAAACCAGAATGAAAAGTTCATTGTAATCATCATTTGGAATAATTCATTTTTCTACAAACTGTTGTTATTTAAATGGCATTTACTATTTAATGATATGAGCCCTGTTTCAATATACTTATATTCTGCCACATATTAAATAAAACGAATGGCATTGTCGCTCAGACGGACTTGCAATCAACCAAGTAACAACAGAAATGTTGGTGTCTTTTCCTGCTTAAAAGTGTACTCAGATAAACCTAATGGAGGTGTGCATGAAGGCCTTTGATCCATTTATGGAATATCTCCAGACTCAACTCAAACCTCATTATCTTTCTTGGTTTCTCTACTCCATTTTTGGTTTTATACCTTGCTTACCCAACTAATTTCAGCACATTATATTTATAGTAGAGGCGCAGTGCACAAAATTTGTGCACTCAGGGGGGTGCCTCAGCTCGGCTGTGCCCTCTCATAATCTGGGAGCTCTTGGGGGATGTCCAACTGATGGCTTAGGCATAGGGAACAGGACTAAGTGGGCAGTTGGATATCCTTAGCTCGGCCAAGTAGGTGGGAGAAGCTCCCTCCATCGCCACTGTGCTTGCCAGCCTTGAACCTGGCTTCTGGCTGAGCGGTGCTCCCCCTGTATTGGGCATCTGCCCCTTGGTGATCAGTGAGTGTCATAGGGACCAGTTGTTCCACTGTTCAGTCAATTTGCATATTAGCCTTTTTATTATATAGGATGTCAATTTTATACACTACCTGCTTTGATATTGATCCTATCCCTTTCTCACTGTTTCAAATCATGTTTTCTGAGATTTCATAATGACCTCGTGTCTGCTATCATGGTAATTGCCCATTGCATGGATCCTCCACTGGTTTAGCCCTCTGTTCCTCCATTGTTCTCATAATAACTGTTTTCTTTTTTTTTTTAATATTTTTTATTGATATTTTACAGAGAGGAAGTGAGAGAGATAGAGAGCTAGAAACGTCGATGAGAGAGAAACATCGACCAGCTGCCTCCTGCACACCCGCTACCGGGGATGTGCCCGCAACCAAGGTACATGCCCTTGACCGGAATCGAACCTGGGACCCCTCAGTCCGCAGACCGACGCTCTACCACTGAGCCAAACCAGTTTCGGCACATAATAACTGTTTTCATAATAACTCTAATGAATAGCCATCAAGATCGGTTTCTGAAAGTCTGAACTTAGCAATTGTAGCTCTAGCAGTTGTGCTGCAGGGTTGGGGTAGTTTGAAATGTATTGTAGATATATTTCACTTATCAGAGTTAAAGCAGCATTGTCTTAAAAACTCCTGAATAACGGCTCTTTAATTTATCTCTGAAATAGAGCAGTTGTATTGAGTGGTGCTAGTACCAGTTGCAGAATGGGGAAGGCAAATGCCATAAGGAGGACCCAGGATCACAGCAACTTCCAGGCCTGTTATTTAAATACTCTCACTATATTATTCTTATTTAAAAAGTAATTATACCTAATGAACTTCTGAATTGGCAAATAACAATTACTAAAGAGTGGTCTTAAAATGTAACTTCAAAATTTATTGTTCATATAAGAAAGAAAACCAACATTCAGAAAAGTTTACCTTTAACTATATCTTCCTCAAATTACAGGTGGCATCTTTCAAAGTGTCATGGTAACACCTAATTACAGTAAAGTTCATTCAATTATTAGAAAGACCAAAGTGTTGTCTAATTGAATGTATGTGTTCTAACCTCATTTCCTGGGATATCATATATGTCGGTTTAAAGAAATATAAAGTCATAATAAGCATAATTTATAAGCCTCTTATGCTTGAATTGCCTTCTGCTTACAACCAAATATACAGTGGTAAACTGAACATTTTGTTCTTTATGTTATAATTATTTGGGTGCTGTAGTTAATTAGTCAAAGAGATGAGAAATTTTAGATATATGAATCTGGCTCTCTAAATGTACCAATTAACAATCAATGAAAAGATTAAATTACCTGCCAATTTCATTGTGCTTCAAAAGCAAAACTATGACTCAAATCCAGAGTAATAATTTTTTTGCTTCAGAATGCTTAAAAATGGGAAAATGCAAAATCAATTTTGTAATCAGTACATAATGCAATTCCATAATTTATTTCCTAAATCCATGCGAGAGCATTGCCTATTAAGATATTTTTCAAAAGTTAAATTCTATTCTAATGATTTTCAAGAGCAGTTTTATGTATTGGTGATTCCAGTGCCATTGTTATATATTAATAGATTCCTATCTTCTTAATCCAGGTCCCATTTCTAGTTACCAAAGTGATTATAACTACTAACGCCAAAACTGATTTAAAAGTGCAAAACCAAGCCAGATCACAGAAAGCTGACAATTTACTGGCTAAAAGTCTTAAATAACTAGTTCATATTTTTTCTAAATGTGTTTGTAACAAAATAGATATCCCTTAAATAATTGGTAATTGGTTGTTATCAACTTCTTAAGCACCAATGCAAAGAGAGAAAATAGAAGTTTGAGTTAGGTTCAATGTAGTTAGGTAGTCCTGAAAACATTACTCTATCAATTCTTTATAATAGACTCTCTTTTCTGTTTTGTTTGTAACATATGTAATTGCTTTCTTGATTATGGTGCTTACAACATGCGTATAGAGAAGAAAAATATAATTGCCTACAATGACTATATTCTTAACATAATGGTTACAATTAAATGAGGAAAAAGAAAGTCATGAGGTAAAAATAAAGAAGGAAAATATTCCTTAAATATATTCATGTTTTATAGTATAATACAATGTAGGAATCATATCTAAAGTTATGGAATGTGCTAATATACACATTTATTAGCAATTTGGTAAATTCTAAATACTTAATAAGTGCCATATACTGAGTTAAGCCCATTATACACATCATCCAATTTATTTTTCACAGAGATTTTATGAGACACACTATTAATTCCATTTTATAGCTGGGACAACTGGAGAAAAAAGCAACTAAACATTATGACGTAGTCATGAAGTGTCAGAGTTGTGTGTTGGGCCCAGGCATCCCTGACTGCAAAGGAAGATAGGTGTGTTACAATAAGCTGAAAAACGTTTCATTTAAATATAATGCAAATATAAGCCATTTATTAAAGGTTCTTAGAAAAGCAAAGATGTTTTGAAAAATAAATGTAGAAAATTTCAAAATTATCCCCACAGATTACAATTCTGGTATACAATGAGAAAACCATCAATTATATGGATAATAGAGATCTGGTGCATGAACTCATGCACACTGAAAGGAAATTAACTAGAGGAAACCTTTTAGAGGCCAGAGAGGGACCATGGGAGGGTTGGCTCCAGGGTGTGTCTGGCCTGTCTCCCCCAGTCCCAATTGGGGTCTATTGGGGCTGTCTCACCCAGTTTCCATTGGGGCTATTTGGGGATAGCCAGCTGAAGAGGGGGACCACATGAGGTTAGCTGGCTGGGGGTGACTGTGGCAGGGCTCCAGGGTGTGTCCGATCCAACTTGCCCAATCCCAATTGCCCAGACCCTAGCAGCAAGCTAGCCTATCAGTCAGAGCATCTATCCCCTGGTAATCAGTATGCATCATAGCAACAGTGTGCATCATAGCATCATAGAATAGTTGGACACTTAGTGTATTAGGCATATATATATATATATATATATATATATATATATATATGATAGGTTCTAGTTGGACTACTTAAGATTAGAAAGATTCACAATATTAGTCTATTTCTGGTATCACCAAGTTTTGAAATATTAACTGTTACATAAACAGTATATATTTGCATAAGATTATGTAAAAGTCACAATTTTATAAACTATTACTGTATTGTTTTAACAATTATAAAGAATAAAATAATGCACAAGTAAATAATAATACCCAATGTGTTATTAAATAAGTATTGCTAACAATACACCTGTATACATATGCCATTTAGTAATTTTATTTATCATGCATGTTGGATATATTTATCACCTATAACTATGTTAGCATATATGTAATTTACCTTAAGTCATAACATTTATATGTTTAAGTGCGTATGGCATAATCAAGTAAAGACAATGAAATAGCTGTTTATTTCTCTTTTTTTTTTTAAACCAAAAAAGGCACGCTTCTAAACGACTTAAAAGCACAAAATGCTTAGAAGAATTTCTTAAAATATTCTGGAAGAAAAAGGATGAAAAAAAAGCACTTATTTATACCTTGTAGTTCTGAGTATATGAAATTTTCTCCTTGCAACATTTTGAGTAATTTTCTGAAGTGTTCATGAGCCAAATTACTGATCTTCAGGAAGATGAGTAATTATCCAAACAGAATGCTTCCTTGTGAATACTGCAAACACAATTAAAGAGGCACTAACGTAGACGATGCTAGAGTGTAGCACTATATTCCTTTGCTATAACTGGTAAAGACGTCCTGACGATGGCCAGAGAAAGTATTATTGGTGCTGTTGACGTCTAACCTCTTTAAAACACACATACACACACACACACACACACACACACACACACACACACACACGAAAACAACGACATTCAAGATAAATTTGACCTGGTAACTAAGTGACAGGAACTGGGATCCCTTGTGCCACCCACGGAAGGCCGCCTTCCCTCTCAGGGGTGGCCACTGTGTCCAGGAAAGCTGCCGGTGTTGGTGCAGCTTTGATTTACCTGTCTAATTTGGATCCTAATAATGTCCCTGGGTGGGGAGTGAAACCGACTCTGTGTTCTGACAGCACCTGGTGCACAGTTGGATTCTCACTAAGTGTTGAATAACAATTTACAGAAATCAATTTAATAATAGGAAAACAGGCCCTTCTGCAGCGCAATAATGTGTTATCTCTAAGAATTGCTGGGGGGGGGGCATTCTCGCTTAGCAAAGAGTGTGCCACGCTTGGGGTCATTCTGTCCTGCAGGAAAATGGCACGCGTCTCCCATTTCCTGTCTATAACAGACAAGAGCAAAGCCGGGGGCTCTGGGAAGAGTCCAGTGCAAATGGGAGAGGGAGCACGCACTGTCCCCGTGCCATCTCGTCGTGGTATGCCCTCTGGAAGGGCTGGCATGGCTGCTCACGGAGCAGATGCAGTCCTCTAGGCAACCCATGCCACGTGAAGCTGGCCTGCCCAACCGTGGAGCCAGTGAGAGTCCATGAAGAGCCCTAGGGTTCTGAGAGTCTGTCAGGCAAGGTCCTTCAGCAGACTGGCCCAAGCCCTTCAGCTGGACGCTAAAGCCCAGAGATCTCACATGGCTTGCTCAGAGCTGCTCATAGACTATGCGGTGCCTTTTTCATTATGCTTTCCTCTCCCCCACCAAAACCATAAGGAACACTTCTTTCTTTCATGGGCATACACAGAACGTTTGGGAGGTAAAATAATGTTTTCTGCTGTCCAGGGTGACCTGGTGGTTGAGCATCGACCTATGAACCAGGAGGTCACAATTTGATTCCAGGGCAGGGCACATGCCAGGATTGCGTGCTCGATCCCTAGTGTGATGTGTGCAGGAGGCAGCCGATCAATGATTCTCCCTCATCATTGATGTTTCTAGCTCTCTCTCCCTCCCCCTTCCTCTCTGAAATCAATAAAAATATCTTTAAAACATGAAATTAAATAATATTTTCTAAACCTTCTTAAAATATAAAACATTACCCCTGTTCACATTTATTTTTAGTTAACTATGAGATAGGTCAGGCTAGTACTGGTCAAACACTGTTATGTGGAAATGAATATAATGGTATTATTGGTCACTGGATGCTGTCCCATTATCTGCTGGAAAATGTGGTTATTTTGGTTGTGACTTCCAATCACCTATCTTTTCTCCTTTGCTATTTTAAACACTTGTTTGAAGCAATTTCTATCCTGCGTTTGTCCCAGTGGGGTTTTGATTGCCCACCCAACCTTCATAATTGGTTTGGTTTTCCAGACCCATTACCCTGATAGGTGAACTATCAGAACGGTAGTAGCACTGGAAACATTAACAACTGTATTTCAACAACCCCATCTTTGGGTAATGAATTCAGAGCAGGGTACTTTGATCTATACTGTAGTATAATGATGGCCGGTAGGGGTCTTTTTTTTTTCTTTTTCATAAACCCGTGATGTGAATGAAATAATATAACTTTAAAATCTTGGTGCTCATACACACGGAAAGCTATTCTTTGTGTATTATCCATAATGTATGATCGCAGTCCTCTACAACTTGTGCTGATTGCTAGATTATAGGTAACATTTGAAACAAACAATTGAACATGATGTTATAGCTTGGGATTGTATATAAGTATGACTTTCTTAGAATTGCAAGAAGAAGAGGAGTTATCTACTAAGAAATAACAGTGCATTATAGTCTACCATTCATTTGCCTTACAGAACGTGCTGGACTTTTTCTTATGCCCCTTTTGAAATAAAAAGAATTAGAATATAGGCATGTTAAAAATATAAGTATTCTCACAGAATTTACATAAAAGTGCTACTCTTATATTGAAATGTGTCTATGTCTGATAAAATGCAGTCATTTCTCTTTGCTAAATGGAACTATAAGATACACATATTTAAACTATAAATACAAGGCAATATTATGATACAGCTACTAAAAATAACACAGCTAAGTGTGGTGTATTTTAAATCCATATTGTTTGTCTTTCAATCAATTAAAAATAATTTCTATATTTGTCAACATCCGAATGGACTAGAGTATAATAAGCCCTTTGCTTTCTTACTTATATGGTGGTTTCTTTGCTTGCAGTGAAGAAACCTAATTCTGCATTTATATTCCTGTACCTGGCACCTATAATGGGAGGAATATTATTAAACTTGATGTCTTCTGCTCTTGTCTTTGCCTTGCTATTATGGCCTCTGTTGATTCAGCCTGGTGACCTGGAGAGTGAAAGCAAAATAGTCTATCTATGAAAGATGAATAAAGTACCCTTTTCCTCCATTTATTCCCCGAGGACCCAATGCCCTATGTAACTTTTCTAGACTAAAAACATGCAAAAATTAGTCTGGGTATAAAGCTGTTTATTGCAGCACCATGTAGATTTCAAATGAATCACAGAACTTGTGGCAATTAGAGATTAGAGGTTGTCACTCTCCCTAACAGAATAGTTCCTTATGCCATAAAAGGGGAAAGCTTTTAGGCTAGGCTTTTATAAAAATTGCTTCACCATCTAGGCTCTCCCTCCTTCCAAAATTATCTTTTTTTCCCCAACATGGCTCAATATAATCTCCCTGTCAAATGGAGCACCTCAGACTTCATCCTGATGCTAAAAAGAGCTTCTCACTGTTCAGTATGTGCTGTTATGCCAGAGACAGATGGTAGCTGGAGTCATAGGAAGAGTCATACTCAAAGTAGATATTCAACTCTATTCTCCCATCTATACTCTGGAGATGATTTTCTCACTAGCTCACCTAGGACGCAAATATGCCTTGCTGAGAAAAGCCTGCATTTTTTTCACAAACCATACATTACATTCCCAAAGTAAAAAAGGACACCCCTCCTGTTTCTTTTTCAACTGGATTTCTTAAAGGCAACAAAGAGCTTTTGATCTCTTTTTTGACCAGCCATGTTCTACAGAGTTAGCTCATATTCACATTCTGTATTATGTTCCTGTTTTGTTTTTTTTGAATTTCAAGTTTCCCTTGGCATTAATTAGAGAACTTGCGAGTTATTTCTATTTAAATAAAAAAAAATCTTTGTGTTTGTTTGATCTTTCAGGAAGATTTCCTTCATGGTTGATAGGGCAATCAAGTAAGTTATTCAGCATCATGTGATATACTTGTGAAACATTAGTAGAAGGTATGCACTTATACTATTAAACACACTAGAGGCCTGGTGCATGAATTCATGCACCAGTGGGGTCCCTCAGCAAGGCCTGCAAGGATTGGGTTGAAACTATAGTACAACGCCACCTGCTACTTCTGACTGCCACTTCCGCTGATCCCGGCCCTACTGTACCTCCCACTGGCTTGCGCCCAGCCTGTCCCTATCAGAAGTGGCTCATGCCACAACAGTGGTGCTTGGCATCTGTGAGACCTGCATCAGACACCCATCGATCAGCTGATTGGTGCTCCCACTGTGGGAGTGTACTGACCACCAAGGGGCAGCTCCTGCATTGAGAGTCTTCCCCCTGGTGGTCAGTGCATATCACAGTGACTGGTCTACCAGTTGTTTCATCGTTCAGTCTTCTGGTTGCTTAGGCTTTTATATATGCAGATATAGAGCATAGGTCCTTATTATGGTCTGTGGGTGGAGTGTACTTGGGGTTCCCAGGCTAATGCCAGATTGGTCAACTCAAACCAAAAGATCACAGTTTGATAAGTTATATATGGGTCTTACCTAAGGGGGGACTTAAAGGGAAATTTATGAGAGGCCAGGGACTGTTAATCACAAGGGCTATTGTGAAAGTTATGTCAGAAACTTAGTCTTTGCTTCCCTCTAGGACAGCACTTGCATGAGGGGGCTGGTGCCAGTTTAAGGTCCCTGCAGACCCATAGGTCAAACAAAATAGGTACTGTTGCTGCAGCAATTTCATAGAAGCAGGTTAGATGAACTCCACATACTCATCATCCAATCATTATTTTCCTGTCTAGATTTTTTTAAAAAATATATGTTTTATTGATTTTTTTTACAGAGAGGAAGAGAGAGGGATAGAGAGTTAGAAACATCAATGAGAGAGAATTATCCATCAGCTGCCTCTTGCACACCCTCTACTGGGGATGTGCCCACAACCATGATACATGCCCTTGACCTGAATCGAACCTGGGATCTTTCAGTCCACAGGCTGACGCTCTCTCCACTGAGGCAAACCGGTTTCAGCTTTCCTGTTTAGATTTTTAAAAATAATTTTTATCTTCTATTTACTTTCTACTTCAGAGTTAGATTATTCTATAAACTAATGATGTCTCAATTCTTACAATGACATTATATTTCATTCTAAAGAATTATATTTGTATTTAGAAAATTACATATTTCTCCCCTGCATATTTTATTTAACTTTGATAATGTACTTTTAAAATAGAACTACATGGATGATAATTACATGAGAAAATATCAGTAGTTTTATATGACGTACGTATGTACATTTTATATTTATAATGTATGCAAATATTGATGAATGATAGTCACATAATTTATATAAACATATAATGTATAATCATATAAGTACATATATCATCTATATTAAATAAGCATGGACCAGAGAGTCCTAGCACAGAGTAAATGGTAAAGTAATATAATAAAAATTTCCTGAATGTTAACTGTATGGGAGTACAGTTTTATAGATACAGTGAATGTAATGAAATTTTATATTCTGCTACTAGACAGTAGAAAATATTTAAAAAAAACATTAAGAAAAATGCAATTTCATGTCTAAGGCTTATGATTTCAAATCTTGTTGAAATGTTCAAAACTAATTCCACAGCATCAACATAACATTCAAGTGGCTTTCAATGTACTCTCTTACACCACACATTTTAATGATGATAACAAGGTAAAAAAAAAAAACAAAAAAAAACCCAAACAAACAAAAACAAACAAACAAAAAAAAAACTACACTGAGTGTTTTCTATGTGAACTGTCACCTCTTCTCTTTGTTACCTTCTTGAAATGACAGAGCAGTTCGTCTACAGTCTATAAAACTGGTAAAACTTGTGACATTTTATAGCATTTTCTGAAATCATCTCTATACTCAAATTTAGGCCTCTTTTAGCAAAAAAAATCAGTGATAAACGTAGTGGGGTTTTTGTTCAAATAGTTCTGGGGTAATATATTTGATAACTGGCTCGCTTTTTATTTTTTTTTTATTTTTTTTTTATTTTTTAATATATATTTTATTGATTTTTCACAGAGAGGAAGAGAGAGAGATAGAGAGCTAGAAACATCGATGAGAGAGATACATCGACCAGCTGCCTCCTGCACACCCCCCACTGGGGATGTGCCCGCAACCAATGTACATGCCCTTGACCAGAATCGAACCTGGGACCTTTCAGTCCGCAGACCGATGCTCTACCACTGAGCCAAACCGGTCTCGGCTGGCTCGCTTTTTAAATACCAATTTACACACTGATTCTTTTAGCAGTGCACAATGTCCCTCTTCAGTTTAGAGATCTGAATGGGAAAATCCCTGAGGACCAGCCTAAAGCACAGGTGTCTGACATTATCATCTTCAGGGAGTACCAGTCACTGGACATGAAATGTTTATCATAAGAATGTCCATTTCCTTGTTTCCAATTAATTTCAGCCATACTCAATTCTTAGGCAAGTCAATATAAAAAATGTAAGTCATCCTTGCTTTTTCAGTGATAGTTTTATTACAGGAGTTGATATTTTAAAACTTGAAACATTTTCTTTTATTTTATTATTCCAGTTAGTTACTTCAAAAGGGACTTGGCAGACACTAGAGGGAGCCCAAGATATCTAACCCTATTCTCAGGAGCTATAGTGCCATCATTTGCTATCTTATTTATTAGCAGTAGATTTATTATCCAGGATCAGGCTGAGACACATGCGAATGGAAGCAAGCAACAGATAGCTTACCTTATTGAGATTTATAAAAATATAAACTATCAAATAGATTTTCACGGTTTAACCCTATAATCTTACTAATTGTTTTGAATGTTTCTGATATGGAAGGATATGAGCAATATCTAAAAATACTTGGAATCCAGACTGGCAGAATGGAAAATGAGGGGTAATGTAAATTCCTTTAGGGATCGAACCTCAGTGTGTTTGCGAAACGTGATCTATTTCCCTCCTGCGTTCTAAGCACATATGGGGCTGTAGTGTTCATCGTCTATCATTTTGCTTTATTGCTTTAGAGGTGATGAAACTCCTCTCTAAAACCCTTTTTCCATTTCTGCCTTTTCATCTCCCAAACATCATTTCCCCCTAAAATGCATGTGGAAAACAATACTTAGCCCAAAGGCAACTCACTTTTTTAAGTGAGGCCTTCAGTGATAACAAAACAGAGATGGTATCGCTTCAACATATTCATAATTGAGTGAGACAGACTCTTTGAAAAACCCAAACCAGGAAAATGCAGGGAGAGCCTGTGTTTGGGTTGATGCTGGCTGGCTACAGCTCACCTATTCTGAGCATCATAAGCCTTTGAACAACAGAAAAAGTTCTCAATTCCCTTTCGCAGCTTTTCAAAACGCTTACTGATTTTATACTTTTCAATAATTATAATGCCTTGTCCTAGCTGTTTTGATTCAGTGGATAAAGCATCAGCCTGCAGACCAAAGGAGGAGAGTTGGATTCCAGTCAAGGGCATGTACATTGGTTGCAGGCTCCTCCCCGGCCCAGGGTCTGGTCAGAGCTTGTGCAGGAGGCAACCAATCAATGTTTCTCTCACATTAATATTTCTCTCTGTCTTTCCCTCTCTCTTCCACTTTTCCACTCTACAAAATCAATGGAAAAATATTCTGGGATAAGGATTAAAAAATAATTATAATGCCGTATCATATAAAATAAAATTCTATTTGCCATGAATCTCTACTGTTCTTCCATTGTGTGTGTGTGTGTGTGTGTGTGTGTGTGTGTGTGTGTGTTTGCATGTGTGTATTGTTTTTGGTGTACTCTAAAAGAACAAATGAATAGTGTATTTCATATTGGTGGAATGAAAAAACAAACAAATTCTGGTTTGTTTACAACTAATCCCGATATGAGATCCTCAACTCTCAGAATCTTTTTTAGAAGTCACTCTCCCATATTCTAATAACATACAATTACTGCTGTTAAATCCTTACTAAAAAACTTATTTTGTGAGTAATTTTAAACTTATAATATTTGAAGATACCTTTAAAAATCAGATTAAACTACTTATATTGTATATTTCTTTTATAAAAATCATAATGTGTAATTCTTTTCATTAATCCATTTTTCATTCTGGTTTTTTTGTCCATTGGTAAAATAGATCTTAATTACTGAGAACTTCCCCTTCATGCCACCATTTTCTAATATATATATATATATATATATATATATATATATATATGATGTGATGAGTTTTTGCCAAGCTCCTCTTCTTTAGCATCTTTAGTGTTCTTTTCCTGCTCATGAAATAATCATCTGTAAAGAAAGGAATAGATATCAACTATTGTATCAAAAAACAAATTAAGTCTATGTATTTAAAAATCTCTCTATTTTAATTTTGTTTTTATATTCTTATTGATTTCATAGAGGAAAGGAGAGGGATAGAGAGATAGAAACATCAATGATGAGAGAATCATTGATTGGCTGCCTCCTGCAAGGGCCCTTCTGAGGACCAATACTGCAATCTGGGCATGTGTCCTTGACTGGAATCACACCTGGGACCCTTCAGTCCACATGTTGACTCTATCTATTGAGCCAAATCCACTAGGGGTGTTTTCATTTCATGTATGGCCACATTTCAAAGCAGATTACAAGGCATTATCATATAGGAAGAGGATATATTTAGAGGTAAAGATGTTCTGTTACATCAAGATGTGGCAAAAGTAGAGTTACAGTTGTCCCTTTGAAAATTAATAAAATAATAAATAATAATACTTTAAAATGTGTATACTAACTATCAATATGGCTAATATGGCTAATGTATATAAAAATATATGCAGTTCTCTCAGAATTCTTTATTTGGGAAATACAAGTATATTTTCAAGAAACAAGCCCAATTTTTGGTTAGCAAAATATGGCAATATACAAATATTTTAACATTTTATAATTTTTTTAGGCTAATGGCAAGTGGGGTGATATTTGCAAACAAAAGTGATCATCATGTATACTGATGGTACCACTCACAATTAACCATGTGATCCTATTATTCCTTAGATCCCATTATTCTCAGTTTCCTTGTTTATACAAATTTAAAAATGTATATATCTCATAAAATGCTGTCATAATATACCAGATCATCTGTATGAAACACTTTGCATACTATATGTCTTAGTAGCTCCTGAATAAATATGAGATACCTTTAAACTTTTCTCCAAATGAATACTGTAGTTATATTGAAAATAGTTTTTCATGTTCGTACATTTGGCCTCCAACATATTGTATTGAACTTTTATCAAAATACAAGATTATGATGATAGATAGATAGATAGATGATAGATAGATAGATTGGTAGGTAGGTAGGCTGGATAAATAGATTGATAGTCATTGATATACTAAAGAAGATATTACAGGACAGTCAGAAAGATGTTTTACATGTCCCTCTCCTTCCCTGCAAACTTCTCCTTTACTTATGTTTTCTGTTTTTCCTTGGTGGTAAGAAAAAAATAGAAGTCTCTTATATATCAAATCACCAATCCACTTATACTCAGCGGCATACTTTCATGTTAATTTAAACCCAGAGGTTCTACTTAGTATCAATAACTACAGTCCAGTTGTATATTACTCTACCCTCACCTGCCCTGGCCTTTAAATCTCTCCACGACTCACACACAAAAGTCTTGGATTCTGGAGTTTCTCTTTTCATTATATTGAAACTTTTCATTTGAAACACACACACACACACACACAAAAAAAAAAAAACAAACAAAACAAAAACAAAACAACAACAAAAAACAAAACAAAACACCACAACAAAACAAAACACAAAAACAAAAAAACCCCAAAACAATACCCCACAATCTCCAGAAGCTCATCAAAGGTGTTCCCCTTTGTCCTCCACCTTGTGCATTTTTATATTCTTTACACTTTGCCTCTTTTGAGTAGGCAAGCAAAGTTAATCAGGAATATGAGATTCAGGAAGCCACATCAACCTTGATAATATTCTCCAAGGATTTTGCAAATGAAAACAAATGCACTTTGTTCCCAATACAGTGATTTTACCCAAAGAGCTTTGAGGTATTGTCCATGCAGGTATAAATATGAAGCATGGCTATCATAAGAATAATTTTAATAAGTATTTGCATATTTATTAATATAATTTCTCTATCTTTTCATGATTACAACTAGCATACCAAGAACTCTAGCTTCACTGGCTTACAAACAACATGTCATAATTATAAATGTTTCTTTAATATTATCTTCTAATGTAACTAAGAAACTCAGTTTGTTTTTAAGCTGCAAAGACTCCAAAGGGGGGAAAAATGTGCAGCAGATTTATATCAATGAACCCATAATTCTTCACGATATGTTTGGATTAGAGGATATACTAAGAGCAAAACTATGAAAATAAAGAAACTTAACTTTATAAAAAACACATGGCAAATCATAGAAGAAAAATGAAGGGAATCGGCTGGAAAGAGAAAGAGCATGTGGGTTTCAAGAAATAATGTGAAAATGAAAACATTTTATTAAGAAGTACGTGGTCATAAATTATGACTGCCATCTAGAAAACAGACTGAGTTGGAAGAGCAGCTGCACATAAGTAAGCTACAGAGCAAATATTTAAAATAATCACTCAGATCATTTTAAGAAAAGTTAAATTATTTAAAATATAAAATTTGAAAACACAAACCAAAGTGCATAGAATGAAAAAAAATTAATGGAAGGAATGAAAACATTTGTAAACAAAGTCAACCAAAATGAAAGGATTATACAAAAATGTATTTATTCTTTGTGTGAAAAAGTCTATGTGTGGGTTTCAAATGGAACCCACCCAGGATTGCACATCTGAAAAACTTTCTATTTTCTACTGTTAAAATCCACTATCTACAATTGTGCACCCACATCTTATGGGGGGAAAATGACACTCAGTACCAAATCTTAGTCATTGTAATGGTGTGTCTGCAGACCCTTGAGTCATCCTATGGTCATTAACTTTGCATAGTTCTCAGAGGTTTCATGTCTGTTGGGTCTTTAGGACACGTTATTACACTTTCAGGTCAACAGAACTCAGAAAGGCTGTTAAAAGTTTAATCAGTGGTGACACCTAATATCTTACTGTTTATTTGGGAAATTATTTTACTCTGGATAACACCTTGTAACCTCCCTCTCTAGTCTTTCCTTTGCCTGAGAGCTCTGGGACCCTTCAATGCATCAAAGGCAGATGCTAAGGTAAGGGCCCGTCTGAAAATGTTCTGTGTCTGACAATCAAGCAGGTCCCTATTCACCACCTTGCAAAGAGAATGAAGGATGAGGATTGGCCCGGGTTCCTCTTAGGTGATTTAGAGGTTTCACCATTTCATCATTGCTTTGGCAGGAGTAATGTATGCTTTCAAGGACCAGAATTTTTTTTAAAGGACTAGAAATGAAGTGATTTCAGAAATTTGTCAATTTTTCTATTCATAAAAGCTTGGTTGAAATGGGGATTGATCACTCTCTCTGTCATCCTTTTGCTGTTGTTATCTGTAAGAAACATTTTGGCTCTTTATTCCAGAGTGTCTGCTTTTACTCTGAGTGTAGCGCATATCTATGGTCATCAAATTACTGCCCAAAGGTTTTTACATCTTAATCTTGCCAAACTTCATGTCAACTATTCATCTAAGTGTAAGAAGGTGCCTATCAAAAGAGAGATTAAAGGCGGTGCTCTTTCATAAGGGTGTTTACAATACCAGCTTCTCTTTTTTAAAAATAGATATATATTATTGATATTTTACAGAGAGGAAGGGAGAGAGATAGAGAGCTAGAAATGTCGATGAGAGAGAAACATCAACCAGCTGCCTCTTGCACACCTCCTACTGGGGATGTGCCAGCAACCAATGTACATGCCCTTGACTGGAATCGAACCCGGGACCTTTCAGTCCGCAGACCAACGCTCTACCACTGAGCCAAACTGGTTTCGGCACCAGCTTCTCTTGAAAGTGCCTGGAGCAGACTAGATTTAAGAAAAAAGTAAATAAAATAATAATTTTTAGAGCAAAGTTTTTTCGTGTTTTTTTTAGCTTAACTTTGTGACAATCATTGTGCTTTGAGTGGATTACTCATTCCCTTGTAACATCTTTAATGCAAGTACTGTTTTAATTTCCACTTTACATATGAAGACTCTAAGTCTTAGACATGTTGAATGCCTTGCCCAGAGTCACACAGATATTAAATTGTCAAAGCAAGATTTGGTGGACTATATATTTAACTATAATTCCATTGCACATAATACTAAAATTAACAGATGGTTTTCATGAGGGGTGAATAACCATATTAGACCCTAATTGCTCTAAGTAGAAGATCTAACAGCATCATGCCAAGTGGCCATCAATTAGTAAAGGGACTTGGTCATTCCTATTGATAGGAACTTGCTGTGAGAAACATAAAATAGCTGAAGTTGTATTTACACAATCTATAGCTTTCCCTTTTCTTTCACACACCAAGAACATGTTAAAATTGTTCATGATAATATGAGTGTTCTTTAAATCAAAGTAAACTTTACATCAAGAATTTGAAATTAATGAAGAACAAGATGCATACAGTATTTAAAAGTCTTCATATGGTTGAAATATATAGTACTTATGATAGAATAGCTGCAAATAAAGAGAAATATGGCATACATGAAGGAACAGATTTGCAGTGAGCATTGACTTTATCCCTGCTGTCTTGACCTCCATTCCCAACTCTTACTTCCTGCACCTTCAGCTGCATACTGTACTACTTGGGCACCTGAACCCCAGAAACTCCCCACAGCTGTACAAGCTTCTTGTTTAGAGTGAAGGGTTAAAATAGGCTGCTAAAAGTGTATTTAAGGATTGAGTATGTTCTTAGCCACATGGGCACATAAGAACAAGTTTGCATTTTCCTATCATACACATTCCCAGGTCTGGGGGGACTTGGACCTTAAATCTTACTCTTTGGGGCCACTGCTTGAGAACCAATTGAGGTTGCTTCTGACCAGCAGTGACCAGCTCCTCATCGTTGGATGCCCAGGCTATTCCAGAATGTCCATAGACTAAGGGTAAGAGTTCCTCATGTCTCACCTGTCACTCATTTGGGAAACATTAAGATGCCATAGAGTATGATTTACAAAGCTCTTCCCTTGTGCATTTTCTGAGTCTCTTTGTTATTCTGAATTCTGTTAATAATAATAATAAAAAACTAATAACAATGAATATTTACTTTGGACCTCAAACTTAAGATAGAATTTAGTTTATGATATATTAGTAGTTCTTCTGATGAACACCTATGTATCTTCAACTGGAAATTACTATTATTATTTTACACATTGCTACTTGTGAAAACTATAGAAAAGTAATTTATACTCCAGTGAAAAATTGTGCATTGGAATGAAAAACTATACCCAATGGGAAATTGTGACTACAACACACGTTTCTGAGTTATTTAATTCTACCCTTTATTATCTTTGATCTCTTTTACAACTATAATTTGTAGGTAACTGATTCACATGCAAATTCAGCTCTGTCAAGTGGAGATTCAACTGGCTTCTTTTTCAGCAATTGGAAAACCCAACTGTGCCTCCTTGTAGATATTTATTTGAATATTCTTGATTTATAAACAGGCCTACTTTCTTTTAATTCTCTTTTGAGCCAAATATAACATTTGTCTGTGCCCTTCATTAAATAAGTTAAATAAAATAATTAGCAATTATTTATTCCTATCTATTTTTCTGACAACTACCTTTTAACAAAGCTCACTGAAGATCTCCTTTACTACTATCTCATAATCTACATACATTTTAAATGAGATAATGCTCTTCACACTCTAAAACTCTTTACAAATAAAACTCAAACAAAAGGAGTTATGGCAATAACAAATTAAAGCAATTTAGGAAGCATATTCTTTAGGAAAATTTGGTATTTTCCCTGGAGGGGAAATTTTTCTGTCATAATAAATATAAGTTTTATTTTTCTGTCATAATAAATTCAGGTATGCTGAAAATCACAGGAAAGACTGAGCAGAGTTGGGAAAACAGAGCAGTCAGACAGTGATGAATTGTTTTAAAGTCAGCCTGGATCACAGAAGACAACCACACCTGACAAACCTGAGAGTATTTTGCTTGATAAAATAATACAGTTGTCAGAGGAAATTGGGGACATAATTTTGGTACAGTACAAATTGTTCCCTAAATGATCAGATGGAAAACTAAATCTACAAGGTCAACTGTTTTAGAGGGACACAGAAGACAGCTACTTAGATACAAAACTGTCTTGAAGAATGAAGACAAATGATAACAGGATAAGAAAAACCTCAGCATGGATAGAAGTGACAAGTGCGATGTATCAAAGACCCACATTAGTTCCAATTGTGGATGGTTAGATTCCAGTGATGTGAATGGTAGAATACGCAACAAGATAAACAGGGTTCATTTGAAAAAACATTGAGTCTGAAGTCAGCAATTCATTTCAAAGATTTGGCAAAACTACATTGGACAATCATTTCAATAGACTAGCAAACTCGATGTTTTTCATTGTAATAATACTAGAACAATTGAGCCACTGATAAGGAAGAAAATATAAAATCAAATTCTTCAAGGTTATATTAACATTTAAAAAAATTATCTTTGGTATGTAGTGTGTGTGTGTGCGTGTGTGAGCACATGCATGTTTATAAGTGTGTGCTCATGCATACACACAATGAAATCATCTTTATGTATTTTCTAGTGTCTTTTACATTTTCACCTTAACCAGAACTTAAGGCATGTCATAATATCAAATCTCAAATAAAATTCATTTTCTCAGGTTTAAGACATATTACTAAAAAAAAAATAGTGTCAAAATCTTTATGAATGTGACTATGAGCAGCCAAATTGAAATTTTGTGCAATCCCAGTGACTACTGTTCACAAAGCATAGAAGGGTCATGTACATAGAGAATTATAATGAGAATAGAAACAATCTTGTACAATATTTTTAGATTTGAAAGAACTTTTTCACATTTGGCCTGTTTTGAAATTCATAGCTTACTGAGTCAGGTAAAGCCATTAAAAAAAAGACTCAAAATTATTAATTGTTGATTAACTAATAAAAAAAACTTGAACCCTTATGTCCCAATTTTAAATCCAGGATTCATGCTACTGCACCAAAAAGATAGGAAAGCCAGAAGTAATATCACCATCACTACACTAGAGGGCCTATATTGGAATGATGTTGAATTATTACACAGGGATGTCAGAGACACTTGAAAATACTCATATAAATGGTGCCAGTTGAAAATAAATTCTAAATATTAGTTATTCAAGTGGAACATACATTTTTTTTAAACAAGGGAAGATTAGCTTTTTGGATCAGCCCGGAGTTTCTACACATTTACAAGTCCCCATAGACTTTCTTTGAAATGTTGCCTGTAAATATAATATACAAATCATCACGCATGTGCTTTAAAGGTTGACTTATTAAATGATTTCAAGATGATGTATTTTATTCATAATAAATCATTTGCATATTTGCAATAAAATTTGATTCAGTAAATAAAACAAAAAGTCTAGGGCCCTGACCTTCCAGTTCTCTGATTCAAGGAAAATGCCAAATGCTTTAAGGAAATTATTATCAGGAACAGAAGTCAGAGAATTGGTAACTTTTTTCTCAATCTGAACCTGTTTTACTATCACAAGTCATGGGGAATTGACATATGAACGCATTTTTCAAAGCCTGTTTTGCAATACAATGATGTCTACCTTATTAATTAAATATTTGAAAAAGTAAATAAATGTTACTTACAATAACCAAGGGATTGTAGCAATTTGAATGGTTTTATTTATGTCAAGATGCTTCCGATCTCTTAACATACTTATAGAAATGGTGGAGAAGACTATTAAAAGAAAACGGGATAGATGATAAAGAAATGAAAGTAGAGATTATTCAGGGGGGGAAATATTGTGATAGCAGAAAAGATACCGTTGCAATGAACTTTTTATTGTTTGTAAAAGTGTAAGCAACCAGGGATTTTTAATTCTCTAAAATTATATAAAAAAATAAACAATCCCATAGGTTGTGAAAAAAAGCAAATATCTAGCAATTGGATGCAAATCCTACTTTGAGATGGCATAGATTCTCTGAACCTGAGGAACTTACACCTGGACTATGAAAGACAATCCTGTTATTTTCCAATGTTTCAATTTTCTAGAGAGGATAAAGATTTCCTGCTCTGAGTTAAATAAAATTTAGAACAAATAAAAAGAATTGAGCCCTAACCGGTTTGGGTCAGTGGATAGAGTGTTGGCCTGTGGATTGAAAGTTCCAGGTTCGATTCCGGTAAAGGGCATGCACCTTGGTTGTGGGTACATCTCCAGTAGGGTGTGTGCAGGAGGCAACTGACAGATGTTTCTCTCTCATCGATGTTTTTGGTTCTCTATCTCTCTCCCTTCCTCTCTGTTAAAAAACAATTATATATATATATATATATATATATATATATATATATATATATATAATTAAAATGTAGAGAATTGATCTTGTTAAAAAAGACAATTAGTGCATTAGGGCCTGCAGGTAAAAGTTAGAACACATCAGCAGAATTTGTTAATGTCTAACAGTGTTTGTATTACTAATTCATATGATAGGAATAATTTATCTTGCCAATTTATGGGCTGACAAATGTCTTTTTCATGAGCCTAACAAACAAACAAAATTCTCTCTTTGTAGTTTTATCCAAAACAATAAAGCAGAAGCCTTTTTTTTTCTTTTCTTTTTTAAAATATATTTTCATTGATTTCAGAGAGGAATGGAGAGGGAGAGAGAGAAAGATAGAAACATCAAAGATGAGTGAAAGATGAGACAGAGGGCCGAAAACCAGGACACAGGCTTTGTTAGGGGAGAAGGACCCTGCTGGGCTGCCTCCCAAAGGAAGAGAGCACACGTGCAGGGGTGAAGGTGCCTTTTGAAGGGAGGAAAGGGAAGGGGTGGGGCTTAAGGTACTAGGCACGCGCTGATTGGTGGTTTCATATAAGGCACATGATTAGACACTTAGGGACTTAGGAATCGGGGGCTTAGGGTATTTGGCAGGTGCTGATTGGTGGTACAATGTACAGTCCATATAAGGTGCCTGGTTAGGTGCTCAGGAATGTCCAAGCCGCAGGTGCAGTTTACGTCATACTCAGTCCATCAGTTTGGGGAAGAGGGGAATCTATCAATAAGAAAGAATCATTGATTATCGATCGGCTGCCTCCTGCATGCCCCCCAATGTGGATAGAGCCCACAAACAGGGTATGTGCCCTGACTGGGATCAAATCTGACCTCCTGGTTCATAGGTTGACTCAACCACTGAGCAAAAACTGCCTAAGCAAAACCTCTTTTTTTTGGTCTTTTATGATGATATTCATTACGTATAACTGCCATTATTTATATTATGCACATATAGAAGAATAGTATAGTATGAAACAATGGAAAATATAGGGGGGGATAATATTAAATCTTTACCAGGATTTTAGCCTAGTTACCTTTATTTTATTTATTTTTTAAAATATATTTTGTTGATTTCTTAAAGAGAGGGAGAGGGATAGTTAGAAACATCAATAAGAGAGAATCATCGATTAGTTGCCTCTTGCATACCCCCTACTGGGGATGTGCCTGCAACCAAGGTACATGCCCTTGACTAGAATTGAACCTGGGACCTTTCATTCTGCAGGCCAATACTCTATCCACTGAGCCAAACCGGTTTTGGCTAGTTACCTTTATTTTAAACATCAGTATAACTTTTTTGTCTCACAAAATCTGTTTGGTTTTGTTCATGATATGCTATGGATTTTAATTGCCTTCCTGACTAATATTTAATACTTTTATCTTAAAGAGGTTATGAGAAACTTGAAGCAATTCCTGCAGAGAGGAAATAAATTGAATTTTTGAAGTATGATAATTTATTGAGGTTGAGAGAAACTGAGGCTTTACATATAAATGTGTTGTCAAGTTTTAATCATCTCTATAGTCTTCTTGGTCTTTTCAAATTTAATGTAATAAATGCATAAATGTCATATAAAAGAAAATTGAATTATCTTTCAGTCAGTGAAATCTTCCATTCCTTTGCTGTTGTGATATTGTTTATCATTTTCCCATGGGAAGTCATTTCTTCTTGATAATATGTTTTTAAAGATAGCCTTAATTAACTTGCTTTGAATGCCAACTACAGATATTTTATCATTACAGATATGTTACAGATTCAAAATGCGCACACATTTTATTCAAAAAAGAAAAGTTTTGAAGGCACATTATATTATCTGTTTTAGGAGTTTTATATCTATTCATCATAAAAGCATGAGAAATAATTGGCACAGTCAGGGACCAGAGTTGAGAGATAAAATTAATACTTGACACAAATCCAGATGCATTGAGTTTTAAGCCAGGATATCATTTAGGAGAGTTAATCATTTTTTTCCAACTCATTGGAAAAGGCAGTGTGAGATCTTAATGTGGCTGATTCTGTGTGATCCTAAAACTCTTGGTAAATGGTTCTTGGTGTTCACATGTGAATGGAGAGGACTATGCCTTGTCTTCCCCAGTTGCTGGTGGGAATGGGTTTCTGGGAGCACTGCTGGAATAAGAGTCTCCAGAGGCCCCCGCAGGAAGATGAGAAATAATAGAAAGCTTTAAGTCTATGGAATTACGCCCATAGGTTTCCAAAATCCCATTTCCCTTAGTCTGGCCACAGAAGAAGAGTAGTTGGGGCTTCAGTAGAGATGAAATCAGAGCCAGTACCTAGAATCTCCTTTCCATTGTTGGAGCCAGGGTCAGCTCAGCATCAGGCTGGCTTAGCTTGTCCTTTCCCACTGCAGGCCATTTGTCCTTGTGCGTGTGGTCCAACAGGTTGAGAGAAACTGAAAAGACCACAAAGACTGTAAAGATGATGAGGACTTGACAACACATTTATATGCAAACACCGAAGAACCAAGAGAGCAACAGGGTCCCAGCAAGTCATGAGTTAAATGCAACATGCCAAGAGAGCAAATATCTCTATTTGGGGTGTTACACATTCCCAAATGTCGGGGCACTTGCAGTGGCCATGCCCATTCTGGTCAGTGACCTCTGTTCCCAGGTGTGACTGAAAGGAAGCACCTTCCCTGTGTCACCTCAACTTTATTGGACATGTGTCACTCTTCCCTTTGTGAGACTCCTATCCCAGTGTTTTGCATGGAACATGCCTACAGTGTCTGGCCTTCCCTTTGCTCCTTTGCTGTTATTAATAACTAGAGTATTACAATGCTATCACAACCACAATTTTATTTTAAAAGGAACCCTTTAGATTAAAAAAAAATACAACCTAAGTAAAAATCCAAATTATAAAAAGATTGTTTTTCACTAGTAAACTATGGAAAACAAATTACCAACACCACAAAAACTACAAACATTTGGAATTTTTGTTATAGAGAAGCTCAGGGAAATCATGTGAGTCATTTAGAGACAATAATTATATTAGGAACCTACAATCTTTGGTTGAAGTAGATGCTGCATATGAACTAATTATTTTTAGAGGCATAGGGAAATGGTTAGTGTTGAAAACACTATTTCCTAAGTCAGTAGACAGTACAAAGACCTCATTGAACAAGTAGTATTCACGTATTCAATTCTTGATGGGTGTTGAGAGGGATAACTTGAATAACAAAAAGTAAGAAGCTGTTTGCAGGAGCTCTGAATTGCCAAGAACAAAAACATTAAATAGGATCCGGATTTTGAAGTATTCATTATTTGTTTTACTGGGTCTCCTTTACTTAGGAGCTAATTGGGCACCAACCACTTTAATGTAGCCAAATCAGGAATGGATTCCATGCAGTTCAAGTCTTGTTCACTTCCCAGGGTAGGAAATTATACAAGCCATGCATACCGGCAGTGGCCAATTTACATTCTGTCTGCCACAAGCATGTCTACTGTGAAAACTCATCAAGCTGTGGTTTACAGTGTTATGTACATTTCAGTCTGCAGACTTTACCTAAAAATAAATAAATAAATTAAGTAAGTAAGTAAGTAAGTAGAAGGAAAATATACCACTCAAGTAAGACAGGAGAGAAAGACATAAATAAAAGAGATACCATAGGATAGCTGGTGAGTAAACAGGTATGTCCCAATTTTTTCAGGAGTTTGCTTCACACCACTTTGTTTTTAGGAAAGACCTACAGTAGTGTGATAAAGGCTTTTGTTATGAGCATGAAACTCCACTCTGGATTTACTTCAGTTACCAAAAGCATAAAAGCAAAGTGGGTAGCACAAGCTTTGGGAAAGCAGGGGGTACTCTTTGCTTTCAGCCATTTCCGTTTAGGCAAGCTGTCATAGGAACCTCAGCCCTGGGATAGTGAGTTGGACAAACCTCATAAAAGATACCAGACACTAAATGTGGTGAATATAAGGAAGTAGATTACTGGGAAAGGAGCAGTTCTAGAGGGATATATATTACTAGAGGCCCAGTGCATGAAATTTTTGCATGAGTGGAGTCCTCAGGCCTGGCCAGCAATCAAGGCTTCCCAGCTGCAGGCCAGGCCTTTCTGCTGCCTGCCAGATTGGACAGACTGGGGAAGGTTGGCTGTGGGAGCACACTGACCACCAGGGGCTAACTACTGCATTGAGCATCTGCCCCCTGGTGGTCAGTGCATGTCATGGTGATCAATTGTTCTGGTCATTCTGGCATTCTGGTCACTTAGGCTTCTATATATAGATATAGATAGATATAGATATAGATATAGATATAGATATAGATATAGATATAGATATAGATATAGATATAGATAGATATAGATATAGATATAGATATAGATATAGATATAGATATAGATATAGATATAGATATAG
The DNA here is from genome assembly GCA_963924515.1 of Vespertilio murinus. Classification (NCBI taxonomy): domain Eukaryota; kingdom Metazoa; phylum Chordata; class Mammalia; order Chiroptera; family Vespertilionidae; genus Vespertilio; species Vespertilio murinus. Next base: position 188,412,671 of record OZ004706.1, on the reverse strand, counting down.
ATATAGATATAGATATAGATATAGATATAGATATATAGATTATATATGAATTATATATTTGCCTTCTTTTAAAATTGAGAGCAACATCAGAGTTTAAGACGTGAAAAGATTATTGTTTAGTAATACATGTACTTAGATGAGCTAGGCATACTTAGAGAAAATACCAACTCTTGAGTATTCTCAGAGAAACCAGAAGAGGAAGGTGATTCAGGGAGTCAGACTGAGTGAAATCAGTTCTTTAGAGAAGTCAGTTAAGCTGCTGTTTCAAGAAACGGTGTTTAATTTGTCTGAAGTAATTCAATGTGATCTGTGCAATGACCAATTCAATGAAGTGGTGGAAAAAATAAACTAAATTATATCAATTCTATAGACAATGTTTAGAAATGCAGACAAAGATTCAGACACTTAGTTCATAATTCCACCATTTAAAAAATGCACAGTTTTTAAGTAGAAAAAATTCGCTCAACAACAACAAAAACGTGATAATTTTTTGGTACATCTGTGGAATGGAATATTATACATACATTTTAGAAAGGTTACTATTGAAATTATATAATAATTGTCATGGAAACAGACAGTGAATAAAGTCCCTATATTTAAGAATTTTAATCATGAAGAAAGATAAATTGCAAAGAACGTAAGGAAAATGTATTTTGTATTTTTAGTCTGTTTAAAATAACTTTTAAAATAATAAGGCAGAAATAAACAACTTTGTAAATATCAGAAAGCTGCAGACATCAGAGGATAGATGGTAGAACCCTGATGAATTGAGAGAAGAGTTAGTACAAAAAGTAATCCCAAGACCAGGCTAAAGAAACACTGCCACTGGCTGGTGAGGACATTTCCCTGGGCCTCAGAAAAGAATAAGAGGCCTAGATCACTTTGTCTCAGTGGATAGAGCGTTGGTCTGCAGACTGAAGGGTTCGGGTTTGATTCTGGTCAAGGGCATGTACCTTGGTTGCAGGCACATCCCCAGTGGGGGGTGTGTAGGAGGTAGCTGATTGATGATTTTCTCTCATTGATGTTTCTATCTCTCTGTCTCTCTCTCTTCCTCTCTGTAAAAAATCAATAAAATATATTTTTTAAAAGGAAAGAATAAGGGAAGTAATGAATCACCAACTCCATCATTTAGACAATGAGACTATTTCCATGTAACACTTAGAAACAGAGATAGGTCTGGGGTAGGGAATAGATGTCAAAAACATAAAACAATGGATCTCAGATTGGTAGATCTTTTTGAACTCGAAAGTGTTTCTTCATAAATATTGGGTTTCTTCCCCTCAACTGCCCTAACCAATGACAAAAATTAAGAAGTCATTCGGACACTTCATGTTTTTAGGTGAAAATTTACAAATTAATTTAAAACGAAAACAATGCTTTATGTTTCTTTCTACCTCATATGTTGCCTGCTTTGTAACAATTTGGATTCTATTCCTATTTTTTTAAAGTGATCTGTTTTTAACATTTTAACATAAGTGTGGACCATTGTCACTCTAAATTTCTACTTTGATCTTTCTTGCTCATATTAGGGTCACATTGTCTTATCTCAGTAACCTGTATTTAGGATGAATCCACTGTCCACAAAGGGATTTCTCACACTGCTTCAAAAGAAGGCTTAAGGATTCCTTTGAAGAATAATGCAACCCTGGATTATTTTTAACTTTTCCTGAGCTTTATTTGACTCCCTTTCCTCTTGATACAAAGTATTAAGGATGAACTAAATCTGCATATGAAAAAGGTGTCAGATGCTCAATTTTGTTTAAATTAGTAGTGGTATTGTGGATTGAGCTGGAATGTGAGACTGAGTATATGAATAAAAGTGGTTAATTATCTAGCTAATCAAAGAATATATTAAACACTGCATTGGCTTCTATCTCCCTAGGGAATTGCTGTAGCTTTGAATACTTTTGCATGAATAAGTACTAAATGTAAGGAACTTCTATCAAATGCTACCATTTAATAGGCATCAAGAAATAGAATTCTTAATAGAGACCATCAGAAAAATAGAACTTGAACTAAAACAGCCTCTGCCAGCATTATCATCAATATCTTTATAATTTTCTAAAAATAATAATGATATTAATGTAGTTAATTCCTTACATTGAAGAAAAAAGATAAAAGGAAACAAAGTTTTCTTTACCATTCATTTTGACATGGGAATTTTGGACTGGAACACAGTGTTCCGCTGGGCAGATGGCTTCCTCCAATTCTTTGTGGGTCAGAGTCGAAGAATGAAACCGTAGAGGGAAGATGGTATAGCAAAGGTGGAAATTTATTGAAGACCAAGAACAGATTCCCATGTGGGGAGGGGGAAAGAGTCCCAGCAAGTTCCTCCTTCCCAGGTTTATAAAGGCTGCAGTCCCTGTGTCCTGCATTGGTCACTATAGCAACTCCTGAGAGCCAAGGTGAAACCTCACATGGGACATGTGAGTCCCTCCTTCTTTGTTCTATTCCCTCTGGACTTTCTCCATTCTCTCTCTTCTTTCTTTCTTTCTCTCTCTCTTTCTTTCTTTCTTTCTTTCTTTTTTAAAATATATAGACCTTTTGTTACTTCCAGTTACCTTGTCTTATGGAAATGCAACCTTTGTAGCTCTGTAGTTCTGTGTTTCTTCCATGGACCCCGTTAATTTAAAAAAAAATCCCCAAATCTGCCCATTTCAAACCTAAAAATTCCTATTTCAATTTTATAGAGAAAATCAACTAAGGAATTATATAGGAATTAATCAAAAATGATTTTTCTTAGGTCAAACAGAATCACTTGGTTGATTAGGAACATCTCCAGTACACTACTCTGAACACCATTAAGATTAGTTGTGACTAAAAGTTGCTGTAACTAGATGGATGTTAAGTAGCTCATGAGAATTTGCTAGTGGTCTGAATTCAAGTCCTAGAAACCAAACTGCCATCTCTCAAATCTATGCACATAACATCACTTGAATCAGCCTTTAACAAACAGGCCTTTGGAGTGAACTGTCCTCCTCCATTAAGGTAAATCTCCCAAGAAATCATGATAGGATTTATGCACTTGCTCATCTTATTGCCTGAATAAACACATCACTCCGTGGTTTACCTTGACTTGAAATTTAAAGGCTGCTTTTGTTTTTGTTGTTGTTGTTCTGCTTTGTTTTCGTAATAAAAAAAAAATAAATGAATCCAATAAAACGGAGCCCATGCATTATGAAAAGCAATAGGTGAATATTGCCACAAGTTTTTCTTGCACACAATAGAATAAGAAGATTGTCTAATGCAGGGGTGGGCAAACTTTTTGACTTGAGGGCCACAATGGGTTCTTAAACTGGAATGGAGGGCCAGAACAAAAGCAACCTGACCATGCTGGCACTTTCCTCTTGGGCTGCTGGTGAAGGAGCGGAAGGGAGAGCAAGAGAACCCTCCACTCTTTCAGCTCTGCAGGCGCTGGATAGAACAGCCGAATGGGCTGAATCCGGCCAGCAGGCCGTAGTTTGCCCATGGCTTGTCTAATGGGAAGTTTGCTGTCATTTATTCTCCAGCAAAAAAAGTAGCAAGGCAAGCGAAGCATCGTGACATATCCATTCCACCTCTGCTTGGTATCTAAAAGCTGAACATTTATCAACCTCCACAGCCTTGGCTGTCTGAATTGCTCAGAGAGAGCATCTGCATTCAGACATATGCTGCGGATGACTACGAAGATATTTTAGCCCGTTTGGTGTAGCAGCTGTTCTGTGAAACTGTGATGAGTAATTTAATAAGCGACCCTGCTAGATTCTGATGCGCGTTTCCCAGAGTATGCCAAGCTCAGCCAGAAACGCAGCCTAAAAAGGTTCACCGCCTGTGAGACATAAAGACGGGACAGTGATGTATGCAGGGGACCATCTTCCAGGCGTTGACAGGCACTCACTGTCCCGCACAAGTCATCACCGCCGCCGCTCTGCAGGGAACAGATGGCTCTGCACACATCGCTAACAAAGGAGGAATTCTGCACGGAGAGCATGAAGCTTCGCTACTTTTCTGAGCTCATCTTGTTAAAACCAAGTAATCAAAAGAACTTGCCAAAAAGGCAACTTGCCAGGATACAGTGGATGTGAACCTCGGGCTTACTCCTAGAAAAAAATAGAGCATAGGGTAAGATATATTTTAAGAAATGGATGAGGCACAGCAAACTAACCTACTGGGGACTTCCCGTATAAAACCATCAAGTAGATCTGGTCAACATATGGAACCAAAGCGAACGCTTTGATGCAGTTGTAAGGTTGTGACTGGGAAGCTATCAACACAAGATAAAATTCTGGGTTAAGTGATGTGATACCCAATGCTTGTTCATTCATGAAGTTCTTAAGTGCTTTAGAATTTAGTTAGAAATGTATCCTCATTATAGATTTTGGAAAATACCTTAAGAAGAGAAAACAGTAGACAATGTCTAGAATACTAGTACTTTTTGACATTTCATGTCGTGACTATTCAGGGGATGGACTCCCCAACAGTGCCCCAACAGACTGTGCTTCTGCTACGAAGTGTCAATCAATTTTCACCATATTATTGCCTTTCAGCATATTCACTTTATTGGACCTTAAGATATATCCCAACATTTATAAATAGACATGCAAATTTATTCAGAAAGCATATTTGTTCAAAATGAGACCCTAGAATAACAAGTGTAGGTAACTAATCGTGAACCAGTTTGGTCAAGCATCATAAATCTCCCTTGGGGGAGAAAAAAAAAAAAAACCCTACACATACACTCAAAAAAAAAAACAAAAAAAAAAACAAACAACCCTTTGTAATAGGAAATTTTAAAGTTTCTAAAGGAATTGTTAAAAAGAATGTCGGGCATGTTCGCCATGATCAAAACGGTGGCATTTTGCTGAGTTTGCAATTACAGCTGCCATATTCCATGGTTACTCAACAGGCAGTACATAAACACCAGCATTGGTAGTGTTAACAGAAGAACAGGCGTAGGCGGTCAGAAAAACATTTATTCAAGCCAAAAGGATTGCAATCCCAGAGGGACAGGTTCAGGTAGCAACCAAAATTGTGCTCTGAAGATATCAAGGACAGGCAGGGTTTGTAAAGGCAGAACCACAGATGCAGTTGCCATGCAAAGGAAGGATTGCTGGCTGAGGTCAGAGGGATTGGCTCATCTCAATACGCACGTGAGGGACGTGAGGACTACAAGTGGGACTAATGTCTGTCTATGTCCTTGGAGCCTTTGTTGTTCCAGGATGTTTAAGGCTCAGTCTTGAGCTGAGTTTATCAAAATGTTAGAATTTAATAGCACTTCTGAGCACTGAGGCATGATGCTTGGGTAGGTCCCACTTTCTCAGTGGCCTCTCGACTCAATATATTGAGTGACTTTGTTAGGAATGCTAGTTCTGTCTTATTTTCTCCATCCTCTAGGAGTTCCATAGAACATACTTTCATGGACCACACGATACCTACTAAACCAGAATCTGCATTTTAGCAAGACATCCTGGAGATCTGCATGCATGTTAAAATGTTGAAACCCTTGCTTGAGCCCAATGGGCCGGAAATCGGACTCCATATTAGAAGAACCTGAGAAGTTTTGAAAAGTTATCCAGGCCTGGGTAGCATGCCTGGGTCAAGGGCATCCATCTGTGAAATATGTGTGGATAATTCACACTTAATTCCTTTTGAGAAGACTTTCTAGTACATACCTCCAGGTGTACATGAGTCCAGATGCAGGCATGGTGAAAAAATGAAAACCACTGGAAAGACCAATAAATGCATTTAATGATAACATTTCAAAAACTAAATAACTCTGTTGAAAATAGGAGGCATTGTTTGATTTGGGTCATGCTCCCTTTTGATTGAACAAAACACTCCGAAAAACTCTCTATTCTCTGCATGCTTACCGATGAAAAGAAACACAATTTCAGATGTCTGAGCCACAAACTGATCTGCATGCCATTGTTTCTCAAGTCCACGTCTTTATTAATATATAAAAGCATGCTTTTTCTTCTCTGTTTGCCACGGCTCAGCAGTAGACCGGTCTAGAGTAAATAGATAGACACCCTCTTCACGAAGCTTTCTTCTTGCTTCATAAGTGAGCCAGCAGGAAAAAAGAAATAGAACAAAATAAGTCAAAACCTCATAAACAGCAATGGACCCAGAGAGGAGTCCTGAAGTATTTTTTGAAAAAAATATGAAGTGACTTGATTTTTTAACTTCAGAGACCTTATCCAGATTCATTGCAATCTGAAGTGGAGTGCTAAGTAGAACAGAAATGCCATCTGTTATGAAAGCAGTGTGATAATATTTGAAATCTAACTATAATTTCTCATGGAGAATAAAGTAAATTATAAATCGATTTTTTGGCATCCTGGGATAGAGATGCAAATACTGTATTTCAAATGTACGAATTGTTGTCTATGAATGTATAGATGTACTTATAAATAAACGTCTAGGTAAGAATACATATAAAACACTCAGAAGCAATTTGTCTGTATCTTGGAACGTAAGTGATATAATCTAAGCAATTGTCTGTATAATAACCCTTAATGTTTGTATACAGAACCTTAGTTCATCCCTTTCTCACTTCATTCACTGGCATATCCAACCCCCCAAATCACTGTAGGCAGATGTCTATGCTGGTTGGAACTCTTGCTTTGAGAAGATGAAACTGGTGTTTAAGCATCGCAGTGCCACTGAAATCTCCCTGAGTAGGGTGTATTTTCCATCCTGACAGCTTCCAGCGACCTGCTGTCACCTCTTCAACGTGATAGCATCACCCGGAGCCTTGGCTGACCTGCACTTCATTTCACACCAATGCCTCCACTCCACCCGTGCCAGGCCTCCCTTCCTGGATCCTTTGCAATATTTTGGTGATTTAATTTCTGGCTGTAAATACACCCTGACTTCATACGAATGCTCCTTTTTTTATTTTTATAGATAAGCCCAGGAAGTGCGGTCACATCTGAGTGGGCTAGCTCAGACAAACTGCTGACAAGGCTCCCCTAGTCCCTGCCGCAACGCAAGTCTTCTAGGAGCTGACAAAGCCTTCTGACCCTAGGATTTATTTATTCCCGTGTCAGGAAGTGTTGATTTAGCACAGGACCCAAACTTCCCTGTGTATCGTTAAATAGGTTTGAGTCAGAAGATGGAAAGATGATCGATACTGAACGCCCAGCAACCAGGGTCCGGGTGATGTATTTGTGACAGAAAAGGCCCTTGGTGTTTAGAATATAATAACCCTTAAGCGGTCGACAGAAGTGTAGTGATCGAGTTCAAAGGCCCAGAAAAGGCATGTGACATACTGCCTCTCCCATGATATGAAAGAGAAAACTAAGGGAATTGAGGCTGTTCTGAAGTCTGATATTGTAAAAGATAGTATTGGTCAAAACAATGAACGAATGAGTGCCTAATGCAGAAATCCTAACTCCTGAGCGTGGTGGTTGTGGTCTTTGTTAATTCAACTAGTTATTCATTGGAGGAAATCGGTGGCAAGGGGCTAATTTCCTTAAAGCCACCCTTTTCCGAGGTCACACGACATCTACTATATCCTAGCATTTTTCCCAGAGAAGAATTGATAGTCACCAAATATTTGTTAAATAATATGTCCTTACATGTTATGAATATAAATTTTATATCAATTTTTGACAGGTCCTTCAAATAAAATTATGTTGTTTATTATCTACTGGACTTTACGTGAACATGGGTATTTGAATCATTGGAATTATGCGAAAACAGAGGAGTTCAGTTGTACCGAGAATGGAAATATCATGCTTAGAATGATCAGAAAGAATGCTGGTTCTTGCTCAAATATCATGCTTAGAATGATCAGAAAGAATGCTGGTTCTTGCTCAGCTGGTGTGGCTCAGTAGTTGAGCATGGACCTATGAACCAGGAGATCACAGTTCGATTCCCATCCAGGGCACATGCCCAGGTTTCAGGCTCAGTCCCGAGTGCAGGGTGTGCAGGAGGCAGCAGATCAATGATTCTCTCTCATCAATGATGTTTCTCTGTCTCTTTCCCTTCATTTCTGAAATCAATAAATATATATTTTAAAAAAGAAAACAATATATGAATAAAATAAAAAAGAATTCTGGTTCCTATTTTACCCACCAAAAGAAGAATACAGTGGCTGAGTTCACTAACAACATTCAGTCAGCAACCTGGCTGGCAGACACTCTTGGGCAACTTGGATTTTAAGATTCAGTGTTCTTCCAGGCAAATGCAAGCCTCTTTATATGGCAGCCATAGATAAATCCCAACACTTTCACAAAGAAAATGAAGGACAAACTGGAAGTAAATTATGGAAACTAATAACAAACAGGAGAACCTTGTAATACGAGAGGACAACAGCGAGGGAGCATACAGTACTTAGAAACAATGGGGAGGATTTTTTGTCATTTGCTTTGAAATTGCTGCCAGATAAAAACACAGCTGCAAAGAATACGTATTGTTTTAACTCTATATTTGTTATTCTGCATACACATTGCCACAAAATATAGCTCTTAGCAAAAATGTTTAAGATCTGTCAGAATCAATGCTTTGCTTTTTTATCAATCCCAGCTCTATTTCCATGGTGAAAGAAAAAGGATAATAGTACCCCCCCAAAAAAAAACAAAACAAAACAAAAAAAAAAACACACACACTTTTTTTTTAACCTGAAAGCTCATTTAACAGTATTTGAAGAAATGGTACTTTTAGAAACTTAGATAAAATCGAAGCCCTTATATCATTCTGGAATGAGCAATAAATAACGTTACAATTGGTTCTATGCTGCTAATTCAAGTTTCTCAGCTTAATATTATGAATAACAGAATAAAAAACATTCTAGCTTTCAGGGCAGTGATTTTTGAAAGTCTGGATGTCACATTTCTTAAATGCCATGGTGTGTGTGTGTGTGTGTGTGTGTGTGTGTGTGTGTGTGTAAAACAAACACTTTGGAATTGTGCACTGATATATGTCTGGGATATTTAGCATACCCCTAGTGACCCGGTTAATGAAGTGTACACTGTGATGAATTGTAAATGCCCCTTTGCCACATTAATTGTTACGTTAGGGCTCCTGCAAGAATATTCGCTATGTGCTGCCAGTTCTGAGAGACCCACCCAGACACACAGCACTGGAACCAGGGGCCATGCTTTCATGACATTTTTGCTAAGAGGCTTCCTTGCCTCCTACTTGAGATCCTTTTCGAGGTATTTTTGTTTGTTTGTTTTTAATTTAATTTAATTTAATTTTTTATTTTTTTATTAAATTATTATCTGTGTACATATATTACCATTGCGCGCCCCCCCCCAACATGCCCTCCCTCCCCAGAGTTTTGTGTCAATTGGTTATACTTACTATATGCATGTGTACAAGCCCTTCAATTGATCTCTTATCTTCCCCAGATCTCCCTACCCTCCCCGCTGTAATTTGACAGTCTGCTTGTTGCTTTACTGTCGCTATATCTATCTTATGGTTCATCAGTTTGTAATGTTCTTTATTATCCATAAATGAGTGAGGTCTTTCATTGACTGGCTTACTTCACTCAGGATGATGTTCTCCAATTCCATCCAGGTTGCTGCAAATGATGAGAATTCCTTCTTTGTTATGGAAGCATAGTATTCCATTGTGTAGATGTACCATAGTTTTTGATCCAATCATCTGTTGATGGACACCTAGGCTGTTTCCAAATCCTAGCTATTGTAAATTGTGCTGCTATGAACATAGGGGTGCATATATCCTTTCTGATTGGTCTTTCTAGTTTCTTGGGGTATATTCCTAGGAGTGGGATTACTGGGTCAAATGGGAGTTCCATTTTCAGTTTTTTTAGGAAACTCCATGCTGTTCTCCACAGTGGTTGCACCAGTCTGCATTCCCATCAGCAGTGCATGAGGGTTCCTTTTTCTCCCCTTTTCGAAGTATTTGAAATGTCAAAGGAAGACGAGTTAAAGTCCATTACAATACCCTGTCTTCATCGTATCTCAAATGTGCAAAACATCAGTTTGATAATGTGTTTCCTCTAAAGGTCACTTCACTAGAAAATAAATAAGTGCTTGGACAATAGGGTAATCAGTGTACATGTGTTTTGGTAAACAACTGCTTACCCTCACCACCAGTTGTTCTCCAGCAAACCGTACCTTCATCATTTCCATGGACTCCATTCTATATTCTTTTATATCACAGCATTATTTTTACAGCTGTACTTGTACATGTATTTATTTGTGTTGCAGCTATTTCTGAGCTGATTTATAATTCAAGACTATTTTCTACTTTATCTTTGGTTGGTTCTACCAACGGAAACCCTGTGTACACTCTGCAGGAATAACTATTTTTTAGTAAGCCCCTTTCCCACCAGGTTTGATTTTGTACCCTGGGAACCTGGGCTGCAGGTGGGATGTTCTAAGTAAGATTTTGCTGATGAGCAGAGACAAAAAGCCATTATTTTTTCGTGGGATCCTCAGGCAGGCTCATGGAAATCTGCAGGCGTTTGATGTGAGGCTTTGCTATCTATTTCCCGGTGAGCAAATTATTTACGTTTGCTTTACAAGAAGTTGAGATGATGCACCAATGTTTTTTCTGATCTTGAAACCCCTGGTTCTTCCAAAATTCTGTGTCAGTTAAAATATCCCTCCGTTACATTACCTCCTGTTAAATGTGTCCAAAGTATTCTTTGTTTTCCTGACCTACATACTATTGTAATATTTACCTGTGATATTGACTTCTAATTTTCCTTCACATTCATATGAAGCAGATATCAGATGTGTTTCTTACCTGCTTTTCCCATTTATGACCCAAGTTCCCAAGGCTGTCTGTGCGATCTCCACGAGTGGGAAAATCATCAAATGCTTGTAATATAATGTTTAAAGTCAATCATTTGGCCCGAGTTTTAATTTAGGGGCCGATATAAATTATATGCAAAGTGAATAAGTCAACATACATAGAGTTTTCAGGGAAATGTCAAAGAACTTATTTCCTGACTCTTGAATCTCTTCTCTCAATCAGATTACATTTTAAAAGTTAGAAGGATATGTGCTTTGAGGGGCATATTTTAGTAGAAAAAATATGCTGCTAATTCTCCCCCATCTCCCAAGAAAGAGAAACTCACAGTGAAAGGGCGGGGACCTCTCAAGAGCTCTACCTGTGTTGGGTCCCTGCTAATATATATTGCAAATCAGCCAGGATGCAGTAACAGTTACAACTGGTCAGGAGGAGGCTGTGCACGCAGGTGAGGGCCTGGAGCAGAGATGGAGGCAGAGACGGGGCCCAGCCAAGCCACCACAGCTGAGAACAGGCCAGGAGGTGAGAGGGGGAAAGGGTGAGGGGGGAGGGGAGAGGGGAGGGGTGAAAGGGGAGAGGAACCACTTGCAGCCACTGTGGCTTTGGGCAGGCCCTCGCTGGCAGTCCCTGACAGCTCATTGGCTAAGCCACTGGCAGTGTTCTTGGTAACTTGCCTAATAAGAATCCAAAAAGGTGATCTAGGGTTTTTGCACCTCACTCTTAGAGGAAAAAAATGAAGGTGCACTGCTGGATAGTCTAAGAAATGTCTTATCCTAACCTAGCTGGTTTGGCACAGTGGAGAGAGCCTCAGCCTGCCAATCACAGGGTCCAGGTTTGGTTCTGGTCAAGGACATGTACCTAAATTGCAGGCTCATTCCTGGTCGGGGCCCAGGTCAGGGCTCATGCAGGAGGCAACCAATCAAAGTGTCCCTCTCACATTGATGTTTCTCTCTGTCTTTCCCTGTCTCTTCCACACTCTCTAAAAGCAATGGAAAAGTATCCTCAGGTGAGGAAAGAAAGAAAGAAAGAAAGAAAGAAAGAAAGAAAGAAAGAAAGAAAGAAAGAAAGAAAGAAAGAAAAAAAGGAAGAAAGGAAGGAAGGAAAAAAGGAAGAAAGAAAGAAAGGAAGGAAGGAAAAAAGAAAGAAAGAAAGTCATATCTTATGAAAGAGACATCTTGAAAATGCCTAAAGAAAGTTATTTTTTCATGATGAAGGGACTGGAGACTGTGTTGATGAAAACACCTTGGTGGCTGTGGCAGCAGCAGCTGGGTGATGAGCCCTATTGCCTCCTGCAGAGGGAGGCCAGACTGCCGCTTAGGCCCACTCCCTGCATGGAGCAGGCCTAAGCCATCAATAGGACATCCCCTGAGGGCTCCCTGACTGTGAGAGGGGGCAGGAGGGGGTCTGAGAGAACCTCCCCAAGTGCACACATTTCATGCACCAGGCCTCTAGTAGGATTATATTAGAGTTTACTTACCTTATACTGGCCTGATCATCCAGAGAACTGAGGCTTGGGGTAATCTGTATGTGATCCCCAGGATTGAGATGTGTGCCAATGATGAGGAGAACAATCTGATAAGCAGTTGCTCTGTGTCCTATCAAAGAAGACTGCCCAGGTGGATGGAGAAGTATAAGCCAAAAAATAAAAAAGCAGCAGGTGACTATCCCAACCTAAGGAAATTGTTGCAAGCAATCAGACACCTTTATTAAAGACTAGAGGCCATTGCATGAAGATTCAAGCAAGAACAGGCCTTCCTTCCCCTGACTTCACTCCCAGCCACCAGGGTGCCTGCAAATCTTCCCTGCTGGCTGGAGAGCCCTTCCTGTAGCTAACTCCACTCCTCCATTTCCCCCCTCATAGCATCCCACCCCACCTGGCCGCTCTGCACCCATGTATGCAAATTAACCCACCACCTTTGTTGGAATAATTTGCATACTCACCCCTGATTGGCTGATGGGGGGTATGGGAGTTATGGTCAATTTGCATATTTCTCTTTTATTAGTGTAGATATGAAGATGCCTCCATCCAAAATGAGATAATTGCAGAACACAAGAACCTACGTAGCAAACTTCCAAAGAAATCGTTATCGGGCCAGAGAAGGTGAAGTTAAGTCATGATGGCATCTACTCAAATGAGATCTTTAATATCCTCTTGCCAGGACCTGTCCCCAACTCACCATACACTGGTGAATAAGCAAACCAGCTAGTTACTCTTTGCCAGGGAAGGAACAGAGAGGAAGCTCAACACAGAAAGCTGACTGTCAAGTCAGCCTTTGTCACTAGTGGTCTCCCATACTCTATCAGGCCCTAGTCTGAAGGTGTAGAAGATTTGAAATTAGATTAGGTCTATAATCCTAATTAAGATGTGCTGAGACAATTAGAAATCATGCGGGTGTCTGTTTCCTGGGACAGAGCAGAAAAGCCATGGACTCTACAGGAATTTGCATGCAATAGCAAATCAGACTACACCACTCAATACTGTAGAAATGGGTAAGGGGAGACAAGCCGAATGAAAGTTGGGATCATGATTCATGTGTCATGTGGGTATAACTTAATTATATATTGTGCTAGATGCCCAAAGCATGAAAATTCATGCAAGAATGGTCCTTCCTTCCCCTGGCTACTGGCACTACCTTTGTTCTGGCCTGGAGCCACCTTTTGGCCTTCACTCAGGCCTGGAGATGCCTTTCCAACTTCCCACAATGCCCAGAGGCCCAGAGTAGTTGGGACAGTGTGGAATGCCTGGCCACTCAGTGCCTGTGTATGCAAATTATCTCACCATCTTTGTTGGGTTAGTTTGTATACTCACTCCTGATTGACTGGTATGCATCATGAAGGTGTGGTCAATTTGAATCTTTCTCTTTTATTAGTGTAGATATGCATAATGAGGAATAGGAGCATATTGACAAAGATTGGGCAAGAAAATACCTAGATAATTTATTGAATTCCCTGTTGTATCTTGGGGACCACTTTGTAAAGCACACCATTTTTTAACCACTTTGCTGTACATCTAAAATGAATATAAAATAAGACTGAATGTCTGTAAGTAAAAAATAAAAATAAATAAATTGTAAAAATAATGTTACCCTTAACTAATCATAAATGAATAATTTTAATGTATCAAAAATTTTAATTTTGATCTGAAATTCACGATTCCCCATATGCAGGTCACATTAATATAGATACCAGGTTTAATATAGGTATCAATATTTTGTTGTCCTCTAATTACTGAAAATGCATTGCTCCTCTTTTCTCTTTTCCCAAAACAAATTGAACTGGCAAAACGCACATCATACTGTTTTTTGTTTTGCTTGTTGTTTCTTGCCCTACTTTTCAGCAAATAAAGTTGCCGAGTTCCAAAAGCCATAAAAACACTGTATTTATAATGTAACTTTTGCTCACAAACCTGAAATCCTTCTCTTAAAAACTTGGGTGGGAAGGAGAATCCTGCTTAGAACACAGCTGCATGCCTTACTCCTTAGAAAGTTACCGATGAACTCTCCATAATATCATGTTCTTTTAATCTTGAAGTTTCCATGAGATCACCGTTTCTCTTTGCCGGGCTGAAGCAGCATTTTGAGATTGGGCGGGTGTGAGCATTGATTTTTTTTGGAACTGGCAGCTGAGGTCAGCTTTTAATTTTTCTTACTTTGATCTTTTTACTATTAGAAAATAAGCCATAGCCTCGTGGGAGTGGGGTGGGTTAGTGGGATTTGCAGAGCCGAGAGACATCTACTAAAGTGCAGAGCGCTGGCTTATTTTATCTGTGGGCCTGGGGTGCTCCAGGATAACCTTCCAATTCACAAGAGTGCATTGCCCGGGCTGACGTGGCTCAGCGGTTGAGCGTCAACATATGACTCAGGAGGTCACAGTTGATTCCTGGTAAGGGCACATGCCTTGGTTGCAGGCTTTCAGGAGGCAGCCAGTCAATGATTCTCATCATTGATGCTTCTATATCCCTTCTTCTCTGAAATAAAATATATATATATTTAAGAAGAGTGGATTGGAATTGCAGTTTCCCCCATTTAGGAGAAATTCATTCAGTAATTGTAGGGTATCTATTTGGTCATCATTTATCAGAAGTGTAAGAAGAAAGCACAGTGAGGACCACAGGAGAGGTATACTGTACATCTAAAATACTAAAATACCATTGGATATCCCCATTGTAGACATCACCGCTATTGGTACACAGGATGGGTTTGTAACTAGAGGACTTGAAAGAAATCCTTGCTTATTTAGCTTTTTAAGGAATTCCTTTCAAGTGTATATTATCTAAAAGATGCTGGAGAAAGGATGGAGGCCACTCCAGAGTAAAACCTGTCCCTCCATGGCAGACTCAGAATAGTGGCCTCCTGTAAGGCAGGGATCACAATGAGAATTCTTAGCTCCTAAGTTGGTTATGAGGATTAAAGTATATGATTCGTGTAAAATGTTCTGTGCGCAGCCACACACTCTAAAGTTCAGGTGTCTATTCTGTTAGGATGCGAAAATATCTTAACTTGCTCTCTGAATGATCCTGTGTGAGGGGGCCAGCCAACTTCTACTAGATGTTAATCTCTATATGCTTCTGTGGGCATTAATATCTCTGAGGAATATTTGGTCCATTTGTTAAGCTCTATATGCCTTTGTGGTCATTAATATCTAGAAGGGATGTTTGGTCCATTAGACTCAACATTTTCTTAATTTGGCACCGGGATTAAAAATCTTGACCTAAAGGTTAAGTATCTTGTACCTGTCATCTCAGAGCCACAATTATGAACATCAGTGAGCACTGGTGACATGGTTTCTGTAGGTATAGATGGTTTTGCTTATAATACATGCCTTTTTTTATAAAATGAACAGCAAGAATTGGAAAGAAAATCAATTTACTCTATGTTTTACAATTAATATGAAATTTATACATCTTGCCTCAATTTTGCTTGTGGGCACACAGACACACAGACACACAGATAATATTACCTTTTGATTCAAATACCATAGCTATATTAGTCAGAGAGATGAGCTGTTAACAAACAATCCAGACTATCAGAGGATTAACCTCATTTAAGTTTACTTCTCAGTCCAATATGAATGGTCTTGGTCACATTGTTAGAGAGTGAGAATATTGGAGCGTGCTTCCAGAGAGGCCGTGGACTGTGCCCCAGATAGAGTTATCAGTGCTGACACCATACCAGGCCTTGAGATACGGTCTCATGGCCCCTTACCAGCAAGTAGACCTTCTTTCAAGGGCAGAGGAGGACTGACTCCGTTTTGTACTGTGTCTTCCATCTTGTATAAAATGTATCAATTACCCAACCCACGCTTAAATCAGCCAATAGAAATACAGAGGGAAGTAACCCAGCGTAACCGGACCCTGACCTTCACCCCACCAATCAGAACCAGCCAACTCAGTGGTCCGAGCATCACCCCAGCACTCAACCCTAAACCCTATAAAAAGACCATGCTTTCAGAGCTCAGGACTCTCTGCATTTTGCCACTGTGTCAATAGGGGCAGGGAGACCAGGTTCGAGTTTGAATAAAGGTTCTTTAGCTTTTGCATCTGACTCAGCTCCCTGGTGGTCCTTGGGGATCTTGAAATCTGGGCACAACAACATCACTTTTGTGGGCCACACTCTGTCAAGAGGTAAATTTGGGAGGGAAAGTCCTTCCATTTTTTTTTTTTTTGGTTCTATGGTCACTTTGGTTCTTGCCATTGGAAACAAAGTAATAAAGTGAAAGAATGTGTGATATTTTAGGTCCAGGAGTGCTATACATCCTTCTACCCATATCTCATTGCTAGAATTTGCTTCTTGGTTCCATTTAGTTGCTAGGGAACTGATGAAGTGGAATCTTTCCAGGCACACAGAAAAAAACTGAGATAGTCCAATCAAATTCTAGCATTTTCTTTATCATGGAAGCACATTGCTGTTACTATATATAGGTTTCAGAAAACAGTATTTGTCATTATCAATAACTGAGGGATTCTCTAAATAAACATCTTACAGGTTGTAAGTATATATTTGTAAAAGTTAATCAAAGGGATGACTAGAATTTGTGATTATGAAATTACTTTGCCAGGTGTTAATCTTAGGCTTGAACAAGAAGTAGGCAATTCGGATTACTAAAATAAATTTCTGCATATCCCTTTATTCAGAATTTTTGATAGAGTGTACAAGATAATGATATTTTCTAAATAAATTTCAACCTATTCTTCAGCTTGAAAACAAGACTTATATACCAGAACTCAGGTGTTTTTATATAACAATATAATTGTATTTTGTTTTACTGAAATTGGAAGAATACAACTGAATGGAAAATCCTTTTTCTATTCTTTGCAGCCATAACAAATTTGAATGAACATAACATTCAAACTGCTTAGTGTAATTTCTCTTCCTGACATGGTGAATAAAATACATTTCATTGGGAATTGAGTAAAATTTTGATACACTAAGCAGACACACTTAAATATTGTTGAGTTTGTTTTTTTTAAGTTGATATAGGTCTTTATACCTGAGATAGTCAATAAAAGGCAACATGACAAATCAGTTATAATTTCACATTTATGTTAGTTTATAACTAATGAATCATTAAAAATGTGAGGAAGGGTTATATTCATCTATTAGAAAACATTATTTTAAGTTTGTATTAAAGAATATCTCTTATCTCAACATCAGATTAGAGAGATGACACTATCATTATCTGTCTCAGACTCTACTTCACATGTGATATATAAAATCACATGTGACATATGAAAGTACTCCATACTTTCAAATAGGACGTTGTCATGATAGATTATTTGGTGGATGATGCTTGAATCTTTAATCACTTTAAGTGGAAAATAATCAGGTATCTTTCATGTACAATAGACAAACAGTTTGACAGCCTTGGTTGGATGCAGAGGACTGGTGTATGAAAAAGTCCAGGAAAATGTGAATTAATATGTTTTCCTTTGGATTGTTGGTTTTGTTAAGTCACAAAAATTTCTAGTCTTTTCAAATTAGTATGTCAGTTAATCTAGTCAAGGAATTAGAACACTTACATTGTCAGAACAGAAGTGTGCATAATAAAGGATTGAACTATGAATTGCAGTCTGTTCTTAATTGTTATAACATTTTTGATTTAATTATATATTCCCCTAGACCAGGGGTGGGCAAACCTTTTGACTCGAGGGCCACAATGGGTTCTTAAACTGGATCAGAGGGCCGAAACAAAAGCAACCTGACCATGCTGGCACTCTCATCTTGGGCTGCTGGTGAAGGAGTGGAGGGGAGAGCAAGAGAACCCTCCGCTCTTTTGGTTCCTCAGGCCGGATAGAACAGCCAAACAGGCCAGATCCAGCCCGCGCGTCGTAGTTTGCCCACAGCTGCCCTAGACTCTACGAGTACCTATAAATTATTATTAGTAGCAGTACAATGTTTTTTCTTTTTTGAGAAAATACATTGCTATTGATTTCAGAGAGGAAGGGGTGGGGGGAAAGAGATTAAAACATTAATGATGAGATAGAATCATTGATATGCTGCCTCCTGCATGTCCCCTATTGGGGATCAAGCCCTGGAGCCCCAGCGGATCTTTCCATCCACAGGCTGATGCTCTATCCATTGAGCCAAACTTGGGCGGGATTCTTTTTGTTTTAATGTCATTAAAAACTTAATAAGACATAGCAAGAATAGTCCTAAATATTCCTGTAAGCCCTTTATGAAGATATCCCAATACTGCCCTTTGGGGAATAAAGTTAATCATAAATCATTCCTTACATCGATCACCATGTTCTTTAGTCTTCTTCATTCTGAAACAATTCCTCAGGGCTTCTTTGATCTTTATGACAATTTTGAAGGCTGTGGCCCAGTCAGTTTGTAAAATATCCCTCAGTTTGAGTTTGTGTGATGTTTTGTCATGATTAGGCTCAGGTTATACATTTTTGGCAGGAATAGAAGGGATGCTGTGTTCTTCTCGGTGAATGTCAATCTCTCACCTTCCTGG
Source organism: Vespertilio murinus (assembly GCA_963924515.1). Lineage (NCBI taxonomy): Eukaryota > Metazoa > Chordata > Mammalia > Chiroptera > Vespertilionidae > Vespertilio > Vespertilio murinus. The sequence goes on along the minus strand of OZ004706.1, from coordinate 188,394,005 downwards.
GGATATTAACTTTGATCACTATGTTAAGGTTCTGTGCCAGCTTCATCTCCTGTAATGTTACTTTCCCCCTTTATTATTAATGCAAATTCTGCTGGGAAGTACTTTGAAACTATACAAGCATCCCAATGCTCATCTAACTTTTACTTTACTATTTGTAGTATTCATTGATGTCTGAGTTAATTATTACTATGATGATTGCCAAATGGCCATTTAATATTTCAATCATTCATCCTATTCTTTTATTTACCATTCTATTTCAAGGAAGGACTTTCTATTTAAAATTAACGTGTGTATTTACCTTGGTGTAGACTCATAGGTTCCTATTTTATTTGAAAGGATGTAATTAATTGATAACAATATATTGATGTTAAAGTTGTCCCAAGTACGTACTCTCTGTGGGTGAGTAGGATGGGGAGCTGTTTACAGATCAGAAATTCAAGGGGCAGCTCGATTGCAGAGTATACTGGATTTTAAGAAGACAATATCTTCCTGAATAAATAACACATGAAAAGAAATAATTTTGAAGAATCTTTGAGAGTGTTATACTTTCTATTTTACAATACTAAATATTTTGTTTTGATAACCCCTGGGTTATCATTTCTAACCACTCAAGGAGACTCAAGAATGAGACTTCACAGGTTAAAATTTCTGAATTTTCGAAGGCAAAACTGTATATATATATATATATATATATATATATATATATATATATATATATTCCTACCATGATACATGTCAATAAAACATCTTAAACTACAACTGTTAACCTGTAGAGGCTCATTAAAATAGCTTATATATACCGATCCATCCTCAAGATCCAGATAATGTGTCCCACTATTTCCCATTCATACCACCGCACATTTCATATGATTTCACATTTATGATCATTTTCACAGTTATAACCATGACACAGAGTTTTAATAAACATGGTTATATGTAGTTGAAAATACTACAAGAATGGTCCCTCTTGGATTAGCCGAATTCTATGTAAATGAAGCACACTGTAGAACCAACTTGAATTTCCAATTTGATGAATCAAGAGATGATTACCAATAAATGACTACACCAACAGGAATTACTGAGTATCCAAAAAATGATATGTATAATATAGCTATGGAAAGCAGCTTCAATTAAGCATTAAATAAGAAGTTCTTTATTTCACAGTTTTATTCATTTTGGTTGTGGATTATAAATACTTTCAAGGTCCTACTTCACTAGCTTCCTATGTAAAATGGAGCTAAGTGTCAGTATCATAAAGCTGTTATGAAGACTCAATGCAATAAGCCATTTAAAACACTGGGACAAGATCAGATCAAGAATATATATATATATATATATATATATATATATATATATATATAACACTCTCATTTTCAAAATTTCCTTTTGACAATTTCATTAATTTGTATATTTTTTTTTAAATTACATCTTAACTGCTGCTTCTCTGTTACTGATTATATTGCTTGTTTTACTTTTTTGAGATAAATGCCTTTGGTATTCCCTTTTTATTTTTAAAGGATAAGATACTTCAAGAATAATTGTTTTCCTGTTGGCACAGCTTTGGTTAGATACTATTTATTTGTTTTCACTCCAGCTATTTAAAATATATATATATATATATATATATATATATATATATATATATATATATAGAACAGTTTTAAGTTTAAAGCAAAACTGAGTGGAAGGTACAGAGATTTCCCATATACCCCCAGCTCCCACACATGCATAGTCTCCCCCATTTTTCAACATCCCCCACTAGAGTGGCTATATTTGTGACAATTGTGAATTTCCATTGACACATCATTATCACCCAAAGGCCATAGTTTACATCAGAGATCATGCTTGGAGTTATACATCCTATTTTTAAAATGTATCCATGTCAAAACCGGTTTAGCTCAGTGGATAGAGCGTCGGTCTGTGGACTGAAGGGTCCCAGGTTTGATTCCGGTCAAGGGCATGTACATTGGTTGAGGGCACATTCCCAGTGGGGGGTGTGCAGGAGGCAGCTGGTCGATGTTTCTCTCTCATTGATGTTTCTAGCTCTCTGTCTCTCTCCCTTCCTCTCCCTAAAATATCAATAAAATATATTTTAATTAAAAAAATGTATCCATAATTATCTTGCAAAATTTTATAAGAATATTATTTGGCATTATGTGTAAATTCTTATTTTTTACCAATTCATTTCAAGGCTATAATCATGAATATAGTCAAGAACTCATCTCATAGTCACAGCAGTTTTGGAAAACTGGAAAACCAACTAAATCTCCATTGATTCTGGATTGGTTTGAAAAACTTATTAAATTATTCATATGCTGACATGTCACTCATTAATTTGAAATTGCGTTGTAATATGTACTCAAAGCTTTATTGGTGTTGTAATAATTTTCATATTTATTTTATGCCAAACATAAAGTATTGGCGTGCGTACATGTGCATGAGTGTATATTTATGATATTGAAATGGAGCAAGTTGAAAGCTGGGAATGAAGGATACAGAGCTAGCGAGTTCATTTTCAGTAGGAATCCTAATGTTCATTTTATGGCATCTCTGAAGGATTCAGTGGAATTGATGAATCATTGCTATTATACCATGTATTTGCAGAAAAATGTTAAATATTTGGGATATATTGTCCCAATTCAAAACAGTATGTAAAAATTGAGAGAAATTATATTTAAAAATGCATGTGTTTGTTCTTTAGAACATTATACCTTATTGTATTGACAGCTTTTGGAAACTTTTTTTAAGTAAATAAGCCCAGCTAATAGAAACCATTCTTCAACCCAAGTTCTGAAAGAATACTAAAGGGACCTCTGAGACCGCAAGATCATTTGTTGAAAACCACAGGCTTGTGAGGAATGTCTTCTCTGCATTGCCGCTCTATAACATTCTTAACCGTGTTGCTAATTTTTGGCTCAAGAAATGGAAAATCCTAAAATATGATATATACACATTTTTGAAAGAAATATTGTGTGGGCAGTATTTTAATTTTTAGAAAAGCTTTTTAAACCAACTTTCTTTTAAATCAGAATACATATAATAAACAAAATACATTACATACAATTATAGTGTATAAGATATCACAATGGAAATATTGCATGACAGAAATTTTCGGGGATGTCTGTAACTAAGAAAAAATTATCTATAAATTTATTTTGAATAACTAACATACTCTGTTTTCAAGTGTAAGCACCTAACTTGCTGTTAAGTAGATTCCACAAGAAAAAGTTTTTTTTCCTGGCCAAAGAAAGAATGGATAATTAGAATTTGCAATATTAATGGACATACATTTTCTTGAACTTACGTCATATGAGAAAATTGGAAAACAGAAGTGGCATATAACTGTCTTATGTTGAATATCCCTTCTGCCACCAATTGAACTTAATTTTATTCTTTCTGAATATACTATTCAAATACTATTTGTATTGAATATTCCTTTTGCTATATTGAACTGAATTTTATTCTTTAAGAATATACTATTCAAATACTATTTGCTGCCACACAGCAGTTTGATAGTTTGATTAAAAAAAAAAAGCTGTATGGGACATTCCAAAAAACATCAGCATACATTTCAGTATTTATGTGTGTCTAGCACCATTTCTGAGACACAATAAGCAATTAAATGCATTAATGAATAAATAAATGGAGGGAAGAAAATATTAAATCTTTCCAATAATGTATATCACAATCACTTGACACAGCATATCTCTCAAATTCCATGGATAGTGTACAAAATATTTCTTCCTCTCCCTCCATCTCTCCCTCCCTCTCTTCCATCTTTCTCTTTCTTTCTTTCTTTCTTTCTTTCTTTCTTTCTTTCTTTCTTTCTTTCTTTCTTTCTTTCTTTCTTCTTTCTTTCTTTTCTTTTCTTTTCTTTTCTTTTCTTTTTTTCTCTTTCCTTTCTTTTCTTTCTTTTCTTTCTCTCTCTCACATGTGCACAAAACCACTTATCAATATACACAACATATTCAATCCTCAGTAAAAGCCAATGTAACTTTGACTATAGAATTTTGAGAAAAGCTATTCTTCCAAATGCCTCCTCCCTCCACTCAAACATTTCTTGGGGCTGAGGTCGGGGAAGGCTGACTGGGAGGGGCACTGAAAAAGCTAGTGTCACTCTCATTTTTAATTTCTCAGTTCTTCTAGAATTCATCACCTTTATCACTTACTTGATGCTTCAAATATATACTGTTTCATGCTGGTTTTTTACAATTTCTATTAGCCACCTATCTCCCTGACAAGGAAAAATAAACCTAATTCCAAGGGATGTAAGACCATCTTACACTTAACGGGTACATTATTTTGATTGCTTCAGAGACTTGAGAAGGCAACGAAAGCTAATCTTAAGTCCAATGCAGTTGCCTAACCAGTCCAAATCTCATATATGTAATTGCAGTAATATATAGAATTATAGAAATTCTCATCACATCTCCTATAGTTATGAACTCTCTCATGACATGTGGGTGTCACCAAACATTTTTAAAGAATTCTCTAATCTTGTGTGAAAAGGTGTTTTTAACTACTGAGTTCACTGCAGAAATATCTTCTACCTCAAGCCTCAAATTTGACTCCTATTCTGAAATTACAAAGCTTTGCAATAAGTTTTTTAATAGCTCATTTGGATTGCAATATATGCTGGAATAATCATGAGGCTAGTTAGGAGTTTCTATTTATGCTGTTGTCACTGTTTTAATTCCAATTAATGTATGTGTGTTTCATCCATCTTTATTTATGAAATGTTACAGTGTACTGCCAAGACCTTACTGAAGTGTTAAGTGATAACCATATATGTACCTATCTGTCTGAAATATGGAAAATCTGAGTTCTGAAACACATCTGGCTCAAGATTTGGGATAATATACTAAGAATCTATAATATTTATGAAGTACATACATTGCCCCATGCTTTCCCAAACAGTGCATACACAAGCAATTGATTTTAAAATATAAAGCAGGTGATATCTACAAAACATTGGACCAAAATAACACCTAGCATTGCAAATATTAACCATTTTATAGAAAAAAGAAGATAATTTGTCAGCTTCAGTAGTTTAATATGAATTCTAACAATAAAAATGTTCTAAATAATTCAGATTATCTAGAGTATGTTTCTGTGGAGCAAATGGAATACATAGTGAGAGAATAATCCATATAATATTTCTTACAGCCCAAACCAGTTTGGCTCAGTGGATAGAGAATTGGTCTGCGGACTGAAAGGTCCCAGGTTCGATTCTGGTCAAGGGCATGTACATTGGTTGCAGGCACATCCCCAGTGGGGAGTGTGCAAGAGGCAGCTGATCGATGTTACTCTCTCCTCGATGTTTCTAACTCTCTATCACTCTCTATTCCTATCTGTAAAAAAATCAATAAAATATTTTTAAAAATAATATTTCCTATATGCAATATATGTCCTCATATTAGTAACTCTTTGTGAGGGTAGGCACATTTTATTAATATATAGTGAACCTAACTCAGTTTTTTATACTGACTTGAAAATACATGTTCAATAAGTTACTTTAAGTGAAATTTTAAGTTAAAACCAAATTAGAAACATTTCCAAAGGTACACACAATAAAAATAATCTTATAATTCTTATTAAACAGAGAATATTACAAATATTATTTACCCATAACTAAATTATAAATGTTTGGATTCTTCTGGTTTAATAACTTACTTATCCCAGAGTCATTTAAATCTATTGCATTTTTAACTTACTAGAAATTCTGTTTCTATATTCAAATATCATCTCATTACTATGCCCTCTACATTATTCTTTGAAATACATGTCATCCTTCAGAGAAAGGGGACGGTGGTGGTAGGGAGACAAGAGAGAGTGAGAGAGAGGAGAGAGATTATATTCACTTTCATAACAAACATGGTCTTTACATTTATTGATATAAAAATGAATCACACACACACACACATACACACACACACACACACACACACACACACACACACACCACAATAATCACAAATCAATGAGGGGACTTTTGGTATGGATATAGAGTCAATTTGTATCTGATGCTTTCTGTTTTTCCTCCCCTAAATCAGATAGAATACATTTAAGAAGTAGAGCCTTATAAACTGAGCTGCATTTTCAGTATAACTAGAAATCAGAGAACATCCTTATAATTAACACTAGAGGACCGGTGCATGAAAATCTTGCACTTGGCGGAGGAAGGTCCTTAGCAGTGGCATATCTCAAATAAAAAAGAAGTGAGCGAAAGCATTCTTCCATGAGGAAAAGACCTCACAAACAGTGGGAGACGCTGTGAACAGAATCAAGATTTTCCATAGTAGGAACCATGCAGCCTGAAGGTGGAAAACCCTAGAATGTACCAGCAAATATATCCATCCTAAAAGAAAGGCATAGCCTGTGCCATGGAGTCCATAGCCAGTGAAGTAATGGATCAGTTAAAGCTAGACACCAAGAATTCCGGACTTGGATAATAAATTGTAAAATGGACCTTCACAATAGGCAGCAATTTTGGTTCCCAAAGGGCATTAGGCAATGTACCTAGATTTCTTTCTTTCTTTTTTTTGTTGTTGTCAGAAACTGGGAGGTACAGAGAAGGCAGATGCTATTTGTGTAAAGTCTGAAAAGGCCAGGAGTGTTTCTAAGCATTCTATCATGCTCAGAAAAGCTCCCTCAACCAGGACTCTTCCAGCCTAAGTCATCAGTAGTAATACTGAAGTAAAGAACCTTACATGTTTTAACGGGGTGGATGCTACACAAGCTACAGCAGTCCATCTCTGCCACCAGGGTGCAGACCTCTGCTTATGGAGGCTATTACATTATTGTGCCTCCATTAACACAAAGCTGGCTCTTCGCCGGTTCCTTTTCCTCAAGGTTGCCCCTTAGACTGGCTACATAAATGTGCAGAGCATTAAGCCAAGTTCAGAATCCATGTACCTGCACAGGTCACACACCCTACATTGGGCTCTGGAACCCATCAGAAATAGAAGGGTAATTTATGATGAATTCATTTTTTGAAGATGCAACCAAAGGTTGAAGGCCTAAATATTCTTTTAATTTATTTTCATTGATTTTATAGAGGAAGGGAGAGGAGAGAGATATAGAAACATCAATGATGAGAATCACTGATCGGTTGCCTCTTGCATGCCCCCTTCTAGGGATGGATCCCCCAACTGGGCATGTGTGCTTGACCAGAATAGAACCCAGAACTCTTTAGTCCACAGGCTGATACTCTATCCACTGTGCCAAACCAGCTAAGGAGACCTAAATAGTCTTGATTCCATGGTAGTTTTATTTTGTGGGACTAACTTGTAAATTTTAAACTTGCAAATTCTGGTAATTGTGTCAACCTGACCAGTGATATTCTATTTTTTGATCTAGACAAAAAAAAGAGTTGTGACATTTAGAAAATTAAAAGCATTAATGTGAGCTTTCCTTCTACATTTAAGGAGAGAAAAAACACATGATAATATTTAGCCTAAAATGCACCCATTATACAAATGGACACTTGCTTCATTGTCTTGTGCAGTCCATCAAGGTTAGAGTGCCTCAAAAAGATCAAGTACATCCTTTGGCACCATTTAAAATTGTGCTCCCCTGAGGTGAGGTTAGAATACTGATAGAATTAATTGATATATCATTTCCCCATCTACATATTTATATTAGCCTGTAGAGTCTAATCACTTTACTCCTTGGAGCATTAAGGCTTAAGATGTTGAATCACTGTACCATCAGCTTATTTTATCTTCACTGCATTTCTAGCCAGGGGCACATGCGCAGGCTTGCCGTCATTGTTGTCTAGTTCAAAATGTTAAGGAGTTACTTCTCAAATGTATTGTTTTCTCTATGTTTCCCCCTTTCCTACTTATATTCTACCCATTCTACCTACAATGTAATCACAAACAATGGTCCTTTCTCAAGTACACTTCCTTTGCCTTCGGTTGGCAGTAACATTTCAAAATTTTCAACCTTGCCTCTAAAGCATGATTAGGGCAGAAAGTCATATAATCACTTGTTTCCTCAGCACATATAAACAGAAATTTGACAGAGAAACAGTTTTGAGGTAGGTCCAGGGCTGGGCAAACTACAGCCTGCAGGCCAGATGCGGTGAATAAAACTATTGAATTAAAAAAAAAAAGACTGTACCCTTTTATGTAACAATGTTTACTTTGAATTTATATTAGTTCACACAAACACTCCATCCATGCTTTTGTTCCGGCCCTCCGGTCCAGTTTAAGAACCCATTGTGGGCCTCCAGTCAAAAGGTTTGCCCACCCCTGGAACACATTTGAGAACAATGACAACGTGATTTTTAAGGGAAGATGAGTTTTTACATTCTACACAATGACTTTTCTTTCCAAAGGGGTAGATAGCATCTCCATAAAAAGAGTGATTTTTTTTAGAAAGAGGAAGAGAAAGATCAATTGGTTGCCACTGATTGAAACCCATAACCTGGGTATGTGCCCTGACCAGGAATTGAACCCACCATCTTTTGGAATATGGATTGACACTCCAACCAACTGAGACCCACAGGTTCAGAGCCAGCATCTCCATTTTTTATTGCTGTTCTCAGTGCTTCTCAGTCTCTCAGGCTGAATACCAAAGGGAAGACTCTCTGCACACTATACGATATTGATTATCACCATGGCTGCTGCCCACTAAGTGCCAGAAACACCTTCTCAGTTGTGAAAACAGAAAATATTTCCAGGCATGGCAAAATGTCCCCTGAAGGGAAAAACAACCCCTGGGAAAGAACAGTGGCCTTAAAACAAGTCTCAAACAAACACATCAGATTTTCAGGTTGAATTTTTCTTAACGTTTCCCAAAGGAGCTCGGTGGATTTTCATGCAATGATCTATAAAGCTACCCCTGGCAAAGCCTATTAGACAAATGAAATAAAGATCCCATTTTATTGATATAATAACAAACCTTCCCCGTATGATGGATGTGTTTATTTTTTATGTTACATTTCAAAAGAGTTACTTGGAAAATGATGCAGACTGGAGTTATACCTTGGCATGTTAAGCTTGAATGTTACTTCTGTTACCATTGTACAGATATCGCAAGTTGTACTAAGGCCTACAGGTGCTCTTATATGCCAAAACAGGGAAGAAAGGCATTTGTTCACTTCTCACACATATTCATATAATCATGTCATCTTCGGCTGTCTCTACTTAACAACTCAACCATCTGAACAAAGGAAAGAGTTGAATAGCTGCATAAAAGATGAATCATAACTATTCTCACTGATTGTTTTTTACGATTTGCACAGATTTCCTGGATCTTGTATGCTTATAATTGTCTTTCACTTTGAAGGGTGAAGCAGTAACACTGTTAAACTTGAAGAGTACTAGTAGATAAAGGATAAATTATCTGGTATTTGGGTAGATTCAAATCAATTGGCTGAACTGGCAAATGTACTTAAATATATTTATATAGAGATATGTTTCCTATTTTTAAAAAATTCTTTATAATTAGTCTGTATTTAACATCTCCCTATCTTCTCTGATTTCAGATCAATTCATCTATAAACTGATTTTCAGAAAACTTAAAAAGCAAATAAATGTATTCATACTGGAAAATGTAAGCTAAAGCACAACATACAATTATGCATTTAACACTATTTCTACACATTGTTAATAGAAACTAAGAAAATGATTAAGAAAAAATATTTACTGCTGGGCTGGTGTGGCTCAGTAGGTTAGTGTCCTATGAACCAGGAAGTCACTGTTCAATTCCCAGTTAGGGCACAATCCCAGGTTTTCAGCTCGATCACCAGAGTGACACATTCAGGAGGCAGCCAGTCAATGATTCTCTCTCATTATTGATATTGCTACCTCTCTTTCCCTCTCCCTTCCTATCTGAAAGCAATAATATATATATATATATATATATATATATATATATATATATATATATATATATATATTTTTAAAAGGCTGTGTTACATTTCAAGTTAAGTACTACTAAGCTGTAAAAGAAGGAAGCCATACCTTTTGGCGACCATGTGGATAGACCTGGAGATTACTACCCTAAGTGACAAATGCCAGTCAGAGAAAGACTCATACAAATGATCTCATATGTAGCATCTAATGAACAAAATGAACTGATGAGCAAAATAGAAACAGAGCCATAGAAAAATGGAGCAGGCTGACAACTGTCAGAGAGGAGGAAAGTTGGAGGCTCGAAGAAAGAAAGTGAAAGGATTAAGAAAAACAATCTATCTCTCCATCTCTCTCTCTCTCTCTCTCTCTCTCTCTCTCTCTCTCTCTCTCTATATATATATATATATATATATATATATATATATAATCTCTCTCTCTCTATATATATATCATCTTGGGGCAATGGGTGCAGGATGAAGATAATGTTTTGTTGAGTTGTACACTTGAAACATATATGGTTTTGCAAAAACAATGTCATCCCAGTAAATTCAATTTAAAAAGAAATTAATTTTAAAAATAAGTTTATATTTCAGGGAGGGTATACAGTAAGATTTAGTGAAACCATTAGTTTCCTAGTATTACTGACTAAAGATCATGATGCTCTGTTGAAAAGGGAACTTCCTTAATATATTATAATTATACTAGAGGCACAGTGCACAAAAGTCATGCACAAAGGAGGAAGTCCCTCAGTCCCTCTATAATTCAGGAGACATTCCTTTTGTAATATGGTCTTTTGGCTCCTAACCACTCACCTGCTTGCTTGTCTGATCACCACTAACCACCTCTGCCTGCTGGCCTGTTGCTCCAAAGTGCTCTCCCCTGCTGACCTGATCGCCCCTTACTGCCCTCCCCTGCTAGCCTGATTGACCCTAACCACCTCTGCCTTGGCCCCTGCCACCATGGCTTTGTATGGAAAGATGTTTAGTTTAATTAGCATATTACCCTTTTATTAGTATAGATAGCAAAAGGAAATAGCTTCATTTGGAAATCTAAAATGAAACAGGATTAGAGTATGCTTATATGAAATACCTCCAGCATACAGATTTCAAAGTCACTCTTGATATCATAGTTCTACCACTTAAAAGTGAATTATTTCAAAAAATGTTTGCAATCAAGATATGTTATAATAGACAATCAATATGCAGAATGGCAGCAAAACATCATATAAACTATGCATTTTTCCTTGTTAAAGTGTTATGTGAGCCATGAATAATGTAAAACTACCAAGAGATCCTATTAAATAGGTGATACATCTTTAGGATCCTAAGACATGAAAGACCATTTGAGCTTTTCTCTCAAGGTTATTACAGATTTATCAGAAATCCTCAGAGTCTGAAAGTTTTAAATGAAAGTAAGATAGGATATACAGCAAATTATATGCTGATGGAAGAGAAACAATACAGAAAAATAATTTGACGAAGTAATGAAAATTATTTATTTAGTAGGCCACTCATTTGTTCAAAAATGCAATTTATAAAGTAACAGCCCTATTACAGCAGTATTATCATTGGTTAGCACAGGGACTTTGAAAGCAATTTTCATTAATATGCACAACATATTACACAATAAGAATTTATTTTAACTCATCTGGCAGAATTCAGTGTATTTTTAGAAGTCCCATTTAATGCTGTAAAATATGATTGTCAAATTATTAGAATTATTAGTAATAGAACTGCCACTCAAGCATGACTTAGGAGACCCCGATTAATTATGAAAATAGTAGGTTCATATGGGCTTTTATGGGCAAGATTGTGACTTTAACACTTATAACTGGTGCCCTGTCTAGAAGCCATTCAAACTCTTGGATGATATGTAGAAAGGCTGGGTAGTCAGCTTGTTGCTCACTTTAAATACTTTTCTCCAGTTTATTAGTTTCTCTTTACTGTCTAATTAGTTTGGCTGATGATTTCAATCACATTTGTGTATAGAAGCAAACTAGTAGATAATATGGCTAGCCAACGAAAGAAATGACAAAAATGCCTTTTGGCCCAATTTAGACAATGTATTTTTTTACACTACAAAATCTCTAATTTCAGTAATTTTATATAGGCTGCTGTTAAGTTGTCCCAAATACACACACCGTTTTAATGTAAATAAATGCACACTACCGTAGTACTTTCAAAATAAGATAATGTAAAGAAACAAAGGATAACATTAAATGTGATTCTGCTATTTCAAATCCTTGGAAACATGATTGAATGTAATCAAGTTGGGAATAACTTGGATTTGTAGATCAACACATACACACACACACACACACACACATACACACACTCACACACACACACACACATACACACACACACACACACACACACACACACAGAACTTTGATGCTTTGTTACCATTAGCAATCTGCAATTACCGTATTGTTTGTCATAGAGAAAGTTTTCACTGAAAATGGTGAGATGGGAAAAAAGAAGGCTTTATTAGCTCATCAGCCTTCATCCAAGAGTTGGCAGAGATTGTTTAAGGGACTTTGGAGCCACATCTGGCTGTGATCTCAGGGGAGCAACTTGATCTGTTGAGCTCCTCAGTGTCTTTGCAAAATAGGGAGAAGAAGACAGCATGAAGAAGACAGGCTGTTATGATGTGTGCTGCTCTGTGCTTTCAGCTTTCAGCTTCATATCACAGCAGACTCTACTCCTGGAGGCTGCACACTCAGTCTCCCAGTCAATTGCAACATTTGCCAACGGAAGGCAGTGGGGGACTTTTGAGCTATAGGAAAGAGGAAGCCAAAGTATATCCCTAGCCTCTTCATGAATTGCTTTGTTTGTGTGGGCAATTGGGGCTCAATAACATTTTTTGGTGTTTTTTTTTCAAGCATTTTGAATGTTTGGCCAATTTAATATCTAAGTATTTGGATTCAAACCACAAAGGAAGGGCATGGCATGAAATGCTTAATTCATTGTTTTAAGAATATGTAGAAAAATATATATACTTCATATCTTGTATTTGCTTCACAAAAATGGAAACATTTGGCACTTCTTGTTTCTAGCCACATAATTTGAATAGTTTTATATGGGGAGCATTTTTGTGGCATTTAATTAAAGTTAATAGGTGTATAACATTGACAGACATCATTAAATGTTAACAATGAAAATAGAAGATAAACTGGTAAGCAGACTTATATTATGAGTAAATTTTATTCAAAAATATCTGTGCAGAGAAAGTCCAACATGATTAAACTTTGAAAAATGCATTATAATTGCTCTCTTGGGAAAGAAATATGAGAACAGATTTTCAGTGGGAGGGAGAATCTGGAATATTATCGTACCAGAAGATACCTAATAGTCACTGACAGTGAATTAGACATTAGACATCATGTGAAAGTTAAAAAAGAAATAAAACCATAAACATTCAGGTTTTGAATTTTCTGTTCACATTTATATTGAAGTATGCACAATGTTAAATTCAACTGCATGAGATTAGGTAGAGTTAAGAGATACATAAATCATAAATCTACTTATAAAGGCACTGATAATTCACACTGACCCAAATGAAGATAATCATTCAAATAGAGAACATAACACAGAAAGTTCAGATAATCTGTCCATTTGAACACAGCTGAAAACATTTTTATTTTTTTAATCATTAAAAACATAGAACTTAATTTTCTAACAGTAGCAAAATTAGAAACATTCAATTAGCTTTAACATATTTTCAATATTTCAGAACATATGCTCTTAAACTTTAAGACATAAGTGAGAATATCTTTGTGAAATATATATATATCAGGATAGGCATAGATTTGGGTTCACATATAAATTTTGATTAAGTATGTAAAGCAAAATTTTCACTAACCATCTGTACTAATATTAATGAATCAAAGTTTTAAGAAGTTTGACAACAAAGAATCAAAGGAAATGCATAAGAGGCTTTTGTAATATATTCCATTAGCAAAGGGTAGAGCAGGAAAAATTGATTCCCTATAACCTAGTCGGAAAATTAGACTGAGGAGCACAATATAAAAGAGCTAAAACCTAGCAGGCAAGTATTGTTAAGATAAAACGTTGACCCAAACAAATGCTTCTCTCTCTAACAGATTTTCTTCAACTAACAGATTTCTTCAACTTTCCTGTATATGTTGAGAAAATATATTTCCATAATAAATTATGTATTACACAGTGTACTTTAAAGTCTTATTTAAGATGCTTTTTAAGAGTCCATGTAGTTTTTTGTCCATGTACTAAAGTGTAAATGAAAGATGGATGCCATCTAACAAATGGTCATACCCTTAGGCTCCGCTAGGGTGTACTATTCCTTTAATGAAAACCACTGCCAGGGGTTAAAATTAGTAAATAATGACATGGGTACTCGTTGTGTCTGAGGAAGTCTAAGGTTTCTGTCAGTCTGTTGTAAAACCTGCCAACAAGCATACTATGGAACAGGAATATACCACTGATCCAACCTTTATATTGGTTACATTAACACTACTGGGCATTCTTTGGATAAGAGCTGTTTCTGATGATGAAGACAGTGCTATAATTAATATAATCTACTATCACATCATAGTTTTTTATTCTTCTGAAATATATCTAAATTGACTACCATGCCTGCCCTTTCAGGTGGGTGTGAAAGAAAAATGAAACTCAGAGAAATTAAGAATCTTATAGAATATTACAAAACTATACCCATAATTGTATTTGATTTGGCTAGTCACTTTCTTTGTCAGTTAATAAAAATTCTTTACAGTTCTTAAAAGTGCCTTAAAAACTATACTTTCCTTGCAAGAAAATAGGACTTGCAAGACATTTATTATCCCCCCTGATTCTCCTCTCATAATGCTCAGGCCCCGTAAAGTCCTTTCCAGCATGGATTCAAGTTGACTGGTGTAACCATAGGCTATTGTGGAAATTATAGAACGTGACTTCAAAGCAAGGTCTCTGAAGGCACGTTGGCATCTGTGTTCCATTGGATCACTCCCTCTGTAATAAATCATCTCCACCACCCTTCAGGCTAGGTCCATGTGGTGAGAAACGAAACAATCCTGCCAACAGCCTGCTTGATTCGCTGGTTCTGGATTGAACCCCTCATGAAAAACGGGTCCTGTAGCCATAGTCAAGCCTTCAGGTGACTGAAGCCACAACCATCATCTTCACAGCCACCTGAGGAGAGATTCAGAGCCAAACCACGCAGCGGAGCCACTGTAGAATTCTCCACCCACAGAAACGGCATGAGATAATTCCATTGTTCTAAGTCAGTGTTTCCCAAACTTTTGACATACGTGTACCCCTTCTATAATTTTCGTAACGCTGAGTACCCCTCGTAAAAAAAAAAAAGATGTATTTTAATAACAATCAAAATATATATTTTTCTTTTTTTGGTGCATGCACAAAATAATAATAAACAAAAAATAAAATTATTTATAATAAAATATAAATAAAAGTTATATTATAAATAACATTTATTTGCACACCGGACCATCTCACACCTCACAACACTGTCTTGACTTGACTCATGAGAACGTAGAATTAGGTGCAGCTAAGCACGGTTCAGTTCATAAACCCACCAAACTCCGGTGCAACGGGTACCCCCACCAAACTCTTCCCGTACCCCTGGGGGTATGCATACCATGCTTTGGGAAACACTGTAATCTAAGTCATCAAGTTCATGGATAATTCATTGTGCAGCCATATAACAAACAAAACTGTTGACCATGATGGCCATATAATATTATTATTATTTTACAAATTGTACATATTGTTATATTAGATTCTCTATGATAACATTTCCACTTGCTCTCCAAATATTTAAGAAAAAAATTGTTTCATTCATACATGATAGTAACAATGTAAAACATAAAAACAAACAAAAAAGACACACTCCACACAATGAATAATTTCCTCAAGAGAAAAACAGTGGAAGTCAATAACAATTTCTTCCAAATTCCTGATATTCATCCCAGCAAAAATGTTTCTGAGACTCTGTCATGTGTTGACAGAGAAAATAACATAAACATTCTCTTCTCTACTGGTGATTACATTCCAGAGTGGGGAGATAGAAAACAAACAATGAAGTCAATCAGACTGCAGTGAGTGTTATGGAAAAGAATATATATCCTCTGGCAGGAGTAAAAAGCTGGGAATGACTTGAACTGTATGTATGTTTGTTTGCTTGTTTGTTTGTTTTTAGTAGAATCGATGGACTACCAGTGGATGTTGGAAAATGTAACCACTGTTTCTAAAAATTTAGTATGATATCTGCTTTTTCATGTTAACATTTACAGTTGAAAATGCAGGGCAAGCGTAGGCAATTGATGGATTCAGTCATGTGACTATACCTTAGCCATAAGATGTCAGGTCTAAAACTGTAAAGAGATAGTACTTTTATCCTACTCTCACACCAGCAATTGAGCTGGCCAAGCAACATCAGGGACCACGCTGACTTGCTGAGTCCATGCTCTTGAGTGTTGGGGCATAGCTGCCATTTAGAATACTCACCTTGGGTAGGCTAATAAAAGGCATGGATCCTTGGTCAGAGACAAAGGCCATTTATCATTACATTCTGTTGGTCTCCTCTACATTAGTTCCCACAGGGTAACATAGTGAGAGCCAGAAGTCACCGGCACATGCAGAGCACCATCACAGAAGAAAAAGCTCAAAATGGGGAAACTCTGCATCTATGTAGGGCTGCTCATGCCCTCTCTATCCTCCTCTCCATAGAGAAAAAGAGCAACAGGAATACTTATTATCTTTACCCTGGCAAGGAAGCCAGTATCTCTGGGTGTGAAGGAACAGTAATCTTTGTGTTTATTACTGTGAAATATAGACAAGTTTCTTCCACAAAAGGGAAAATAATACTTAAATATCTGGGACTATATCTGAACACAAAAATTGGCTGTAAATGCTTTTTCTCAAGAGAGTCCACAGGTTCAGGAAAGGAAGAAATACATGGAAAAATATCTTCCAAAACAAGGAAGACTGGGGGGAAGAAGCATTTGGTTGTGAGATTCAGGGTCTTCAAAATATTCTGCAAACATTGAAGGCAAGTCAGATGCTGGATTGACAAAGGAATGTTGCATGACTGCTAAAGATGACCTCAAAAAGGTGCTGATTATATATCACCACAATGGGATGGAGACTGTTAAATATACAGTAACAGAAGTTCCAGGAATTATGTAATAAAATAACAATAAAAGGCAGTAGTAACAACAATCGTAATAATAAATTTCAAAAATAAAGGACAATATTTGCCTATGGCTCTATTGTGTGAATGAGAAAACTTTTATGAGATACCTTCCAACAGGATTTGTTTCTGTGTCCATGGTCTAGGACTGGATCCCAAAGTCTTTTCTGAAACTGCCACCAGTGTACAGTATGGAATTACCAGAATTGGCTTAATCAATTGAGGTGGATATGAAAATGACCACCAGAGGGTGCAATGGGAATGACAACTGACCCTGATTGGGACGATCAAGAAAATGAACTGAAATCCCTGACTGCTAGGAGTAGGTGTAGTAGGAAGGAACTATTTGAAGGCATTGGAAAAATAAAAGAATCCCAGTGGAAAAGTGTGGGGCGGGTATAGAGGGTTTTTCTTTTCTTTTCAGGAACAGAAGGGAGTTCAACTTAAATGGAACTTTGATTTCAACAGTGTAATTACCAGAAATAAGGCCAAAAGGGGCAAATAAGTTTTAATCACAAGGAGTCAAGCACAAGAATGTTCACATTTCCCTAAGTGCTCTGGTTGTGTACAATATTATACTTTTAGCACAATTAATTCCATAGCTTCATACAACACATATCCTACACTGACATGTAATTTCAAAATTTGGAACTCCTTTTACGAAATGTATCCATATGTACTACTTGGAAAGTCAATCTATGACTCCATAAATGATAACACATTTTTATTATTGCATAGTATGTTAGAAGAAAATAAAATTCAAGGTGTGAGCAATGGTTATAGGTAATGAGGGAAAGGTATCTATATATAAAAGCCTAAGAAACTGTTATGACCAAATGACCGGTCATTATGACACACACTGGCCACCAGGGGGCAGATGCTCAGCTCAGGAGCTGCCCCCTGGTGGTCAGTGCACTCCCACAGCCAACCTCCTGTGATTCCTCCCCACTGCTGGATATCCCCTGTTGGCCCAATCTCGGCTTTTTTTTTTTTTTTTTGGGGGGGGGGGTGTGGATACCATCTGCACAAATTCATGCACCAGGCCTCTCATATATTATTAATGGCAAAACATAAATGATAGAAGGGATAGTAACTTAGTAGTTTTTCAAAAAAAGGTGTGACCTGGCAGTTTTATTTATCCCTATAGAATATTTCAATTCCTTTCCTCTTTCAAATACTTATAAAGCTCTTAGGGAGAAAATGTTATTTTCCAAACAATTATTTTGAATTTCTGATCTTCTTTACCACATTTGGTGTCAGACTGTGTGGGTACAACAGGCAAAGAAGCATAACAGAATTTCCAGGGTAGAGTTGAGGTTATAATTCCTGGTTATATTTTCACAGTAGTTTTGGTGAACCACTCTGAAACTGAAATTCTCTGATGTTTATTCTCATGGGGAGTAAATGGATCAAATATATAGTTCATATTAAAAGAATATAGTTTCTTCTTCCCTCATTTTTACCCCATACAATGCAATTGGTTATTATACTCCTTGTTAGGTCTGATCTCATAGACAGTAGGAAAGTGGAAACATTTTTTCAGAAGAAAAATCCAGAGTCAAAATAAACAAGAGAGCACTATCTGAAAACACACATAGTTAAATTAAAATTTATTTTCATTAGAATTTGATACACAATAGGAAGTGGGAAAATAATTTTGCAAAACCACACACACGCACATGAAGTGTTTTTTTTTGTTTCTTTGTTTTTTACATTCTAAAATAAGACACATTTGTAAATGAACATACAAAACAATGAGACATGTTTTATGATATGGTGTTTCTGGAAGGTATGTTATTACTTTATTTAATTGGAAGAGATTTTGGCTATTCCATGTTTCCCCTTTACTGCAATCTTATCAAACAGGGGTCATAAAAGCATAAGCATTATATGAAGGAGGAGTAGACTGAGAGACACAGAAACTTTCATAGAATCTTTAAAAAGCCTATCCTGTGATACAACAGATACACATCTTAAAAAATGAGAAAATATTACTGAGAACCAAAACAACTTGCTATAGGTTAGTAGAAAAGTATACATTATTTAACACTTGTCTCCCACTTTGTGTTTGGTGAAGATACCAAAAAAACATAGTTTTTGGATTTTGAAAGAGAAAAAATGTTATTTTTCCCCCTCCAAAGAAACTCAGTTCTATTGGTTTAAGAAAATTTCTCATCTTGAAATGATCTGCTTATTGGAAATTTTCTGGCCACGTGATCTGATTAACCTCCAAGGAGAAACATAATTTTAGTCTCCTAGGTTAAAAGAACTGTCATGAAACACTAACCTAACTTTTTTAAGGATTAATTATTTTTTAAAATCTTTTTAAAAATTAAATTATTATCTGTTTACATATCTTACCATTGCAATAACTTTTTAAGCTGAGGTTGTCCTGTTCTGCTCATCTGAGTATGATCAAAGTTAGATATTCACGACAGATACTCAAATTAAGAATAAAAATTATGGTTTCAAAGTGGATCATTCAGAACCCAAGTATAGGAAAATTATAAAATAAAGTGAACAACAGGCACAGGAACTAAAACGAGTTACTGTGCATGCCTGGCCGGTGTGGCTTAGCAGTTGAGCATGTACCTATGAACCAGGAGGTCATGGTTTGATTCCTGGTCAGGGCACATGGCTTGGTTGTGGGCTCAATCTCCAGTGGGGGCATGAAGGAGGCAGCCGATCAATGATTCTCTCTCATCATTGATGTTTCTATCTCTTTCTCCTTCTCCCTTTCTCTCTGAAATAAATAAAAATTTATATAAAAAAAGAGTTACTATGACAATGCCATCAACTCTTCTTATTTCATTTGGCATACGTAATGAGTGTTGGGGGCTATTGGAGAGAAAGAGAATGAAGATAATTCCCAGAAAATCATTGTAAGACATTAGAATAAATCAAGTTCAACTATAATGTATTGGAAACATTTCAGTAACATATTTACCAAAACTGAAGTTGTATTTTCCTACTCAAAATGAGCATTGAATACAAATAATGGCAATGAAATTATTATGTATATTTTTGGACTTCAAAATAAGTTCTGTTTTCTTAATTTGTGGCTTTTATTCTTTTTATTACTTCACTAGAGGCCTGGTGCACAAAATTTGTGCATGGGGGTAAGTGTCTCTTAGCCCAGTATGTACCCACTCCAATCTGGGATTCCTCTCACAATTCAGGACTTCTGGCCCTCAACCACTCACCTGCCTGCCTGCCTGCCTGATTGCCCCTAACCACTTCTGTCTGCCAACCTGATCATCCCTTAACCACTCCCTTGCCAGCCTGATCAATACCTAACTGCTCCCCTGCCAGTCCAATTGTCCCTAACTGCACTGCCCTGCTAGTCTGGTCACCCTTAACTGCCCTCCCCTGCAGGCCTGGTCCCCCAATTGCCCTCCCTTGTAGGCCTGATCACCCACAACTGCTCTCTCTTGCTGGCCTGGTTCTGCCCAACTGCCCACCCCTGCTGGCCTGATTGCCCACAACTGTCCTCCCCTGTGGGCCATCTTGTGGTGGCCATCTTGTGTCCACATGGGAACAGCCATCTGTGACTACATGGAGGCAGCCATCTTGTGTCTTGGAGTGATATCAATTTGCATATTATTCTTTTATTAGATAGGATAATATTATCACCGCTTCTCCAATTTTCTCTTTACCTTTGACATTGAGCTGCTAAAGTAGTGTGAGGCAGATGGGTTGGCAGGCATAACTGGATTAGGAGGTGTTAATTGTATTTTGTCCAGTAAGGGAATAATTAACTTTTCTGTCCTGTCCATATCCAACTCTCATTTTGAGTTTCTCACAAAAATATCCTGAAGATAACAGTTATACTTAAGTGTTTATAGTATATCAACTCCTCAATTCCTCTAAGAAAATATCTAAAGTTAATTCGGCAAAGTCCATCTTGTACCAATATATGCAAAGTAGAATCACTCATACATGTATAGAAGAACCATTAAAAAAGATATCAGGAAATTTTTGAAAGCCTTGTGCATTTTATTAACTCCAATTTCTCTCCCTTGAAAAGTTCCATTCAATTACTCATTATTTTATTCCTTGCACATATGTTCTAAATTTACATTTATTTGTAGATTGCTGTTCATAAAACATTCCTTAATGTTGTGTGAATGTATATTTATTTGTCTGTTTTCACCACTGGATTGAAATTCTGTGAAGGACAAGCACTTAATTTACTCTCTCTGTCCCTAAGCTAGGACAAGTGTTCAATTAAAATTTACAGGAAAAGAAAATTGTTGCTTCAAAACCACTCTTTACTACCAAACACAGAAACCATAAAAGAAAAGATTGATTTATTAGACCACCTAAACATTGCAGTTCTGTGCATTAAACATAGATAAATAAGCAAAATCCAAAGTAAATAAATACTGAGAAAGCATAGATGACATTTATGACATGAAGTTTTAATCATTAATAGTAAAAATGTACTCCAAATATATAAATGGGGAAGGGTTTAATGCAATTTGCAATTGAAAGGATGATAGGTAAATAGATAAACAGGTAAATATGTTCATACATTCATATGTAGAGTGATTAATGCACAGATATAATCATATGGAAATATACTGACACCAATAGTAATGCAAATATGATTTAAATTAGTAGAAAATATGTTTACCTCTTTAATTAGCATAGACTTTAGTAACAATAAAGATAAATATTAGTATGTGTGTGGAGGAATCAGAGACTCTTTGAGACCTGGGACAGGCTACCACATACTGTGTACTTTATGAAACAAATTTTCACCATGTGAATCACATATTTAAATACTGTACATAGTCAAATGTTGGCCATCATTCCACTTCTAAGAATGTACTGTAAGTAAATACTGAATGTATTTAATAATCCAAACTTGTGGAAAACTAAATTTATTATCTAAAAAGGGTATTATTTTCAGCAAATGAGTGATAAACATAAGAAGGTACTTGTCCACAGATTGCTGGTTGACACATCGGGCCAACACATAACATATTGTACTCTTGCATTTCATATACTCTCTCAAAAATGGATAATCTTCATATTTTAACTTTTTATTCAAATAATTAATTCACAACCTGTATTGTTGTTTTTCTTGGTCTAGCACATTTTCAAAATGTTTTCGCGACATGAACATCTGTTTGTTTTGCTTGTGGTTATAATACCGATAGAAAGAAGCAAAACAGAGGTATGCAATTCATTTGTTATATATTTTTCAAATGCAAAGATAAAGTAATAATAAAAATATTGATCTTGTTTTAAGGTAGCACACCATATCATCCTTTAAACAAATAAAGTGCCTCACATGTAGCGAAATGACTGTGGCTAATCCCAGTGGGTGGTGTTGAGGCCCAGACAGGTTGCCCCCAAAGATCCCACAAGGACACAATGATTACTCTAAATTAGCCCATTTTCCATATTTGCCATCTCCATCTCATGACACAAATAAATTAATTACTAAAATTGTGCTGCACAGCAACCAATACATTACATTTTGGATGAACTGAAAAAATAGGTATAAGTTTGATTCATTCCTAATGGACAGCTACTGTTGTATTGGCTATTATCATGTTTTGTTGTTGTTGTTGTTGTTGTTTTCATAAAGAAGTCATTCCCCTGGATAAATAGTCAGGTATTGCATATTTTAAAAATCCTTGCAACACACTTGTTGAAAATTGCTGTTTTAAATAGAGTAACTTGACAAGCAGCTGGTAGAAGAGCAAGTCTACCCTCCCTAGTGTCCTTGAACACAGGAGATAAATCTTCCCATAGAAGATGCTCTTCATGCTCAAAGGAGGATGAGAGAGAAACCTTTATCCATTTGAGTTAAGGAATCCAGAGCCAAGAAGTCAGTATAAACAAACCTTGTTATTTTTTTTACTATTTACTACTTACTAGCCTTCTTTCTGTTTAGATTCCTTACTATGAACACCCAGACCTAAATTTCTGTGTTCTGTCAATTCTTCACAAATTTATTGTTTCCGTGTTAAAAATTATAAAAAGAAAGGCTGGTTCCATTCCAGGTCAGGGTACATGCCCGGATTTTGGGCTCTATCCCCAGGAGTGGGTGTGCAGAAGGCAGCCGATTGGTCATTCTCTCTCACCATTGATGTTTCTATCTTTCTCTCCCTCTCTCTTCCTCTCTGAAATCAATTAAAAACATGAATACATTTAAAAAAAAGCAATTGTCTACATGGGAGCATGTTGGCAAGGAATCCAAATCAGAGTACTCTACAACAATTACTTATATTGAGTGATACTATATCAAAAGCATCATTTATGTTTTAAGATAACATTTAGATTTATCTTTGGAATTCCAAGTTAATACTAGTATGTTTAAAATAATAATAAAGATAATCTAGGCATATTGCACTCCTCCTATGATAACAACCTTTAAGTTGCAAAATCTATCATTTAAATACAAATATATACAATAGAGTATTTTAAATCATTTTATAGGCTGCTATTCCATCTGTATACATATATGTTTCATCTCTATAAATACATTTGCTATCTCTGAGGCAACAGTCATAAATGTTCTAATGTATAATCTATGTATGATCTTCCACAAGCTGTTGCTGTGTATGATAAACAAGAGCATAGAAATACTTAATGGAATAATCATGTTTTTCTCTAGAGTATGAGATTACTATAAACTAGAACTATTAAAGAAATCTGTATCCAAGGCCTTTTGATGATCTGTTCTTTCTTCCTATGCTATCCAACCCTCCATCTGAAAGCCACATGCCTGAATAGCATTTAGAACATACTAAACAGCCGAAATTCAACACACCCAGACTAGTGTAGGGTTTTATAGTCAATAGGGGCAGCTGTGGAACAATGTGAATGGGGGCATCTTCTAACAACAACAACAACAACAACAACAACAAAAATAACAGATTGACACTTTGATGGATCATGAGGTAAGAAAATATGTCCAGAATGTAAACTAAGATTTTTCCCAAGTAGACTTCTACTATATAGTATTACATATTATTCTATCACAACAAATCACATGCAGCCCTTACATTATTTAAATTTTCTTTTCCCCAGACACATTAGACATGTGTATTATTTGTCTAAAAGTAATAGAATTTCATGCTCTAGTTTGCTCTACATTGGTAAGAATTGAAATCTCTTAATTGAAAGCATTGTTGTTCTTTTTAAAAAAAACACACGAGATAAATATAGTTGATTACCTCTGTTTTTTCTAATATTAAACTCTAAATAAAGAAATTTTTTTTTAAATGACTTATTTTAACTGGAAAATATCTGGATTCAGTCACGTATGAACTATTTTTTTTCAACCTCACAGTCATATAAAATAAATTCATGTTTACTCAGATGTGATTGGATTTATAAAACTATTCCTGGACCTTATGTCATTTCAGTACTCCAACATTGGGGTGGCAATGGGTTCCTCTTTTTGCTGCGTTTTAATGTCTGATACAAGATTGGGAAGATGCATGAGGACTTGTGATATCAATACATGTAAAGTGAAGTCATGAAAAATAACTGTAAAGAAAATCTGTTCACGCAAAGCACCATGTGCTGAATAACTAACTGCCTTACATGATTAAGGCACAAATTTGTCATAGCAGGAATTTTTTTAATATTTTTTATCTAGTCTAGAAATTTTGTACTACCACACACATGCATATACACACATATAAAACACTAGCGGCCCGGTGTATGACATTTGTGCACTCCGGGGGGGGGGGGGGAGTGTCCCGCAGCCTGGCCTGCACCCTTTAGTAGTCTGGGAGCTCTTGAGGGATGTGTGACTGATGGCTTAGGCCTGCTCTCTACTAAGCCAGGGAGCAGGCCTAAGCCATCAGTCAGACATCCTTAGCACTGCCATGGAGGTGGGACAGGAAAACCAGCCCTCAGTCCAGTCCAGTTTATGGCTGTACACTGACTACCAGGGGGAAGCTCCTGCATTGAGCATCTGTCCCCTGGTGGTCAGTGCACGTCATAGCAACAGGTCATCCCTATATTTGGTTGATTTGCAAATTACGCTTTTATCATATAGGATATTTCATATATATGTACATGTATATTTGGAAATATAGGCACTTAAAAGTGATATATGTCATATACAGAATAATGTGAGTATTGTAATATATATATATATATATATATATATATATATATATATATATATACACACACACACACACACACACACATATAACCTATGGGTTAAATAGTGCCCCCTTCCCAAAATATGAGGAAGAAGAATGTGACCTTATTTGGAAATATGGTCTAGATTGAAGTAGATGGAAATGAAGTTGTTAGTATGAGATGTCAGGGATACTTATAAAAGAATAAATTTGGATACAGGCACAGACACAAGGGTAGAAGACAAAGTTGAAGCCACATGACTTGAGTGATGTCTCCACAAGCCAGAAACAAGGATTTCAGACAAATGCCAAAAGTCAGAAGAGACAAGGAAGGATCCACCCTGAGAGTCATCAGAGAAAACAAGGCCGCTCCTCCATCTTAATTTCAGACTCTGGCCTTTCCAACTATGAGAGAATAAATTTCTGTTGTTTTAAGCCACCATTAAAGTACTTACATAGATTACATTTAGTCCTTGACACTTATTTTTTTTACACCCTTAAGCTCTGATGCCTGTTAATAAAATTTGTAGTGAGCATAAATCTGAAGTTGCCACTTAATATCAGAGATATCTGCATTATGATTTAGAATTATCTCAATACTCTGGAAACATGAGTTCAAACCAATAGTTATCATTCTAATGGGAATCAATGAAGTGTGAAAATGCACAAACTCCCATTGATGTTAAAAACTGTGAGGTGGCTGCTAGTCACAGGTAGGAGGCAACAGGAACATACATTGCTTAAAAGTTGAACAATTTTAAAAGACTACATTAAAAATATTACAATTGTAGGAATATTATTATTTCAGGCTTCATGGACTAATATATAGAAATTAGATGCCCAGTGCATGGATTTGTGCACTGGTGGAGGTGTGGCCTGAGGGAGTGCAACTCATCCTAGTCAGCCAAGTGACTATGGACCCACCCACTGAGCAGCAGCTCTCAAAGCAGGAGCAGTCAACTCATCCCAGTCAGATGAATGGCACTCCCACTGTGGGAGCACATTGACCACCGGGGGGGGGGGGCAGCTCTAATGTTGAGCATCTGCCTCCTGATGGTCAGTGTGCATTATAGTGACTAATTGACCAGTCATTCTGGTTATTCTACCTTTGGTTGCTGGGCAAACATATATATATGGTATCTAATTAGAAATGTCACATTTTAACTGAGATAATAAGATTGCAGTTACCGCTGAAACCAGTTTAGCTCAGTGGGTAGAGTGTCAGCCTGTGGACCGAAGGGTCCTGGGTTTGATTCCAGTCAAGGGCATGTACCTTGGTTGCGGTCTCATCCCCAGCAAGGAGTGTGCAGGAGGCAGCTGGTCGATGTTTCTCTCTCATCGATGTTCCTAACTCTCTATCTCTCTTCCTTCCTCTTTTCCTCTATGTTAATATATATATATATATATATATATATATATATATATATATATATATATTTATAAAGACTGCAGTTACCAGGGGAAAGGCTGTGTATAATAACAAACGATAGAATGAGATAACTGATCTGCATTTTTGTACAAACCTGTCTGCAAACTATCTATAGGATTTAAAACAATTCACTTGTTTTCTTTTTGGTCAGTATCAACAGGGAACTGGTTTCCTGGCATCATTTGGAGCTAAAAATGTGCATTTATTAATCCATTCCTTTAACAAGTACTTGCTGAATACCTATCATGTGCCATGGATTGTTTTATATTATAGGCAGTTGATAACAAGGGGGGAAGCTAATTTTCATTTTGTAGGGAACTTATTTCAATGGATAAAAGGAAATAATGAATAAGTGGTAAGAAAGACAAGGTAATTTATATGATTGTAAAAATAGTATGGGGAAAGAAAAGAATAAACATGGTATAACAGATCACTAATTTGCTTAGCTATTTCATATGAATAGCTCACTAAATATTAGATATCAGCTTGAAAATAAAATGTTAATATAATAAAAATAGTATAATTGAAATTTGAACAGATAATCACTTTGCAGATGGAGACACATTTTATGTGTCCCATAGAGTACAAATGGGACCAGTAGGTGAAAGATAATAGTCATGGTTTTGGATTCAATATAAGATCTTCCTGAAAAAGAAAGAAAGAAAGAACAAGATTATCTGAATGCCATGAATTTTTTGATAAAATTTGTCAGAATATTAATTTGAATTTCAACATTGAACATGGTATACTCTTTCTCTAATACTAAGCATTATTTCAATAACAGATGATATTGGGCCCACACATTTGAATGATAAGCTAAGTACTCTGGGAAAACTCTGAGAAAGGATATCAAACCAATAGAGATTTTTACCTCATTTTCACAACCTGAGAAACTTAATTGCTCCATTTATTTATTTATTTTTAATCTAAAGGTGTTGGTGGAGGGGAGTGTGCTTCCATTGAAGCTATATTTAGTAGTTCAATCAAATTTTTGGGGGAAATAATTAAGAAAAGGTTGGAAGTGAACTGGAGAAGGATAATACTATCTTTTCTAGAATCAAGACTAGGAGGACAGGGGATTTGAGAATGAAGGGTGCTTGAGGAGGGGCAAGAAGAGGACTGAGTGTAATAATTTGAGAGTAGGCACTCTTTTTATTGTCTCTTTGTTATTATGATACATTCTCCCTCCAGAAATGTCAAACTCAGAGATTTTAGGCCATGACAGAAAAAACAAAATCCAGGTAATAATATATCTGCTAAATCCTAATTTTTAGGCTTTTATCCCAAATATTGGTTCAAGATCTTTCCAAAGACCAACTCTGAATATTTGATTGAGAATATTTAAGTTAAAACCGGTTTGGATCAGTGGATAGAGTGTTGGCCTGAGGACTCAAGGGTCCCAGGTTCGATTCCCGTCAAGGGCATGCACCTTGGTTGCAGGCACATCCCCAGTAGGGGGTGTGCAAGAAGCAGCTGGTCAATGGTTTTCTCTCATCAATGTTTTTAACTCTTTATCCCTCTCTCTTCCTCTCTGTAAAAAATCAATAAAATATATTTTAAAATATTTAAAAAGATAACTTCTCACATTAAATTTTGAAATTACTGTATTTTGACGTAGCTATATCTTATTTTTAGACCAAGACTGCTAAGTTGTATTTTTGCTTCAATGTCTGCATGCCAGGGAGGTAATTTCTTATTCTTTCATCAGCTCAGTAACCCATTCATAAATGGATATAATATTTAAAATAGGCTCCAAGGGCCATGTTAAATTAATACATTTTACATGGTACACTAAGATTTTTGCTTGCTGCCTCATTTAAGAAAAAAATAATCTTAGCCTATGAATATCTTAATGAGATAATGGAATTATTCAAGAAAGTTTAAGTGCCAGCTCTGTGCCAATGAGTTTCAGAACTAAGTAGATATCTGAATTTGGCCCAAGACATTTAAAACCAAAGATCTTCAATATTCTATGGGTCTTAATTTGTTTATGAACAGTGTAGTGTGGCTGATATGAGCAGAGAGATATTCTTTCTTGGTTTCCTGAGGAAAACCATGCTCATGTACATCTTTATACTGACAGAGTGTGCACATCAATAAAAAACTCACAAACAACAACAGCAACAAAAACGGAGAAGAAAAATGTTTGCTGCATTATATATGTGCACAATGTAGTTTGGTAGGAAAGCCGTAGAATGTGGAAGCATACAGGATGATGACTGACTCATGCCCACGTCAAACAGGTGGATATATATTAGACATAAACCTATATCAAGAAGCAATGCGGTTTTATGAACAACAACACTATACAAACTGTAAGACTGCAATTAAAGAGAATGACAATAACATTGGCCATCCTAGTAGGGTTAGGGTTTTCTTTCTCTTTTTTTATATATTACTTTGGAAAATCTGCTTAGACAAAGGAGGCATGTTCCATATTTTTCCAAATGCATTTAACAAAAGGAGAAAGGACAAATGCCACTGCGATGGCAACATAGAAGACTCCTGAATTTCCTTCCTGTGAACACACAGACTATAAGGCTACACACAGAACAATCCCCTCAAACAAAAATCCAGAAACTAGACTTGACTGACTCCTACATCCCAGGTAACTGAGAAAATACTGTGAAACAGGTGGGCAAGGCTGAGACTCAGGCTGGCTGTAAATCCCACCCTCAGATCAACGCCTTACAATTGGGAGGTAACCCCCCAACTCCCAGCTTCTAATGAGTTTGGGCCACACATATAGCAAGCACTTCAACATTCAAGGTCGCCACCTAGTGGACGGGTCCCCAAAGCACCCATCTCAGATTACCAATAGGATTTGCATTCAAGATTCTCACAGGACTATAGCAAACAAAGGAGCACTTGTTAAACAGGAGGATTCAGGAGCATGCCCTCCCCCCATTTCCCTCAGTCTCAGTGCAGAAGGAGCAGAGAGCAATGCCACCTCCCAGGTTTTCCCTGGGGGTGGGATGTGATGAATACCTTACCAGCTGGTGCTACCATTGGGTGCCAACGGGAATCCTCCCTGAAGCTCAAAAGAGCGGGTGGACCCTCCCTCACATCCTCCCTATGACTTGCTCCAACAATAAAACAAAACCTCCAGCTTCCCCCTAGAAGGATCTCGCCCACACATCTAATGCCCCATCATGCACAGTTGTCACCCGAAGAATGGACCTCCCAAATCACCTGTCTCTGAGAAGCAATGGGGCTCAGGTTCAAGAGTCACACAGAACAATAGCAAACGAAACAAGAAGTTTTGGCCACAAACAGGGCTCCATGCACAGGGCCCAAAGGCTATCTCCCAGTTTCTCTGGAAGGAATTCACTGCCTACTTCCCCAGGGGCTGCCAGTGGTCCCAGTTCTTCTGTAATCAGCTTTCACACAGCACCTGACTAGGCTCCTCTTGGGAATCTGAAGGAGCTGGTGGTAGCACACCCTTGGTCTCTCCCCCCAGATTTCTCCAACCGCAATACCAAGTATCTGGGTTCTCCTTGGAATGAACTTGTTCACAAAGGTAGCCTCCCAACATTCATGACTGCCACCAGAGGGATTGGCTCCCAAACCACCTGCTGATGGAAGCCAATGTTCAGCAATCACAGGTTCCCAGGACCACAGTTCCCAGGACCACCCACACACCATGTGTATGACCAGGCTGGTGTGTGGATGGTCCTTCCAGCAGAGACTGCACTGTATCTCAGCAGCTCATGATGCCGGTGATCATTCACTAAGACAGCCCATTCTCTGCCCACCCCTCTTGTGTAGTACACAGAACTGGTGTTTTTAACATTATTTTCTAAAAATATATTTTAGCCCTAAGCGGTTTGGCTCAGTGGATAGGGCATCAGCCTGCAGACTCAAGAGTCCCAGGTTCAATTCTGGTTAAGGACATGTACCTTGGTTGTGGGCACATCCCCAGTGGGGAGTGTGCAGGAAGTAGCTGATTGATGTTTCTCTCTCATCGATGTCTCTGACTCTCTATCCCCCTCCCTTCCTCTCTGTAAGTAATCCATAAAATATATTTTAAAAATATATATTTTATTGGTTTCAGAGAGAAGGCAGAGGGAGAGAGAGATAGAAACATTAACGATGAAAGAGAATCATTGATTGACTACCTTCTGCATGCCTCATGTGCCCTTGACTGGAATTGAACCTGAAACCCTTCAGTCCACAGGCCTATGTTCTATCCACTGAGCCAAACTAGCTAGGGCTGGAAATTGCCTATTTTACCTTTTTTTCTCTCTCAAGGAGTAATCTGAGAGTGGGAACCACCTGCACTGAGGTTTGCAACTGCAGGTTGGAAGTGGGGTAGTAAGGAGTGTGGAAAAATATTTGTTTTTCAGAGTTGTTATCTCTCTGGCTCATTCATAAACTTCTCAGAACATTCCAGACCAAATCTATTGGATCTTTAAGGTAGAATAAATAATAATACTAATAATACTACTAATAATAATGGTATCTAAGAGAAAGAAAAGTAAGTTACCAACACATGATGGTTAAGGTATAATCAAACTGAGTACTGTGATGGTAGGAAAGCACAAATCCATAAAAATTGTGCAATAATGAACAACAGTGCAAATGGTTGCCCTGCATCAATATGGGAATTAAACATGATTTTTAAAACTATTTGTTTTATTTGCCTGAAATACCTCTGAAAGTTTCTCATTAATGAGACTCACTGTGATCTTGGTATAGATTAATTTCTCTAAATATCTTCCAGCACTTTAAAAGATGTTAAAAATGAATAGAAAAAGGTAAGGTAAATACATCATAGCCTATTTTTGCATTAATGCTAGGAGGGTTTTAACTTGGGATTTAATGTGTAATTCTTCATTTTAATGCACCAATATTATTTTTTGAGGAGATCATTTTAGAGTTCTCATTGGAACATTAACTTTCATAGAGTTCTATATTATCACATTTGTTAGCAGGAAATTCAGCCCAATGTAGCTTGGAAATAGTGATTACTTTCTGACTGGAAATAAGGGTGGTTGTATTTAGAAACGACTCCTTCCCCATAGTGATTCTTTACATTGGCAACCCCAATTATAAACTGAAACCTGGTGCCTTGTTTTCTCTAAGAAAGTTATATAGACTTAATAAACTTTGATAGTGAATTTGATTAAGTTATCATTTTTCTTTTAGGTAAATGTAGATTCATCCATTGATTCCATTAAAAGAAATATTTTTTCCCCAAGTTTGTGTACACATTTCTACTTACATGCCCAGACACACACCAGGTAAACTTATTTTTGGACAAATAAAAGTGAAATGAGCTGAAACCAGTTTGGCTCAGTGGGTAGAGCTTCGGCCTGCAGACTCAAGGGTCCCGGGTTCTATTCTGGTCAAGGGCAGGTACCTTGGTTGCCTGCACATCTCCAGTAGGGGGTGTGCAAGAGGCAGCTGATCGATGATTCTTTCTCATTGATGTTTCTAACTCTCTATCCCTCTCTCTTCCTCTCTGTAAAAAATCAATAAAATATATTTAAAAAAATAAAAAAGTGAAATGATTAGCTCGTTGATGAGGAGATATTGAAATATTTAAAGCATCGTAAGGAGAGAAGCTTTAAATTGGAGGTCCAATATTTTTGTTTGTAATCTCTCCCTCGTTATATGATAGGCTATTTAGGGTAAAAAAAATTCTGAATTTATGTAATTATCCCTTGGTTTCTCCTGCACCTAACACAATGGGATGTGTACTGATGGTTTTTCAGCAATAGAATTATGATTGAAATTATTGAGCTAATTTAGCAAACAGGACTTTTCCGTGAAAATTAGGAATGGCACATCCTAAATGCTCACATTGTGATGTGTCATAGAGACTTTTAGTATTACTACCAATGGGTTGAATTCTGTATTAAAGAAATCTAGTTATTCCAAAATGCTTAGAAAGGCTGACAATATTCCACAACTTATACATACATGAGTTGTAGAAAAGCACTCAAACATTTTCATGTACTAGTAGACATAGTGCATAATTTTTGTGGAAAATGTATCAGTATTCCCAGAAGAGTGGTGTATATCATTGAAGGATTTTTAACATACTTATTTTGCATTGCTATGCATATTAAAGGGTAACCATGTAGAACAGTAATCAATAGTATGGTGGCATTCTTGTTTTTAATTCATGCCAGGATGCCTGGAGATGTTTTTTATTTAATATTGTACGGAAGTTAATAATGGATGATAGGCATAAATATGCTCATCTGGGGATTCTACTGAGCTAGGACTTGCATTTCAACATGATCAGGCAGCTTAACTTTACAAAATACTTCACAAAACATTCCTCTAAGAATGCTGCGTGGAAAAACCTCTTATTCTTCTCAACCACCCTCTTGTAGGAACTGGGACATGACAAACACAAAAGA
Source organism: Vespertilio murinus (assembly GCA_963924515.1). Classification (NCBI taxonomy): domain Eukaryota; kingdom Metazoa; phylum Chordata; class Mammalia; order Chiroptera; family Vespertilionidae; genus Vespertilio; species Vespertilio murinus. Next base: position 188,361,037 of record OZ004706.1, on the reverse strand, counting down.
ATCCAGGGAAAATGGTCTGCCTTTAGCTCCTCCTTTTCCTTATTTCCCCATGTCATTTCTTTTAAATCACAAAGCTTGTATTCTTTATGCCACGGCGATTTTTTGCATTTTTTCAAAATCAGTAAATAAAGAACAATTATGGAAAGTAATAAATATGAAAATAACCGGGTTTAAACAACTTTAATGAAATACACATAAGCATGACTCATGGAATGAATGGGTCAGCTCAAGGTCTGTCAGAGCCAGTCAGCTTTGTAGATTACCACATGGTCTGCATCTTTAAAATATTGATCAGCACCTACCACTTAATGTTTCATCTCAAAACACCCTTCAGAGTTGGTGGGAAAGTGAGAGACAATTAAAGATAAATTGAAATCTTGGTAAAGCATGACTATAAACTATGCAAGATGTATGTATGTAAATGAAGTTAATGGTTAAGAGAGGTGATGTCATGAAAAAACCCTTCTAGTAGAAAAACAAATATTAGAATTGATTTGTAGCTCATAGACAAATGGATGGCTATAGATTAAACTTCCTAAAGTTTTCACATCAAATAGACTTAATTAGTATATTATGTTTTTATAATAAATATACACACATATAGATAAATAAATATGAATATACCCATATATATATAGAAACACACACACAGTATGTATCTAATTTTAGCATTCAGTTGTTCCCTAAACTTCAGTTTTGAGCCAACTTAAATGGCTGAGCATGAAAGACTGGACTTTATATTAGAGAACCGGACAGAATGTTAATTATCCTGCTGTTATTTCAGTGCCTCCATAGTTAACTATTTCACATTCTAATATAACAGGAACAACCGTGACTTGTGACCTTCAGCTAACATATTTTTATTAACTCCTTCTACAGTTGTTTTTAAATATATTTGGTGTAGATTTTGACATCTTGTTTTGCCTGACTCTCTTTGTATACCCAATTTTGATTTGCACAAATGCATGAGAAACAATATATTTGTTATAATACTTCCTTATTCCTTCTTTCCCCATTAGGGCATGCATTTTTAGTTAACTGAATGTGTTGTGCTTTTACTCAGAGAGTTGATACCTTTACATAGGAGTCTCAAAGAAATCCAATTGGTTGTGTCTATATCATCTGATGACAACTTGGAAGTTTCTGAAATAGTCAGCTACTTTGAGATGATTTTCCATAATACTATAATTTTTAGCATGTTTAATAGTATACGATTAAACTAATTAAAGTAATAACTAAATATAATAGTCCTTCTTATCTGTGATTTTGCTTTAAGCAATTTGTTACCCATGTCAACAGCAGTCCAAAAATATTAAGTGGAAAAATTCTAGAAATAAACAATTCATAAATGTTAAATTGTGCATCATTCTGAGTAGCATGATGAAATCTTGCATTGTCCCATTCAGCCCACCTTGACATGTCCATGCTTTATACAGGTGGACAACCACAATAAAGTGAATATTGTTATAAAGTGAGTCATGCAATTTTTTTTTGTTTTCCCAGTGCATATAAATAAAAAATTATCTTGTACTATTCTGTAGTATATTAAGTATATAATAGTATTATGTAAAAAATATACTTTATTAAGTTAAAAGTGCTTTATTGCTAAAAATACTTTCTATCTATGCATTGTTAGCTCATTAACACCACCCCATGCACACACAACTCTGACTTTTCCATCTCATCATTCAGTCATATTCCTCTTACTTTGAGAACCATGTCTACATTTTTTCCTTGAATTAATTTAATGCTTAGAGTCTATGATTTTTATCTCTCCTCCATTTCTAGTCCCATCCAAGCCAAACAAATCCAAAGGTCATGTTTGAAGCTCTTTCCTTCATATTTATTTGCTGCTGAAAAGCATAAAATAAATCACACTTATAAAATTCCAACATAGTAAAGTCAAATGTCACCTCCTCCAAGACTCCTTCACACTGTCAAATTTTCCCCTGCTTTGTGTCATTTCACTGAGGTGACATCATGAATCTGTGTGGCAGGGGCTTGAATTACAGTGTCATCATGTATCAGTCATGAAACCCTGAACATGTTTCTTTATTCTCCGTGTCTCAGGTATTTCCTTTTACATATGGGCTGGGATGATAGTTAACCCCTTACCCAATTCAGAAATCCCAACTCAGGTAACTCAGGTGGCTGCAAATTCAACCTGACCTAAGCACATTTTTAAAATATATATTTTATTGATTTTTTTTACAGAGAGGAAGGGAGAGGGATAGAGAGCTAGAAACATGGATGAGAGAGAAACATTGATCAGGTGCCTCCTGCACACTCCCTATTGGGTATATACCCGCAACCAAGGTACATGCCCTTGACTGGAATCGAACCTGGGACCCTTGAGTCCACAAGCCCACACTCTATCCACTGAGTCAAATCTGCTAGGGAAGACCTAAGCACTTTTAGAAGCAAAAGCTGACTTGATCTTAGAATCGTTATCAAATTTAATGTGAATATTTATGTGTCCCTACAGAAATCCCATTGTATTTTATTACAGGTTGCTCGCCCAGTCCTCCTGAACATATTAAAAAATAGTGGCATGTACACACTATATTTAGAAATCAAGGAATTGCAGCCATAACAATTAAGTAGTAAAGTCCCAGCTGAGCCTAATTGTGTATATATAGTATAAATCTTCTATTCTCCCCTGCCCAGCATTTTCCAGAACTTTTACTTTAAATTAAAAATGAATGCCTAGATTAAGTATCACTGTCTTCCTAAATATACCCTAATAACAGACTTGATGGAAAGCAAATCTAATATACCCCTAAGGAAATTTAACCTGAGGTTCTTTGTTTATTTAAGGACAAATACAGCATATGGGAAATGATATAGTTCATCCAAAAGGTTTTTCAACTAAGAGTGGGGGAAAGTGAGTAGATGTAGGTACATTGGAAAAAACATGAAGAAGATCCAAGCTGAGGTTAAGCTTAAAAAGCATCCTCCCTTCCAATGTGGACCATAAATTTTACTGCAGTGCTGATTAAACCTTCCTTTTATAAGCTCTCCTCAAATGGTATTTCATGTCATATTAAATGTTTCCTTTTTGTAGGACTCAGATGGAACTTTTATAGAGCCGATCCAAGCTACCTCCTGTCAGTCAATCCATTAGTGGGGTATAGGGGAAGTCTAAAGCAGCTCGCAACTATCCAGGAATATCCACACAGCATATGGCATCTTAAAAGCCTGGGGACTGTGTGGCAGTTGTACAGTCAGCCTCTTCATCCAACGAATTGAGGGTTTAGCTCCATAAATAGAGAATCTAAAAGCAGAGGCAGATAGATGGAGTGGGGAAAAAATGAAACAGAACAACCTATGTGCCCGCCCCCCCCCCCCCCCCCAGCACTCACAATTGAAAGTGCCTAGCATAAGGCAAACTCAAATATACTTAGAGGAGAAACACACACACACACACACACACAACAACAACAACAATATATAGCAGGCATATTCATCTGCTCAGGCTGCCATAACAAAATACCACAGACTTGATGGCCTAAACAACAAAATGTTATTTTCTTACAGTTCTGGAGGCTGGAAGTACAAGTTCAAGGTGCCATCTGTATTGGTTTCTGTGTGTGCAGTGAGAGGGGGAACTCTAGTGTCCCTTTCCATTCTTATAATGATCCCAGTCCTATTGAATTAAGGCCGCATCCTCAAACCCTCATTTAACCTCTATTATCTCCTACTGATCCATACTGGGGCTTAGGGCTTCAACATAAAAAAAAAAAAGTTTTTTTAGGGGTGGGAATGGGAATGGAGACTGGGAGAAAGACACAAGTCCTTACATCTGGAAGAGATATCCTACAGGACATTCGTACTAGAGGCTCGATGCACGAAGATTTGTGCAAGAATGGGCCTTCCTTCCCCTGGGTACCAGCACCACCTTTGCTCCGGCCCAGAGATGCCTTTCTGCCTTCCCACACTGCCCAGAGTTCCGAAGTGGCTGGGGCAGTGATGATACAAGTGGCCTGCACCACCCCGATCTGGCCTGCACCTGTGTATGCAAATCAACCCAACATCTTTGTTGGTTAATTTGCATACTCACTCCTGATTGGCTGGTGGGTGTCACGGAGGTTCAGTCAATTTGCATCTTACTTTTATTAGTGTAGATTCATTTCAGAGAAGAAGATAGAGGGAGAAAAAGAGAGATAGAAACATCAATCATGAGAGAGAATCATTGATCGGCTCCCTGCTGCATGCCCCCTTATTAGGATTTAAGCCCACAATCTGGGCATGTTCTTTTGACTAGAATCAAATCCAGAACCCTTCAGTCCCTAGGATGATGCTCTATCCACTGAGCCAAACCAGCTAGGGCTCTGGCTGTTCCTGAATTCTATTCTTTTATAATGAAGTGACAATCTAGTAAGTAAAATGTTTTCTGAGCTTTGTTCGTCACCTAATATATTAATAGAACACAAGAAAGAGTGTGGAAATCTCGAATCTGATGCCAGTTTTTCAGAAGCACACGTAACAATCTGAGCTTACAACTGGTGTCTGAATTGATCCTTAATCTGTAGGATCCAATGCTATATCCAGGTACATAACATGATCATTGAGTTGAATTGTGGGATGACCAGCTTAGGGAGTTGGTTGGTGGTGTTGGAAACATATCCACACATTGGAATGTGTGCAGAGAATTAATGAGGTACCCTGTTCTCTTTTCTTTCCTGTGGACTGGTGTTAGCATATGACTAGCATTCTCAGCGATGCAGAATGAGATCATGGCTACCTATGTGATGGCGAATCAGCAAGGTGTACCCTTGACTAAACCTGTGGAGCAATGCTGAAATACCAACTTATTTTTTTATAAACAACTAAATTTTTTACAACCATTTAGCCTCAATTTTACCTTATATACTCAGTAAAATGCATTTCCATTTGATTCCAAATATCCAAGTGTTTGCATATGGTTAATAAATTATACCTTTATCTTTATGGTTTAATTTTGTGAGTCCAACATAAGATGAAATGCAAACTTTAAAAAAAATATGAATCTAAAAATTAAGCCCATGGAAATACACACACACACACACACACACACACTCACACACATTAAAACAAATAAATCTTAATTATTTTTGTTCACATAAACAATGTCTTAACTTCATTGAATATGGCCAATGACAATTTTCTCTTTAGATTCTACCTGTAAAACAACTTTAGTTTTCATAGTCATGAGGCATGGTCTCTAACAGAGATCTCCATGGAGTGGAAGAAGATAGATTTATATGTTGACTTTTAAAATAGATGTTCCAAATTAAGTTTCAAAAGCATCTACTCTTCATGAGGCATCTGAAAATAAGTGCATACAAAAATAAAAAGTTTGGAACTCTCCAGAGGTATTACATCAACTCATATTCACTATCTTCATTTTCATGTTCACATGAAATTCCTGATAATAGCCCCAGCAACAAAATCTTCTGCAATTACTCATAGACAACAGTGATATATGAATGCTAAAATGTGGTCAAGCTAGACTTAATAAAACATTGAATCTCAAAACCTATGTTGGTTAAAAAAGGCATTAGCTTGCAAAGGATAGTATTTCTGTGACATTAATTTTCTAGTGAATGGTAATTCCCACAATTCTCATCCAAATGAATAAATTTGTTCATTAGCACAAAAATTATAATTCATATATAATGTTTATCTAGGTTGGTGCTCAATTTATATGTGCAGTCATGGTGTATTTTTAAATTTTATTTAACAGTTGCAGGAATCCAGGTTTTCTATAAGCCTAAAATAATTGAACACGCCCTAATAAGTTTGGTTCAGTGGATAGAGTGTCAGCCTGTGGACTGAAGGTTCCCAGCTCTATTCTGGTCAAGGGCATGTACCTTGGTTGCAGGCATATTCCCAGTAGGGGGTGTGCAGGAGGCAGCTGATCAATGTTTCTCTGTCATCGATGTTTCTAACTCTCTGTCCTTCTCCCTTCCTCTCTTTAAAAAAATCAATAAAATATATTTAAAAAGGAATTAAACATGAAAGTCATAAGAATAATTTATCATCACTTCTATTGAAGCAATAATAACCAATGCAGTATCTAAAAAATAAAATGATTTTGAGTCAAATATCAAAATTATGTCTCACATAAGCACTAATCCTTGGGAAATGAAGTGATCAGGTTGCTTGGCGACACCTACATACATCTTGCCACATTTCTTTTGCTCTTCTTGAGTTCTACTCTGTCAAGAATAATGCATAATGATCAGTTCATTACTCTGGCCACAAAGCAGGGGTTAGTGACACTCTAGTCCCCAAAAATCTTAGGGCAAATTGAAGCTTTAATAACTCTAGAATTATAAGTACTACAATATTAAACAAAATTGAAAGTTGATATTTAATTTTATTGAATATTAATTTAATTCAAAAAATATTAATCCTTGCCCAAGGATATTTTCCCATTTATTTATTTATTATTTATTTAATTTTTAGAGAGAGTGGAAGAGAAAGGGTAAGAAAGAGAGAAATATTGATGTGAGAGGGACACATCGATTGGTTGACTCCTGTGAGTGTACTGACTAGGGCCCGGAATGGGGAGGAACCTAAAAATGAGGTACATGCCCTTGACTGGAATTGAACCTGAGACCTTTTGGTCCACAGGCCAACATTCTATCCACTGGGCCAAATCAGCTTGGGCTAGTTTTATAAAAATTTAATAACAAAGCCCTATTATTTATTTTGGTCCTTCAGATTGAATATAGTTAATATTGACTAAAAGATACAATGTTTTAAAAGTACATATTTCAAAATCTAAAACTGTTCTTGCCTTTCATGAGCTATAGACCTGGTTTCAGATCCTTATTCGGAAACTACTTGTGGCAATTTATACATGCAATGGTACCTGAAACTTTGTAGTTGCTGCTTAACTCTAGGCATTACACTTGTTTTTGTGTGTGTTTGTTTTATTTAAAATACATTAAATGGTTAAGACAACTAAGGACAAAATAGTAATAATAAGTGGAAGTACAATGATATATATTATTCAATAATATGAGCTTTGTAATTATAGACCCCACTAATTTGTTTAAGCTCAGTCCATCTTTAGATATACAAAATAATACTGAGGCAGTCAGTTTAACTTCTGTACTTTTCAGCATGGCTGAATATAGTACAGCAAGGTAATTACCATCCTGGTTTGGGGTTCAGGAAGAACTGAATCACATTATTTAATCCAATACTTAATAACTTTGTGTTCATAGGCAAGTTTCATATATATATATATATTATTAATTTATATATATTAATTAAATATATTAATTATTGATTTTTTTTTGCAGAGAAGGGAGAAGGACAGAGAGTTAGAAACATCGATGAGAGAGAAACATCAACCAGCTTCTTCCTGCACATCCGCTACTGGGGATGTGCACACAACCAATGTACATGCCCTTGACCTTCAGTCTGCAGGTCAATGCTCTATCCACTGAGGGCGTGTTTATAAAATGCTAAGCACAGAGCCTGGTGCGCAAAGGAAGTTCTCAGCATAGAGTTTCCATAAACCAGATGGAGTTCCATGCATTCATCAGTTTCCTTTGCCATTTAGAGATGTGAGAATCAATGGTAATATTGGAGTTCATGAAACTCCAATGTTGTAGGTGAGGAAACTGAGGATTGGAGAGGTCAGTTAACTTGTTCATAGTCACACAGCTTGTAAGGGGCCCTTAGATAAAAGCCTGAAAAATCAAGCATAGCCATCCTGGCAATGACTGATGGCTCGAAAAGTGGGTAAAGGCTTCTTCTCAATTTGTTTCGATGAGCTCATTGACCAGAAACCGACCACACAGCGGTAGTAAACCAGATTTCGAGAAGCATGGATTGCTCAACTTTTTCCCAGAGTCATTTTTGATTTTGGGGGCAGGGCAGTAGAAGGTAAGATGATTTTTCATAAACATGTCTAAAATATTACTGAGGAGGGCTTACTATTTTCCAGGCCTATGCATGTGTGAAGTTTCTTAATTTTTATCCTGTTTTCTTCTCTTTTTTCACTTCCAAGTCAAAGCCCTATATTCAGTTATTGATGTGTAAACATTTGCATAAAGTAGAGGGGATTTAAGTTAAAATATAAAAATGTATCCCCTTCTTCTGTCCTTTTTGCAACAGGTTTCTATGAGCTAGGTAATTATTTCTTGGGGGTGGGTCTTTAGTACATTGTGAGATGTTTAGTAATATCTCTGGCCTCCACCCACTGGATGCCACCAGTACTGACTCAATTGTGACAACAATCAAAAATAAAAATGTCTCTAAAAACATGTTGGGCCTTGCCAGTGTTGCTCAGTGGTTGGGCATTGACTTGTGAACCAGGAGGTCATAATTCGATTCATAGTCAGGGCACATGCTTGGATTACAGACTCCTTCCCCAGTGTCGGGTGTGCAGGAGGCAGCCAATCAATTATTCTCTCTCATCACTGATGCTTCTATGTCTCTCCCTCTCTGAAATCAATAAAAGTATATATTTTTTAAATGTTGGCAAATGTCCCTGGGAAACAATATGGTGAACAAACACTTTACAATGTGAATTAATACATAATCCTAGAGTGACTTTCAAAGTTTGGTGTGTGTCAGAATGATCAGTAAGATGTCTGGCTCCTATCTGGGCCCCACATGGAGAGCTTCTGATTGTGTAGGTTTGATATGGGTCCAGACAGCCACTTTTATCCTAACCCCCAGGTGATCTGGGTACACACGAATGACAGAAATGCCACCACAGGGAAGAGAGAGAACATACGGCTCTGCTATTAGAGAAACACCAAAATAGACTCTCAGCAGAAAAGGTATCACAGGAAGTCTGGCTCAGTTACCCCATGTTCTCAAGGACGCCTGAGCCAGGGACATATTTGTGTCACTAAAATCTGGGAACCTTTGACATATGTATATATATACATACATGAATGAAGGCAGAGGAAAAGAAGCATAGAACTCATTCACTCCCTGGAAACACATTTCATGATGAACCCCATATTATGACACTGAATCTCTGTTTTGGAAATAAGGGTTATGATGGATCCGCCAAGGTTTTCCATTAGGCAAAATGACCTAGCAGTCAAGAGCTTGACACTGTATTTGATGCTAGGCTCTACCAGTTATTGGCTTTATAACTTTACACAAATTACTTGATCTCTTTTTATACATCAGTTTTCCTATTTATAAGATAAGAATAATTACAGTTATCTGTAGTAGGCAGAATAATGCCTCCCAAAAGATGTTGATATCTGAACTGCCCCAAATATGCCACTTCACATGTCGACTTGATCCTCAGTAGGAGGCATGTAGGAGGCAGCAGATCCATGTTTCTCTCTCACATCAATGTTTCTGTCTCTCCCTCTCTATTCCCCTCTTTCTAAAATCCATAAAGACATACATACATCAAACCAAAAACACACACCTCATTTCAGATTTCTCATCTCCAGAACAATAAGGGAATGTTTTTGTATTGTTTTAGGCCATTAAAATCATGCTAATTTGTTACAGCAGCAACAGCAAACATACATTATCTCACTGCGTTGTTATGAGGATGAAGTTTATACCTATAAGCATTTAGAAGCCTATCACACAGGAAGTATCAATATGTTGTCTCTCTCTTATCATCCACATGTATTGTATGCCTCTAAATAAGAACTTTGTTTAAAATAATCTATCATTATCTTATTCCATAATGGTTTCTCAACAGACATATGGATGACTTGTGTGGAGGAACAAATGAAGTCCACATGTCACTGCCCTACGTGATCCAGTTGCGCTGGAGCATCTAAGATTTAAACGACTACTTTGATCCAAATTGGGTAAAGCTGCATGCAGATAAAGCTTTCCTGTGAGAAAGTAGGATGCCGTCATATAAGTTGGAGTTATAAAAACACACATCACCAAAAGTCTAAATTTATTCAAGAAAGCTACAATTTATAATGTTGGGTGCCTAAATCCAAATTATAAGATTAAGTTCTATAAGTATATTCTTATCCTTCTTGCTTAAAAATATAACTAGTTAGAATTTATTTCTTGAGAACCTTTATTTTGTAAAATTCATATCATATTTGGCCTTTTAAAAATAAAGGTAACCATGTAAATAAATGACACACATTCTAAATAGAAAACAAACAAAAAAAGAACGTTTTAATACAAAGGTAGCCTCTTGAACTATGACGGTGAAATTATAGACCTTTCTAGTTTCAAAAAAACAAACAAACAAACAACAATAACAACAACAACAACAACAACAACAACAAAACACAAAACACACACTTTGCCCAAACAGTGTTGCTCAGTGGTTGAGCATCAACTTATGAACCAGAAGGTCACAGTTCTATTCCTGACCAGCTCACATGCCCTGGTTGTAGGCTCTATCCCCAGTGAAGGAGATGCAGGAGTCAGCTGGTAAATGATTCTCTCCCATAGTCCCATTTTTTAGATAAGAAAATGGAAGCAAAGAAAATTTAATGATTTTCCTCCTGCCATCTCCTCACTCAATAGCAGCAAAAAAGTTTATACATCAGATTTATAGATTCCTAATTCACCATTTTTAGAACAGTTGGTAACATTGGTTAGATTTTCAGGGCAAAGAGAATGATTACATGCATGAATTAGGGCATGGAAATATATATATATAGAGAGAAATATATATGTAACTAGTGACCCGGTGCATGAAATTTGGGCATATTAAAAGAGAATTAATTAGAGGAAATATTTTAATATTGCTATTTGCCCTTTTTCTATAATAGAAGTGTTAGAGATGAAAGAAAATTAGTAAAATGTACATGAAAATATCCCTCCTGTCAGAGTTTGGGGTGAGCCGCCGGACCAAGAGTCAAGTCCCCTCCCACCACCTGCACACATTTTGAAAATGCGGAAGACCCAGACCCGGTGGCCCCACCCCTATTGGGTGAGACCCAGACCTGGCCATCTCCAACTCCGTCAAGCCCATCCAGGCAAGGGTTCAAGCCTCAGGTCACCTGTCAAGGAGAGCAGCCTCAGGTTCCCGAGCATAGCACTGGAGTTGGGGGCACAGTCTGATGTTCCCATCAAGCCCTGCAGTGCAGGGGGGCACAACCTGAGGTCTCCTGGCCTGGCACTGGGGTGGGGAGCTTTGCCTGAGGTCCCTTGCCCTGGCCAGGTGCCATGCAACCTCAGATCCCTGCTGTTCGGTCATGATGTTATGGCATCCCAGCTAATTTGCATACCCCTCTATTATATAGATAGATGGAGCCTTAGCAGCATAGTCAACATAGTTCCCAGCCTCAAAGGACAGAACAAGAGGAGACTGTTAAAGTCACCAGGATGCTGCTCAGCATTGTGTGTGATGAGAGCCTGCGTGTGGCTGACCCCACACCCTGCCCCACCCGTGTCCTTCTCACGGGGAATTGCTGCTGAGGGTTTCCGGTGCCATTCATTATGAGCTCCACATTTCCCCAGCCCGAGCCTGAGAGAGCACTGCTATGATGCTTGCTGCTCAGCCCATGGCTTGTCATCTCTGGGTTGGGTCTGTCCCCTGGACAATCCATTGTGGCTCTGGCAATAGGTGACCCCTGTCATCAGTGTCCTTGTTCTGTTAGAACTTTAATGAGGGCAACTCCCCAAGGGTGAAGCTGTGTGGGTCCACAGTGCCTGTGTGTGGCCGGATGAAAGCAAACTGACCTCACTCTGTCCAGACCTTTAGTGCATGGCACGCTGCCCTTGATGTGTGTATGGTACATGGATCCTTTCATCCTCACATCAAGGGAAAAGGAGGGAGATCTTATTCTGCTGTAGAAAATGCATTATTTGTCATTGGAAACATGATGAAGCTGTGTTTTCAACATTTTATACAGATACGGTCTAACAATAGAATCAAAATACTGTTAATATGCCATAAGGATGTAAAACGTAATGCATAACCTTCCTGGGTTTTTAATAACGATGTCTTGTCTGCTGCTGGTAATTATCAACTAAAGGGAAGCCCTTATTTAACCTTATTAATGTAGTCTTGGAGACAAAGGGTCACCTATGCCCTCCAATCTACTATTTGTTAGTTCACACCCTCACATTTTTAAAGCATACATCAAATGGAAATGTGATCTTCCTTTTTTGGTTGTTGTTCCTACTGGTTCAATCATAACATTGCGCATCAGATGGATTTTTCATTTTTGAAGAGAAAAATTAAATATGCATTGAGAAAATTTTTTGTTTTTTTTCATTTAGGAAGGCTTACTCAATACACTGCCATGATTTTTCACCGGATGAAAGACAAAGCTTTAGCCAATCAAACACAGACACCCACATCAGGTGAGGGCAATTCAGAGCTTGCCCCTCCTCATCTGATCAATGGTTATCCATTGGGTGCCAATACCTGCTTTGGGAAACTCTGCTGACAGCTATCTTTTTCCCTCTTGGATATCTTAATTCATTTCATGGCCTTCCTTGTCCAAACAAGAATTCCCCTTTGGTTTTCCCTGTTCCTCAAGGGACACACCTTTGCCATCATCTGTAGATTTCAGAATAAAATCTTTAGCCACGGGGCTAACCACTGACTGCACCATGTGAGTACCATTGCTCTTCGCCTCATTCTTAACATTTTCCTGTAATAGTTGGTTCATTTTAAATTTTACATAATAGAGAAAAGCAAATGTACTTTGGTTTTCACTAAGGTGATCCTTAGCATGCTTCCCCTGTTTTCTGAGGTTTTGAGTTTTCCAACAAAAAATGAAGTATCTTTAACCTAACGCATACTTCAATCTTATAAAATCATACGTGATCAAAGCATACTTTGATACTGAGTTATAGGTATATATGCTGACACTTTTGAGTTTTCCTTTATTACATCAGAGGCACTGCTGTTCAGTGATTTAAGGATAAACTCTGTGTCAAAGGCCTGTGATTATATACTTCCTTTGATGGTGTACTAGCTGCATGACCTTCAGCAAGTTGCTTAAGACTTCAGAGATTATATTTGTATCACAGAGGTAATGTCTACAGTTTAAATGAGCAAATATTACACTTCAAGCAAAAGCACACATATAACCCTAACTAAGTGAATATTGGTTTAAGTAAAGTTGGCTTCAGGAAAGTTTGCTTAAGTGGGAGCTGTAGGTCTATGAAGATTGGGTGCAAAATAATAAGTTGGAATCTCCTGTTATAGTTCTCAGTGTTTCAGAATCTAATTCAGAGGGAATATTTTGAATTATAAATTTCATAAATGATATTATAGAAGAAGTTCCTCATTTCCATACAACTATAACATCTGTTTTTATATTAGATATATCTTTACATTTAGGCATTTTCAAAGGAACCAGAAGTACTTATTTGGATAAATTATACAACTAAAAGTGGTTGTTTTTAAAAAAAATTAATAATTTTTATGCTAGGTACCTAAAACATCAATCAAACAAATCTTTTAGAATCTACACTATTCCATACAGTTACAAAAATTAATATCTTGAAGTATATTTTGTCTCCTCTTTCACTGAATTCTTGGGGAGCTACTTTGCCATGAGTGCCTGAATACACAGACAAGCTAACTGAGAATCTGCTCTATTAAAGATGAAGCGAAGTGGGATGTTTTGTTTTACTTTTAATACCAGCATAATGCATTTCTAGAAGAAAGGGGAGTTAGACAACTTACTTCCTAATGATGAATCAATGCAGACACACGTTTTGCTAACGTTTTTTTGAAATTATAGATTTTTTTTTAAATTGAAGAAATTTCCCTAATTCATAGGTCTGCCTCTTATTTTTGTAGTTGGAAACACTCACGCTTAGAGTATTAGAGAGATTTTCTGAGCCAAACCGTTCTAACCTCAGTCTGAGATCTGAATGCATCATTGCTTTCTTTCTTTTCTTTCTTTCTTTTTTTTTTTTTTTTACCAGTTTTGCTTCAATATTTTTACATGTTCTTTCAGCCTAAATAATTCATTTCCTCTAGAGAATAATACTTAGTTTCTGCAGTTTGAGTGCATTACAAGTTATCCATTGTGAAAATGGATTTAAGAAAACTCCATTCTCATCAGAATTGCTTAATGAATGCGGCTTTCAAGTCACTTTAGCACCAGCAGTCTAAACTGACATCCACCAGATTTACCGTGACTCAGAAGGAGGGGCAGAAGCCTCCGAAATGGAAAGTGCTGCTCTCGTAGATTTTGAAAATGCTGTCTCTGCTGCCAAGAACTTTAGATTTCACATGATTTACTTTTGAGAAGGGCTGAGGATCAATAAGAGGGCTGAAGGAATCGAGAATGAGTAAAACAGAACTTAAAAAAAATAAAGGAAACATTATAGAAAAACAAAAAGGTCTGTAGTATGGGGAAAAATAAATCACAGACAGATAAAACAAAGGGGCTTTACAAACCAAAGGTGAGAGACTTGTTCTTTTGGATTAAAAAAAAAATAGACAAATACAGATTAAGGGACCAACTCATCTTTTCTCTTTTTAATATGTTTTTTAATGATTTTAGAGAGAGAGGGAGGAAGAGGGATAGAGAGATAGAAACATTGATTAGAGAGCTAGAGCCATCTATGAGAGAGAAACATCGATCTATTGATACACTGCCTCCTGCATGCCCGCTCTTGGGGATCAAACCTGCAACCCAGGCATGTGGCCTGATGGGAAACTGAACTGGTGACCTCTTGGTTGATGGGTCAACGCTCATTGACAGAGCCACACTGTTTGGGCTCGTCTTTTCTTCACCAGGAAAAACAAGTCACGCTCTGGCCTGGTAGGTCAGTTGCTTAGGGCATCATTCCATATCCCACGTTACAGGTTTGATTCCCAGCCAGGGCACACACAAGCAACCAATGAATGCATAAATAAATACTCTCTATCTCAAATCATTAATAATATTTAGGCAGATTAGGAGGTGAGCAAATTTCTTGCATGCTATCTAAGCACATTAGCAGTACTGATGGTGGGTCTAGTAAATAAATTAATACTTGTGTCCAGTGAGTGGTAGGCAGATCTCTATGCTCTAGGTATGACGTCATCTTTTTCAGACCACTTCCAAAAACTTTCTCAGAAGGACCATTTAGAAATTAGCTGTATTTTAAAAAGAAAACCCCAAAGCTAGGCTCATCTGCATCTTTCATGATGTATAGGTTGGGACAAAAATAAGTTTACAGTTGTTCTTATAAAAATAATACAATAATTAATACATATTAATACAAGAACTCACCACTTTAACCTTTTTCCCCGCCAATCTATCTATTGGTGTTTATCACACCAGATCTCATAACTAGTACTTAACCATTTTTATTACTCCTCTTAACTGCCAGGGAAGCTGAGAAACAGTCTGAATGGCCAGAATGAAATAAAAAATGGGTTCGATGGTTAGCTTACCAATCTTTGCTACACCAGGATTCTATAAAAGTCCTTGGCTATTATTTGATATCAAACTAATTGCCTATAACTGCTCAATTTTAAATGATGTATGGTGGTTCTGTAATATATCTGCATTCAAATTTATAAACTGTTATGATCTTTAAAATGAAGAAATCTTATCATTATTGCTTTTAAACATATAGTAAACATTAAAATAAATGGCTTTGTCAATAGGACTTTGACTCAGCACACACACAATGCTACGATAACGTCAACTTTTTATATTAAATATTGTGTCTTGATACTGTGACACACACTTTAAGGGGAATCATTGGGTTGGAAGAAAAATAAGCTGCAAATCTTATTCCATTCGCTCTCCTAGCCACTTTGTTGCCAAACCCATTCATTTTTCCACGGAGAAGAGTTGATGCGCAGTACCCAGTTGCTACAGGTCTGATGAATGGACTTATTTCCCCGAGCATTCATCAACGCTCATGTGGTATAAAGTTTCAAGAGGCTCACATTAACAACAAATGGAAGAGAGAGAGTAATATTGTTGAAAGGAGCCGAGACAGTAGTGTCTAGGAACCCATTAAATAAAAATGAGAATTAATGAGATAGCAAATTGAGATTCCCCCGAAATCACAGCTCCATGATTTTGTATTAAGGCAGGAAGGGTTCTTGTCAGTTACAGCCACTTCAGTAACAAAATGGGAATCTGTTCATTTAGCTATTTGAGACCAATGTAGTTGAATTTCTACCTCTTATTAGGGAAAGAGCACTGTAGTTTCCCTTAATGTTCCAGTTGACTGAGTACCTTATCTTTTAATAAAAAATGTTACTAGAATTGTCCTAAGATCTCACGGCAGCTTGAATGTTGTAGAGGTAAAATTTGATTAAAAAACACACTTCTAACACTTTGCATTATAAAGTTCTGCAAAATAAATTCTTCATCTGCAAAAACAAGCCTGCACAAAGGTACTAACTCTAAGTTAGGGTGCTCAATTTTTAACAAGTTTCTTATACTTTCAGTGAGATGTTGAAATAATCAAAGGCTGACACAGATATTTAATATTTTCTCTTTCATGAGTATACTCATAATCCTTCAATTTTATTGCAATATGTGCACATAATAATTATACAGTGATAATCTCAATATATGCTCTTTGACAGCTCCAGAACTTGCTTTTCAGAAGTAATCCACTTTATTGTTTTCTTTGGGTAGTATGGGGCTGCCTGAATTTTAGTTGATCTTTCAAGTGGATTTTTACCACACTTGATTGATCATTAACTGGTGTCTCTGTTTCCTATTTCACTCTCTTCGAATGCAAATTGCATACATACCCCTGGTTAGTTTTTGGAATCATCTCTTATAATCAACTTTCTTCTCAGTGATCCAAGAATCTCCAATGACTTCCTCTTACCCAAAACATAAATATGTTTAAGGTTTTCAATGCCATAAATCATTATATTTAAGAGATGTTACACTGATCTCCTCATTGATCCACTATATAAAAGTCTAAGCTACTAAACAACCGAAGGACCGGTTAACCAATTGCTATAATGTGCACTGACCACCAGGGGGCAGACGTTCAATGCAGGAGCTGACCCCTGGTGGTCAGTGTGCTCCCACACCAGGAGTACCACTCAGCTAACTGACCTGTCCTGGTGGCCACCATCCTGTTGGCAGTCACTCACTCCCTCAGTAATCCTGCAGGTCCAATCTCTGAAGAATGGGCCAGGAACTGTTGGACCAGCACCGCCAGCACAATTCCAACAGTGCTACTATCCTCCTGGAAGCTGGCCTCAGCCCTGCGAACATTCCCCCTCCAGAGATGCTCTGCAAGGAAGAAATGACATAAAAGTGACTGTTGGTGGCTCCCAACAATCAGAGTGAATGTCAGCGGGACAGATCTGGGTCCCGGGCTGGCAAAGGTGCCCCACTGCCCTCTGGAGGGCCGATTGTATGCTGGCCCCCATCCCACCCCTCTCTGATGGGCACCTGCTGTGGAGGTGCGAGCCTCTCCGAATCAGGACTGACTGGGTGCGAGTCCGCGGGAGGCTCAGCAGGGCTGGGAGGAGTGGCAGGCAGGAGCAGCAGGAGGCATGGGACTGATAGTTGTTTTTTTTAAATATATTTTATTGATATTTTATAGAGAGGAAGGGAGAGAGATAGAGAGCTAGAAACGTCGATGAGAGAAACATCAACCGGCTGCCTCTTGCACACCCCCTACCTGGGATGTGCCCGCAACCAAGGTACATGCCCTTGACCGGAATCAAACCCGGGACCTTTCAGTCTGCAGACCGACGCTTTACCACTGAGCCAAACCGGTTTCGGTGGGTCTGATAGTTTTGACCCAATCCCCGCAGGCCAAGCCAAGGGACCCCACCTGTGCACGAATTTGTACACCGGACATCTAGTCATATTATATTTAACCCTAAAGTTATGGTTTTGTTAATGCTATCCCTAGAACAAAAAATGCCTTAAATATTTTCCATAACATTTAAACCTCATACCTCACAAGCCGTGGTTAATTTTGCAGTGACTCCAAAGGCCTCTGCAGGCCACAGCCCACTTTTCCTTCTTTTTGCTTCAGTTGTATTGAGTTGTCCTCCAATGAATTTTATGTTCTCAGGTACTTCGTTATAATAGCACACTATTAAATTGCCGGATATTTTTAATATTAAAAACTAGGCCGTGGAATATTTTATGGCTATTTAAAAATTCATAGAAAGTGTTGGAGATAATTTAAAATGATATGAATTTCTACAGTGCAGATTTAGCAATTTCTATCCTCAACTGGATAGTATCCATAAACCAATCAATTTCTGAAAACCCACCCTATTTTTTTTTCTGTATAGTATTAAGCACCTGTGACTCAAATTACTTGAATAAGTCTAATTAAATACAATTCCTTTTATATATTAAAAAAACAACAAGGCCTGATGCACAAAATTTTTGCATGGGGCTGAAGCCATCTCACAATCTGGGACTCCTTGCTCCTAACTTTCCACCTGCTCACTCCTTACTGCCCGCCTGATTGCTCCTAACTGCCTGTCTTCCTGCTCCTATTCATCTGCAGCTTGCTCCTTACAGTTTAGCTAGCTGCTCCTTAGTGCTGCCATGGAGGTGGGAGAGGCTCCTGCCACTGCTGCTGCACTCGCCAGCTGTGAGCCCTGGTCTGGCTGAGAGGCGCTCCCACTCCCACTGTGGGAGCACACTGACACTAGAGGGAAGCTCCTGCATTGAGCATCTGCCCCCTGGTGCTCAGAGAGTGCCATAGAGACCAGTCATTCTGGTCCTTCCACCGTAACAGTTGCTGGGCTTTTATATATATATATATATATATATATATATATATATATATATATACACACACACACACACACACACACACACACACACACACATATATATATACATATATATACATACATACATATATATATATATATATATATATATATTTGATTTCTTCAATATGTGATGAGTTTCTAAAAGGTAATAAAGAATAGACTATGTGATGAGTTTCTAAAAGGTAATAAAGAATAGACTAATAATGTACAGTAGATCCTCGGGTTATGTCTCAGATCTGTTCCTATAGCGTGCCATAACACAATTTTCATCCTAAGTACCTACGTCACTCACATGGAGCACATACGTAGCAGTAATGAAGTGAAACAGTAATATATATATATTACTGTGGTAAATACAGTAAATAATAAAAATCATAAAGCACATATGTCCATATGTTGAAATGATAGAACTTTTTTTTTATAAATAAAGGAGATGGTGACATAACCAGAAAATGATGTATGTAGAATCTGACATAACCCAAGGACTGCCTGTAATTTTTAAATTTAGCAAGTCTATGGACAGACAATTCATAGAAATGTAAAAAAATGACTTAGTCTTATTTTAATAGCTAAATCTATTAAAATATATTAATTTTAATAGCTTAATATTTAATAGTTTAACCTTAATGAATTTTTTAAAAGTGGAAGTAAAGTTGCATTTTAAAAGTTATTAAAATAGCAAATATTATGGCATTTATTAAATTTCAGTAGGTTGAAAAACACATATAAAAGAAGCACACATTGCCAGTGCAATGTATTTAGTACATTGCTCGTAGTACTAAAATGAACATACCCTTACACTCTAGATAAAAAGATAATAAGGATAATTTAGAGCATAGTGTCTGTGCCCTATTAATATTCTCTTTACATCTTTACAAGAAGGCAACTTCATGTGGACATCTGCATTTTTTTTCCTGAGGGTTGTTTTTCTATCTTTAAGAGTATGCCCAGACTACACTCAGAGAAAGAAATCCAAAAATACTTAAAGAACTAAGTCCCTGTCAGCAATCCACTGTCAATGGTGGACTGGATGGGAGTCGCTAGATAAATGTTACGGAACTAAGGTGTGTTCTACTCTGTGGCCCAGAGTTTTCCAGCAAAGCTGAGCTCCTATACCCCACATTGACAAGCTTCTTAAAACTGCACTCTTTCTTAGATTCTCTTTTCCCCCCTCTGTCTCTTTCTTCAATCTCTGTCCTGTTTCTGGCATAACTGCCAAATAAACTATTTGTACCCAAGAACTTTTATCAGATTCTATTTTTGGTAGAATCCAAACTGAGGTAGATATTCTTAACAAAATAAAACAACAACTATAAATATCAGACAACAACTATTAGCAATAATAAATATCAGACAATAACTATAAATATCAGACAACTATTATATATATATATATATATATATATATAATGCTAATTAACCAGGATTCTGTAGCCTGTCAACCTGACAGGAGGAGGTTGCATGTGCAGAGTTGGTAGTGGGGTGACAGGGGCCTACACACCCTGCGCTGGGGGAGGGCTTGATCAGCAGTGGCTGCAGCTGCTTCAAGGGCTGGAGAGGGATGCAGGGCCAGACCAGCAGCAGCAGCGGCTGCTGCAGGGCCCAGGGAGTGAGATAGGATCGGACTGGCAACTCAAAGGTGGGTGGTGTCATGTGATTTTAAATCATGCACTGGGCTTCTAGACTATCTATGTAAAAGCCTAAGTGACCATTGCAACTGAATGGACAACAAACAGGCTGTGTGGCGTGACCAGGCCAGCAGAGGTTAGTGAGGGGCTACCAAATGAGCAGCAGGCTGCATGGGGCAACCAGGAAGGGTAGTCAGTATGGGGCCACATGCAGCTTGCAAGCCGTGGTTTGCAGCTTTGTAGATTAATGAGTTTGCTGACCACTGTCTTAGGGAAAAACACTTAGAAACATTTTAATAATGTACTAATGTCTTTAACCTGAAGTCAAAACTTCTGGACAAGGGCAATGTCCATTCTGTAAATGAAAGTTGCTGGTTTTTGAAATGGATTGGGTCCTTTCAAGTTGAAGAATGTAGATGGTCTGGTCACCTTGATGTAAAATAAGAAAAGACCCTATGTGTCCATGCAGCAATCACTGATCCAGCACATTTGTTGTTACATCTTGAGCAACAGTCATCCACTTGATAATTATTCCAAGAACTGAGACGTGAGATGTCCATACACCCTACTTCCTCATTGGCCCCCAACTCTATTTTAAGTGACTCTCTTAGCAATATTTATTCTATTTTATTTTTTCCATTATCAATATCTATTTCAACCTTGCCTGTAAAAGGAAAGGATTTGGAAAGGATATTGATATCCTTATCTATAAAGATTGGTTGAACACATTGGAATGCAGCCTATAAAAGAAGTATAGTATGTTTCCTTCAAAGATGAATGTGCTAACTCTCTGTACACTGATAACAAATGTTTTCCAAGCCGAAACTGGTTTAGCTCAGTGGTAGAGCATCGGTCTGTGGACTGAAAGGTCCCAGGTTTGATTCTGGTCACGGACATGTACCTTGGTTGCGGGCACATCTCCGGTATGGGGTGTGCAAAAGGCAGCTGGTTGATGTTTCTCTCTCATCGACGTTTATATCTCTCTATCTCTCTCCCTTCCTCTCTGTAAAATATCAATAAAATATATTTAAAAAAAGAAAAAAGAACCAGCTCCTGGTTTCATTGCTCTTAAAAAAAAAAATGTTTTCCAAGCTATGATGCTAGGTTAAAAATAAGGAAGTACTTAGGTATGTGTTTATATAATTATATGATATCTCAGGTAAAATAAAGAGTTAATGATAATATGATAATAAAAGTTATTTCTGATAACAGATCCTGGAGGCTGAGGATAAAGAGAACCGGCATTATGCTACAGACCCTGTTTGTGCCATTCAATTTTTGTTCCATGTGCATTTGTACTTGTTCAAAGACTGAATAAAATAATATAAAAAGGCAGAATAGACAACTTCCTGCTATAAATTGAATCTCCCTTGTTAGTCCAGCCTTGAGAAAATTGGACTTCATAGAAGAGTAAATAAGTTATCTGAGGCTATTGTGCTAAATGCTATTATTCCTCAGTCAAGCTCAACCCCAAGTTTTAAATGTAAGCGATAGTTCATACCCAGAGTCCTTCTGCATGACTGGCCATGGACATTAATGCAAAAACAAAAAATAAGACGACACCCCATTGCCTTGGTTTCTAACATGGCAATCTCACATTAGAAATAGATAGGAAACTCTTTGAAGGATTTTAAGATGTTTTCCAAGAAGGTGGTAGCACTGAACAAGAATGTGATGAGCATTTCCTGAGATGCTGGAAAGGCCAGAATACTTTGTATGCAGTATGTTTAAAAAAAAATCTTATATGTAAAAGGATTCTAAAATCTGTCTATACATTCAGTATTATTTTCATATACTCTTATTATATCATTATCATACTCTTATTATTATATAATTATTATGTTTATGGATTCCAGTCAGAAAGTAAAATTATAAGAAATTAAAATTAAAAGAGTGATTGGAAGAAAACTTTTCATTGCTTGATAAAATGTCTTGTTTATTGTTTCCAATTTAAAACTCTTTATTAGATCCTCCACTGTTGGATTCTTAATTGTTCTCCTCCCTCCCCCACACTATCTTTTTTTTTTTGCCATAAATTTCTGGGTGTTGTTCACTTTGTTCAATAATTAAAGATTTTTCCAACAGACAAATGAAGATGTATCATGTGAGCCACCTGGCATATCTTCAAGTATATCAACCAGAAGTTTATCTCCAGAAAGAGCTTTAAATGTGTTTGAAAATAAAATTTAATTGTAGCCAGTATTTATTAGGTCACTGATGTTAACATCTCTGTCAATTTGCAAAGATGAGAAGACTGTATGGTATGGAGAACTGGCACATGACAACACAGATTATAATAAAGGATTTATCTATATGCTTTTCCTAAGTATAAAAGAAAAAGGGATGCTACTGATTGGGAGGATATGGAGAATAACCATTATTTTAAAAGTAAAGATTACAAATTAAACCAGAGACAAAATCATTTAAAAATTCGTTTTAGATTTAGCCATATATTGATGCCAGTAACTATTTACACACACTTTAAAACAAGATGTTAAGTCTCCATTTTCATCAAATATGCTTTCTTCATATTTTCCTAAATATGTGCAGTTAATATGAGGCCTGATTATTTACCCTGGTAAAAAAGATAGAAAATGATCTTTTAATTCTATTGAATTAGAGTGTGGTAAATAGAAGATAATACAAGCAGACATTTAGAGAATAATTTTTGAAGAAAGAACTGGCTGCATAGCTGAACTGTAGAGGGCCACCTGGGAAGACACGTGGACATTCTTTAGATTGCTGTTGGCTGGGCCCAGGACATTGGCTGAGTCATGTCAGTTACACCCCTGCCCTGGGAGTGCGAAGGTGTTGTCAGTTCCTGGCTTGCCTTTGTCAGGGTTCCAGAAGAGGACTTTGAGAAGTGGAACTCTTCTGGCACTAGAGAGGAAGGAGTGGGTGGGACCTGGGCCCTCCCAGGCTTTTTTGGTCTTGGGTTTTCCGGGGAAACCCCCTTGTGTATTGGAGAATAAATGCATGTGCTGCGTGGCTCAGGTGAGTCATCTGTCTCTCCAGCAGAGGAGGTCAGTGACCCACCCGGGACCCAGCTTGAGCCTATTTCTGTGTCGACTCTCTTCATTTCATTATTTCTCAATCCTCAGACGCCTCTACAAAGAACCAATTTCATCTCTCTTTCCGTGCTGGCCATGGAAAAGGGAGATCCCTGCTGCATCAGGCCCCACACTGAACCTCTAGTATGAAAACCACCAGCTCTGTATATGACCACTTTGATGGAAGATACCTTGTCAAGACACATTGTCATGCTCTTTCAACTCGTGTTCATGCAAAAGAAACATCCACTTTTGAGGGGTTGGCTCTAATTTAGTACATCAACGTCTGCACCTTTAGTATACAGAAGAGGACCTTAAAACTCCTCTCTAAGATAACAAATCATTTGTAACTAGCAGGAAAGATGCAGTTCAAAACAAAATTGTCATAAATTTCTTCTAATATAATAAAGAAAACCAATCCAAACCATCTTGAAAACAGCAACATCATTTTGACAGTGAGGAGGAAAAAGTCTGTAATAAATTCTCACAGTACCTCCTTTGCCAAAATTACTCAAGACAGTAACAATAAGAACTAAAACAGAAACCTAAACGTGTTAATATAAGTGAAAAACTTCTATGTTGAAGGATTAACCACGGCATAGAATATCTGTATGTTTTCAGAGTCCATTCTACAGCATTTAAGGGGAAACTGTGATAAATGTCACAAACACACAATCTATAAGGTCACTGAGGATGTTCTAGTGTGATTGGATCAGGCTTGGTCTTTAGTTGCAATTTCAATGCAGTTAGAGCTCTTGAAAACAAGTGCCTTGTCCATGTCTTTCTTGGATTAGTTGGCATTGGCATTATTGGGTTCCCTGAGACAGAACAGAGTACCTGGACAAGTAACAGAATTAAGGTTATATCACTTGCACCAAGAGAAAATTTTCACAGACTAGCATTCAGATGAATGCCATTATATCCAACTTTGATTAAATCCAAAACCACTTCAGTAAGAAAAAGAAAAAAAAAATTCAGAAGAAACAATAGCAAGAAGCTTGGCGACTCAAGTACTGATAAGAAATGCTACATATTAAAAGGACCAGAAAGCCAATGGTTAGCTGGGTACTTTGGAGCTGTGATAGTATAGCCATAGATTTATTCACTTGTCTTTCTTGAGCTAAGGAGAAAAACAAAGCGAGAGGAGGCACGGATAGGGATGATGGCATTAACTGTCAATGAGATATTTATATGGATAAAAACTCCCTTCCCAAAGTTACTGATTCAACAAAGCAGAGTCATAATAAACTGGACAATATGGCATGTAGATTTTAAAGGATGTGTGTTATTTGAAAAGTTGGGGCAGTCTATGCTTTGAAAGGCAAGGAAAGAGTGAGGAAACACAATGGAGTTACCATAGCAAAGCTAACAAAATTACTTAAATCAGAATGGGCTAAAACATGCAAAATATAATTTATTTTACTTAAATGTA
This sequence comes from Vespertilio murinus, assembly GCA_963924515.1. Classification (NCBI taxonomy): domain Eukaryota; kingdom Metazoa; phylum Chordata; class Mammalia; order Chiroptera; family Vespertilionidae; genus Vespertilio; species Vespertilio murinus. The sequence goes on along the minus strand of OZ004706.1, from coordinate 188,336,278 downwards.
CTTGAGGACTTAAACTTCTTAACTGTTCAGCTGTGTGTCAATCACATCCTATATAATAAAAGTCTAATATGCAAATTGGCCAAACAGCAGAATGATTGGTCACTATAATGCACACTGACCACTAGGTGGCAGACACTCAAAGCACAAGCTACCCCTGGTGGTCAGTGCACTCCCACAAGGGGAGCGCTGCTCAGCCAGAAGCTGGGGTCATAGCTGGCGAGCATAGTGGGGTGGTGGGAGCCTCTCTCTCCTCCTCAGCAGAGCTAAGGATGTCTGACTGCCACTAGGACATCCCCTAAGGGCTCCTGGACTGCAAGAAGGTGCAGGACAGGCTGAGAACCTATTGCCCCCCCCCCCAGCGTGTATGAATTTCATGCACTGGGCCTCTAGTATATACATAAACATCCTATAGCTACCCCTCTGTTCGGGCTTCTGAAAAATCAGCATAGTGGACCAATCCAGAGATTGAAAAATTCAAGACTGGTTTTTCTCAAGAATGATTTTTTACTATTAGAAGCCTCAACATTTGCTCTTCTCTTTGGAACACTCTGGGTGTCACCAAGATCCTTGAATATAACATCGTCATTTAATTCTAGGGATGGCTCTTAATTAATTCACACTAGGTTGACAAAGGTGATACTAGCTGGCATCTTTATAGGCAAAGTAGTCACCTTGGAAAGTTTGCAATGGAACATTAAGAAATCACCAAGATTATGGTCTAGAATTCTAATGGGTTCATTTTTAGGACCTGTCCACTTAAATCTGAAATAGAAGACACTATTATTCTGACACTGATTTAATCACTAAGGACACAGCTGGACAGTAGATAATAGAGCTGTTGTTTCAATGTGAGAACTACATAGATGATAAAGAAGAGCATTGATACTTATCAAATAAGATGAGAGGCCTGTTTTAGTTTTGCAACTTCTAGAAAGTATTGACTTATATTTGACTAGCGGTCCTGTGCACAGAATTCATGCAAGAGTAGGCCTTTGCAGTCCTGGCCCACTAGCTTGGCCCTCGCAGCCCCTGCTTCACCTGGAAGGTCTTCTGGACAGTCATCCTGCTGTTCAGCCTTTCTGTCAATTTGCATATTATGCTTTCATTATTATAGATCAGTGTTTCCCAAAGTGTGGTACATGTACCCCAGGGGTACGGGAAGAGTTTGGTTGGGGTACGCGTTGCACCAGAGTTTGGTAGGGATATGCACTGCACCTTGCTTAGCTGCACCTAATTCTACACTCTCATGAGTCAAGTCAGTATCATCCTTCTCATTGATCTAAATAAATGTTATTTATAATATACCTTATTTGCCGGCGTATAAGACAATTTTTTGGCCCTGAAAAATACGTATTTGCCGGAGTATAAGACGACTGGACGTATAAGACGACCCCCTAACATTTCCACTAAAAATACAGAGTTTGTTATATACTCGCCATATAATACTACCCCCGACTTGGAGGCATATTTTTCAGGGCCAAAAAAATCGTCTTATACGCCGGCAAATACGGTAACTTTTATTTATATTTTATTATGAATATTTTTATTTTTCATTTATTATTATTTTGTGTATGTACCAAAAAATAATTATATATATATATATATATATATATATATATATATATATATATATGTGTGTGTGTGTGTGTGTGTGTGTGTGTGTATATATATATATATATATATATATATATATAGTTATTAAAATGCATCCATTTTTCTTTTTTGATGAGGGGTACTCAGCATTATGAAAATTATAGAAGGGGTACACATATGTCAAAAGTTTGGGAAACACTGTTATAGATAATAAAACTACCAACAATAAAATAAGGAAATGTTATCATTACTGGAGTTGTTCTGTTTTTGTCTTTTTTGCAGAGTCTTGCAAGGTCTCATAGCTGAGATCTCCTGAGTTAACCACCCCAAGGAGAGCTGAGCACAGGAATATAGACGGAGTGTCCTTTAACATAGTTTAAGTCTTCATTTACAAATGTAGGGCATTTGTCCGTGTGAATGTAAAAAAAAAATAACTAAGGTATTAATTTTGGTATGCTTAAGTAATTAAGATATGTTTCCAGCTAAAAGTAATGTTTTGAAGTTTCAAATACTTTCAGTTCACCGATGTTTCTGAATCTAGTGTCAATCAGAGGAGCTCTGAAATGAATCATTTGAGCTGTTCCTTAACTACATAATTTAATTGATTAAAAGATTGGTCTTCTAGAGTTTATAACATGAAAATGCTTATTAGAAAATGATCACCTTGCTAATGCATAGCAGGGGATTTCAAGCTGGAAAAGAAACTGATTTGTTATAGCAACGTTGTTTGCAATACCAATAGAAAATCAGTCTTTTTGTTGTTTTCACGCATTTCTGGTACATTTGCTCTCATGGAATGTAAGAAAAGTTTGCCTAGAAATTCTTGAAAGGTCATTGATTCTACATTGCCAGATTCGCTTGTTTTATTAACAAGTAGAATAAAAATGTATGAATGTGTCTTAAAGATTCTTGTCTTTCATGGAATCTAGTAAGCAAGCATATGTTCATTTGTGTAAACTCTTTAGATCTTTTTTGTTTTGTTTTGTTTGTAGTTCTTGCTCTCAGAAAAAAATGGCATTCATTATAACAGCAGAAGCAATTTCAAATGTCAGTTCAAAATTTTACAGCTTGAAACAGCTCATCCTTCAATAATTAGGTCAATAAAACTAACTTAATTTAATTCAAACAGTGATGCCATTTTTAAGGCCTTGTGGAGTCATTACAATTAGTAATTCATAATTAGTATTTTATTGATGTCCTAGCACCATGTTGCTGAGGCTCATCAAGAAACTATGATGATTGGTCATAATTTGATAAACTTTCAGAACTATTGCATTAATTATGTGCCTTCCAATTAAATCTGAAGTTAATGAATATATATGAATATTGTGGAGATGAATTTAAAGGACTGCTCAATCTTAATTATAAGACAGTTTTTATTCTAAAATCCTAATTATAACTATCCTAGTTATTAGATTTAGACAAAATGAAGCTTATCCAAAATATGAAATTAGAATATTGTTCATTCCCAACAATCAGCTTTCTAAAATCGTAACAGCAGATTCAAAACAGCAGTTGATGTAATTTCTGCACAATATGATGAGTAAAAAAAACCTAAAGATATTTATTTTTATGTTTATAAAATATATATTTTATTGATTTTACAGAGAGGAAGAGAGAGGGATAGAGAGTTAGAAACATCGATGAATCACCGATCAGCTGTCTCTTGCACACCCCCTTCTGGGGATGTGCTCACCAAGGTACAAGTCCTTGACCGGAATCAAATGCAGGACCCCTCAGTCCACAGGCTGATGCTTTATCCACTGAGCCAAACCAGTTTTGGCTAAAGGTATTTTTAGAATGAACCAATAACAGAAAAAAAATCCATTAAAATTAAAATAAATTATTTCAGTAATTTAGCCTCTACATTTAGTATAAAACTATGATATAACCAAAGTAATATTTAACTTTATTTATTTAGCAAATAAAGTAAAAGAATTAAAATAGGAAAAATACACATTTTCATACAAAAATATCTTATCAGTCAAAATCATCAGTATATTTTTCCTATATTGATGGGGCTGGGGGGGGGGCAGGGTCACCCTCAGTTGGCTCCAATTAAAGTTAATTATCAGAGTTTATTTTTGAAAGCCATTTTAATGACCAAATAGTTGGAAAGTTAATGTATTCATATTCTGAATTTGAATGAGAATGAGCATCTGTAGTAATGTCTATAGAATTCAGATGTTGTACCTCTTCTGTATAATTTCTATAGGGTTCCAAAAATATAAATGTTACTTAAGGATCTCATTCTCAGTCCATTCAACAGGAAGCTGATATCCTTATCATTGGTGCCTCTTGCTGTTTCCTTACTTTGCCCATTTTTTTTTTAGATTAAAAGGCCACCAACCAGACAAACTAGCATAATAGTCTTAATAGTCTCAAAAATATGGGGGGCATTGTTTCTATAAAGTATAGAGAAAAAGCTAAAATGAGAGGCAGAAATAGGGCTGGCCAGGGAGAGAGAGGGAGATGAAAAATCAATTGAACATTGAAAACTCATTTTTTTAAGTTGGTTTCTAATGTACAAATAGTCATCAGATACTAACTAGACTTTAATAGTTTTATTTAGTTCATTTTAATTGATAGTGAAGTTATGGGCAACTGGGGATTGGGTTCACAAACAGGCTCAATAATTCATCTAGATGTGTGGATTTAAACAACATATTAAATTCCATAGAATATTAGGGGTTTTGAATATTTAAGTTATGAAATTCCTTGCTAACTCCAAAATTCAGTGCCTATGAAAATATAACTGCCATAAAAGTCCACAGTTTATTCTTGGAACAACTTGTAATTCATGCATTTAAAAATCTTAATTAAAGAACATACTCCAAGGCAAGAGTTCAAATGAGAAAGCAAATAGACACTAGTGTTTGTTAAATTAGCAAGAAATTTAACAGCTATATAATGAGTGTATATTACATGTCAGGTGCTGCTCTAGGTACTATGTCAAATTTTGCAATTTTTAGCTTCATACACTTTCATTTCAACAAGATTTTTATAAATGAAAAGAATCTTCAAGGTATTTATCCTTGCAGTATTTCTATCATTTTTGATAAATGTGTATGTGTTAATGATTACATATAACCATTCATTGCAACAGTCTCACAAAGGATTGCCTAATCAAAAAGCATTTGAATTAGGTGTATCGGGAGCCTGAACAGTGAAATAGATCACGACAAAGGAAAAGACACAGATATCTGACCTAATTTTAATCTAAAATTCTAGGAACAATTTTTAAATCTTTGTGATTTTACTCTTTATTGTTAATTCATGCTCTTAGATAGCTCACTCTAATCACAACCAGCCACCAACTACTTAAAGTCTGATGTTCTCTCTGAATTAACTAAATATATAAGATATTAAAAATATGTGAATATTAATACCTCCTTATGGTTACATCTGCTTCTGGAAAACTTCTTCAGTTTGGTTATGGTGATGATAACGATGATTTTGGTAATGATAATACTGATGAAAGAATAAGTTTTTCATTGTTACTATTACTATACTGTTATGATTACTATTATGGCAGTTGACTTTATAACAATGTGGGGCTTAGGGATGCTGACCCCTAAGCAGTTGAAAACTTACATAAAAATTTTGACTCCCCCCAAAACTTAGTAGCCTACTGATAATAGCCAACTGTTGATAGGAGCTTCAACCAATAACATAAGCAGTTAACACATGTTTTGCATGTTATATGTATCATGTACTGTATTCTTATAATAAATAAGTTAGAGAAAAGGAAATGTTATTAAAATCATAAGAGACAATACAGTTACAGTATTTATTTGAAAAATGTCAAGTATAAGTGGACCCATGTAGTTTAAACACATATTGTTCAAGGGTCAACTACACAACATGGGCAGCTGCAGATTCAACCTATGGGTCAACACAACACCAATTATGTCGTATGTAACTCACCTTCACTACCCAACATTATGTCACTCATTGTTATTTTTACCTTTTTATACTTTACATTACCTCAAATATTTATTTATTTCTCCCAGGTAGTATATATTTCCATGTATAATTTTATGGTCTCTATTTATGTAAGGTTCATCAATTTACCAGGGTTTAAACATGGTTCTGTGGTTTTTTTAAATGGAAATTCCTCAATACATGAAATGTTTATATCCCACTAGAACTATCGGCTGTCCCTTCAGCTCTTGATGATCCTGAAAAAATGTTGCGTCTGTTACTAGCAAAACGCCTTAGTGCCTTCCACAGCCAATTGGGGGTCTTCTATCATTCTGGAAAATTTCAACCAAATGAATTCATAAGAGCCTTTTTTCTTGGACAGACTTGTGTAAAGAGGGTTAAGACTACCCTAGCATAATGAGATTGATTATGATTTTACGTCAAGGTTATATATTCTCTTCTGTGTTGAAGATTAGATGAGTTTGCAGAGAGTAGGCCTATAAAGCAAGAAAGTAAAGGAAACAATTCTCTAAGTGACTTAGGCTTGGGCAAAGATTGTGATGCTACAATAGACTGACAATGGTTTAAATGCAAGCATTTATCAGAATGTCCATATTATTTTTGCGAATCCTAGATTTGGAAGTAGCTGTTGAAAAGCAGTACCTGGGCCAAAACTGTTTTGGCTCAGTGGTAGAGCGCTGGTCTGTGGACTGAAAGGTCCCAGGTTCGATTCCGGTCAAGGGCATGTACATTGGTTGCGGGCACGTTCTCGGTGGGGGGTGTGCAGGAGGCAGCTGGTTGATGTTTCTCTCTCATTGATGTTTCTAGCTCTCTATCTCTCTCCCTCCTCTCTGTGAAAAATCAATAATATATATATATATATATATATATATATATATATATATATATATATATATATATTTAAAAGCAGTACCTGGGGTGGGGGAATGAAAAAGTTGGAGGGGAGTAGGAGGTAAAAACTTCCAGTTATTTTTTTAAAAAATGTATGTCACAGGGACGTAATGTGAAGCATAGGAAAAATAGTCAATGTTATTGTAATAACTTTGCAAGGTGACAGTAACTAGATTTATTGCGGGAATCACATCATAAGGAATATACCGAATAGGTCAAATCACTGTGTGATATACCGGAAACTAATATAATATTGTATGTCAGTTATGCTTTTCTAAAAATTAAAATAAAAGCAAAAATCTATGTTTATGTAATCTGAAATGTTTTTGCAATTCAAAAACAATATCTAAGTTTATGTAATCCAAAATTAACATCTAGAAGCGTTTCTTATTACTCTAATTGTTATTTGTGAGGTTATTTTATTTATAAGTAATATGCATTGCATCATTTCTAAGTCTATTGTGTTATGCTAAAAAAGTTTTTTGTCCTGCAATCTTTCCATTTTGAACGTTTGGGATGCAGTTTTGATTATTTCTGATGACTATTGTTGTATCGTCCGTAGGAAAATCTGTACTAAAAGCATTAGAACAACAATATCATTTTGTAGGGCTCAGCGTGTTTTAAAAAATGTCCAGAACAGAAATCTCAGTGGCATTTGTTTTTTAAATCTTGAAATCTAGCCTTAAGATTATCACTTGGACCACCGCCTGGGAAAGACACAAACACCTTATGTGCAAGTGAACGCAGGCTCTCAAGTTGCTAACTTGCAGCCTGGCATTCTGGTGCAGGGGGCCTCCCCGAGGACATGCTCCGTGGAGGAAGGCTTATGATGCAGCCCAGTGAGGAGAGTGCGCATGTCATCGCTGACGCCCGTGCAAATGCTCCCCACACAGAGCAAGAGCTTTGAAGACTTCACATTTCAGTCCTCGGGTTCCATTTCCTTCCTTGGGTTTTGGTGGATCTGAAAAGAAAACATGGTAAAAGCTGCACAAGGATCTCCAGAAATAGCCCAAGTCAGTAGCAAATTAACAGGCATTCTGTTGGACAAATTGACTTAGTTTGTAATTTTCTTTTTTTGCTGCTTGTTAAAAACCAGAATGTACTTAGAGCCTTCGTCTCTGTACAGCATAATATGCCATTGATCGTTTCATATAAAAGTGCTCGTTGGGAATAGCTGTCCACTTGAGCTTTTACAGAGGGCATAGTTGGTTCTGATTGCAAAGCTTAATGGAGAGGCATGCGTCCTTATATTGAACAGGTGAAGGAAAGGCAAGGGATAGGAAATAATTCCCACCCAAATTTCCAGGGTCATGTCATGTAAATGCAAGTCTGACAGAGCTGAGTTGGAAATTGCTATTTGTACAGCCAGACATGTTCAATAAGGGTAATGTATGCCTTTTACTTCAAGCTTTCTGCAACTTTTCCATTAACGGTCAGTACTCTTCCTATAAAGACTTCCGAGTTCATTGGTGTTGCTTAAATATGGGATTTACTTTTAAAATGAAGTATATAAAGGGAACAAATGAAGAAAAAAAATCTGTAAAAGCCCTAGCTGGTTTGGATCAGTGGACAGAGTGTTGTCCTGCATCTGAAAGGTCCCGGGTTCAATTCCAGTCAAGGGCACATGCCCGGGTTGTGGGCTCCATCCCCAGAAAGGGGTGTGTAGGAGGCAGCCAATTAATGATTCTCTCATCATTGATGCTACTATCTCTTTCTTCCTCTTCCTTCCTCTCTGAAATCAATAAAATAATAATAATAATTTTTTAAAAAATCTGTAAAAGTAAACAATATAAAGGAATCATTATTTTCATCCATAAATGGAAACAGTTACTGAGTGACACAGTGTGCACTGCATGTTTGGGTTTGGTGGGAATAAGAGGGGCTGGGAGTACAAAGAGGGAGACAATGTTCCCTGCACTGCAATAATGAAAACAAGAAATTTAAATAAATATTAACAGTTCACCTAGGAGGTGGACATTAGAGAAGAGTATAATAAATGCGACAAGGAGCCAAAACTGGTTTGGTTCAGTGGACAGAGTGTCAGCCTGCAGACTGAAAGGTCTCAGGTTCAATTCCAGTCAAGGGCATGCACCTTGGTTGCGGGCACATCCCCAGCAGGAAGTGTGCATGAGACAGCTGATCGATGGTTCTCTCTCATCAATGTTTCTAACTCTCTCTCTCCCTTCTTCTCTGTAAAAAAATCAATAAAATATATATTTATTTAAAAATGCAACAAGGATGTGTGAGGTTACAATTATAATCATAATTTAGAGAATGGCTAAGACAAAACAAGCATAAAGTGTTCAGAAAAGGCCTAAGATCAAGAACATAGACAATGATAGGAAGTGGCAGGAATGGGAGGAAGGTGGGGGTTTGAGGAGATGTACAAATTCAGGCAGATGGCTAGCATTTTTTGTTTTTGTTTTTGTTTTTTTAGACTCTTACAGGTATTTCTTTTTATCCCTCATAGCCCCCTCCTCCCAGTTCCTGCCCCACCCCAGGCCTTCAGCACCTTATTTCTGTGTCCTTGGGCAATTCATACATGAATATAAATTCTTTGGTTAATCTCTGGATGCAGGAAATTGAGAGTACCCATATGATGTTCTAGCTTCCCATAAGCTCTAAGGATGTCTGTTGTTTTGTCTTCTTATTTTTCTTTTCTTTATGTGCATAGATGGTGATGGTGAAAGTAAGAGTAGGACCCAGGCAAAATGATGTCACAATCTATACTAATAAAAGTGTGATATGTTAATTAGACAGATGTCCTCCTTCTTGACAAAGCCACAGCAGCGGGCGGGGGCCTCGGTAGAAGTGGTAGAGGCAAAACCTATGTTTATATAATCCAAAATGTCTATGTCATTCAAAAGCAACATCTAAGTTTATTTAATCCAAAATATAACATCTAGAAATGTTTCTTATTACTCTAATCGCTATTTGTGAAGTAGTCATAACATAAAATGCTCATTCTTAACTCTTGATCATAATATTGAAAGACATGTTTTCTTCACATCAAGAAAAGTTGCAATCAGTATGTGGTATTTCTAATAGTTATTTTAGGGATTTGGTAATGGACAAACCCATGGTTGTAGATGTTGCATTTATCTACATTCCTCTTCGCTGTACATTTGGTGTCTGCAGGCTGTGCAACACTGGGAATAGATATAGTAGACCTTTTCCCTGGCTCATATCCCTTGCTGTATCTCACCCCTGAACTTTCACCCTAGAGACTAATATTACCTATCCTTTACTCAATTACACTCACCTAGTACTTGCTCTTTGGAATGAGACAATGATTACATGTTCATTATAGTTACACAGATAAATAATCTTGGGGAACAAAAGAAGCCTAGACATGTTGTGCTCTTCTTAACTCCAGAAAAGTTAATTTCTGTCAATAATAACATTTCTGTTAATAATAATTGATTTTATTTTGACAACACAGAACCATTAAACATTTAGAGAGTGTGTATGTATGTGTGTGTGTGTGTGTGTGTGTGTGTGTGTATTTCCCACCCTGATTTGAATTGTACCTAAATTTAAGTGAGCAAACCCCACACCAACTCAGGATTTTAATTTATGTTTTCTATAAAATGAGACCATGGATTTGGAATATTTCCTCTTATTTAACTTTAATAGAATGTAAACCTAAGCAGCCAATTTGTATTCACTTATTTTTTTCCAGTTAGTTACAACAGATTATGCCAATTATAGTCAAGAAAAAAAAAACTTAGAAAATGTTACTGTTTTAGAACTTAGACAGAAAATTGAAGACATAAGTTTTTTTCCTGCATAGTAAGTTAAATAATTATAACTTTTAGCTTACCTTAAATATATGCAAGGCTTACTATTTGTTATAGCCTAGTAACTATAATGAAAGGCATTCTAAAATAGAGATTTTCTGCCTTAACATGAATTTTACTAATCTAAAAGTGCAATGCAACCTTAGTTTTAAATTATTACAGTAATTTAATATGATGTTAGTCTTCAAGGGGAAAGGTAGCTAACAAAGGGCATTTTTTTCAATATAAAATACACATAATAAAATTTTTCAAACTATGGTTTTAAAATTATCTTTCATAGCATATTTCTCTGAGATATTTCTTCTTCATTTTGTTAAAGTATTACTTATAGAATGAAGAAAACTTTTAAAAATGCTACTTATGATACTTCTAAAATCCTTTTGTCATAATAGTGGAAGTTAGCAAATATTTAAAAAAACTTTTTATTCTAAAAAATGAGTTACTCAGATTAAGATTTGACACATATTTTAAATACTTCCTATTTTAAATAGTCTTCAGGCCCAAATTCCAGGCTCAAAACTGCTTCCTTCACAGTCATATGACTATTAGAATTATTTTTAATCTACATTCCAATTGATTAATAGCTTTTCATCACCATTTGATCAGCTTGTTTATTTATTAATTGACTTGGCCAAGTATTTATCATTGCCTTTTCGAAAAGTCTGGAAACCATTTATAAGTTTTTAATTATTAAAGAACTTAGAATTAATCTAAAATACATTTGTGCTGTGTCAACTTCTAGTTTATATTTAATTTTCTGAAAATTAGATCTAAATTATACATCACTAAAATTTACTCAGTGACTCTACTAGAGCTTATCTCCATCCTAAATAAGTATGATATTTCTACTTTATTTGGAAAAATATTTAATCAGCCCTCCATTATGGCTATTAAGTGCTAAGCACTATACTAAGCAAAGGAGGACAATAAAGGGTCTTATTCCTTTAGAGGTCACAATCTACTAAGGAACATATATTTAGGCACAGAAAAATCAATGACACGATGTCAGCAGGATATGTTCACCTCAGAACTTATCTGAATATCATCTTTAGTGTTTCTGAAAATCAGTGCTTCAAGTTTATGAGGAATGAATGCATCCTATCCAATAAAAGGGTAATATGCAAATTGACTGTCACTCTATCACAAAGATGACAGTGCCTATAGCCACAAGATTGCAGCACCCAATCCTCTCAGCCCCATCAGAGTCCCCCAGTCCTGGTGTGTGTGTAGGGGGGGGGTGTGCGGTGCAGCTGCTGAGAGCAGGCACTGAGTGGCCTGGCAGAATGCTTACTTCATCGCCCCTTGGGATGAGACAAGTGTTCTGTGCCTGACCGAAGATGGGCCTCTGAGCTGTGGAAAGCCTGAGTGGCCAGACCCCACAGAGAGCTGCTGGCACATGGATTCATGTGCAGGGCTACCAGTGAAAATGATAAAAACAAACAAGCAACAATAAAAAAAAAACTATTCTCTGAAAAGAAAGATTGGAAATGCTCCATAAACATGGAATGAGAGTGAAGAAGTGCAGAGAAGGGGATAAGATATTCCCCAGGGACAGAATGTCATAAAGAGGGACCAGACATGGAAATTCAGGTGATAGATTGTGTGTGTGTGCGGGGGTGAGGGGGTGGGAGTTGGGGGGTGGGATGGTAAGTGAATAGACCATAGAAAAGATGCCTAAATACTGGTAGTGAGAAGACAGGCTGAAGATGGGTCAACATTCTTAACTTGTAGATTCTGTAATGAGAGTCTTGTTTAGAGATGAACTATTTCAAATCATCCTTTCCTGCCACAGGTGTCACACAGAATATGGTAGCAACCGAAGTATGTTCCAGGAGATTTTATTGCACAAGCAAATTAATGCTAATGAAGCAAAGATGTGGTAAGTATCAGATCGGCTCAACTGTACTCATGACTGAATCTGCAGTGCTTATCAAATATTGTCCCATTGAGCAGCACACATGTGCTTTGTGTGTTTTCAAAGTGGGCACTTTAGTTAAGCAGTGGAGACTTCAGTTAAGCAGGAAATAACTGTATGTAACCAACATACTAACTTCTCATGTGTTCTCAGGTTTATGTTGCTCATATTGCCTTTTCCTTTATTTTTGAGTTTGAAATTGGCTTGAATCAACTTTCCATATGTGCTGGGAGTGGGGGGAAACACTTGTTCCCAATGTCCCTAGAGATTCATGGGGACTTAGAGGAAAGGTTGCCTGCATGTTTTCCCTGAGGGTCTCAAGTTCTAAATTGTTTGCTTCTCCTTCTCCTAGATTTTTATTTTCTTCTGTGCCTACAGTCTATTTTCCTCAGAAGTCACTTCTCTCCATATTGTGTCATTTCCCTCAGAGACCACTGACTCAAGGCTGTGTGCATACCAGACTTTCCTGAACATTCTGGACAGTAGAGGAGTTTCACAAAGGAGCTTGCAAAGCAACAGTCTAACATAAAATATTTAAGAATGTGTTCTTAAAATTCCCTCCAACAGTTCTGCGTTCAGGAAATTTTCTCTGATTATCTCTTTAATTCAAGCTCCAGCCTCCCACCAATACTACTAATGAAAATAATAATAGCCAATATTTATGGATCAGTAGACTAGTAGTAATAAAAATAATACCCAACAATTACTAAGCATCTCATATGCATAGTTAGTGTTCACAAGATACTAATTTGAAAGAGAGGAGAAAAACAAACAAAAAATGAAGACATTAAAAATTTCCCCAGACCTCATAGCAATGGAGTGTGGAGTGGAAATTAGGAAGCAGATTTCATATTATGTAATTATATTGACCATATGGGTACCATATTTCTGGACAGGGCTGGTGCAAGGGTATGCCGAACCGTAAGCAAGGGTATGCAGACCCTAAGCATATATAATCAATTCATTTTTAAATGCATAGACGGATGTGATGTTGAGTGATTTACAGATGAAGGTTTTACATAATGAGTTGTAAGAGACTTTGCTGTGCACCAAACTTTCTTTTCTTACTCAGGCCCAGAGACCATCTATTATTTTCATAAAATGTCCAATGTACCATTTCTTGCTTAATTTTGTGACTCCCATCATGAAAAAGAGGTAGCAATGTAGGTAGCAAAATAGGTAGCTCTTTCTCAGCCTATTGGAATGAAAACAATATGGCATTTTTAAAAATATATATTTTATTGATTTTTTACAGAGAGGAAGGGGGAGGGATAGAGAGTTAGAAATATCGATGAGAGAGAAACATCAACCAGCTGCCTTCTGCACACCCCCCCACTAGGGATGTGCCTGCAACCAATGTACATGCCCTTGACAGGAATCAAACCTGGGACCTTTCAGTCTGCAGACTGACGCTCTCTCCACTGAGCCAAACCAGTTTTGGCTCAATATGACATTTTTTTTTGCTTCAACCATTCCCTAATATCATTTATTTAATGCCGCCCATATCCTTACATCATGCTGTGCCACCCACTGTGCTACACATGAGTGTTGGCTTCAAAGGATTCCCTCAAAAATTGTGATTATCAGCAAAACAAACAAGCAAACCACAAGAACTCTTCTATGCAAGTGGTTTCTTTTTAGCTTAAATGACTTAAAAATATCTATATCAAACATGTTTATTCTTGAGTTAGCCGCCAAGAAGCTGGAGATGAATTTGAAACTTGAAACTTCTATACTCTTAGCATTCCCTACCTCCCCACTCCACCCCCCTCACTATTCTGAGATATAATTGACATGTAACATTATGGAAGTAAGGTGAACAGTACGATGATTTGATATATGTGTTTGTTGTTAAAAAAATGTTTACCACATTAAGGTAATTCCTTCACTACAGCTTCCCTTGTTCTTATTAAGGCTCTACTCTCAGAGCAACTTTCAAGCATACAAGGCAGTATTGCTAATCAGGCTGCTAGTTTGAACTCTGTCAAAACTACTCCTGTTTTCCCCATCCCTTGTCTCATCTCTAGGCAACTGCAATTGCACTCTCTGTTTGAACAATGAAAGTAGATAAGTACTCCCAGCTTTGACTTCACCTCTGATATTCACATCCTTACTTCTTCTGCATCTCAGTTTCCTCCTTTATATAACCTAAGTCCATGTACTATAGTCACCTTTATCCTTGTTTATGAGTAAGAAGCAGTTATTTGCCTGAGTTTCCTCAACTCTATGTAAGAAAATATGCATGCTTGGGCTGGGTGACATGTTTGAAATTTGAAGTTCCATGTATCTGGTTGATTTTACACTTAACTTGATGCTAATAAGGTGTGACATGCATTTTTTGATACTAGTATCTCAAAGGAAAGCACTTCATCTCTAGACTAAGAAATAACATCAATCAAAGAAAATCATTTGAAGTAAAATGATTAGTTGTAACAATCCAAACTTGTCATTAATAAGGTAATTAAGAAAACAGAAAAAAAATCGATAAGCATATACTTTTCTAGCATTTTCCCTTTTTGTCTGTGAAACTAATGGCTGTTTTACTGTAGTATATTTTTCTAAATATAGTGATATTTTATAAAGGTAATAATTACAATGTGTCATTTCTGAGTTTTCTAATGGCACACTTTAAAATAATTATTGATGTGTGCGTGGGCAACTCCACTTCCTGAATTATGCTCATATATCAGTGATGCATATATTACTATGTATTTCTTAGATTTTTGAAGGGTAATATTGTTCAAACAAGCATTCCACATAGATAAAATATAATGTCGCTTTACAACTAAATACAGGCAAATAAAATTAGACTCAGAAGAGCTTTCCTGAATTAAACTGGAGAAGTCTATTTGGCAGATTACCTTCCACATTTATTCTTTATTTTACTTTTATAGCCCTTGGAGTCTATTTCAAATGTGGAAATCAGCTCCATAGGATAGAGGGAAATATCTGCTATTGTATAAAATAAGAGTTAAAGGTAAAAATTTGAATAGAATAGTTCTAATCTCTTCAGACTTTTAATGGTAAGACCAAGAATAAGAATTACAAAGAACTGGTATTTTATGTTACTGCAGTATTGATGCTCTTAAGTAAGTTTTTTTCTTTCTCATAGACTGAAGCAGGAACAGTGATTAGTTTACATTCGGAGAGATTGGACCATCTGGTACAACACTCCTTTTACAGCTATTCCTCCTTGTCTGCAGCTAAAACGCAGGCAAACTTGGGTGTGAGAGTCCATTTCATTCTGTTGTAAACACATCTTCCCTTTTTTACTTCCTAATTCATCTATTATCTAAATTTCTACTTGATTTCCACAAAAAATAATATTGTAAAACATGTAGAACATTTTTCTTTCCTAATCTCCCCCTGGTCCATTCAGTTTCAAACATTGTAAGAATTTAATTATTCTACTTTAATTTTTTTGTCATTTAAAAATATGACCTACCACAAGCAAAAATGTGATTATTGTTGTCACTCTGATGTTTTTCTAATACATCTATGTAACAGAAATAATTAAAACACATTCAAATTTTCCTTGTAGATCATATTCCATTGGCGGTGAAGATACCATCCGATATCAGGTGTGGTGTTCACCCCTTTAATAAGACAGGTTGAACTCCAGGTTTAGACAAAAACAACAACAACAACAACAAAAATGTAAGAAATATTCCAAGGTCTGAAAGAACCAGTCTAAAGTATTAAAATCAGAGAATTCCCACGTAGAGTGCAGTCAGTCTTTGCCAGTTGGACTAGGCAATGCTTTTGAATAAAAGATACCATGATGTGGCAGAAACACCTCTCATTTCTGGTGTGGATTAAAATAAGGGAAAATAGAACAAAACAGAAGGAAGGTAAGTGACCAAAATCATTTGTTCTTTTCTCCCATCTCTTGGTTCCCTGGTAAGATAAATTGAGCTGCGATCAAGGCGCAGGGCCTGGCTAGATGGCAGAGTTGTGTATCTGAATGTGACAGCGATGGCAGGGCCATGTAGAGGAAGAAGCTCTGTGTCATAGGCTGAGGTCAGACACAGAGCTGGATGAAGGGGCAGCAGGAAGTCACTAATATTTGAGCAGGAGACAGGAAACTATGATAGGGAAGCCTGCTGCTTATTTTTATCAATAAAGCTTTGGGGACAGACACATCCATCATTTTAGGAACTGCCTGTGGCTATTTTTGAGCTCCAATGGCTGAGCTGAGATGTGCCAATAGAGAGCGTAGCCTCCACAGCAAAAGAAAAAAAGAACAGCGTCAAGACAAGGAGAGGCAGAGAGACCTGCTCTCACTAGGGAATAACACGGCACCACAGTCACAGGACCCATCATCAGGAGGGATATCAAAGGATTGGGACTTGTTCCTGAGGAGAGAGGGACTTAAGCACCACCTCAGGCATTGCAACCCTTAGATTCTACAGACATAGGAGAGACAAGATCTCCAGTTACCTGCCTTTGTAGACCAATGGGGATTACATCCAAGAAAACTATAGAGCTGTAGGGAATGAAAAAAAATCCTCTTAAAGGGCTCACATGCAGATACACTGGACCTGGAAACCAACCCCAAAATTCCAGGGTGAAAAGCCCACAGACAGACAAAGGAAACCAACTGATCTCAGAGTACCCATAGAGAGACAAGATTTAGTTGAGCCAATCCCCAGTGACTGAGACATTGAATTCTCTCTCTCTCTCTCTCTCTCTCTCTCTCTCTCTCTCTCTCTCTTTCTCTCTCTCTCTCGCTAATAAGAATGCTTGTGGATGTCATTTTGAAACTCAACCTCTAAACCTACTAGGGCCGGTGGACACCCCTTTTGAGAACCCCTCCCACCCATGTGCCTAAGCAGTTGCACATGTGCCCCATAGCCGGGCCAGTGTATGCTTATTTCCAAACAAATTAATGGGATACAATACAATAACAGAACAAAAGGTAAAAATTACATAAGGAGACAGGCAAGAAGATTGAAAGTAGGACATTCAGCAAGCAATGGGATAATTTGAACAGCCTTTCCTTTCTATATAGCCTACCTCCTTTGTTCCAGATACTGTGAAGAATTTGCCAAAATGATTTTAAAAATACTATAGATCACACATTTTCAGAACATGGATTTTGTCATTTGTTCAAGATCTCCAACGTGAAGGATATAAGTGAGTTTAATCACTAGCCCAAAGCAATGTAGCTGCCAATTTTGAAAAAAATGTAAATAGTTTAAGCAAACTTCTGTTCGGTTACTTCACATCAAAGTTCTGTTTTAAAAATTGCTTATGCAAATATCTTCTACCTACATGTTTATGATACTTCTATTTCTTTAAGATAATTAAAATCAGAGAAGCAAAGTAACATGAGATCTGTGTGTGTGAGCTCTTCCGCAGTTCCCAGCTGTGTGCCCTCAGTCCGTTCCATCACTCAGGGATGCAGTTTTTTTTTTTTTTCATCTGTAAAAGAGAATACTGATTCCTAAACCTTAGACTTATAAGGATGATACAGATGCTTCACTGCTTACAATGGGTTTAACATCCCAATAAACTCATTATAACTTGAAAATATCCTAAGTCAAAAAT
Organism: Vespertilio murinus; assembly: GCA_963924515.1. Lineage (NCBI taxonomy): Eukaryota > Metazoa > Chordata > Mammalia > Chiroptera > Vespertilionidae > Vespertilio > Vespertilio murinus. The sequence continues at coordinate 188,318,584 of OZ004706.1, read as the reverse complement.
GCATGTAATACACCTAACCTACTGAACATCATGGTTTAGCCTAGCAAACTTTAAGTGTGTTCAGAACATGACACTAGCCAAAAAATGCTGGCAGCACAGTACACTGTGGAGCATGCCTTGTTTATCCTCTTGATCTCATGAGAGATAGAGATTTGGCTCATTGCCACCCAGCACCATGAAAGACTATGGATAGTCCAGGAAAATAGCACAATTGAATATTCAAAGTGCAATTTTTATTGAATGCACATTGCTTTCCAACCATCATAAAGTAAGAAATTATTTTTTAAAAAAACTATGTGAATCAGGGGCCATCTGTATGTAATGCACATAGAATAGTACTTTTACTACAATATTACTCAATGTCTATAATAATAATTAAAAGTGTATTCTAATATTGTATTATATTATCAAATCATAGTCTAGAAATGAGGCACATTTTCATTTTTGTTTTATCAAGCAAGTTAGAAAATAATAAATTTCCAAAATTCTTAGCATCGCATATATTTAATGTTATTGTTGGTTGACAATAAGGTAGGAAATATTATTGGGCTCAAATTTATAATTCTTGATTATTAGTAGTTTGTTTTCACAATTTTCTTTAAAGCTTTTATCTTTTTGTTCTTTACCTATTTGGGGGGCATCTGTGTATATGTGCTTTTAAAATCATTCTATAAAAGCTTTTATAATTAGTAATATTATATAATCATTCATAAAAATATATTTTGAGAGCAATTTCTTCTAGTTTTTTTCTGACACTTTATTATGGTCATGTGGTCATACATATTTGATAAAATCTGATATCAAAATCAAAGAAATAATACATTTTAAATATTTTAAAGTTTCATTCCTTGCAATTAATTATGTTAACCTCAATGGAATTCGTGCAATAATATGACATGAGACTGGGGTATAGCTTAATTGTTTTCTAATTAGCTAACCTATTATCACAATCCCCCTGACATTTTATGTAATAATTATCATATGTTTCTATCTTATTTTGACTGTCCCATTCAGCTGTCTAGCTGTCTGTCAATTAGATCTGTCAGTTCTTGAGGCATTTAAAAAATAATCTTGCAGCTTTGTATAATAGAATTTGATAATTTTAGGGAAGTTTCTCTCCCCCATCTCCCCTCCCCCCAATCCTATTTCATATTCTTTCCCTTGCAGCAAAGGTGTGAGCATGTGTCCCAATCCTGTCTACTTTATGCTCTGAATTAAGTCTTTTGGTGGATCTCTGAGAAGATATACCTTCCTCATTTAAAAAAAAAAGGGGGGGCGGGGTTAGACCAATGGCCAGACAGAAAACCACCTTCTTTATTTAAAAATTCTCATTGTGGATTTGTTTATTGAGGCATACCTTTCTCATTTAAAAAAGAGTTGGGAAGAAAGGGGGGAAAATAGTGGGAGAGAGAGAAAGAGAAGGAGAGAAACATTGATGTGTGAGAGAGACATTGATCAGTTGCCTTATGGACATTCTCTAACCAGGGATCAATCCCACAACCTAGGTATGAGGTGCCCTGACCGGGAGTCAAACCCTCAACCTTTCCATGTACAGGACAATGTTCCAACCAACTAAGCCACCTCAGTAGGACCAGAGAGCCACCTTCTTAAGTCCCAGTTTAAATCTGGTCATGTGAGTATGAGAGGATGGATCTACTAGTATAGCACAGTCATCTTGTAAACAAGAGAATAGTATGAAGCTGACCTAGAATCCTGGCATTCTTGAAAAGCAGAATTATATAACCCGTGAGCCATCTGCTCCATACATCTTTAACTATTGCATTACTAAATTCAGTAATAATATGTCCAGCTCCTAAAACATTAAAGTTGATGTACTGTCTCTAGAGAGATTGATACTGTTGTAATTAACCCAGTTATTAGTTAACTGAAAAGGAGGTAAGGGGAGGCCAAATAGCATAGGCGTATTGTTTGTACAGACAGCTTTGCAGAAAGCTGAAGCTTAAACACCCCAGGAAACCATCAGGCTACTCCTGCAGGTCTCTGGGGAAGAGGCTGGGCAGGGGAAGAACAGACACATGCCCAGTCCAGTCTGGGTGATATAGAGAAGATACTTTGCTGTCAGTCACACTCAGGAACAGGTCATTGGCTAGAGTAGGCATAGCCACTGCAAGCACAGGAAGATCTGAGATATTGAATCTCCTAAATCAGTGTTTCCCAAAGTGTGGTACGCGTACCCCCAGGGAAACGGGAAGAGTTTGGTGGAGATAGGCACTGCACCATGCTTAGCTAAGCCTAATTCTACATTCTCATGAGTCAAGACAGTCTTGCGAGGCATGAGATGGTCCGGTGTGCAAATAAATGTTATTTATAATATAGCTTTTATTTATATTTTATTATGAATAATTTTATTTTTTGTTTATTATTATTTTGTGTATGTACCAAAAATAAAAAAATAAAAATATTTTGATTGTTATTAAAATACATCCTTTTTTTGATGAGGGGTACTCAGCGTTACGAAAATTATAGAAGGGGTGCACATATGTCAAAAGTTTGAACTCCTAAATAAATGAGTTCTCTCTCTGGTCTCTTGGTTCACAGTCTTGCTCTTGCTAAACCAAAGCCAGATCCACCATGAAATGGAAACTTCGGAAGCTGGCTTTGCATCTACTTTTACTGAATTCCCAGCTGCACTTCTTCCAGGACTGCATCAGAGGAAATGGGACTTTGGAAACCCAGTGGTGTAATTCCACCTAAATCAAGCTTTCACCACATCTCATCCTCCCACTGGGGTCTCTGGAGTGTTTATTCCAGCAGTACCCCATGAACCTCTTCCCACTAGCAATGGAGAGAGACTATCCATACATTTTTTTTCTGATAACAATATTATTAAATTGAAATGTCTTCACTAAATCATCTCTCAATTATTATTTTTCTTATGGAATCCTACTGTTGCTGGTAGATGTGGGATTATTGCAGTGTCAAAAGTAAAAGCATTTTTGGGGACCCACAAGAGAGAATGAGATCTGGTGGTAAGGTGTATTTGGGAAGCAAAATCAAAGGAGTTTCCTAATGTCCCACATACTGCCATGGAAATCAGGACCAAAAAAGAGTCAATGTCAGAGAGACTCTGCCATATTAGAGCTTAGTCCTAGCCTAGCATCCGGCTAGCAATCCTTTGCTTTGCTGCTGTACCCAGGCTGTCACCTGGAACCTGCATTTGGAGTCCACAGGGTCAGTGGCCACATGGTTGCTAGGGCCACTTGGTTACTATGGAGAAAATAGGTGTGTGTGTGTGTGTGTGTGTGTGTGTGTGTGTGTGTGTGTGTGTATAGAGTGTAAGTCATGAGGAAGAGAGAGAGAGAGAGAGAGAGAGAGAGAGAGAGAGAGAGAGAGAGATTTTTAACTGGGAATTTTATCAGAACAACCATCTTTCCAAGTTTTTGTGGGCTTTCTTTGGGTCCACTTCACCTAGCCAATGATCTTTTCCCCAGGTTAGCCTGGAAATCCTCTATGGTTAATTACTCCCCCTCTGCGCCATTTTAACTTCACTGCACATGTCCTTTTCTCTCCCCCTTCACATCCCCCCCAACCCCAATCCCAAACCAGAGGAGGGAAGGGAGGTTAATCCTTTTGGAAGGACAGTGCTGCAGCTCCTTGAGGTGTGAAGCTGTGGCTTCCTGCTGAAGCACAGAGGCCTGCTGGATATGCTCAAATATGGCCATGTCCCCTTTGCTTCCTTTCCCATCGCTAATTAGCTAAACTAAAACACTACCAAGTAAAAACCAAAGTTCTAAGTTCATTACTCAAAATTCTTCAGAATCTCTTCCTTGTTTTTTTTCCATACTCATCTCTGGCTACTTAAAAGAACTGTATATCTCTCCCTAGTTTATAGCTTCAATCAATTCTAGCTGAAACATCTTTCCTATCCATGCCTTCTTTCTTGTTTTCAAGAATAGTCACAAATTACAACAGAATTTCAAACATGCCTTCACTTAATCATAACTGAAATATGATGCCTCTTTTCTATGAAAATAAACAGCATTTGGCTTATAGCATCTAAATGGCAATTTTTCACCCAGGGATTGAAGCCATTTACAGGCATGGTGCTTGCTGTTTACCCCAACATGAATTTACTATTTTACTGCCGGCAATTAACATGAATTTAATACTGGAGAACTTTTTTTGTCTAGGGAGATGATGTTGCAATAGTGTTATTAACTGTTTTAGGAATTTACTTATCAGAATCCATTTATAGGAACAATAGTAGAGTCTGCATGCCCCCATGAAGATAAATAGCTCTTTCTCAGAAAAATAATGCCCAATTCAGCTAGACCAAGGATGGGCAAACTTTTTGATTCGAGGGCCACATGGGTTCTTAAACTGGACCAGAGGGCCGGAACAAAAGCAACCTGACCATGCTGGCATTCTCATCTTGGGCTGCTGGTGAAGGAGCAGAGGGGAGAGCAAGAAAAACCTTTGCTCTTTTGGCTCTGCAGGCCGGATAGAACAGCCGGATAGAACAGAGGCCAGATCTGGCCCAGGGACTGTAGTTTGCCCACGGCTGATAGACAAACAAATATTTACTCTTCCTCACATAGTACATTTCTCTCTCTCACCATGTCCCTCAATCCTAAACTATTGCATCACAGACTGCCCATTCCCAAACAGGTCCCCATACATTGGAAGTGTTGGAGAAATACACTTCAAAACAAAATCTCCCAAACAGAGATCTTTCTACAAAGGTAGTAAGGAGAACATTTTCATTATCCAAAAAGCATTAATTAAACCAGACTGTGATATGCCTCACAAGTAATCAAAGGTGTTGAAAAGACACAAAATAAATCTCACTCGTTTACATAGCCAGGCAGATGCAACCCAGTACATGTTTTCAAGCAAAGCAATGAGTCCGAAAGCCAGATGACTGGATAGCACCATTTGTCACACAATAGTTCATCTTAACCTTACTTGATTCTTGGGGAGACCATCTGTGTGAGTCCATTGGCTTTATCCATAGGAAAAACAGGCTTTTCATCTCTTTATAACTGGGGGTAGCTTTGCAAGTTTGAGCAAGGTGCTCCAGGGTTAGGCTCCTACCCTCCCACAGAGTCTGAGAGTTAGGGGTGCTGTGTCTCCTCGTGATTACATTTCAAAAAGACAGCCCCCAGGTCCTTGAGGAAGACATTCCAGGTCATGAAATTTTAAAATATGCCAACCTAGTTTTCAAAAGGATTTATATTTCTATATTTCAAAGAGAAGGGGAAGTACTTAAAATGATATTTTTCTAAAGTAAATGCTCAAAGGAAAAAAGGGGGAAGGAAATCTCTTCCTTTATTTTTAACGGGGAGAATTAAGCCTCTTATTTTAATTAATATTTGTCCTTACTAGAAGACCCATTTTAAATACGACCTCCAAAACCTTTTAATGATACTGCCATTGAGTCTCCTTTCTGAGACTCAACTAAGACTGTCAAAACAGTGCTCCCTCCCATCCCCCCACCCCTACTGCAGTGGGAATAAACATGTTTATTTTATCCACAGGTTATCATGTGGCATTTTCCAGGACCTGGCAACAGACACCTACTATTCTATACTAGTTTTCTAGTTTTTAAAACTGCCACATATTCTCTACTTGATTATAAGCTGCTATTTGAACGTAGAAAATATTCCTCATGCAAATATGTATATTGATGTATAAATATTTAAAATTATTGTTAATCTGCACTTGAGGATATTTTTTCCACTGCTTTTCAGAGAGAGTGAAAGGAAGGGCGGGAGGAGGAAAGGGAGATAGAGAAACATGGGTGTGAAAGAGACACATCAACTGGTTGCCTCCTGCACATGCCTCCATTAGGGGACAGGAAGAGAACTGAGACCCAGGTACATGCCCTAGACCAGGAATCAAACCTTTGACCCTTCAAAAGGTGGATTGGTGCTCTAACCACTGAGTGCACCAACCAGGACTATGTTTTGTTTTTATTTCTTCTGTGATTAGCATGACTCTCATACTCATTTAAATATTTAATCAATCAACAAATTTTCTTTTATAGTCTTAACAATACTTTGCCCATGTTTTGTAATGTAAAGCAGACACAATTAACTGACTCTCCTTGGCAGACAATTTATATAGTTCTCTCATTATTCTGAACACAATTTAATAACAAGGAGAAATGCAAAAACATCTCTTGTTTAATGTAAACAGAAAAAAATGACTGAAACAATTAATTACAAAATTTTTACCATAATCTGGTGTCACCTTATATCATCTGTAGCAAAATATATGCATATAGCATTGTTTTAAGAGACAGAAATTACTAGACTCCCTAATGGACATTTAAAATTACTTCTTATTCAGCAATGAGTTTCTTTTAGTTTTGATCCTCATGATTTTTGGCTGGTTCTCCATTTCCTAAAAGATATTCTTTGTAAAAAGCCCTTCAGAGATGCATAAATCTGCATCCCTCTGAAAATGACCTCCCTAAAGAGATGGCTCTGAGAAAGATTTTAAGCCCTTTCATTTCTAATTAACCTCCTACCCAGGCAATGTACAGTCTCTCACTCATCAGAAAAGCCACAGATTTCTTTTCTTTAAGCATTTTTTTAAAAGCAAGGGATCCCACTGTGACCAGACAAAGGCAAGAAGCCAATACAAAGTCAGCCGTGACCTTTTTTTTTCCTTTTTTCCCAGAGTCATCAGACAGTAGCTACTTCAAGACCACAGATGAAATAGAAAGACTTAAAATGGTAATAAAAAGTTCTGTTCTAATTAGGGAGAAACAAAACAAAACAAAACAAAACAAAACAAAAAACCTGATAATGCAGATTCTTTGCTTCCATTTAACTTGCAGGAAGCCTGCTGAAAGTGCTGAAAAACATATTAGGGAGTTTATTTGACCTATACATTGCAATTACCAATAGCTGCTGAGATAGGCAATTAAACTGGGCTAGTGAAAGCTTGCATTTGATAGTGAAAATATCATCCTCAAATGGAGTAAGACATTTACATCACTGTAACAAGACATGGTAGAGTTAGTCACGTGTTTCCTTCCTGTGTGCTAGAACTCCAGGGTCATGTTTGGTTTGGCAATTCTCGATTTTAGCAAACTTTTCACCTCAGCCAGACAGCTCTTATCCAGTGTTTGGTAACTACTATCATATTATTCAATTATGCATGTTATTCTTCCCAGATTCAAATAAATAAGAAACAACTGATAAACATATTATCCCATATTATAGTTTTAAAGGTAAGAACACAAATTAAGGTTAGAATATAAATGTTAGAAAGATGTACTGCCTTTGAGAGATTTTATAACAGGGCATCTAACCTTGTTAGGGGGAACGTTTCACAGAGAAGGAGACTTTGGTCCTGAGAAATGAAGACTGAGTTGACATTGGCTAGGAAAGAGCGATGGTGGAATAGTGTTCCTGCATTTGGGATGAGTGAACATTTAGAGGAACCAAGAGAAAATCAAAGGGTCTGGATGTAGCTGTGTGAAGTGGGATGTCTCAGAAGCAATAAAAGGACTGGTCCATGTAGGAAATTTGAGATGATAGGGAGGATATAATATAAGATATAAACAAGGAAAACCTTTAAAGTTCCATTGGTCTAAGTAGGACCGTGTAAATACTAAGTATCTGACGTGTGTTTTAATATGGTTATAATTTCAAAATGGACAAATATCCAAGTACTAGTCCTATATAATAAAGATGTAATATGCAAGTGGTCATTACGCTTTGAAGTAATGACCAACTGTGTAATGACCAGATCACGGATCAGCAGGAGGGTGGGGCAGCGAGCTACAAGCAATAGTAGAGAGCTACAGGAAAGGGCAGGGCAGCAAGCTATGAGGGGAGGGGGGCAAATGGGAGAGGAGAGAGCTACAGGAGGGCAGCAGTGAGCTACTGGCATACAGATTCCTGTGCAGGGCTACTAGTTAGAATAATAATATTTGGATTTCTATTTATGGGATGAAATAGAAATCCAAATATGAAATGGGGATGAAAACATTGTAAAAGGAGGAGAAAGAGGCAGGTATTAGAGAGGCTCAAGGAGACGTCTCTCAGTCATATAGCTAGTTTTTTGGAAATATATCTGTCTGCAGCTGGCAGCAGGCATTTGTAGGAGGTCCCCAGAAAAATGAATGCCACTTGGTTCATTGTATTATTATGAAATACATTATTAAATTATATTGCTGAGTCAATTAAATCAGTGTGGTTAAATTTTCAGATTTCAGTATGTAGGTAAATGCTTTAAATTTCAATGCAAAACTAGGTAAAGACCTATATGAGATTTAATATTTATAGTCAATATTTTTTTAAAAATATGACTTGCTGAGCCAATCTCAAATTTACAGTTGCACAGAGAAAACAAAAAGAATGTGTCAATTTTCTTTAAAGTAACATCTTAATCAAAGAAACAGATGCCACTCAGTTGTGACTAAAAATAAAGTTCTACATTAAATAAATGAACCATTGCAATGCTGAATTGAGCCACATTGTCAACTTTAATGTCTGTTTATGTTAAAACTATTGCTTATGGCAACATATAAAATTGTATTTCTTAGGAAATGAGTTTGTAGGTTAAATAAGAACAAATTTTACTATTGTAGACTACCTACCACCTAAAAACACGAAAGACATATTAGCTATACTGAAATGCATTGCTCAGAAAGAGGCTAAATAAAATTGCTACAAGGCTCACTTGTCACTTTGAAATAAAATCTTGTCCCCAAAATGTTGGCTCTGATGGCATGGAGATTGAAAGAAATGTCACTGACGGCTCTACCCTCTGGACCACAGAGCATTGGGTCGCATAATTCAAGATAGCCTTTCTCCATGGCTGACAATTCTGTTCTCGTCCTGAATAAGACACTGCTACTCTTGTTATACAAACTAATACATATTTGCATTTAGCAGTAAAATTCCAGTTATACAGTCTCCAACCGAAATGATGCTTTTTGCCATTTTCTTTGTACATTCAGATCAATACCGGCACCAGTTCCTAGGGATGTAAACTCAAGAGTCAACAAAAGTTTCAAAGGTTTCACATTAACAAACTGCACTTTAAGCATGTTCTAACAAATAATAACAGGAACATGAAAACCCTGGATATACGCTTGCTTTTCCAGATTCTATCTGTGACAATTAAGGGCACTCTGAGAAGAAAGTGCATCCCGGCATAAGCATCTATATAGATAAAAGCCCAAGTGACAGGGCAATCGAACAACTGGTCGACCGTTACTATGACAGGCTCTGACCTCCAGGGGGGGAAGATGCTCTAAGCAGGAGCTGCCCTTCTATGGTCATTGAGCTTCCATAGTGAGAGCGTCACACAGCTGGCAACCGCAGCTTGTGAACCTCAGCGGAGTGGCAGCGAGCTTACCAAGCAGTGGCAGCAGCAGCAGGCACAGTGGGGCCAGGATGAGCAGAGGCAGCAGGTGGCCTTGGACTGCCGATTTTGGCCCGATCCCTACGGGCTACACCAAAGGACCCCACAGGTGCACAAATCCATGCACTGGGCCTCTAGTAAGTTATAAGACCACAAATTAGGGAACAGAAACACATAGCATAACCTGGCTCACTGTGTTGTTACTGTGCCATTCCTAAAGCCCCAGAGATGGTGAGTCTTACCAACTTCCTTGGAGTTTTAGACAATTTCATATTGTTCTTCATCACACAGCCAGTTCTCTAATGAGAAGTATCTCTTTAGTCTTTCTCCAACAAGCCGACTTTATTCCCATTGCCTTGCCTTTGCGATTGCTCTTGGCTTCAAATATATTTTGCTATATCCCATATGCCAAATATTTCTTAAATCCGCCTGATTATAGGAAGTTTTCCTGGTTCTTGTTTTCTTAATTTCAATAGGAAACATTCATCATTACTACAGTAAAACTGACTCTGGATTGGCTAAAGGGAGGCTATCAATTGGCTCTGGGCTTATTGAGTTCTGCTGGATTAATTTAACTGAATTCAGATTAGCTACATGTATCTTCTAGTTCCAGAACACAGCCTGGAGATTGACCAAGATCTGGGATGTGCTGTTTTTAAATCAAGAGTCTGAAATAATTACATAAATATAGCCAAAGATTCGCTTGGACTGTCATTTGTATGTCATGTCTACTCTCATTCCATCAGCCAAAACAAATCACTGACCCATGCCTTTGGAGTTGGAAAGTATATGCACTTTCTGGGAGACAGGGTTATATAATAAGTTTAGAAGGGAGATAGTCCACATTCGAACAATAACACCAGTTGTTACAGTTTCTGCTCCTGACGGCATAATTTGTGTTCCTCCTACATGAAAAATACACTCACTATTTCCCCCAATGGCTTCAATTAAGGCATGAGACACAAAGCCCTACATCTCGTGTTTCAATCAGGCCCAGATGTTGTTCCTTTTGATCTGTAAGAATGAATGAAGAAGACAAGTATATTCCTCGTCCACACCCTATATTTTATGATGAAACAGGGAAACTGTACCCAAGAAACATAACCCATTCATAGAGGAAGAAGAGGAGACACTCAGAGTCACTGCTCTGTGGCAATTAATCTCTGTGTCACAATAGTGAAGGTTCACCTTTACTGACTGAAGGTTCACCTTTACTGATTAGACTCCAGGTCCACTCACTCCAGTGCTGTGAATATCCAATCCCTGTTTCTCATAACTGTGACTCTGCCCTCAGAAGGATCTTCGTGTGTGTTTTTTTAAATATTTTTTATTGATTTCAAAGGGAAAGGGAGAAGGAGCTAGACAGAAACATCAGTGAGGAGAGAGAATCATTGATTAGCTACCTCCTGCAACCGGGAAATCAAACCGGTGAGCTCCTGGTTCATAGGTCAATGCTCACCCACTGAGTCACACTGGCTGGATGCCTCTTCTTTTCACATCACCCTCCTTGGCCACATCAGAAAGGCACACAGGAGAGTATGTCCCCCACAGAAAGTGAGTAACTTTGCCTGTTCCACTGTTAGAAAACCGAAAGCCTAAGTACTGTTTTTCCTTTAGTTACAGTTGTTTGTCTAAGCCAAGCTGGTGGCACTTGTGGAAATAAAAATTTCAGAAACTCGGAGGCATTTAGCTGTCTGTGTGAGCCAGAAGTCACAGGCATCCTTCTCTTTGAGACATTCCTCTTGTCGAGACTCCTTGACAGGCACTTTGATCTTCGTTTTCTTTGGGACCACACATTTGGTCTCTGGTCCCTGACCACAAATCAGGAAACGTCTGAGGAAACAGCCTGGTGATCACCACTCACTCCCTGCCTTGATTTGCTGTTTTTCTCAAGGCTTTGTCCTCACTGACTGATGTGCCTCGTGTCTGTTCCCAAATTTATGCTTTACAGACCGGAGTTGAGTGCATCTTTCAAACCTGCAAGCTCTGGATTTTGTGAATTCTCATTTTGTCCTTTTCATCTCTGCTTGACAACAGCCCAACTCCCCCCCCAAAAAAAAAAAAGCTTACTCTTTCCCATGATATCATACAAAATACAGCTAATAACAAAGCCAGGGTGCAAATTCATTAGATACATAACTTGATTTCATGACATGCAGCCGCTTTACCAAATATTTCAGCTGGAATAACATGTACTATCATTTAGCTAAAGTTCACTAGTGGTTTCCACACTGCCTGACATGTGGCCCATGTCAGTGGCACATCCTTTTAGTTCCATACTATAGGAATGGTACACAAAATTCATGCCAGGGGGTGTCGCTCAGCCCAGTATGCACCCTCTCCAATCTGGGACTCCTGGAGGGATGTTCTACTGCCTGTTTACAAGCATCAGGCCATGAGGGTATGGCCAGCCTTGTGAGGGGCTGAGGGCTCTTTTCAGGCTGGCTACACCCCCTTCAGGGTGGGGGTCCCCCTGGGGTGCCTGGCCAGCCTGGGTGAAGGGCTGATGGATGTTTGAAGGCTGCTCCACCCCTCCCTCCATCGCCCCCAGCAACTCAAGCTCCCAGCCCCTCCTTTTCCCCCCCTTTTTTTTCAGCCCCTCCTTGAGCAGAGGCCAGTACCAGCTGGAAGCAGGTATCTGTGATTTATTTATCTTCCATAATCGAAACTTTGTAGCCTTGAGTGGAGGCCAGGGCCAGCCAGGGCAAGTGGGAAGCTTGGCCTCCTCCATCACCGAGGGCAACCCAAGCCTTCTGCTTGCTCCAGCTCCATGCTCACTGAGATCTTTGTTGGGTTAATCTGCATACTCGATCTCTTCCCTCAATGACATTTCTTTATATGCCTCAAAATTTTAAATGCTTTATCACTATAAATTTTGTTTCAAGTTTGTAAATATTGGTTTTCCAAATATATTGTAACTACCTTAATGCTAATTCTGTATCCTCCATGCACTTGGTATATTAGTGAAGATACAACACTTATTTATTAAAAAAATATAAATAGCCAATATATTTAGAGAATTTAAGGATAGAAAACAGGAAGTATTTTCTTGAGCAACAATGTCAACTGTTTGCACTCTTCTTAAAAGACAGGATTAGTTTAGAATTACACACAACCTTTGAGCTGGTGGAAAGTCTATTAGAGTGATTAAGAGTCATAGAAGAATCTCAGAGCAATTCTAGTGTCACTAGGAATCTTTTAGATTCCTAAAGTTCCAGAGTTTAGAAGATTATACTGATTTTCTCAATGATATAAACATATTCCAACTTCATAAATGTGTTGAAATGTCACAAATAATTTATGATTATTAAATGTTTGTTTATTCACCAAAGTAATACATTATTATGTATATGACTTTGTGCAGAAAATATTTTTGTCTTACATGGATAAAGAGTACTTAACTTTAATGGTTTAATTATCTAGAAAATGAGCTACATAGCACAAAACATCCTATATAATAAGAGCTAATATGCTAAATGTCTGGTCATCCAGTCGTCCATTCAACCAAAGTATAATATGCTAATGATATGCCAAGACCACTCAAATGCTTGCTATGATGTGCACTGACCACTAAGGGGCAGATGCTCTGACTGGTAGGTTAGCTTGCTGCTGGGGTCCTGCTTGATCAAGACTGAGTGAGAAATGTGAAATGTGTGGGAGGAATTCCACACATTGATGATCAATGATCCTCATCATTGATGTTGCTATTGCTTCTTCTCCCTTTCTCTCTGAAATCAACAAAAAATATTTTTAAAAGAGGATGAGGATTTTAAGTGAGTAATATATTTCTTATTTACATGATTAACAATTAAAAAGAGTCAAAGGGAGCCCAAATCAGACCATAGTTGTTTATATACATTTCTAGATAGTTCTTGACTTCATAAGCGTCTCCCCCAAATCTTAAGACTATGTCATCAGTTTCGAGGCAAAATGTTTCTTAGTTTAATTAGCTATATTTCTGAAGTGCACACACACATACACACACACATACACACACACACACACAACATACACACATATTATAACTTATTTATCAACAATTTTGAAATCATGATTTTATTGAGTTGAAGGCAGTTCAGCTATGGAGAAAATGAAGATTCCCAAGGACCCCTTGTTGCCAAGCAAACCCCAAGCCTGTGTTAATTTTCATAGGTAAATAGAAAGTGACTCAAAAATGTCAATTCTCTATAAAGACAGAATGATTGTTACTAAATGTTTTGTTAGTGTTAGACAAATTCTTTGTGGATATTTATTTTTATATATTAATAAAACATGATCCTTTTGATGTTATTTATAGGGTGACTTTTAAATTTTTAATTTTAACATGACACGCTACGCTTCTTATCCAAGGCTACCACAAAATGTTGGTCTTTTCTAACTTGTTTAATTTAAAATGTTTTCTTTTTAGAGTAGCCTCTTTAATTGGTTATATGAAATATACAATTGATAGGCTTACTTTAAAAACATCTATTTGCTCAAATTTATAGAAACGAGGTTGATCTAATCCGTAGGGAGTTCATTAAAAGTAGAGGTGGATAACATGATGCTTTCAAATTACAGGAAACTAAAAAAGGTATGTGATAAATTAAGTGATTTAAAACTTTTATTTCCTCAAGTAACCACTTACTGGGCCAGAAACCAATTGTATCACTATCTGCTTTAATAGTTTTTCATTTTAATCCCTCAGTTGAATAGATCTATTTTTTAAAATAATTACCTACTCAACAATTCTGCTAGATAAAGCACAAGGACAAAAACCTCCTCTCCGTACCAGATTTTAGCAATGGAATCATATACACAACCCCAGCAATCTCTCTAGTCCAACATCTAATTATGTACATACCCATTACTTATTTCACAGAACTGAATGTCAAGCTAATTAGGACTTTTATTAGGTTCCTTCATCCATATAGAAAATAAAATAGACTCTGGCCAGACTCTCTCATAAACTAAAAAGCACACTAAATGCATTCCAAGATTTTATTGTGTGAATGTGTTTCTTCTATAATCCAAATCTATTAAACAATTGCCAGTACTACCCTACAACTCCTTGCACTCTTTTGCCTTTGTCAGCACTTAAGATGGTGAAGATGGTACAGAATAGATGTAGCCAATGAGTTCTCTGTGTTCATGGAAAGAGCTTCTTTCTTCCCTCTCTGCATGTTGTCACCACTACCATCGGCCTTGGAGATCATGAACTAGGCCCTTTGTCTTTGTGCATCAGACACCATAAGATGGCCTGTGCCTCCTACCTTGGAAATGCCTCCTACCTTGGAAATGCATCCCCACATATCAGACATGGCTTAATCTGACCCTTTCTGCCATCCTGCCCAACTACTGGAACCCTTCCTTTTATTGTGTCCTCTACATTAGTTTTCTAACCCCAAGTTCCCCTCTCCTCATTTGTCTTACCTTCTTGCTCCAAGTGATACCTGGTTTTTACCCGAGATCACTATTTTACCTGCAGCTCTCATGACACTGACCCTGATGTAGACAAGTCCCTTTCTTGCCCCTCCTTTCCTCAGGCTAACCCCACCCTCGCTGCTCTGCTTTGAGACACTTATCAGATTGCACAGTCTGCTCTCCAACTCTCTTTGAAACTTATTTATAGATTATGTGATTAGCTACCCTTCATTTATTTTTTTTTAACCAAAATCAAAACATGCCACTGTTTTCATTTTTAAATGACAAGCTTCCTATAATACAAAAAAAACCCTTCAAAGTTATTTGCATTTTTTTAGCCTTCATTTCTTTAAAACTTTAACTCTTTACTCTCTGAAACTCACTGTTCCACTGATCCCATTACATTTTCCTGAAAGCAGTACCTATAGTCATGTTTCGCCCATTTGGAAGGCGTGGCCAGCATTTGTGCTGTTGCAAATATTCTGATTGTCTTCTATCCCAGAAACTTTCTAGTCCCTTTGTTGTTGGCTGGGGCCATTTGCCTATCTTCCACCAGTGAGTTCCCGGGAGAAATGACTTAAGTGTCCCTTGAAAGTGGAGCATTTAACTGTCAACTTTAGACCCTCCAGGGCCTGAATACAACTAGCAATCCTCCACCCCGCATGAGCAAAAAATACATTTAGATTGTTTTAGGTTGCTGAGTACTAATTATTTTATATTCTGCAGTGTAATGTAGCTTCTATTAAATGATATACCTTGCACCTTAATAGTAAAAACAAAAACAAAACAAAAAACCTTCTTTGGTTACATTCAATTCTCAATTGTAATTATAAAGCATGCAGCTGAATGTGACTGAAAAAATAAATATAAACACCCTTGCTGACTGGTATTTCTCCAAATCCAGACCTCTGACATCATGTAAACTCTTCATGCTGCCTTACAATCCAACCATATAGGCTATGTAACCCTCCACTCACTCGCTGCTATGATATAGCTTCACCTCTGACCTCAAACATTTTCTTCTGAGCTTCCGAGGCAATAACAGTTCCAGAAAAAAAAAAGTCTTAATTCACTAAAGCTAGCTATCAACCACAGTCTGTGATTATTGTTTCAATATTGATAATAACAGTATCTGGGATACAGAAATGTGACGTTAAAATACATCTCAGCCTCCTTTGTTATTTTCTGACTTGATTTAAGCATTGTATTTTTGTTTTATAAATTTAAAATAGCTATTATTATTTGTTTAGGGTCTGCTGCGTGCAGGGCAACGTGTTTCATTCTTTATAAGTAATATCTCATTTAATTTCCAAAACAATGCTGTTATGTAAGACTACTATTCTTTTTTTTTTTCAGATAAGAACATGAAGGCAAGGATGTTAAATACTTTATCTGAAATCACACAGTCAATATATGTGTGTTTGGGGATGGGGTAATAGTTTAAACAGTTTGGTTAAGAAGCAAAAATTTAAAGTTATATTGCTTCCTCCCCTTTCAGCCTGATCGCCCCCAACTGCCCTCCCCTGCTGGCCTGATCGCCTCTAACCACCTCTGCTAAACTACCATGGCTTTGTCCAGAAAGATGCCCAGAAGTTCTCCAGGTCTAATTAGCATGTTACCCTTTTATTAGATGTATACTCTCTTTAAATTAAGAGTTGCTAGATTGAATTTCACCCAAGAAAAAAATACAAGTCTTAGACCTATGTTCATTTGATAGTATTTGCCCATGTGCTGGGGCTACAAAGGAAAAAAATAAAAAGATTTATTGCACCGTGCTATTCTTGGTAGTCAATTAATTACGGTATTAACTCCAATGACATTTTGAATAATGCTATATCTATTGGGTGGTTTAGATATACCTTGTTTTACTGAAACATTGCCACTTCCTTATTTGACTTCAATTTATCTTGCTTTCTTTTATTATAAAATATCAAATAGGAATTCTAAACAACTATCGCTGAGTTATAGTGAGGAGTTAGGAAAACGCTGTATGTGGGAGATCCTGAGTCACACGTTGTCTGTTCTGGGTTTCAGTTGCGTTTGGGAAATGTCAACTCGGCTGGCCCCTGTGATTAAACAGCTCCCTGAGAATTACCAAGTGAATTTCTGGGCAAGCATAACTCCTAAATTGGTACCAAATGCTTAATATTTGTCTAAGCTTGCATCTAACTACTCCCCCAGGTTTGCAAGCAAAGTTCTCTGTGGACTAGAGAAGACAGAGACTCTAAACCCATCTACTGGCATAGCCTGTGTGGCTCAATGGTTGAGTGTTGACCTATGAACCAGGGGGTCACAGTTCGATTCTCGGTCAGGGCACATGCCCAGGTTCAGGCTGGATCCCCAGTGAGTTGCACAGAAGGCAACCAATCAATTATTCTCTCTCATCATTGATGTGTCTACCTCTTTCCCTCTCTGTTCCCTTCCTCTCTGAAATCAGTGTGTGTGTGTGTGTGTGTGTGTGTGTGTGTGTGTGTGTGTACTAAAGGTCTGGTGCACAAAATTCATGCATGGGGAAGGGGGTGTCCCTCAGCCCTGCCTTCATCCTTTCTAATCTGGGATCCCTTGTGAGATGTCTTACTGCAGGTTAGTATCCCTGTGGGATCAGGCCTAAACTCTCAGTTGGACATCCCTCTTGCAATCCTGGACTGCTGGCTCCTAACTGCTCACCTGCCTACCTGCCTGCCTGATCACCCCTAACCATTCTGCCTGCCAGCCTGATCACTCTCAACTGCCCCCTCTGAAGGCCTGCTCGTCTCCAATTGCCCTCCCCTGCCAGCCCGATCACCCCCTCCCCAATTCCCCTCTCCTGCTGGCTTGATCACCCTTAACCACCTCTGCCTCAGCCCCACTACCATGGCTTTGTCCAGAAGGACTTCTGGAAGGTTTCCTGGAAGGTCTCCAGGTCTAATTAGCATATTATCCTTTTATTAGTATAGCTATATACTGTCTTTAAAAAAAAAACACCTGGTAATTATAGAATGCCATAAAACACATATGAGAGGGGGAAATAATGAGTACCTTAGAAAAAAAATGTGCTTATTTATGGCAAAAGACCCTGGTGTTGTGGGCAAGACTCATAGGGTAATGAGGTAGAATGAAGCAGCCATTTGGGTAGGATGTAAGGCTGCTCATTAACTTTCCAGCATTCTCACCTAGGCAGTCTTGGAAAGAAGAAGACTGGGTGATAAGATGAAAAGAATGTGTCACTGAGAGACCAAAGGACTCTGCTCTATAATCTCCATTTCTAAGCTGAACATGCTGAAGGGAACCTGTTTTCCTATCTTCCAGAAATAAAAAGTAAAACTCAGGGAACTGAAGCAGGCAGAGATGGTGATGAACTTGGAACAGGAACTGCAGAAGAAATAGTTTTCCCAAGGTAGCCTGAGGTCAAGTAATGCTAAAATCTGCTGAAAGAAAGCACTAGTCACATAGCAGGTCACTGCAGGCGGATAGATACAGAAGAGACCTGAGGTGGACAAAAAAGCAATGGGATGATAAGGAACGAAACCTTGTAGAACTGTCGGCCACCAGGATGCAATTTAGATTTTTGTGAGATACTTCTACTTTGGGGATTCCTAGTCATGAGTAATGGCCTATTTTTGGTGGGTGGTGTCTAGTGATCCAAGGAATTAGGGGTAAACTGCTACAGTGCCTTTTCTAGGATCCTTAAGCTAATAGGTTTTAGGGCACATTTGGTTTCACCAAGTAAAATATTTGATAAGTATTGTTATCATCAAATGCTGGTTTCTTCTCTCATAATTCTGTAACCCATTCTGTGCAGGTAGAAAAAATCAATTTAGTGTACAATTTTTTAAAATAAAGACAAGACCTATTACATTGAATGGAACCATGTTTTGGGGGTGAGAATCAGAAATGAATTTTGGATGTTTCATGTAGCTTCTACTTTAATCGCATTAAAAGCTATAGTTCCATTCAAGTAACCAAACTTATTCAATTTCCATGAAAGTTTTGTAAAGCCCTGTTTGTTTATGGTTAGTTCAAATGTGAGGAAAATTGCCAACTTTCTACCTTCTTTTGTAGCAAGTAAACTTGTCCTAGAAAGTGAATTTAAGGATTATTATACTTTTTCCATTACAGTCCTTTTGTGTAAACCTTTCTACGTTGTCAAAATAAAGACTTTATTGAAGGAAAGTGAAATAGAAAAGGACTAAAAAAAATAAGCTTGATGGATTAGCTCAATGTTCCCCAGAAGAAAATTTTTATTCTCTTATGTTTGGCAGTTTCTTATCTCAGTGCACTATACCTCTAGTTTTTATCAATTACCTGAGGGGCACATCTCTGCAAATACTTTCAATTCTATAGACTCTTCTGGCAGACCTCCCTGTTACCTTTTGCTCTTTATCTCTGGATTCTATCAGATGCTTTCAAGAGAACTATTCTTCAGCCACCTCTTGGACCTGAGCACTAGATGGTTTCAGATCTTTTCTTTTCCTTTTTTCCCCCCCTATTAAATAGCCAAGGATCCCAAGATACCTATTTTTAAAGCAAACACCATTCTGTAAAGGCAGAAAGAGCTCTTTGATTTATTCCCGCTGAGAAAAAATTCTACACATTTTATTTCTATTAATTGATATTCTTCTGAAAACAATTCTATAGGGTGATATATAGAATAGATGGATAGATGATATGAGATTACCATAGATAGAGAGATAATAGATAGAGTCAGGTCATCTTATTAATTATTGATGACTGTTTATTGACAGTGTTTTCTACTGTTAAAAATGAGCAGCATTTGAAAATATAAACATCTATTAATTTGGTGTCTCCAGTCATTCAAGAGCTTCATGGGTATAATATAATGAACTTAGATTAAAAAATTACATATATATTTTCACAGCCTTCAACTGAAATTTAGCATTTTTTTTCAATTATGAATGGGGGTAATGAGTCACACCAGCGCTTGGAGTACAGACTATCCCAAACTGACTATAGTAAAACTATAATTTTTTGACTTTACAATGTTGTGAAAGCAATTTGCATTCATCCATGCAATCACAAAAAATAAAAGCAATATTCCACAGAACAGTATTAAAATGCACCTTCGACTGATAGTACTTTGAGTTTATGATGGATTTATTAAAACATTCACTGTAAGTCAGGGAACACGTATTCTTTGTTACCAATAAAAATTGAACATATTTTTTATTTTTATTCCATTAGAGATATTATCTATGTGTTTAATTTTATATTGACCACTATTTTGTAATCATAATGATTAGATGCCTTTCTATTAAAACATAAACTATATATTTAATAATAAGTATTCATTAATATATCAAACCATTTTAAAATTATTTTAAATCTTATGTTAATATATTTATGATTGTTTTTATTCTTAATCTTTTGATTTAAAAGATTTAAATACTCTGAGAAGAAAACCAAAAGATTCATACAAAAACCAAAAGTCTTTAAAAAACAGAATTTAAGAAGTCTAAAAACATATATGCTTCTTGATATTATCTAAAAATATTATCCTATCTAATAAAATACTAAATATGCAAATTAACCATCACTCTGCTACACACACAAGCCACACCCACCAGCCAATCAGAGTGAGTATGCAAATGAACCAAAAGAAGATGGCTATAGCCATAGAAAACAGGAGGGGGGTGTTTCCCTGGCAATGGATGAAGCCAAGCTTTCCTCCTGTCCTTGCCAGCCTAAGCCTCCAATCAAGGCTATAAAGTTTCAATTATAGAAGGTAAACAAATCCAAACAGTAACTGCTCCTGACACAGAGAGAGCAGGAGGCTGGTCTCCGCTTCAGGCTACAAAGTTTCAATTGTAGAAAGTAAATATATCCCAGATACAAGGGCCTGGCCTTGGGTTGCTGGGAGGAGATGGCCACCACAAGATGGCCAGCAGGGGAGGGAAGTTGGGAGGGACTAGGCCTGCAAGGGAGGGCAATTGAGAGGGGCCAAGCCTTCAAGGGAGGGCAGTTGAAGGCGATCAACCCTGCAGGGGAGCGCAGTTAGGGGTGACCAGTCCAGCAGAAGAGAGAAGTTGGGGGTAAACAGGCTGGCTGGGGAGCAGTTAGACATCAATCAGGCTGTCATAGGAGTGGTTAGGGTGTGATCAGGCTGCCAGGCAGAAGCTGTTAGGGGTAATCAGAAAAGCAGGCAAGTAAGCAGCTGGGAACCAGCAGTCCTGGATTGTGAGAGGGATGTCTGACTTCCCATTTAGGTCTGATCCCACTAGGAGGCATCCCACTAGAGGCTGGTGCACAAATTTCGTGCACCAGGCCTCTAGTAGTGATAATAAAAACATTAATTTATATGGTGATTCCAATTAGTAAAGACTTTTTATATTATTGTTTATTCAACAAATACCAATGGCTTTGAAATTGTGATTTTTAGATGTTATGTATTATTTTATATTTTAATATAAGACAAAAGTAAGTAAAATATTAAAATAAACACTATAATAATTTTGAAGAAATCACCCAATTGATTATAACACTTAAAATCTGGGATAATTGTGACTGTGGTATTAAAACAAAGATTGAAACTTCTGAATGGAACAGAATAGAGATGCTAGAAATAGCTTCATGCATATAAATTCAACAATTTAGCAAAACCAAATCAAATGGAAAAATATTAGTCTTTCCAACAGATGATATTAGAACAATTTGACATCCATAGGCAAAAAAAAATCTGAGTATAAAATAATTAATTAAAAATGAATCATACACACTGAAACCAGTTTGGCTCAATGGATAGAGCATTGACTTCCTAACTGAAAGGTCCTAGGTTCAATTCCCAGTCAAGGGCATATACCTTGGTTTTGGGCACATTCCCAGTGGTGGGGGTGCAAGGGACAGCTGATCAATGTTTGTAACTCTCTGTCCCTTTCTCTCCCTCTCTGTGAAAAATCAATAAACTATATTAAAAATGAATTATACACTTACATTTAAATGTTTTAACTTCTAGAAGAAACTATAGGACAAAAAATATTTGTGTACTTGCATTTATAGTGGGAACTAATTGTAATTTCACTTTGCAATTTCCCACAGTCTAATGTTGAACTTATTTGCCATTTATATAACTTCTTTCATCAATTGTCTATTCAATTATTTTGCCCATTTTAAGTTGCATTATTTTATCTCATTATTGAGTTTTGAGAATTTTCTATATTTTGGATATAGAATTGTCTATATTTTGGAGAGGTGTAGATGGGGATTAATAGGGGGGAGAAAGAGGACATCTGGAATATCTCAACAATAAAGATAAAAAAAGAACTGGCTCAGTTTTCAGGAATTTTGAGATCTCGGGATCTTTCTGTTTGTAATTCTAGTTTTATTTTGTTGTAGTCAGAGCATTACTTGGTGTGATTTTTAATTAATATGACATTGCCGAGATGGTTTCCCTGTTTCTTGTGTTTTTGTTTTTTCTTTTTGGTTGTTTTTGTTTGTTTCTTTTTTTCTGAGAACACATATATCGTGTTGAAAGTGATCTGTGTACTCAAAAGGAATCTACATTTTGAAGTCATTGGAATGAGTGTTGTGTAGATAATTAGATCAAATGCTGTGTTCTTCCCCAATCCCAACCCCCTCCATTTTACCTTTTATTATAGCATTCATGTCTTTGTTGAGATTTCCCCATCTATATTTTTCATGTTCTACCAGCTATCCATATTAATCATAATTATTATAAATTATTCCTACATAAGGGTTCGTCTTTGAGCCTGACCATATTGATTGCTTTGATAATTGGTAATCCTTTATTCTTTTCCGTGAGTTTCATATTTTGTTCTTGAATCTCGAACTTTCTATATAGAGCAGTAGAAACTGAATTACAGATTCAAGAAAATGCTTTATTTTTCTAGTTTATTGGCCTTTATATTGCTTAAGTGGGATATAGCTTCCTATATCCTGGGCAACTGTTGAGTCAGAAAATCATTTTGAGCATAGTAGTGACACGATCTGATTTACATCTTTGTTAAAAGATAACTCTTGCTGTTCTATGCAAACTGTCAAGTGGAAACTGAAGAAATAAGTCAGCAAGATATTGCCATAGTTCTGATAAGGGTTGAGCATGGGAAAAATTGTCAAATTCATGATATCATTTAAAGGGAGAACTAAGAGGATTTTCTCATGGATTAATGTGGATTGTGAGAGACCCGAGTATGGAAAATTCCCAAGTAAATGTCCCTATTAATTGGATGGGTTGTAATGACATTTGCTGAGAGAGAAGATAATGGATAAGGAGCAAATATTTCCCAGGAGCGGCAGAGAGGGAGACTAAATAATTTATTCAACAAATAATTGTTAAATATTGTTTTATTTGAAATTATTGGGACCTCCTCAGTGAATCAGATGGAGTCTTTATCTTTAAAACACGAGCATTATATGACTGTAAGCAGGAAATCACAGTTATGTGTGTCAAATTATAAGACAATTCAGATTCAGAACACTTACAAGGAGGACCCATATTATTTGACTCTAAATGTTGTTCCTACAAAGTACAGGGAATCTAATTATAAACTTGAAACAAAAATGCTCACTCAAGCATTTAAAATTTAAAATATGAAACTAAAATTAAGAATGCCATTTCCCCAATTTATTGATTTTTCAATACTTCCTGACAGTCTAAATTTTAAATACCTTACTCTTACCACACAGATCTCTTCAGGACCTCTAAAACTTATATATATTTTTCCATTTCTTCCATACTTTTGTCATATGGCATTTTTCTGGCAGAAGTGCTTTCTTCTCCTACAACTCCAATACCAGGTAATACCTGGTAAAATCCTACTCAACCTTAAATGATCAACAGTTGTGATAACCTCTTAGGAGCTTTCTTGCAGTATGGCACAAAGAGTTGCTTTACTCTCCTTTCTGTCTTTAACTATTTTCTTATACGGTTTTCTAACCCTTTTTTCTTTATATTTTACTTGTTTGTTTAATTGACTCTACTTAAGAGGCTCAGTTCCTTTTATTTTAAAATTCATAACAGAGTCTATGATAGCTTATAATTATTTCCGTGGAAAATAAATGCATGGATTAAAAAAATCATTCCCTGAAACAAATACATATTTGAAGTATGAATTGGAGAAAACCCGTTTTATTCTAAGCATTTCCTCATGTTTGTAAATAAACTAGAGGCCCAGAGTAGGAAATTCACGCAGGGGTGGGGTCCCTGTGCCTGGTAGGCAATTAGGGCCAATCAGGGCCAGGCGAATCAGGGCCTGAAAGCCCAGGCGGGGTCAAGAGAGGAGGTGATGGTGGCTGGGCTGGGTGCTGAAGGACTGCCAGCACTGCCCTCTGTGCCCCACCACCCCACACTTTCCCGCTTCCCCTTCTCCTTCCCTTAGTGCCACTCCACAACTGGGGGCCTGCTGGCAAGAGGGCGGGAGGGCCAGGGGAGGTTTCTATCTCCAGTTTGGAACGTTCAGGAGGCAGAGGATCCATAATTTTCTATCATCATTGATGTTTCTATCTCTTTTTCTCTCTCCAAAATCAATCAACTATATATTTTTATTTATTTATTTAAAAATATATTTTCTTGATTTTTTTACAGAGAGGAAGAGAGAGGGATAGAGAGTTAGAAACACAAATGAAAAAGAATCACCAATCATCTGCCTCTTGCAAACCCCCTACTGGGGATGTGCCTGCAACCAAGGTACATGCCCTTGACTGGAATTGAACCTGGGACCTTTCAGTCCACAGGCCAAGGCTCTATCCACTGAGCCAAACCAGTTTCGGCCAAATATACATATATATATATATATATATATATATATATATATATATATATATATAATATCTATAATATATATAACATATATATTATATAATATATATAACATATATATAACATATATATAATATATATAACATATATATTATATATATATATTATATATTTTTTAATGCAATGTTTTAAGAGGAAGAAAGGTAGGGCAAGGGAGCTATTGTCAGGGGTGGGGGGCATTTGAGATCTTGCTCACATTTCAGATAGGATAACATAAGATTGTCTTCAGAGGGTGAAAGAGGAGGAGTGGCAATGGGTGGAAAGGGCTGAGGAACGGGCTGACTGAATGCCTGTGACAATGACACTGAGCGTGTGTTGAGGCCATGGCTGGGATCATTCATCCCCAAGAGGTTTTGAGTCCAAACAGGAGGAGAAACACAGAGATAAACAGGCCTTTCTTAGCCTAGAAGGTGATGCAGGTGTCAGGAATGGGCTGCCCTGCCTCTCTACAAATGTAAACACTCAGTATAACTGGACATGGACGTCAGTCACCCAGCCAAATCAATGCCCAGCCAAATCAATGCCAAATCAATGGTGGCTGTGTCTTGCCATTCTCTGGCTGTGCTGTGGTGCTATTGGCTGGAGGGGGGAGGGTGAATGCCCCCCCTCCCAAGTTCATGTAGAATGCAAAGGGGCAAGGGCAGGCGGGAATCCAGAAGCTGGAACTTGAAGCTGAGGCAGCACAGAAGCGCTGCATCCACCATGGAGCTGGACAGGGAGCAGCTGTCCATGCCGCTGGCTTTGGAGTTGGGGGGGATGCACTTCCGGCACATCACCTGTGAGTCTGTGGCAGGCCAGCTGGGCCAGGTGGGGCCTGGGGAGGCCTTTGCCTTCTGGAATCATTCTTCGCAGGGTGGCAGTGTGGGCTGCTTTTTGTTTCCCCCCAATTTATTTACTTTTATTGGAAAGCAAGCTCTGGGCTTGCGGTTCCTCGGATCCCTGGGCCATATGTGCCTCCAGGCCTCATTGCACCCCTCTCCTCTCCCCTGCATAAAGCACCTAGCCCTGGTGGCCAGTGCCCATAGTAGTGACTGGTCCACTGGTCATTTTAGCTGTTATGGTTGCAGGGCTTTTTTTATATAGGATTAACTTGTTTACTTAGAATTTAAGGGACTACTGTGGAAATATTGATTTCACTAAGCTTGAAATATATAGCATTTCTCTAAAGGAATCCTATCATGTCACTTGCATAAGTGTGTGTGTGTGTGTGTGTGTGTGTGTGTGTGTGTGTGTGTTGCCTGAAAAGGAAGTGAATGTGTTGATAGGTAGGGGTAATATGTTTGTAAGGAAAGGACACAAAAATAAACAACATGAAAATAAGACTGAATTTTTTGAGTAAAGAATTTATCTTGATGATTTTTTTTATCCCCAGACTCTGACATAGGAAATAGTCAAAGATAAATAATTCTATAAGAAGATTACTATTGACTTTCATGTCTTAGTACTTCCAAGCCAAAATATACTCTCTCCTCCATCTATCAACCTATAATTTAAGTTGTTATTTCCTGTTCTTTATAACACTAAAATAAGAAGATATAGACAAGGTCAAGATGCCTCTATAGCAATTATGTATCCACCTATTAACATGACATATACATTCAATTTTACAGTGTTAATAAGATTATTATTTACTTTATTAGTTGGTTGAACAAGTGTTGCCATAATCTCATACTACCTAGTGCAAAGTGTCCAAATATATTTTGAAAAATCTAACACCATTTTAACATGTAAAAATTATGGCACAACATTCCTTAAGCAAGATTCCACAGAAATTTTAAACCCTTGAATTATGTGTATACTGTATATTTATACCTAATTAATATATAATGAAGATACTTGAAAAATGAAGACATTTGATGTTGAGCTGTAATTTTTGAAAATATTTCAAAAGATATTTATGAAAATTGAAATAGATTTTTTTTCTCGTCAACTCTCTGGTAGTTACCAAACTGAAGAAAAAAAATGCTCCCATCAATTCCTGAGAAATGGTAATGTTATATCCTCTTAAATATTATTGACTCTTCTTTCAAAATTTGATGCTTTGAGATAGATTTAAATTACATCTTCAACAAAAATTGTGAAAATAGGAATTGTAAAATGTTACACTAAGTATGTTTTAGATGACAATTTTGTGGATGTGTGAATTTAAGCTTATATGGACCAGCTACATCACATAAGCACCTTTATTTCAATGGGACAAAATATGAACTTTACAAATCTTTTTTATAAATATATTTTATTGATATTTTACATAGAGGAAGGGAGAGGGATAGAGAGCTAGAAACATCTATGAGAGAGAATCATACATCAGCTGCCTGCTGCACACCCCCCATGGGGGATATGCCCCCAACCAGAATCAAACCTGAGACCTTTTGGTCCACAGGATGACACTCTATCCACTGAGTCAAACCAGTTTCGGCTGAACATTACAAATCTTTATTGCACAAATCATTCTGTGTTTATTTGATATCTGAGGGTTTCCCTTTAATATCCATACAAATGTATGTATGTTATTTTCTTGGTTAATAAAGAGAGAGAGAGAGAAAGAGAGACAGAGAGAGAGAGAGAGAGAAGAGAAAGATTCATGGACACAGACAACAGTATGGTGATTGCCAGAGATTAGGGGAGTGGGGTGGTATAGGAGGTGGTAAAGGGGGAGTGTAAATGATGATGGAAGAAAACTTGACTTTGGGTGGTAAACACATAATAAAATATACAGATAACATATGGTATAATTGTATGCTTGAAACCTGTATAATTTTATTCTCCAATGATATCTCAATAAATTCAATAACAATTAAAAATTAAAAAAAATTAACAACAATGAAGTCTCTAGGGAATTACAATATTTTGCTGAGAGAGAGAGGGAGGGGGAATGATGTGGTAAAATAATTCTAGTCTGGGTTCAATAATCCATTTTCAACGAACAAACTTTTCTGATTTATTTCACATTTTCAAGTTCTGTGAAGCATCCAAATTCTAAAAAACCCAGGCTAGACCATATATCTCACAATCATAAGGACTCATAACTTGATAGCAGGGGACAGATTGTTGTTGTTGTTATGTGTGTTTATACTAAAATAGGTCCGTTGTTTTTTTTTTTTTTTTCTGGTTAAAATGAAAGAAAGCAAAATAAAAATCTGCTGTATGACTCAGATAAACAAAATATTCTGTTTCATCAGAATTCTCCTTACCTTTGCATTTCGGAATGGATAAAGGAAATCTGAAAATCAACAAGCATTTATTCCTTCAGAAAAATAATGTCACATCCACTGCTCATTATTTAAAGAGAACTATTGAGCCACTCCCTTTGAGCAATTTGTGTGTGTTTATGTGTTTTGTGCGTTATTTTTTGCTGTAGCTCTGAACTTTTCTTTTCATGAGATAGACATATGTGGGCAGTATTTTCACATGCATCTGACAGAAGAACATGTGTAATAGGATTATGTGTGTATTGATATAAGATGATCAATGACAACAACAAAGTCTGCATCCGGGAAATACAGTTTCCACTGGGCATTAACCCAGTTCACAGCGCTGCATTGCATGGTACATTTTGCCCGTTCGCTGAACAGAGCTGCTATTGAAATACCATTTTGGGGACTCTCAATTTTTCAAATTTATGCAGGCGCTGTACTGCATGAGAAAATCCGCGTTTAGTATGCGAACTGGAATTGGCAGAGGAGAATGGCTGCTCTCCCGCTAACTTTAAATAAGTCATGTCACCAGTTGCATGTAATCCTTATAAAATATTAACATCGATGACAGTGAAACAAAGTGGTATTACTCGAAACCCGGGAAAAGATCTTCCAAAGGTATATCTACACGAAATAAAACAAATGGGGGGGGAAAGGACACGTTTGAAAACGAAGTTCAAGAATTGTTTTTCTCAAGCTTGTATGATTAATAGGAAGGTGGCTCACACAGTGCAGAGAAGCTGGAAGCTTCTGGGTTGAGGCTGTACCTCCCATACTTTGCCTCCCTGTCACCCGGGAAGAAAAACCTCCCAAGTGACACATCTCCCAAATTAAAAAATGGAAAACAGGTAGATAAGACGTAGTATGTGCTTCTGTTTCAGCCTTCCTTCTTTTTCTTTCTTTGCCCAAGTGCTAAAGTTTATTTTTTACACTTTAATTAATTGGATTTATATAAAAACTATTGTGTTTATGGCGGTGAGGCTGTCTCTTTGAAGGAGGTGCTGATTATAGTTCAAGAAAATTAGGTTAGGGAATAAGGCATGCAGTGGCAGGTAGTTGTTTTATTTTTTATAATGAAAAGGATATGTTGTTATGAAAGATAGTGTAACTCTGGATCCATTCTGCTCTCTTTAATAATTAATAGAGAGAGGGAGAGAGAGTCTGTTAAGTGTCAGCCTTAGAATTTAAGCTCTAATCAAGCTAGCTTATTAATAGCCTATGCTTTGTAAAAATAGGTAGGTTGATGTATGTAAATAGATAGATACACACATGTAAAGTGAGATATAGAGTAAGTGAGGAATAAACCCTTTTAACTATAATCAATTTATTGGTAATCCACTATATTATTAGTACTGGGGTAGATATTTCAATCTATAATAGATAGAAAAGGAAGATATATCGTCTCTGTCTTCAAGGGAAATATAATCTTGCATGGAAGGTAAACTACATCTGTAGTTGCTGAACTGACTAGGTAAATTATGGGAAAATATTTATTGAGTTTAATACTTATTTGTGAATGCAGGGGCAGAAGTTTGGGTTAGAAAAATTAACAATACTTAAAATCCTGTTATGAAGCAGACAGAAAATTGAGTACAGGAATGTGAGAGGAGAAGTTGTCTTCATCTAGTAGGAAGAGCCTGAGCTTCAGAAAGTGCTAGAACTCGATCCTCACCTATTCCCTAACCTTGGACATAGTCTCCATAATTTCTTAGGGTTCCAGTTAGGGAGGAAAATTGGAGCATGAAACTTACCTTAGCAAGAGACATTCGGCACATGATTGGTGCCCAAACCTTTCTCTTCTATTGGTACAAACTTTCCTGAGATAATTCCTTTCTGACAATTTGTTTTTCTTTTTATGAGCCTCCTTCACAACTAACAGCATTACCACATTGCATTCTAGTTAAAAATAAAAATTTATTCCCCATTGTTTTGTCATCCCTTTGACTTCAGAGTATCTTCAGTATCTTAGAATCCTCATTTCCCAGGTAGTTCCTTGCATATATTAATTCAGTTCAAATTTTCTGCTTGCTGTGTTCCAGGCATGTGTTGGTACAGAAGTCAAACGGGACACTGTGTCAATTTATAGAGTAAAGAAGACAGGCAAATCTATAGGAAATTTCAAAAGTACAGATCTATGATTAAGGAGTCTTGTTGTTGGAAGAAAGGCTTGCTCAGACAAGTGGTGATAGCCCAATTTCCGCATGCAGCAAGCATTTTCTTGTAAAACTAATTCACATCCGAATCATCAATATAGGTAGGGGTTGGACAACTGTATATACATGTTTTAGGTCAGAGGTCCTCGAACATTCTCTGTAACAAAAGGGCCAGGTAGTAGTCATCTTAGGCTTTTAAGGTTCTGCAGGTCTATTGCAGTTCCCAACCCTGCCACCGTGGTGTAAAAGCAGATGGACAGCACAAATGGAATGGGTTGGCCTATCTTCCAATAAAACTATATAAAAAAGCAAGGCCCTGACCCCTGTTTTAGGCCAAGGCATTAGCATAGATGTGTAGATATGCATAGTTTGCAGATGTATCTAGAAACAGTTGGCTGTTGAATCTAATCATCAATCACAGTGTGTGTGTGTGTGTGTGTGTGTGTGTGTGTGTGTGTGTGTGTGTGTGTGTGTTTTAGGGGGCATTGAGAAGATGAGGGTAGAGTGGTTTTTATAAACTACCAACAATTTAACAATTTTCCAACACCAGTTGGGTGTCCTGAATTCAAATCAGTTCTGATACTATTTACCTGGAGAAGGTATCAGATTCCAAAGGTCAATGGTTCAGTCTTACAATTACAAGCCCTGCTTCCGATGCCAATGAAAAGCCCTGGTTGTCACCTGTGTGGCAGATTGGAGGTTCTCAAGATGTCCACCTTGGGTTTGATTAATATTCAAAAGTGGCTCACAAAGCGATGAGAAACTTTTTACTTACTAGATTAGTAATCTCTTATAAAAGGATTTAACTCAGAAAGAGCCAGAGGGGAGACATGCGTGACCTGAGGTCCCAGAGAGAGAAGCTTCTGTCCCTGTGGAGTTTGGAGTCAAGTATGGTGGCATGTGAAAGTGCTCATGCTCACTAACTTGGAATCCATACAGATACCTTGTTTTCTAAGGAGCGTTTATTACATAGACATGATTGGTTAAATCCTTGGTCACTGGCCTAGCTGGTTTGCACAGTGGATAGAACATCAGCCTTCGAACTGAAGGATCCCAGGTCTGATTCCAGTCAAGGGCACACACCTCGGTTATGGGCTCCTCCCTGGCCCCGGCCCTGGTCAGGGCTAGTGTAGAAGACAACCAATTGATGTGATTCTCTCACATCGATATTTCTCTCTGTCTTTCCCCTCTCTCTTCCACTTTCTCTAAAAATCATTGAAAAACTATCCACGGGTGGGGATTAAAAATAATCCTTGGCCTCTGATGCTTGATTTAATCTCCAACCCTTCTCCCCTCTCCAACATGCAGCTAGAGGACTAAAAAGTCCAGCCTCTACTCTTGCTTAATTTTTCTGGCAATCACCCCCACTCTTAGGCGCTTTTCAAAAGTCACCCCATTATCATAAACCTAGTTGTGGTGGAAAGGGGCTTATTATAAAGAACAAGACACTCATTTCACCTTGACGGCTCTGAAGCAATTTCAGGAACTGAGGACAAGAGACCAACTGTAACAAAAGTTGTTCGCATTGCTCCGATTGCTAGGAAAATTCCAAGGGTTTTTGGAATCTGTGAGCCAGGAGCAGTAAATATAGATGAGAAGTATATTTTGAACACTGAATGATCAAATATATAAATCTTATAAATCACAGCACCACAGTAATGGTGAGTACTATGGAAGTGGTTGAGCATCAGCCCATGCACCAAGAGGTCCCAGGTTTGATTCCCAGTCAGGGAACATACCCAAATTGTGGGCTCCATCCCCAGCAGGGAGCATACAGGAGGCAGCCAATCAATGATTCTCTCTTATTATTGATGTTTCTATTTCTCTCTCCCTCTCCTTTTTTCTCTCTGAAATCAATAAAAATATATTAATTAAAAAAACACCAGTGAGAGAACTTCCTTTTTAATGCTCCCTACTAGAGGCTGAGCCCACAACCTGGAAATGTGGGGAATTGAACCATGGCCTCCTGGTTCATAGGTGGATACTCAACCAGTGAGCCACACTGTCCATGTTCTGGCTGTAGTTTCTATCTTTCCCTTCTTCTTCTTCTCCCTTCCTTTCTCTGAAATAAATAAAACACATATTTTTAAAAGAATTATAGATCGAAAGGATCACAGTATAAGCTCTATGTATCACTTTAGTACTTTCACTAATAAATTAGGATAAGGAAAGAAGTAAAAGGTAGGAATGATGTTTTATGCAGAACCACACAGGTGGATTTTGAAAGAAATAGCTCCTAGCCCTATGCCACATGGTAATAGGGAAGGGAGTCTGGCAGGTTACAAAGTTTTGCTAGACAAGCTTCTCCATTTGAGAACCACCATAGTGTGTGCCAGGGTAACACTGAGCAATGTTTATGAGCATTACGGCATGCCATATTTCCTGTAGATGCACCATTCTTAGGTCCTTATGGAAATTTACTTAACGGGGTCAAATGGAGCCTGAGAGGGTCCAAGTGAAAGGTGATGAAAAATTGCTATAGGGTAGTGATGATGAGGCTAGTGCAATCAAGCAAAATTTAATGTTTTGGGGTTCCATTTTGGTAACGGGTAGTTCACAACCACCAGGAAAGATGAAAACAACACTACATCATCTCTATATTTTAACTTGAGCTAATTATTAGTTACTTAACAGGTAACAATTTCAGAAGTAGAGCAAATTAGGGCATATGTGTGTGTGTGTAATTAAATTTCTTCATTGTTAAAAATGTCAATTATTTTTATGTCAAACAAATAAATTCAAATAATAAATGACTTAATTAACATTGGTTAACAGGAAAATGTAATTAGTCTGTCTTTGTTCTTTTCTGGTGGAATTGCAGACTTTATTTTTTAGTGAAATTTTGCTCCTTTAAATACGAATGCAGGTTGGTGATACATTATGCTCATATGATATTTATCTTTTTTTTTTTCTGAAGAAATTATGGACTTCACTTGGGGCAATGTCAAAGTCAAGTTATCTGTCTCTTCTCTTGCAAAGATAAATTTCACATCACATCTAAATTATGACTCTTTTCTCTCTCTCTCTCCCCCCTCTCTCTCTGGAGAGAGACAGAGAGAGAACAAACTAGCATTGTTAGGGAATAAGTCAAAGAGATTTGAAGAATGACTTTATATTCCCATGTGGCTAATTGCAAATTTTCAGGGGCAGAAATGTGACAATGACTTTAATAAATCTTGTGATTTGTACATATCCAGTTTGACATATGCCTCCAAGTCAATGCCACTAAAACATTTGGTTTCCCCCTCGCTTGGCAGCTCAGAGCTATTCAGCACTAAGTGTGACAAGTGTGACTGGAAGAGGGTCTTTCAAAGGATTTAGAGACATCACCGAAAGAAGAGTGAGAGGGAAATGCCATTTCTGAGACCCAAAGAAGAGCAAAATCTGTACTTAGAATTGAGACTTGAACATCACTTAACTGTGTCTCCAATCTAGTCTCATAGATCACCTGAAATTTGTTGAAACTTCAAGCACAATGTGGGATAGGGTAAGATTAAAGGGCTAACAACCCTCCATATCTTTTCAAGAATGAGTTTCCAGAGAGGATAGCTAAAATTGTGATTGGTCTTGGTTTTTCTTTGTAGCTGTTATATTGGTGATATGCATATCTTACAAGTCTTAACATTTTACTTATTATTGTAGGCATCATGCTTATGTTTACTGATTTCAAAAGTTGTTTGGAAGCATGTTCTTGAATGGGAATAATTCTAAAGTCCCAGAATAGTGTCAAAGACTAATATGGGACACCTTTTCTCTTTCTCAACACATTATTAGTCATTGGAAGCACATAGACAAGTTGGATACTTTCTGTATTCCATATTGTCATTGTTTTTGAATTTTTCAAGGTCTAGATGATAGGGCATTTAATACTCTTTCCCTTTAATATATTTGTCTTGAAGACTTAAAAGAAAAGTTGTTATTCATATCCATAGTAGTGAGTTCTTTCAAAATACAAGTATGTTTCCACCTAATTTATATATTTTTAACACTCTAACTTTATTCCTCAAAATTTTGAAACCACATAAAATTACAATTAAAAAGAAACTTCTCTTTTTTTGTAACTTAATAGCATGTTAACCAAAAATTCAGGACGTAATGCTTAGATTTATTTAAAAATTTTCAGTAACAAGAAAATTAAAGGATGCATATAACACAGGATAAAACATATGATTAATTTAGCTGGGATATCAGGTTTCAAATTCCTAACATTCTGAGAACTTGATTAAACTCTGGACTTGAGTTATTTTACTTCTCTCTGCCTGGTTACCCTTTTATACTATCAGCTACTGCCTGTGAATATAATGTAGATTTAATGAGTTATTAAATGTAAACCACTTAGAAAACTATATAGCACATATTAAGTAGTGGATAAATGTTAGCTATTTTCAACTATTAGATTTTAATATCCTTTTCTTATAAAAATAATTTTGAGGAAAATCTGTTATTTGTATTTGTTTTACATAGAATAATATAGCTAATAAAAGTGACTAGGGTATGCATGCATATTAAATTTCAAATGTAGTGCTGTAATATATTTTTAAAAAATCTGTTCCAGAGAGAAATTAACCTAGACTGTTTTCATGTAAACTGTCATATAATGATTGATGTTGCTATTCAAAACAAAATGAAGAGTTGACATATTTTCTTGGCTAATAGAGTCTCAAATCTTTACATTGAAAGTGAGATATTTATCCTGCCTCTAGCTTTTATTCTTGGTAGAGGTTACCTAGATTAATATAAAAAACTAAGCTAAAAATAAATACATATTAAATATCTAGATAAATATTAGACACATAGTTATTTATAATTTTGTATATGTCTGGGAGCCTCTTTCTTCAATTCAAACTATATATTTGCATACTATATACAAAGTTTATATATTTTATATATATATGGCTATCTTATATATATTTTTTTATTTATATAAGTATCTATATTATATATATAAGTATCTATACTAGTAAAATGATAATATGCAAATTGGTCTCATTATGCCCTCACAGTAACAACCAAATAGCAGCTAGTGGCAACCGGGTCGGAGGGGGAGGGCGACCAGGCTGGCAGAAGGAGGCAGTGGGGGTGACCTGGCTGCAGCGGAGGTCATTTAGGAGTGATTAGGCAGGCAGGCAGATGAGCGATTAGGAGCCAGCAGTCCAGGATTGTGAGAAGGATGCATAACTGACTTTTTAGGCCCATCCCTGGGATCAGGCCTAAACAGGCAGTCGGATATCCACTGAGGAGTTCCAGATTGGAGAGGGTCTAAGCTGGGCTGAAGAGAGCCCCTGCCCTGTGCACAAATTTTGTGCACCCTGCCTTTAGTATATAGTTAAAGCTAAGAACATATATGTAAAGTTAAATATATATTTAGCTGAAACCGGTTTGGCTCAGTGGTAGAGCATCGGTCTGCGGACTGAAAGGTCCTGGGTTCAATTCCGGTCAAGGGCATGTACACTGGTTGCTGGCTCATCCATGGTGGGGGGTGTGCAGGAGGCGGCTAGTCGATATTTCTCTCTCATCGATGTTTCTAGCTCTCTATCTCTCTCCCTTGCTCTCTGTAAAATATCAATAAAATAATTTTTAAAATATAAATAAATATATATTTATATGAATATATAATTTATATACATTTTATTGTTAGCTATGCTAATTATACCTCAGTATTCAGAGATAATACAAGAAAAAAATACTGACCTTTTAGAATTTAATTTTTAAGACCAAGGGATAATCTGAATTAAAATAAGAGCATTTTTTTTTAACTCTGAGGAACCTATGGCAGGTGTGTGTTTCTTGCTACATTTCAAAGTCTATAGGTAAGATGACATCAGTATAGTTTATTCCTTTTTCTATGTGGCTGCCTTTATTTCTCTGGTCCCATGCAGTGTGACTAGACATATGCTCTTGTATATGTCAGTCTGACCGAAATTCTGAACTGGTGCTTACAGAATTTGAGTCATCGGCCTGGGCAAATCAGGATAGCATCTCATTCTGTGAATAGAAATAAAAACCATTATTTTGATATTAGCTTATTTTTAAATATGACTCAAAAATAACTTTCCCAGAAGAAGCTCTCATTTTAGAAAATATATCTTATTTATTTGTTTGTTTGTTTGTTTGTTTGTTTTGAGAGAGAGAGAGACAAGAGAAACATTTATGAGAGCGAAACATCAATCAGCTGCCTCCTGCACACCAGCTTCTGGATTGAGCTCCCAAGCTGGGCATGTCCCTGACTGGGAATCGAACCATGACCTCCTGCTTCATAGGTCCGTGCTCAACCACTGAGCTACGCTGGCCAGGGAAACCCCTCATCTTTCTTACTTCGCCAGAAGATGGACATATAACTCCTCTTAGTGATTTTTCATGACCATTACTGCCCTGGAGACACGAGGGAGAAAAGACCCATGTACTGAGACGTGTACTGTGATCTTCCCTGTATTTCATTAAGTAGGCCTCTTCTCTCTCTCGGAAGTATTTCTTATCGTATTAGAAAAAGCTGAAGAGAGAGAACATGCAATGGCTTTTTTATTTTTTTTATTTTTTAAAGATGAAAATAACTTGCTCCAACAAGGACCTATGTCTTGAAACAGAGTGCAATTTAGTAAAGCTCCCGAGGAAGGGATTGGATAGACAGACGGCTAGGAAGTTAGGCTGACAGGTTCATAATACAATAACAGCCTCAATGCGTTTGGCTCCTCTCCGGTAAAGATCACAAAATAGATCGCTAAATCGCTAAGACACCTTTTTGCAAGTGCTTACAGCTTCATCCCACTGTCGCTCAGTTGCCAACCTGGACTAAAAACATCTCTCTCACGTAGAACAATTGGTTTTATAGCAGATTTGCAATTATTAATGCTTATGCCAATAACAGTTTAATAGTGCATCTGCTAATATATGGAAATACAACGCCTAGAGACAGATGTATAAAATTGAAAAATAAACAGACCACAAAGAGATGCATCTATTGAACAGACACTGCATGCATACGCATCAGATAAAGCAACATTTTGGGACCACAATATTTATTTCTCAATTTAAAATTGGCCACATTAGTGAGAGGTAGAAATGACATGGACGTTGCAGCTCATCGGCGAAGATACGAGTTTAAAAATAAACATTATGTACAACTATATTTCTTCCTGTTTTGTAATCTTCATGTGCAGAAATTCACACCCTTAAGTAACCATCTGTCTTCTTCAAGTAAAAATCATTCTCATTTCTCTTTCTTATCCTGAAAACAGCTGTCAGCCAGGAGGGCAGAGCGGAAAGGTACTGCCCAAATCGCATGGAGCAGGGGACAGACTCCATGACTCCTTAAGACTTAACACCTTGCCTCTTTCAAAGGTGTCTTTGTTTTGTCTTATTCGTCATCACCATTCTCTCTTCCCCCTGTTATGATTTTTGTTTTTCCTTTTCCTGTTTCTCCTCATAATAATTAAATTGGTGAATGACTCTGTTCTGTCTTGGTGACAATAATTTCCTCAAGAAATGTTTTTCGTGCTGGGTCATTGACATAAAAATTCTTGGAAGGTGTTCTCACATCTTATTATTATACATGGGTGATGTGTAGAGCAATTAATTTTACCAAAATGAACATACCCATGGTATAAGCATCCAACTTAAGAAAACAAATATTGCCATCATCCCAGAAGTTTTCAACATGTGCTGTTTAGGTCACTATTTGCCAGTTTGAAATGGAACTGCTATTCTGAATTTTATTTTATTTTATTTATATTTTATTGATATTTTACAGAGAGAAAGGGAGAGAGCTAGAGAGCTAGAAACGTCAATGATAGAGAAACATCTACCAGCTGCCTCTTGCACACCCCCCCACCGGGGATGTGCCCACAACCAAGGTACATGCCCTTGACCGGAATCGAACCCGGGACCTTTCAGTCCGCAGACCGACGCTCTACCACTGAGCCACACCGGTTTCGGCTGAATTTTAAAATTATAGGTTAATTTTCAGGTCATGGTACTGTTTTGCTCTTTGTTTTTTATTTTTATTATTATTTTTTTATATATAACTGTGATCAGTTGTTTTTTCTTCTAGTCCTGGATCAGTTTTCTTATGTGTTTCTTAAATTGAGTTAAAATGTACAAACTGTTAAGTGTACAAATATTAAGAGTATTATTGGACAACTTTTGACCAGTGTACATACCTGTGTAATTGCGTGTGAATAGAGATGGAATCTTTGAAGTCTGTCCACACACACAATATAGATATAGCCAGTTCTTATTTCTGTCACCTTAATTTTCTTTGCTCTAACTCAGCATGTCATATAAATGGGGTCATATAACATACATGTATGTTTTTATGTCTGGCTTTTTTTCTTAATCAATATGTCATAATTATAATTCACCCATGTTGCTTCATAACTCAGAGGAGCAAGCTAGCCAATTAAAAAGGGTGATTTGGCCGAAACCAGTTTGGCTCAATGGATAGAGCGTCTACCTGGGCACTGAAAGGTCCCAGGTTCGATTCTGGTCAAAGGCACAAATCTTGGTTGTGGCACATCCCCAGTAGGAGGTGTGCAAGAGGCAGCTGATCGATGATTCTCTCTCATCGATGTTTCTAATTCTCTATCCCTCTCTCTTCCTCTCTGTAAGAAATCAATAAAATATATTTTAAATAAAAAATAAAAAGGGTGATTTGTAGAATGCAAGCCTTAGCATAACAAACCTAAATACCAAAAAGAAAAGTGAGTTTGACATAATAACTAAGCAAATGTCACAGGCACAGAGGTATGAATGTTGTAATCAATGATAATCCATAGCTTAGAATGAAGAGAAAAATATATTCAACAGATACGAAGAAATTTATGACTTCAAAATAATTGTGGTTGAAACAAACCAGAGGCTGGCAGGGA
Organism: Vespertilio murinus; assembly: GCA_963924515.1. Taxonomy (NCBI): domain Eukaryota; kingdom Metazoa; phylum Chordata; class Mammalia; order Chiroptera; family Vespertilionidae; genus Vespertilio; species Vespertilio murinus. The sequence goes on along the minus strand of OZ004706.1, from coordinate 188,279,850 downwards.
AAAAAAGGGGTAAAAAAATCTCTAGAGTGTAAACACTGAGAAAACTGATACCAAAAATTTAGAAGATATTTACATTAACTACAGGCATCATTTAAATATATTGCAAAAGGTAGTTATGGACCTACCCATACTTTATCAAGCAGACTAATCAGAAGAAACATTAAAAAGTTTCATCTATTCTTTTTTAAAAGTATATATATTTATATATATATATATATATGTATATATATATATATATATATATATATATATATATATATATATATATAAAAATTTCAGAAAGAATGGAAAGGGAGAGAAAGACAGAAACATCAATGATGAGAGAGAATCATGGATCAACTGACTCCTGCATGCTCCACACTGAGGATTGAGTCCAAAACCCAGGCATGTGCCCTGACTGGAAATTGAACCATGAGCTCCTGGTTGATAGGTAAATGCTCAACCACTGAGTCATGCTGACTGAGTTCACTTATTTTTTAACTTTAAAGTCTTACCCAGACACCCAGGTCTCCACTGACTGGAAAACCAGATAGTTGTCATCATGCTGCCAAACTGATACTTTTTAAAGAGGTTTTTGTACTTTTGCCCATAGTTTTATAGTCATTTGGGAATTGCAATTTTGAGAAATCAATGAAGCAGGGAGTCAGAAAGACTGAAAGTGCTGTAGAAGAATACAATATTGCAACCTAGAAGAATTTTCTTACAAAACAAAGCACTTGCAGCGAGATGGATACGAGACAATTCCTGGAAATGATGCATTCTCCACATCCCACTGTCCTTCACTGTAGGTTATCAGAAAGCCAAGCAACAGTCTCTGTGGGTGCTCAGTGCAGGAAGCCTGTTTTCTATGAATGCAATTGGCTTATGGGAACAGGAAAGTCATTCAGACTAGATATGGGGAGGGGATTTACCCAATGCTTATGTGAAAAATGCTCCCAAGTAAGGGACATTCTCATATCTTATTCAAAGCAATGGCTCAATAAAGTTCTCCTTGCACACTATATAATAAAGAAATTAAAGATGTAAAAAAAATCCTGTAAAATGTGCAAAAAGATGTGAGAGAAAAGCAAATATCTGATTCTGAAATAATCTATGACATAAATCCAAAGAAAATTGTGGATTTTTTTTTCATAGAAAAAGTGAGCTTTATGAAAGAACAGAAATTAGTCATCAGAAAACAGGTAGCTTTCTGAAATCTAAGAACCTTTGGTTGTTAGGAATGGAAATTCACTTCTACTAAGCTTGAGGAGGCAAAAAAGAAAACAAAGTTAAAAAAAAAGCGAGCTGTTAGGGAAGGATCCAGGCTATGCCAGGGAATTCAAGGGTTACATGCACTCAATAGGAACTCTTTCCATTCGATGCAATGGAAAGGATTTGGGGACATCTAGAATGACAGTCACTCCCACTGTCCTTTAGGCACATGTCATGACACTTGCTTCATTTTTCTCTCCAGAGAATAGTTGTCCATGCACTGCAAGCCTAACAATATTTAGGCCAATGCAACTTGGAGCTCTGGAGCAAATATCACTCACCAGACACCACTTGTTCTCTGTCAGGCCTTCATATTCCCACCTGTCTCAGTCACCAGATATGGGCTGTCCTGGGCAGCATGAGACCTTCAGAAAGGCAAGTGTCTATAGCTGAGACAGGCCAAGGAAGTGTCTGCTGACTGCACTCCCCACAGCAGAACAAGAAAGGCTTTCTTGGAAGGGAATCTGGATGTAGTATCTCTGTGCCCACCACAGTACACACCCTGAGCTTCTTAGATCTACTTCTCCATACACTTCCAGTAATCAGCTTCATGAATCCATGCGTCTCTTTTCCTGAGGGAAATTTAGGAGAGAGTGGATAGCAGGACACAAACTACAGCTCTAATGCTATAGCTACACTCAGGGTAAATGTGGAGTAAATATTGCTCATGAGGTCTGTCTGCCTTTGGGTTGATATGGCTGAACTTTTACATGCCTGACACACTCTGTCAACAAATGGGAGTTGTTCCTCAAAAAACATGACCTGGGTCAAGACAGTTCTTTTGCATTCGAGGCTGACCTTACAGGAGTTGACAGCTGGAGGGTGACTGAAAAATTGCTGGTGAACAGTATGTTCTCCCTTAATGTACAATCTCATGGGCGAATCTCAATGTCTACCATAGAAGGCTATGTCTTCAGGGAAGAGGATATTTGAAAATTGTGGTGATACCAAAAATGTACTCAATGCAGCAGTCAAATGAAAAGCAGACAAAATGAGATGAAAAGAAGATGAGTAAAATAAGATAGGGTTGCAAAAGCTTTTTAATTAGTCAGGAACATTAAAATATAGGCTACATTGATATGTTCTCTCCATAAGGGCAGCCAAGAGAGATAAATGAAAGAGATAGACATTTATAAATATTAAATAAAAAAGGAGAGTCAAAGGAAGAATTATAGCTATTTTAGTTAGAAAAAAAAGATAAATTAGAACCTAGCAATTATTCAAGACACACTGTATGTAATTAATTCTAATACCCATTTCTTTTTTACATTTTAATATTCTTCAAATAAGGAATAGGCTTACAGCAAATGTCAAAGTTTAATTGGCATTCACCTCCTGCTTTCTCAGTAAAATATGAGATAATGTTATATTGCACCCTCTGTTGGGAATATAGAATTGATAAAGAAAAATTATTATCAAACAAATTGAAAATAAAATAAATGGAATTAAAAGGACTAAATTCCAATCTGGAGAAAGACTGAAAGAGAACTTCCCAATGAGAAGAGACCAGTGCCTACATTTAAGCTCTATGAAATCAGGAACCTTGTTTGTTGCAGTGTTTGTTGCTCCTAGGCTTCTGCCAGGCACATGGTAAGTAGGTGCAAATAAATATTTTAAAATTAATTGCATAAATATTGATCATTTCAATAACATAATATAATAGATACACTTTAAGCTATGTTTTAAAAGTATAATGGAAAGAATATAGGCACCCCTATGTTCATAGCAGCACAAGTTAAAACCGACTGATTTATTTCATTTAGCATAATGTTCTCCACATTCATGCATGCTGTTTGTCATGAAGGGGGGGGTATTGAGAGAAAAAGAGAGAGAGAGAGAGAGAGAGAGAGAGAGAGAGAGAGAGAGAGAGAGAGGAATCACGGTCAACAGTGTGGTGATTGTGGGGAAGGATGGTGATGGATGGAGGTAATAGAGGGCATAGAGGGGATAAAAGGTGACAGAAAATTTTTAAACTAAAATTTTAATAGAGTACTATGGAGCAAGTCTACTTGGACTTATAATTCTGGTTCTTCTATTGTCATACACATGTGAAAGTATTACCCATAACTAATTAATTCTATCTTTTCCCTGACACATGATAGGGTTGTATTTCTCTCTCACCGTGTTTGCATTTAGGTAGGACCATGTGACTAGTTCTGGCCTATGAGCTGGGCCAGTGTATGTCACTTCTGTTGAATTAGTTAATTACAAGTGCAAAATCTTTCTGACACTGTATTTATGTGTTGAATGATATAATGTAAGAATCATCCTCCTATGGCTCGGTTTCCTTACCTTTAAAATAGCTAATGATTATACATATTTCAAGGTTTTTCAAAGGTTAAATGTGCTAATCTAGGTAAAGTCTTTCTGAAAGTTTGGGATTATATTCAGGGTTTATTAAGGCAAAAGAACATTAAAAAGTAAAAAAAAAGTGATCTTCATAGCTAAATTAGATTATCCATAATTTCATAATATAATGAAGTGATGTGCTCAGAATTAGGAAGGGAATGACTAGCTCAGCTCCCTCAGTAGTTTTATAATTAGTGACTTGGACTTTGATGTGTGATTGCAACATGAGTATTATATATATATATATATATATATATATATATATATATGAACACAGAAATTATGGACACTTGGAAATATTGCCTGAAAATATTTGCCAGACAAAAGCAAAGAGATTATTTAAGATTGATTATTCAGGAGTGGGAACATTATAATCAATCTGGACTTACTTGGTTTGAATCCCAGTCTAATAAATCAGGTTGGGCAGTATTTTATGTTTTCAGCTGGGTTCCACATATCTGGAGTAAACCCAGCCCTTCCTGTCTTTGTGCCCAATGTATTCTTCTCATCATTCTTCTACTTTTCAACTGTACCTCCTTAGTCCACCTTAATTTTCAAAGAATTATTAGAAGGAATACTTTTAAAAATATATATTTTATTGATTTTTTACAGAGAGGGAGGGAGAAGGATAGAAAGCTAGAAATATTGATGAGAGAGAAATATCGACCAGCTGACTCCTACATACCCATCATTGGGCACATGCCCACAACCAATATACATGCCCATGACAGGAATCGAACCCGGGACCCCTCAGTCCGCAGGCTGACATTCTATCTACTGAGCCAAACCAGTTTGAGCAGGAAAACTTTTTTTTTTTTAATTAGGTGAATTTTAGAAAGCTGAAAATGTTTTGTGCCTGTGCTAAATTGAATGATGGATTCCTGAGATGTCCACGTTGAAATCTCTAAAATTCATGCCTGTTTCATATATAGCAAAAGAGATTTTGCAGATGTGGTGGAATTAAATATTGTAAAATGGGAAGATTATCTTGTATTATCCAACTGTAATCTATCTCAGTGGTCCATATAAGAGAGAGAGAGGTAGCATTCAAGTCAGACAGAGGGCAATGTGACTGCTGAAACAGAGGGGGAGAATGAAGTATGAAGATGCAACCTTCTATCTATGAAGATGGAGAAAAAGAGCAATGAGTCAAAGACTGTGGGTGGCCTCTGGCAGCTGGAAAGATCAAGGAAATAAAATCTCCTCTAGAGACTCAGAGAACACAGTATTGATGACCCATTTTAGATTTCTATTCTCTAGAACAGATATATGCTATTTTAAGCCAATGGTGGTCAGTAGCAATAAGAAACAAATACATGGTATTTTGAAATAGTAATTTTTGTGTGAAATCATTGAGTCTTATTTTTCTTAAACAACAGTTGTTGAACTTGTTGGCTTAAGAATATCTTGTGTCATTGAAATTTTTTTGAATATCCAATAATTAGTAGTTAAAGTAGTGTAATTTTTTTGGCCTTTTTTACCCCAAGCAAAAAATAAAGAATAATTTAGTAATTTGCCTAAAAGAAGAGGAGTTATTATCCATTTCAACCATAAACTTACTTTTTTTCTCATCTTCATGAGAAAAAATATTTAATCATATACAGCTAACATATTTATGTTTCTTTATAAATTATATTCATGTATGACTACATAATTTATAGTCTAGCCTAAAAATAAAGTAATATGCAAATTAACCATCAATCCACCACACAAACCACACCCACCAACCAATTAGAATGAGCATGCAAATTAACCTGACAAAGATGGTGATTAATTTGCATACACAGAGGGAGGGAAGAGTAAAGATTGAAGACAGCATAGAAGGAAGAGGGAGGGAAAGTGGAAAGCAAGGTGGCTGGGGCTGTTGGAGGGAAAACACTGGCAGCACATGTGGGGTGGGGCAGGAGGAGGTGCACAGCAGAAGCAGCACCAGGGTGAGAGCAGGAGGTCGGAGGTGCCTGGCGAGGATTTCAGTGGTGGTGGTACCACATGCAGCCGCAGAGATGATGGTCGCCCCTCCTGTCCCACTCCCACCCCTGCCCTGCCCACCACAGCAGGAGAGGTCAGAGTGGGAGAGGTGACGGTGGTGGGAGGGAAGCCTGCTGGAAGTCTTACAGGAATATTCCTGCAACAGGTACCTAGTATCCATATAATTAATACACATATTTAAAAATAAAATTCAAATGCAAGAGATAGAAGATGTGTGAATGGATTATCTATTACCTTCTCTTCATACCTTATTGGATCATCTGCTAGAGCTTCCAGATTTTTGCTCCCTACCTTAGACATTGCTGTATTAAATGACCATACATATCTCTTCCTACTGTTTAATGGTTCTCTTCCCTTTCTACTGTGAGCTGCAAGTGCCACATATAGTACACATTTACTTAGATGCTATGGGGCATGATACTGAATAAACAATGTGACTAATCCTCATTGTGCATTCCTAAGGGGACCCTTAGTACTCTATCTTCATGTCTCTTGAGCACTATCTCTTATTAAAATTGTCTATTTCTTTAAGGTTTCAGTGAAAGGTATTATGATGCAATATATTTTCTTTCTCAACTTGCAAAGGTGATGAATTAAAATTATATGATCATTTGGCTAAGGACCTTAATTTATCTGTGTGAATATATATTCTTTTAAAATTACATCTGTTATGCCAGGAAATAAGATTGAGTTTTTCACATTTTGAAAAATCAGATAATATACATGCCACAAGTAAAAAGACATTTTGTTGAATGAGTCTATTTTAATCTCCATATAATTATGCCATCTCATGATTTTTCATATTACAGTGAAATGTAGAACAGAGCTTTTCCTATTACTAAAACACATTGCTGTTTTTCAAAGTTTCTGGCCTCCAGACAACTCAAGTGACCGAACCCATCATTACAATGGGACATAACTTACAGGAAAGGGGAAAACAACCCATAGCACTGCCATTAAGGTGGTGCCAACTATGAGCCAACATTGACTCATTTAAGTGCAAAATGACTTTTAAAAGGAACTGTGATGGTTTGAAATTTAGAACATCTGCTAAAGTTTGTTTTTTTACAAAGAAACCTAATAACCACCCACAATGTGATCGAATTCCTGTCAGTCATATTAAGGCCAGTAAGATCAAAGGAAAAACAGGCAATCCCCATTGTATATGTTAAGTTACAAACTGTCTGAGTCTAAAGTGGCTGTTGTACTTTCACTGGCTAAATAGTCAGACTTGGCCTTGCCTACAGGGCCATGAGAATGACAGTTCTGATGCAAGCAGCCATAATAACATTTAGTTCCTGTGGACGTTAAAGGAATCGATTTCCTAGGCACTCTAATTTTCATATAAACTATTTTCATTTAAACTATTCTTGAAAATAGTTAGAAGGAAATCCAGACCACCCAGGACCCACATCTCTAAGGTGGATGTGTCACTCCAAGGATCAGATTGGCCACCCTACGAATGATCCTTGTTTGGACTATAACCTAGTCAATGGAAGAGTGTAGTTAGGAGGAAATTTCCCAGAAGTCAAGATTATTAAAACAATGAGGGACAGCCCTCATCAGTCTGGCTCAGTGAATAGAATGTCGGCCTGTAGACTGAAAGGTCCCAGGTTCGATTCAGGTCAAGGGCGAGTACCTTTGTTGCGGGCACATCCCCAGTAGGAGGAGTGTAGGAGGTAGCTGATCAATGCTTCTCTCTCATCAGTGTTTCCAACTCTCTATCCCTCTCCCTTCCTCTCTGTAAAAAATCAATAACATATATTTAAAAAAAAGAAAACACACAACGAGGGAAAGACTTTGTTGGGAGGTGCTCATCTATGAATCTCTTTCATTTTATAGATCTTGGGTTAGACTCCTATCATTGGTGTTTGCAAAGTGAAGAGCCCAGGAACATAGAAATAATAACTCTATTCAACAGAAATGGTGAAGCTGTTAACTTCTAGTACAGTAAAATAGTATTTATGGCATGAAAGATTAGGTTTCCTAAACTAGGATTTCTCTTCTGTTAACTCAGTCATGTGAAAGCTTCACCCAGACATGTTTGTCATGCCATGAGGGAATTGTAACATGAGGAGCTTGCTGAGATTTAAGAAAATGCTTATATTCTGACTGTTGGAAATGTGATTAATAAAGTCATGTTACCTCACCCAGGAGTGTCACATATTCTGCAAGCATCCATGAAACTATACAACAGTGGCAGGCTAACTTATTATTTTCTAAGAGAGATAAAATCTAACACTTCACAGTACTTGACACTCTGAGACATACTGAGAGTATAGATATCCCAGTTCTTATTTTCTTTTAAAAAAAAAGGAAAGAAGAAAAAAAACACACACACACACACAAATTATTTAAAAAATCATCAAGAAACCAACATAGATAATATCTAGTCATTTTCAGTATTATTCCAGGTAGAAAATTAAAAGAATATTGCTTAAAATTCCTTATGAGTGTATCTATATTGGGTTGACACTTCCATATAATAGAAGCATTTAATTAATTTAGTCCAAGGCAGGGAGAAAGGAATATCTCATGTTCTTTGTGAAATAAGCCCATAAGAAATTGAGTAAAAGCATTATTCAATTATACAATAGAAAGAATAGGGAGTCTATTCATACAAAGGACTCAGGGAACTAGTGCAAAGGAAAAAGTCTCCCAAATTTCTATCCTCAATCCAATAGCTCTCCTAAAATGCAGCTCCACATATCCATCCTGGTATTCATCCTGGTCCACCAGGATGTCTGTGAACATATGAAATATATTGCATGAGACTGTTAGAGCTGCTATCCTTTTTTCCCTCTCTCTCTAGGAGAGAAAGGGTCAGACAGACAAGAAAGATGACAGTAGGTACCATCTGTTTGGACTGGTGAGCCTGCTCTAACCCTGTTATGATGGACCTTCCAACCTTCCAGCAGTTAAGCCCCTCTCACTCTTCCTGCTTCCCACCCCACATATCTGGGAACCTCCAGGACCCTACTCCAGGGAATTAGCCAACATCCACTCTGATTAACCTTTGCATGTTCTGTATTCATTATTAAATGTTTTGAATATCACAACTGACTATTCATTTAGGGATCATATTGAAATCTCAATTAAAATATTCTTTTAAAATATTTTATTTTATTGATTTTAGAAAGAATGGAAGGGGGAATAAAGATATTAGAAACATTGATGGAAACATTAATTGGCTGCCTCCTACATGCCCCTGCTAGGGATCTAGCTCACAACCATCCAGGGCATGTGCCCTGACCAGGGAACAAACTAGTGACCTCTTGGTTCATGGACTGAGCCACACTGGTGGAACAAAACCTAGTATTTTTATTTTCCCTCCAAAATGTATTCCTCCTCCTTTGTAATCTGCCTCCAAGTGAGTCACCACTAAACCCAATCAGCCTGTTGCCTAAGACATTGTTTGTATTTCTTTGTCTTTTCACATTCAAATCCATTCTATTCTACTTCTTATCCCTGTAACATACCTTCTGACTTTCTCCTTACCCCCTTTATCTCTGCCTTATTTCTCTTTGCTTGATGTTTTACTCTCCTCCAATCTATCCATGCTTGACTCTGCTAGAATAATCTTTCTTCAATAACTTTATATCTAATATCAGATGGCTCAATTAACCCATTTCTTACCATCCACCACTCACACCCTTGCTTCAGCCATAACAGACTACTTGTTATTCTATAAGTTTTTCCATTCCCTCAATGCCTCTGTACCTTTAATTACACCTTTTTCCTGTGTTCATTTATATAAAACTTAAAAAAAAACCTAGGTGAATTAGAGATTGTTTTTCTTACCTGTATTATACCATATGTATAGTTCATTTTTTTATTTGTTGTTTGGTTGTTTTTCTAGCTTTCCCAGTGCAGCTGTCAATCTTTCATCATATCAAAAGCTAATCATGTTGATATGGTCTGGGAACCACACCTAGTTCCTAGAGAGTCAAGGCCAGTGGGAGCACAGAGCCTTGTTATCAATACACAATAATGGACCAAGGATGCTCTGGGCAGGAGCCTAATCAGAATGTTCAAGGATACTGAGCCTGGGAATCCTAATCAGGCCAAGATACCAGGAGAAACTGCAAGGCCAAAGCACTCTCATGGAGCACTGTAACCTTCGGTAGCCAATATGATTGATGCAACTACTGGCATGAAGCCTTCTTTGTCTATATGGTATAAAAGTAGGTTATTGACCAGCCAGTTGGCTGGAGTAGGCTGGAGTGAGAAGATTGCTGGGTGGAGTGTGTGAAGAAGTCTGCTAGAGAGAAGCAGGGCAGGAGAGATGGGAGAAGCTGCTGGGACAGAGAGCTCAGGTAGCACTACAGTGTGAGACAGTCAGTCTAGGAGGCAGCATGCAGCTGCTCAGATAGTAACTGTGGGTACAGAGACTGATGTACCACTGTGTACTCAGCTTTGTGGGAAAGATAAGTATTCACCAGCCAGTGTCCGACTTTCCTGTATGGACTTTGCTGTGAGGACTGTTCTTGTCTGATGGCTATGTGACCACTGGCTTCAGCAATCAAGACTCATTCTTATACCCACAACCTCTCCTGGCTTCTCCATCTAAGACCTAGTGTCCTAAGAGATCCATCCCCAGGCAGAGGGGCTCAGACCAACACCTGTTACTAGTGGCAGAGGATAAAGGAGGAACTTGGACTAGATTCCCAACAGTTAGTAGAGTGGGCAGGGGTCAAGCAGAAACCAGCCCTAGTGTAGTTGAATGGGAGAATTTAGAAGAATACATGGACTTGGAGCAGGCTTGTGGTGCTCTTGATGCTGGCTCTGACATATGATAAAAATCAAATATCAATTAAAAACAAGCCAAGCTGGTGTTTCTCAGTGGTTGGGCTTCAACTCATGAACCAAGAGGTTGCTAGTTCAATTCCTGGTCAGGGTATATGCTCAAGTTTCAGGCCCAAACCTCGGTAGGGGGCATTCAGGAGAAAGCAGACGGATGATGTTTCTCTCTCTCTCTCTCTCTCTCTTTCTCTCTCTCTCTCTCTCTCTCTCTCTCTCTCTCTCTCAAAATCAATAAAAACATATATGGAAAAAAAGGGTCCAAGGTATGGAAAATTCCAGGAAATATTATAATAAAAAATTCTTGGACTGCTGAAGACATATTCCCCCAGGCTCCACATCCCCTCCCTAAAATGTCCTATATTATAAAACCCTATATGCAAATTGACCGAACAGCAAAATGACTGGTTGCTATGACATGCACTGACCACCAAGGGGTAGACACTCAATGCGGGAGCTGCCCCTGGTGCTCAGTGCACTCCCACAGGGAGAGCACCACTCAGCCAGAAGCCAGGCTCATGGCTGGCTGGCACAGCGGTGGTGGAGGGAGCCTCCCCCATCTCCCTCCACAGCAGCGCTAAGGATCCCTCAGGGGAAGTCCGACAGCTTAGACCTGCTCCCTATGGACATACGCCAAAGGGTCCCAGACTGTGAGATGATGCAAGCGGGGCTGAAGGACCATACACTGGGCCTCTAGTTCTTATATAAAAAGCCCATAAAAATTAATGAAAAATGTTCACACTAAAATGAAGCCATATTCCACGAAATCATTTTTCTTAGAATTAAGTTAGAGTAATGCTCACCTGTTTTGATTGCTGTTATTGTTCATTAGCAGTGTAAATTTAAAAGCCAAGAAAGACACAAATAATAATTGTCCTAGAAGGAAAAAGTGCCTGCAAATGCCAGTAGAGACTGGTCGATGATTTCTTTTAAATACTTAAAAGTGTATGATTCATCTTTATTTGGTAGTAGTTTTAAACTTCTGCTAAACTGGTTTTTATGGGCTAGAAATAAAGATAAAAAGTGGGTCATAGAAAACTAGACACCTCTGTCCCCAATTAGAACTTCTTTTTCTGGATAGAAGGGGACATTTTCAATTATATATTAAAATATCAAGATCATCTGTGTATTTCTTCATGTGTGAAATTTATATAGAATTGATATAGAAATGTAATAGAATAAATTTATATAAGAAAACTAAGACATTTCTTAAGATAATCTGTGTGTTATTTGTATTATAGTATCTATGTGTAGGTTATTTAAATATGTAAATAAGAAATGTAAATGATAAGTAAATTATATGTAAGTAGTATTTCTATATATTCGTTAATACAATTTCATATTTCTTCACAAGAAATGATTTTTGGGTTCCGGGAGGTAAAAAAAATATGATACTAAAATCTGTGGAAACCTTCAATAGTTTATCCAAGGAATTTCTAGATTAGAAAATACAGTTTTAGTGGATTATAAAAAGTTTTATTATCTATAATAATTTAAAATATATATTCTAATTAGATTGGACAGCCAAACAACCTTCCAGATATCATTCTGGATGTCATTTCAGACAAAGTGCAGCAGCAGGGGCCAAGGCAGAAGTGGTTAGGGGCAATCAGGCAGGCAGTCAGAGGTGGTTATGGGCGATGAGGCAGGCAGGTGGACAGTTAGGAGCCTGTGGTCCTGGTTTACAAAAGGGATGTCCAACTGCCAGTTTAGACCTGATTCTTGTGGGATCAGGCCTAAACCGGCAGCTAGATACCCCCGGAGGTGTCCCAGATTGTAAGAAGGTGCAGGTTGGGCTGAGGAACCTTCCCCACAAATGCATGAATTTCATTCAGTGGAGGGCCTCTAGTCTAGATATATTTGTGAATTACATGAAATTAAGGTGAAAGGAACTATATTCTGATGAATTTTTAATTTCTATCAATGCTATTTCGCAAAGATTACTTTAGCAAATGTCATTGTAGGAGACATTTTTTATTCTTTTTTTTTCTGGTAGCTAACTTTAATTGTATTGAGTAAAAAAAATAAATTGTTCTTTACCCATAAGGTTCAAAGACAAAAACCCTCTTCCATGTATCAGCTTTCTGTCTACATAGCTACAGTGTTTTCATACATTTTTTCAATTAAGTTTCTTTCTGTCTTACATTGAAAACATGTCTTGGTCTCATCCATTTATTTTAGTGGAATAAAGAGCAGATGGTACTTAAAATATTGCTACTGGGTTTTGTTCAGACAAAGCCCACCACATCATCTACATGGACTCAGAAAAATCAAGTCACTTATTTTCTTTTAGATCAAAAGTATTTCCAAATCCTTTTGTTTTGTATGCATCTCTGTATCTGGAGAATCAAATAACTTCCACAGGGAACTATTTGTCACCTTAAAAAAATATCAAAGAATTTTTAATCTGCTACAGATGCTGGGCAGCTTAACTACCCCTGTGAAGATGAACCCTTACTGTAGACGGTTGGATTCACACTGTTTCTAGGCAGAATGATGTCATAACTTTGATTCCGCATGACTCAGAGGCTTCTGATCAAGTCAACTTTTTTTCTGGTTGCCTCTAAACTCATATTCTGATTCCAGGAAAAATGGCACTTCTAAAATGACAAGTTATTTCAGAAACTACCATTAAGTTCTTTTGAAATTGAATAGTGTTATGTGACCTAGACCCTGAATTCCTGATCACTCCTGGCAACCCCCATAACATGTACATGTGTTGTTCACAATGGCTAACTATGTCTTGCTTCTCTGATTCAAAGAAAGACCCAGAGTTTGAGAAAGGGAGGAAACTCTTTAGAGGACAAAACTAAGTCTCAATTTCTTCCTCTTGCCCTTTGGTTCATTCTTATTTCACTCCCATTCCTGATGCCATAACACCACAGCTAGGATTGCATTATTCATCTACATTAAATCATTTTTTTTAATTAGTAAAAACTCTCAAACTTAATTTTAAACTAATTAAAATTCCACTAGCAATTTTATTAGGGTGATCTACAAGAATATCTAATCAGCACCTAAACACACTCCAAATAAGACACAGAATGGATAATGATGGTTAAGATGCTTAAGATCATGGAACTTATTTACAGTAGGGCTTACAGATATCTTCCTGCCTTTGCCAGGCAGGAAACTTATATAGGTGAGGCTACTAGGATCCAGATGCTTATTCCAACAATGAAGGCTATGAGGTTCACACAAAATTATTGCATTGGGTTGGTCAAATGTCAATTATTTCAAAACAATTATTATTGTTATGTTAATATAGCATCTGTCAATTTAAAAATAGTTTTAATTAATTTTTATTGATTTTAGTATCACATAATTGTCCTCATCCCCCCATTCCCATCCCAAGCCCCTCCCTACATATGCCCTCACCCCCTGTTGTCCATGGCCACTGGCTAGGCCCATGTGCATGCACACAAGTCATGGTTGATCTCTTCCCCTTACCCCTACCCTCTCCTACTTTCTCTCTGAGAGTCTGATGGCTGCTTCTCTTTCTCTGGGTCTGTTTTTGTTCACCAGTTTATGTTGTTCATTATTTCCTCTAGATGTGTGAGATCATTGATCTAAGAAATACCCTTGTAAAAATATTAAATTATTTTATAAAATTCTATATATCAAATAAAAATATCTGAGGGACAAATTTGGCCCTTAGGCTTCCAGTTTGCCATTTCTTATTTACTATTTGCTTGTGATTTTGCTCTATATCTCTCTCCCTTCTCTTTTATAATGAAGAGTTACATCCAAACATAATCTGAGAATATTTGGTGAGCTAAATAATTCATAAGAAAATCATCTTGTGATTCATATGATAACTAGCAAAGAATATGTGAAACTTGTTTGTGCCTTTTTTTTTTTTGGTCAAAATGTTGAAATAAAAAGATAAATTTATTGGTGCTATCATGCTCCCTTTCAATTTTCCTCAGATACCTTTATGAAATGCTATCATATTAGATTAAAAAATAATTATCTGTGAAAGGAACATGCTAACACTTGATTTCATTTACTGAAAACACTTTCCTGTTTTTTTTAAAAAAATGTATTAATGGATTATGCTGCACAGCATCCCCATCCAAATATGTGTTTTTAGTATAAATGTGTGACATACATGGGTTATTGTCATTCATTCAAAAATTATGTACATCAAGGGCCAAGACACGTTCTCTCAACTGAATCATAACAAATCTGGGTATAAATCAGAATCGCCCACCTGAAAGGATTTTGACTTAATTTGGAGTGTCTCTACATAGTTTAAAGAAAATCACACAAAAATAAGGAAAAATAACAAAGGTCCAAAGATTGCAATTAACATGCTCATACTAATTGTCATATGTAAAACACTGCAGCCAACAACAGAACTTTCCTTCGTTTCAGAGCATATGTTAAGTTCATTAAAATCAACCTGTGGTAAGCTTTAACAAAGCATTAACATAATTTTAAATTATTGTAATAATTTGAAACTTCATTACATTTTTCAAAGTATCTTCTTTAACTATGGGATTGAGTAAAAAATCAGCAATAAAAGTATAGTAAAAAAAAGTTGTATTCCAGAAAATTAATACTTTCCTAAACAACTTCTGGATCAAATAAGAAATCAGTATAAAAATTAGAAAATCATTTAAATGAATCATAATAAAATATGACAGACCAAAATTTGTTAAATACAATGAAAATAATGATTAAAGGGGATATAGCCTTACTTGCTTATATAAGTATATAAGAATGAAGAAAAGGTGAAAATCAACAACTTCACTTTCTATATTAGGAAAAAATAATGTGGAAAAAAGAAAATAATAGTAAAGACCAAAACAGTACTGCATGAAAATTTTAAAATAATTTAGAATGAAGAAAATAAACTCAAAAGTTAGAACTTTGAAAAAAAAAGAAAAGAAAAGATGAATCAGTTTCAGAAATCCTCAACAAGATTTATCAAAGCGAAAACAAAAATAAAAAAAAACCCAGAATAATAAAAATGGAAAAGTGAGCATAACTGTAGATCTATACTAATAAAGGATACTGTGAAAAACTTTGAGCATCAGAATTTGATCATTTAGTTGAAATGAATCAATGCCTCACAAATACAATTTACTGAAGTTATGTGATGACATATAAAATCTCAGTAATTAGGCATCTGTTAAAGAAATTAAATTTGTTATTTTTAAAAAGTTCCCACAAGGAAACTCTAGAACCAGATGGGTTTAATAGTGAATTCTTCCAACTATTTAAAAAAGAAATAGGCCCAATTTTACACAAATCTTCTGATATACAGAGGGAAAAAAAAAGATATGAAGGTAACCTTTCCTAACTACTTCTAAGAGGGAGGCTAAGAGAACCACAAATTCTGGTGCCTGATGAGAATATTCCAGAAAGAAAAGAAATCCTCATATCAACAGAAGCCAATTAATTCTAACACTAGAGAATCTTGGAAGGAAGCTCTCAGGTTCCTCTATAGCCAGAGGTTGAGGCTAAAACAACCCAGGCTGAAGAAAAGTGAGTCCCACCTACAGGTTCTTGGTGATCACCTGGCTTTCTTAGTCTCATTCCTCTCCCTGCTCTGCCCTTTGCAAATAATATTTTCATATTATTACCAAACTAAAATTCTTTTCAACAACTTATGCCAGATGGTCTCACACTATACATATGTTTCCTTGGAAATTTCTCTGCTGTCAAACTCCTAATGGTATGCCAGCAACCAGTCAAGTACAGGTAGTGTTACAGTCTTGGCTTTCACCCTTGGCATCACCTCAAGGCTGGGAAGCTTAGGCAACTGTCAACGTTTCTCAAGCTCTCATAAATTTTGTGTTCAAATTTTGTTTCCTTATCTTCAGTGCACCATTCAGATGTAGCTTTAATTTTTCATCTCCTGTAGAATTCCTTAGTTTTCTGTGTCTGGTACAGTCCCCGTTGGGTTATATGCAGAGAAGTCTTAGCACACCAGGCCCGAGACTGCTATTCCCAGAATTGCCTTTGGCTGACATCTGAGATTTAGGGAGGGTTCTCATCATTCCAAACTAATAAGCATGGCTTGCTTTACCTAGACTGTTTGAACAAATAATATGTGTTATGCTGAACACCTGCTTTCCATCTTGGAGGTCGGTATCTTGAAACAAGCTCAGCAGAGGGTGCCTACATGATCAACCCCCAATGAAAACCCTGGGCATTGAGAGTTCAGTGAATTTCCCCGGTAGACAACATTTACACATGTCACATCTCCTTGCTAGAACTAAGCAGCACATGGTGTGACTCAGTTGGAAATGATTCTTTGAAGCTTCTACCAAGTTTTCCTTTGCAAAGGTGCTGGCTTAGTCAGCTTGGGCTAGAATGACAAAATACCGCAGATTGGGTGGCTTAAACAACAAAAATGTATTGCTGTTCTGGGAGTTGGAAGTCCCAGATCAGCGTGCTGGTATGACCTGATGAAAAACTCTTCTAGGTTTGTAATTGGCCACCTTCTAAATCTATACTCACATGGGGGAGAGATATAGATTATAGATAGACATAGACATAGACATAGACATAGACATAGACATAGACATAGACATAGACATAGACATAGACATAGACATAGACATGGACAGATTGTATAGATAGAGATAGAGATAGAGATGGAGATAGAGAGCTAGCTCGCTAGATATAGATTAGATATAGATATAGATAGATACGGATACAGATACAGATACAGATACAGATACAGATACAGATACAGATACAGATATAGATATAGATATAGATATAGATATAGATATAGATATAGATATCTGATGTCTTTTCTTACAAAGGCACTAATCTCATGCCAGCGCCTATGACACAGGGCTTATCACTTGATATATTCTTTATTCCTCAATACCAGTTCAGGCAGCTGGTGCTTCCTGGGCCATATCTGTTGCTTTGGGCCTTCCACACTGTCACAATGTTGCTGAAAAAATCTACTTCTCTTCTTTAGAAGCAAATCTGCTATTTAAATTGTTATGTTTTGGACAAAACTCTTATACAAACCATTGTACCATTGTTTGTGAGCTGCTTTGCCTTGGATATTTTCTATAGGGACTTATGTGATAAAATCCGAGGGGGGGGGATGGGTGAGATTCAGTTTTGTTCAAGGATCCATTGCCAAATTATGAGTGAGGTTCTAGAGTTAAAATCACTCTCCTTATTCATATTTGTTTCCTGAGTGAGTTAATCCCAAGTACAATATCGCTTTTCCCATTTTAGTATGCTTGTTTACTTGCCATGATGTTCTGCTAATTTTATTCCATGCTAGGGGTCCAGTGCACAGATTTGTGCACAGATGGGGTCTCTCAGCCAGCTCAGGGGAGGGACTGCAGGAATGCATTACCACCAGGGGATAGCTCCTGTGTTTGAGCATCAACCTTCTAGTAGTCAGTGTGCATCAGAGTCCTGGTTAAGCAGTCGATCTGCTGACTGGTCTTAAGGGTTTCTTAGACTTTTACAAAAATACTAGGTACCTGTTGCAGGAATATTCCTGCAAGACTTCCGATGGACTTCCCTCCCACCACCCCCTCCCCCCCACTTCTCCCTCTGAGGTGGGCAGGGCAGGGTGGATGGGACCAGAGGGGCACTCCTTGCCCCTGCACCCGCACACACTGCCACCATTGCAGATAGCCTCGCCCTGCAAGCCAGACCCAGTACTCCTGCTGCTGCCACTGCCTCTGGGGCTAGGTGCACTGCTGCTGCTCGCCCCGCCCTGCCCACCCAACTCACCACGCCTGCCCCTCCCCCTGCTGCTTCCTACTACAGCCATTGCTGCACAGGCCACCCCACCCTGCATGCCTTGCCAATGATTTCCCTTCAGCAGCCTCAGCCACCTTGCTTTCCACTTTCCCTCTCTCTTCCTTCTATGCTGTCTTCAGTCTCCACTCCTCCCTCCCTCTGTATATGCAAATTAGCCATCATCTTTGTTGGATTAATTTGCATACTCACTCTGATTGGCTGGTGGGCATGGCCTATGTAGTGGACTGGTGGTTAATTTGCATATTACTCTATTAGGTTAGATAAGGCTGCTTTAATTCAGATTCAGTACTATAGTATACTTGGTACTAAAGATGCTTGGTAAAGATGCTTTGAAAATCGCTGAAATGAAAACAAAGGATTTAGAATATCATGCAAACTTCCTATGTAATAAAAGGCCAGTGACCATAATGGCATAATGACCAGAATGACTGCTTGGCCAGTCAATATGAGGTGTATTGACCTCCTCTCAGTCCCTCCCCACAGGCCCCCATGCTCAGATCCCCAGATGGCGAAAGGGGAACCAGGGTGAACCGGGGTGGGTGGCAGCAGCAGTGCAGGACTAGGGCTGGCGAGCAGGCGGGAGATGGCCCTGATCACAGGCTAGGCCTAGCGACCCTACCTGCACATGATTGTGTGTGCTGGGCCTCTAGTAATTGATAAGCCAGAGACAGGTTTTGAGAGGATTGACTTCATTTTTGAAAGGTGTTCTAATGTGGTAACATTTGAACAATCAGCAGCACATGCTATAGAGACATTTCATGAAAAGAAGAGTCAATCGGTGCAGCAATATTCATTGTTATCTTATTTTAAGAACTTTCCACAGCCACTCCACCCTTTAGCAAACATCACCCTGATCAGTCAGTCAGCAGCCATCAATAAAGAGGCAAGCAAAAAGATCACCTACTGAAGGTACAGATTACAGTTAGCATTTTTTTTTTAGCAATGAAGAGTTTGTAATTAAGGTATGCAAATTATTTTTAGATATAATGTTATTACATACTTAATAGACTTCAGGATAATGCGAACATAACTTAATATGGACTGGGAAACCAAACATTGTTGTGCCTCTCTTAAGTCTGGAACTGAACCACAATGTCTCCGCGGTAGATCTCTATCTTCTTTAGAGATAAAATAATTGAACTGAAGCACATTAGCTCAGAAAAGAATAAGTGTAGTACCAATTATGATTTTTTTTTCCTCTTTGCATTTCATGCATGTCCCTGAAACAATTGATTTTCCTGTAAATACTTAGGCCCAAGGTATTTAGTGTTGTTACCTGAGGCTACGCCTGAGGTGATGACCATAGGGAAGGGGGTGGGGAAGTAGGGAGTGACATAATACATGGTGACAGAAGATGATTAGACTTTGGATGTTGTGCACACAGTGCAATATACAGATCCTATAACATAGAAATCTTCCGTAAAACTTACATGATCATATTAACCAATCCCCCCAATAAATCTATCTATCTATCTATCTATCTATCTATCTATCTATCTATCATCTATCTACCTATCTATCCACCTTAGTGACCAAATGACTGGTCAACCTATAATTGCTATGTCATGCACTGACCACCAGGGGCCAGGCACTCAGTGCAGGAACTGCCTGGTGGTCAGTGCACTCCCACAGCCAACCTCCTGTGGCTGGCCAACCTCCCTTGGCTCCTCCCCCCAGCCATCCTCCTGTGGCCCTGATTGGCCCTGATCTGCCCCAATCTCCAGACAGGCTGAGGTACCCCACCCATGCATGCATTTGTGCACCAGGCATCTAGTTTAATAATAAAAATAAAGCAAAAGATATTGTTTACTTTTCCTTTCTGTCCTCACTGCCACTCCTAGCACATCAGTTGGTGTATCTGAAGGAGCAACTAGACCAGGGGTGGGCAAACTTTTTGACTCGAGGGCCACAATGGGTTCTTAAACTGGACCTGAGGGTTGGAACAAAAGCAACCTGACCATGCTGGCACTCTCATCTGGGGCTGCTGGTGAAGGAGCGGAGGGGAGAGCAAGAGAACCCTCTGCTCTTTTGGCTCCTTGGGCCGGATGGAACAGCTGAACGGGCCTGATCTGGCCCGCGGGCCGTAGTTTGCCCACCTTGAACTAGACCCTTATTTAAGACATGGGCTTCCTTCTCCAGGAGAGTTTAAAACAGGGCATTTTCTCTCCAGAACCAGGAAGGTCACTCAGCTATTACAATCGTGTTGAAAAAATCTCAGTTTGTCAACGTAAAAGCAAATTTCCCTGGGGTCAGGATGTGCAGCCCCGGGATCACGGTAAATTTCCAGTGGCAGTTTGAAGTCAGGGAGTTTAGCCTCTCTCATAACATAGTCAGGAGAGGTGAAGAACCTTAATATCTGCCAGCGGCTGGCACACTATGAATGCTAGAACTTTCATTGATTGTGGCTTTTCTCAAATAAAACTGTACAAAAATGAATTCGCAGGCAGGTCAGCTTTCTCATTTTAATGTTATTTTTTCTGAGTTAGGAAGAGTAATGACAGTGCTATCCTAAACCAGTAGCTTCCTTTCCCATACCAATGATAAAGCAACTGCCTCTTATTTATGAATTCACAGAGAAAGCAAATAGTCCATGATCACCTGTACATTAGCCCTATGCTCCAAGGCCAAATCATTTGCCACGTTTGTCTGTCAGGAGTTGGGATGGATTCAGAAGGACTTGACAGCAGTTTCATAGTGAGAGAAGTGGGTCAGATGTTCTTTAGGGAACCAGCAATGGTGCCCCCTGGAGCTGGATGAGGTGGGGACCCTGGAAAATAAATGGGGTCTGAATTTTGACTTTCTTTTAAAAATATGTTTTATTGATTTTTTACAGAGAGGAAGAGAGAGGGATAGAGAGTTAGAAACATCAATGAGAGAGAATCATCGATTGGCTGCCTCTTGCACATCTCCTACTGGGGATGTGCCTGCAACCAAGGTACATGCCCTTGACCAGAATCGAACCTGGGACCCTTCAGTCCTCAGGCCTACGCTCTATCCACTGATCCAAAATGGTTTCAGCATGACTTTCTTTTTTTACTTGTAGGTGACCTTGAGCAAATGACAGCAATGATACCTGTCTTAATTATTCTACCTCAAAACTTGGCTAATTAAACTTAACTTCTAGTACCTGTGACTAATAGAAATACTGTTCCTGGCATATAGGTGACAATGAGTTGTAGCCCTATGCTAGTTTGCAAAGACCTAATGAACGTGATGGATATTAAACGGAAGGTCCACTAAGTGAAATATTAAGGTAATAATAGAACTGTAACAGTAAAAATTCATGAAGAAGTAAACGAACGTGGGGAGTACCTAAACCAGAAAACTGAGACCCTGGGAGATGATTGACTGTTCTCCATTATGATTTCAAAAATACTAGATATAATCTGGTATGTGCTAGTTCTTAAATCTTATACATGCTTTTTCTCCCAGAGATTCTGAGTTGGACAATACTTTCTGTATAAATTGCCAATAATACCTGGTTTAAAAATAAAGCCTTTTTAAAACTGTTCAGATGCCCCCTTCAGATTTTTGCGGCATGTTTTTCATGTTCTGAAATGGTTATTTAAAATAATAACAAGTTGTAGGATTCCAGGCTAGCAGGGGTCAATGGAGAGGGGGGAAGAGTGCATCTGTATTACTTTCAACAATAAAGATACATTTTGAAAAATAAAATAAAAAGAAGCTCTAGATGATTAGTACAAAAAATAAGTCAACTGTAATCTTTATACTCAGAAATAACCACGGTAATACTTTCCTTTTTAAATAATTAGCCAATTTAAAATGCATGTGAACATCATTTACATATTAAAGCAAACTAGTAATGAAAACTTTATGGTGAACTGCGTAGTACAAAAAAATGCAATATCTTTAACATATTATAAAGCTATACATTCCGTTCTAGTTCTCTGTTCTTGCTACTTCAAGTAATATTTTCATTTCAGAAATTAGAATATAATATAGAAAATATAATATCTTTATCAGAAAATACAAAAGCTGTAAAATGTTTATATTTGCACAATCAAGTTGTTGTTATAGTAATGGTAAAAAATATTTAAAAATGTGAAATGTATATTAAAAATAGGAAGCATCTTCATTGGTGGGACATTTTGGCATAAACTTATATAAACCACCCTTGTCAAAAATGTTAACCAATTGATGCTTAAATTGCTCCTTGAAAGATAAGAGAATGCTATTCAATTTGAAAAAAAGAATTTTTCAGAAACATCTGGAAGTTACCCTTTAATAATAGTTACAATTTCAGTTTAATTATACCTGTACTACAGAGGAGTTGGAAATGGAAAGAATGTAATAACTTAGAGAGAAACAAGGACTTTTTCTAGTATTATAGTGGCTAGAAGGTGAAAGCCATACATTTAGTGCAAACTACTTCTGAGTGGCTCATTCTGTGCCTGGATGTTTACCTAATTGTTTAATTAGGGCTCAGAAGTAAGAATGTGCTATGAAAAGCAGGCTTTTTATTAGAGGTAGCGGTGTGGGTGTGTGTGTGTGTGTGTGTGTGTGTGTGTGTGTGATCATCTCTCTATTCAGATCCTGGGCAAATTCAAATAAGTCCTCTAGGCAAGGCCAGGTCAGCAAGGAGAATGTCTAGGCTTCCCTGGTCCCCTCCAAGAGAAAAATGTCTCGTCCTGGATGTGCACGGAGACGCGGGGTTCTGTGTTCTCTGCCATCTCTTATTCCTCATTATATGGAGCACATGTGAGAAAGTAGACTTCTGAATGGGAAAAACAAAGTGAGCTTGGTGTCAGGCAGTCTGACATGTTCATGAGAGTTACTGACACGTGTTGTCTGGAAATACCAGCTGCTCAGCACCTGGGGAGCTTGGCACCCAAAGACATTCTATCCCATCTTGTCAAGAAATGACAAGAGCTTGTCCCTCTGAGATAGACACTGGGTGCAGACTCTTGGTGAGAGCTTGTGGGGATGGGAGGGTGGGGTTCCTGACTATCACACCTGATTCCTGGACCAGGAAATTCAGAGTGAACTTCCATCCATGACCATGTTGGGCAATGCTATTTATTTCACCACAAAATGTCTGCAAGGGGACATTTATTTATTTTTTTATTAATTTATTTTTAAATATATTTTATTGTTTTTACAGCGAGGGAGGGAGAGGGATAGAGAATTAGAAACATCATTGAGAGAGTAACATTGATCAGCTGCCTCCGGCACACCCCCTACTGGGGATGTGCCCCCAACCATGGTACATGCCCTTGACCAGAATTGAAACTGGAACCCTTGAGTCCACAGGCCTACACTCTATCCACTGAGCCAAACAGGTTAGAACTGCAAGGGGACATTTAGCAAGCCAACATTTCAGTAGGGGGAAAAAATCACAATTGAATAGTCTCCTTCCTTTGAAGCACAGTCAGAACAGTTAGTTTAGCCAGTTACTTTAAACACTTGACACTTTCCTAGGGAAGTTTGGACTGAGATGAGATTTTAAGCTTTTGTGCTGCCTCTATGTTTTTTGGAGAGAAAATAGAAGCCATAAATCTCCAATGAATAAACAGAAGGATGAAAGAGAACATTTTTGTTTAGGTACAGAGCAGAACTGAAACAAATGTGAAACGATGTCAGAGAAAAACAGTCCAAAGGCTGCAAGGCTGAGGAAGGAGACAAAAGCAAGGGTTGCATTCAGGCCAAGTTCTGGAGAGCCGTGGCTGTCCACTGCAGATTGCTTTGAATGGACCACATGAGAGAGTCTACTATAAGGCAGTCTGCATCTGGGTGAGTGACATAGGTAAAATGACTTTGGTGATCATTGGCCTGAGGAATCAGATTAATGGTGGTACTTGCAGCCTCCCCATACCTAGCTGGCTCCCCAAGGTAAGTGAAGGACCTCACGTATGTCTCACTCATCTAAGAGGTGATAATGGACATGAAGTAAAGGGAAAGTATGACATTGAATTCCTGAACTAGTTACTTGGGTTTAACTTGAATCATGGCTGTGTGTGTGTGTGTGTGTGTGTGTAACCATCACACATTGACACTAACTTAAATATTGGTGTGAATATCTAAGGTGGGACAATAAAATGAAGGTACACTGAAAAGCATACATTGCTATTGTGTGTGTTTTTATTATTATTATTATTAGAGAGAAGTATTATAGGTTGTCACACCTTGAAGTCATAATTGTCTATAATCTTATAATAACTCTATAAAACCTGTGGGGCCGAGACTGGTTTGGCTCAGTGGATAGAGCGTTGGCCTGCAGACTGGAAGGTCCCAGGTTCGATTCCGGTCAAGGGCATGTACCTTGGATGCGGGCACATTCCCAGTAGGCGGTGTGCAAGAGGCAGCTGGTCCATGATTCTCTCTCACCGATGTTTCTAACTCTCTATCCCTCTCTCTTCCTCTCTGTAAAAAAAAAATCAATAAAATATATATTTTTAAAAACCCTGTGGGATTTTTTTAGTAAAAACTTCAGAAGTGCTAATTTATGTCAGGAATAACTACTTCCATGGTTATTTCTACATGATCTCTTGTATGGCTTATGCTGTCCTTGAATGACATACTCTTCTCCATCTTTAGAAATCTTGTTTATTCTCATTTCCACTAGTTAGTCATTCATATTTCACTACAATCTTATTCTTCATGAATCTCCTAAAAATGAACCAGCTCCTCTGTTGTAAAAGAAAACATTATCTCATAAAAATAAATGTAACAATAGACTTCTAATTTTACTCTGGTTCAGATGAGCAGGAATTATTCATTGAACGGCAGATGCTTTCCAGGTGTTTTTACTATGACTCATATGAATGGGTTGTAGAGTCAAAATATAAATTTCATATTTTAGTTAGGATAAGTAAGTACTGGACTCATTTACTTATTTATGCATTCCATAAATGTTGTGCACCTGTTGTGTATAACCCTTTGCCCTGGCCTATAGGATGAAATAGCCTTGGAAAATATGGCTTAATTTGTTTCATTAAACTGTGACCCCTGCCAAAACCTGTTTGGCTCAGTGGATAGAGTGTTGGCCTGCGGACTGAAAGGCCCCAGGTTTAATTCCGGTCAAGGGCATGTACCTTGGTTGCTGGCACATCCCCAGTTGGGGGGTGTGCAAGAGGCAGCTAGTCGATGTTTCTAACTCTCTATCCCTCTCTCCTTCCTCTCTGCAAAAAATCAATAAAATATATATTAAAAATAAATAAATAAACTGTGACCCCTTAAGACTCATGTAAAGTCTAACCAAGATTGGTACATGAAAGAATTTTTGAAACTATGTTATTTTAGAAACCTATTTGTTACTGCAGCAAGTAAAACACTAATTAATACAGTTGTGCACATAGCATAAAAGAATGTGTAGGCTGCATAAAAGATAACTAATTTGACATAGCTGGAACACTTAGGTGCTATTTACTTTATGGTAATAGGATGATAATTAGAGAAATGTAGCAGATATTAACCTGGGAAAGTAGTTTCAATCAATTCTATTTTAAATTTTCAATTTGTTTCCCTCAAGAATATTAAATATGCAGATGACTATGCTAAATAGGTCTAATTAAAAGTTGTTGAGAGTGTAGGTTCTTGTATCTAAGGGCCTTATTTTTGAAACCTGGCTCTACCATTAACTAGCTGTATATATATATATATATATATATATATATATATATATATGTGTGTGTGTGTGTGTGTGTGTGTGTGCATAATACATATTTACATGAAGTTTCACATCTCTGACATTAGTATTATCTTATAATTGATATTGTCTTAAAATCTATGTCATCTGGAGAGTAACCATGGCATTATTTTCACTGCCTATACATTTTAGAACAATGAATATCCAGCTTGAGCCAAAACTGGTTTGGCTCAGTGGTAGAGCGTCGGTCTGCGGACTGAAAGGTCCCGGGTTCGATTCCGGTCAAGGGCATGTACATTGGTTGCGGGCGCATCCCAGGTGGGGATTGTGCAGGAGGCAGCTGGTCGGTGTTTCTCTCTCATCGACGTTTCTAGCTCTCTCTCTCTCTCCCTTCCTCTCTGTAAAATATCAATAAAATATATTAAAAAAAAAAAGAGAATATCCAGCTTGAAAATTTGTGGAATAAATAGCAGAAGATTGGAAGATAATCAGAATGAAAACATTGGAATGTTCTCTTTATCCTCAGGATTCAATACGTTTGGGACAGGCATTGGGTAATTGATGCGTCAAACATGTAGAGCAATGATCTCCGAACGGTGCTTTCATCAAGTTACCTTACCAGCACACCACCACTGGCTTTTGGCTAGTCCATTCATTCCCTGAAGGAATGATGCCAATTCTTTATGACACAAAGGAGCTTTTTTTTTCAATATTGTCAAGGATGAACCTGGGTGAAAACATTATTAACAAGTGGATTCTGAATGTTAATACATTTTAGGATTTAAATTAATCATTTTAGGCATCCCTTAATTTCATTTGCATTTCTATTATCATTGGAAGTGGAGTTCTTGGGGTGCTCAGAGGAAAATAATTTCCTGAGACCTCTACAGGAGGAGGGGTCTAGTACAAAGCTTTTTTGATGTAAAATTAAAAAGGTTCCCCTCCATGGTCCCATCTCTGATCTTCTCACCATGGAAGAAGTCCAACTGTGTCTTAAGCAGGGCCAGAATAAAGGCCACTGCCCATAGTTTCTGCTCCATATCAAAGCACAGCCCCGTCCAGCATCCTGAGAGTGGCAATCACATGGACATGCGCCATGCAGCTGCTAGGACCACATGGCTATCGAGAAGAATGAACAAACACACGCGCGAGAGCTGGTCACAGAGCAAGAGAGACCAGAACAAACAAGAGAGAGAGAATTCCTTTGGGATTTTAACCAGAAGCTTTTTTCAAATCAACCAATTAACTTTTCAAGATTTTGCATGCTTCTGATGGGGTCCACCCCCTAGCCAGCCCATAGTTCTTCAGGCTAGACCTTCCTTAAGCCACCCTGACTTCACTGCACATGCGCTGATCTATAGGATTGGACAGGTGGTTCCCTGGAGAGCCTGAAGCTGTAGCCTCCTGGGAAGCTGCCGGGGTGACCATGTTTAGAATGTCTGACGTCCCTTTGATTTCTTTAACATTAACTAGCTAATTACGATGATAACATTTCTATTTATATATGTTGGCTGATTAATCAAATCAGTTCCCACTTGTCTAAAAATCTCTAACAGATAAGGAGGAAGTGTGGCAGTTTAATTAGCATTTTCTTTCCTCTTACTGACCTCTCTGTATCATTTTTTTTAATTAAAAATAGTAATAATATGTACCCAAGAAAGATTAAACAAATTAAGCCATGAAAAACAGATGGCCTACTGAAAAAGAAAAAGTCCCCTAAAATACATTATTTAGTGTCCATGGAAAACCATGCACATAGACCTTAAGTCTGAAATTAAATAATAATTTGACAATATAAATTATTTGAAAGCACTTCTTACATTATCCAGTGTTTATTACTTTAGGATTCTTTTTTAACTGTGAATGGCCCAAATTACTAGTGCTTTTCTCAGGAGCAGTATTTAGAAAAATTTAAACATGATTTTTTGTGTGTATGTTTTAAATATGTTTTTCTTGATTTTTAAAGAAAAGGGGAAGGAGAAGGCTAGAGAGATAGAAACATTGATGAGAAACTTCATAAATTGGCTGTCTCCTGTGACCCCCTTCTGGGGATTGAGCCTATAATCCAGGCATGTGCCCTCACCTGGAATCATCAAACTGGTGACCTTGGGATTCCTGGGTCAATGCTCAACCACTGAACCACAGGGGCCCGAGAAACATATGACTGTGTAAAAGGAAACTGAAATAAGAAAATGCTGAGACTTGATTATCTGAAGGGAGAGGAACACCAACTCGGAGAAGATTAAGCCACCTCTTCTCCCAGCTGAAAGAGGTTTTCTTTCTTTCTTTCTTTCTTTCTTTCTTTCTTTCTTTCTTTCTTTCTTTCTTTCTTTCTTTCTTTCTTTCAACAGATCTCCTGGCTAAAGAGTGGTAACCACCAGCCACACGCTTCCCCTGAGATCCTATTAGTCCTCTTGTTGGTCATATTCCTCATCTGGCAGCTCTGTTGTCCAGTTCTTCTGGGAAACCCTGTGCATTTGTAAAGCAAAAGAAGCACTAAAATATCTTCAATATCACCCCCATATTGCTTAAAAGTCACTGCTTTGTTTCCACAATGTTACCCATCAGCCATTAGCCTCCATGGATTTGTGAAAACAAGTCACATGCAATTTCTTTTTAGAAAATATATATCTTATTAATTTTTTTACAGAGAGGAAGAGAGAGGGATAGTTAGAAACATCAATGAGAGAGAATCATCCATCAGCTGCCTCTTGCACATTCCCTACTGTGGATGTGCCTGCAACCAAGGTATATGCCCTTGAATGGAATCAAATCAGTCCGCAGGCCGACACTCTATCCACTGAGCCAAACTGGTTTCGGCAAGTCACGTGAAATTTCAGTTTCAGTTTCACATACAGACTGATGGTCTCTAGAAACTGGGGCCAGGGAGAGCGGAGAGAAGCCTTGTCACGGTCCCCTATGGATTCTATTTAAATGTCATTTTCAAATGAGCAGCGCAACTCTGGGGATGACCCCTGAGTATTGTCAGGTTCCTGTCCCACATTGCTCTTCCCTTTAGAGAAGTGTGCCTATTATTTTAAGACCAATCAATTTTACCCTCTTTCCAGGCTTACACAACAAATCTAATAAACATTTAGACTGAGGAAATATGGATGCTACTAAATATTCATTGGGAGTAAATGCAGCAGTATTTCTTTGTTAATGTGGTCTTCTAGGTTTAGTGTTGTGACTTATTTAGCTAAATTCAATTGAACTTAATGATTTAGCAAAGCCAGGCATAAAATATAGAGAAGTGGAGTGCCTATGAGAGAACAAGGCAGTTATGAATTCATAAGCAGAGGCAACTATAAGAATTATAAATAACATCCAGGATGCAGAGCATACAACTTAAGGAGACAAACGCGGAAGAGTTTATGATACCATTTGGTCCAATCAATCTGTTCTCATTTCTCTGAAACTATTTTCTTACTCACAGATGAAAGTTGACCCCGACCCCCACACTCTGCCCTTAATTTCATCATTTTTTTCTTCTAAAAGCCCAGCTAATGTTTCATGATACTGATCTGGAGGCGAAGGCCTACTTTAGTATCATTCAAACATTTATTCTATTCTCAGGAGCAGAATTCTTTAGTTTATGCATTCACTCAGAGATATATTTTGATTTTCTCCTCTGCTAGATACAGATGGGATCTGATTGAATGTAGGAAAAGGGGGAGAAGGACACAAGCAGAGGACTCGACATTGTAGATAGAATTCTATTCTCTGAGTTAAGAAACAAAGGGCGGAAAGCAAATTGGAGGCCAAGGTGACAGAGATTAGAATCTCCATCTTGAATCTGGTAAGTCTGAAGTTACTATGGGAAACTCATAAAAATAGCAGTTAGGCAATCGGATGCATGGATGCATGGTTGAGAGACTCATAAGCACTATCTATCCTGGAGAAAAATGTTGAAATCACATAGAAGTGAAAAAGCATATCTTACGTACACAGCAGGTGAGTACAAAGCAAATACCTATTTGCTTTGTAGGTGTCATTAATTACTCAGTGGTATTTGGTTTTTAGTCAGGTTTATTTTATTTTTTTTATTTATAAATTATTTATTTCTAGAAATTTTCCTTTAATATTTTGGAACATCACTGAGTGTGGGAAACTGAAAGCACAAAAAAAGTGAAACCATGGATAAGGGGACCACTGTGATTATATATATATATATATATATATATATATATATATATATATATGAAATCAAAGAAGCAGTTGTTGTTTTGTTAAGTTTCACTGACGCAAATCAAGTGGTGATTGGCATGATTTTACATTTGGCACAGTAGTTCTGGATGGTCAGGTGTTTGATGCATACTTTACATACGATACGATAAGGTGTCTTCCCTTTGGTATTCAGTTCTGTTAATTCAGAAAAATGTCAGTAGTTCTGTAGCCACCACTGTAGTCAATATAAAGAGGACTCCCCTCACTGCAAAAAGTTTCCTTATATCTCTGTAGTCAAGCTTCTCCCTGCAACCTCAATTTTTGGCAACTTCCAAACATTTTCTTGTTCCCTGAATTTTTTTTTAATTCTTTATTGTTAAAAGTATTACATACGTTGCCCTACCTGGCTTGACTCAGTGGATAGAGCATGGGCCTGTGGCCTGTGGTCTGAAGGGTCCCATGGTTTGATTCCAGCCAAGTGCACGTGCCTGGGTTGCAAGCTCCATCCCTAGTAGGGGGCATGCAGGAGGCAGTAGGTCAATGATTCTCTCTCATCATTGATGTTTCTATCTCTCTCCCCTCCCTTCCTCTTTGAAGTCAATAAAGAAATATATTTTAAAAATAACTAAAATATTACATATGTTTCATTTTCCCCCACTTCCTCCCGCGATGGCCAGTGCTGCACAAGTCAGGTTTGGGTCCCAGCCCCCTGTGGGGTGCCCCCTCACATGACAGGAGGCGGGGCCTCTAGTTATCCTATAAATATTTTTTACAAAGTACCCAGGGAAGCAGCTTTAACACTAGGCCAGTTCTGAGGCATGAGAAATAAAAGCAATCCTTTTGAGCTGTATATCCAAGGAATGACTAGACAGATGAAAGATTAATAATACTGCCGAAACCAGTTTGGCTCAGTGGATGGAGCGTTGGCCTGCGGACTGAAAGGTTCGATTCTGGTCAAGGGCATGTACCTTGGTTGCGGTCACATCCCCCATTGGGGGTGTGCAGAAGGCAGCTGATTGATGTTTCTCTCTCATCAATGTTTCTAACTCTCTGTCCCTCTCTCTTCCTCTCTGAAAAAAAAAAAAA
Organism: Vespertilio murinus; assembly: GCA_963924515.1. Lineage (NCBI taxonomy): Eukaryota > Metazoa > Chordata > Mammalia > Chiroptera > Vespertilionidae > Vespertilio > Vespertilio murinus. Next base: position 188,248,847 of record OZ004706.1, on the reverse strand, counting down.
ACACAAACAAACAAACAAACAAAAAAACAATAAAATATATTTTAAAAGATTAATAATACTAGTAATCATTGCAAATTAGGTCGTTCCTATTTCCTCCAGTACTGGGGATGTCCGCTATTATTTTCACAGCCATAAGGGAACAAACTGGTGTAACTTCAAGTACCACATACCTTACTATGCTTACTGACATTCAGCTGCTTTAAAATAAATAAATAAATAAATAAATAAATAAATAAATAAATAAGCCCTCTCATGCTTACTGCAAGTCTTCAGCTAATGTACAGACTCTGTAGGGGGGGGTGGGGTGGGAATGGATTCTGATCCTTTTGGCCTAGTGTATTCATTGCTTTTCCTGACGGGTGGAATTTTGTGTTTCTTATTCTTCCATTTTTACTGTAGTCAGCCCTTAATCTCTAAAGAGAATTTTTTTTTTTAATGCAGCGTATGTTTGGGGCATGCTTCTTCTTTTTAATCCAATCTGGTTAATATTGCTTTTTAATTGAGATGTTAAACCATTTACATTTAATGTAATCATTGATAATGTAGTATTTGAGTTTATTATATTGCATTTTGTTTTCTCATAGTCCTACCTGTTCTTTGTTCCCTTTCTTAACACCTATTTTTTTTAGAAGTGTTGTCAGATCTTATAGATCCTTATACATTTTCTTTCCAATATTTCTATCAATAAATCTCTTCTTGCCGAAGCCGGTTTGGCTCAGTGGTAGAGCGTCGATCTGCGGACTGAAGGGTCCCGGGTTCGATTCCGGTCAAGGGCATGTACATTGGTTGCGGGTACATCCCCGGTGGGGGGTGTGCAAGAGGCAGCTGGTCGATGTTTCTCTCTCATTGACGTTTCTAGCTCTCTCTCTCTCTCTCTCTCTCTCTCTCTCTCTCTCTCTCTCTCTCCCTTTCTCTCTGTAAAATATCAATAAAATATTTAAAAAAAACTCTTCTCTTTCTTACACTATAATTACATAATGGTAGACTGCTTAATAAGTGTCCTATCAATCCCACCCCCCCCCCATTATTTTTCTCTTCGTGTTTCAGTTTGGATTATTTCCTTTGACATCTTTACAAACCCAAGTATGGTGATGAAGAACATTAGCACAATTTCTATTCAAAATATGTTCAATTGTTTTCAAAGGTATGACAGCCTTCCCTGAACAGACCTGTGTAAGACTCCATAGTATGAGGATACTGCATATTATTAGGACTCCACAAAACACAACTCATTCTTTTGAAATTGGTGGGCTGAAGGGGCAGTATGAAGATGGACATGGCTATACCAGATACCTTCATTTACCTCAAGATTTCTCTTCAGCGTAGCACTGTTTGGTATTTCAACTCACTCTCGCTGATATTTTGTTGTAATTCCAAGATTCTTGCCATTAAACCCGATTCAGGAGTTTTAAAGCAGATTTTCATTTTCATTAAGAGAAAAATGTTGCCGAAACTGGTTTGGCTCAGTGGATAGAGCTTCAGCCTTTGGACTGAAGGGTCCTACTTTCAATTCAGGTCAAGAGCATATACGTTAGGTTGCAGGCACATCCCCAGTAGGGTGTGTGCAGGAGGCAGCTGATAGGTGTTTCTCTCTCATTGATGTTTCTAACTTTCTATCCCACTCTCTTCCTCTCTGTAAAAAATCAATAAAATATATTTTTTTAAAGAGAAAAATGTTTTCCTGTTTAGAGGAAAACTGAGTAATACCTAGACAGGGACATATGATCTTGGTTCAGTTTATAGCTTCACCCTACAAATAGTACATCTTTGAGAAGATTATTTAACTTATATAATATCTATAAAATGAAAGAAAAACTAATATTACTCACCTCATTGTAATATCATCTTAAGTAAAAAGTAATGTTATATAAAGTAAATAAGTAATAATGTTATATATAGTATTTGAAATATTCTAAAATATTCATAATTGCTGCTTTTATTAGTATAAACATCACCCCTATAATTTTGATTTATTTGCTTCAAAATCCTCCCCAAGGGTTACTTCCAGGATTAAATTTGTGTCATTTTTTTTTCCATATATGCAGAAAACAAACATGGTCATCGGTTAGTTCTGTTAATTGGTGTTTTCCTGTAGAATTTATTGGTCTGTGGGTTTTCTGTAGGTATATTTCTTTTTTTAGATATACTTTTATTGATTTTTTACAGAGAGGAAGAGAGAAGGATAGAGAGTTAGAAACATAGATGAGAGAGAATCATTGATCAGCTGCCTCTTGCACACTCCCCATTGGGGATGTGCCCACAACCAAGGTACATGCCCTTGACCGGAATCAAACCCGGGGCCTTTCAGTCCACAGACTGACACTGTATCCCTAGGCCAAACCGGTTTCAGCTGTAATTATATTTCTGATGCAATTCTTCTTTGTGTTTACACAGCAGTTTTTGATATATAGAGAGCTCTCATTAAATATATATTTAATAATTCTATATTGGATTTTTCAATAAGCTAGTTATCTCAAAGTTTAACATGGAAGGAGAAGAAGAAACTATTTTCCTCCCATTAGTTTTCAAATATTAGTATGCCAAACAGTCACTAAGGAGTTTAAAACAGGAGACTTCTGGGCTCCCCCTGAAACCCACTGAACCGGAACCCCTTGAATGGATTCTGGCCCACAAAGCAAGTGGCCCCAAACCTGCTCCTTATAAATACTACCACTGCTCTCGGTTGTTATCTTACTAATTGTATATCAAACACAATTAGGAGAATGAAGCACATTCGATCTTAATTAAGAGAAACCATGGACAAGTTATTACATCAATCTCTCTTCATAAGCTTCACAACACCATCAGTAGCAAGTCATGTAATGATTGAGTCGGGAAGAATACCATATGTACCTAATGACTCAGTGGTAATTGAAATATATGCTTACAACGTTTCAGTTAAAGATGAACTTGACTACTGAGGAAGTCTACACAATGATTTTTAGTAATCCTCAAAGGTGAGAAAAAACAAGTTTTTGGTGAAAATAGCATGTAATTTGTGTCTGGAAATATGTTTATAAGCACTTTGTACTCTTTTTGGCATTTCAGATGGATTAATCCAGAAGTTAAAAAAAATAGTGCTAAACAATCACTGGAATGGACAAAAAAGACATTTATATCTTACTTATTATAATATGCATAATATTTATTATCTTGAAGCAAATTATAAGCATGTAGGCCTCATAATACTATATAATAAAAGTAATATGCAAATCAACCAACGGCAGAACAACTGGTGGCTATGATGCACACTGACCACCTGGGGGCAGATGCTCAATGAAGAAGCTGCCCTCTGGTGGTCATTGTGCTCTCACAAGGAGACAACTGCTCAGCCAGAAGCCGGGCTCACAGCTGGCAAGTGCAGTGGTGGTGGCAGAGCCTCTCCTGCCTCTGAGGCAGAGCTAAGGATGTACAACTGCCAGAGTAGGCCCTCTCCTTAGGAGAGTGGGCCTAAGCCATCAGTCAGACATCCCCCAAGGGCTCCCAAACTGTAAAAGAGCACAGGCAGAACTGAGGGACCCCCCACCCGAGTGCACAGATTTCATGCACCGGGCTTCTATTTGAGTAATATTATCCCCTTTTTATCTCAAATATCAACTATGGTATTATTATTATGGCACATAAATGATTTTAAACCAATTATACCATTCAATTAATGTTAAATAGTAAAAACACTACTGTCCACCCTACCAATGTAGTTTTCTTATAAATAATAATATGCATTTATTTCTTTATATTTATAGTAATTATAGTTTCAATAAATCACACTTCAATATTTTTTTTAAATGTCAAAATTCACATGATTAAAACTTAATTTTTCCATTCATATGCAAATTTGAAAATTCTCTTTTCATAAATACACACTTCAAAACAACCAGCCCCAGTAACAAAAACACTTTTCTGCACTACTTTAAAAAGATGAATTTATTTTTTATGTTAAATGATGAATTTGCTATTTATACTCCCAAACTAACAATATTTATTAGTTAAATATGATTGCAAGAAACAATAACATGTAACAGGAAAAAGGTTAAGGTTGATTCTTTAAATAAGTTAACTCATAGTTTTAAAAGCTGAAGTATTAATAACTTTTTGTTAAAAGTTCTAAAGTCACACTTACATAATTGGTGAAATAAAGACTCAAATCTATGGTTTATTCTTATTGTAGTGTTGCATTGTGAAAATTTTATGCCTCTGTCCAAGGAATCTGGCAGCTAACAGAGTGATTGACAGGACATGAAAACATATTCATGATTCTGGATCTTTCCCTTTAATTAGTGAGCTTTATGTTTTAGCGCAGTTTAAGTTTACAGAAAAATTGAACAAAAAGTGTAGAGAACACTCATATACTCTCTCTCCTAAACTCCACAATTTCTCCAATTATTAAGTTTTTCTATTTTCATGATAAACATATTATACTTAATGAACCACTACTGATACATTATTATTAACTAAATTCCATAATTTACTTTAGGGTTCACTCTTTGTGCTGTACAGTTCTATGGGTTCTGAGATGTCACATTTCCAGCATAAAAGTATCACAAAATTCATTCATTGTCTGAATAATTCCCTCTGCTACCCCTATTCATTTCTCTCCCTATATTCAAACCATCATAGATACTGATGTTTTTAATGTTTATATAGTTTTGTATTTTCTAGAATGTTATATAGTTGAAATCCTACAAAAGATAGCATTTTGATATTGGCTTCCTTCACTTAGAAATTTTCATTTGCCGAAACCGGTTTGGCTCAATGGTAGAGCGTCGGTCTGTAGACTAAAAGGTCCCGGGTTCGATTCTGGTCAAGGGCATGTACCTTGGTTGCGGGCACACCCCCGGTAGGTGTGCAAGAGGCAGCTGGTCGGTGTTTCTCTCTCATCGACGTTTCTAGCTCTCTATCTCTCTCCCTTCCTCTCTATAAAATATCAATAAAATATTTTTTTAAAAAAAGAAATTTTCATTTAAGTTTTCTCTATATCTTTTCCCCCTATGGTCCATTATTTCAGTTGCTTATATCAGTGAATAATATTCTATTGTATGTATGTACCACAGTTTATTTATTCAGCCATCAGAGAGGACGCTGAATAATATTGGTTGCATTGATTTTAGGCAATTGTATATAAAATTGATCTAAACATTCATGTACAGTCATTTGGATAAATTGCAGTGTGATTGCCAGATTGTATGCTATGAATACATTTAGTTTTGTACACGACCAGATTTTCTTCCAAAGTGGCTGAACCAATTTACATTCCCTCCAGCGATGACTGAGTCCCTGTTGCTCCATTTCCTTGCCAACATTGGGTGTTGTCAGTATTCCAGATTCTGTCCATTCTCATGATGTATGACGCCATTTTCCTAGATGTATGACATTATTGTGGTTCTTTTTTTCCTAATTTGTATTTCCCTTATAACAAATGATGTAGAGTATTTTTTTTCCATATGTTTATTTGCCATCTGTGTATCTTCTTTAGTAAGGTTTCTGTTAAGGTCTTTCATCCACATTTTAAAAAGGATTGTTTATGTTCTCATTTTTATTTATTAGGGTATAATTGACTTATAACATTATCTTATATCATAAAAGCCTAACATGCTAAGTGTCTGGTTGTCCAGTCGTCCATGCAACCAATCAAAGTGTAATATGCTAATGATAAGCTAAGGCTGCTCAACCACATTTGTTGCTGGTAGAAATGCAAAATGATACAATAATGAGATACCATGACACACCTACTAGAACATCTAAAGTACAAACAATGACAATACCAAGTGTTGTTGAAAATGAAACATTTTCACAAGAAAAGACTAGGGAAAATAGTTAAAGATGGACTTAGAAGTATATGAATTTAAATGTAATTATCAATAAAGATAAAATAAGAGGAAAGATTCCCCTTAATAGTTTTTAAAATATATAAATTTTAAAAAAGTTAATTAAAGATGAGAGATAAAATTAATGAACTAGAAAAAAATGCATAATGATAATAAACTAGAACTAGTTCTAGGAAATAAGTAATTCAAAAAAATATCATAAACTTAATGAAGAGTTTGTGCATATGTGGAGCATGGAAACATATTGAATTATAAAAGAGAAAGAGACTAGAGCTATAAGTAGAGAAAAAATGATAGAACACATAGGCAAATAATATATGAAACTCTATAGTAGTGAATTAGAAAAATAATAGGAAATGGAAAGCTTGCTAAGAAATTATGAAATTTACATCTTGACTTGGAAGGAGCAATGCAAAATAGAACAAACTAAATCGGCAATTACACTTCCACAGTTAGAAGAAAATAAATCAAAATACCAAAAAACAATGGATCAACTTTTTTCTCTCCTTTTCAAACAACCTATTATTTCAGATTCTATTTATACTATGTTATGCCATGGAATAAAATAGCAAATGTTCCCATTTATTTCGCTCCAAACCTTTAAAACTAAAGTCTGAAAAAACTTTAGTTAAAAACTATAATTTTAAGCCAATATGGTGTATTATTAAAATTGCAAGTATTTGGAATAAAACCATGTCTTGAATGCAGCAATGTATCAAAATAATGGTGCATTGTGACCAAGAAGAAATACTTTTAGAAAGGCAATGGTACTTTATAACTAGCACATCTATCAACAGAATTCATTTTACCTGAAACTTTAAGGAGCCAAATATATATATATATATATATATATATATATATATATATATATATTCTAGTTACAATTGTTGCAAGCAGTGGTAAGCTAAGGCAAACATTCTTATTAAAAGCTAAGCACACTAGTTTGTTGTTGTTGTTGTTTTTTAAATAAGGAAACTAAATATACTTAAAAAAATAGTTGTTTAGAAGGATACTAAATATACCAAAACTTAATAGCAAATACTGCCCTATTGAAATAATATAATCATTTCTATTGAAATCAACATTTCAATAGGATTGTACATTATCATTAAAATTAAAAACAAAACTTTCAAGTCCTATATGAAGGAAATTATAAAACATTATAGACATATATACCATAAGACATAAGTGTATAAAAAACACATTTGTGGATAAGAAGAAATGCAAAAACATAATATCTTCTGAGCAGGAAGAAATAATACAGTCATATCAAGTTTTTCAAATATTTAATAACATTTTAATCAGAACCACAGCTGTATATATTCTGAAACATTCCTTAGAGGTGTGCTCTGTGGGGTCAGACTACCCGACTCCAATATCTTGCTTCACTATACGTAACTCGTGGCCATTTTCTTAACATTTCCACCCCTCATTTTCCTTGTGTGCCAAATGGGAACTATAAGAGCTCCTACTTTGTGAAGTAGTTGTGAGAATTAAATGAGATAATATGTTTCAAGGATATTTCCTATTTCAGACACAGTGCTCAGAAAGCATCTTGCATTTTCATTACTCGTATATTCAAGAATTGTGTCAAGTTTTAACAAATGCCTAATGTTATTTGCATAGCCCAAGGCTCATTTAACTACTACTCAGGAGCCAACAGCCTCTACCTGTTCCACTGGAAAATAGTCCTGCTTATTTGTTTATTGTGCAGGGTCTGCAGAGAACACATGGCTGGCAAATGACTTGAGCATGTGGCCAAGATTCAGAAAATTGAGGGCTCATAGCAGAGATGGTGGCACCATGAGGTGAGTGATAGTGAAATCAGGTGACCTACAGCAATGCCACCAATGTGACATCTCTCTCTGCTGTTTCTCTGAGGTGCCCTTTGATTTGCTTCTTATTTCTGAGTCACTTGCCCCATTTTCTCCATCCATTTTATGACGTCTATATTATCTCTCTAACGACTTGATTTTCCATTTGAGTTAGCAGGAGTCCATTAATCTAATTTGTAGTAAAATATTTTGAGTGATAATATATTTCTTTGTTGTTGTTGGTTGGGTTTTTTTTGTGTTTTTTTTTCCATCTATCCACTCTTTACAATGAGCTTTGGCTAGTGTCAGGCATTGCACCAGGCACTTTGCTAACTATTTATGTAATCTTACCTAATAATAGACAAACATGTAAATTGACTATACCTCCACTATGCCCACCAGCCAATCAGGAGGGGATATGAAAATTAGATGGACAAAGATGGCGCTGCCCAGCTGCTCCAGGCAGGGTGGGGCAGGATACCTGCTCTGAGAGGGAGGGAGATAGGGCAGGGAGTAAAGGGATCTACAGGAGCGGCACTTGGACCCTCAGTGAAAATGAAGACTGCAGACTGGAGTCTGCAGTGAATAAAAAGATGGCACACTCTGGCCGGAGCAAAGGCCTGGAGTGAAGGGTGCCAGAGGAAAACTGTACCATCTTTGTCCTTCTAATTTGCATATTCCCTCCTGATTGGCTGGTGGCGTAGCAGAGGTATGGTCTCTTCGTGCATCAGGCCTCTAGTTTTATATAATATTAATGGATTTGATTTTGCTCCTTTTGCCTCACAAGATCTTGGTTTGTGATTGTGTCTCCACCAGTCAGAAGAACTAACTCTGGGGGTAATATAGAAAACATTGTCGTAGATTTCTGAGAGGCCCACATTTCTGTAAAACCACCTTTATAATATCTAATTTACAATAACAATGTTTTTAAGCCAAATTTTCATTCGTCTCTGATCCTCTGGCTTTCATCTCTGACATATACAAAAAAAGAGAGAGGACCATCTTTTTATGAAGGAGGTTTGCCCCTATCATGGCTGGTGATTTTGAAGGAACATATGCTTGAATTGAAAGCTACTGGTGACTGAAAGTCAATTCAAGGGCAAAAAGATCTAATAAAAATTTCTTGGCAAAAAAAAAAGAGACAGAGAAATGGCTTCATTCTATGTGCCTCCTACTTTATGACTCTTTAAAAATATCCTTTCAAACTATCAACAGCCACTTCATCAAGAAGGCTTGTGCCACGGGAATAGATTGAATCAAAAGAGCACCAATATCAGGAACTAAAGAGTCATCTTCTAAGGCCTTAAAATATCATTTTAAAGCAGAGAACATTTTGATTTCCAGATTATGTTTAGTCATCTATTATTAGTACACTGCTATTGAACTGAGCTCAATAAAATGCAGTTAGAAATATAGCCTAAGCCGAAACCAGGTTGGCTCAGTGGATAGAGCATCAGTCTTCAGACTGAAAGGTCCCAGGTTCGATTTCAGTCAAGGGCATGTACATTGGTTGTAGGCACATCCCCAATAGGCGGTGTACAAGAAGCAGCTGGTCAATGTTTCTCTCTCATCGACGTTTCTAACTCTCTATCCCTCTCCCTTCCTCTCTGTGGAAAAATCAATAAAATATATATTTTTTAAAAAGAAATATAGTCTAATTTGCTCCTACTAAAAGAACAGTGTCAAAAGTCCTATGTCTTAGCATTCTGAGTGGTATCATGGCATGTGTTCATGTCTGGTCTTGCTGAAATTCACTATCTGGGCACCATTCTCCTTGAGAATTTCCCATCTCCTCCTGGAAATCTTCCTGGGACAAGGGGCCCAGCATGTGTCTGGCTTGCATCTGGCATTATCCACCGAACAGCATGGTCTCATTACTGCTCCCCTGCTGTCTGCCGAGGATCACTCAGGTAGTGGCAGAATCACGGTGTGCTGTTTTGACTGGAATGAGGTGAATGCTCATGCCTTGCAAATTTGGCTCTTGGCAGTTTCCATGGAAACTAGTATCTCCATCATTTCTACCATGCATACTTTGGGTTTAGTGGATGGGCGCCATCAAATATCCCCCTTTTCCTATCTCTGCACTGCCCCTTCCAAATATTTAATTTTGCCAAAACCAAAAGTACACACTCTCTGACAAATCAACTTCTTCTGATGCTAACTTGCCAGGACGTCAAATGTACCCAGGGATCATAAGGCCTCAGGAGGGACCAATCCAGTCTCAGAATCCTGCTGGAGGGCACTTCTGTCAGTTTTGTTATGTGCATGGAGCACACAGAGGTAGTGATGTGTCCAAAGTCACACAGCTAATATGTATCGCAGCTGGACTCCAAACACAGTTATAGTTGGCCCAAAGGTTGAGCTTTATGTATTTCTGTGACAGTTATCATTGCTTTTAATAGTAGAGGCATTTTAACAGGTATTTTGAATCTTAACAAATGCATTTTGAAGGAGGGATATATAAGGGAAAATGTAATTCAGTGTAGGGAGGAAAAGGATGAATTTTTATCTGGCTCATCCTAAGGGAAACTATATGCCATGACTTACATTCTAAGAAATGTTTCTTCCAAACCACAAAATTATTCATAATGAAATATAAGTAAAAGTTATATTATAAATAACATTTATTTGCACACTGGACCATCTCACGCCTCACAACACTGTCTTGACTTGACTCATGAGAATGTAGAATTAGGCGCAGCTAAGCACGGTGCAGTGCATATCCCCACCAAACTCTGGTGCAAGGCGTACCCCACCAAACTCTTCCCATACCCCTGGGGGTACATGTACCACACTTTGGGAAACACTAACCTTAGCCATCCCTTGAAAACAACATGGTCATCCCAATGCTTAACTAGCATTTATATTGTCCCACCACTGCCCCTAGTAGTGCTACAATATTTACCCACCTCTCATTCCCTCTGTGGTATAAGGCTGTTTTCTGGTTTAAAGTGTCCATCTATTGGGGCAAAGGATTTGGCCATAACGGAATCCACTTGTAAACTGTTGTGCTTGAAGTAGTGTTTTTGGAAAATGTAATTCCTTGACTACTTTGAAAATGTAGAGAATTCACATTGAAATTGGAAGGTCTAGCTCTTGTAAAAATATAAAAAAGGCCTGGGAACACTGGGCAGATTCCTAGGTGGAATCAATCGGCTTGAGCTGAGTAGTATTTGACCCCTAGAGAAGGGAAAACACCCTTCAGTTCCCACTCATTCCACCCAAAGCAAACTTGTGCTGGTATTTGCTTGTTCCCGGTGGAGGTGGCATTTTCAATCCCTGAAGCACAGAATATCAATGAATGCCTTTGGAATAAGACTGCTTTGATTCCAGACCTGAGATTTTGGTAGTTACAGTGTTGCCAACTCTACATTTGTTTGTTTGTTTTTGTTGTTTTTGTTTTGTTTTGTTTTTTAAAGAGAGGAAGATTGGAAATGAGCTAGAATGATATGTGAATTTCTACCTTCCTCTTAAGTCCTCTTTTAATGTAACCAACAATAGGTTCTTGAAAACTGTGACTTTAATGAATTTTACCATAGTCTAACTGATATAAATAAGCGTTCTATCCTATGTCATGTTGCTATAAACCAATTAGCCTATGGTAAAATTAGTTTCATTATACATTATCTTGCTTAAACTCACAGATTCCAAGAATCTATCAACAATGTTAAGTGATACCGACTCTACTTACATTTCTGTTGTGAATCTTCAATAAGGATATCTGCCCTTTATCCTTCACAGGTTAACAACAAAAGACTACACCAAGTCATGTTGTTATTACTTAAAAAAAAAAAAGAAATAGCATGGCTTCAGCCCATCACTTTTAACATAAGAAATATGTAATCTTGGACTCAGATCGTTGAGCCAGATTCTGTGTTCATCTGTCAGCAATGACACAGCAGGGTATTCCGTGGGACCATCCTCCCTTCCCCAGGGTCTCCACTTCATTACCTAAGCCATCCGTCGGTTGGAACTTTGCCTGCCTCTGATCAATTATTCTCTCAGGCAGAGAGTAAATCTAAACTAATTCCTAAGGGTGTTTCCCGGGGCTAGAAATTCTTGACTTTGCAGTCACGTGGTGGTTTATTATATGCTATGAACACTGTTTTGAGGCCATCGTCACTCCAGGAAGTCCAGAGTGCACCGGCTGAAAGTGAGCCCTGGAATATTTCCAATTCTTATAAAAGGGCACTTGACGCTGACATTTCAACGTTTGTAACGCAAAATGAAAAATTCACTCTTTCAAAACCAGGGTCACAACAATGGAGAACTTTCCCTCCCAACTTATTTCTGCTATTTAGTTAATTCATTCAGCAACCCTATGCTGTAGGTACTTTCCATTGTTGAAACTAAAAATTCACTCCCTCTCTTGTGGATCTTGGTATGCACATCTGAACAATGACCATACTTTGGAAAAGTGTTGCTGACACAGAAATGCCATCACTTAAGAGAGAAGAAGAAAAAATGCTGTGTGTTTGTGTATGTGTTGTAAGCATTTAGAATGGACTCTATACGCTACAACACTAATTTAAGAATGATGCGGATCAAATGAACTTACTTGGGTTTAACATGCCAGGTTTTGATTTGCACTCCTTTATTGTTCTAATCCCAAAAGCATATTATGAGCAACCCTCCTGTAGACACTTGACATATAGAGACATTTCATTTTTAAAATGACTTCAGGGAAACTAATTTAGTGCTTTCTTTTTTACTCCCCCCCTCCCCAATGTTCTCACATCCTGTGTGGTAGACTAGGTAGAAAATACCAGAATAGCTAAAATAACAGTTATTAAGGGCTCTGGATTAAAAGTTTTTTTTACTTTGGCCGAAACCGGTTTGGCTCAGTGGATAGAGCGTGGGTCTGTGGACTGAAAGGTCCTGGGTTCAATTCTGGTCAAGGGCATGTGCCTTGGTTGCGGGCACATCTCCAATAGGGGGTGTGCAGGAGGCAGCTGGTAGATGTTTCTCTCTCATCAACGTTTCTAACTCTCTCTATCCCTCTCCCTTCCTCTCTGTGGAAAATCAATAAAATATATTTTTTTAAAGTTTGTTACTTTGCTCATGTAGTCTATCGGAGATTTTGGTCTGTTGGAGAACAAGGCTTTGGTCTAGGGTTAAACAGAGGGGGAGCTGAGACCTCTATTCAGATGTTTGCCCACATGATTGGGTTGAGTTTTCAAGGCATGTAGTCATTAACCTTGGCTTCACTTTGATCTTCATAAAGCCCCCCGATAATTGCATGCAGCTCTTGACCAGCCCCTTTTCCCCTGATTGTTACCATCCAATATACTTTTAAATACATGATAGCTTTTCTGTCAAAAGGATGTGCTCTAGTGAGATCTCCCCAAGAGAAAATGAGCATGCTTATAGGAAGATATAAGTCACAATAATTTTCTTGTTAATTGCTATTAAATGATTATGGGTTCATCACATTGCTCCCTGACGCACATACTAAGCAGTATAACAGTAACATAAAAGGTCTCCATAAAGGCTAGAAACTCCCCAGCCTTGACTCCTCTTAGAGCCCCTTACACAATAAGCAACCTCACAGATTCCCCCTAGGTTTTTCCTGCAGGCTCACTGATGGATAATCTACCATTCCCGAGAGATAATGCTAGAGAAAAGAATCACACACAGTACATACAAAGCTACATTAAGATTACATGGCAGAACAGAAGGTGAATTTGGTAAGTAAATGGGACATTTAAAAATCCTTGTTATTATGGTTTTAAAAAATTCAATTATGTATGAACATTCATTTTTCATTCTCAGAGGAATGATGACCCAGTTGTTATGTTAGTTGAGGAAACTCTAAGGATGCAACACGAAAATTACTAGCTTCTGAAACTGCTATATCTATTTTTGAAACTGTCATATCTATTAATATTAGTAGAAAATATACTTTATAGAGTTAAAAATATGATTGGATACCTTTCAATTTTGTTCTAGTAAAAAATAATTAAGAGTAAGAATGATTGGGCAGATCAACAGGAGAGTTTACCAAGTGAGTAGATTCAGAATTGTAGCACTTTTGCTAGATAAACTCAGTCAATTTTCATATTAGATATCATGGAAGGACTCTCCATATTATCAGAATTCATTCATAAGTAAATTTATTAATTTAAAGGGTTTTATTTTTTGCTGATTTGTTTCACTGTGGCTTCAATGCAGTGAGTGGATTTGCATATTCATTCTCATTTAATGTAGTAGACATCAGTGTATTCAGTTTACAGGTGTAGAAAATAATGCAGACAGGAGTTAGTAAGTTACCAAAGTGGGAAAATTAAAGCAACAACTTGCAGAATCTGCATTGGGAGACTGACCTCACTCAACATCTATAGTATAGAACTTTAGAGAATTTGTTATGGATAATTATATTCTGCTAGAGTCCCAGTGCATGAAATTTGTGCATTTTTTTGGGGGGGGGGGGAGTGAGTGTCCTTCAGCCTGCACCCTCTTCAATCTGGAACCCCTCTGTGTAGGCCTGATCCCACTGAGATCCTCTTACAATCCAGGACTGCTGGCTCCCAACACCTCACCTGCCTACCTGCCTTCCTGAATGTCCCTAACTGCTTCTGCCTGCTAGCCTGATCACCCCTTAACCTCTTCCCTGTCAGACTAATTTCTCCTAACTGCCATCCCCTGCTGGCCTGGTCACCCCCAACTACCGTCCCTGCAGACCTGTCACCCCAAACTGCCCTCCCCTACAGGCCTGATTTCCCCAAACTGTCCTTCGTTGCAGGCCTAGTGCCTCCCAACTGCCCTTCCCTGCTGGCCTGATTGCCTACAACTGCCCTCCCCTGCCGGCCATCCTGTAGTGGCCATCTTGTGTCCTCCTGGGGGCAGCCATTTTTGACCACATGCAATAGGCCATCTTGTGTGTTGAAGTGATAGTCAATTTGCATATTATCTCTTTATTGTCAAGGATATTTTATAATTATTTTGTGTTATATGTAACTTTGAAATTATTATCTACTTGTTACATTTTGAGTGAAAAATAGAAGCCCATGCCACTTTAATAAAATGTCAATAATCCATTCTTCATTTATAAAACTCACATCATAATAATCCTTAAAAAACATTTTTAGAGAGAGATATATTTTCATTTCAATGTGTTTAAAAATTAACCAACATCATTTTTTAAATCTATACAGATGCCACTTAGGACAAACAAGAAATACAACAGCCAGTTTCAGACTGTGCTCACACCTTCCTTTGTTCAAAGAACCTCTGGATGCTTTACTTTCAACCTTGCTGAATGTTGTATGTGATTGCAGGCATCTCTGATCCCTGTCAGAGCCCTGTGATCCTGGGAAAGCAGCAAAGCTTAGGAAATATTTCACCCTTTGGTGTTCTAGGAAAAGGTCTATAGCAATGAACTCTCCTGCTCACAGGACTTAGATAAGAATCCTGGCTGTTCCCTTGTTTTCTTTGACAAAAACAAAGGGATACAGACCTTCTCATTTTTTGCTTCATGAATCAGCAGCTGAACTGCTTCTCCCCACTGACCCATCAGAACAAAATGCTTTTTAAAATAAGCAAATATAAACACAAGCACAAAAACAAAACACATAAACTTTGGTTACGCCTCTGTCTTTTTCCAGGTCCCTAATTTCACTGAGCATGGAACCTTTCCTTAACAGCCCTTCTTGAGAATGGGCTGACCTCAGAGGCAAACCTTCCCCCCCTATCTTATCCAATCAGGCCAGGTTTTTATTCCACTCCTCTACATATTACTCCCGTTAGCCTTGCTCACTCCTCTCTGTAAGAGGAGCCTGCTTTGCCTAACCTTGAGAAGTTCAGAAATTGTATAATCAGTGTGTTCTCTCCACTGCAATACTTCCTCTCCTCATTGCAGTAGCGCATTACACCCTGCCAACGTCCTTTCAAATAAAATATTTGTGTACTAAACCCTGATTCACTTTTTGTTTGACAACGAGGAAGAAAAAGTGGAGACACAACACCTTCATTCACATTAGTATGTTACCCCCAAGGCAAGGTGTATGAAGGGAGGTATTATGTTGGTGCTGGAAAATAAAATGGGGATAATGACATGCTTTTATTCAGATCTAAATTATCAGGTCTCGTCTAAGCCAGGCTACAATGGTGGATAGAAGAGCGAGGTGGGATGCTTCTCTGTCCTCTGTGAATACAGTGAGCAATCTCCGTGAATCTAAACAGGCATCATAGCTGGTAATAAACAGTCATTTTCTTTGGCTGCTCAAAGATAAAATTGTGGGTACTGGCCCACAATAGCATTATCACTGCCTTGTGTCATTTGTGATGGGCTGTTGACAGGTGGCTCTTATTTTTCTGAATAGCCACTTTGAATAAACATGAGTATCTTTCTTAATAGAATGATTTGTGTTGATATCACTCTTTTCAAAAAATTTCTATCCAGACGTAGAAATAAAAGGTATCATTGAACAACGTCTTTTGTGATAACATGAGATGTGGATGTCTGTAGAAAATTCCAGACAATGGAACTCTTCTCTGCCTGGATATAGATGTTTCCATCCTAGGCTTTCTCAGCAGTAAGAGCCTCCCAGTGCTCACGGCCTCAAGGAAATGCTGAAGAAGAAATAGCCACCCAAGGATTGGGCCACCTCTAATGCATAAGTAAGGGGAAATTTCTAGAGTGTCCAGGGGGGGGTGTGCCCCGGGTCAGCCGAGTGTCCCAAGGGAAGCAGTGGGACCCAGGGGGAGGGGCGGTGAGAACCAGAGGAGGAGCGGACTCTATTCGTATGGACCTGAGATAGCCACCATAAAACAAGCAGACTGCCAAATAAAGAGCGGATTCTATTCATGTGATCATGAGACAGTCACCATAAAACAAGCAAATTGTCAAATGTCAGCAGGGAGGGGAAGGAGACCTGGGGGGAGATAAGAGAACAACTGAAGGACTGGTACGCATGAATACAACCAATGAACACAGAACTCTGGGAGGGAGGGCATGAATGGGAGGTGGGGGGGGGCAATGGTAAGATATGTACACAATATAATACATTAATAAAAAAATAAAAAAATTAAAAATAATTAATTAGCATAAAATGCATAATAAATTATGTCTGAGGACATTCTCAAGTGAATCTGACTCTGGAGTTTAATATTTTATATTTGCATCATTTAATTAAAATATATTCAACATATAACATTGTACAAATTTAAGGTGCACAATACATTTATATATTATGATATGATTGACAATTTAGGAATAGTTAACAACTCTATCATATCACATATTATTTATTTTCTTAAGGTATTGACTAAGTTCAGTCTTATCAAGTTTGATGATTATAACACAATACTGCTGTATGTTTTCACCATCTTGTGCATTAGAATTGATTTTTGTATCAGTGATCCCTCAGTATTCTCCTTATTTTCTCTCTGGCACTCCAGCACTTTGGATGTTAGAACTTACTTAATTTCCCCATCTCTTAAATCTTTCTTCGTACTTCATAATTCCTTTTCCCGTTGGGAGCAATACTCAATTCAAAACACCTTCTTGCTAGGTCACTTTTCAACAATATCCATTTTGCTATTTAGTCTATATATCGAGGTGTTTTTCATTTGAAATTTCAAAAAGAAATGCCCAATTTTTATTTTATGATATTACTGTATGTCTTTCTGTATATATGTTTAAAGCCATGCTTACGTTAAAAACCAATCTTATAACTCTGTTTCTTCGTGTTTAAATGTTTGTCTTTATTGAACCTGCTGTTTCTCCGTTCTGGTGTCTGCCTTCCTGTCTTGCTTCATCAGTCTTGATATTATTTTGTTAGGCTTCCCTGCTGAGAGCGGAGTCTATATCCACACACCTTACACTCTCCATTGACATGCCTTTATTCTTCTACTGACTTCACAAACTAAAACTTAGTATTACAGAAAATACCTGCCCAATAAGATAGAAATTGCAACTAATTTTGTTTTTCGTTTCAGAATCTTACCTAAAGGTACATATCAATACCCTTCGTATCACTTGCCTCAAAATTCTTCTCTGTGCCCACAATTTAGAGCAACTGAATTATGATTCTACCCGATCGTAATGGTCATTGTCATAATTATCTAGTTATTAATATTAATGATAAGAAAAGAGAAAAGGGGAGTCCAGATATTATATAACCTTGATCACTTGGGCACTTTCACCAAGATGCCACAGCTTCACACTCCCCAGGAGACCACTGGTCCATTCCCTGCTGATCACTAGGGGAAGGGATCTAACAAAAGGGGAGATGAGCACCTGCACAGTGAAGTTGGGGCGACATAGGGAAGGTGCTTGCCTGTCAGTCTGGCCTGGGGAAGGATTTATTTGTAGGTGGTGGACCCCATCATAAGTGTGCAAATCTCGGAGAGTTACTTGGTTAGTTTGGACAAACTCATGGTTAAAATCCCTAAAGAGTTCCCTCTCTTGTTTGCTCTAGTGTCCTTCCTTGCTCTCTCTCTCTTTTTAAAAAAATATATTTTATTGATTTTTTACAGAGAGGAAGGAAGAGAGATAGAGAGCTAGAAACATCAATGAGAGAGAAACATCGACCAGCTGCCTCTTGCACACCCCCTACCGGGGATGTTCCCGCAACCAATGTACATGCTCTTGACTGGAATCGAACCTGGGACCCTTCAGTCTGCAGGCCGACACTCTATCCACTGAGCCAAACCGGTTTCGGCCCTTGCTCTCTCTTGCTCTGTGACTGACACTCACCTGTGTCCACAGCCACGTGGCCTTAAGCAGCCTCACGGCCTCAGGCCATGGGGACCCACAGGTGATGGGCTACATCTGAGAACACAATCTAGACAGCTGCTGGGCTGTACTTTAACATGGAACATGTTACATTCTGGGCAGTGGCCTTAATTCTGGCCCTACTGAAGACAAGGTTGGGCTTCTTCCATGGTGAGACAGACAGAGATGGAACATAAGAGAGGAACCCCCTTGATTTTGCATCATCAATAAAGCTTTCCATGAAACCCCATTTTCCCACGGGGGCCTCAGGAAATTCCCTTTCTCATGTCACTCCAAGAATTCCACTTCTGCAGATAACATAACCACATATCCGCATCGTAGGACACACCTTTAACCAGACTTCAAAATCTCAATAAACACACCTTCCCTCTCTGGCTGAACTCGTGCACCCCATTACCATGGCAATAAAGTCTGGTTGGTTGCATCAGATTGTTTTGACTGTGTTTGTATTGCTTATGATTGAACTAGATCTTTGGGAGCAAGAGAAAAAAAACAAATTGTGCCATTTGCCGTGAGAATAGAAGCAAGTGATTCTGCTGCTGGGTGCTTTGGCTCATCACTGAGAAATAGCCATTCCTTCTGTGTCATACCAGCCCGGGGACCTTGCCTTCCTCTTTCCTTTCCAATACCCTTCCAACTGAAGTCAGGCAGCATTATAAAGGCTCACTGTCTTATTAGTCTGCTACCGCTATGCTCAAATTTAACAACCGTAATTAATTTATACCTACTTGTGAATCAATTCCAATTGAGCCTAGACTATTTTTAAAAAGTGCATATAATTGGATATCAGATCATTTTTTTACTGATAGACAGGGGAGAGCGTGTTAGAAGCCGAAAAGCCCCAGACAATAGTTGCTAACAGAAAAGAAAATGATTCTGTCAGGAGATAAGCCTCAAGGAAGTCATAACCTTGATTAAGGTGGGCCCAATTTACTTTAACCTCCTTGGGGAAGAGGGGATGGAAGCCTTTCCACTTGTATAGACAGCTGTTCCCATTATGAAGACACATTTTATACTTGAATAAAATAAGTTGGTTTTAAAAGAGTCTCTTCTGGAGGAAATGCTATCTTTTATACATTGAATTTTTCTGAAAACCTTGTACAAATATGATGTACTGTATTTTATAAAACACTTGAGGTTTCACATATAATAGGCATTGTAGGAAAGCCAAAGTAAAAACAAATGCAACCTTTCCTTTCCCTCTTCCATTTTTAAAATCTTGAATTTGCTACTACTTATTTTATGGATAAAGGCCAGGTTCTGAAGATTGAATGTGGCTTATACAGAGTGGGCCAAAAGTAAGTTTAGCAAACAGAGCTTATTCTTGCATTATTGCTTAGTAATTATTGTATTATTTTTTCATATGGACAACTTTAAACCCACTGTTGCCCCATCCTTTATAATAACTTGAACAGAGCAGGTATTTATGCTTAGTCTTAGTTTACAAATCATCATTCTTTCTTAAAATAAAGCTGTTAACATAGTTAATATTTTACATAGCCATCCCCATGTAAGTCAGCTCAATCTTGAAAAGGGACAATTTAGTATAGTGTGTGCAAAGCTGTCAGACTACTATTTATATCTAATTGTAAGAATGTCAGAACAACCTGAAACCATCAGTCTATATCACTTATAATTCTTATAATTGAAAATAGTTTTTTTATCTTAAGCTTGTACTCTTATTACACCATTTTTATCCACATAATAGCATCTTTTAAATCTTGTTGTGATGCTTTAATGAAAATGAGAATTTTGAAAAGTTGGCATTTACCCACTCTTACAACTTAATTCCCTAGATAACTGCCACTGTATTTGAGTAATTTTCTGATTTTTTTTCATATTAATGAACATTTAATCTTTAAAATAATGACTAGATAGTATATAATGGCACCTCAGGTCTTCAAGTCAGTAATGGAAATAGCAAGCAGCTTATATGCACATATCCCTCTACAGTTTCTTAAGCGACTTCAAAATAATATGCCACCTTTTTTATTGAGCATACATTATGATGTAGTTTGAATCAATAACGTTATTCCCCCATTTCAGATGTATAAAGTTAAGACTAAAACAATCATGTGATGGTTTAAGATTAAATTGCTAGTTGGAAGATTAGAAGTGATTCTTTGATATTATCATTTATCTTAAAATTGTTTATCACCACAATCTCTATATACACTTAGAAGTAAGGAGTGTTTTATTATTCTTGATGGTTACAAAGTGGAGATTGCTTTGCTTGCTTATTCAGAAGTCAGTATGCTCCTTCAGTGTGACAACACCTTTTCTACATTTCTAGAAAAAATAATATATCTTTCTACTTGAGCATATAGTATCTCTTCTTTGGGTCTTTAACTCACCCTCCAGTATTCTTTTGGACATATATCCAAGTTCATATTGTGTCTACTTGGCTCAAACACCATCTATAAACTCATTTTGATGTATTTTTGGTATAACCCTCATATTTATTCACCAAATAAATAATGAATTAACAAGTAACTCATTATTTTTAAATTTTAAATGACAATATTTTTTATCACTGGATTTATGTAGAGTAAAATGTTATAGGGCCATTATGAACTCAAATGCCTTTTTTGTGGGGAGCTTCCCTGAATGCAGGGGTCTTATATGCCTGAGTGCAGGCATGGGTGTAGGACACAGCTCTCATGTGCCCCCTTTTCTATTAACCTAAGTGGAAAATTACTACTACCCCTAGGAATGCTGCTAACTGCAGATATCTTTGCTTTAGGAGCTGTGAGATAAGAGGAAGATAGGTGGTTGTAAAGGTCAGGTGGTTGTAAAAGGTCAGGTGCTGAAGGAACTTATCTGTACAGGATAATATACATATTTTTAACAGTATTTGTATGTTGCAGTAGCAGAAACATAGAAGCAATGACATGGCTAGCTTTGAGTCTTGCTGGGTGAGAATTGCACAATAATTATACTTTAAATTGGATTTTCTTCTGATTTTATTAAACTAAAATTGATGCAGTAAGTGTGTGACAAAGTAGGATGGTCTAAGGTAATTAAAAGTGATGATAATTATAACAGTTATAAATTCTAATATTAGTTAATAATAATTATATTTACAACTATATGAAAATTAGGTGTCATTACAAGAGTTAATACAATGTTGAGAAATTTAACTAAAATTTAAGAGATCGATCATAGCAATACTATTCAATTGAATTTTTATTAACAAAATAGTGAAGGATGTATGGAGAAGATAATCTGTATGTATTCTATATAAAATGTCTTTAAGTCATTCAAAATTGTTGAGTTTCTCCAAAGTCAATTATTCACAAAAATGCTTGTGTATTTTGGAGACACTTAAAAAATGATAGACTAAAACCAAATTGTAGTGCTCTAGAGACAAAATTTGAGGACTGGAGGTCTAAAATTAGTAGATACATGAAACCTGTCTCACTGCTCTCTATACAACGTGACTTATGTAGACTTATGTTAAACCTAGAGGCCTGCTGCATGAAGATTCATGCAAGAATGAGCCTCCCTTCCCCTGGCTGAAGAGTTGCCATTCCACTCTAGGCCAGAGCTGCCTTTTCACCTTCCCATGCTGCCCAGAGGCCCGGAATGGCTGGTGTGGTACCGAACACCTATGTCCTGCCCCACCCCCAGCCACTTGGTGCCTGTGTATTCAAACTAACCTGCCATCTTTGTTGGGTTAATTTTCATACTTACTCATGATTGGCTGGTGGGCATCACAAAGGTATGGGCAATTAGCATATTACTCTTTTATTAGGTAGATTTTTTTTTTGTAAAATTGGGCAAAGAAATTTGACACTTTTCTACTCAAAGTTGCTGTTCTTTATCCTTGAATAGGAAAGCTTTCTATGACTGCTTTGACAGATAGTATATGCGAGAAATGATGCTGTGACAGTTTCTGGGCTCAGGCCTTAGAAGAGTGGCAATTCCCACTTTCTGTGCTATGAAATAATCTGCTGACGGTTGCCAGGTGGAAAGAGGATTGGGAGCCTGGGTGAAAAAGTGAAGGGATCAAGAAGTACAAATGATAGCTACAAAGTAGTCTTGGGGTTTTAAAGTACAGCTGAGGGAATATAATCAATCATATTCTAATATAATATACAGTGCCAGGTGGCCACTTGAAATATTGGGGGACCGTTTTTTAAAGTAAATGATTATCTAACCACCAGGCTGTGTACCTGAAACGAATACAAAATAATAATGAATGTGAATTGTAATTAAAAATAAAATAAAAATCCCAGCCAGGTCTTAGAAGTGCCCCAGTGAGCTTCAGGAAGATGCTCATTAGAAAAGGAGTCATCCTGGGAGTAAATTCTCAGCCCCAGTCCAGCCACACAACGTGGCATGCCATGGAGCCAAGGAGAGCTGTCCCACCCCAGCTCTGACAGAATGGCAGATCTGTGAACAAAGTAAATCATTGGTGTTTTAAGCCGCTGACTCTTGAGGTAGTTGGCTCCTTAACAATAGATAACCAGAACTAAAATTGACAAACTCAGACACTACTTTACATAAAGTTAGTGCAATTCAGTGATATACAGAATTTCTTTTGTTGACTTAGAATATATTCTCTGTCTCTGTGACAAAGTCTAACTAAAAATAGTTTTTCCTTTGAACAAATTTTTCTCTATATAATTTATATAACTCTAGTGACTGTCTGTTGTTTAATATAATTAATTTTTATATTAAATTTTCAATAATGTATAAGAATAGAGGCCTGGTGCATAACATTCATGCTGGACATCTCCCAAGGGGTCTTTAGGACTGCCACTGAGGTAAGAGAGGTTTCCACAACCTCCACTGCACTCACAAGCTGTGAGTCCAGCTCCTTCATTGAGCATCTTCCCCTGGTGGTCAGTGTGCATCATAGCAACCGATCTTTCCACCATTTGATTGATTTGCATATTTGCCTTTTATTATATAGAATATTTCATTTTGACATGTGGGCAATTTGAAAGTAAAGATTTTTTTCTAAGAAAGAATTGGTGAACTATATCACATGGTACCAAATATCCATAATATATTATTTTTAAATCAATTAATTATTGTTTTAGGTAAAAAGAATTACATATGAGACCTAAGGAATAAACAAGTTATTATACCCTTTTTGATAACTTTCCTCCATCCTCATTATGTGCTATTACAATAAAGGTAAGAAGCTGAACTTGAGAGGGATAGGGACATTTTAATAATATTATTCAATTTATCAAAGCTGCATCTTTACAGACAGCCATTCATATGGATGGATTCTGAATCCACAGATTTAACTGTGGAGCAAAGTATTTGAAAAAAAAAAAAATTGTTGCTGACCTGCACTATGTAATTAGGCCTATGGTGGTTGTGACTGCTCTGAATAGGCACATACATATTTTATTATCATCAATCCTTACATGATAAAAGTATATAACTATTTACATTGTATTAGGCATTATAAGTAATTGAGAGATGATTCAGACTATATGGGATATGTGAATAGTTTACATGCAAATACTATCTCATTTTGTATAAGGGACTTGAGAAATCCTGGATTTTGGTATCCTTGGGGGAAGGAAGGGGATTGAACAAATCCTCCAGGTGGGGGGAAACCAGGGGATGAGTATTATGCTGCTGAAATGTCTCAAGGCAAATAAAGTTTCCCAAGAACCTGTGGGCCAACTGCCTCTCCTATAGATTACTCTGGGGGGCTATGCAGGTGACTTGAACTAAGAGAGACAAAGATAGACATGGAGACAGAAATAGTAATAGAGATAGACAAATTGTGCCAGTGACAAGACTGTTCTTTTCTATAGAAGAAGAAAAAATACCTAAAAAAGATTTTGAATCATTTTAGAAAATCCACAAGCACCTCTCTCTCTGCCTATTATGTACACACACATACCTATGCTGAATCCATCAGATTTTCAGATTGGCTTTTAACCTGAATAATTTTGAAACTCTTGTTTTCTACTGAGAAATATTTAGGAATCTGGAACCAAAGAATATTCTGGATATAAATTTCTCATAAGAATAACTAAAGACTTGAGTTATGGTAGAGGGATAATTTTATTGTAGACCTGCTTCTTTTAGAAATTAATATTAGAGCTGAGAATGCCCCATGGCCCTCACTGAATACTAATTGATATATACATAGGTTTTACTCTGATTTTAGAGTTTTAACTCTTTGGATGAAAACAGAGCACAAGAATTTTCTCTGAGAACGTATCTTCTCTACTACAACCTTGGAGGACATTTAGCTGCTGAATATTTCTATTGGAGGATATTTCTTTTGAAGAACATATATTCTTCCTATGTAAAGATATTTGCATTTTTCCTTTTTGTTTTCAGCCCATTCTATCTTTCCCCACTGAATTGTGGACCTAGTCACTCTGATTCTGCATTCTGTTTTTTCATTTGCCTCTTAAGCTTATTGTTGAAAAACTGGGGGAAAAAACATCACAAAATAAATGCAAGCACTGTGCTCCGTTTACAGCTGGGATTCTGCAGAGCATGTAAGAGTAACTGCATCTGTGCAGAGAGTCCACCATATGGGTGGGAGGGGAATCATTTAATTTAGTTCATATGCATAAAGTAAGTGAAAAGTTGACTATATTTTATATCTTGCCAAAGACAAGCACAGCAGAACTGGGGACTGAATCCAAAAAGTTTCATAATCAATCTTCTATTTTTCTTAGGAAACTACTCCATCTTTTAAGGTTATTCACTTGTACACTACAAATGATATATATTCCTACTTTGAAAGTGTATTTTTATGCATAACAAACCATGCAAGAACAGTAGATGTTGTTTCCAATGTTTTATCTTTGAATTTATATCTTTGAATTTCTTTATCAGAATGACTCCAATATCTAATGTAGAGGAAATTACAAATGCATACAATACTTGAAAATGACAACTATTTCGGGGGGGGAGGGATCAATGTGTATTACATGAATAGTGACATAATTTTAACCTAACCCTGGCTAATGTAACTTAGCTGATATTAAGGCTGTAGAGATTAAAGGAATTTTATGATGCATAATGCTCACACATGGGACTTTGAGAAACATTTGTTGCTCAGACCAAAAAAAAAAAAAATCTGAGAGGATTGGATGTGGGAAAAGACTTCTTTTTTTTACAAAAATATATTTTATTGATTTCAGAGAGGAAGGGAGATGGAAAGAGAAATAGAAGCATCGATGATTAGAGAGAATCATTGATTGGCTGCCTCCTGCACACCCTACAATGAGGATGGAGACAGTAACCCAGGCATGTGCCCTGACCAACAATCAAACTGTGACCTCCTGGTTCATAGATCCATAATCAACTATTGAGTTCCTCCAGCCAGGTGGGAAGAACTTCTTAAGTTCTACGAGACTATGGAGCTAATGAGGAAATTTACTATTATTATTTTCAATAGTCATTCAAAATATTTACTATTATTATTTTCAATAAAGTCATTAAAATATTCCACTCACTTTGTAAGAATGGTATTTCTACAAGTTTTTTAGAGAATCTTTGAGCAAGTAAGCCTTCAGAGAATGTCTATCAGATGGCATCACTTGCATATTAAATGACAACATGAACATGTTTTCTATATCTTCTTAGAGAATAAAATTTATAAGGTAAACTCACTATTAATTTCCTTTAATATACTTACTCCTGTGGAAAAATGTCTCCTCTTTGAAGTCTTAATTATGGGAGAATGGTTATAACAATGAATGCAGCCGAAACCGGTTTGGCTCAGTGGATAGAGCATAGGTCTGCGGACTGAGAGGTCCCAGGTTCAATTCTGGTCAAGGGCATGTACCTCAGTTGCAGGCACATCCCCAGTAGGGGGTGTGCAGGAGGCAGCTGATGGATGTTTCTCTCCCATCGATGTTTCTAGCTTTCTATCTCTCTCACTCTCTGTAAAAAACAAAACAAAACAAAACAAAACAAAACAAAAACAATGAATGCAGTGTCCTGTGGGTCAAAATAAAACTATAGGCCTCACATCTTCTTTAAAAAAATAGGGGAGTTCTTCCTATGTACAAGTATTATATTAATAAATCTGCAATGTAGAGGTTGTACACAGTAATATCGATTAGTTGTAAAAGCCATGCTCTAAAGCAACTATTAGAATTAATTAGCACCTTCCTTTGCCATGTTGTTGTAATCACTAACTTAATTTAATGAATAGTTCAGCAAACTCAAGTAAAATGCTTGCAAAAAGAGTCACTTGTTCTATTAAAATGAAAATAAATGGTTAACTTGAAAAAAGTGAGCCATTATAATAAATGTTGCCCTATTAGAGGTAGGCAAGGCAACCTGCCTATCAAAAACCTAGATTAAAAAATAAAAACATCTGCTTTTTTAGTTATTCATACTTGTCTTTAACATCTCATTCAACCTTAGTCAATAAAATGTAAGTATGATTTATTAAAGAAAGATTGTGTAGCCTTGAAAGTGTTTAAAAAATCTGATAATGAATGCATATAGCGATTAGCTAGCTAGATAACATACATATCTGTCTTATGATTCTCCTTGCTAAATTATCTGTTGATTAATACAATAATTAACAACTGCAATTTTGCGAGGGAAGAACATAGCAAGACGTATTTTATATATTCTGTGATGTATTTTGTCCAAATTTTGTCCCAATTAATTGATTACCTGTCTAGACTTAGTGGGACAAACGCAGGTGACCAGGAGTCAGCGATAACGGCCTCTCCCCTGGTACTTCAATGTCTAGACAGCTGAGCTGAACCGGAACACATGACACACAAGACAGAAGGAGTATGCAATCACACAGGGTTTATTGACCTATTCCTAGGGGGTCCTAGGCTCTAGCAAAGGCCACCTGGCGATGCACACTGAAGGACAGACGATGAAAACAGAGACAGGCAGGTGGCCACAGTTGGCTCAGGCTCACACACCAGAGCAGTCAGGGGCTTGTCTCCCAAAGCGACATGAAGTCTTCCTCTTATGGGGCAGGAGACCACAACTGAAGACGGTCTACAGGTTATATAGACTGCTGTAAACAACTCCTGTCCTTATCAGTGTGGGCCAGATGGCATGCCTTATGCTGGGAGAAGGGCGTTTACACTTCAAGGGTGCAGAGCTGTTACATCAAGATATTGGGGTGTTCATGAATTTCGGAAGTTACAGAGATTTGGGGGTTTCCATACAGCAAAAACTCCACAAAATAATTAGAGGGGTTACATTATTATAACATGTTTGTATATTATAAGTATTTAAAGCGTGCTTTATGATCCACAAGGTCAGACAAGTTTCAAATAGTATTAGGAAAAGAAAGTGCTTTGAAGATTTTACTGTTTCAAATCATGTTTGATGTAGAAGTTTTCACTGAAATAACCTAGACAGTTGCTCACCAGCCTTTGTTTCACAGAATATTTTGATCACTATTGGGAGATATATTCTGAATTTTTGGGTACGTTGTATGGTGTGGGAGTTAAAATCATGTATCATTATTCATTGTATAATACGTACATATCTCAATGATACTGTGGATTTGGGTCCAGACCATCATATTAAAGCAAATACATATCACAGTAAAGTGAGTCAAACAATTTTTTTGTTTCCCACTGCATATAAAAGTTATATTTACATTATACTGTAGTAAATCCTTTGCTGAGGTTTTCAATTTACTTTGCCCAGATTCATCAGAGGGATCACTATCCATATCCACTGTAGCCTTACAAACGGCATTTCTAAAATAATAAGATTGAAAGTTAAAATTACTTCCTGATCCATGGGTTGCCATGGATATTATTTCAGAAGATATGCCAACAAGATTTATCTCACTTTCCGTCTCCACTAAAGCTCTTGGGTGGCCAGGTGCATTGTCAATAAGCAGTCATGTTTTGAAAGGAATCTTTTATTTTCTTTTCTTTAACAATGGGTCACAACCTTGGGCTTACAATATTCAGGAAATGTTGTAAAAAAAAATGCTGTCATTCAGGCTTTGTTTTTCCATTTACTGAGCACAGGCAAAGTAGATTTAGCATAATTCTCCATGGCCCTAGGGTTTTCAGAATGGTAAATAAACATTGATGTCAACTTAAAGCCACCAGTGGCATTGTCTCCTAACAAGAGAGTCAGCCTGTCCTGTGAAGCTTTGAAGCCAGACATTTGACTTCTCTAAAATTGACAATTCTTTACACATATTTCTTTTTAAAAATATATTTTTTTAATTTAATTTTTACAGAGAGGAAGGGAGAGGGAGAGAGAGTTAGAAACATCTATGAGAGAGAAATGTGGATCAGCTGCCTCCTGCACACCCCTTACTGGGGATGTGCCAGCCACCAAGGTACATGACCTTGACCAGAATCTAACCTGGGACCTTTGAGTCCACAGGCTGAAGCTCTATCCACTGAGCCAAACCAATTAGGGCTCTTTACACACATTTCTTGAAAAGTCACCGAATGCAGGCTGCTCAGGAAGGCTGTGATTGTTGGGAAGGAGCCTCGCTACAGTGGAGACAAGATCCCGAAGGAGCCAATAGCTACTGTCTGTCTACTGCCTGACTCCCCAGAGCTGGCAAGATAGTCTTTCCTTAAAGGGGCTATTGGGACCTGCATCTCTGTGCCCATCACACCTTGAATCCTGGCAATGACCTTGATTTGTAAGGTCCCAAGACCCCCGGTGAGTCCGACGGAGGGGGCGACGACCCCATGTCAAACGCCGAGACCGAAACTTGATGCAAAAAGCATGAGGTTTTATTAGTACAAGCGCAGCGCAGGGGCTTCTCAAGCAGCCAGCATCAGTGCTGGCTGGCTGAGAGCGCCGAGTAATTACAAGACATGAGTTTATAAAGGCTAAAACCACAAGCAGGTGGTCTGTAAATCAGGGAACTATGTTAACAGATAATATTTGGCTCATAATAGTTGACAGTTGACTCATTTCCCAAGGAGGCCGGATGGTCTGTTTTTGCAGGTCGATTCCAGAAACAGATAAAGTACCTATAGCCCTGCGGTTAAGGAGGCTGGATGGTCTCTCCCTGACAGGTGCATTCCGAGGTGGTCAGCTCAGTTCCCAGGGGGAGAATTCCACAGCGGTCAACAGGATGAAACCTTCCTAGCCCTGCTTTTATTGTTTTGTCATAAAATATTGCATTCTGGCTTTTTGCATTTCAAGGTAGGGAGTTTCTGAGGACTGGCTTCATTCTTGCCTAATCTTCAGCCATAAAGAACTGACCTCATTCCTGTCTAATCTTTAACCTTAAAGGTCACATCCTGGAACAGGCAGTGGGGGAGGCCAATTCCTCAATCTTGGGGTCCTTACAGATTCTCCTCTATTTCTTCAGAATCTTCTAAATTTACTATGTCTGAAGCCTATCATATTTTGGAAACATTGACTCAGTAAATAAATATTGAGAAGAGTTCCTTTCCCTCAAGCTCTTCTCTAGCAGAATTCTCAAAATGTGTCCACAGCGCATACACATAAGGAGGGCCCCTGAGCAGGGAGGTTGACCTGACCTGTGGATGGCAGGTCCCTTTACTTTCTGTAACCGCATAATCCCAGTGTGGCCTAACTGCACTTGTCTCAACACAGTTCTTCAAGTTCTGTTTGTCCATTAACGGCATGAATCCATGTCCCTAGTCACACAGATTCTCAGTAGAATTGTGCCATTTAGCTCTCCTGATCGTACACCATATGGTCGTTTTTAACCTCAGCTGAACTCCCATGCCTTAGAGCTTGCTCAGCCACCATTCAACCAAGACTAAAAATTCAACAGACCCAAAGACCTTTGGCTGGCATTCAAAAATCTCTCCGTTTCTTATGCATTTTTTCTCTACACTTTTCCCCGGTTGAATTCAGTGCCACCGCCAAATGCTAGTTCATTAAATACATACCCTACAACAGTCTTTACCTCACTTAATGGGGATCCGGAGTGGATGTGGGGATAAAGAGAATAAGCTAGCCCTTGGTGTTAGTAGTACACACATTGTATAGCTTTTGCAAATTACTTAACTTTTTTAACATTTTGCTGTCGCAGTTAATTGGAAAAGAGCAGTTTAATACTGACAATACTCATTTGAATATTAACTATGATAGTATATTTAAAGTTCTTGACATATGTAATCTCTCAAATACTTTGATTACCTTTGCTTAACGTTCAATTGCTTATTATTTTTTGTACTTCCTCCTAATTCAAACATGCACACTTGTGGCATCTCCTTATTCACAGTTTCACTGTGATTTTAAATGGTCCTATTAATCTTACTCAGTGAAATGGTGGTTGTATAAAGTCGAAAACAAATAAAAATAGCTCACTCTTTATTCTACTTTTCAAGTTTGGCCCTTTCGAGTACACCTTTGCCATTTATCTTTACAGAATACTCCCTAGTGAAAAGCCATATATTTTTTTCTTTCCTTTTTTTTCTTAACCACTCCAAAGTAGATTTCTCTCCATGTACCTCAGCCCTCATACATCACACAGTAAATTTACTTATGATTTTGACATTTATCATTGATTGGGCTCTACAAGCTTTGCAATGAGAACTAGTTCAGTGAAAATGTCATTTTCTTGAAACAAATTTCTGCCTACATTTTAAATTTAACTTCTCATCTTCAAGCAACATGAGTACCCAGAAAGATATGAATAATGATGTTATAATTCAATTTTAAAGTAGAATGGATTGCTGCCCATCTTTAAAAAGACTGAGTTTTTTGAGTTCTCATTTGCATTTTACTTAGGTAGATAGTTATGTAAAAATGTATACACATGACAAAAGGTTTGCCAATGTTTTTTATTGTTATTGTTAATCCTCACCCAGGGTATTTTTGCATTGATTTTTGGGGAGGGTGGAAGAGAGAGGGAAAGGTAGAAACATCAAAGTGAGAGAAATGCATCCATCTGTTATCTCCTGCTGAAGCCCCAACCAGGGCCCCGGAATGGGGAGGATCCTAAAACCAAAGTACATGCGCCCCCCCCCCCCCAGAATCAAACCTGGGACCCTTTGATCTGAAAGCCGATGCCCTATTTGCTGAGCCAAACTGCCTTAGGGAGCCAATGTTTTTGAATGCTCTCTCTAGCCTGCTCAAATGCTTCTCATATGGAGTGAAACAAATAAACTAACAGCTAGTTTACTCACTGTTGTTCATCTTTTTCACGCAATTTGATAGAATTAAATATAATAATTTAATAATAAATTTGAGAAGCACAAACACACACACACAACCTCACACATAGATGCTGACACCAAAAAAAATGGTGCTTATAAAATTATTATGCAGTTTTGGAGTATGTCACATTTAAAATATCGTCAAGCATCCTCCCTGTTTATTTCAAAGCTTTCACGAGATAGAAAAAAACAAAACTAAATCTCATTTATTACTCTTAGTTTGGTTTTATATGCATCAAAAGTTTCGTAGTTGCCTCACCTGTGAATGTTTTGAAGAATTCAACTTGGAGTGATGTCTGACTGTATTGTTTTCCTTAAGATTGAACCTTAATTCTGGTCAGAGAAATATGTGTGTTTTGAAGTAAAACTTGTATATGGATAAAATATTTTTTTAAATATATTTTATTGATTTTTTACAGAGAGGGAGGGAGAGAGAGAGAGAGAGCCAGAAACGTCGATGAGAGAGAAACATCGACCAGCTGCCTCTTGCCCACCCCCCACCGGGGATGTGCCCCCAACCAATGTACATGCCCCCGACCGGAATTGAACCTGGGACCCTTCAGTCCACAGACCGATGCTCTACCACTGAGCCAAACAGGTTTCGGCTATGGGTAAAATATTTTTTAAAAAATCAAAGACCTTATTCATTACTTTTACGCTTAGGTGGAAATTATCTGAGCTTAACTTTGGAGGATTATTTGAAATGGCTGATTTTAACATAATGAAAGTAAACACACATTATATGGAAGTGCTGACTTTTCCCTTTTCAAATAGTTAAAAAACAAACAAACAAGAAAAACCAATGAAGTCCTGATTTCATAGAGGACCTACCCATCAAAAGGTGTCTTTGGCCGAAATCGGTTTGGCTCAGTGGATAGAGCTTCAGCCTGCAGACCTATAAGAGTCCCAGGTTCCATTCTGGTCAAGGGCACATACCTTGGTTGTGGGCACATCTCCAGTGGTGGGTGTGCAGGAGGCAGCTGATTGATGTTTCTCTCTCATCGATGTTTCTAACTCTCTATTCCTCTCCCTTCTTCTCTGTAAAAAAATCAATTATATATATATATATATATATATATATATATATATATATTTATTTATTTAAAGGTGTCTTTGGTGAGTGCTCTAATAAGGAAACCACTGTGCAGGATGAACTTGACATTTGCCACAGAAACATCAGACACGTGATTTCAGAGCTGTCATGCGTAACACTTCACCTAACAATAACGTGCGAGAAAATCCATCTATTGCTTCATGCGGCGAGTTTTTAAACTAATCAGTTATGTTTGTGGTAAAATATGTATAACAGAACTTACTATTTTAACCACTTTTAAGAGTACAGTTCAGTGACTTTAAGTACATTCACCCTGCTGAGTACATTCACCTTGTTAAGTTCATTTGGCATCATCGCCCTCCATCTCCAGAATGTTCCGTCATTTTCCCAAACTGAGACTTTGTACCCATTAAACAGTAACTCCCCGTTCCTCACTCCCCTCAGCTCTGATCAACCACCATTGTGCCTCTGCCTATTAAACTGACGGCACTTAGTTCTTATATGTGTGTGCATACATTATTTATCCTTTTGTTCCTGGTGTATTTCACTTGGCATAATGTCTTCAAGATTCATTTACATTGTAACATGTGTCAAAATGCCCTTCCTCTCATAGACTAAATAATATTTCATTTTACATATATGTTTGTGTATATATATATATATACATATATATATATATATATATATATATCGTATTTGCCGGCGTATAAGACCACTTTTTGGCCCTGAAAAATATGCCTCCAAGTGGGGGGTAGTCTTATACGGTGAGTATATAACAAACTCTGTATTTTTAGTGGAAATGTTAGGGGGTCGTCTTATACGCCGGCAAATACGTATTTTTCAGGGTCAAAAAATCGTCTTATATGCCGGCAAATACGGTATATACATACACACGTGTGTGTATACATATACAGTATATATATATCACATTTTGTGTATGCATTTATCCATTGATGGATACATAGATGCTTCTACATGTTGCCTATTGTGAATAATGTTGCTGTGGACATAGATGTACAAATATCTGTTCACAGGCTTGCTTTCAATTCTTTGGGTCATATACCCACAAGTGGAATTGCTGGATCATCTGGTCATTTAAATATTATGCTGCTTAAGAAATGATGTCAAAAATATTCATTTAGAAGCTGAACTATTGCATGTGATTACCATTTCAGACACTACAGCTTTAGATATAATTAGAATGACCACATTTTCAGCTTTATTGAATTTAGTGGAAGTAGAGCCAGGGAGATTATGCTTCAGTGGGAGAAGGAAGGGTGAGGATAGAGGTCTTGAATGTGACTCATAGGTATCCCTCCACATGGAAACTTGACATCATGGAAATGGTGTCATTTCCTCTTACTGTCTCCTGTCCCTGCGGTTTTCCTCTTTTAATGCATTGGGATTACTCAACAAGCTCAGGACCTGTCAGGATGTTGTGATCCTCTGAGAAGACCCGTGGAATGATGGGGTACTGCATCTTTTTAAAAAAATATATTTTATTGATTTTTTAACAGAGAGGAAGAGAGAGGGACAGAGAGCCAGAAACATCTATGAGAGAGAAACATCGACCAGCTGCCTCCTGCACAACCCCCACCGGGGATGTGCCCGCAGCCAATGTACATACCCTTGACCAGAATCGAACCTGGGACCTTTCAGTCCGCAGGCCGACGCTCTATCCACTGAGCCAAACCGGTTTTGGCGGGGTACTGCGTCTTTATACCCCCTGCACTGATGGGCAGAAAAATCTAGAAAACCATAATAATTAAATTGACTTTATTTATTTTTTAAAATATATTTCATTGCTTTTTTTTTCCAGGGAGGAAGGGAGAGGGAGAGAGAGTTAGCAAGACGAGAGAGAAACATCGATCAGCTGCCTCCTGCACACCCCTTACTGAAGGTGTGCCAAAGTACATGTCCTTGACCGGAATTGTACCTGGGACCATTGAGTCTGCAGACTGATGCTTGATCCACTGCACCAAACCGGTTAGGACCATTAAGTTGACTTTAATGGTCTGCGCTACCTTAGGCACAAATTACACTTCCTATGCAGTTGGTCTTCTTATGTTATGTCTTGCTTTATTATCTAATATCGTTCACTAAAGCTTATACATTTAAAATATAGGAAGGCACATAAAGACACCTATAGTAATACAGGCATAAGAATGTTTCAAATTATTTGTGTCAGATGCCTATGATGAAGTCCAATGTCCATCCACAAGTCTTTGATTTGTAATAATTTCAACAGGCTGTTTGCTTAGTTCAGAATATATCATAATTGAGATGGGCCCCAATGCTTTTTAATGCACTACTTTTGTTTTCTTTGTGTGAAAATGGAGTTCTGAAATCTACTACCTAAAGCCATATTTATACTTTGAGTAGCTAGTTAACTAGCTAGAGAGCAGGTGGACGCTGTAACAATTTTTGCCTATGAAAAATGTTGGATCCAAGAGATTTGCTTAGTCATAGATCCTGCCTTGTCCCTGAAACCAGCCCAAAACAACACAGTTATTAAGTACACTTGGGGCTGCTTGTCTGACAGAACTTACCCACACAAAAACATAAGAAACCCCCAATGGAATATGGCTTCTTGCACTCCTGGCTGAGAAAATGGGTCTGCAGCTATCTAGATACATAACGTCTCTCTCTTCCTCACACTTGAATCCCTGTTTCAATAGTATCTGGCAAGGGCTGGTCAAGTCAGATCCACAAATGGTTGCAAAAGCAGTCAGTCCTTGCTTACCTAGGTGTTGTTTTCTCAACAATTAAAACTAGTCATGTGTCCTGGCCGGTGTTGCTCAGTGGCTGGAGTGTCCAAAAGATGGTGAGTTCAGTTCCCAGTCAGGGCACATACCCAGGTTTTGGGTTTGATTGCTGGTCAGGGCACATGCAGGGGATATGGGGGCAAAGGTTTGATGTTTCTCTCTCGCACCAAAGTTTCTTGATCCCTTTCTCTCCCTCCCTCTCTCTAAAACTGATTTTAAAAAAAATGAGTTAAGCAACATTATTTATTATTTTTTTGTTTGTTTGTTTATTTATTTTAGAAACTAATCTGAAGCCATAAAACTCAATTTAGCACATATTTAGAACCAGCTTCTGTGATGAGCAAATATCCTTGATCTCTGTAGGTAACACTGTTCTCCAAAAGTCAACTCTTATGTACTAGTGTCTCTCACCTTGCCTGATTAATGCGCCAAAGTGTGGAGGTCTCAGCAAATCAACTAAATGAAGACCTATTCCTTCACCCCCACACTGCAGAGCAAATTGCAAGTAAAGACCATCCATGGGGAAATGCAAAGTTGGGGAAATAGGCTTCCTGAAACAGTAGCTAGCAGACTAAACGCATCTATTTGTCTCAAACGTCAATATCTCCTGAGTGAAGCCCGTGGTCTCCAGACAGGAGCAGAAGATCAGAGGTGTCTTTACATCCTACGCATTTCTGGCATCCAGGATTCCTTCCTGCAAAACAAAATCAAACCCTGGGGCCCAGGTGAGTCTTAGAAGAGAAACTAAGCTATTTGTGAACAAAGTTCAAGAAATCATTAATCACATAAACCAGAACAAAATTAGGTCGTCTTAAAAAGTGTCACAAAGAAGAGGCACACAGTACTTCTGGGCAAGCTGCTCTGACCTGGGCATTTCCTAAAATATGAGATGTAAAAACCTTTAGCTTTCTAGGCCAGAATGAGATATCAAATTGCCTTAGCTCTGGGGAAAATAGAACCTTAGCCGTGGGAAAATGAATTAGGTAAAAGAAAAGTACTATATTAAAAAGCCTTTCTTGTAGCTCATTTTTTTTTATAACTGCCTTTCTTATCAATTTCTCTTTCTTAGCACTTCAATGTATCAAATTAATTTCCTTTTAAGACACTTAACAATAAAAGTTATTTTTCGAATTAAAGTAATTCAACTAATGAATACTGTGTCTTTTAAAAGAGTGCTTTGCAAGATTAAGCGCTACTTTTCTTATAGGTCATGTTTTCTTTTTAAGAATTCCACAAATAGAAATGTAAAAAATAGATTGCTGCTTTGTAGCTTCTATGCTGTGTTTTGGAGGAGAAATAAAAGAGGAAGAGAATACAGGGAATATCCTTGATTTAAAAAAAAAATAAAAGTGGACTTTTTTTTTTTTTAGGAGGAAGCAGACTCCCAGAATTTTTAAAGGTGCTTTCCTGAAACCCTGTGTTTTGTAAATTGATATTTTAATCTTCTTTTCAGGTGAAACTTGGTAAAAACTTGTATCTCAGTTCATAGATGGAGACCATTTGAACAAATCATTCCCTTGCCTGAGTTTGAAGGCATCATCAGTTATATACAAAATGTCCACTGAGCGAATCAATTGTTTCCGTTGATTTTTGGCAGTAGCTTCCCTCCATATCTGTTCATTTGAATAGGCGGGAGTGCTGTAAAAATACACTGATGTGTGGGTATCGGTGCATTTTAAAATCTCCCCAGGTCATAGAAATAAGCAGCCAGATTTGAAAAACACTGCTTTAGGGTAGTCCAAGAAGGAATAGATCACTAAATTTGAAAATGTGGTATAGAAACAAACATACTTTTAACAACCCTTGTGAGAATTCATGTTTATTTATTCTCTTTACCCTGTTCAAGCATATGCAGAGGCTAGAATTTGAACTGACCTTCACTTGCAAAAATGACAACTGGACATACTAGTAGGTAGACATCCGCATATGGGGGTGGGTAGTGAGTCAGAAGGTAGAGATGAAGAGGGTGGGAGGCCAGCCATACAATTCCAGGGGGAAATGTCAAATAACTGGAGTGAATGTTTGATCTCCTATTTTTCCTTTACAAACCTCTTATGTTTCCTCACTTACTTTGTGTTAGGGGTACCAAAGGAGGTATACATGAAGCAAAAAGTGGTAAAGAATTATAAATTTACTAGAGGCCCAATGCACGAAGATTTGTGCAAGAACCCTTCCTTCCTCTGGCTGCCAGAGCTGCATTCTGCCTTCCAACGCTGCCCAGAGGCCCCAAGCGGTTGGGGTGGTACAGAGCATATGTAAATTAACCCATCATCTTTGTTGGGTTAATTTGCATACTCACTCCTGATTGGCTGCTGGGCATCAAGAAGGTACAGTCAATTTGCATATTTCTCTTTTGTTAGTGTAGATATTACAGGAGCAGAAAGAAGCACTTCTCATGCAAAAGGTTAAAAGAAACCCATTGACCCTTTTATCATACCAATTAGGCAATGGGTAATTTCAGCTCTACATATAAATAAAATAAATGCTTATTTAGAGGAAATGACTCATGAACCAAGAACAAATTTTCTGGATTAAATATTTTTGGAAAATTTGAGAGTATGTTTATTTTTATTCTCTTAAAAATGAGAAGGAAAAATTAAGACAAATCACATATTTAATAAAGTACATTAATTAAACAGTGTGATTTTGTCATCTAAAGTTATTTGTTTCCCTCAATAATCCCCATCATGGGTATAGTTTTAATTTTTATACCAACCAATAGTTTTAGGCTGAAAGATAAATATAAAATTGTGTGGAAATCCCGAAGTGAAGGAGGAAGACAATTTGAATGACAGTGATAATATTTAGGTGGTAAAAATGTGAGTTTTGTGTAAGGAATGTATATATTTCAATATGTATGTGCCTATATATCAAATAAAAAGCCACATCATTATAATACACAGGTAGAAAACGTAAGCATTAAACTTAGTATGAGTAACAATAATGGATTTATTTGTGCTTTTTAAAGAAATCTCTAACTATTGTGACACAATTCAACATGGAATAGTTTTTGCTGAGATATGTACAAGTATTATAGGTATTAATGCACCTTTTTGTAATATGTTTAAATTAAGTTTTTGAAGTTAACTTAATTCTCATTTAAAAAGTTTGTTTTTGCCTTAACTAGTTGGGCTTAGTGGATAGAGCATCGGCCTGGGGACTGAAAGGTTCCAGATTCGATTTCGGTCAAGGGCATATACCTTGGTTGCAGGCATATCCCCAGTAGGAAGTGTGCAGGAGGCAGCTGATTGATGTTTCTATCTCATTTATGTGTCTAACTCTCTATCCCCCACCCTTCCTCTTCATAAAAAAAAATCAATAAAATATATTTTAAAATTTTGTTTCTTAATTATAATTATAAGATACAGATTAATGTTATACAGAAAATTTTGATGCCAAAATAAAAATTTAATTTTCAACTTATATATTTTTATACTTCTTTGGATCTAATCACAAGTCTCTCTTAAACATTTTTCTATCCTATTAATATATTCAAAAGAACACATAAGAAGGTAAAATAACCAATGTATAAGATTTTTATAGACAATGAAATCTGAATAAGAAAATAAGTTATTAAAATATTCATGAATAAATTTTATCTCTAACAGCTTTTGTTAGCTCTAATGAGGTGCTAGTTATTAGCCGAAATGGGTGTTCCCAGCTCATGTCCTGGTACAGCTCTGGACTATCACTAAAATCCAGAGGCATTTTACATTTTGTTTGGAGAAAAAAAAAACATATCATCATTATTCTTTTGTTCATATGGAAATTTCCTGATATTCTTTTGATATCTCATGGTACTATTATCAACCTACCTCACCTCATGCATGTCAAATGAAAAAAAACGCATTGTCTTTTGGAAAATGATAATTCTGCAGCAGTATGCCACTTTTATTTGTAATTGAGCTCGAATGTAGAGTGGGCTCAGTTTTTATAGTTGCACAGAGCTGAGCAACCTACCCTGGTATCAAAAAGATTTACATCAAGTAAACAGATGGAAATTCTCTTAAGCCCCTTCCCAGTCAATCCTCACACTCACTACTCTTCAACCAACTGTGATGTGGATTTCTGTCCTGTCTGTACTTCGTATAGCTATAATCATGCAGCGTGCATTCTCTTCTCCCTGGGAACTTTTGCTCAGCATGTTGTTGAGGATTACCATGTTGTTACAGATATCTATTTTTTTTCTCCACTGTTGATGATTTCAGTAGTATCCCATGATATTTGTCTACACCAATTAGTTTATTCTTTATCCCTTAGTGTTTTACAGAACATTTTATAAAATATGTTCAAATTTTGGCTGGTATAATTTTTTTCTATAAACCTTTCAGCATGGGACTTTATTTTTCTAAACACAAGGCTTCATTTCTCTTGGAGAATCAATATTTCCTATTTAGGCCATTTTCCTAGGGGGTAAGAGCTTTCCCAAGGTGGTTTTAATTTGAATTTTTCTTTTTTTAAAAAAAATATATATTTTATTGATTTTTTTTTTTACAGAGAGGAAGAGAGAGGGATAGAGAATTAGAAACATCGATGAGAGAGAATCACCGATCAGCTGTCTCTTGCACACCCCCCAGTGGGAATGTGCCCGCGACCAATGTATATGCCCTTGACCGGAATCAAGCCTGGAACCTTTCAGTCCACAGGCTGACGCTCTATCCACATAGCCAACCCTGTTTCGGCTAATTTGAATTTTAAGTATGA
Source organism: Vespertilio murinus (assembly GCA_963924515.1). Classification (NCBI taxonomy): domain Eukaryota; kingdom Metazoa; phylum Chordata; class Mammalia; order Chiroptera; family Vespertilionidae; genus Vespertilio; species Vespertilio murinus. Next base: position 188,208,847 of record OZ004706.1, on the reverse strand, counting down.
CTATTTTAATATTTTAGCATAATAATTAAAGGATTCGCGTTTAGGGATATATGTAACAGATCAAGCCAGACTAGGTGATGGTTATTAAACACAACTCTTTGTGATTCATCAATGTTGTTATAGTAGATGTCCCTCAGTTGCTGGCATTATAGATTAGATAATATTTGGAACTATAACACTGAACCTATGGGTCAGCAGGAAAGTCTGGAGGAATAATTCCACCACAGCACTGACATTGTTATTTTGAGGAATCAATTATAGAAAATATCACTTTAGTACTTCTCATATTTTAAAATGATTCCCCATCATTTATTTCACTTTTTGACAGACATTCTGCTACCTGAGTTTGAAAGGCCTTTAAGTTGTGGAGAAAGATGAGAAAGAATGGAACTGGGAGAGGTTTCATTGTTTGAGATAGGAAAGTGGTAGCAAATAACAGATTGACCAAAAGGTATAAGAGCCAGACCAAGGACATCTCGCGAGTGTTATGGATTGAGGTGACAATGTTGTAACCAGATGACATGATGTCCTAACCATGTATGTCTTGTCTGTTTGGATTAACATACAGAGATATGTTCACCAAATCTCAGAGACTCCCATGTCCACATACCAACTATGCATTTGTCTTTCACAACTTTTACCTACCCTTGGAAGAAAAGGACGAGGGAAAGCTAACTTGACTGAGAAGTCTTGCATTTGACTGTTTTAATATTAAATTAACATACCAGACAGAATTCACACTCATGTTAGCATTAAGCTTAGGAAAAGAAATTAGAGTTGTGTTTTTGCACATGTATATGTGCTGAGATTTTTACTTGCTGTGTCTCTTCCCATTTTGTTGCATTAAGGCCAACTCAGACAAGCACTTAGATTTACTTCCTATCCCTAGATCCATCTGTAATGAGTCTGACTGAAATTAAATGCATTAGGTGTGTTGTAACTCAGAGGCCATTACATTTTTTATAGCGTCATAAAGAATGCAATCTGCCAAACTTTAGTTCATATTTGGAGATGAAAGGCCAAATGCTCATGTTTCACACAGAAAACATTAATCCAAACCACCTTATTGTCCCTAGTTTTTTGGGGGTGGGGAGGATTATCTTCTTTTGACTGGTCTCTTTGCATGTGAATTATTTGCACTTAAAATGTAAAAACAGACTCCATTTTTCAAATTTGAAACGGTTATTGTTAAGGATAGGTTCTGACACATTCGTCACAGTTGGCTCATGTCAAATTGGCATTCTGCCCTTAGGCTGCTTGTTACTAAGAAGGGAAGAGAAGGCTGTCTAGTGTTAAACTACTTTCCTTTCCTTTTCTTTTTTTAATAAACAAAGCTTGAGTTTGGTGGTACCTTGGATTGTAAAAAGTTATCAACTTACTGACTGAAGGCATTCCTGTTACAAATTCAAGGTTTTCCATGAGCGATGTCAGTCATCAGAGGACACATAAAAACCTCCGAACTAAAAACTCTGAGATAATCCTGTTGAAAGTAACTTATTCATTATCAGAAATATGTTTGTATTGGAGTGAGATGAATTTGAAGTTGGTCTTGGATGATGGATACGTAGTAAAGACTTGTTATTCACATCAACATCTAGAGTCCTGAGAATTTTACAAGAGCCTAGTGGCCCAGTACATGAATTTGTGCACATTTGAAAGGAAAATAACTAGAAGAAATATTTTAATATCGCTATTCGACCTTTCTCTATACTAGAAGTGTCAACCAATTTCACAATTAACAATGACAGATTGAAACACACACCTGCAATTAATGCCAACAAGAGCTTTATATATATATATATATATATATATATATATATATATATATATATATATATAAACTTGCTTAATTAGACCTGCTTCCTGATTTAGCTAAACTTTTTTTCCTGCACAGTGAAACACTCCAACTTCTCTGTCAGCAGCACAGCAATAAATATCAACATGAAGCAGATTATTATTATAGATCATGCAAGGAGAAGAAAGGGTAAAATATTTAACTGCAGCAGTGTTTGACTATATTCTGCACAGTGAGAAAACCTGAAGTCAGTTTCAAGGTTCATCATTTCTTACTTCTGTTCAGTTGCATCATGTTTCTAAGCTTTCTAAATCTGTTTCCTGGATATCGAAAAGAAAATAGGATTCCACCGAGTCTCCTATGTACCTACTCTAGGACTTGTGTGAGGACCAAATGAGATGAGGCATGGAAAAACATTTTACAGACATTTGATTAAAGTGTAAAATGTTTGCTGTGTGATGTCATTACCTGGTGCCCACAGACACCATTTCCAGGTGGGGCTGGACTGTGGGCCACATTTGATTCTATGGGTCTTAGCAGCATTGGCTGTGATTTGGTGGGCTGTTGCTCTGGGGTTGTGGCAGGGCCCACTTGGGGAAGCTGAGTGTTGCTTTGTAGGTGCCAAGTATATGGTGCTGTTTCTCTATAAATGGCCAGTGCTCATCACAGCAGTTCCTGAGTTGAGCGTCTGCCCTCTGCTGGACAGTGCATGTCATAGCGACCTGTTGGATAGAAATTTAGCAGATTACCCTTTTATATAGCGATATATTTAATTTCTCAGATTTTAACTTTCTTCCCCTTATTTTTGGATTTTATCAGGAATCATTCTAGTTTCTACTTAAAAGTTGAATACTGTTTTTGATACAAAAGGAAAAATATAACTTCATTCATTCCACAAATACAGTTCACCTAATATCAAATATCACAAAATATAACAAAAATATTTGCATGCACTTAAATTTGTTAGATACGTCAAGTAAATTAAAACTATTTTAAAAGCTTGAGAAATATTTTAACTATCATTTGAAATCAGGGCAATATTGAAAAAAGTGAATAAATTTTCTTAACATTTATATCAACAAGAGAAAACTATCATCTTTCCATTATAAAAGTCAGGTTTGAGCAATTAATGTTGGGATCTGGGGGGAAAAGACAAATACTTTCTTTAATTATTCTTAAAACTTTGTTGTTTGTTTATATGGTGTATTATAATAAGCAGTAATATTTTAAATAGCAAGATATTACAAGCTCTTAATGTAGTGTTTTGAATTTATAAAATAGATTGTATTACAATTATGTCATTATTGTTCTGAAGGCTGCTAAGTCTTTTTTTTTCTTCTCTCCTTTCTTCCAACCTTCTTTCCTCCCCCCTCCTTTTCATGTTTCTTTCTTTTCTTGTATCCCCTCCTCCTTTTCTTTCATTTAAACATTATAATAATAATTCCTCAGTTACAGATATATTCCAATAATCAAGTAATATCACATGCTTCTATTTATTATTTGTTATGAAAATACATAAGATTCTCATCTATACCAACATAAAATACAGGTAGAATATTTTTATTGACTCTATATGGCAATAATTTTATGTACCAAATCACAAGAATTAATGGTCCTTGAAATTTTATTCTAATTTGAGGATTATATATGGTACCATTTGCATGTATATCTTAGTCCCCTTTCCTTTTAATTATCTGTGTTTCTACTATGTATGTTATCTTTGTGATCCTTCTCTTGCCTGCACATAATCATTTCTCAGCAAACTATGAAAATGAAAATTAAAAAAGTAATGAAAGTGAGATGGATCAGTTCTCACAATGTTTATGATATGAAAGCAGAGGCATAAATCACAATAAATAACCCATAATATTAGTTGTTTTCTTCTCTTCAACAATGAGTATATAAGAGTCTACTGAAACCTTATCAGGAAATTGTAAAATTATCATTCTAATAGAGTATGGTACTTTAATATTTATTTGACTGGATGGCAAAGATGGTAGGCAAGTGGCATCAAATCTAATAGCATTTAAAATATTTTTTCTTCAGAAAGTTAAATATAGGAAGTTGTGAACTATCAAATTATTTTGCACACATCAGTAGTTTCTAATGAACTCAGTGGTTATTCATAAAACCTAAATAGAATTAGGTTAGAGAGATAGAGGCTTAGGAGTTCACATACATTTTAGAGAAATATATATTTTCATATTACTATTTCATATAATGAAATGGTGTAACTAAACCAAGTAATACAATAAAAATATCCTCCAAGCTACTTAACTCTGGAAATGAAACTTTAAATTGCATTCCCCCTTCCTTTTTCCCCACTTGCTTCAAAATCAATTATAAAATTTAGATATGTTAGAAGCAGGTATTATTATTATTCCTATATCAGAAATTGAAAAAGTGAGGTGAAAATGCACTTTCTTTCCCACAGATATAGCACAAGTTAATGAAATAAAAATCAAATAAAAATACAGAAGAATTTGTATTGCTTTTTTTATTCTATATCTCTTCAATCATACCAAACCATCTAATAGTTTTAAACACTTGTTAACATACTGAGTGAATGAAAGATACTCAGGAATATTCCTCAGGAATCAGCAGAAAAAAAGACACTGAAAATAAAGTAAATTATAGATAGGTATCATTATTATTAATTATGATGTAGAAGTTACATTATATAGACAAAATAATAAAAAAATTTATATATCAAGCATTTCATATGTGAAATTGTTAAAATAAATTATAGACAACTTATAACTGTAAAATTTTAATATTAAATTAGTAATTATACAAAACATTAAAAGTAGATTATTTTATACCAATGTTGTTTTCATCTCTGTGAATTCTATGGTCTCTACTTTACAAAATTGAAAGTCACCTATAATTTCTTCTCCACAATTAATATTATTTTGTCACTGTGTACAATCCCTCCTCCTTACTGCTCCCAGCTGCCTTGGTATTTAAGGCCTGTACTATCTTTTTTTTTTTTTAATATATGTTATTGATATTTTACAGAGAGGAAGGGAGAGAGATAGAGAGCCAGAAACATCGATGAAAGAGAAACATCGACCAGCTGCCTCCTGCACACCCCTACTGGGGATGTGCCCGCAACCAAGGTACATGCCCTTGACCGGAATCGAACCCGGGACCTTTCAGTCCGCAGACCAACGCTCTACCACTGAGCCAAACCGGTTTCGGCAAGGCCTGTACTATCTTGAATCCCCTTCTCTTCCTCCTAATCCTCATTTCTTCTATTTTTTTTTTTATAGTAGACTAGTTCTTACAATTCTTTGAAAGTGAGGGTGATGAAACATTAAGTTTTTGCCATCTACTCTTCCATTTTTGTACCACCCTTCAGAGCTTCTGTATTTACAAAACTTTGAAATCAACTCTCCAGGGATAGTTGTAAATTTGTCTGTCTTGTCTCACACTCAATTTTTTTTTCTTAATTCTAGAGCCAAGTTCTTGATTGCCTGATGAACCCAGCCATTTGGAAGTCTTGGTATCATCCCAAATTCAAGGTGCATAAGACATAACGTGAGGATCCTTCTGGCATTTTCCCTTTCTCATTTCATGTTATCAATTTTCGGATATTATTTTAAAGATCACAGTTTTAACTTCATTCTTACATTATATTTTTTCATTATGTCAACTTCAGCATAACAATGATTTTTCTAATTTTATATGAAGATTTTTACAATAAATGCTACAACTGTAGTTAGAGTACTTTCCCCTAAACACAAGTGATTACATAGCTTTGGCTCTATTCTCACTATGACTAATATTTTTAAAATATAAGCCATTAAGAAGTTCTTACTTGGCTACAAAATATGTGCTAATCCATGAATTTTAGACACCACTCCTAGCACACTTACCATTTTCTTCTATTTAACATCTTTCAAGTCTATATTCAATGAGGCATTTTCACAAGATACCACTATATGTATATTTTACCATTATCCCTTTAAATTTTTAAATAAAATCTCAATCTATAAAGATATATTTATATACGTTATAGTTTATTTATTGTAATTATGCATTAATTTTGAATAATTAGAATTTAAAATTTTGTGTCTCTAGACTGCAAACTATAATAGAACAGATATTAGAGTCTATTCTGTTCACTTAGGTCCAAGGCCTAAAAAATTGCCTAGCACTTAGGTGTCAAGAACAGAAAGAGCTAAGATTGTCTTCTCCTTTCAAGCAAATCCAGGACTCCTGAATCAGAGATCAAGGTTTTATTAACTCACAGAAAAAAATAATAGTCACCATAATCTTCCTTTGCTTCCCCCTGTGTCTCCCAGGTCTCTTAGTGGCGATTCTGATAGGCCCAAATGGATGTAACACATGGAGTATTTGTTTGGGCTTGCAACTGAAGAACTCCAATTTCAGAAAATGCAGAACTTTATCAGGTGGTACAATCAAACCTGCCCAAACTTTCCCCCGGAGTTTATTGCGGCCAGTAAACAAATCTCTCTGCACTATCTTCTCTTTCATTATCTCTATCTTTCAGGGCAGTTCACTCTACAAGCAACCTTGAAATACAGTCTGGAACAAAAACATCAGTGCTTTTGTCTGCAAGTTGTTTTCAGACATAAGGGATCTATAAAAAAAATTGTCTCCCAAAAGATGGGGTTCTAAAAACATTTTTAGAATGAGTAAATAACAGAAACTTTTCATTTTATTTCAGTTGTTATTTAACTTGTTTTTCTGTCTTGAATTAATCCTACTTCCCATGTCTTTGAATTCATTTTCAGCAACCTCTTCCCCTTCTCTTCTAATAGCTTGTTATTTTTAAGGCTGAGTTCCAGTATAAATCTATCCAGACATCACTGATCATCTTTCTCATCTGAATCTTTTTTTTCCTCCTGATTTCAGAGAAGAGAGAGAGAGAGAGAGAGAGAGAGAGAGAGAGAGAGAGAGAGAGAGAGAAGAAAGAGGAGGAGGAGGAAGAAGAGGAGGAGGAGGAGAGAGAGAGAGAAATACCAATGATGAGAAAGAATCATTGATCCACTGCCTCCTGCAAGCCCCTGACTGAGGATTGAGCCTGTCACCCCTGACCTCCTGGTTTTAGGTCGGGCTCTTCTGATTCTTACAGTGATTAATATACAGTACAACTCATCTCACTTCTATGAATATGTATTTTATAGTGATCAGGGAAAACTAAAAGGGAGGCAATGGATTAGGCTTCAAAAGGAATCCTTCCTTCTGAACAATGTCTTGCTAATACCAGATTTTTCTTTAAATTTTACTTTAGTGGAAAAAATTCTTCTGTAATCAAACATTTATAATTATATTCATAAGTAAATATCTGCTATAATACAGTCATATGAGAAAAACTCAGACAAACAAATATTATTCCCAAGTAATATATCAACTTTATTTATTTATCTATCTATTTATTTATATATTTATTTATTTGTTTTGTAGTTTAAGATAGGGAATCTGCCTCAAATAAGCCACTGCACTTTCCTCCATCTGGAAGGAAATCAATGGATGGGGCTCCCCAGGAGGGCATGTGAATGGAGAAATCATCCTTCTAACTCAAGGATGTTTTCTTAGGGCCTTGCAGTTTAGTTGGTGGGTGGCATCTAAGAAAAGTTGAATTATAATCCAATAAAATGAGGCAGCAGAAGGATCCTGAATGAGGGTACAGAGATTATGCGTAAAATATTTCAGAGAAGGGAACTCTGGATGCTGGGGAAACAGACTAGAAGTGGATGTTACTATGCTGGGGTCTGAAATGAAAGGGAGATGCGGGTCTTATTGGGATCTTCCCCTTACCAGGATTCTTTACTCTTTGGCTGTTACAAATAAGAGGTTTCCTGGCAAAGTGCCATTCTATATGCCTCCATTCTAAGAAAAATAATATGAAGTTCAGTTCATTTTGATGATATTCAAATTTTTAAAAATCCTAAAACTTCAATAGGTATTATGTATCCACCCTAATTTCCTTTCAAATAAAGAGAAGAGTATATGTTTTCTTTTCTCTTTGTTTCTGTAGAATTAGTGTAGGTTTATTTTATAGGCTACTTGCTGGATCTCTATTACCACTCTCCCTTATTTAATTAAAATTTAAAATGTTTTTGTAATTATCATTATCTTGTTAGGGCTTAATAATATTCATTTTTTCACATTGTTTCCTGAACTGTTGTGTACTCTTAGATGTAGAAAATGAATAATTAAACTCAATAATGCCATTATGATCCCATAAAATATTAAACAGTGGTACCTGAAGAAAATTAGGCTATAAATTTCTCAGTGCCAATAAATATAAGGGAATATAATTAACAATAATTCACTTAAATGCTTTCATCTCTATAAATATATATTTGTAATTAGAAAATGATAAATGGGCATCAATGCATTATACCTCAACAGAAATCCTTTTATTGGATTTAAATTTTCTGTTGCATAATCATCTGTTAATATGTCCTTGTCATATCATATTTGTTTTTCATTTTACTTCAGTGGGAAAATTGCCTTTATATCTAGTGCTATAATCACACACTTGGTAAGTCTATGTTAATATTTGTTAACTGGTACATGGTAGGTAAACTCTAGATAAGCATGTGTTATTTCTAAAAAATAAATTAGTCAATAGCTTTTGTAGTTTAAGAAAGGGCAGTCTATCACAAATGAGTGTCCACCTAGGAATTCAAGTCATGCTTCCCACCATGATTGTGGGTGAACTTAGAGATGTCCTTCAAGTGGAGATTAACCCAAAGGTTACTGTGAGTTAACATTTGGCAAAACAGAAGGAAATCTGAAATTTAAGAGGAGAAAATTCTGTATATGATAATTTGTAGATTTTTTATATATATCTGCTATCGTTGCAGTTTGAAACTATCTAATCTACCTTACTAATAGCCTATTTTTCTAATCTAATAAACTTCATCTGAAAAAAAAAAAAACAAATCCTGTTTTTCAATATTTTAAATATAAATTCTTATTCAACTTCTATACTTTTGCTTTTCTACTTTTGTTTTTAAAATAGTACTCATTGACTGTTGAGTTTTGGATATGTAAGTAGCCTCAATGATGAGACCAAAGGGTAGACAGTAAAAAGATATGATCACTGCTAGATGCCTGCAGGATTGGGTCAAAACCAGCTCTCTGACATCCCCTGAGGGGTCACGAATTGTGAAAGGGTGCAGGTCACACCAAGGGACTCCACCAGTGCATGATTGGGGTGGGAGGGAGAGAAGGGGACACAGGAGTTTGGCCAGCCAAGGAGGGAGGCGGGAGGGCTCCAGGGCATGTCCAGCCAATCTCAATCAGTCCCAATTTCCTGGACCCTAGCAACAAGCTAACCCAGAGGTCACCAGCCAATGGCCTCTAGATCACTGGTGGTCCTTGAGGTCCGAAAGGTTGGCAACCACAGAGATCACCTACCAGTGGGAGTGTCTGCCCCTGGTGGTCAGTACACATCATAGCAAGCAGTTGAGCATATTTAACATATCATTAGCATGCAATGCTTTGATTGGTTGAATGGACAACTGGGCAACAGACACTTAGCATTTTAGGCTTTTATTATATAGGATAATAAACTCCTGCAATTCACATTATAATCAAGTTAGGGCTATAAGTATCTACTAATGTTAGAGATTTTTATGATCTGTGATCTGGGCTGAAATCCTAGGCAGTTAACTTATTTTGATTTTACTCACAGTGAGTCACTGTCAGAAATGCAGCAATACTTCACATTGTTTCATTGTTTGTCTCTCCTTCATTTTTTTAAATAAAATAAACTTGCCACAACTTATATATTTTGAACAGGCCAAGATAGAAAGGCATCAATTTACAATACAGTTTATCTTATAGAAATAATAATGGCTTAATAAGACTTTTGAGAATGAAAAAATAAGCAAGATGGAAAAAGGAAACAAAGTCATCTGTTTTCCTTTCAAAATTAATATGAAATATAAATTCAAATTGTTCTGCTAGTTCATCATCAATTGCTCTGCATTATTAAAAATCTTGATTATATAAATTAATATAGTATTGCATAGCTCCAAATTAAACACAGATATTTATGATAAAAGATGACTGTTCTTAACATTATAATTCAAGATAACTTTTGAACTGTCAATTACTGTACTTTTTAGGCTAATTTAAATTTATATATAATCCTTAATGAATGTGCAAGGACTGAAAGAAGTCAGTAATTACTTTCTCTAATTATCTCTTTTAATTTTATTCTAGCTATATTCAAAATGAAGCAATCTAGCAGATAAGCATTAAACACACACACACACACACACACACACACACACACACTAAAATCAAAGCCTTCCTCTAAATGCTAGTAGATGTTTTTCTTAAGGTGCCTGCATAGTTACTGCCATAAGCTCATTCACCACTCTGTCACACTCAAAAAAATAATAATAATAATAATAAAAAGAGAGAAAAAATTAGCATATTATGAAAAGTATAATTTTAAAATAGGTGTTGGTATTTGTGGATTCTTAGGATATATTCCTAGAATTTGGATCGCTGGTTCAAATGGCAATTCCATTTTTTTCTTTTTGAGGAGGGGGAAACTCCACACTATTTTTCATAATGGTTGCACCAGCCTGCATTCCCTCAAACAGTGTATTGGGTTCCTTTTTTTCCCATTCTCACCAGCACTTGTTTGTTGATTTTTTTAATTATTACTTTTTAAATATAAAATCAATTTTTATTGATTTCAAAGAGGAAGAAAGAGGTAGAGAGAGATAGAAACATCAGTGATGAGAGAGAATCATTTATTGGCTGCCTCTTGCATGTCCTGTACTGGGGATTGAGTCCTCAACCTGGGCCAACACTGTGCACTGAGCCAAACTGGCTAGGGCATTTGTTGATTTATTGATGGTAGCTATTCTGGAAGGTGTAAGGTGGTACCTCATTGTTATTTTAATTTGCATCTCCCTAATGATTAATAACATTGAGCATTTTTCCTAAGGAATTTAATGTAATTTTGATGATCTGAGAAACTTGCATTGGAAAATGTGTTTTTAATAGGTTATAAAAGTTATAATTAAAACTCATATAATGTATTTAATATAAATTGATTATCATAGACATGAGTATTCAGTAGTTTCATACACACACAAGCACACGTACACACACATTCACCATTTACTTATACTAAAAGCCCTGTCAGTGATTGTTAATATTTGCTTTCATATTTACATAATGAGTGGCAATATATAATTATGATCATTTACTCTTTATTTATTAATATATAATTATCCATTTATCCTGTTATGTGTTTTTTTAAATACTGGTCACAGATTCATGAATTATGGGCACAGAAACATTTTTTCCCAACTCTGTTTTGAAATAAGACATAGTTTTCTAAATATCTATATAAACTTATGACAATATTTCTATGACATATTTTGACCATTTCTGTTTGTATAATTAATATCCTGCTATAATGAGTAAAATACTTTATTAAGTCTGTTCTCAGCCTAACAAGCCCAAAATACTGGATGGGAAAAAAGTATACAGTTGTTAGCATAAAAAAGGGTTATGATTATTACATTAGCTTTATTGAGTCTTTGTTCCACATACCCACAAAGGTAAAACTACCTTTGCCCAACTCACATATAACAAGACTAGTGGCCCGGTGTACAACATTCATGCATGGGGGGCCTCCCTCAGCCCAGCCTGCACCCTCTCCAGTCTCAGACATCCCTCTCACAGTCTGGGACCTCTGGACACCCAGCCGGGCAGTCTCTGGGCTGGGTGGCACCGTGGGTCTGCGCACTCCCCTGCAGCTGGCTGCTTCCACCTGGGGCTGCTCCTGGACCTTGCCTGACCGTCGTGACTATTATGTGCCTGACTGGTCATGACTGTTACAGCATTGAGGCTAATTAGCATGTCCCTCTATTATTATTATTATTATTATTACTTTTTAAAAATATATTTTATTGAATTTTCACAGAGAAGAAGACAGAGGAATAGAAAGCTAGCAACATCGATGAGAGAGAAACATCGATGAGCTACCTCCTGCATACCCCCTACTGGAGATGTGCCTGCAATCAAGGTACATGTCCTTGACCGGAATCAAACCTGGGACCCTTCAGTCCACATGCTGACGCTCTATCCACTGAGCCAAACCAGTTTCGGCAATCCCTCTATTATTATATAGGATTATTTTTTTTCTGATGCAATAGGCTATTCATATGCTCTTTATTTTTTTAATATATTTTATTGATTTTCTACAGAGATGAAGAGAGAGGAATAGAGAGTTAGAAACATCGATGAGAGAGAATCATCAATCAGCTGTCTCCCGCACCTCCCCCCCCCCCCCCACTGGGGATGTGCCTGCAACCAAGGCACATGCCCTTGACCGGAATCGAACCTGGGACCTTTCAGTCCCCAGGCCGAGGCTCCATCCACTGAGCCAAACCGGTTTTGGCATCATATGCTCTTTAGATCCCTCAACTTCCAATAACATTGTGAAATTTATGCAGTTAACTTTTGCTAATATAGTCAAGAAATTTGAGGATAGCCGAAACCAGTTTGGCTCAATGGATAGAGCATTGGTCTGCGGACTGAAGGGTCCTGGGTTCGATTCCGGCCAAGGGCATGTACATTGGCTGCAGGCACATCCCCGGTGGGGGTTGTGCAAGAGGCAGCTGGTCGATGATTCTCTCTCATTGATGTTTCTAGCTCTCTATCTCTCTCCCTTCCTCTCTGTAAAAATTCAATAAAATATATTTTTAGAAAATAAAAAAAAAAGAAATTTGAGGATAAAATGGCCTTTGGATGTAGAAAGCATTAGGATTCAAAGTGAACTTTATTCTGGTCCTACATAAGGCATGCAATAAAAAATGAACTCCTTATCATTAAATTGAAAAAAAAATATTTTCTTTTAAATATATGATTTATTGTTTCAGAGAGGAATGAAGAGAAAGATAGGAACACCAATGATGAGAGAAAATCATGGCTAGGTTGCCTCCTGCATACCCGCTCCTGGGAATTGAGTCCACAACCTGGGCATGGGCCCTTGACCAGAATCAAACCCTGGGCCCTTCAGTCTCCAGGCTGACACTCTATCCACTGAGCCAAACCTGCTAAGGCTGGGGGGGGGGGGGGAGATTAAAGTCAAATAATGCCACTCCTTCTTGTTATTTTCTTTGATAGGTGCCTGTTTTTGATAAGAACTATTATCACCAAAACAGAAAGAAAAAATTATATCCACTTCAAAGTACCAGATAGAACAATAATTCTCCAATTACCACTTTGGAGCTTATATCTGAAAACAAATTTAACTGGGGGAGAGGAGTGTGTAGATTCTACAAAGATGATGAGGGAAATTACATTTCCAGGAAATGGAAATCTATGTTCTAATCCTTTTATAGAATTAGCTAGTCTTTTTTTAGGAGGACTGTCAGCTGGATACAAAATCATTCATGTGTGAGAAATAATAAAGGCTTTGCCTGCACAATATTGACTTAGAGACAATGCAAGTGCAGTATACCTAACAGATATCTGGTGTAGTCCTATGCCAGAAAATGCTTGTGTTTCAAAGAACAATATACAATTTTCTACTCATTGCAAGAATTGTTATCGTTTTTGCTGTGTTTCAGATAATCAGACTATTTCTTCAAGATAATTAGCTTTGTTTATTATTTGATATTAAATACAATGAAAGCAATAATGACTGTTTGAAATCCTCTCAGAATGCAAGGGCAAATGTCAAGATTTTGTGTTGAAACAAACTGAATAAATACATGCCACATGTTCTGCAGTTTGCTGGCTTCACAGTGAATTCCATGGGTCCCTCAACTTTGATCTAAGCAATTGCAATTGATAAATGCAATAAGATCTTGTCTGCAGGAGAATATACATGTTCTCTCTTTAGAGACAATTAAGTCTCTAAATTCAGACTTTCTTGGGTGAAGACCTTTCAATTTATATACTAGTTCCTACTCAAGAGTTGGATGAAGGCAGAAATATCTTAAAAGACTAGAATTCAAAATTATTGAGAGGGGATGAAGTGGATAATTGAGGACAGAATAGAAGAGAATATTTAAAGTGTAAAATGTATTATTTTATATCTGCATACACTGTAAAAGGATTTCCCACAATGAGTTAGTTAACACATCCCTCACCTCATGCATTTGTCTCTTCTTATGTGTGAGAACATATAAGTCATACTCTCTTTGGAAATCCATTTATTATTAACTACAGTCACCATGCTTTACAGACTTTATTCATCTGATGGCTGACACTTTGTACCATTTTGCCATCCTGTCCCTCTCCCTCCAACTACAAACACTCCAGCCCTGAAGACCACTCTTCTACTCTCCGTTTCTACAAGTTTAACATTTTAAAAAGATATTTTATGTATAAGTGATACCATTTAGTACATGCAGTATTTTGATATTAGTCTTTTTCTGCCTGGCTTATTTCGCTTAGCGCAATGCCAGGGCTGACCAGCAGCCCCTGAATGATGGATGAACAGATTACTCAGACACAGTTTGACTGCCTTGTTAGGCCCTTATTGGAATTTTTATCTTTAGAAACAATGAGTAGGGTAAGTAATCTTGGGAGGACACATGTGTACATTGTCCTCAAGGCAAGGCCATCCAGGGATTAAGCATAAAGATTTCAGTAAACACCTGGGGTCTGCACATGTACAGGCTTGTTTGGAAAGATCAAGGAATAATTAGGGGTATTGCTTTTGACACTCCCCCTACGTCTTCTCTAGGTGGGAATTCCAATAAACAGGGCAGGTGGCCTTCCACACACTTCCCTTTCCTTACAAACTTCCCAACCAAGCCTCCTGTCCTCAGAGTGCATTCCTATTGTCACAAAAGTTAAGACTTCCTTCTTTTGAATGGTAATAAATGGCTAATAGATAGCTATATAGAGAGAGAGGACAATGAAACATGATAGGGATGACAATGTTTATCATACAGAAAAGAGCTCTTTTGCACATAAAAGTGAAATTAATGGAGAATGTTACAGGACTAACGCAGCTGAATATAAATTTGCAATAGGCCTCACTGGCATGTAGTTGAGCATAGACCTATGAACCAGGAGGTCACAGTTTGATTCCTGGTCAGGGCTCATGTCCAGATTCTGGGCTTCATCCCCAGTGTGGGGGGGCATGCAGGAGGCAGCTGAACAGTGATTTTCTCTCGTCATTGATCTTTCTATACCTCTCTCCCTTTCCCTCCCTTTCTGAAGTCAATAAAAATATTTTTAAATGCAATATAGAACATTCTTCCTGTTACAAATATGTGTTAGGTAATTTTTAAGAAGTCCTAAATCTTTCCTTAAATTGCTAGAGTTAATCATATAAATATAATTATACATTAAAACATAACTTCCGCAGAAACTGGTTTGGCTCAGTGGATAGAGCATCGGCCTGCTGACTGAAAGGTCCCAGGTTCGATTCCGGTCAAGGGCATGTACCTTGGTTGTGGGCACATCCCCAGTAGGGGGTGTGCAAGAGGCAGCTGATTGATGATTCTCTCTTATCGATGTTTCTAACTCTCTACTCCTCTCTCTTTCTCTCTGTAAAAAATCAATAAAATATATTTTAAAAAAAGCAAAAAAAAAACCCCATAACTTCCTATATGTAAAACATAGTAGTGAATAATCTTAGTATTTCTACCTAAATCTTTTCTATTTGCTGTGCATGTCCTTTTAAACATAGCCTATAAGAGAGAAGCTCTGAATTAGTATGCACTGATTGGCAAGCTTAGCTCTACTAATTTAATTCTGATTTAACTCTGCTAATCTCATGTAATTATAGCTTACCATATCCTGAAGAGACTTCAGAGATCAATGTGTGATTCCTAACCCCTCCAATATAGATCGGCACACTAAGGTCCAGAGAAGTTAAACAATATTTTCCAGGTATCACAGCTTCTTAGCCTCAGAACTGGTACTGAAACCCAGGTTGTATTCAATTTTATGTGCTAAGAGAACATTTTTTTTTTTTCTGACTTAGGTATCCTTGTAAAATCACAAGTGTTTTCTCTGCGATTTTTAGAGAGGCACTAAAATAAATAATAATGCACTCCTCTTAGCAGACATCACCATCTTCAGTAACTTGCCAAAATGACCAACACAATGGGTAAGAGGATAGGATAGGTACCCACTACATGTTCTGTAGGCCTTTACAAAATATAGAATTGTGCTTTAGCTGGTTTGGCTCAGTGGATAGAGCTTCAGCCTGCAGACCGAAGGTTCCCAGGTTCAATTCCAGTCAAGGGCAAGTACCTTGGTTGCAGAATCCTCCCCAGCCCGGGCCCTGGTCAGGGCACATGCAGGAGGCAACTGATCATGTGTTTCTCTCACATTGATATTTCTCTCTGTCTTCCACTTTCTCTAAAAATCAATGGAAAGATATCCTCAGATGAGGATTAAAAAAAAAAAAAAAGAAAGAAAATACAGAGTTGTTCCTATGGCCACATCCTTGCCAATGTACAAGAAAGGTTATATTGTAGATATCCAGGAAATGGGCACTGTTCCAAAGGAACAGGGGTTCCCATGGCAACACTGGAAGGTTCCACAATGCCACCCAGCATGCAGTGGGCACTGTTGTAAATTGACAAGTTAAGAGCAAGAGAAATGATGGATGTACTCAGCATATTTAGCACTCATATCTTCCTGAAATATATGGAGGAAAATGATCAGAAAAAAAAGGAAGCCAAAGAGTGTGGTGTGGTGTTTCTTCCTTTTCCGAGGGAGAAAGACAGGCTCCTGAGGGGAGGAGCTGGGGATTAAGAAATTAGAGAAAGAAAGAGACAAGAGACAGAAATAGATTCAAGCTGGGTGCTAGGTGGGCGCCATATCTCTGATGGAGAGACAGTCACATGCATCACAGACAACATAGCACATTTATTGATTATGAAAGGGGATGTTTAAGGTCAAAAGGAGTTTCGGGTGTGCCCAGATCCTATTCAACAAGATCTGGGTAAGCTCCACATTTTTTTTGTGTGTGTGTGTGTACAAGATTTAGCATATTAAGACCTGGGTGGGTCAAGGTTCTTTTGTTCATCTTTCCAAGCACATGGATAAATATAATAAATCAGTACTGATAACAGGATTCTGCCAGTGCCCTGGAGCTCAGCTGATAAGGATTAAAAAGAACGTCCATGTGCCTTCCTAGACTGCTCTCTACAAAAGAGATAGGTACTTGGCTTCAACTGAAGTATCAGCCTACTCCACCAGAAAAACACACTTTGTGAGAACATATGGAAAGGAGCTGGCGGGTGGAAACCATTCCCTATGGATCTATGGCCTGATAAGTGTTAAAAATAATAATAATAGAGGTCTGTACTGTTAAAAATGTTTCTCTTAATTGAGTAGAAGTGTGGTTTTCCAAAGGAAAATTAATTGTATGCTAAAAAAATGCATTCTTTATTTCTTCCATACGGATAATGAGTTTAATTTATTGACAAAGGTTAACAATCCACCTTTTAAATTGTTTTCCCAGATTTCATCATACTTTTAATAATTGCACCTACTACTCTGATGCTAATATTTTTATATGAAAGTTTCCTTCATGTTTTATGTTTTTTATCATAAGCATGATGATAGCCTGAAAATCCTGAAACATCTTTTTGGAAGAACCATTATAATGTTCTTTTGTTTAAAAGCCTAGTTATAATTTCATTCTACAATGTAATACTGGCTACCTATGAGTCAAATTTTCAGTTATCAATGAAGGCTCCTTTATTTATTTATTTTTAAATAAATTTATTTGTGATCACACAAGTTTCAGGTGTGGGTTTCTAGGGTGCAAGGTCTGTGTGCCCACCACCCAAAATGAAATCTTCTCCCCTCACCATGTATTAGGGCTCTCTTCCCCCATCACTCTTTTCTCTTTGGCAACCTTCTACACCACTGTCTGTGTGCACAAGTTTCAGTTTTTCTTCCCACATATGAGTGACATCATAGGGTTCTTAGCTTTTTCTGACTGATTGTTTTCACTTAACATAATATTCTCAAGGTCCATTCATGTTGTTGCAAACGGCACTAGCCCTGGTAGGTATGGTTCAGTTGGTTGAGTTTTGTCCTGTGAACCAAAAGGTCACAGGTTGGATTGCTGGTCAGGGCTCATGTCAGGTTATGGGCTCTATCCTCAGTGGTGGGTGTGCAGAAGGCACTTTTCAAATACAATAGAATCAGAATGGTACAAATATGTCCTGGTCTCTGTTCTGCTATATTTCTTTTCCTGGAACATAATACCAGGCTGAGTGCATGTGCGTATTAATATCACTTAGAGTAATTTCCTTTTTGTAATTTGGCAAAGAGTGCATTCGTAGTATTTTCTCAAAGATAATATAGGAATCATACCATTTTCTCATCAAAGCATTTATCCCTTTCCATTACAATTGTCTGTTCACTTCTCTACAATGCATAATGATGCATTTTAAGGAATATCACTGTCTTATTTCTCATATCATGTTTCTAGTTCAAGATCAATAAAATATTCAATAAGTGTTGAATTCCCATGAATTGAGCCTATGCATTTTTTACATAATCCTATGATATGGTGCCAAATAATACTAGGTTTATCAGGGGGATCACTTCACAAATTATAAAAATTGTCTAACCACTTGGTTATACAACTGAATCAGATATAAAGTAAGCTGGGTGTACTGGAATTGAAAAATAAAAATAAAATAAAATACACATTTATAGGCTTCCTGTATTTGTTCTCTATGTACCTGATAAATTAATATTCATAGTCTTCTGACTGTAAAGGGAAGGTGATCTAATTTGAACTCTTTCTCATGCAGGCATTTCTTTTCTTTTGCCTTATAACCAAAGCCTGGTTTGTAAGAATGTGTCAAAAATTCCTTATATAAAAAATATTCATTGGTCCCATGGAATCCATATACTACATAGAATACTTAATTTATAAGTAACTGTATAGGCAAAGAAATAGATGTCATTTTTTCCTAAACTAATTATTTCAAATTAAATTTGTCAATAAACAAAAATATGTTTAGTTACAAGCATATATTGCACTTTTTCATAGCAGCTAACTGCACCTTAATTAAAAGTGCATAATTTTAGATAAATGACTTTACAGAGGGGAAACCCAGTGTTAACTCATCTTGTCATTGAAAACGCAATATTTATTCAACTCTGCTTCAGAATCAAAAGCAAAAGAGCAAATTGTTTCAGAAGTTTATTTTTTCTAAAAAAATAATTATAATTGTCCATATGATCTCTGTGTAATATCAAATGTGGTGTCAATAATTAATGGGCATTCCATAGTTATTTCCACAAAACATAAAATGCACCATTTTGTTTTACACACACAAAAAGAGTTTCTGCAACCCACTCTTCAAGAGGCAGGCTCAGAAAGACTCTCAGTGAATAAATAATCCTGATTATCTATCATATGGTTTCTTTCACTAATATAATAGGGTGCACATGCACACAGCCGTGATCTTGTATAGAATGTTCATATCAAACTGTAATTCATTCATAGTGGTCAAATCTGGAGCTAATCCGGATTTAGTTCAATTACAATGTTATCTATACAACCAAGGAGTCTCAGTTTTGGTGGGATTTTTATTTTTAACAAAATGTTATTTTCTTCCTTGTCTCTCTACTTGCTTAATATGATTTTCTGGAAATGTGCTCTCCTCTTTTCTGGCAATAACTGTTTTCAAAGGAATAGACTTATGTATCAGGTATTTTCCAAGGCCAATTAAATTATTTTGCTGAGTTCTTGTTAGGATTAGAACAGATCAGCTTGCAAGGTCCAAATGATGGGATTGTTTATCATTTTTACTGCACCATATCTTCATCTTAAACATCTATTAAGATCCCACTTTACTAGTAAATTCCACGCCCTTTCATTCAAACTGATTCTCATTTAGAATTAACACTGTATTGTAATATTGATTATTTTATTAACAGGACTTATAACTGTCAGCTTACTCCACCCTAATCATAATTACAATTTTTCATGATGCACTACCTGCTAACTTTTTCAGAAACCTTTCAGCAATTAATGATAATATTTAATTTTGAATGCTTCACCCTATTCTGATGAGGTTAAGTACATTCTACCTCAAAATGCAATTTTCAACCCGGAAATAAGTCCACTTTAGTATGTATCAGGTAATAAGAATAAATGGGCAACGCTCTTACACTAACCACACAGATTCTGGGATGTATGTGACTTTACTCACTGCCACTAGTTGCTGCAGCTAATATAGCTAATAATGATCATTTTCTTGAGGGAGATTTGTCTCATTGTAAAGTTAGACTTTGAAATTGTTTAAGGATTTTTTGTGGGCCATGGTATTCAACTTAAAATCAGTCTTCACTAAAAAGAAAAAAAAGGCAACATGATAATATTAGCTTATTTTTTATGGTGACATTAGTACATGGGATAAATTAAAAAAAAACAACAATTGATCCATACTGCTGCCAACAGTATCGCCATGATTTATTCTTGAATATAAGACTCCATAGAACATCGTGCTTTACTCCCTTGGAGAGGATAATCGTTCCTGTGTCCTTTGGCTCGAACTGTCTCTCACTTAACTAGTCAATGAAATGACAATGGTGTTAAGAGGGGACTTAGCCTCCTTGCTCCCTAGTCGATGTAGTGATTGCCCAGTAAGCCTCTCCCACTAAGAAGCAATTTCTACATGTGTGATAGGTTCACTGGCCTCTTCAGAGACAGGATCAATATGAATGTGAAAATATCTTCACAAGTATAAAAATCATATAGTTAAAATGGCCTATAAGTTAGTGAATTATTTCTTGTTTGTTTACATACACACAACAAATAAAAATAACTTTAACGCTACATTTTATTTGAAACACATAAAAACAGTGAATTAGCCGAAGGGCATATATTGAAAGACATCGATATTTTCAAAATTCTAATATTTGTTTATCTCTTTCACTTCTTCTATTCTATTCTTTTTCTTTCCCTGATCATTCACTCTTCAGTTTTCCAGACAGATTAGATAGATGATAGATAGATAGATAGATAGATAGATAGATAGATAGAAAAAATACATATATAGCCACTAAAGTTTTGTTAATTCTTTCCTGGGCCACTATTCTAATACATTTTATATTAAATTTATTAAATATTTTAAAATATATATTCAATTTCAAATGTAACTAGCATTAACCTGCTAAATAAAATTAGATTCAATTTTTATATTTTTTTTTCCTGAAAATATATAGGCTTATAAAAGGATACTGAATTTGGAGTAGATCTTGTATTGTATGGTGTGTGGTCACAGTTGTCTAATTCTCTGGTTTGTTTGTTTTGTTTGTATCTTTTAAAAGCTTTCATTCAGATATTTTGGGATAAATACCTGCCAGTATAATTAAGTCATCAACCAATGATTGGCTACCGTTCCTTAAATGTTTTGATTATAAGTGCCCCGACCCTAACAATAATACCTGTGCAAGAAGGCACACCTTCAAACCACAATTAATAGGGCGCACTTCATTTTACTTCCTGTTTGCAGCCAGAGATGTTTTCTCTTTCTTTAGATATTCCCCGGGTATGTAGTCTGCATATGCCTTCAGCCTTTTAGATCCACAGAAATATATTGGTGCTTTCCAAAATGCATTACTATCCTGAATTTGACTGTGATGAATTTGAGAAATTCTATTTAAATAATCAATAACCCATGGGTGGATATCAAGGGGAGCTGAGATTGAGTATTAAACTAAACATTAATCATTATTTCCCATAATTCTCAGAGTAGCTAATGATGTAATGAAAAGGTCTTTACTAATTATTACCACACAGCTGTTTATTTGCTAGTTTTACTAATACTCAGTGGAAATATGAGTTGCCATATTTTTTCTGACAATGAAAATTCTTTGTATTAAATTGAGATGAAAAAATGATAGTTTATGCCAGAAACTTTAATATACCAGAGTCAAGTAAATAATTATCAACAGGCATAATGTTTCACTAAGTTGCTGGCTAAAGGAAGGTAAAATATAAGGTTATTGATTATACTGTATTAATATTAAGGGCATTATTTATCTGATCAACTTAAAAATTACCTTTGGGATCTAAATATTAATTATAAACATGATAAGTAAATAAATGTAAATTAAATCCTAGCTTTACAACTTAAGGACTGTTTCTAAGAAAATATTAAGCTTAAGCTACTCCAAACAAATTTCAAGTATTATTTAGAATTTTATTCTAGTTAGATTACTTTAAAACATAGGGTGCTTCTTTTTAATTTTTTATTAGAGTCAACTACTAAAGGGAATAATAACCAAGGATACACTCTATTCTTCTTTCCAGAAGCAAAAGAATGAGATGCTCAATGTATTTACATAATCCTTTGCTGTTGCTCTATGAGAACTTAAAATTCAGGCCCATGAGGAAGTTTTATTCTTTAGACAGAGAACAAGTTATGAAATAGTAATAAATATGTATTTTTAAAATATAATAGAAACTATTTGAAATAATGTATTTTATGTTATATTTAATTCAGTAATATATGAGAATATTGTGTGATATATAGGTGATTCACATGCACAGAAGTATGTACACATAAGCACATGCAGATACAAAGTCGAAAATGTCAATCATTTCATTGAAAAGCATTATGTTTTTCACTTTACATCAGATTCTTACATACAATCTTCTTTGGGAAAAATTTTGCATAAAAATATGAATAAATTGAGAATGCTTTTAAGGATTAATAAGTATGTGTTTTGTATGACCATTATTTTTATAGATATTAAAAGTATGAAATATTTCAGGTATTAATTATAAGCAAAATATTAATGTAATTAAAATATAAAATGACTGTTCTAATGTTTGTATATATTCTGAATTTTTCATGCATTTTGAAATAATTTGACTGCTTATGGCATCCTATAAAATTAAATTTTAAAATAATGTTGTTTTATTTCTAATTTATTCAGAGAAATTAATAGAATATCCTTTATCTAGAAATAATATTTTTAAGAATTAAAATAATATTGTGTGTATTTCTGACAGCTGGCAGAATTATAAACAATATGTATAACAATGAAATTTAATGCATGTGAGACATGGAATCCAATTCTAATTAAGTGAACTCTATAAAGTGAAATTAATTGTGTTTACCACCAAAACACCATCTGCTTCTTAACGGAAACTTGTTAAGAAAATGGAAAAGTTGAATTACACTGAAAAATATATCTGACTTTTTTTTATAGTGCAAAAGCCAAATAGAATATCCTAATCATTGTACACATCATTATACATTTTTTTCTAATTGACTATGTATTGAAAGATACAAAGTGCTCTGTTAAATTATTTAACTATATCTGAATACATACATGTTTGCATATGTAATCTCTGTCTATAATCCTTCCCATGTCTATGAATGTAATACATTTTGCTGTACTAGTGAGAACAATTGACACATTATAATTGTCTTTTACATGTTCTGTTTTTACTCTCCAGGGGTAAGCATGTAATTTTCAGGGTTAGATAAATGGACCAAGAATACATCAATACTTATGAAAAAAATCACTAAAGAAAGAAATGCAAAGGAAGCTTATATAAAATCTAAATATTAAACTATATAGTTTAGACAGTTACTCATGGGTTAAGAGGGGACACACTGAAAATGTTCTCAAATGTAATCTGATTGGGATCAAGTTGGACTGCCTTTGTTTCACTTCCTTTCCCTTCCTATCAATTGGCTACTGATACATTACTTTAAACTTCATCTACAGGAATTTATACTAAGAAAATATATAACTAAAAAAGCAGAACATCTCATGACAATTTTGGAAAGAGCTTACCTTTTCAAATCTGTTAATATGTAACTCTTACAAAAGTGTTGCTTCCATATATATCCAAATTGAGTGTGACTAAGTGCTACACAGAGAAGGTGTTTAATGATATTAAAATAACCTTTTTAAACTAATGTTATTGAACTAAGTTAACATATATTAACAAAAAATAACACACAACTAAAATTATTTCATTGTTTTTTTTTTCCCCATGGATTTTATTTCTGTACTAGATGTCCTGTGCACTGAAATTTGTGCAGCTGGGTTTGCAACCTCTCCAATCTGGGACCCCTCATGGGATGTCCAACTGCTGATTTAGGAATCGGGCCTAAACTGGCAGTCAGACACCCCTCTCACAATCTGGGACTGCTGGCTCCTAACCTCTTGCCTGGCTACCTGCCTGATTGCCCCTAACCACTTCTGCCTACCAGCCTGATAGCCCCCTGAATGTTTTCCTGCAGGCCTGATTGACACCTAACTGCTCCTCTGCTGGTCTGAATGCGCCCAACTGCTCTCCCCTGCTAACACTGATGTTTGGCTAAAGCAATAATTAACAATAATAACAATAAAATAAAATAAAAACAAAACAACAACTCAAAACAACAAAAAAAATAAAAATTCTTGCCACTTCCCCCATTAAGAGATGATGTCTAATTTTACTCCCCTTGAATCTGGGTTGCCTTCATTATTTATTTGCTCAGTTAAATATAGGAAAGCTACATTGTGGATTTCTAAAGCTATTTAACTAGAAGCCTTAAAGTTTCTGCCCAGATTATCGTGGAATGATGTCCTTCAGTAAAAAGTTGCACAGACTTGAGACTGTGGAACTGAAGAGAAATGGAGGAGAGAGGACAGAGGAGAGGTGCTGCCCTCATAACCTCAGCTACTTTAGCCAGTCTATCTCACAGCCTAGGTGTCATTTGAGAAGAGCCAACAGCAGAGAACTAACATCCCATTCATTCCACCCAGCCATCTTGCTCAGTCATTGTGGAGCACAGGTGAGTCCTCTATAATGAAATGCCCAAATTCTGACCCATATGATGGCGAGCACATGAAAATGATTGCTGTTTTTTATTGCTCGCTGTTTTCTTATGCAGCATAGACACCCAATAGAAAATCCAATAGAAACAATAAAAGGAATATAAACAGGAAGACACACAAAAATGTTTTCGTAGCTCACATTTCACAGAGGTGAAAGTGATATTAACATAAATCATCTTTGGCCCAACGTGGGTTTTATTAATTTATGTGTGCTGTATGTGTGTCTAAATGTGTTTTGGGTAAAGGAATTCTATATAACAAAAGGTTTATATGCAAATTGGCCACATGGTGGAAAGACTTGTCACTATGATATGCACTGATCATCAGGGGGCAGACGCTCAATGCAAGAGCTGCCCCCTGGTGGTCAGTGAGGTCCTACAGGGGGAGTGCCACTCAGCCAGAAGCTGGGCTCACCACTGGTGAGCGCAGCAGCTGTGGCAGGAGCCTCTCCTGCCTCCACAGCAGCACTAAGGATGTCCAACTGACGGCTTAGGGTTATGAACCTAAGCCTTCTGCTGGATATCGCCTGAGGGCTCCCTGACTACAAGAGGGCACAGGCCAGGCTGAGGGACTTCCCCTGAGTACATGAATTTCATGTACCAGGCCTCTAGTCTATATATATAAAAAGCTAATATGCTAAGTGTCCATCCATCTAACTGGTCGCTAAGATGCACACTGACTACTAGGGGGCAGATGCTCAACACAGGGGCTGCAGTGACATGCACTGGCCATTTACAGAGAAACAGCACTGCAGACCTGATGCTCACAAAGCAACACTAGCTTTCCCCAAGTGGAACACAGGCCCCACCACACCACCACCCTGGAGCAATAGCCAAATCACAGCCAATGCTATCAAGATCTCATGGTGCAAAATGTAGCCCACAGCCCAGCCCAGAACAGAAACAGTGGCTGTGGGCGCAGGGTAATGATGTCACCTAGCAACACCTAGCTTCCTCTCTCTAGTGACTAATCTCCTTAGAGTGTCATCAGCCCAGGAACATGACTTGCTTTATAGCCAGGTACAAACAGTTTACCCTTTAACCAAATGTCTGTGAAGTGTTTTCCCATGCCTCATCTCATTTGATCCTCATAGAAGTCCTGGAGCATGTAGATAGGAGACTCAGTTAAATCCTATTTTCTTTTCATTAGCTGGAAAATGGAGATTTAGAAACCTTAGAAACTTGATCCAAATGAAATAAGTAAGAAATGGTGAACCTTGAAATTGACTTCAGGTTTTGTCACTACACAGAATATAGTCAAACACTGCTGCAGTTAAATATTTTACCCTTTGTTCTCCTTGAGTGATCTACAATAATAATCTGCTTTATATTGATATTTACTGTTGTATCATTGATAGTTACCTGAAAGAGAAGTTGGGGTGCTTCACCAGGCTGGGAAAAGTTTCGCTAAATTAGAAGCAAGTTTATGTATATACTAGAGGCCCTATGCATGAATTCATGCATGGGTGGGGTCCTGCCAACTCATCTTGATGGAGGCTGATCAAGGCCAGGCCAGCAGGGGAGAGGGGATGCAGGAGGTTAGCCAGCATTGACTCTGATGGGGGGATGCAATTCAGGGTGAAGCAGCTGAGGGGTGGAGAGGGAAGTTGGGGCCCCAATCAAGCCAGTTGGCCACTTCAGTGTGCATCATAGCAATTGATCGTCTGATCATTTTAGTTGCTTAGCTTTCATATGTATAGATATATAAATCTCTCGCTGTCACCAATAGCACACATGTGTTTCCATCTGTCATTGTGGATCATGAATTTGGTTGACACTTCTATTATAGAGAAAGGGCGAATAGCATAATTAAAATATTTCTTCTAATTATTTTCCTTTCAATGTGCACAAATTTTTGCACCAGGTCACTAGCATTAAATTGAATTGCACAGGAAACAAAACTTCATTTTTTTTAATCCTCACCCAATGACATTTTTCTATTGATTTTTAGATAGAGTAGAAGAGAGAAGGAAAGGCGGAGAGAAACTCATCAATTGGTTGCCTTCTGCACAAACCCCAACCAGAGTCTGGGCTTGGAATGAACCTACAATTAAGGTAAGTGCCCTTGATTGGAATCCAACCTGGGACCCTCTGGTCTATAGGCCAATGCTCTATCCACTGAGCCAAAATGGCTCAGTCACAAAACTTTAAATTTTATGCTTCATATAGGAAACATTATAGTTTTGTCCTAAATTATTCTGCTACCAGTTCTTTAATGTAAAACCAACATTTCCATAATACGGGAAAAAAACTACTAGAACAGATTTTTAAAAGGCAGCTAGAAGAACAGATAGGGCTCAGAATAGAGTAATCGTATAATACTATGAATAGCAGGCAGCATGTCAGGGAGTGTGCAGTACATCCTGCCGTATGCATATTTAACATTTTTAATTTTGACTACACTTGGTATAACCTGCCAGGCATATATCAAAATGAAGCATATATCTTCTCAAAATCTTGTGGGGAAATTATCTTTTTAACTTGATGACCAATAATTTGACTCCTGGTAGATTTTACCTATACGGTTCATATTTGTTAATAGTTCTTCGTTGGTCCTTGTTTTCTCTGCCATGCTCTGTAATCATATTCTTGGGGAAAGTGTAAAAGCTGACTCAAAAGAAGAAAAAAGATAAGGATCTGAAAAATAATACATAGAAATATGAAAATAATGTGGTAAAGTGGGGAAGGTAAATTAAGCTTCAAGGGGGCTTATCTCTTTTTCTGTCATCAGGGCCATACTTGGGAATAGAAGAGTCTGGGCTGTAGACACACTATTTCTTTGTGGAAATAAAGCCACGTGGGGGAGAATTTGGAAAGTTTTCAGTCATCATCAGAGTGAATAAGAGGATGATCCTGGAATGTAGTTGGATAATAAATATTCTGCAAGGCATGAATAAATCTAGAGCAAGGGAGCTTTCATCCACCCAGAATACTCCCACTCGGCAGTCTGGCTTCATAGAAAGTCAAGGCAAAAACTCAAAAAGATACTCTTTATCTGGCTCTGCCAAGAGTGTGTTTAGGTTCACAACTCTGATTTGACCCCTTACTTTCTGTTAGACTTGGGTATGTCACTTAGCATATTTATTTTACAATTTTTTAAATAGAGATCAATTGTAATGGCTTCAAAGGGATTTTTGAGTATTCAGTGATTTACTATCTCTGGTCACATACACTTTCTTAATGTTAGATTATTATGATTATCATTATTGCAGGACTGAAATGATATACTTAGGGACTTTTTTTTTACATTTGGAAGTATGTAAATATCTCAGTGTTTCATTCTTCACAAATCCCCTATCATTATCTAATATATGAGAAACCAACACAATTTAGGACACTAAGTCTTGGGTGCAAACTGTAAAGGTCTTTGGGTTTAGTCATTATAATCTGTTTATTTCCCTTTCAATATTCTAAACTCAGATTCTTCTTTATCTGTGTTAATGAGGTACAAGAGAAGAATTAAGCTTGACTGTTGCAGACAATGTCCCAATGCCCAAAAAGACAGAATAGATCAATGCCTCATATGTTATTCTTATTGATTATTTCCTTCACCGAACTTATGCCTTTACATTTGCTTATATATTTTGTCTCTTTAGGCATAGATTTAAAGTAAAAATGGCAACAATGAGGTCATGGAAGTAATATAAATGAAGATACTTGTTTTCAAGATCTGTGTGTATATGTATGATGCATTCATGCATCCATCTATATGTACACATATAGGTATGTGTGTATATCTATATATATAAAAGGTTAATATGCAAAGTGTCCCCTCAGGAGTTCCACAGGGAGAATGGAAATTCTATTGCTCACTATGACATACAATGACCACCGGGGGGTGGCGTGAAACAAAGAAAGGCCCCGGCCAGCAACTGGCAGATGGAAAAGGGAAGCCCCAGCTAGCAGCTGGAAGGCCTGGTTGGCCCTAATCTCCAGCCAGACCTAAGGACGCTACCAGTGCAAGAATTTCGTGCACTGGGTCTCTAGTGTATGTATATTTATACAGACCAACTTTTTTGCTTGTTAATGAAAATGAAATTTTACCTTAGACATGCCTTTCACAACTCAAACAATCAAGACATAGTTTGCTTCTTCTTACATCTGTTATGGTGTAAACTAGTGGTCGCCAACCAGTGGTCCACTGGTGGGTCTGTGAGGTCCAAAAGTTGGCTACTGCTGGTGCATACAACAGTTGAAGGCATAGATAAGGTAAGTGCCCTTGATTGGAATCCAACCTGGGACCCTCTGGTCTATAGGCAATAACTGACAGACTGAGTGGAGAGCAGTGAGAGTTGTAGTTAAGAGTAGAACACAAGCCATACCTGTTTGCTTTCTTACCAAGTCAGTAAATGCCTTTCTTTAAAATGGAGTGCCTAATTTATTTATAGGATCGAATTAATGACATATGTTGTACACTTAACATCTTTATAACTATTGGTTTTAGGCTATAGACATGTATTGTTCCTTTTCCCCCTTATTTCTCTCCCATCTTTTGTAATAATTAAGTATATTTTACTATTCCTCTTTAACTGCTCTATTGACATCTGGACTATACCTCTTTTTTTGTTTTTTGTTTTAGTGGTTGTTCTATATCTGAATTGCCCAATAAAATATCCACTAAATACACATAGCCATTTAAATCAAACTCTAGATTAATTCATCAAACCTTAAATGTCATTAAAACTTCAATTATGCAGCTGCCCTAGCCACCTTTAAAGGCTTACTGACCATATAAAATTAAAGTTATAATATTAGACTAGACTAATTAGAATAGACTAATAGAATATTTTACCATCATAGAAAGTTCTATTGGACAGTGTTTCTTGAGTTTATAATACAAATGCTTAACTTGTTACATTGAATCTTTATTTATTTTTAAAAATATATTTTTATCGATTTCAGAAAGGAACGGGGAGAGAGAGAGATAGAAACATAAATGATAAGAGAGGATCATTGATCGGCTGCCTCCTGCACACCCCCTACTGGGGATCAAGCATATGCCCTTGACCGGAATCGAACCAGGGACCCTTCAGTCCACAGGCCGATGCTGTTCTGAGCCAAAATAGCCAGGGCTGAATCTTTAAATAATATTATGTTAATTCAACAACAGTGTACAGTCTTCACAGCAGTATAATTTCTTTTATGCCTGCCTTGTCCTTGGTGCTTTTGTATTCATATTTTACTTATCCGTATGGCATAACCTTCAGAATGTATTTGTATCATTTTTGCTTCAGTCAATAATATTTAAAGTAACTTTTATATAGGTGAATACACACATGAACCCACTCATAAAATATAATAAAAAGGTAATTTATAGTCATTCTCAATTTGCACTTTTTAAATTTTTTCCGGCATATCTGGACTTCCATCTACTATCATTTCCCTTCATTGTAAAGAACTTTGTTGACCATTCTTGTGGTTCCTTTCTGCTAGACATAAATTCTCTAAGGCATTTCTCTCTGAAAATGCTTTTTGTGTTATTGTCATTTTAAAGGCTTCTCCCACTTGTTTGATAATTCTAGATTGTTGTTTTTTTTATTTTTTTAAATTTAACTTATTGAGGTGACACTGGTAAATAAGATTATATAGGTTTCCTATGATGTATGATCTGCGTGTTGCATTGTGTGTCCACCAACTAAAATCAGATAATATTCCATCACCGCATATTTGACCCCTGTAACCTTTGCTAATCTCGCAGGCCCCTTCCCTTTGGTAACTGCCATGCTGGTGTCTGCATCTATGAGTTTTTAGTTGGTTTGTTTTATACTTGGAATGTGTGAATATATAAAGTTCCAGGGACCACTCATGTTTATTCAATCTGAGTATATGTTTTATCAAGATTCCCAAAGGGATTCTTAGGAATGGTAGAAGTTGGGAAGAGTCTCCCTCGGACAGAATTTTTCTAGATGAACTGCAAATCAATCACTGTATATGTAACTGATTCCTGAGTTTAATCCCTGGAATTCTGAATTGATTGGATTTAAATATAGCCTACATTTTAGGAGTATGAGAGATTGCTCAGGGAATTCTAATGTGTAATCAAAGCTGAAGATGTTTGATTTCTCCTTTGATCCCCTCACTGTCTATCAGAATTGCTAGAACTTGTTGGTTCTCAGTAAATGCTGGTTCAGTTAAGGCTTCTTTATACAAGCAAATTATTTTCCCTGATGAGATTGGAATAATTTCCACTCCTTTTAAAATAAACAATTATTCTTATCTTCAAAATATATCACCTGCTGTTCACTGCTCTACCAGCCATGGGTTGAAATTTAAATAAGATATTCAAAGTAAGTATCTTTCAAACTAATTTGTTTTGACAGTGGCTGTAAGTTTAGATAGAGAATATTTTATTCTCTAAAAAAGAAACCTTATAATAAGTGTCTTTAAATTTAAAAAAAAATTGCCAGTTGCTACCTACATAATAAATAAATCTCGTTGAAACTGATTTGGCTCAGTGGATAGACTCAGAGCGTCAGCCTGTGGACTAAAAGATCCCGAATTCTGGTCAAGGGCATGTACCTTGGTTGTGGGCACATCCCCAGTAGGGGGTGTGCAAAAGTCAGCTGATTGATGTTTCTCATCGATTTGCTAACTCTATCCCTCTACCTTCCTCTCTGTGAAAAGTCAATAAAATATATTTAAAAATAAAAATAAAAAATAAAAAATCTCTAAGGATTTATGCCAAGTTTATAACTTTGATAAACAGACAATTTTTAATATGCATATTTGTGTATGTGCAAATATGAACACATACACACACACACACACACCAATACTTCCAAGGGCAGGATTTTGAATCTTTCTAAATTAAATCACTTTTTTTCAAAGATATCCAACACTTCCCACTTGTCTGTATTTTCATTCCATAAACATTGCAATGTTCTATTTTGTTGAATGTTTCTGAAATTATCACATTTCTCTAAGCTCAGAGACCTTGATTTTTAGGAGGGCTGCATTAAAAATGAGAGAGAAGAAACCATTGTGGTACATACAGTATAAGGATATATCAAAGATTTATATGGGAAACAAGATAAAATTTGATTTTTTTTTCAAATCCAATCCAAAATATCTTATAGGGCAGTTATTATTTTATCCCTCTCTTATAAGGTACTATTCTTTTAATTTTTTTAAGAAACAAAAGTGCTATACCTTGTTATGTAATTTGTCTCATTTCGATGACAAAGGTATATAATATTAAGAATATGCAAATGATGGCTATTTTCACCTCCACATCATTTAAACTAGAAAGCAAACAAATATTTATTCTGGGAAAAATATGGAAAGTCATTATGGGGAAATAATTGAAAACATAAAGATAAGCTTTTGTCTTCTTGTTTTACTCTTGGCACCGATTTTGGGCTCCTCCAGTATTCCCTAACTAGTATTACCATGTATTATCACCTTCCCTTCAACATTCATGCTGCTTATATGTTATGTCAGAGTTCATTCTTCCCCTCACAGCCTGCATCCTTAAAGAGCTTTTTAATGCACGCTCAATGAGCTGCTGTTTTGAAAGAACACAATCAATTATCATAAACACACCAGTACATTCTAATATGAAAGTCTATTCTTGTGGAACATCAGGACTGTTTGGGGGTTTAACCACCTGACACTTGGCTAGGCAGTTTGTGGGCATTCGGCCCTAGAATGCATTTCTGTACTTGTTTTGTCTGTAAACAAGGGACTTCTGTCTCCGAGGCAGTCCATCTGGTTGTTGTCTGAAGACCTAACTTGTTTTGCACATTTTGGATGTGTGGGGAACGAAGATTTCCAGTGAGAGACAGGGTGCAAGCACTTTATGAAGCTGCATCAACATTCAGCCACAGGGGTGCCCTGTTATCCGCGTCTGGGGGTCCTCACTCCATAGGCATCAGTTGAGAATCTGAAGAACTTGGAAGTGACAGGTTCAAGTTCCCTGAGGGGTTGCAAGTCAATAACTCGTGGCCTGATGGCATATTATATTCTGCATAAAACCTTAAGAAAACATAGCTATCGTGTCAGGGATTTACAAAAGGAAGTTTGACTCCTTCTAAAAGGGCATGTTCATTTGGCCTGAATAGGTCAGCTTTTGCATGATCTCTGGGTTCTTGCTCAGTATTTTATATTTGTGCATGTATATTTGCCTTTTAAATCTTTTTTAATTGTGTGGTATTCTATCAATGTATTTATAACATATTTGACTAATGGAACAGTGTTATTATGAAATTAAAACATGTTCATTATAAGGCTAGAAACTAATTTCTGGAAATGTCCATGATTCTCTTCATTACCTCTAATACTGATAAAAAATAAGATGTTTTATATTCTAGAATTGAAAATGGTTGTAATAGATTTTTCTTTTTAAAAATATATTTTTACTGATTTCAGTGAGGAAGGGAGAGGAAGAGAAAAATAGAAATATCAATGATGAGAGAGAATCATTGATTGGCTGCCTCTTGCATATCCCACACTGGGGATCAAGCCCACAACCCAGGCATATGCCCTTGACCAGAATTGAATCCTGGACCCTTAAAACTATAGGCTGATGTTCTATCCACTGAACTAAACTGGCTAGCACTACAATACATTTTCCAGTTGGTTCTATCCAAGTGTGTTTCTTTCTGTTGTGCAACCCAAGCATTTAAAGTGCTCTACTATCCAGGTCCAAAATTGAAGAAACTAGTCCATGAAGATAAGCAAAATTTATTGAGTTTAGAATCCCATAATTTCTCTCTATATCATTTGTGACTATTTGTACAATCAGCTTTGCACAAAGTTATTTCATGATGTAATTATTGCTAACTTCCCCAGCCTTATTTCCAATATGTCCCCTATACATAACATTCGCTGTGTGCTTATGAAACTCATTATAATAACTCAAAGGGTACATACTCTTTCAAGTATACTGGCCATGCCCAACAAAATGTCTGTCCCTTTCATTCAATATATGTGTTCATTGTTTACAAATCACTTCAAGAGACACTACCTCTGAAAAATTTGAGTACAGGTCAGAGACTTTCATTTATGCCCACACCTCCAAACTTGAAAAGTATCATAGAAACAATTACACTATTCCAGTTTTTGCTCTCCAGAAAAAATTGTATGACCATTTTTAACAGCAGGGGATACATTTGAAACTGTTTCCCAATTGTTGGCATTGAAGCTGGCACATTGCAGAGGTTCAATAAACAATGTATGGTAGGTAGGTGGTCTTTCATAGTCTTCGATGTCAAACAAAATAAGGCTTCTATTATTAAAACCTTGTGAATTAGGATTATTTGGCATTTTCTCTGAAACGTGAGAAAAATGTTTTGCTTCAAAATTAATTGTTTCATGTGTGGATTGATGAAAAGATCACTTGTATAAAGTATATTTATGATCAATTCCAGGACCAAAGCACAGCATGGTTGTTTTGAAACAGCTATATTTTGAAAAGATGTGACTATTTTGTAAAAAAAATAAAATAAAATAAAAATAAACTTCTGGAATTTCAATATTAAGACTGAGTCATTGTTGATCAACCTTGAAAGACCTTGAAATTTAATAACATTATTATATGGGTAGAAGATGGATTGGAATTATGTTTGAGACATGACAGTTTCAATAGCTCCTTCTCACTACCTCTAAAAAAGTAACAATAAACTTTTCAATTTTTTTTCACCAAAGATATAAGTACAATTTTATCCCACTTATGGTTTCATAATATGTTTTTTATTAAAATCACCAACTTCCTTTCCAGCCAGCCAGTTTTCTTACAGAGGCTGGCTAGTTTTCTACCAAGAGAAAAATGTTTCACTCAAATTTACATTAAAATGAATTGTAAAGCAATTCAGAATGTTGACTTTTTGGCAGGAGTTTACTTATTATGAAGAGGAAGAGAATGGAATCTGTCTATCAAAATGATGAAATTGGGCACACATCTGCCAAGTGCACTGTGTATGTTGCTGAAATATATTATTAACCTTGAACACAGTATGTTTTGTCAAATGAAAGAAATCCCATTAAGACTGCCAATTTTAATATTAGTGATGTACCTCTATTCAAAAAATACATGAGGTTTTTATAAATAATAAAAATGCAATGTGGATATGTCTTTTCTGGCAAATCTAGTGACTATCACCTATACATGAAAACATGATGAAAATTATGGGGATTTTTTTAAATTTTAGTGGAATTTATCTGGTGGACCCAATCAACAAACAAAAAAATATCAAAAAATGAACATTATATTTGTAATTTTAAATACAGATAACCAGCATGTAAAATGAAATGCTATTTAAGAACCAAAATAGATAAGTATGAGTTTTGATCAGTTATGAAAGATAAAAAGAAGGAGAAAATACAAAATAGAAATGAGATATTTTTCTCAAATTGGAAAGCAAGGAGGTAGACTATTTCAGGACCTTTGAAGACATCACAATATCCTGAAAGCTCCTAACTATTTTCAGTTTTATAATGTGGAGTTTGGATATCTCTCTATCTTTGTTAGGAACTTAACACATTTGTCCCTGCTGTTTTTCATATTACATCATACTAAGAAATTAGTAATCCTATATCATAAAAGGCTAATATGCAAATCAGCCAAACGGCAGAATGACCAGTTGCTATGATGTGCACTAACCACCAGGGGGCATTGGCTCAATGCAGGAGCTGCTCCCTGGTGTTCAGTGTGCTCCCACAGGGGGAATGCTGCTAAGCCAGAAGCCTGGCTCATGTGGGGAACAGGCCTAAGCTGTCAGTCGGACATCCCCTGAGGGCTTCTGGAATGTGAGAGGGCACAGACTGGGCTGAGGAACCCTTCCCTTTACCTCTCTGAGTGCATTAATTTCATGCACCAGGCCTCTAGCGTGTTAGATAAATGGAAGCGTCAAATTATAGTAAAAACAATAATCCTATGGATCTTGAAAATCCCAAGGCCCCTGATCACTGTAAAGTTTGAGGGGGTCAATAGCCCATTATTACTTTTGAATTCTACAGAGATCAGAATTTCTAGGCTGGAGGTAAGCTTTGCAGTTTGGTTTGCATTTCTCCCTTAAGCAGAATTTAGTAATTTTACAAATAACTACTAGAGTCAACTATTTTATTTTATCTATCATCGACAACCAAAAATTTTATATGCTGGACCAAATGCTATTGGATCAAATCCTGGGTTTTCCATTCTTCCTCTAGTCACTTTGATCTTTATTTATATTCTCTATCTTGTTACACTGGGCGGGGGAGGGGAAGGAAGCCTCTGGTACAGCATTGAACTTTTGGTTCATGTGATATCAACCAAGCAGGTAAAAATGTTTAAAAATTAAGATTCTGTATTTGGGTCTATTATCTAACACCTTTGTATTTAATTTTCTCATAAATTGAATATTGATC
Organism: Vespertilio murinus; assembly: GCA_963924515.1. Lineage (NCBI taxonomy): Eukaryota > Metazoa > Chordata > Mammalia > Chiroptera > Vespertilionidae > Vespertilio > Vespertilio murinus. The sequence continues at coordinate 188,172,901 of OZ004706.1, read as the reverse complement.
TACTCAAGATATACCACCTAATCTAGATTTAATACATAAATAGAATTTCATTTAAAATAATTGAACTATCATCACTATGTACAAATTCTTTCCTAAAATCATAAAAAAATATTTAAAATTAAAGCAAGTGGGCTAGAAGGGTCAATGGGTAGGAAGGGGGAGTTATGTAATAATTTCAACAATAAAGAGTTCAATCTTTAAAAAAATAAAAACAAAAGAAACCCCACGGAATTGTATTTACAAGGGGACTTCATCACAACTTCGCTGGCTTCTGTGAAGAATATATATTTGCAAAGCCACAATGGATTTGTGGCAAAGAGGAATCCATCGGCAGAAAGTATTCACAGTGAAAGTCCAAGAAGACACAGTAGGAACCACCTGATGACAACCTTAAAGAGCACTCCATGTTTTTACTGTGGTTTGGTTTGGTTTTGAAAACAAAAGTCTTTCTATTCTTTGCATCTTTATTCGTGTTTTATGAGCATGTAAGGAGACATAAAAGGGTCTCTGAATGGATAGCCTATTTCAAACCAGAGGTTCATCACTATTTGCACATCTGAAATATACTTGAATAATCAAAGTCTATCTGCCAGTTATGTAATTTTCTCTTTGTGATTTGCAAGAATTTTCAATTACAGGTAATAGAATGTAAAATCGTGAATTGCTCAATGTTATTAAAGCATATTTTATATTTTGTCAAATGTAATTATTTTATATTCTAAAATGTAGATAAAATTATTACTTGAATAGTGAATGTTTCCACTGTACTAAATGCAGCATAAGAATATTTTATTAAATGAAAACAATATGAACCATATTTATACACTGGGATATTTTATTACAGAATGGTATCAGTATGTTTTTTTTATGCTCTACTAACTATCAGAAAGGAACAAAATTATTAGTTTCCTGCAAAGGAAAACTAGGTTGGGTCAGCAGTTTCAAATGGGACGTAAGCAGGAAAATAATAAAATAAAATACACATTTTAATTAGTATCTTGAGAACATGGAATAATATTAGGTTTTCTTTGCATATAGTTGTGAACCTCTACTTTAAGATATTTAAGCTATTTTAAACTGTTGATTCATTTTTTAAATTATAGAATTAAACATGTGCATAAAGTAAAATAAAACAATAAAATGTGTACTAAATAAAATACAGGATTTTCCATTCTTTCTGATATTGCCTTTTTCTAGTAGATTTCTAGCATACATGTCAGGTGAGTAGAGGAGTATTTCTTTTCAGTAAATAAACTATTATTTCTCAAAAATTGCTATCTTGATGAAAAACATGATAATTTTAAATATTCCAATGGCACATTTAGTGGCTACTCAGAGAATTCAAGATTAATAGGGAGAGAAAAGACAAAGCTTCAGTTAAATAAGTGACAATATTGATGATATTGTACAAGGATAAGATTTGTTACAGGATTCTGAGTTATAAAAATAGGGATTTTCCCTAAACCGGTTTGGCCCAGTGGATAGAGCCTCAGCCTGCAGACTGAAAGGTCCCAGGTTCGATTCCAGTCAAGGGCATGTACCTTGGTTATGGGCACATCCCCAGTATGTATGCAGGAGACAGCTGGTAGATGTCTCTCTCTCATCAATGTTTCTAGCTCTCCATCCCTCTTTCTTCCTCTCTGTAAAAAATCAATAATATATATTTAAAAGAAATAGAGATTTTCCTTAATCACTACATGACTAGTACACATATTTAATTTAGACTAAAATAATGTTATAATAAGGCACTATAATTTTGGCATTTTCTACATTGTCTAGAAAGACAAAAACCTGATGTATTGATTATTGATATGACAATTAACTCTAAATTTGTTCCCAATAATTTATGCTTATGACATCATGATTGCTGAGGATGGAAAGGATTATATTAAAAGAAACAAACAAACAAACAAAACAACAACAACAGCTTAGTAACAATAACATATCATACAAATTACACATCCTAGCAACTCCATGCATGGAACAACATCAAACTGACTGTCACTTATGACTACTCAAATATGGCCTCTTCATGGAGGGTGAGCTTCTTGGCCACAATCCACTATTGCAAATGATAACCCCTCACCTGATAGCCCGTCCTCTGACTCACTGCTCATTGCTTTTCCTACTATGCCATATCACTTCTAGCTATAAGCTCATTTTTAAAAAAAAGATATATTTTATTGGGTTTTTACAGAGAGGAAGGTTAGAGAGTTAGAGAGTTAGAAACATCGATGAGAGAGAAACATTGATCAGCTGCCTCCTGCACACTCCCCACTGTGTATGGGCCTGCAAGTAAGATGCATCCCCTTGATCAGAGTAGAACATGGGACCCTTGAGTCTGCAGGACGATGCTCTACCCACTGAGTCAAACAGGTTAGGTCTATAAACTCATTTTTTGATGCATGAGGACAAGTGCCCAGAGTGCCAAACGGACTCGATATATAAGTAGGACAGAAAAGTGACTTTGGAAGACTTAGACGCCTGCGGTTTATCTTAGCTATATGTAGAGCAATCACTTAGGCATATGGGCACCCTGGATTCCCATGAGTATGGAGCACATACTTTGTTTCCCTTCCCAGTAAAAAGATTTTAATCTAAATATATGTATCTGAGACTAAATTTTGTTCCAAAGAACAGGAAAATATATTTTTTCTTCTTTACTGAAAATGCTTGAGACATATCTTAGTTAAAAAAACCTGCATTATAAAATTTTTTCTTTGTATATTGCTTTGTAATTTTGAGTGGGGTCTGCCTTTTGATAAACCCATTAAGATATAGAAATATGTTAATTACCTCGGTAAATTCAGATATCATCAGGTATTAATTTACCTGTTTCAGAATGTTGTCCAAATTAAACATGCTAATTTTATTGTACTTGATATTCAAACATTTCTTCTGAGAACAGTGGATTTTACTGTTTTAAAAGGCCACTCATGGTTGAGATAAAACATTATCATTAGGAAAGAGGAAAATGTCCTTTTTGTCTGTTAGAACTGTCCTGAAAACATCTAATTTATCTAAAGAATTAAGTGCCAGATGTAATAAAATGTTAATACAGTTGGACATGCACTGTGTTCTTTTTGTTTTAAGTAGAAATTTGACCTTAAAATGTTCTTTTTAGTAATTTTGTCCTAGCAGAATGAAATGATGCAATTTTGGCTAATATGTTCAGTTAGATTACATAATTTACATTAAAGATTATTGATATTTATTTTATCAGGTGTTGTCAAAGCTGAGCGAAAATGATAAAAAATGTTATTTTAAATATACTCCTAAATTGATGGAAAAGAATAAAGTAGTTCTCAGAAATGGTCTAGTTATTCATAATTCTTGGCTGCTGCTTATAGTCCATTATATTAGGGATTGGTTGTGCAATCTGTTGAGATGAAATATTGACCTGAAACCTTGTGACTATAGTTTAAACTGAACAGAAGAGTTATTTTTTTATTTGTTAGATATATTTCTATGCTCTTTCCTAACATGTAGTAAATGGCAGTATTTTCTGAGAGAACTAACTTTACTATCATCTCCATATAGTATTCAATCAAATAGTTTAGCAATAAGTACGACCACTGCATTGGAGTAGCTAAACGATTTTAATATATTCTGTCTTCTCTAGAAGCCTTTGTGAGTTCTGCTGTTTGACATTTAATGTACTTGTCTAAGTCCAAGATATGAATAAATCTAAACAATAGAATTAAAAGGATTGATTGAATTTTACATGCTTATGCAGGCCTCTAAGTAGTTTTATTCATATAAACCATGAAATAGGAAGCAGTGACTTTCTACCTAAAAAAATCAATCTTTCATGGTCTCTAATTTGGGTAAAATAACATGAAATTTAAACTTGTATGAGTACTTCCTTTACAAAATGTGCTGAAATTGTTTATTTCAAGAATTTGCAGGATAACTAAATATAGACTATCTCATGTAACTTGTAATGATCTACAATCATCAAAAACAGATTCATAATTTCAATGAAATCCTAAATAAAACCCAAGTAATTTTTTGTGGAAATTGATAACATGACTATAAAATTGATATGGAAATACATGTGGCCGAAGATAATCAATCTAAGACTATGAAGGAAAGGTTGAAAAAGAAAACTCGAGGTTGTAACCTCTCAGACATCGAGGCTTAAAATGCTAAAAAATGAAGACAGTGTGGTATTAGAATATACATAAGTGGTTAATTAAGAAAGATAGGATCCAGACATAGACCCATAAATATACTATAAATATGATAATTATATACTGTAAAGATGATATGATAGAGCAGTGTGAAAAGGATGGCAAAATAGCTGAGACAACTGGATAGCCGTATGCAAAAAATGAAACTTATACAGTGAGATGAATTATCTACACCAAGTTACATGTTAGATCCTCAATCCTCATTCATTTTATGGCTGGAAGTTTGTAGGTTTTACCAGCTCTTCCTTTTCCCCACAACCACCAAATATGATGCAGTTTCTCTGACTGGCTTATTTCATTTAATATAATGACCTTTAAGTTCATCCATGTTTTCAAAAATAAGATTTTATTTTTTGTTATGTCTGAATAGTACCTTTTTGTTTCTGTGTATATAGAGAGAGCATTTCCCCCGATCCATTCATCTGTCAACTGACACTTAGGCTGTTTCCATATCTTGGTTATTTTATTTTATTTTTTATTATTTTTAAAAATATATTTTATTGATATTTTACAGAGAGGAAGGGAGAGAGAGAGCTAGAAACGTCAATGAGAGAGAAACATCAACCAGCTGCCTCTTGCACACCCCCCCACCAGGGATGCGCCCGCACCCAAGGTACATGCCCTTGACCGGAATCGAACCTGGGACCTTTCAGTCCGCAGACCTATGCTCTACCACTGAGCCAAATAGGCTTCGGCCATATCTTGGTTATTTTAAATAATGCTGTCATAAACGTGGAAGTTCAGCTATCTCTTTGAGATAAATATTTTGTTTCCTTTGGATATATACCAAGAAGTGGAACTATTGGAACATATAGTATTCTATTTTTAATTTCTTAAGAAACCTCATACTATTTTCTATAACAATTGTACCTGTTTAAATCCCCACCAACAGTGCACAAGGGTTCTCTTTTCTTCACTTCCTTGCAACACCTATTATTTCTTGTCTTATTTTAAAAAGGATATATCCTAATAGGTGTGAGGTGATATCTCACTATCACTTTGATTTGCATTTCCCTGATGATTAGTGATGTTGAACAACTTTGTAAGTACAGATTGACCATTTATATGTCTTTTCAAAAATATCTATTAAGGTCCTTTGCCTATTTTTAAATTGATTTATTTAGATTTTTTAGATATTGAATAGTATGAGTTCCTTGTACATTTGGGATATTAACCTTTCATCAAATATGTGGTTTAAAAATATGTTCTCTTATTCCATAGATTGTCTTTTCATTTGTTGATGATATCCTTTGCTGTGTAGAAGCTTTATCGTTTGATATAGTAGCACTTATTTTTGCTTTTATTACCTTTGTTTTTGGTGTCAAATTAAAAAAAACTCATTTCCAAGACCAATATGAAGGAGTTTACCTTGTATATTTTTTTCTAAGAAAAATAAAGTTTAGTAGAAGAGTTTTAAAATCAATTTCTTTAAATTTCTAATGATATTTTATATTTGTAATCAACTGACATAATACGATTCTGTTATTTTGTGTAAGATTAAGCAAAAGATCTTATAAGTGTACTAGAGGCCCAGTGCACAACATTTGTGTACTGGTGAAAGGGGGTGTCCCTCAGCCCAGCCTGCACCCTCTTCAATCTGGGATCCCTGTGGGATTGGACCTAAACCAGCAGTCAGACATCCCTCTCACAATCCGGGACTGCTGGCTCCCAACTGCTCGCCTTTCTGCCTGATTGCCCCTAACTGCTTCTGCCTGTCTCAGCATCAACACCTAACCACTCCCCTGTTGGCATGATCAATGTCTAACTAGTCCCCTGCTGGCTTGATTGCCCCCAACTCCCCTCCCCTGCTTCCCCCAACTGCCCTCCCTTGCAGGCCTGGTCCCCCCACAACTCCCCTGCCTCCCCCGCAAGCCCAGTCACCCCCAACTATGGATAACTTTATACAATCGTCTTTAAGAATTTATCTTCATTGGCAATGTGGGGAATTTCTGCTTTTAAAATTCATAAAATGGAATATCTTATAGTCTTTAAATAGGCAAGGTAAATGTATACTACTTTGGCATTTAATATGTTTATATTTTCAGTGAAAATATATTACAGATCTATATATATAAAATGTTACTAGCACTTTACTGGTCTCTTCAAATAGATCTTAAATCTATTTTACCATATACGAATGATCTGAAATACACTACAGAAAAATGTTTCTTTTGGATGATATTGTGCTTTAATTTCTTTGTTCTATTTTATTGGTATTAATGAAATATTATCTAAGAAACACTATAAAATCAAAGGCAAATTAAATTTAATGCTGACATTGTTGAATAAAGGATTGTGTCTCCTGATACCTCTTGGCACTTGTTTGAATCGCAGGATAATTATCTCAGGCTTTCTAGAAGGAAAAAGAAGTAACAATAGCAAAATCTGTTTGGGAAGGAGCCCCAACTCCAGTCCCCACAGGGGTCATGTCGGTAACTTAACTGGGTAAAGTAAACCGGGTTTACATTTCTATGCATTTTCTCTGTGACTAGACACTGTGGTGGGCGCTGCCAACTCAGGCGAGCAGAGGTACTTAACTGCAGCTAAGTGTTGCCGGGTTAAAATTAGCATTCATCGCCACCAGCACTTGCAATTTTCCAGGAGAAGTTGTACTTTTGTACACTGACGTGAAATCTTCCAACTTTTAAATGTTATTTGTAACTCCTTCAAAACACTGTGAGAACCAAAGTAAACAGACCTGTAGCCTAGGTATGTTCCTTACACTGGCAGTTGAAGTTATTTTATGAAGAATCAAGGCCAAAATGTAAGTCACAAAAAAGGCAGTAAGCAAGAAAATGTCTCTTGAGGCTACTGAGGAGGATGTGGGACTAGACTGGCTCTGACACGGTTCTGCTGCCTTTTTATACAATGTTTGTGCACATGACGTTTGCTTCAAAGATTGCTTTTCATTTATACATATTCAATATATCAAATGTAACTCTAGATACATTTTAGATGAAAGAGCTGAGTCTTTAAAATTGTAGAAACCAATTATAGTTAGAACTAGAGCAGGATGCTATAGGAAAAAAATGTAGTAACTATTGTTCAATGGAATCATTCTTAAAGATATCAGAACTTCTATTTCAATTCAGTAAAACTTAATTTGTCAGACAGCATTTTATTGTATCTTATTATTACTTTTGTGTATTTTTGTAGGTAGGAGGAGGATACCAAGAACAGTATTTGAGGGATAAGTCATTTACTTCTTTAAACATTGATGTAAAAAAAAATCATAGCTTCTTAATTAATGAGATTTCTGAAAAAAAACGCCATAGAAATTATGATTGTTAAAATGTTCAGGGTAATGCAATATCACTGAGTGCTTCATAATGCATAATTAAACAAAAAATAAATAAAAATACTTTATGGGATACATCTGTTTCAGTGAGGAATGCACAAAATTTAAATCTAATATATTGACACATGGATCTTTGGCCCCTTGAGTGTGGCTCTTCCACAAAATATCACGGCCTGGGTGAGTCTATTTTGAAGAAGTGGCGTTAGAAGAAGTTTAAGTTTAAAAAATGTGGCTCTCAAAAGAAATTTCAGTCCTTGTTCTGTTGATATTTGGCTCTGTTGACTAATGAGTTTGCCGACCACTGCACTAAATGATATACATTGCATCTCTCGCTTTGATGTTTGCATTTCTTTTGATAAATGAGCTTTTTTTGACCCACTTAAAGTGTATATAAATGGAGAGAGACAAAAAAAACTCCAGAGGAGGGAGAAAAGGAAACCCTGGCAGGTGTGTGGTAGCAAACACTTTAGTCTGCAGGTGGAATCCCTCCCTCCCATCACACCATGCCAGATGCTGCTCTGTCTGAAGCCACAAGCTGTGGCGGATCCCTACGGCACGATAAACAAAATCAAACCTGGCACTGTCATCACAGTTACAGAAACACCTATGCTAAATAGCTCTGTGTTGTGAAACTGGTTAGCGTCCATAAGCAGAACCTTCGCTATGCGCAATTTTTTTTTTAACTTCTGACTAAATTGCCCATTAAATAATGAGCCATGATAACACATAGGAACAAGCCTCAAAGCACTAAAGTATGCAGTCAGCACATTCTGCACACAGACACACAGACTTCTTTATTGCACTTGCTTGATGGAAGGGGCATGGTCAAAACTCAGCTTATAAAATGATATGTGTATATACACTGAGTGGCCAGATTATTATGATCTCTGAACTCTTAATAATCTGGCCACTCAGTGTATATCCTATATAATAAAAGGCTAACGTGCAAACTGTCCTCTCAACCAGGAGTTGGACCAGCAGGCAGGCTGGCCAACTGCTCAAGTCCCCTCCCCATGGCCAGGCTGGCCTGACTCCACCCTTGCATGAATTCATGCACCAGGCCTCTAACACACACACACACACACACACACACACACACACACACACAGAGTGGCCAGATTATTATGCATTCAGAGATCATAATAATTTGGCCACTCAGTGTATATCTTCTATTTGATATAAAAGAATTGTTATTCCATTGTTTCTTGTCTCTCCTTTGAATATTTGGTCTAAATTGAACAGTTGAATACATTGTCTGAATTGAGTCATAGTTATGTGTATTTTTCATTGAATTAAAGTGGGCATCCAGTATCTTTTCCAAGTTATTAGTTTGATCACAGGCAACTACTGTATAATCAGTTTCTTTGAAAGGCTGAGTTACTGGGGACTTAATATACACAGATTTATTGTGTAAGATTAAGAAAGAACATTTAATACAATGATGGCATGACTGTCCCCAACATGAGGCAAATGTCTGTCTGTGATTAATGTATAGTTAGATTACTAAGCCTGGGCCTGTTTATCTTTCTCCTAGTTTTGTGGAGAAAGTGCATGATCAGTTTGACATTTAGATGATATTGTGTGATGTGGGATTTAGGGGAAATCATGAATGAATTAACAGATAATATTTGAAACAAAATTCTTAAACTGCTTGGCTGTCTGTCTGCAGATATTGATAGTGGCAAACAATTGCTGCTACATAATCAGAGACACAATTTACTCCCTGGAGTGATCATTTCTCCTCCATGACCTTTTATGAAAATAACCCTGAAATCTTGCCAACTTCATTTACTGCTCGATGCTTCTGTTCTTCATTATAGTTGATATTAGTGATGCCCACACTCAGATTATTTTTAGTTATTTAAACCAGGCTAATTCTCCAACTACTAGCTGCTATAGGTGTTGAAAGCTAATGGCTCATCCTTGTATTCATCACCAAAAAATGCCAATGTTGTGAGTTGCTTCTATCTATCATCTATCTATCTATCTATCTATCTATCTATCTATCATCTATCTATCATCATCTATCTATCTATCATCATCTATCACCTCTTTTAGATAGTGTCTAGTCAATGACAGAGCTCAGTCCCCTATATTCGGGTGGATATTATGCTCCTGAGCTACTCATGGGGTCAGATGAAACTAGATAGTTTTCACCTGAACCCACATCTTAGCTTAGTCTCTTCTTCTTCCCTGTTTATATTTTTCTCATTTTTGATAGGTTTTTCCTGAAAACATTTTCTCAAAAATCACTTTTATAAGTATCTGTGTTTTGGAGTTTGCTTCTGAAGAACATGACCTGAGACATACCTGCTCACACATCAAATGCCTATTAAAAGGATGGGGCCTGTTAAAGTAAGTTGATGACACTAAATTGGGAATGGTTATAAGCAAAAACGATTGTAATTATTTTTATATGTAACTAGAGGCCTGGTGCACAAAAATTAATGCATTCAGGGAGTGGAGGGGTTCCCTCAGCTCAGCCTGTGCCCTCTAGCACTCTGGGAACCCTCAGGGGATGTTTAATTGGAGGCTTAAGAGGACCATCAGTCAGACATCCTTAGTGCTGCCTCAGAAGCAGGAGAGGCTCCGGCCACTGCCTGTGCCCTCGCCAGCTGTCAGCCTGGCTTGTGGCTGAGCCGCACTCCCTTATGGGAGCGCACTGACCACCAGAGGGCAGCTCCAGCCCCACACACCCTCATCATCACTCCTCCACCACCAGTCTCAGGCACCCCCTCCCCCAATCCCACCCCTGTACCTTTTCCTTTCTCACATCACTCTAATCTTTTGGGGCATGTATCTAAACTGTCTTTGTCCAGTCCCTCCCTTCATCAATCAGCAAGGACTAGAGGTGCAGAATGTTAAATGCTGTTTTGGTAAAACTGTGTAAGTGGCATGCCTAGATCTAGTCTTCCCTTTCTTCCATTCCTGTTAAATAATAATCAGGATATTACAATGGCATCACCCTCTCCCCGCACTTTCTCCTCCAAGACCTACCTAAAATGAATTGAGATAGAAAAACCTGTTTAAAGAAAGGGAGCTTAGCATAACAAGGACTGAGTGTAACAGACAGGGGGAAACTTCGCTAAGTCTGTTAGACTCTCCTCTGTGTCCCATTGTTCCTGGGTGACTTGGCAAAAATGGTTTACCAGATTTTGCTCCATCTCATCTACCTGTAAATTGCCTACCTGCCCTTTGAAGTCTAGATTCTCCTCCCCCCCCCCCGCCCTCTCTTTAGTTCAGAATGGACTGTAAGTCTCAAATGCTTGGCTTGTTATAGGCCCCCCTATTCTTATGGAGCCCTCATCTGTACATGTGTAATGAAATTTGCTCATTTCCTTCTATTATTCTTTCTCGTGTAAGTTTGATAATTAGACACTGAGAGGAACTGAGAAAGTGAGAAGGAAAATTATTTTCCCTTCCCTGCACTCCTTAGCATTCAAAGTTCACTCTCTTTGAACTTAAGCTCATAAGGCCTTTTGAATCTCTCCCGAAACTCATTGTTTTGATGTATTAATTTCAACCCATTGCCTAATTCATCAAAGTGACACTACATTTTAATAGAACATCAAAGTATTAGTCACTTACATCATGTGGAGATAAAAATCCAGGTAACATTCTGGTTAGAAAAAAAAATTTACAATTTGAAACTACCTGTGTTAAGTTCCCATGTCTGTCAATCTGTCATTTGCTACATAACAAATCCAGTTAAATAGGGCAGACAAAAATATTTTATGCTGTGGAGCTCCATTGTACTCACTTAAATATAGCCAGCAAAAGTATCCAAGTATTTGATGAACCATTTACCATTGTACTTGTCTTTGTTTGAGACTTTTTAAATCACATGTGAAGTGATTTGGTCATTTAAGAAATTTATTATTTAAGTTTTAATATATAGGAAGATTACCAAATATACCTAAATCTTATATTTGTACCAAGATACTTATAAAAATCTTTAGTAGTTATTAAATATTTTATTCCCTTTTCTAATAATAGAACTTTTGTCTAAATGTCTGAGTAAATAAAATTGCAAATTTCAGCTGTGAACATGATTTCCATGTAAATTAGTGCGATGAGTCTGACAACTGCTCTCTACCTGAATTATAAGCCCCTAGCTGTAGCCATCTACTTATAATTTTTTGGTAATTTTAAAATCCTCTTGTTACCCAAGGTTCTACTGTAGTTCATCCATCAACCAGGTGACGGAGACATGAATGATTTATGTAACATAAGGCAAAGGCATATCATTCTTGCTAAACATTCTAATGGTTTCCCATTTTCATTAGATGAAAATCTATACCAATTACTAGAAGGTGCTGCTTAAGTTGTCTCTTGGTATAGCTCAATCCTGTCCTTATTCCATTTTTATCTTATTAGGATCTAAAACAGCAGCCTTTCTGTGAATCTAATGACCAAGCACATCCAAGCCCTAAGTGTTTGCCCATCCTCTTTCTTGACATGATGTTTTCCCTACATTTTTCATATGTGATCACCACCTCTTCACACTCTCATTCTTGCAAAATACCCTCTAAAGTATGCAACCCATGCTACCTTCAATCACTCTGATTATTGGTGCTTATTTTCCTGAGAAAGAAGGCAGGTCCATTTATTTGCTTATTTCTTCTTCTTCTTCTTCTTCTTCTTCTTCTTCTTCTTCTTCTTCTTCTTCTTCTTCTTCTTCTTCTTCTTCTTCTTCCTCTTCTTTTTCCTCTTTTTCTTCTTCTTCTTCTCCTCCTTCTTGTTCTTCTTTATTTTGTTAATCCTCACCCGAGGATATATTTTTTCATTGATTTTTAGAGAGAGTGGAAAGAAGGGGGAGAAAGAGAGAGAAATATCAATGTGAGAGATTGGTAGCTACCCACACATGCCCCGACCATGGCTGGGGATTGAGCCTACCTACAACATAAGTATCTGCTCATGACCAGAATCAACCCCAGGACCCTTCAGTACAAGGACCGACGCTCTATCCACTGAGCCAAACCAGCTAAGGCAAATTTCCTTCTTTTATTTTTAATGCTGAATAATATTTCAATGTATTTATATACAACACAATATTTATTCATTCTGCATTAAACACTTAAACATTGTTATGAGGGTAGATAACATATTAAGCATTCTTACCACCATTATTTTTAAAAGTTTATTTCTCACTCACCTAACCATCCAGAATCAGTGAGTGGATTTCTTTCTACTACTGAAAGAGCCCATTGTCCTTTCATTTTGTAGCTTAGCCAGTAAATGACTATGCTGCCCAATAAAGCAAGAATTTTGGTAGTCAACCTAATGTTTTCAATATAGACACACATGCCTTATTTAGCTTTTTTGTGTAACTTAGACATAACAATGATTTCATTTTTAAAGCAATAATATTTTAGGAACTTTTGTCTAGGAATAGACTTCAGCTTCTACCTTTCACACCATGCTGAAATAACATGATACATATAATGTTTATATGATCTCATGGAAATTAAAGGAAATTTTTTTTACCATGTGAATTATGTTTTCTGTCTCTTCATCAGTGCTTTCATCCAACAAATTAAACAATATTTTAAAGATTCATTGTGTTTCAAAACCAACATAAGTCCATAATCAGAAGAGAATCAATAAACACATTTTCATAATATATAAAGGCAACCATGTCTCTTTTTCAGGATTCTGCTCTTCATAGAAACTTCTTAATTTCACTGTATGTTTGTGAAATACACTACCAAACACTGTTCTAGTGTCTGGAAAAATATGTGGTACATATAAGCAGCTTAATATTTTGAGGTCCTCTGCAAAGAGCATGAGGTACTTTTGAATAGCCACCTCCTAACTTTGCATTTGATAGGTATGTAAAACAGGCACTGGTAATTTAAATTAGTAGAATTGCTCAACATCAGGAGGAAAAAGCACATACACATAGAAATTAAAAGAAAAACAACTATAAAGGAAAAAGATATTCTCCAATACATTCCTACAGTCAAGGTAGATATATTAGACATTTCAAACATGCAAGTAACTCCTTTGTTGTTTCTGTACTAACTGAACTTGTAGTTTTAGTTGCATTTTCCATAGTCCTCCGTAAGCATAGGCACTGACTGGGTCCCTGATTAAGTTCTGTTCCTCAATTTTGTTGAAGTTCTCATTGTAAAACATATACTTCTGTTTATTAACCATATATTGTTGTTTTAGGTCTATTTTGTTTTATTTTTTGCTGTGTGTGTGAGGTGTGTGTGTGTGTGTGTGTGTGTGTGTGTGTGTACATGCTCATGTGTGAGTGAAGGTTAGCATTCCAGAGATGCACATCTCAGAATAGAATAGTGAAAAGATTGAGGTTCGGAATCTGCAAAAGACAAACTTTCTCTCTCTCTCTCTCTCTCTCTCTCTCTCTCTCTCTCTCTCTCTCTCTCTCTTTTTCTTTCTTTACCAGCAGCACCTCTCTTCTTGAGGAAACGCATGCCCTTGCTCTTTGCTATGCTGTACTCTCATTTTTATAGGAAGGGAAACTTCTGCTTAGTGCCTGGATTTAAAGAAGTCAGATCACATGGTTTCTTTTATATGATGGATAAGGCAAGAGATCTGCTAAGAGAGGAGATGCATTTAAAGATTTATGGAGAATAGAATCTCTTTGAATGATCTGTCAAAAATGCAAAAAATAATTGCCAGGGAGTAGAGTAAAACAAGGGGAAACTAAAGAGGATTTGGCAATAGGTTTTAGAAAATATTAAATTTGGTAACCACAGGAGTGCAAGGCTCATTCATTTTTCTTTTTTCCCTATAACATACTTCTCACTTGAGAGAAGGTCAGAGATGGCTAGTGGGTTAGAGGCAGCTGGAGAGAAATTGTTTTACATAACAGCAATCTGAGGACAGTGAAGTATGCAGTTGAAAACAGCAGTAGAATTATAGCTGAAGCGAAATACAAGAAGGTAAAGCATATAATACTTTCACCTTTCTGTTGCCATCACCTCACACAGTATGTGATATATTTCAAGTACCTAATTAATAAATATTTAATCTATAAAATATTTTGATCCAATATTTTATATTTAGAATTATAAACTATAGAAATGCATATATATATATATATATATATATATATATATATATATATATATACACCCAGTGACCAGAAAGGCAGAACAACAAGAACCACCAGAATGCAGAATGACTGGCAGCTATGACGTCCAATGAAGCAGCCAACCAGCCTGATCCAGGCCCCATCAGTCCCCAACCTCCAGCCTGCCCAGCCTCTGGTCACCCTCTCCCATCCCAATCAGGGGTGGGGCCAGCCAGCCAACCACCCGTGGCTCCTCCCCCCATCATCCCAGCCTGATAGGACCCCAACAGTGTATCCAACCAGATACCACCTGTGCATAAATTCATGCTCTGGCCTCTAGTAAAATATATAACTGCAAAGGTATAGATAAACTATAAATTTTAATAGTAAAATGCCAAAAATTAAAGTTATATTAGATAGAAAATCATGTACCTTTTAGAATGAACATAAATCTACTAGTTTTTGAAAATTATTATTTTCAGATCCCACTTTAACAAACATATTTTAATGGTATCCATAGTGAACAAAGAAAGAACACAACCAATTATTAATACTGATTTTC
Source organism: Vespertilio murinus (assembly GCA_963924515.1). Taxonomy (NCBI): domain Eukaryota; kingdom Metazoa; phylum Chordata; class Mammalia; order Chiroptera; family Vespertilionidae; genus Vespertilio; species Vespertilio murinus. The sequence goes on along the minus strand of OZ004706.1, from coordinate 188,157,806 downwards.
TCAGGATAAATTATAAAAAAAATTTCTCTATTTTACATATTTATCAATTTTTAAAATTTCTCTATTAAAAGACTTATTGCTTTTTTTTTAAGAAACAGGAAATTTTAAAGAAATCTGGGACTCTGGATAATTTAGTCCAACTAACAAACTCTTTTTAGCCACTGGTATGTGTAGATAAGATGCACTTAAAGGTGATGCTAGTAAAAGAAATATATATATATATATATATATATATATATATATATATATATGTCTGTTACTAGTTTAGACTTTTTCAAAAATGATTTCATATCAATCTATGCTTTATACTATGTGGACAAAAAATGTTTGGACAATAACTGGTACCTGATTGTCACCCTCATGCTAAGACTAATTATAAAATAGTAAGATGCTCAGCCTATGGAAAAAATTTTAAACTCTACGGTGATTGGCTAGTTCAGAAAAAACGTTCTTGCTGACAATCTAATCATGGAACACTTGGTAAAGAAGTAGAGAGTAGAGTGGTTAGAACTGGAAAAGCAAAGAAACCCGAGTGAGTAAGCAGGAGCCACAAGATGTTGTTAGTCATGAGCAACACGATGCCAAGAAGTAGAGAAAATATTCCCTTGATATCACCGGAAGTTAGGAAGAATAAAGAATAGGACAAAAGCAAGACCATCTTGCCACAAATATTGGAATAGTTGTTTAGAACCATTGCTGCTACAGAATGCTAAAGACATAGCTTCCTGGTGATGATTATTCTATTGCAATTTTGTATGTGCTCTAGTAAGGACTGCTATTTCAGTCCTTCTTACTTCATTACATGAATACTATGAATTTCCATCAGTGGAAGTAAGTTGAGTGCAACCCTGTTTGGGGGTAAAAGAATGCCTGACAGAGTGCAAACCTGACTGCTTATCAGATTGACACTTTCTAAAAAACTAGTCTATTTGATTCCCTTCCACCTTTACTATTTAATCCTACTCTTCCTCTTACTTTTTTCACACTTCTTTCATCTTAAATTTGTCTTGTGTTTTGAGTATAATTTTCTCAAAGATTTTCAGTCTCCAATAACGTTCTCATCATTCTCATCACAAAGTAGGCTTGGCGCACACTTTAATAAAAACATTCTAAAGCAAATGCAATTGTTATGTTATCATTTCATTGAGACCACATTTTTTAACGTTTGATGTTTCTTCTTAAAAAATATTTAGCCATTTCTGATAAACACAGTTAATCATTAAAATTGTATGTTACATTTTACTTTTATAAACTCTACTAATGCAGTTCAAAGTCACATATTGGTTCCATTGGTGCTAAAGCACAAAGCAGAAGAAATCGATAATTGTGGTGAAGGAAGATAAATTAAGAAAAGTGTTGTTGTTGCTTTTAGGATGACAGTGTGCACTTTTCTAGGATGCTTAATCATACAGATAACCTCTCAAATTATAGGTAATGTCTGCAACCCATTTCATATAATGGATTGAACACCATTCAAAGACTATTTCCAAGTCTTTCACTTCAAAGTATGAAACTTAAATGGTGAAAATGTACAATTTGCAATCAGTGGCAGCATTAAAGGCTTTAGTTCCGGTGAGCTTCAAACAGGTGATCCGCCTCAATGATACACCGTCACCAGGTTTTGCAATAAGATTCCTTTCTATTTTTAGATATCAGGCTATTGATGTTCATGTTGTAAAATGTATTTTACTTTTAAAAATTTCTTGTAGTAAATGTGTGCAAATGCGACTTGAGATATGGACAATTGTACTCCATTATCTCACTGTGTTGCTCTATCCCAAAATGCAATCAAAGGTAGAGTACCATCATAAGATGTGCTTAAGGATCTCAGCTATTCCAGGGAGTAAGCCTCGGGCTTTTCTGAAGGGCAGGATTAGCACACACAGCCATCATAAACACAGGCAGTCATTGGAGTTGCCCTGGAGCTGAGAATCATTGCCTTCGTTACTAACACTTGAATATGTTCCGTGATGGTAAATCAATCTGTAAAAGGAGGGAGCATATTGCTGTTTTCCCAAATCCTAATGGCAAGGTTGGCATTGTAAATATTAGGTTACTGAGTTATACAAACCAGCTAAAAAGAATTGGTCAGGCATGGAATTGGTTATTTTCATGCTAACCCATAAAAATGGTTAAAAACAATAAACTTGTTTTCTTTACTTCCCACTCTCCAAAAAACTGAAAGAAATTTTTGTCAGAAGGGCACATTTTGTTCATTTTGTTCTTTAAAAATATTTCAATGTCAACCCCAATAAAAATATTTGACTATAAAAAGGAAAACAGGTCCCGGGCATTTTGGCTTAGTGGATGGAGTGTTGGCCTGAAGACTGTAGGGTCCCAGGTTTGATTCCGGTCAAGGGCACATGCCTGGACTTGCAGGAGGTAGCCAATCGATGATTCCCTAGTCATAGAGTTTCTATCTCTCTCTTCCTCTCCCATCTTATCTGAAATCAATAAAAATATATTTTTTAAAAGTAAAACAGAAGTTAAAATTTAATGAAATAGGAGCAAAAGTATGTATTTTTCCTTTCATTTTAAACAACTTTATGTTAAAATAATTATTTTAGTAATGCATAAAAGGTAAAATCTAAATTCTTAAAAGTGTTGATTTATATATATATATTATAACATTTTTTATTGGATCTACTTTAAGCATGTTTAATTAATAATGAAAATTATATAATTACTAGAGGCCTGATGCACAAAATTAATGCAAGAGGCTCAGACCTCAAAGCCCTGTTTTCATCTTGAAGGTCATCTGAAAGGTCATCCAGAAGATCAGGTAGATGGTAGTTCTACTATTTGGCAGTTCAATCAATTTGCATATTATGATTTTATTATATAGATATACAAATGGTCTTAAATTTAGTAAGTTTTAAAATAAGACTAAAAATTGCATTTTAATTTGCAGTTTCTTCTTGATCTACTACTAATGGAAGTTCCACTAAATTATCTGCTTAAAGGTCAAAATGTTAACTAGAAGTTCCTTATCAGTGATAATTCAGATTTGTGGGGAAAAGATGACATTAACTTTTTATCTTTGAATTAACTCACTGGTATTCTGTGTTCCCTTGTCTTCGCAAAGTTCTGATAACAATGAGGACAGTTTATAACATTTAGCACTTCCAATACATACGTTCTTGTTTAAATGAGCACATTGTAGGGATTTAATCACAATTTTTTTCTTCTCTAAATGAAACTCATAATATATACTTTAATGAGTGAAATTTTACTGACCACACTTTAAACTATAAATAGAATGTTATACTTTACATCTGCAAAACTATTTTATATCTATAAGAATTTCAACTTTCAGAAAGTGTTATATTAAAATATATTTAATTTTACAGTTTAAGATTTCTAGGTCCAGGGAGAATTAGTCATTTTACTTGTCTATTCCATTCTACATGCTATATCATTTCAGAATTCATAGCATACAAGATTTTAATTGTGGAAAAAAGTCATGGAACTTAGAAATCTATTAATTAAACATGGGTCTATAAAAACATAGCCACGTCCTACAGAATGAAAGTACACATAAAAAGGAAAATGGTTATCTGATTTAATTATTCAACTTTGACCTTGTAGCCCCCAAACAGCCATGGGTAATATGAATGGGTGTGGCCATTTTTCAATAAAACGTTATATATAAAAACAGGCAACAGGCCAGATTTGGCCCATGAAACTTGTCATAAAGTAATAACTTGAAATAAAATTAAGTTATTCTGTCTCTTTTTATAAATGTAATGGATGAATTGTGGAAAACATAAAAACAATCTACTTGATCAATATCAATTCTATCAACTTACTAATCATAGTCAAGGCAGATCAATTTGAGGTTTGATTCAGGGGGGAAATGAATTATATACTTCAAAAAGAATATACTGTCCCTGACTCAGGAGCAGCAAAGATATGAAATATCAGGGAAACCAAGCACTGCCTATTTTTATTAGTCTGGCACAGAGCCCATGGGCAACATGCCAAAACCAGCCAACAATAAAACAATCTCTTGCCAATTATAATATTGAATTGACCTTATACTACTTGGCTTAATTGAAAGTTCAATACAATGAGGTGTATTACTTTTTGGATGTTGTTACTGCAACAAATACATGCTATAATTTTAATTTTTTCTAAAATAACAGAGAGAGAAATTCAAATAGCCTAAAGATGTTGGAAAGAAGTCACAAAGAAAATCAGAGCTACATTTGAACTTGGAATATAATAATTAGCTATATAGTATGTCAAATGGAAAAAAAAAAAAAACAACAAAAATAAGGTGTTTTAAAGAAATCTTACCAAATAATAGAGAAACATGTAAATTGACTGTACCTTCACTACAACCCACAGCCAATCAGAATGAGTATGCAAACTAACCCAACAAAGATGGTGGTTAATTTGCATACATACCTGGGTCCTGGGAACCTCCTTGGCACCCATGTCACTCCCAGGTGGCCATCAGAATGGTGGGGGGGGGGGCTTCCCAAGCCTAAAGCCTCTGCCTGAAGGTTTAGGTTTGGGAAGGGGCTGAGCCTGCAATTGGAGGGGCCCCCCCGCCCAAGCCTAAAGCCTGGGCAGCCCAAGCCCACAGTCAGTGGGACAGGGAAGGGGCTGAGCTGGTAATGGGAGGGGCAGGGCTCCCTCCCCAAGCCTAAAGCCTGGGTGGCCCCAGTTTCTGATTAGAGGGGTGGGGGTTGGAGGTGGGGAGAGGTGGTTGCTGCCCACACCTAAAGCCTCAGGTGGAAGATTTAGGCTTGGGCAGGGGTTGAGCCTGGGATTCGAGGGAAGGGGGGAAAAATCAATGGAAACATAGCGTCAGGTGATGCTAAAAAGAAAAATAAGTAAATGCCATATCCTATGGAAGACACATCTTAAAAATGCCTAAAGAAAGTTGTCATTTTTTTTATGGTGAAGTGACTGCAGTCCATGTTGATGAAAATACCTTGGCGGCTGGAGTGACTGGCAGTGGCTGCAGCAGCAGGGTGATAGGGCTGGCGCTTTCCCCTGATCCGCCCGGTCACCTCGTGCAAAGAGAGGCTAGACTGTGGCTTAGGTCTGAAGCGGGCCTAAGCCATCAGTAGGCTATCCTCTGAGGGCTCCCAGTATATGAGAGGGGGCAGGCTGGGGTGAGGGACCTCTTCCCAGTGCATGAATTTCACGCACTGGGCCCCTAATTTTTCTATAATTAATTAAAATCCATCTAATAAAAATGTATACTTACAACTGTCAACCTATATAAGGAAGCAAGCTGCTCAAATTATCAGAAATTTAGTTTGTTCAAGAATAACAGAATAAATGCAATTTGGGCAATGCATGCTGTAGCAAGCTACAGGCAGGTCCCTTGAGTATTTGTACAGGCTATGTGGATGGGCAAGGAGTGCAAAGAGGGTGGAGTCCACTAGAATCAAGGGTGTAAATTCATTGAATTGAAGATGGGAGAGATTCTTGGTGGATGCTTATTAGTCAGAATATAAGTTCCTGTCTTCTGCAAATTATGTATTTAATGGAAATCCTAAATTCTGTCTCTGAATTATTAAATTCTTTTCATTTGAGGGCACAATGATTCTCCATTTTATAACTAACCTCTGGTTCCATTTTAGATTGAAATCCTTTCACACTATGCTTGTTTTATTTTTCTTGGCATTCTATATTAAGCAAATAAGAAATGATCTGCCATATACACACAAAGGACCAGAGAGATTCAAAACTGTATAACTAAACATGAATTATATTCAGTCTATTCTATATACTGGTTCAATAAAAATCCAGAGGACATGATGCTGGCTCTGAAAACAGTTATTCTCTACTCATTATGAATCATTGAATCTTTATCCCCAAACCAGCAAATCAAACACCTTTCTAAATAATATTTTCATCATTTAGTTTCATTTTCTGAGCCTTTTTGGCTCTTCAAAATGAAATGAGCTTTTCAAATGTATGGGACTTGTACTTAAATTCTAGCAAATTCTTGGCTTCTCTCTCAAAATTTTTAAAATTCAGTTTTTGAAAACAATGTATTTACTAGCTTTATTTCTATATTTCCTATGTACTGGTGTTTCAGAAAAAGGAGGGGAAAAAAAAGATTGAAAGAGATTTGGTCAAAAATGAGTCTTGGGAGATTTATTCTCCAAAACACAACACTGCAGGAACAGTTTTGTAACTGCCTATTTACTCAGGAATGGTTCCCCTTTTTCTTTCAGAACTGTGTTATGTCACATTCCTGTGCTGCTGCTGATTGCTCTTGATCCCATTTCCCTGTTCTATTGAGTTTGGGGGATCAATGTTTGTATTCCCAGACCTGAGCACAGTGTTTGCCATATAATAGGCACTCAGCACATTTTTCCCTGAATAAATGAATGTGTGTCATTGTCAATATGTCCACTGTTTTCCAATCTCAGAAAAATTATAACTAGATCAATGCAGTTTCAACTTGACTGGTCATGGCAAAAGTTTTTACCTACTACCAAGCCTCATCACCATATCCTGTGTTCAGCAGGAGATCTAAGCTGAACCATGTTTACAACGACGACAGGCAGACGGAGAGTGTAGAATGCAGGGATGTCAATACCCTATACTTGAGGACAGTTTGATGTTGATGGCTATACACCACCTGCTCAACTCTAAAGAAAACAATTATGTCCATTAAACAAGCCCCTCATAACATTTTCTCCTTGTCTTTCTGCTCCTTCCTTTGATGAGTCAGTTAACTTGCTGTATTCGCTTGCATTTGAATATTTCATGTTTGTAGTGTGGGTGCCAATTCTTCATTAGATGTCTAGTAGAATTTTCCAATAAAACTGTATGTGCCTATATATTTCTTTTCTGTGATCTATTTAGATTCAAATTTAATTTCTTTAATAATTATTAAACTATTCAGATTATTATTTTTTACCATGGTTGGTTTTTGGTCTCTCATGGCCTTTGAGAACTGGTCCATTTCTTCTGAGTTGTTGAATGTAAGAGAATAGAGTCGTTGTTGGTGTTACAATAGTATTTTTGAAGGCTAGAGCATGTGTAGTGATATCTCATATCATTTCTGATACCAGGTACTGGTAATTTGTGTCTTCTGTGTTTTTGTTGTTGTTGTTGTTGTTGTTGTTGTTTTTATCAGTCTTGGTAGTGGGTTAGAAATTCATTTATATTTTTTAATCCTCAGCTTTTTGTTTTATTTTTCTATTGTCCGTGAAGTGTTGTACCTCTTCTGTTAGTTTTCAACAGTGGCAAAGTCTGCTAAAACTATATGTCTATAAATCTTGCATTGATATCAGTTAGGCACAATTTATAGATATGTAAATTTGCACAAGGGAAAAGAAAGGTAGGCGCACTGGTGGTTGAGTTTATTCCAAACTCATTAACAAATGTTTCCTCTAGCTTCTCTATCATCTGCTCACACGCCCTTTCCCTTTTTGCTCAGTGCTTGTGGTAAAGAGTTACTCACTTTTGTTTGGTTCATATTGACCACAGCTAGTGCGATGTACCTTCAGCAATGCTATTCCCATAAGTGGCGGCACAAACTCTGCCTGCAGATTAGTAAGAGTTCAGTGGTCATCCACCTTCCTAATAAAGATGCAGAAGAAAGCTATACAATAGCTTATGATGATCATGTGCTCCCATAGGAGCAAAAAAAGATTGTGCCTAACTAGTTATATCATCTTCACATGCTGAAGAAAATGACTAGGCACAATTCCATGGGATCTTATTCTGAAGGGTAAAATGGTGTAACAGCTTTCACTGTTAGAATATTAAAGTTTCAGTAGAATATTAAATCTCACTTCAACCTACATGCTGACCTGGTCCAACGTCTGCTCAATTGTAAAGAAGCAGGTCTATGTGTTAGAATTGGGAACAGAAGGACCCTTACACAAGTCACACTTTCCTCGCCCCACCTATTCTTCCTGAAACAGGGATTGCAGCAGAGGTGATACTGGATTTAATGAGCTTTGTGCCCCTCCAGAAATATTATTTTAAGTCAAATCTTATTTTGGATGGTAATATAGTTTCCAAAACACACACACACACACACACACACACACACACACACACACACATCTAATAGGTAATTTAGGCAGCAGAACAATCTTAAAAATGATTCTTAAATACAATTTTGGAGTGTAACTTCCATAAATGGTGTGAATTTTAGTTTAGTTCTTCAGGCATGCATACAGTTTCTAATATGGCAGTTAAAATAATTTGCATAGCACTATTTTCTCTCATTCTGATAAAATCTAATAGATGAAGCAAGACTATTTTTATGAGAGGGAAAAGCAAATGTGCCTCATTAACATTTCATTAACATAATGGTTGTCCTCACTTTTCATTACTTTTTAATCCAAATGTAATAAATAGCAAACACTAACCATGTGTATAATGATGGTTATGTCATCAAGCATGCATAAACATATAGTGTTTTTCCCCCAATTTAATCTATGTTTAAAAAGCTATGGCTTATGTTTTTAAACATACAGTTGTTAATAATTAAGATTCCGGAGTCTTAGAAGGTCCAATACTGTCACACAGTTGTTTAAAAAAATGAAATGCAACCCTACTTAAGAAATAAAAGGAACATAACATTTTGAGGGATGTATTTGAAAAGCACAATCCCCTCAGCCTTCCTTTAATATTCCCATTTTGGAGTTGAGGCATTTGACAAATGTATCCATCTATCCACTCTATCATTTATTTTGGAGGTGATTTCTGACTCTGCAAGGGTTCTTCTCTTGAGTCTGACAGCTTTTGGTGGAAATATGAAATTAGAAGAATAACCTGACCGGAGATAGATGATCAGTGTTATCTGAGGCACTGAGATAAGTTCCCCAGTCTTGCTCTCAGATTGATGATTCACTCTTCCAGAAGCACTGGAAAAGTGAAGACTATCCCAGGTGATAGAGGAGGCAATACATACTGAGTTTAACTTGAACAATGTGCTCGCAAAGTACGTACTAATTCTTAAAAGAGACTGAGAAGAAGGAACATCTTAAAGCCACACACACCTACAACAAATATGAGGCAGGCGATGAGGGAAAAGAATATTCAAACATTTGGTGAAACTGAAAAACTGCACTCTATTGCACGATTTATCTATATGTTTTTCTGTTTTTCTTTAAAAGGAAATGGAGTTATGGAAAGAAAAAAGATGTAACAAACACTAATTTAGAATATCTCATACTTTTTATTCTTACCCTTTAAAGGGAAGTAGTTGGAGAGGCAGTGTTTATAAAGGAACTGGAATTAGATGATAAAAATACTACTTTTTTAGGCCTATGTTTAATATTTGTTTTCAGCTTTGTATTGCTTTCTGAAGGATAATTCCCTTTTCTGTATTTTGGAATGGCTATCATTTTATTGTACAGCAGAAACTAATACTTTACTTCAGTTTTTTATTCTACTTTGCATATAAATTTAAGCTTTCCTTTTGGGAGTCTGAGAAAGGGAATATGAAAATACAAGAGAGAGAGAGAGAAAGAGAGAGAGATTGAGAGATTATAGGAATTATGTATTTCATGAGGATATGGAGGCCCAAAAGTCCCCTACACTATTGTCTACAAGCTCTAGAACTAAGCAAAAAAGTGGTATAATTTGGTCTGCTAGTCTGAAGGCCTGATAACCAAGGAACCAGGTTGTATAATTCCCAGTCCCAGAATCTGGACTGAAGGCGTGAGTCTGAGTCCAAAGACCCCAAAACTATAAACTTCAATGTCTAAGGGGGGGAAAAGAGATAGACATTCTAGCTCAAGAACAGAGAGGGAATTCACCCTTCCCCTTCTCTTTTTGTTCTAATTTGGTCCTCAGTGAATTTGGCTGATGCCCATCCACATTGGGGAGGGCGGAGCTTTATTTAATCTACACAATCAAACACTAAGCTCTTCCAGAAATATCTTCACAGACACACCATAAATAATGTTCACCAAATGGTTGGGCATCATGCCCTAACGGATCTGGCTCAGTAGATAGAGCATCAGCCTGCGGACCGAATAGTCTTGGGTATGATTCTGGTCAAGGGCATGAACCTCGGTTAGAGATCCCAAGCCCTGGTCAGGGCATGCAGGAGGCAACCAATTGATGTGTCTCTCTCACATTGGTCTTTCTCTCTGCCTCTCCCTCTTCCTTCCACTCTAAAAATCAATGGAAAAAATGTCCTCCGGTGAGGATTAAAAAAAATCAACCACTATATATATATATATATATATATATATATATATATAGCCACACATAAACTTAACTATCATATATAATCAGTTAATAGTCATTAAGCTCAAATGTCAAATATATGCTTTTCACAATCCTTACATATTCTTTAGAATTTTTTCCATCTATATGATAAATTCTTTTGATTACTTTATAAAGAGCATTATTTTTTTTTAAAAGATAATTATATATCAAAAGAAAAAAAACTTCTGGAAAATGTTATAACCAATGAATTAGGATTCAAAGACCTATAGTCTAGTTGCAACACTGCCATTCTATATATACTGGGTATGGTCAATTTGCATGTTTCACTTTTATTAGATAGGACAAGTAATATTTTTTAGATTTAGTCATTTATTTACTTTTTTGTTTCTCTCTGTACATAATACATTGCCATACTTCCTTCTAGGATCACTAACCAGGAAAAAAATCTATTATTTCCTTTGTTGCAGGTGTGAGGATGACCAATCTCTCACTAATGTTTTGCTGAAAATTTATTTATTTCACCTTCAATTATTAAAAGGTAGTTTTCTGAATTGATTTTTTTTTTTCGTTCAGAACTTAGAAGTTATCAATTTGTAATGGTAATAGTATTGGCTGCTTTGAAGATGGTTTTCTTTATATTTGGTTTTAGAAGTGTTAGTCTCATGTGTATCATTTTATTGATCCAGCTTAGTGTTTGTACTATTTCTACTTAAAGCTTAGATTTCTTTTACCAGTTATAGAAAGTTCTCAGACATTATTTCTTCTTATGCCTTCTCTTCTTTCCTTTGAAAACTCTAAAAACTATGTTATATATTCTTACTGTGCAACTTCTGTCACTTCCTTTGTCTTCCATATATTTATTTAACTTTTTGTCTCCATACTGTATTCTGCATATGTTCTTTTGACATCATTCCCTGGTCAGAATTTTTCTCATCTTTTAATTCATCTGCTGGTCTCTTAATTATGTTTTTTTTAAATATTTTCCAGTGTACTGTTTAGTTTCTTCTATGAAATTCTTACTTTTCTCTTTTTTTCTCCTTGAACTAATACATCTTTATTATCAATCTATTAATCAAAGTAAGTTTTCATAAAAATCTCATAGCCATGTCACAGAATTAGTTCTATATTTTTTTTCAATTATAAATCATTATAATTAGTTAAGGATATGACCCCTTAGTGTTTGTGATTTTTATGTTAGTAATTCACATTAAGAGTTATAAAGCATAAGATAAGTCCTTTAAAATTTACATATTCTTTTAAAAAATATTTTATTGATTTTTTACAGAGAGGAAGGGAGAGGATTGAGAGTTAAAAACATTGTTTAGCTGCCTCCTGCACACTCCCAACTGGGGATGTGCCCACAACCAAGGTACGTGGCCTTGACTGGAATCGAACCTGGGACCCTCCAGTCCACAGGCCAATGCTTTATCCACTGAGCCAAACCAATTAGGGCAAAATTTACATATTCTTATAGATCCCTATTTAAGTCTCTTTTATTCATTCTAATCTGTTATTCTTTCCTAGTAATAATTTTTTAAATCTTATTTTATCATTCAAAATACTTTATGTTGTTTTATAAGACTTTTAAAAAATACTCTATTATTCTGGTTTATTATCTAGCTATTCCACTGTAAAGATTAACTACTATGACCATAGCACCTAGAAAAATACCTTGCAAATATTAGAGTCTTGATAATATTTGGAGAAACAGTAATCTGGTATAATTTTATCTATGTTTTCCAACATGCCAATGATTACAACACTGAATAGTTTATTAGGTGGAGATCTGGACCTTAATCTTGGGTATCTTCATTTATAAATAATGAACTTGCCTATGACTGCTCAGTAAATTAAGCCAACATTAATTCATATTGTTTTTACTTTTTCTTACAATCACAATCATTCTGTGAAATTGCCTCAAATTAATTGCTAAAATCAAGGAATAACACATCCATTAATTATATTTAGTAATTGGAATTTTACTTACAACTTAATTTCAAGGGAGTTCCTTTACATTTTTTTTTCTCACACCATTTTATTTTATCACCCTTTGTGGAATATTAATCTTATTGGAAATTAGACATTTGGTTATTTCCGTGATCTCTGATTTCAACCGCAATATTACCTTTAGAATATCTTGGTCTGCTGACTTTGAACAAATAATGAGAAAAGTGTATTTAAAAAAAATTGCCCATTTCATATGGTACCAGATGGAGGTAATATCCCATTTTGAATACTGAAATATTTACCAATTCCACCTATTTCTAAGCACCTATCATTTCTTCTGATACAGTCTCAGTGATTTATGAAGTGGTTCTGTGATTAGCTCTGTTATTATTTTAGGCTTTGTGAATGAAGTTCATCTGGTTCTGGATATTTGAGTTTATTTAGAAGTACTAATCCCTTTTTTACCACTCTCTACAGTAAATTTATACATAATTTTTGTAGTCAAGTTACATAATTAGCTCCATATGCTTCTCAGTTGTCAGTGGAATGTGATCCTTGGGGTTTGTTGTTGTTTCAACTTATTCTTCCATCCCATGGATAATTTTTAAAAGATTACTTTTAAAATATATTTTTGTTGGCATCAGAGAGGAAGGAAGAGGGAGACAGAGATAGAAACATCGATGATTAGAGATAATCTTTGACTGGTTGCCTCCTGCATGTCCCACCCTGGGGATCGAACCTGCAACCTGGGCATGTGCCCAGATTGGGAATCAAGCTGTGACCTACTGGTTCATAGGTTAGTGCTCAACCACTGTTTCACGGCCAGCCAGGCTGGATAACTTTTTAAAACTTTATTTTGTCATTCAAAATCTTTCTATTTTTATTGCTGTTCATTTTCCCTTCTTAACTATATTTTATCTATATTTTTGAAATTTAAAGTTAATTATTTCACATAGAATGATAAGGATAAAATACAACCAAGTAATGTTCAATATCTGGTCTTTATTAAAATTACAACTTCTTTCACAAAAATACTTTTTTTTTCATGTTCTGAACTATGTCAAACTAATTGCTTGCTTTGCCCTTCACTTTCCTCAACAGTTAATTCTGGGTTTAACTTGTCAGAATACACTTATACTCTGTGCTTCTCCCTTGAATCCCTTGTATGCTCCTCTTAGGCATTCTTCAATTTATAATATTGTGTCCTTCATGGTTAGATCAGTTTAAGCATCCAAGTGAAACATGTAGAGTATTAAATTAGAATACATAAAACAATAGAGCAGCAGTTAAAATTGCATGTACCATATAAAAACTATGAGCCTTCAAGTATCACCCCATTAGGGAAGACCAATTAAAAACTGTAGCTCTTTCATTCTTCCCTGACGGTCATTAGACCAAAGGTTTGAAGGATTGAAATTTTAGTCTGAATTACCTATAGGATATGTTCCTCAAATAATCCCGATTCTTTACTTGACACCACAAAATTTTAAAATAATTATTTCACATATAATTTAAATTGTATATGTATATAGCCGTGTGTTAAAAAAAAAATCAAAAAGAGAATAATACTGTCCTAGGAATGCATCTTTTTAAATTTTTTAAACTTATTTTTAAATTTATTTTTATTGATTATGGTATCACATAATTGTCCTTATTCCCCCATTCCCATCCCAATCCCCTCCCTACATATTCCCCCACCCTCCTGTTGTCCATGGCCACTGGCTAGGCCCATGTGCATGCACACAAGTCCTTTGGTTGATCTCTTCCCCTTACCCCCACCCTCCCCTACCTTCCCTCTGATGTTTGAGAGTCTGATCACTGCTTCTCTTTCTCTTGGTCTGTTTTTGTTCACCAGTCTATTTTGTTCATTATTTCCTCTAGATATATGAGGTCATGTGATCCAAGAAATACCCTTCTAAGAATCTAAACTGCGACAAGCCTTAATGGTTATGCTGAGAGGCAAATGAATCAGTCTGTAGTGAGTTCCTTTCTGGGCCAACAGTTCTTTTGAGTCCCAATTTCAATGTCAAATAGTTCCTTATGTGTACATGTCAGCCATGCTATTTCAGATCTGGCTGGTGGACAAATGGTGCTGATGCAGGTAATCTCTAGACTCAGCTTTGCAGCAGCTCCCCAGGCTGTTGATTCTTATCATTGCTACAAAGCCCACCTTCAACTTCCCCAAATTGGTAGCTGTTCCCTACTCAGGCTAGAATCTGTCCGACTACTGTCAGGACTATCAGAAGCAGGTCTACTCCTTGTTTTGGAAACAAACTTCTCTATGTTTGAGGTGGGGGGGTGTTTGTATTGCCTAGGTTAACCTATAGAGGCTGCAGAATGATCACTGATTTTCATTAGAATGAGAAGGAAGAGAACCTGATTGGGGACAGAATTGGAATAGACTAAGTAACGAGAGCTGTTGCTATTTTGAAAACAAGAAGAAAGGGCAGAAGGAAAAAATATAGGGGGGAAAGTAGGAGTTCGATTTTCACTCTTTCTTCTCTAAGTGGAAGGCTTGGAGGTAAAATGAAAATAAAGATGACTGAAACATCAATTTCCCCAAATCTCTCAGCTTACCATAAATCCCATTGCTTATCTAGACTCTAGATTCCAGATAATGGAATGGAGTATCAGTAAAGGTTTTGAGAACATTCATGCTTATCTGTAATCTTTTTTGATACCCTGTGTAATAAATTGATGCAGCAGATTTTTAGCACATGCATCCCATCCCAATCCTCTTGTAATGTCTTTATAAATTGTCTTACAGTCACCTCTCAGTCCTGTAGCTTATAAAATCCCAGTGGTTGTTGCTTTTCTGGGTTGCCGGGAAACCCAAGACTGGCTGGCTTTAAGGACCTCAAGAAAACTATTCCACTTAGATGTCCCACCTCCACTGAAAATTTAAAAAGTTTATGCTCCCAATTATTATACTGTTTAAGCTCTAGCAAAATTAGAGGAATTGAGAGAGAGAAAAAAGCATGACACATAAGGGAGGAGAAGGTCTGATGGTAAGATTTATTTGGGTGCATAAACACACACACACACACACACACACACACACACACACACACGCTCACAGGCAACAATAGATACAAATGCAGGTGTATGTGTATAACATTTAAAAATGAGTCATCATGTTTCAGGAGCATAATTTAGGTATTTATATTATGTTACTTAAGCTTTTCTCTTTGTTGGTATACAATTTACCAGCATTACTGAAACCTGTAGATATGAACATCTCTCTGACTTTTACAGTCAACTTTGATAACCAAAACTTTACCTCTTTCTTTTCCCATATATTTTGCTAAGCCCTGAATCTTAGTAGATGATTATTGCATTAGAAAAAAATTGCTATGATTTCATTATAGATATGGAAAAAAAAGTAAAATGAAAATCCAATATTTTAATTGTCACATGTAAATTTCAATATGCAAAGAGGCCATGTGCTTGAGACACCTTCTAACCAAGCATCACAGTCATTTTGGGTGGGTATATATCAAGGTAATGTTTGGAACATTTAAGCCTTTTTCCAAAGGGAGACTTCACACTTGACAGCTCAGAAATCTAAGGGGCATCTGATTAAAATTTATAATATTCTCCACTGTGCTCTGGTATTAATGTTATTTTATAATACAAAATTAATTCCTGGATACTTTTTAAAATTGTATTTCACATTAAACAATTACATAAAGTTTAATCAGGACAAATTTACCTATCTATACCCATCTATCTATACAAACTTTAAGTTGATCTCATATTTAAACATCTTTACTTCTGTAATGTGAAGGAAGATGTATTATTATCTGAGAGAGAAGCCATATCATTTTTTTCAATGGAGCTTACAGGTACTTTTAAGCAAAAATTATCAAACGTCAGATAAGTAAAATATGTTTTTTCGAAGATAAAGATAAATAGAAATTCTTCTATATACCTGAAACCTTTAAGAATGAACTTGTACTTAATTATTTTGATAAAAGTTAATTGAAATAAAATAATTAGTACAGATTCTATTTTTACATACATCGTGTTATCTAATTTTGCACTAATGTCTTGCATCCTGCTATTTATCAACTTCACTTGCCTTCTCTATGGGAAAGTTCCTAAATTTTGCTTTAAATAGAATGATGGGAACAATGACTGAAAAGAAAACACAAAAATATGTTGTCACTGCTGATGTGTTTATATCACAGCTGCACTGCAAGAAACACATACAAAGAGGAAAACAGGAAAGTCAGATAACTCTTATTTTGGTTGTTGATACTGACATTTCTCAAGTAGCACCAGGTGATGATAAAATAATAATTTAGCCTGTGCAGAGCCTTTAATAGAGAGATTGGTAAAAGAGAAAGAAATACATAGTTTTAAACATCTGTGATTAAGTGCTCTAATTGATTCTGGGGTCATCCTCATGATGGCAATTTTAAGAACGAAGTTGCATATGACGCTAGTCACTCAAATGCATTTAAAAGTGATGGCAAATAATTTAAAATCTATTTCTTCACAGAGTAATCTGAATTTTCAATTTACTAGGGTACAGTTGGATAAACAAACTTATGTCAGGTAATTCAATAGAAGGAGTTTAACATGGGAAATTAAGAAAAGGGCAATTAGGAGAGAAGGAAAAAATCTTCATTTTAACTACAGGATGCCACTACCATTCTTGGGACTGAAGAAACAGAGGGAGGAGGTAAGCTTTCCCAGCCTCAAGGAGTGAGTGCTGCTAGTGAGTGGTGGGACCAGAGCAGGCCTGCCTGTCATAGTCATGAGCTGGGAGCTAGAAGCACAGTCATTGCAGTGGGAGCTGGGCATGTAGGAGATGCTGCCCAAGAAAGAAATGGGCATGATACACCTACTCTTCCGATTTCCTTCCATCCCCTAATCTCCTCCGAGAATCCCCTAATGACGGAGCCTACCAGAGTTAATACATAAGGAAGGCTGAGTAAATTGTGCAGCCCTGAAAGTGATGCTAAGAAGAGCCGGAGGAAGGCTGTAAATGACACTGAGAGCAAATGAATAACATTTATCTGCCACCTTTGATCTTCAAGAGAGTATTTATGTGTCTTTTTAAGTTCTTTAAGTTATTATTTATTTATTTATTTATTTATTCATGTTTAAAGAGAGTGGAAGAGAGTATGAGAGACAGAGAGAAATATCAGTGTGAGAGAGACACGTCAACTGGTTGTCTCTTGCACAGAGCCTAGTTGTCTCTTTCTGTTTCTATGTCCCTATGAGGATGTAGATGGAGCCTGCAATGGAGGAATGTGTCCTTGACCGGAATAGAACCTGTAACCCTTTAGTCCATGGGCTGATGTTCTAACCACTGAGATACCAGCTAGGGCGTTTTGCAATTTTTAAAGTATCTAATTATCCCCACTACCAATAGTAAAGGGATTATTTAAATCTCATCAGCAAGATGATCAAATGCTATAGCAGTCTAATACCAAGCTAATTTTCCAGACTAATCTGCTGACACTCTCTAACTTTCAGGCTAACATAGAGGTAAATAAACTAAAAGAAGTTCCTTCCTACACAGAGTAATTTGGGGTCACTAAACCTTATTCATGTTACTGCTTTTCCCACAATGCCTTTGCTGTCCTCACTTCCTAATCCTATCACTTCATTCAACAATTCTAAAAGTCTTAGGGCATCAATTCAAATGTATCATTTCTGTGAATATCTTCTAAATATGTGTACAGCTAGAATAAATTACTTTTAGCAATTAACCATATTATTAGTACAATATTTATAACATATATTATTGCTAGTGACATAGTCATGTTTCCATGGGAAAAAAAAACTATTTCAGGGTAGGAGATGAGACAACAAGAATAGTGAATTGGTTATTATTAGTTCTGATAAATATGAAACATGTAGGCTATGTTGTCCTGGAACCTAATAAATTATTACTATCTAAGAAAATTTCCTAATTTTAATGTATTAAGCATTGTGATGACTTTTATTTTGTACCAACAGGATTAATACTTTTCAATATTCAAGGTTTACACTGAAGTATAAAAATATTTAATGTATTCATTAGCAATCTCTTAGCAGTATTTTCTCAAACTTCTTTTTTAAAAAAGCATCCCTTCTTTTCAAAAATATAATATTTGGAGTTTCACATGGTTGGGTACAGTATCAGTATGTCATTTGCAAACTGAGAAACAATCAATGATCCCTACAGGGATCAAAGAAAAGTGATCATGGACATTGATCCTTATCAATGATAGCCATCATTTCTTTTCTACTCACACCCATTTCTTCTCTGCCCAGAGCTTGGATTCAGAAGTCCTGTGGAGTATGTGAACCCAATTCTCTAGCCATAAATGATTGAGTTATGAATAAGCTCTTGACTAAAACTAGGAGGAAATACCCCTCAGATATGCTGCAGTTGTTCTGCCTTTAGTATTACATATACATTTTAGGCAAAAAAAGGAATAAATAGAAAGTAATTAAGGCTTGACTCAGCTCAGGTTCTTACAAGGGTATTTCTTGGATCACATGACCTCACACATCTAGAAGAAATAATGAACAACATAGACTGGTAAACAAAAACAGACCCAGAGAAAGAGAAGCAGCGATCAGACTCTCAAACTTCAAAGGGAAAATAGGGGAGGGTGGGGGTAAGGGGAAGAGATCAACCAAAGGACTTGTGTGCATGCACATGGGCCTAGCCAGTGGGCATGGACAATAGGGGGGTGGCAGAATATATAGGGAGGGGTTTGGGATGGGAATGGGGGGATCAGGACAATTATGTGATACCATAATCAATAAAAATAAATTTAAAAAAAGAAAGAAAAAAATAAAAGAAGAGAACTTCAAGGAAAAACATATAATTATATAAGCTAACCAGTGGTCAGGGACAACAGGGCAGTGGGGGCATGTGTGGGGAGGGGTCTGGGATTGGAATGAGGGAATGAGGACAAATATGTGATATCTTAATCAATAAATAATTTTTTTAAATAAATCTTTATTGTTCATATTATTACAAATGTTCCTCATTCCCCCCCCTACATTGCTCCCCTCCACCAAATTTCCATTCAATTCTCTGCCCTTTCCCCATCCCCCATTGTCCTCATCCATAGGTGCACAGTTTATGTTCAGTCTCTTCCCGCCCCTCCCCATTTCCCCGAGAATCATCAGTCCACTCCCCTTCCATACCTCTGATTCTATTATATTCGCCAGTTAATATTGTTCATCATGATTTTTACTTCCCTTGGTTTTTAGACTCACTTGTTGATAGTTACGTGTTTGTTCATAATTTTTATCTTTATTTTCTTCCTCTTCCTAAAGAACCCCTTTTAGCAATTCATATAATTCTGGCTTGGCAGTGATGAACTCCTTTAGCTTAAATTTATTTGTGAAGCTCTTTATCTGGCCTTCGATACTGAGTGATAGCTTGCTGGATAGAGTATTTTTGGCTGTAGGTTCTTGCTAATCATCACCTTGAATATTTCTTGCCATTCCCGTCTGGCCTGCAACTTTCAATAGGAAAATATAAAGTGTGTGACACTATGAAGGGCATTGGTCACCTTTGGAAATAAAGGGGAGTGCAATGACACTGAAGAAATTATCCACACAGTCTTGTACACATGAATAATCTTTGATCCAGATAATAAATCTATTTCAAACCCTGAAAAAAAAGAAAAAAAGAAAGTAATAATGCATTTTTCCAAAAGCAAAGTTTCATTCATTATATCCCTGCTAGATTTCACTAGACAGAAATGTGTTACTTGTTGATCATTATATGAAAAGAAGTGAGAAATTATGTTCAATCTCTATTATAGAGGAGGAAATAGAGAAAAGAATTGAGACTGAATTCTGAATGAGCCAATTCATAGTATCTAACTGAACAACTTGGGGATTTGAAATCAAGAAACAGAGAATGAGCCCAGCCCGTATGACTCAGTGGTTGAGCATCAACCTATGAACCAGGAGGTCACAGTTGGATTCCCGTCAGGGAACATGCCCGGGTTGTGGGCTTGGTCTCCAGTGTGGGGCATCTCTCATCATTGATGTTTCTATCTCTCTCCCTCTCCCTTTCTCTCTGAAATCAATAAAAACATATATATATATATTTTTTTAAATGGGATCTCTTCCATATTACCCAGTGTAGAAATTAAGAATTTTGAAGAGTGAAGCGGAATTGTAGAGATGAGAATGAAGACAGAAGAAAAGGAAAAATACCATGTGGCTGCAGAGTAAGAATATAAAGAGAACATCTGTCTGATGTTGTTTCAATTTCTAAGTAGCCCAGTTATAATTCACAAAAGATTCCTAATATTCACTAATTCCCTCCCCCAAAAAAAGAAATATAGAAAAGAAAACTTAACTTTAGGGGCTGGAGAGGTTTTTGTTTCTTTACAACCAAGATTCCTGATTTATGTAAAAGTCAAGTTGGAAAGTAATGTCGGTAGAAAGTCTGCCAACATCTGCCCTATGTCTTGTGTATGCTCAGGCTCTCTTAGTCTTTGTGAACTTGCAGATAATCAATTCAATAAGTATGTATTGCATTCCAAACTATTTTATCCCATTAAAATTATTAGCAATCTTGTGAAGAACCATTTTAAAGGATAGCTTTTGTTAGCTATCTAAACATTTAGCTAATCATTTGGCACTTAATGGGAATCAGTCAGAAGCAAAGTTAAAAAGAATGAAATGCAATAAAACATCTGTATTTATTCTAGTGACCTCATGATATAATGCTTTATCTACTTTAATTTTTTGTAATGTCTATCCACATAGGCCCATCTGTAAATCTTAGAATCTATGAAAATGCAATTAGAGATGATCACTAATAATTTTCCTAATATGATTTCTCCCTCTACTTGATATGCTTCATTTCTATTTGCTATCGGATCCAGATCTCTGGAACATTAGAGAATCTAACAGAGATAGGTGTTAACCCAAACTTCACCTAATACATTTTGTTCTCCCTGCGGAGTTTTCTTTTCATTCCCTTAGGCTTGTTTTAAACATCCTTCCTCAAGTAACACATTTGCTTATAGGACCTATACAAATTTTTGAAAAGAGAAGATTACTGGGAATAAAGAACAAA
Source organism: Vespertilio murinus (assembly GCA_963924515.1). Lineage (NCBI taxonomy): Eukaryota > Metazoa > Chordata > Mammalia > Chiroptera > Vespertilionidae > Vespertilio > Vespertilio murinus. Next base: position 188,136,634 of record OZ004706.1, on the reverse strand, counting down.
AAGCACACTTTAAAAATAGATATAATCGCCAAAACCGGTTTGGCTCAGTGGATAGAGCGTTGGTCTGCGGACTGAAAGATCCTGGGTTCGATTCCGGTCAAGGGCACATACCTTGGTTGTGGGCACATCCCCAGTGGGGTATGTGCAAGAGGCAACTGGTCGATGTTTCTCTCTCATTGATGCTTTTAACTCTCTATCCCTCTCAATTCCTCTCTGTGTAAAATCAATTATATATATTTAGTCTGCCTGGCTGGTTGGGCTCAATGGTTGAGCATCAACCTGTGAACCCGGAGATTGCTATTCAATTCCTGATCAGCACACATACCTGGGTTTGCAGGGACATGCAGGAGGCAAGTGATCAATGATTCTCTCTCATCATTGATGTTTTTATCTCTCTCTTCCCTCCCCTTTTCTCTTTGAAATCAATGAAATATATATATAATTAGAATTGTGGAATGACTGAAAATGGATATAAGAAGAGCCTGTTTTTATTAATCACTTAACATGATTCAATATTTAGTGATAGATAATTTTGGAAGGGCAACTGTTTTCTAAGAGTTCTTATTTTGCATCACATTTATGATATTAAGTACACACATGCGATTTCTGTTTAAATTGTGTCCATTAATTTTGTGTCCTATGGATGCATCTTTCATATATGTCTGTGTATATAATACATATTGTATGTCATACATAGACACATATACTTATTTGGTTAAAACATTTAAGTAAAGGAAATTGACTATAAAATGTATCTTTGCTGCAACTTATAATCATAAAATGATTTTACATTTAAACACACACAAAGATTTCATTTTTTTTATTGAGAATATAGTAAAACTGTGAACACTAACAGATGGTAATATACTCAGAGCTACCCTAGATTTTGGATTGCGTTCATCTCTTTGGCAAAGATGGCAAATAATTTTGCAACATTTTTTGTCCATTTTTTTGTGGCAATAAAAATGTTAGTTGAGTTTGGGTACATGAATATTAAAAGATTACTTTTCAACTAGATCATATGGCTAGTATCTGGTCAGTTGGATGAAGTGGAGGTAATGTAGGCAGCGATATTTTCCAATCTTTAAAACAAAATTCAAAAAAGCATTGTCTTATTTTTTCTCCTTATCTATACCTGCTGGCAGAAATACAGACATGGTGATGAGCAATTTTGGACAATTAAAATAGAAGCAAAATTTATGGATGGATATAAAAGCAAAAGAAGGACACTGCATCTTTAATGCCATAGAGCTATGATTCTAGATCATAGCCACCAATCCATGGAGTACCATCTGAGAGAGAAATAAACTCTCATTATATTTAAAACACTTTTTTATTGAATAGTTTTTCAGCAATCAAAATGGTACATCAAATATTTCACATAAATAATTTAGTGGTGATTTATCATATGGAAAATGACGTCAATGAAGATGCTTCTACACATTTTTAAATTTTATTAGAAGACTGAGTGTTGTGGCTTTTAAGCTAGCATCAAGAAAGCAGAAGAACTTTTCAGGGTCTGATTACATAATTGAGAAAAATCTTGTTATATTTTCATTACATTTTCGATCTTTTCAACATCTGGTTTTGGAGACTAAATAAAATCCCTCATATGTCAAAATCTGAAAACTACTTTGTAGCTCTTCTTTGTTTTGAAATTTTTCAAATTACTTTGAACAAAAGCAAAAATGTTCTGACATTTCATTGAATTTACCATGAGTGAGTTTCTGAAATCAGCCAGTCATTCAGGAATAAATTATATATTCATATGTACATAAATTAGCATGCATGGTTATAATTCTAATTTAATGCAAAAACCACATTTGAAATAGTATTTCATTAAATCCTTACCATATCTGTGATTTAGTTAATGTTTGTGTATTTTACAAAGGAGAAATAGAGGCTCACCCCATTGCAGCAACTTGACCTAGATCACTGAACTATTATGAGATAGAGAATGAAAGAAAAACATATGAATGGTTTTCATTCTGACATTACATGGTAGTTTTATTTTTTTAGGATATATTTTTATTGATTTTAGAGAGGAAGGGAGAGGGAGAGAGAGGTAGAGATGTCAATGAAAAGAGAGAATCCTTGATTGGCTGCCTCCTGCACACCCCACACAGGGGATTGAGCTCACAACCTGGGCATGCACACTGAGCGGGAATCAAACCATGACTTCTTGGTTCATAGGTCAATGCTCAACCACTGAGCAAAACCAGCTGGGCCACATAGTAGCTTTTAAACGGCCAGTATAATATCTTAAATATGTTTATTGGCTTCAATGAATTTAAGTTCACATTATTTCTCTAAGTTTCTCATCCTAATTAATAATAGGTAGGTGATTTATAAAATATACATTCCATGTACCAAGTGATTATCCAACATGCTATCATCAGGTTATTTAAAGAGAAAGAGCTCAATGATGGAGTTCAGGATCTTTTGAAAACACATTATTTTATGTCCTTGCTGAGAAAAAACAAAAAAAAAAACAAAAAAACTATAGGATGTCAAAATCTCTGATACTGCCAAAACCATTTTGGCTCAGTGGATAGAGCGTCGGTCTGTGGACTGAAGGGTCCCAGGTTCGATTCTGATCAAGGGCATGTACATTGGTTGCGGGCACATTCCCAGTTGGGGATGTGTGTAGGAGGCAGCTGGTCGATGTTTCTCTCTCATCGACGTTTCTAGCTCTCTATCCCTCTCCCTTCCTCTCTGTGGAAAATCAATGAAAATATATTTTTTAAAAATCTCTGATACTGAATTTAAGAAATTATTACTTAAGTGGAAACAATGCAATATTTCAGGTCTCTATGATGTAACTTTTCTGTTAACTATGAATGGAAAAGAGATCGTCAGACACACAAGGTAGTATGAACAACAAAACCTCACATTATGCTAATTAATAGTTGAATTACATCCTAAAATATAAATATTGAAAAATATATTCTTTTCCACAGTTAAAAAAATCAAACAAAAAGTCAATGTTGCATTTCAAGGAGTGTATTTTTTGGTATTACTTTCAAATGGATACATGAAAGGTTAATAATCCTATATAATAAAGAGCTAATATGCTAATTAGACTCAACAGCCCAATGATCTTCTGTCAATCTTTGGCACAAAACCAGGGCTCTGAGGGCTAAGCCCCTTGCACAAATTTCCTGCATCCAGCCTCTAGTTTTATTTTTTTATTTTTTTATTTTTTTATTTTTTATTTATTTTTATTAAAGTATTATATGTGTACATAGCTTACCATTGCCCCCCCCTCCCACCTCCCATTCATTCCCTCCCTCCCAAGAGTTCTGTGTTCATTGGTTGTACTTATATTCATGCATACCAGTCCTTCGGTTGTTCTCTTATCTCCCCCCAGGTCTCCTTCCCCTCCCCGCTGTCATTTGATAATCTGCTTGTTTTATGGTGACTATCTCAGAATCACATGAATAGAATCCGCTCCTCATTTGGCAGTCTGCTTGCTTTATGGTGACTATCTCAGGACCACATGAATAGAGTCTGCTCCTCCTCTGGTTCACACCGCCCCTACCCCCGGGTCCCACTGCTTCCCCTGGGACACACGGCTCACCCGGGGTACACGGCCCCCTGGGACACTCAGCTCACCCAGGGCACATGGCCCCCTGGGACACACAAGCCTCTAGTTTTAAATAAGGATACTAACACATGGTCTCTTTTCTATATGTAATCAGGAATTTAGTGTCTTAAGTACCTTCAATTCAACTTCATAAATTTTCTTCAAATGGAGTCCTCCTCTGTACCTTTCTGAAATAGGACCTAGATTCCTTCTCTTCTGGAGTGCTGAAGTGGTCACTTAAATGTCTTCCTTACTGCCATAGCAGCTTTATGAGGTAACATTCACAGTTTTCCCAAACTTCCTATTGTTGATCCTATTATGTCTCTGTCTAAAATTCTTTAATGGTTCATCATATTTATTCTTCATTCTACTTCACTTGCTCCATAATTATACCTGAATGTTTTGCTTATGACCAGCTAAATGGAATTTTTGGTACTTATGACAATAAAAGACTAAAGAGAATATTCAATGAGAATTTTATACTATTGAGGAAATATAAAAAACATTTCCCTGTATTTTTTCAACTTATTAAGACATCATTCAGAATAACATAATCAGAATGAACATTGGCCTCCACTTTTGCCATGAATTTAACTCTTTGTAGCCAGATCATATAAAAATCCCTCAGGTCTTCCAGAGAGGTGAGATCAGCAGGTACCTGGAAAGCTCTGGGCAATGGCTTCTACTCTATGAATGCAAAGTATTTTAACATTAAAATACTGGTAGAGTATTAGCAGAATGTTCATGTTACTTTCAATAGTTTCTACTAGCAAAGGTGCAGGAAATTGTAATGTATTAAAAGTTAGGATGAAGACATAAACATTTCAAATAATAAAATTTCTTAAATTTAATGTAAATATAAAGTATAAAAATAAAAGATGTTTAATATATAACTCGTATCCTTTTAGTTTGAAATATGCCCACTCTTATTCCCTTGATTTAAAGAGGACCACAAAGTGAATTTCAACTGCTACATGCTGTTCAATGAATGGGTGTGCAGTGCACTTGAAATAGTGTATAGCCACTAATCTATAATTCTTGAAGAATAATAATCTATATGCTATAATTATTTCTAAAATTAGGAAAGAGTAGTTGTGTTGCAAGTAAAATCATATATATAATTTTTCTAACAAATGCATTTAAGGAGAATATTTGCATATTTTAGATTATTAACTTCCAATTCTGCAAAGTCTCCTATTAGAAGAAACACAATAAACGCCAGGACCAGTTTGGCTCAGTGGATAGAGCCTCAGCCTGTGGACTGAAAGGTCCCAGTTTGATTCTGGTCAAGGGCATGTATCTTGGTTGCGGGCACATCCCCAGTAGGGGGTGTGTAAGAGGCAGCTGGTCGATGATTCTCTCTCATTGATGTTTCTAACTCTCTATCCCTCTCTCTTCCTCCCTGTAAAAAAAAATCAATTATATATATATATATATATATATATATATATATATATATATATATATAACACAAGAAACAATAGTCACCAGTGTTCTGATTTGAGGAAAGGAATTGGTAAGGAATTGATTCATTTCTTGTTCTTTTCATTTGTAGATTGATGCTGAAATTATCTTCAGTTCAAGAAATTAAGAACTCATTTGGATATTTTCCATAAAAATATCACTAGAAAGTCCTTCATTGCATTTTTTTTCCTATTTGATGGACACAAAGCAATGACATACATATATGTATGAGCAAAATCACCAGCTGCAATGAACTTACATTTCCCTGTGGGAACAAGACAGAAAATAACTTGGAATTTCATTTTCTTTGTTACTTTTGTTTTTCTATGAAAACACTAATTATCCTCAGTAGGTGCTCTGATAATGCATTATTTACTCTTGCTTTGTTGAAATAAGCCAAATGCTGTCAGCCTATTCAAAATAGTTTTGTCAGTTTTATAAAAGCAGTCTTTCTATCAGATGTGGGTGGAGAGGTTGGTAAAATTACCTGACAAAATTCATTGGTAAATAATAATTCAGTTTGCATTATTAAAGCATTTTTCCTTTTATGGATGTGATTAAGTCTTCGCTTTTTCTTTTGTGATTTTATGATGTTTGGGGAGTATATTAGTAAAGCTATAAAGCTACTCTTTGTTCCCCATTGAAAGAGTATTTTGTATAGACATACCTAAATGAAAAAGTAAAATTCATTTTTATGGTCGATTTTTCACAGGGACTCACAATGACAGACTTTTCACTACAACTTTGTGTAGCGTTTTTAAATAAAGAACCCTTCTTATTGATGAATTGGCTTGCTATTTTCTATAATACCTTTTTGTGATTACTTTAACTGTTTGTATTTTAAGGTGACCAAAGAAATATATAAATTCACGCACTATAGGCCTTTTGAAGTAAAGTTAAGAGAAATTTCACAAATGTTATAAGACATATACACATATTTTGTAAAGCCGTAAAAAATAATTTTAACTTCATGATTCTCAAAAAAAGAGATGCAATGATCTTACGTAAAACATAAGCTAATAAGGAGCTTGTGTTTATTTTGATGAAGACGTTTCTTCACTCAGCCATTCTTGTTTTCATTATCTAGCATTAAATCTCTATTGTTAAAGATGATTTTGAAATGCAGAAGAGAATATATACAGGAGAATATAAAACCATAGAACTGAAAAGGAAATAGACATAAAAGAAAGTGCTTGGATATTTAGGTCAAGTAGGGCCTAAATATATTTTAGTTAAAAAAATCATAATTGCAATCTCCTCTACCTTGAAAACCATGGTATTATTCCAATCTTTTTTTGGCATGTTAGTTAAAGTAGGGCTTGGGTAGCTAACTTACTTTAGTGCAAACAGCCATATTGATGATTTGTTTCCATGGCAGATGGCAGATGCTATCCTTGTCCCCTGTATAACTCAGACTTCTCTCAGTGTGCAACTTCCAAATGCCTCCAGCTTTTTGTTTCTGGAACTGCTGCAAACTGAAATGCCAGCCTGGAGGGTCATGGACTTAACATCATTGCAGCCCTCAGCCAATGAGTCTTCATATCTGTGTAAATGCATTTTAGGTATCTTCATCACAAAATAGCATAATGTTGATTTATGTTCTTTTGATTTTTTTCCGCCACACATTTTCTGCAGGTTTCAGGGTCCTTGTTCTCAATCATCACACAGAAGCCTAAAATGATTGTGCCTTGTAGCCATAAGAAACACATGAGTACAATATATGATTTCACAATATAGAATGTTGATTGTGCAATTTAGACTAACTCATCAGGTTCACAAACCCATTGGTGTTAACTGTGTTCATTTTCATTCAATAGTGCACTTCAGAGCTGTGTTGTGTCAGTTATAGAGAAGGGTCTCATGACCTTCTTAGACACTCTTCATGCTTCAGTGTTCTAAAGTGATTACATTTCCATGAACATTCATGAAGACAGACCACATTCTGGGCCATAAAACTCACCTCAACAAATTAAAAAGAATAGACATGATACAAAATATGCTCTCAGACCACTTTGGAATTAAACTAGAAATCAGTCACAAATGCTGAAACATTCCCTACTATATGGTGATTAAATAATACACTTTTATATAACACATGCATCAACAAATAAATCTTGTGCACTGTCTGGTGTGGCCCAGTCGGTTCAGCAGCATCCCATGCACTGAAAGTAGCTGGTTGGATTATCAGTCAGGACACATGAACAGATTTCAGCCTCCATTCCTGGTAGGGGGTGTGCAGGGAGCAGCCAATCAAATTTACCCTTTCAAGGGGTATATCTCTTTTCTTCCCTCCTCTCTTTCTAAAAATCATTTATCTATTTTAAAAAAAGAAAAGGAAAAGATGAAATCTCAGGAAACTCAAGGAAAATACTTTGAACTAAATGTAAAAAAAAGATATAACTTAACAACATTTGTGTATCATAACAAAGGCACTGTTTAGAAGAAAATTATGTATCTATTAGGAAAGAAGATGTAAAATCAATAATTTCAGAATCCATTTTAGGAAATTAGAAAAAGAAGAGCAAGTAAAATTCAAAGTAAACAGAAGAAAAAAGTAATAAAATCAGAACATATGTGTATCAATGAAATTTACAACAGGAAAACAACTGAGAAAATTAAAATGACAAAAGTTGGTTATTTGAAAAGATCAATAAAACTGATAAACTCCAAGCGAGGCTATACAATAATAAAAGAAAGAAGACACACTATTATTATAACAAAATCTAGGACTGGTCTTTTTTTATTATTATTGTTGACTCTATTACAGGTGTCCTTTACCCCCTTTGACTCCTTCCACTCTGCCCCTGCCCTTGCTAGGCCTTCACCACATTATTGTCTGTATCAATGGCTTTGCATAGATGCATATTCACTGAGTGGCCAGATTATTAGGATCTCTGAACGCATAATAATCTGGCCACTCAGTGTACATCCTATATAATAAAAGGCTATTATGCAAATTTTCCCCTTGACCAGGAGTTTGACTAGCAGGCAAGATGGCCAACCACCCATGTTCCCTCCCCTGGCCAGACTGGCCAGACTCCACCCATGCATGAATTCATGCACTGGGCCTCCAATATATATATATATATATATATATATATATATATATATATATATATATAGTGCATACTATATATAAATAATTTTATAAAATATTTATAAAATTTTAAAAAATATATATATATTTTTCACACATACACACTAAGTGGCCCGATTATTATGCATTCAGAGATCATAATAATCTGGCCACTTGGTGTATATTCTTTGGTTGATCTCTTTCCAATCCCCCCTTCCCCTCTGAGATCTGTCAATCTGTCCCCTTTATCCATGCCACTGGTCCTATTTTATTAGTTTATTTTGTCCTTTAGATTCCACATACATGTGAGATCCTATGATATCTGTCTTTCTCTGACTGGCTTATTTTGCTTAGTATAATAATCTCCAGGTCTGGTCTTTTAATGATCTGTAAGACTTGAAGAGAAGGAAAAGAGAGGCCACAGGCCACACTTGACCATAGCACTATCATTAAAGTCACAGAGGTTAACGTTGGATCATATGGGACTTAATGGAATTGGGACCAGGTGGACAAAAGAATGGGAGTAAATGTGTGTAGTATCGCAAAAGCAATCCCTATGAGCTATCAGGGGCACAGCTCCCAGGATTCATGATAAGAATCAGGTGTGTGCTCTGGGTTAAAAGTCAGACATACAGCCAGATCCTGATGCATGGCCACGCCTCTCACAATTGTGTACTCATTAAATGAGCAAGGTACATATAGGGTAATTAGTGCCTAATATTATTTTAAAAGAATCCCTCCCCTATGTGCTTGGCACATCACTAAATGAAATAGTGTTTTCTGTATGATTTCAAAGTAAGAAGGGAAGAACACAAAATGCATACAAAATAATACAATTAGGAAATTGTGCATTCATTTATTTCTTCATCAGATCACATTTAAAAACATAAATATGGGCAAAATCTGCTAGATAATATAAAGAATGAGATACCTATTTTGTGAGATCAATTAAATTATAATCCTCATTTTTAAAAAAATATATGTTTTATTGATATTTTTACAGAGAGGAAGAGAAGACAGATAGAGAGCCAGAAACATCAATGAGAGAGAAACATTGACCAGCTGCCTCTTGTACACCCCCTACTGGGGATGTGCCCACAACCAATGTACATGCCCTTGGCCGGAATCGAACCCGGGACCTTTCAGTCCGCAGACTGATGCTCTACCACTGAGCCAAACCGACCTCGGCTATAATCTTCATTTTTTGTTCATGTAACACAACAGGCATCAAGCCTTAGCAATGAAGCAGACAAAACCAAACCCCATTAAAAATATATCAAAAATAAAAATGAACAGAGACAGAAATAATGCAATTGCCTACTGTATGTCAAGCAACAGGTAGATTTCATAGCCAGAAGATGAAGCCAGAACTAGAAGACAAATGAAACCAAGGACAGAAAGAAAGGAAAGCATTCCCGAGGTGAGATTTGCCACTTTGAATTAAAATTAAAATTCATTTTGTGTTCCTACAGCTCTTCCCACTTTGATCCAATCTGATACACTCCACTTTACATCACAGCTACTTAGCACATGTCTCTAAGCTTTGCAGTAAGGATTATTCAATTTAGAGCCATCAGTTCTTAGCACTGTGGTTTTAAATTTTCCTAATTTGAGTTTAATGAATGCATGCATGTAGGGAACTCTAAGACATTTGAAATAATTAAAACCTCAGGAAGATACATTTGGGGGTTAAAATATCGTGTAGTAGTGAATTCAAAATCCTAGGTAACTTTTGAAATATTCACTAACGCTATTGAAATATGCTCTAATGATATTTCATGTTAAGCAAAATTATATTTTACTGTTTTTTTCCAGAGCAGGCAAGGAATGCATTATAAGGGAGTAGGGAGGACTTTTTGAAGATTTATATCTATTAACATTTTAGAAACAAATTCCTGAGGTAGTTTTTATAGTCCTCTTGTTTGATTTAAGAAAAGAGTAGCCAGGGTGTCTCAGTTACTTGCCCAAGGTCACACAATAAGTAAATGGCAAACAATATCTCCATTTCTCTAAAGAGTCTTCTTTTCATATATCATATTAACTGGAAAAGAACAGCAGAGAGGAAAAATGACTTTTTCTAAGTCATGGGAGTATTTTGTGTCACTTTCTGTGAAAAATTGTCAGCCATATTTTCCAACCCAGAGTCAAAAGGAATAAAGATAAGCCTCTAAAATAGCACCAAACAGCAGAAGAACATGAAATTTCTTGTGCACAATTCCCAACTCTATCAATCATGAGTTGTGTAACCTTATGTGTAGGTCACTTTAACTTCTCTAAGCCACCAAACTCTCATCTATAAAACGGATATTAAAAAATCATATTCATAGTGTTGCTCTGACGATTAAGTAAAACAATATTTTAACATGCCCGTTAGTGTTCAGAACATAGAAACAATTCCCTTGGCATAATAGATCGTCTATTTTTCTTAAATATATCTTTGTTGGTAGATTCTCTTTTTTGTTGTTGTTTGTTTTTACCTATTCCTCTCATGCCCGAGTGCATATTCAATCATTGAATAAAAGTTCATACAGTATTTGTGCTGGACACTATATCTATGTACTTGATGTACCGTGATCTACAAAAAGACAAGATCTCAACCCTGAATCCTTATAGAACAGAGCCTAAAGCAAATGAAAGTGTCCATGTTTATGTAGGGGATGAACATCTAGGACATCAGGGTGAGAAACAATAAAGGGCGAAGTAAAGAAAGTTGCAAACAAATGTGTATGGATGTAGTCCTTTGCTGGCTGCTATTTGACAAAAAGCTTATGGCTGACTCACTTCTGTAGGCAGCTCAGCAGATGGGCAGCTTGACCTACAGGAAGAATATCTCTGGGCAAGCTACAGGGTAAAGCTATGTCCGAGCGTGGTCATTCACGGAAAATAGAAGAGGCATGTGCCAATTCCCTCTCTGACTTGTTTTTCATTGGCCAGAGAGGGTGGAAAGGAGGAAATGAGGGGGGGGGGTATACAAAGGAGAAAGAGAGAGAAACATTGATGTGAGAGAGACACATGGATTGGTTGCCTCCCCTATAAGCCTTGACTAGGGACTAGTATGGAACCTGCTACTCAGGCGCTAGCCCTTTGACCTGGAATCGAACCTGAGACACTGCAGTGTCCAGGCTGCCACTCTAATCACTGAACCACACTGGCTAGGGCTATTATGCTTTTTTATCTTTTGGTTTAATTTCTTACATCTCACCCAATCAATCTAATAAGTTCTCACTTTTTGAATAATTTTTAGTCTATACGTTTCTATTTTGCCTATTTACAACTACATTATTTTTTAACTTATTTTGTTGTTTATTAGTATTTCATTTGATGTGTTTTCTACCACAGTTCACTTTAGTTGTGCAAAGTCTCACTTTTATTTAAACTGGAACATAGAGGTGTTTCTGACATTTTGAAATCTGATCCCCGATATGAAGATATAACAGTGTGAAAAAAACTCTATGTTTCCACAATGTTCAGTTGCATGTTGCAGCCCATCCCTTGCTCTCTGAGTGTGGGGAAGCCAGGAACTTGGTTGGAAAGTCTGTAAGGAGGAATTTTCAAAAGGTCAAGAGCCTCTAGGGGGTCCTTTCCGAAGGCGGCAGCTCCTACCTTGATTTTTCCAAACCAGCCCTATCCCCTGGGTGTTTTACTGGCATCTCTATGTTTAGTCTTTAGACCTGATCTTGTAGAAGCATCAGCTTTCTCGAGGATGCTTACCCTGCTGATTGTATCGAGAGGTTAATTTCAGCTCATTTTGTGTCAATAAAACGTCATGTTGTGACAATAAAAGCCCAAGAAGTTGGACGGATGGGGCTGTTTTGGCTCCTATAGCCAAGCAGTCCCTTAGCCTTTGCTTTCACAGAAACATGTGTCAAAGTAATCCGTTCAGCCATTGCTCAGGATCTGCTGGTCAGTCCCAGCATCTGAGGACTGATAACTACTACTTACCAATTACAATGGTTTGGGCACAGTTTCTAGTGCTTCATATACATTTTCTAGTTAAAATTTTGTTTTTATCGATTGGGAGAATACTTTTATACATCAAGCCTGCTTCCTATTTGTTCCTCCTTCAATATTTCCTGTCCCTCCTTCTCTTACCCTCATTTGGGGACTTAGGCTTTCTCAGTGCATTGCCTCAGCAGAGGGCTAACCAACAGATATCAGTCTTAGCTTTTGTGTTAAAACTTAAAGACTTAGGGTATAATCACTAAATTTGGAAGATGGTATTAAAAAAAAAAAGATTTTTCTGTGTTTCCCTCCATATTTCCTCACACTGCCCCAATCGCCTGCACCCAGAGGGCAAAAGGGTAGCTATGCAAACCTACCAACAGCAATCTAGACTCCTGACACTCCAACTTTCTCTTCGGACCTTTCTCTCCACCCACCTACCTGCACAACTGATGGGATGTTTCCAGTTGGCTAGGTGATTGTGAAGCAGCAGCTCTGGCTGGGTCTGCCATCCTCAAGGCCAGCATACACATCTACAAACACACTCACCAACTTTGCCCTTCCCTCCTTGTCTACTCTAAAATCCTCTTTACATCTTTATTTTCCCCCTGCTCTTATTGTTAACAATTATTTATATTAAACTCATCTGGTTTAAATTAATCTGTGGTTTCTGTCTCCTGATTGTATACTGACTGAAGCAAGAAACATCAAGTGTGTGCGTTGCGGGGGGGGGGGGGGGGGCGGGGAAGGACAATTGGATGTAGTATAATGAGTTGTGTTGGTTACAATTCAACAGAGTAACAATGGAGATAATTTCAGAGAAAGTGATTAGGGAAACCACAGAAATATTGTTAAGATACTTGTTTCATTGCATAATAAAGAAGCTGCTTGATAAATACTTGACTGCCTGGTTGAATAACCAAGTTAATGAGGTATATAATGACTCAGTCACCACATTCCTTGTTCCAGTCTCATTTTCCAGTTTGAAGCAGCTAATGTATGCAGAAATGATTACTAGCTTACGTTAATCACATTCCCAATACATTTATGTCTAACTAGGCTTTAATGTATCTACAATGAAAATATAACTCTCTACTCTCTAGTATGGCATAATGTTTTTGACAACTTATCAAATATATGTTAAATATATGTTTAATTAACTCATCAGGATGTCTTCTAGCTTTGAAGCTACAGAGAATTTCCTGATAAAAATTTGCTTTTCAATCTCTGCCTTGCTAAGCTCTATTGACTATCCTCTTCTTTTATGTATTTTCTTTCTTTCTTCAGAGGACAATGTAGTTACTTAGATATAAAGTGATTTATCATGTTTAGCTCCTACATCACATTGATTAAAATGTGATCATTAACATTTTAATCCTTCGGTGGAATCATTGTTACAGATGGTTGAGTATACTTGTTACATATACTTATTTTATTTTAGTGTATATAATAGTTTCTAAAGGCGCCAAAACAACTTACCACAAACTGGGTGGTTTAAAACAATGGAAATTTATTCTCTCAGAATTGTGGAGGCCAGAAGTCCAAAATTAAGGAGTTGGCAAGGCTATGCTTCCTCTGAAGGCTCTACTGGAGATGTCTTACCTGCCTCTTCCAGCGTCTGATGGATCCTGATATTCCTTCTTCATTCTACCTCTGCTCTTCCTACACATGATCGTCTTTCCAGTGTGTACATGTCCTCTTCTCTTTTTGTAAAGATACCAGCCATTGGATACAGGTCCTATCTTAATCCAGCATGACCTCATCTTAACAAATTACATCTGAAAAGACTCCATTTCAAAAAAAGTCAAATTCCGAGTTTCCAAAGGATGTATGTTTTTGAGGTACTTTCAACCCACCACTGCAGAGATAGTTAATATTGAGTTCGGGGAAGATTGTTGAAAAAATATACAAGAATTAGAGATCATTCATTTCTGTTTTTCTAGCCCACTTTTCTATGTGGAAGATACTATTCACTTTTTTGTATTAACCACTTAGAATGGAGACAAAAATGAGTATGTCTGGATATGGTGAAGAACATTCACCCAACTTCCCAAACCCTCTTCTTACTGCCCCACACATTTTTAGGAGGAACATCACTTTGTTTAGACCATTTATAGACCTGGATGGAGATGGGCTACATCCTTGCCCAGGTTCCCATGGGAGTTAGGATATAGTGTTCTAATAAATATATAAACACATAGTCCAGATCTTTAGAAGTTGATAAGCACTTGTATACACATTTTAAAAGGGAACCAAGATAAAAATTTCAGAGTTGTGCTTATTGATAAAGGCAATATTTGAATAAAGGAGGCGAGACAGTACCAAAAACAATGCTAGTCATAGGTAAATTTTCAGGAAAGAAAAATAACCAGGGAAGATATCCTGAGATGGGGTTTCTAGGACAGTACATAGATCAGTGTGACTGCAACAGAGTAAGCAAGGTGGCCTCACAGAATTAGAAGGTGGCCGTAGGGTCATGGAGCATTTTATAGACCACACTAAGGACTTTGCTCTGTAGTGTGAGTAAGACCAGGCTGATGCAGGGCTTTGCCAAGAAAAGTGAAATCATGTCATTTATATTTTTAAAGATCACAAAGGCTGCTGTGTTGCAAGTAGTCTGAGTGGGGAGGGACCAAAGTGGAAGTAGAGATATTAAATACATGAGAAAACTTATTGCAGTCATACAGGTGAGCGATGACTATGGCTTTGGTCTGGGTATGAGAAGTGGAGGCTCTGAAGTTTAACATCACTTTATCTTTATCCATGTAAGAAATTCAGTGATTTTTTTTTTTAAGACAGAGCCTGCTGCCTCTGTTTTTTTTTCTTTCTTTTCTGTTTTTGTTGTTGTTGTTTGTTTGTTTATTTTTTAAGTTCAGAGAGGAAGGGAGAGGTAGAGAGAAATAGAAACATGAATGATGAGAGAGAATCATCCATCAGCTGCCTCCTACATGCCCCACACTAGGGATCAAGCATGGAACCTGGGCATATGACCTAACTGGGAATGGAACAGTGACCTATGACCTCCTGGTTCACAGGTCAAGGCACAACCACTGAGCCACATCTGACTGGGCAGAAATTCAGAGATTTTGAAATTCATGCACATTTACATGGGTAAAAAGCATCTTGTCAAAGACAGCAATGCCCTGTGCATTTCTAAAGCTAATGGCCAAATTTATGTCTTAGAAGATAAAAATGTACTTTTCTCAGTAATAGGTATTGGGAACTCTTTACTCTCCCTTTCTCTTTAACCAGGCTATTTTGTGTTTCTGCTAAAAGTTCCATTTCACTTAGGTTTAAATCATCTTTTTATAGAATTCTAGTGTATCAAAAAGATGTGTCGGATATGAGGCAGTGAACAAACCATTTCTTAAAGAGTGATATGGATTTGCATCGTCTCATGAAATACAGATGTTCAGTGCATATTATATATACAGATGTGAATGTATTTAATGCAAGACTTACTTTGTTTGAGCATATAGTATTATGTAAAGTGCATGAAGACCTGATTTTGCTACTGTTACTGAACTTGTGGTCAGGGAATAAGAGAGTTAAAACTTTCTATGTAAAATCTCCATATCTGAAATTAATATGTTAATACAGTTGTTTCTCTAAATTCCTTTATACCTCTAAATTTATAAGGTTCATTTCTCAGAATGATGCCCAAATTCTTTTTGTTTCCATATTTCTATCACTTCCCACTTCCAGCTTTCCTGTCTACCTCATTGAATCTCATTGTGAATAACTTTTCAGCTGTACAATGCCACTCTTTTCCTATAAAATCCTTCAATGTGTCTTTTAACTTTACTTAAAATCGAGGAAAAAAAACATATGATTGCTCCTAAAATAGTTTATAAAGGGATTCATTGCACTGATTAGAAAAATAATTAATATTAAAGTACTGACTCTGATAATTTTTTCAATAAAACCCAAATGTTTCATTGGCCAAACATTTAAGATCCACTTCTACAAATAATATTATTGATATTTTAGGAATAATCGGAAACTATCCAAAGTGAACAGGAAGATAAGTTAATAACTACACTTTGCATTATTTCTGAAGCAATCAAATTTATATGGTGTTTCAAAAATTGACAAAGAATTTTAAGAAATTATTTAAATAAATTTAAGCCAGCAATTATAAAATGCTTATTATTAGCTAAACAGAAATTTCCTAGGTGCCATGGTAGAAAAATAATGTTGAAGAAAGCACACACTATGCCTTCAAGTCATTAATAATGTAAGAAAAAATATAAAATAAAAGTTGTTTATGGTGAATTGAATCCATGTTAGATGTTTGCTAAATTCTGGGGATGTAAGCTGATATTTCTTTTCTTTCAGAGTTTACAGTGCACTAGGGGAAATAAATAAATATATTATTAAAATAATACCTGATAAGTGTTATGGTATGAATTAAAAGAGTGTAATGGGAATTCAGGGAAAAACCACTTATTTCAACTTTACATATACAAGGAATATATTCTAGTGAGAATGACATTCAATTCTAAATCTGAAAGAAGGGAGAAGGATAAAAAATAATTAAAATCAGGAAATAGGAAGTAGAAAATACTAAATTAAGTATGAGCATGACACATTTGGAAAAGTAATGCATTTCATCACATTTTAAAGGCTGCATGCATTATGGACTGAATTGTGTACCCCACAAAATTTTATATGTTCAAGTCCTAACCCCCAGTACCTCAGAATGTAATTGAATGTGGAGATGGGGTCTTTTCAGAGGTGATGAAGGTTAAATGAATTTATTGGGGGTGGACCCTAATCCAATATCATGGATGTCCTTGTAAGAAGAAGAGAACCTGGCCGGTGTTGCGAAGTGGTTAATCATCAGCCTATGAACGAAGAGGTCATGGTTCAATTCCTGCTCAAGGCACATGCCCAGGTTGCAATCTTGATTCCCATGGGGGGCATGCAGAAGGTAGCTGATCAATGATTCCCTCTCATTGTTTATATTTCTCTCTACGTCTCCCTTCCTCTCTGAAATCAATAAAAAATATTTAATAAAAAAAGAAGAAGAGATTAGGACATAGACACTGAAAGAGGAAAGACCATGTGGAAACAATGGGATAAATCACCCATCCACAAGCCTACCACTGAGGCCTCCTAGGGAACCATCTCTGTCAACAACCTGACCTTGGATTGTCAACCTCCAGAACTGCAAGAAAATAAATGTCTGTTACTAAAGTCACCTATTCTGTCATCCTTAGTTAGAGCAATCTTAGTATTACTATAAAATTCAATTAGATTAAAAATATAAATCAGACATGCTCTAGGGAGTGGATTGACTTTTTTGTTAGCTATTTTACAAAATTTGGACTTCATTGTGATTTATTTATAAAAGGTTTGTATTGTTTTAATAAGTGGAGTAATGATTTTAAAATATCATTTTATCAGTAATACTTAATGAATTAACAGGAAATGTGACTAAAGGAGGGATGATAGCTAGGAGGATGGTGTAGGTATATAGGTAGGAAATATTGGAAGTCTTAACTAGAACAGATATAGTGAAGAGAAGAAAAGAAGTTAACCGTTTCTAGAGATAATCTGAGGGGTTGAATTTCCAGGATTTGAGTGCTTGTACGTGAGCATTGTGAAATTAGTCAAGTATGTCTCGCATGATTAGGAGATGAAACACTGGTTGGCTAAAGCTGCCATTCACTGAGTGAATGATTAAAAGTTGGTGGGATATACAATAATAACTTCATGTAGGTGGATGAAGGCACTTATTTCCTTAGATCCTGAGACATTTTAAATAGTTTTAAATAGTATTTTTAGACCTTGACCACTTACTTGTTGCCTAAGTGTCACTGAGGAGTAGGGTATTGGTAGTGTGTAAAATGGTGATTGCCCCTACATGCAGCAGTGGTCCAATTTACTATTGAAGAATCCAGATGGACTACTAATGCAAGGAAACACTGAGTGGTACAGTGGCTTAACCATTTGCAAAGTGGGAACTGATTATCAGAAGGACTGTGGGATCAGTTGCCTATAACTAAGTGCTACCAATACGTCAAAGAAAGACAAGGCTGTGATGATTCATCACCAACCTAAGTGGCTGTGAAAGTCAGAAGGCCACTTTGAAAAAGGCATTTATCTTCTTTATTCAAAGGAAAGCTACTTACACATCAAGCCCAGGGCTTCTTGCAAGTGAAGAGTAATCCCAATAGCGATTGGATTCTCAACTTGACAATTCTGCTATTCTGAGCTCAAAACACTGACTGGAAAGACCAGGGGCTCTGTTGGAGTTGTAGTGGGGACCTCTGAGTCAATATGCTTAACATCCCCGAGAACCAAGATCTTCCAGAACTCTCTGAGAGTAAAGAAGTAGTCTACTCCTTCAATATATCTTGTGCATAGCCTTGCTTTCAGAATGATGTGGGGACCTCCTTTTTGATGAGTCGACATACATTGGGAGAATCCAGCAGAGTATGTAGGGGCTACCATGTTTCCCCGAAAATAAGACATCCTCAGAAAATAAGACCTACTTACAGGTTTCCTCCTGAGTGAAATATAAGGCATCCCCCTGAAAAATAAGGCCCCCAGGCTCTGTCTCAGAATGAAAATTAATTTACCATAAACTGGTTGCTAGGGCCGCCCCGACTGACCTCTAGCAACCAGGGACCTTAAGCAGAGTCCTGACTGACATTCTTGACATTTCTCCATTCACATGGCATTCCTGACTGCCATGTGAATGGAGAAAAATCAGCGTGGAAACTTTGTGAAACCTAAACTGCAAGAAGTTGTGACATGGGTGAAGAATTCATGGGAGAAAATCACTGACAGTTGCATTGCAAATGCACTGCGAGCAGGCTACCTTGACAAGAAGTACTCATTTAAAGACAGTGCTATTGCTAACCATGAGAGATTTGGTCCACTGATTCTGTAAGAAATGTAGTCACAAGAAATTCACCAGGAAATTCAGGAATTGGATTGTTATGATGATGTTCCAGAAGATGATGACATGATTGTCATTGAATAAATGAGTAAATTCTTGATACTGTAGGATTCACAGTTTGTCTGGTTTGTGTTGACAACTACTGTACTACCGTACCGTATGCAGGTAATAAATTTCCTATATTTTCATTTAACGATAAATGTGTACCGTATTCTTCTTCATGGAAAGATAAGACATCCCTGAAAATAAGACCTAGTGATCTTTGGGAGCAAAAATTAATATAAGACACTGTCTTATTTTCGGGGAACCAGGGCAGATTCATTTGGGGCCATGTCAAAGGAAGGGGGAGTATGTTGTTTAAAAATGGCCATGATAGAACAAGTTCAGAAAACTCACCAGCTGACTGTGTCCTACAGGATTTCCTGGAAGATACTCTATTATCAGTGAAGCAGGCAAGCCTTGCTGAGGGGTTCAATGGCACTACCTTCTCTACGACATGAGTGACAATATGGGATGCTGTAACAGAATAAATCTCCTTAATAGCCATAGAGAGCAGCAAGGATGACAGGATCTCAAAATAATAGAGGTCAACTGACTATGTTTAAATGCAAGTAGAAAGCAGTACAATTAAGCAATAAATAACAATGTCAGATTGGCAGCCAGAATTCCTGAACTGCAGAGGAATATGGCAATAGTGAATGCAACATGACACGGTGTTCTGAGGGGAAGAGAGCAGGCAATGAGAGTATTTCTCCATGCATAGAATTAAAAAGTTGTGTATCAAGGATGATTGATTACTGGGTAAGGGCAGAGAATCTAATAGAATTCTTGATCACTTGCTCTGTTTTTGGCACTGTCAGTCTCAAAATTCATTGACTAAAGTAGAGGCCAGGTCCTCTTAAAGAAGGATGCTGTAACATCTTGGCTAGTGTATCAAATAATCCTTCCCTAAATGCGGCTAATTCCTGTTAGATGGTAATCATGCACAGGGGGGAATGGGGCTAGTCAGGCATTTCCAAACTATTGAAGTTGACATTGATACGTGGGCCATGAGGCATTATCATGAGTTCCATGATAAAACATAGAAAGCTGTTGCCAAATCTGACTCATCATTGGGCTCATAAAACCACTTAGGGGTTATTTTAGCAAATGTACATGTGGAACAAACAGACTTGATCATTATTAGAACCACCACAGTAATCATATGGTTTATGAGGTAAGAGACAGCTCATTGGGAAAGGCACATAAACTCTTCTGAACTTGCATGCCCAACCAAAACCTAAGTCAAAGACAGTTCTACATCTAGGAGGTGGGAGGAATAACAGAGGTTATTGTAGATTTAAAATGTGCAGAGATAGTGTCTCGACATATCTGTGCTAAATCAGCCCAGCCCATATAAATTCAGGCAAATCTTTGCAAAGAGATGCTTCAAAAAGTGGTTGTCTAATTGCATCTGCTGTGCCAGATGTAGTATCTTAGCAAATTAACATATTTTTTGTTAATACTTTCTTTGCCATCCCTGTCAGGAATGAGGTTCAGCATCAACCATTATTTATGTGATACAAGCATTTACTTTGTGCCTGATTAATTTTCCACTTCATGACATCAGCAGTTATGGTGAATCATTTTTTTTAATCGGGGAACTGGGAATACTTTTTAAACAGTGGAAGGATTTCAAGGATAAAGAACTTTTCAAAAATTAACATGGGATAGACCAATAGCAATAGGCACTGAGCATGAGGATCTTTGAAATGCAGGTCAAAAGCAACCTGGGCGAGTGGGGTTTGGTTGGTTGGAGCATTGTTCTGTATTACCTAGCGGTCACAAATTTTATTCCCCAGTCAGGGCACATACCCAAGTTTTTTGATCCATCCTGATCTGGGTGCATGTGGGAGGCAACCAATCAGTGTCTCTCTCTCACATTAATGTTTCTCTCTCTTTCTCTCTCACTCTCCATTCATCTCTCTCTGCAATCAGCTAAAAAAACAAAACATAATCATATCATTGGCTGGAGATTAAGAACACATTTAAAAAGCCACCAAAGACCATACTCTATAGAAGAGGTACTAACCAACCAAGTAGACAGACTGGTGTAGTGGATTAATATCAGCAAACTTCTAGCATTGAGTATCAGCGCAATGATTCAAAACATACTAGCCATGGAGGGAGGAATAATGGTTATGCATGGCCTCAGCAGAATGGGCTCCCTTTCTTCAAGCCTGAATGCTAAAGATCTAGTGGAATAGACCAAGGCAGACCCACAATGCCTGTTGCCATAATTATTATGTAGTTCCACTTTCAGCCTTAAAGGACGGCAGTCCTTTTGATTGAGATTAACAAACATTTCAGCTAAGGGCTTCCCTCTCCTACTTATGGGGTTTGGCAAGCATAAAATACCGATGCTCACAGACAGGTGAGTTACTTATCTGTGGGGTTAGAAGAATTAACCAGTGGCTGGTGGGAGTGGGATTCTTGTGATATCTTGATAAAAATAATTTTCTGAGACTCACACGAGAAGATGAGGTACTGTGGAAAGCTTTATTTCTGAGAAATTATACCCCTGAGTTTCCAAGTTCCCATTTTCTTCTGTCCTACCTTGGAAAAAGAATAAAGTCTTTACCCAGAGTTTCTGTTCCATGCCTGCACAGTCCAATCCAGCATCAGGCTAGCTTAATTTGGGTTCCCAGCTGTAGTTCATCAGTCCATTTCACGTGGGGCCCACAGGACCACATGGCTATGGGTGTAGTATATGGTAAAGGGGACATGTATATGGTGACAGAGGGGATTTGACTTGGGGTGGTAAGCACACAATGCAATATACAGATGATGTATCATAGAATTGTACACCTGAGCCTATATTAACCAAATTTATCTCAGTAAATTTAATTAAAAATAAAAATCCATACTAGCAAGGTAAGAGGGAGGGATGGTGCTACATTGTAGGAGGAATGAAAATCTTGACACTCAAATGGGGTATCTAACAACCCCAGAAAGAGGCCAATAAGAATCCTGAAAAAAATATACTTAGCGGACCTGGCTGGCATGGCTCAGTGACTGAGCATTGATCTGTGAATCAGAAGGTCATGATTTGATTCCTGGTCACGGTACATGCCCGGCTTGTAGGCTTGATCCCCAATGTGGGGGTGTGCCGGAGGCAATTGATCAATGATTCTCTCTTGTCATTGATTCTCTCTCTCTCTCTCTCTCTCTCTCTCTCTCTCTCTCTCTCTGCCAATATGAAATCAATAAAAAATGTATTTTTTAAAAAACATGAAATACCTAGCTAGGTTTATTCATGTGTTTTAAGTCATGACCTGAAATATATTCTTTGTTGAGCCTCAAAGATCACCCCTCAGGAATGAGGTACTCATCATCCTGTTACCAGGAATGTTGTCAGCTGCTGACTAACAACTGAGGTTTTTCTAAGGAATTTGTTCTTGATCCAAGGAGATACATCTCCTAAGGTTACTAATTATCCTTCAAGTGTCAGCCCACATCTAGTGACAGGTGAATACCATTTTCCAAAGGTTCAATTCCCTTGCCTCAATTTGGAAAACCTTAAGGGCTATTATAGCTCCAGAGATCCATGTGTTATTGGCTGACGCCTGTAAGGAGACAGTGTTACAGTTCAAATGCTCTACCTTCCAAGCCCCTTTCCTTACTTTTCAACAGGAGATGTTCCCAAGATGTGCTGAAATTTTTTGCAGGTAAATTTCCCTGTCAAAGTCTTTTTCCAGGGGCCTGCCTAAGATAGGAATCATGAGGAAAAGCAAATTAGAAGAAACATATAAAGAATTTAATTAATTTTTATGGTTATTTGTAATCTACAGGAGCCTGATAGATATATGAGCTTGAAATTTATTAAGGGGTTCTCTGCTGGAAATCTATTTGAGAGATATAGACATAGAAATGGTAGCTGTAGTAGCTGTAGTCACAGGAATAAAGGGGACCCCCTAAGGCAAGTGTTCAAGTGAGAAGAAAACCCAGGGCAGAATCCTAAAAAACAACAAATTCAGTGAATGGGCGGTGTCAGAATCTGATGAAGCAAAAGTGGACATTAAGGAAGGAAAAAATACATTTAAGATGAGGGAACTTCAATGAATACAAGCAATACTGAGAAGTCAAAACAGTTAAGGTATGAAAATTTACCTTTCACAAAAAGGTAGTGCTGGACAAGAACAAAATCTAGTGTTGGAGACAGAAGCCAGATTACAGTAGTTTAAACAACGTGTGTGACAAAGATTGGACTCCTTAATTTCAGACAAGCCTTCTAAAAGGTCTAATCATGAAATAGAAGAGAAACATGATAGGAGTAAGATATTAACTGAATGAGGTTTTTTAATCTAATTTTATTTTTTGCAGTGGGAAAATTCTATGAATGCATAAACCTCAAATTCATGAGAGTAAAGAATCCTATGTAATAAAAGGCTAATATGCAAATTGACTGAACAGAGGAACAACTGTTTGCTATGATGTGCACTGACCACCAGAGGGCAGATGCTTAATGCAGGAGCTGCCCTGGTAGTCAGTTTGCCTCTCCCACCTCCCTAGCAGCACTAAGGATGTCTGACTGATGGCTTAGGCCCGCTCCACATGGGGAGCGGGCCTAAGCCATCAGTCAGACATCCCTTGAGGGAACCTAGTCTGTGAGAGGGTGCAGGCTGGCCTGAGGACACCCTCCCTCCCCCGGAGTGCATGATTTTTGTGCACTCAGCCTCTATTTCTAAAATAGTATTAGAATAAAATACACAAAGTGCTATAGCAGTTTGGATATATCAAAAAAAAAAAAAACTCTAACAGCTTGGAAAATAAAGTCATTAAGTGGCAATAGATGCCTAGGCTTTTTGAAGAATATGTGGTTCTTTTACAATTTCTCTATCTACTTAATGCCCAAGTTATAGCTCTATAGGAGCCTATGAGGAGAAGTGTCATTAGCATTTCACTGATAGCTAAAAGCTATGAGAATACAGCAATAAGGCAAATACATGAAAGTGAGTATAAAAACTAAATTTTTAATATTTTCATATTTAATATTTAATAGATATTAACATTTTGTGTGTATTAAGTTACTGAATATAATACAATTTTAATTAACCTAGACAAAAGATCTGCTTACTAGCTGATTCTATTAAATAATAAAAAATATATATTTCAGTTTTTCCATAAAGAACTAGGAATTTTGTATTATATTAAAAACTTTTAATCACACATGCAAGAGAAGATGTTTAGCTATTTGAAAGAGTTTATTCCATTAAATGTTTGACTACTTTGGGCTATTTTTAAGTTTTAAAATCCTGGGATACAGCTAGGGGCTCATTTAATTTAACATCCTGGGGAAAAGTATTACTACTTACATAATTGTCAATGATCTCTACATAGCTTTGGAACAGCTTAATTTCCATTGGCTGCAGGAACTAAATCACCTGAGAACCAGCCAGAAATGCCCACCCATGAGGGTAGGAGAGGTCAAAGTACCAGGGAGCCTGATGGAGTCTTTCACTAGGGTGATGTATTCTATGAGCAGAAGTGGTAGGTTTAATAAACACTAAATCACTGACTGCAGTTTAAAAAAAAAAAAAAAAAAAAAAGAGGGAGATTGTCCTGAAGATGAAGACTGTACGGTGAATTAAAATAAAAGGATGTCAACATGTTCTAGAAGTCAATTCTGCACAATACATCTTAAGTATTTAAACTTGTTTTGAAAATATTATCAAGAACGTTACAAGAAAGCCCACTGCATGGGAGAACATATTTGCCACTGTTATCACTGATAAGTGTTTAATCTCCAACATTTGCAGGGAACTCATACAACTTAACAAAAGAAAAATAAACAACTCAATCAAAAAATGGGCAACGGACCTAAATAGATACTTTTCAGAAGAAGACATAAGGAAGGCCAAGAGACATATGAAGACATGCTCAAAGTCACTAATCATCTGAGAGATGCAAATCAAAATGACAATGCGGTAACACCTCACACCTGTCAGAATGGCAGCCATCAACAAATCAACAAGAAGCAAGTGCTGGAGAGGATGTAGAGGAAAAGGAACCCTCGTGCACTGCTGGTGGGAATGCACACTGGTGCAGCCACTGTGAAGAATAGTATGACATTTCCTCAAAAAACTAAAAATGGAACTCCCAGTTGACCCAGTGATCCCATTTTTAGGAATACATCCCAAGAAAACAGAAACACCAATCAGAAAGAATTCATGCACCCCTATCTTCATAGCAGCACAATTTACCATATCTAAGACTTAGAAACAGCCTAAGTGCCCATCAGCAGATGAGTGAATTAAAAAACGGTGGTACATCTACACAATGGAATACTAAACTGCTGTACAAAGGAATTCTTACCATTTGCAATAGCATGGATGGAACTGGAGAGCATTATGCTAAGCACAATAAGCCAGTCAGAGAAAGATCAATATCACATGACCTCAAGCATTTATGAAATATAACGAACAACATAAACTGATGAACAAAAACAGATCCAGAGACAGAGAAGCTTCGATCAGATTGTCAAATCTCAGAGGGAAAGTAGGGGAGGGTGGAGGGAAAGGGGGAAAGATCTGTATGTATGCATATAGGTATAACCTATGGACACTAACACCAGGGGGGTAAGGGCATGAGTGGGGTGGGGGTGGGGTCAAGGGGTAATGAGGACACATATGTAATACCTTAATCAATAAAGGGGGTAAAAAAGAATGTTATGAGCATGAAGATTAGATATTCGAGTTAAGATAAAATTTAATGGAGTCAAAAAACTGCGTGGATGAGGAAACTCATGTTTGGTTTACATGAAATAAAGTCAATAGTTCTTGTTTTGATTGGTAGAGTGCTAGACTAAAGCAGTGCTAGATTTTTGGGCATCTTACTTCTTCTCATACCTACTCCAAAAACAGTGCATTGCTCCTTTCCTTGTGGTCCTGACTCTCCCACTGTAGATCATTGGTAAAAAGGTAGAAATTGTACTTGGTGATAGGCATGCCATAGGCTGGTTAGCTAACTTTGATTTTTGGCTTTTGTTGAATAGATAAGCTGGACAAGTCATATCGTTTTTAATGGACTTGATAATCTAAAACATTAATTCATTGTGAGGTAAGTGCTGAAGCTGTAAAGATGTACTTGGCCAGGGGAGTACTAGTGCATGCTGGACCTTGTGCAAGGGAGAAGGATCAAAGGCAGATGGTCCACATGAGACACTCATGCAGGGAGAGACCACCCAGGCAGAAAGGAGCACTGGGTCAGCTGAGCTTCCATGGCCTCTTCCCACATTGAAACCCGTTTGTTCATATTTTTTTCCCGAGTTATCAGGCATCTGTATTTTTTCATACAGTTTATTTTTTTCCTTAAAGCTGAGAGGGCAGGGTGAGGCTAACTCCTGGCTCCATTTTGTATTGTGGGGCAGGGCAGAACAGGGCGGAGCTATCCTCCATTTTGTGTAAGGACCCTAGCCCTCACCCAACCAATCAGGGTCAGCCAAAGCTGTGACATCACCACCCTTATAAAACCCCTAGGCCTGTGGAAGTTCGCTCTCTTCCACCATGCTGTCGGCGTGAGTGGGAAGGAGCCCATGCTAGCATGGAAGAGGCTCTCTTGTTTATTGCATCAGACTCGGCTCGCTGGTGGTCCTTGGGGATCACGAAGTCTGGGCATAACAAAGCCAAATTGAGTAAGCCTTGTAATCCAAAGTGTCCCAAATAGGAAAAAAAGTAATAGTCATGTAGAAAAGGAAGATAAATAGGAATTTGAAGGATATACAAAAATAAAAATAAACAAAATGGGAAACTAGGGCACGCTGAAGGTAGTAAGGAATAAATTTTGTAATTATAACTTTAAAAGACAGAGTGATATGTTGTTTTGTTTACTTTGATTTGAATGATGACCTCTATCAGTACCTTTGTTCTTTTTAATTCCTTGAACTACATTTGTCCAGTGATATGACATCGCCATTTTCCAGTGCTGATTCAGGAGTTGCAAATGTTATTGTTTATAATTCTTTGTACAGTGATAAAGGTCTATAAGTTTCCAATTTCACTTAAGTAAACATCAGAGTTTCTGTTCCTCTGTTACTCTTTCACAAGAATACACTATGAGGGATATAGTCCATCCTTTTCTCACTGAAACTCAAAGGAAATATTCTTACCATCTTTGGACATTTATTTTCGGGGGAGGTAGTTTCAGCAATTTATACTTTTGATCCTGGCCACTGTATTTCTTCTCTGTCTACAACAGTGCAGCTATAATGGAATCTAGTGCCACAGGATTGACTTCCTAGGCTGGTCAGGAAATGTATTCAGAATGCCATCATCTTTTACTGCATCTACTAGATGTATTCACACTTGGCACATAATGGGCTCATGAAAATGATGACCCCGGGAGAGACAGTGAGACGTGAAATTCTCCCGCACACAAGAAATACCAAAAAGGCAGGAAGCTATGAAAGCAGCTTATTTTTCGTTAATTGTGTGGACATAGTCAATCCCCTAACAACTACTGGATCTGATTTTTATTTTATTTTCTGAGACTGTTCCTTGGCTCCATATTAAATCATGACCTCCCGGGACACGACATGTTGGATGCATCGTGTTTTAAAATAATGAAATATAACACGTCAAGGGTTATTACACACCCAAAAGCAAACAAAACAGAGGAGAAGGGAATAACAAGGCACCCCCACAGGACTTGTTTCTCGGTGTTTGAAATATTAGTGACTGGCTCAGTGAACCTCAACTTGAAAACAAGAAGACTAATAATGTCATTATTCCAGGCCCTGCTTCTGCTTACGGGTTACCTTGGACTGCCTGATAACAATCAATGTGGGCAAGGAGAAAAAGGGTAAGAGAAAATGTCAAGCAATCTCACTATCCACAGATTTTTCTCATAAATCTTAAGAAATCACAACCTGGAAATGGAGCCAGTCTCATAGGCTATTGTGTAAGGCAGTATAACTAAGATTTATAATCGATCTATCAGCACGTGTGCTTAAAATATTGTGCTCAAGCCCTCAGTATGTGTTTGAATATTTAGATGGATAGATCAATTCCATGTTCTCAGGCTAGACAGGAAAAAAAAAAAAACAAACAAAAAATACCCTGTATAAACAGAACCCAAATCCATCAGTGATCTCACCAGAGCTCTGTGTGAGTGTGTGTGAGTGAGAGAGGCAGGGCGAGAGAGAATAAATGTTCTCTCAAAATGTAATAGGAAGACTATAATCTTCAGGCCATTTATTTCTTTAGACCATCAATGCTGAATACTTACTGATTCACCTCACCCTCAATCTTATGTGTTTTTCTCAACTAAACATTCATTTATCCCTGATTGAAACATTCTTCATCATTGACATTGATTCGGCTCTAGGCCTGAACCCTGCCAATACGGTAGTATTTTTCGGTGGCAAGATTCTGACCTCTTTATTGGAGGAAACTCTTCAATAACTCATTTGTGGATTATTGCCTGAAAGTATTATACTTTACCCAAGGTCAGGTCAACTACTGCAAGTTGATTTTACCATAATTCCATTCTTAACTTCTGGGAGGTATCTTGCTTTGCCTCTTCGAGTGATGGATGCTCTAATAGAGGCAGGGAAATTGACCCGTGTAGCACAGAAGAGGAATACGTTCCGAATGCTATTACTTCTGATGGGCTGTACTAAAATAAGACTTTCCTGTATGGGGAGCTTAAAAACTCATGTGTCTGATCTGCACTAGGGTATTTAGTAAGGAAAAAGGTAGAAAAGGGACAATCCAAGCAGAAAGATAAACAAGTAAAAGCATTGAGCCATGAAAGTTTAGTCTGACTAGAAGCAAAGACAAAAATCACTTGGAAAACACCTAACTGCCTCCTCGAGCGTCAGAGTCCACTTTTTCCTTCTCTCTCTGTCCTTCTTATTTATCAACAAAGTTTTGTCGGTTTATTCATATTTTTTAATAAATTCCATTGTTTGCCCATCACCATGCTATAAGCAAGGAATTGAGATTAACCGGGGATTGTAAATGCATATATTGATAGCACATGGACACAGACAATTAGTGTGGTGAAGGCTTGGGAGAGTGAGGGCAGAGTAGAGGGGATCAATGCCGTGGGAGGGGGCGATAACAAAAAACAAAACAAAACTCAAAGCAGCCCTAACCAGTTTGGCTCAGTGGATAGAACTGAGCCTTGGCATGGGGACTCAAGGGTCCCAAGTTCAATTCCGGTCAACTGCATGTACTTTGGTTGCAGACACATACCCTGGGGGGGGGGGTGCAGGAAGCAGCTGATCGATGTTTCTCTTTCATTGATGTTTCTAACACTCTATCCCTCTCCCTTCTTCTCTGTAAAAAATTCAATAAAATATATGTTAAAAAAAACACACAAAGGGGACATCTGTAATACTTTCAACAATAAAGATACTTTTTAAAAAATGAAGAATAGATATGCCATATCATTAAAAAAGAAATTAAACCTGTAAAGAACATTATTTACTTCGAAACAACATTTCTGATCATTGCAATCAATGTAATAAAGATAATAATAGAGGTAGCTTCCAGGAGCAAGGACAATAATCAGAAGCCTCCTGGTAGAGCAGGGTAGGATGAATGGGGAAGAGAGCAGACAAGGAGGGCCTCGTGGTGGAGGAGGCACATGCCAGGTTTATTTTAAAAGATTAGAAGGAAATTGAAAAGAAAAGACAAAAGGAGAAAGTGATTTCAATTGGAGAAATTAGAAAAGCCACAGACTTTGCTGGTGATTCTGGGAGCAGGGAACATTTATGGGTGAGATCATGTCAATAGGTCATATCAGGAAGGTGTGCATTCCATGTTAAGGAGTTGATCTGTGATCTAGAGTCATACAAGCAGTTGATGAAGGTTTTAAACAGAGAAAGGGCACAGCTAGGTATACATATGAATCACGTCACACTGTAGGTCTGTGGATGATTGATCTGAGGATGCATTAGGAAAGGGAGAGAGACCAGGTCACAGTACTCAATTGAGAGGTGTTGAGAAACCTAATTAAGGCAGTACTATTAGGGAGAGAGATTACTGATTTACTTCTCATAATATATATAATATGCCTGCTTTTGTGAATTGAACTCTAGGGGACATGAGGAGGAGGAAAAAAATGAATTTACTTTCAGCTTTGTAGCATTGGTAAGTTTATGAACAGAGCTGTCAGTAAATAAGGTAAAATAAAGAGCTAGTGGAGAATTATTCAATAACTTTCAGTCTGAACAAGTTCATTGTTGTTGTATTTCAAAACACCAGTAAAATGTCAAGAGGCATTAGGTCCACAAGAACCAAAGAATGGAGAGATTAAAAGAAAACACACACACACACACACACACATATTGACAAAAAAATGCCATTGAATGTTTTGAAGTAAAGGGAAGGTATGCTATTTTATCAGAGAAGAGAAAGATGGAACCTAAGTTATTAGAGGGATAATGATAGGCATAAAATTAATCTAATTCTTCTGTATCTTTTTAAGTTTTTAGAGTTTGAAGGGACTTGTGGTAGGTGGGTAGAGGACTCAGAGCCAAAATTAGAAAGAATGGGTAAATAATTATATCTCTCCCTCACCAGGGTCCTAGAGGAAGTTGATTCCACTGAAAATATTGAAATAGAGTGAAGGCCCAGGGAAGATAAGATGAGGCAATGGACAGGGGAAAAAAGGGGTGGGGGAAAGAGTGTGAATCATCGCTCTTGATCTTATGGTCCTCTTAATGCTTCCAGAACATTCCTGGGCTCCATTCTCAGTTACACTACAGTGGTTGGGAATTCTAGAAAAAAGACTTGCCAGTACCCATTAGAAAAGCCCATTCGTTTTTCAATAATTTTAGAGTAAATCCCATTAACTAGAAAGCCTCCATGCCTATTTCCCTTCTCACCTATGTTAATTTCATGGGGCTACTGTACCAATTTGCTACAAACTTGGTGGATGAAAGCCACAAAAAAACTTATCCTCTGAATGTTCTAAAGGCTAGAATCTATACTCAAGGTGTTGACAGGGCCACACTGAAGGCTTTAGGGGAAATATTTTCTTGCCTCTTCCAGGTTCTTGTGGACGCAGGCATTCCTTGGCTTGTGGTTTAAAAGCTCTCCCTTCTGACCCTCTCTTTACTTCTTTCTTCCTAGCCTGTCCATCTTTTCTGTTTTTCTTATAAAGACACTTGTTATCAGATTAGGGCCCACCCTGATCTAGGATGATCTCCTCTGAAGATTCTTGACCATTGTGTACCTCTGCAAAGAGCTTTTTCCCAAATGAGCACATTTTCACAGGTTCCAGGGGTTAGAATGTTAAGGTCTATATGTTCTGGAGTCATGTTTCAACCCAAACTGCACACCCCCCACTCCCAGAGCAGAACATGCCATTGTCATTCTTCAACATGAACTGGCAGCCAAGGAACACTTTGATGTAAGTTGAGAAGAAGGGGATGATAGAGGAGTGAGAAAAGGAGGAGGTGATGAGAAGAAGATAGGAAATGAGGTCCCAGTCCATGTAGAGGAATTGTTGTTTTGTTTGGTTTGGTCTAGAGAAAGAACCAACTCATCAGCTGATGTTGGAGAAATGGGGATGGCAGCTGATAGAAACGCATGATGGCTTATGGACAGTAAGCGGGGGAAACATGGCCGGCGGCCTTATTTTTCTTGTTGATGTAAAATGTGTCAGTTGCGTCACCCAGAAAGCAGACACTAAGAGGGAGTTAGGAGTGGAAGTGACTTATTGCGGGGAGAGGTGGCAATGCCTGTAACAGATAAATGGGTGAGGAGCAGGATCGGACAGAGAGCCTCGGAACAAATCACACACAGTGTCTCAGTTGACACCACAGGAAGCCCCAGAGCCAAGAAAGAGCAATATATATTTTGGCAAAAGTGAACGGGCAGGAGCACACCCACCAGGCTCAGCTACTGACCAAGAAAAGCGTGGCCTTAGCTCAAATGCTGAAGGCTGTCCCAACATGGCACTTCTACCGATGAGTGCAACTTTCCCTTAGAGAGTGGTTCCCAAACTTTTGACACATGTGTACCCCTTCTATAATTTTTATAACACTGAGTACCCCTCGTCAAAAAAAAGGATGTATTTTAATAAGGATCAAAATATATTTATTTTTTGGTACATACACAAAATAATAATAAATGAAACATAAAATTATTCATAATAAACTATAAATAAAAGTTATATTATAAATAGCATTTATTTGCATACCGGACCATCTCACGCCTCACAAGACTGTCTTGATGTGACTCATGAGAATGTAGAATTAGGCGCAGCTAAGCACGGTGCAGTGCATATCCCCACCAAACTCCAGTGCAACGAGTACCACCATCAAACGCTTCCAGTACCCCTGGGGGTACGCATACCACACTTTGGGAAACACTGCCTTAGAGGAATAGCACAACAAAGCTCCTCCTTGGCTTGAGTATATGAAGGAAGGGGTACCTGCTACTAGTGAAGGACAGCAAAGGCTTCTTAGGGCAATTTCAAATGATGGCTCACTATATGATGTGTTTTTGATAGAATGGAGAGAGGTAACGTGGATAAAATGGTATGTGAGTCCAGCGGAGAATGGAGAAACTCGTATCCATAATCCTCTGATTTTACTGAGCATCCTGACGTGCTAAAGAATACAGCCAGATGAGGTCAATGGCAGCTCAGATCCCCAGAGGTAGGTGTTTCTGGAGGAAGGATGTAATGGCTACCACCCCTGGAGTGGTTACTTCCAAGAGACCT
The DNA here is from genome assembly GCA_963924515.1 of Vespertilio murinus. Lineage (NCBI taxonomy): Eukaryota > Metazoa > Chordata > Mammalia > Chiroptera > Vespertilionidae > Vespertilio > Vespertilio murinus. The sequence goes on along the minus strand of OZ004706.1, from coordinate 188,103,940 downwards.
TCTGACCCATCATGAACTTGGAGGCAAGTCAAGGGGACAGAAAATAAAGCGGTTTTCACATCGTAGGAGCAAAGCCTAACTGCATTCCCTGCTTCCAACACCGCTGAACACACCTGGCACATCGTTAGATGGCAGGTGGGGAAACGGAAGGGATGCATTTGCACATAAACCAACAAAGGTGAATTCTTAAGGAAAACATCTCCCCCAGTTTTCCCTGTTTGTTATTCTAGTGTCTAAGGGATGGCATAATCTCTGTGGGTAAAAATGAACATAAAGGTCAATGTAAGGAACAGCCTAACTTTGTAGAGAATTTTCATGCGATTGTATCTGAGTCACACTAATGAAAATACTGGGAAGAAATATCTCAAATGCTCCAGAGGACGACGTTCTAGGACTAAGGAAGGGATGTCAGGAAGATTACATGAAGGTGGTTGAAGGCAAGATAGTGTTAAGGTTATGAACTCCCTGAGGGTGGTCATAACTCCAAGAGGCATTTCAAAGGTGTGTTAACCTAAATGTACAAAAAACAAACAAACAAAAAAACAACAACAACAACAAAAAAAAAAACACAAAAAAAAAACCAATGGACATGCTTAAAACAAAGATAACCATTTAGGAGGGAAGTTAGAATCCTGTAGCTTGACTGACTTCCTACCATGATTTTTCCAGTTAGGAATGTATGATCAGATCACCCTGTGAGGGAACTTTTGATTAGATTTGTTACAGCACCCCTCATTTGTACAATCATCATGTGCATTTAACAGTGTGATTATTGTGTAAACGAGGGGTAGCATTAGTATGTTTCCAGAATTTTTCCTTTAAACATTGTTTCATTTTTCAGTTGGTGAGCCAGACCTTACTGGTGTCTTTACATTTTTGAAAAGTAACTTTATGTACTCCTTTTCTTCTACCTCAAGGTTTTCTTTGGCAACATATCTTGGAGAATATGTGGAGAGAAAGATAAGGTACAGAGGAAGGAAGGGGAGGAGAGACCTGAAGTGGGAAGATTGTTCTGAGAGAGCAATAATGCACTGCATCATTTCTGAGTTGGAATTGTTCATATGAGAAAATCTACTGTAAGAAACAAATGGAACAGAAATCAAGACCACCAAAATTAATACCTACTCATTTTAAGAAGTAAATAGACATATTAGCTCTTCCATGATTATGATAGAAGTTGAAATGAATTGGTAATGGGCATAGACACAAAGTATTCAGTGAAGAGAATAGATATTGCTAGAAGATATAAATGCAAAGGATTAAAGAATTATAAAGCACAATCTCATGAAACAAAGTTTTCAGTAAAAAAACAAAACAAACAAACAAAAAACCCACAAAGCTTTTCTAGAGTGCATAGTAGAAAGTCAGGAGAAATCTCCTATCCTTTCCAACTCTCTCATTTCCTGTCACAGGGTTTGTGATGCCTGAAGTATATAAACATGAGTATCTTCCATTGGTAAGTTTAAAATATGGCCAAATGCACTAGCTAGTTTGGCTTATTGGATAGAGCATTGGCCTGTGGACTGAAAGTCCTGGGTTCAATCCCAGATAGAGCCTGGCCTGCAGGTATTGGGCCAAAAACCAACTCTCTGACACCCCCTGAGGTGTCCCGGATTGTGAAAGAGTGCAGGTGAGGCCGAGGGACCCCACCAGTGCATGAATTCAGGCACTGGACTGGGCCTATATCATAAAAGGGTAATATCCTATATAGTAAAATGGTGATATGCAAATAATGCTAAATATCCTATATAATAAAAGGGTAATATTCATGCATGGGGCCGTGGTGGGGGTGTCCCTCAGCTCAGCCTGCACTCTCTCCAATCTGGAACCCCTCTCATAATCCAGGACTGTTGGCTCCCAACTGCTTGCCTGCCTGCCTTCCTGATTGCCCTAACCACTTCTTCCTGCCAGCCTGATCACCCCTTAACTACTCTCATGTCAGCCTGATTGATATCTAACTGCTCCCCTGCCAGCCTGTTTGCCCCCAACTTCTCTCCTCTGCTGGCCTAGTCACCCCTAACTGCCTTCCCTTGCAGGCCTGGTGCCTCTCAACTGCCCTCCCCTCCTGGCCATCTTGTGTCCACATGGGGGCTGCCATCTTTGACCACATGGAAGCAGTTATTGTGTGTTGGAGTGATGGTCAATCTGCATATTCCTCTTTTATTAGGTAGAATAGAGGCACAGGTAGGGGTCAGAAGGTTTTCCCTGAAGCATGTCCCGGATCAGGGTGGGGGTTCCCTTAGGGCATGAGGTGGCCTGAGCGAGAGGCCTGTGGTGGTTTGCAGGCTGGCCATGCCTCCTGGCAGTCCAAGCAGAGGCCCTGGTATCTGAAATTTATATACCTTCTACAATGGAAACTTTGTAGCCTGGAGCAGAGCCAAGCCTCCTGCTCACTCTGTGGCTGGCAGCCATATCTGTTTCAATTTGTTTACCTTCTATAATTGAAACTTGGTAGCCTTGAGTGGAGGCCTTGGCTGGCCAGGGCAGGCAGAAAGCTTGGCTTCCTCTGTTGCCTGGGAAACATAAGCCTCCCTTCTGCTCTCTGTGGCAGTAGCTACTTGTGTTGGGTTTATTTGCATACTCACTCTGATTGGCTGGTGGGCGTGGCTGGTGGGCATGGCTGGTGGGTATAACAGAGTGATGGTTAACTTGCATATTGCTCTTTTATTAGGTAGAATACTTGTGGCCCAGTGGTCGAACTGGGAATTAATTCGAGAAAATATTTTAATATTGCTATTTGCCCTTTCGCTATAACAGAAGTGTCACAGATGAAAGAAAATTAGTACAATGTATCTGAAAATCTTCCTACTGTCAGAGTCTGGGGTACACCACAGGATACAGAGTCAAGTCCCCGCCCACCCCCATACACCTTGAAATCGGGAGAGACCCAGGCCCGGCTGGATCCACCCCCATTGGGTGAGATCCAGACTGGACTGGCCCTACCCCATCAAGCCCCGCCAGGTGGGAGGTGCAGCCTCATGGCCCCATGATGCCTCACTGAGTGGGGGACACACCCTGGTGCTGGGGTGGAGGGCATGGCCTGAGGTCCCTCGTCAAACCCCACCAGTGGGGGGGAAAGAATCAGGTCCCTGCCCCGGCCATGTGCCATGTAGCCTCAGGCCCCTTCTGATCACTCATTAGGGCTCATTCAGGAACTCCGCTTCTGCTGTGGCACAGCCATCTTGTCACAGCATGACAGAGTGAGGGTCAATTTGCATATTACCTCTTTATTATATAGGATTGGAGACAGTTAAAGAAATATATGAAAAGAGTAACACGAGATTATCAATAATTTTATAGTAAACGTAGTAGCTAGAAATAAAACTGTAAATTTGATTCATATTTCTTTTAACTGAAAAACATTTGTAAGTTTGACATACCTGCTAGTGAGCTAATGGTTTGTAACCAATTATGTTAATCCCTTGTAGCAAAGTCACAGTTCTTTAAAGGTGTTAAATGTTGAACAGCACGGAGTTCTGTTGACAATGTACAAATAGTAAACCAATTATGAGCATGACAAAAATAGCTTGAGGTAAAAAAAGTAGGTCAAAAAGAGCAGCTTTTGCGTTTTTTTTCTGTGGTGAAATATTCAGATAACCATCAAATGCAGGGGAAAATAAGTCCTGTATGGCAGAAATCTTTGCAAAGATTCTCATTTACAGCTAAAGCAATCTAGTGTTGCTTAACATTGCTTATAAAAATATTTGCATGTACATATTTATTGTATAACCATGTGTGATAAAAAAAGATAGTTAAAACTAACCCAAGAGTATCAACATTCTTTTAGGGGGGGGATGTATAACTGTGAAAAACAATTTTTAAAATTGCATTAAATTCTTTATAAGATACGTGTTAATGCCATTACATTAAAAGCTACTTCCTATTTTTCACAGGATATAATTCCCACTGCACCTGTATGGCAACATTTCAAAAATGTAAATGATTCCAGTGAAGTCGAAGTGAGCATCTTCCTGGGAAAGGGGAATGAGCTGCCATGAAGAAACACAAATGGAACTCACAGGGGATTGCTATCTGCGGTGATAATCACAGGTCTTTAATGCTTGTCCCTTTGAGTTGTTGAATTGTAACCCTCCTCCTGACGCATGTAAGTGAGAAGTAAGGTTTAACTTATCCATACTTGAACCCCTGCAGGAGAGACTCCGGGAGAGAGTGCTAATCACCCCCAAATCCATTGCTTAAAGAAGAGAATTATGGTTTCCCTCAAAGGTTGGAACTCAATCTCAGTTCATCCAGGAACAACAATGTGGCAAGAATTTTCCCACATAATATAACTGCAACTGCATGTCTCTACCTCCCACCCCCCAAAACATATCCCAAGGAAGATGTGCCCCCTCTAAGCCTCAGCCCCTAACTGAGCTGGCAGTAGGGCCACCTACATTTAAGATTCTGAAGCACCATGTCGATTTTACACATTGGCTCCCTGCTGCCACTGGAGTAGAAGCTCTCTGGTGCCTTCAGGAAGTCCGATAACACAAGGACAGCCATCTGCTTCCACCGTTCTCTCTTCAGTCCTGGGAGCTCACCTCAGATCTCTATCAGCTGTCCCTGAACAGAGCAATAGGAACTGCATGTCTGTCACTGATTGTTATCCCCATGAGTTTTAACAACAAAGGCAGTTCCAGCAAGTCTGATATTTCTGCTTCACTATTTCCCCCCACCCTCCCACACACACACCCTTTTTTTGTTTGCATCAGAACAAAAACACATTAATTCAGATATACTCAGAAATCATTGTGTCCCCAACTTGATCCCCTACTCAGAATTCCACCTATTGACAATTTGGGGTCTCTCAACAGATTCTAGTTGAATGAGAATGTTCTTTGTTCAGCTGTCACTTGGCTCAGAAGGCACTGACTTCAACAATACACTAAATAATATAAATAAAAGCTCAGAATCTTGTGGTACTCACATGCTATTTGCTCAAAATGATTTACTTCCAGCTACCATTAGGCTCTATTTGTAAGTAGAAAAGGAACAAGAAAAAGGCATGGCAAGTATTTTAGGTAATAATTTCTTCATTTAACATTCCCCGCATTCCCAGGCCAGTGTCTCTTATAAACATGTGATAAATGAGAAAAGAAGCAAAAGACTTATTGATATGGGATTAAGAGGATAGCTATGTACCTGGACTCATCATTTTTCATTTTTTTCTTTTCATGGAGGGCATTCTTTGCACAATTGTTCAACATTGAAAGTAAAGTGGATCTAAAACAGCAACATAACATTTGTTTTACAATCAACAGATGATACTTCTGACAAGTCTAAAGAAGTGATAAGTCTAAAAATTATAAGTTAAGATGCAAAGAAGTCTTTAAACTCCACATTAAAACAATTGAATTTCTATAGCTAACCCATGTCTCAAATGAAATATTAAATAATGTAATGTATCAATTGGGAATGACTGCATGGCACTGAAAATGCATTTAAATGACATCATTAAAACGATGCCCCCAAAAAGAAGCGCTATAAGTGATCTTACTCTCAGTCCCTATAAATACTTGGAATGAAGATGGAATAAATCTGCACTTTGCTACATTCCCCAATCAGGATTGCTATTTTATGAATCATTGACTTCTGGGCACATTGTACTCTGGGAAAGTCAATCTCCCTAGGAGGAAAAGCAACTCTAGTGCCCCTAGTCTAATGTCTCTGCTACCTGGGACCACAAAACTCAGGTTTGCTGACAACACACTGCTTTCCAAGTGACCATTCAGCAAGTGGTTGCTGAGTGAATGAAGGAAGACGAGGCTGGACAAAAAGTGTTGGTGTCATTCAGAAACTTAACATAATTCCTTCAATGGAAACTGAAAATGATTATTAAAAACTCTGTGCCATTGGAATGGCCCAGGATGGTAGACACTCAGCTACCCTCTCCACCTCCTGCCCCTCCAACCTCACCTCATTTCCACAAAAGCACCATGCCCTTCCCTCTCTTTGGTGTAAGGGGTTGTCTCTATATAAATGTTCTTCTGCTTTGACCCCGATAATGGATTCATTCATCATCATAATTCTTTAGCTCTCATAAAAGAGAACATTCTTCTTCAGACAAGGTTAAGTGCCTCTCTTCCTCATTCCTTAGCATTGGGCATTTATTTTCATCAACGTTGAATGTATTTTTGTCTCTTCCCTAAAATGGAAGCTCTATGGTCAGTGATATTTTTGTTGTTGTCATTGTTGTTCAAACTTGGACTGCTAAAGCACAGTGCTAGACAACTGCACACTTACTTTTGCCTAACCCTGTGTTTTCATTTAGTTAAAAAAAAATACATTTTCATAAATATAAGAACTTAACACTTCAGGAATAATTACAAGTATATTCATGTTAATATCCACACACTTGCAGTATTCTCATCAATGTCAGCTTCAGTGCAATCTTTGTGACCCACAGAAACAAAACCAAGCACAAACAAATAGAAAACTCGAAACAAAAGCAAGAAAACAACACAGAACAAAAACAAAGGATAGTAGGAAAAGATACACTTGTACAGATTAAACTATTTTTTCTGGAAGAAACTTTTTCTTTAACAGTATCCTCTGTTTTAAAAAATATTTGGCAGAGGGATAGAGAGACCAATAGGTCCGCTGCCTCCTGCATGGCTCCCACTGGGGACTGAGCCCTGAGGTAAATGTGCTGTGACCTTGACCTGGATCAAACCCAGGATCCTTTGGTCAGCAGACACTATATCCACGGAGGCAAAGTGACTAGGGTTGGAGAAACTCTTTTAAATAGGTTAAAAACAAAACAAAACAAAAAACCTTCAAGTTATATAAAATAATTTACAAAATAGTACTCTGGGTTTTCTAAAGATCATTGGGGGATAAAATCAGTGCATTTTGTATTTAAGTTTACAATGTTGTCATAAAATTTAAAAGCTTGTCTCTTATACCGGAGGAACATTTAATATTATATTTTCACCAAAATATTTCCAAAAACTATTAAAAAAATCTAGACTATTTGTTCCTTAAAATTAAGTATATAGTGCTTATCAGGATAATGATCCCTCAGTTTAGACTATTTTATAGAGTAACTTGTAATGGATATAACATAACCATTGAGACATGAAAGAGCAATTTAAAAGCATTAAAATCAAAACCATGCTTGTTTGACAAAATAAAACACAGTAAATAAGTACCATTAGAAGTAACTTTATGCTTTTAATTAACTTGAAATAAATCATATTCATAAATAAACACTGGAAAGAGTATGCATGATCAATGGTTATTGTTTCCTTGGGACCATTACAGTCCATTAGTTATTTTTAAAGTTATCTTATGTTCAAAACCAGATTATGTCTAATTTAGACATAATTCATTCATTTACTCTTATCTTAACCATCACCACAACAAAAAACGTTTTGTACTTATAAGCCAAAAAACCTCCATAGTTCAGCATAGGAATACTTAAAGTTTTTCAAAATTATTTTCATATTCTGAGAAGTATTTCATAACAGTTGACTTCTAGCTTGACTGGCAATCTAACTCTTCTGCATTGACTAAGAGCAGAGTGGTCTGAATTTTGCTATTAAGATTAAGTTGATTTTTAAAATAAAATGTAGTTGCAGTATAATGAAGGATGTTCATTAACTCTCTTCCTTCAAAGTCTGAAATTAATTAGTCCTAATAGTACAAATACTCAACCATACACAAATAGTGTTGATTTTATCAGAAGAAATGAAATGTAAAAACAAAGATGAGCAGGAAATTAAGTAGCAAGGAAATGAAATGATTCATGTAGACCTTAATCCCTTTTCAGATTCTAAGTTTAGCAGATTCAGGGTAGGCTCCATAATAAAAATCTCTCTAGTTTATTCAGAAGACTGATGTGTCAATTTTACTAACCCTCAGCCTAGGATATTTTTTCCCATTGCTTTTCAGAGAGAGTGGGAGGGAGGGAGGGAGAATCAGAGAAAGACAGAGAGTGAGAGCGAGAGAAAAAGAGAGAGAGAGAGAGAGAGAGAGAGAGAGAGAGAGAGAGAGAGAAAAACCTCGCTGTGAGAGAGACACATAGACACATCAGCTGGTTGGCTCCTGCATGCGCCCCAATAAGGGGCAGGGAGCATAATACAACCCAGGTACATGCCCTTGACTGGAAATCGAACCCTCAACCCTTCAGGTTATGGGCAGATACTCTGACCACTGAGAAATACCCGCCGGAGCTGACTTGTGAATTTTAGATTGATATCCTAGCTATGGATGTAGCCCTGGTTTAAAATCTGAATAAACAAAACAAAAATTCCTTCATTGAATATTATGAAAATAAGTTTTCTCACCATAAGCACAGTATTCCAGCAATTAATTGTAAAGTCAAATACCCTATATAATAAAGAACTAATATGCTAATTAGACCGAATAGTAAAACAATCGTCCCACTGACCTTCCAGACGAAGCCAGGGCTGTGAGGGCTGGCCTGAGCTGGGCGGGCCAAGTCCCTTGTGCAAATTTCATGCATCAGGCTTCTAATAGCCTAATAAAAAAACCAACAAGTATTAATATTTAATATGTATTTTTGTCCCCCTTAAACACATAGCTTTAAAATTTATGTGCATGAGTTTAGTTCAATAAAGTCATTCACTTAAGCAAAAACAATATTTAATGATGGATTGATCATTTAAAAGGTATCATGAATCAAATATTTATGAGAAAATATTGTTTAGCAATCTGAATGGTTTGAGCCGAATTAAAACCCTAGCAGAGTATAAGTTGAGTGGAAATTTTCCCATAGGTCAACTAATATTGTGATAAATATTTGAAAGTAGAATCATTCTACAAAGACGGTTTTTCAATCTGATTTAGAAAAAATAATATAGCACTTGCCTTGTTTCATTCAATTTTGTTTTACAAAAAAAAATGCTGTTTTGTACAGCAGAAATTAAATTGCCTGTCTGACCAATTAGCTGGAGTACTTTTCTGATTTATCATTTATTCATTCTTTAGCTGTCGCTATATAGACAATCACCCTACATATTGGTGTTCCAAATTAGATTTTGATATATTTTGTATATGTACTCTCAGTGAATTGCCTTGGGTGTTTCCACTTGTGTTTTTCTGAAATTTTTGTATTGATTTTTTTTTTTCATTGAAAGAGAGACCAAGGGAGAGGGAGAGAGAAAGAGAAACATCAGTGTGAGAATGAAACATCAATCTGCTGCCTCTGGCACACCCTCCCCCTCCCCCCCAACTGGGATCATGCTCACAGCCCAGGCATGTGCCCTTGACAAGGAATCCACCAGCAACCATTTAGTGCCCAGGGAGATGCCCCACCAGCTGAGCCTCGGGCTAGGGCTAGCTTAGTTTTTTTTTTTAATCTATTAAATATTTTATTTAAAACACTTTCATTTCTACTATTCACATTGCAACCTGACTAATATGTGATCTCATTTTGATTTGACCTCAAGTAAATTACTTTTATATATATTTTCATTCATAGCACATTTTATCCTTGAAGCACACAACATTTATATGCATATATGTGAAATTACACAGAATTCATTTGATGTACACAAATGGAGGCATTCACTATGTAATCATTGTTTCACATGTATACATGAATTTCAAGGGCAGGGAATAGCCAAGTTCATAAAACCTTCAGTTTTAAGATGTCTATTTAGATACCTCTATATCTTCTTGTTCCATTCTTAATTGTCATTTATTTTTCTCATTAATAACCATTCCCTTAAGAGACATGTCATTGGAATCATTCTCTTTTTAAAATAAATATATATTTTTAAAATTCATTTTTATTGATTATGGTATCACATAATTGTCCTTATCCCCCCATTCCCATCCCAAACCTTTCCCTGCATATTCCCCCACCCCCTGTTGTCCATGGCCACTGGCTAGGCCCATGTGCATGCACACAAGTCCTTTGGTTGATCTCTTCCCCTTACCCCCAACCTCCCCTACTTTGAGGGGAGGTTTGAGAGTCTGATTGCTGCTTCTCTTTCTCTGGGTCTGTTTGTGTTCACCAGTCTATGTTGTTCATTATTTCCTCTAGACGTGTGAGGTCATGTGATCCAAGAAATACCCTTGTAAGAACCTAAACTGCGACAAGCCTTAATGGTTATGCTGAGAGGCAAATGAGTCAGTCTGTAGTGAGTTCCTTTCTGGGACAACAGTTCTTTTGAGTCCCAATTTCAATGTCGAATGGTTCCTTATGTGTCCATGTCAGCCATGATATTTCACATCTGGTTGGTGGACAAATGGTGGTAATGCAGGTCCGACCGTCTCTGGTTTGGTACTGGGCATCCTTCAGCAACACACAGCTGCTATCTGCTGGTATGGTGAGGCATCATCAGCATCTTCCATCTCTGAATTGTGTCTATTCTGTCTTCAGAGCACTTCTGAATCATTCTTAAAGAATCATTTAAACACTTTGCTTCTGCTATAAATTGATTCCACACACAGCAGCCTAATGAAACCATCGAACAATAGTTTCGTGACTCTAACCCATAGAAACTTTGTGTGTTCTTTTGCCAAATGATAAACTTAAACCCTGGTGTGATTCTCTATCCACGGTATTTTTCATGAATAAAATATCAAAACCACAGACCCCAGAGAGCGCGCCTGGGTTAAGTGTTTGTGGAACTCTTTTTCTCAGTATGTCATTTCTTATTCTTCTTCCGTGTTTCCTTAGCTGACTCTCTTGGTATGGCCTCATTATGTCTTACTTTAGTAAGGCATCAGCACACTGCCGTTGGTGAAAAGGCTCTTTGCTCTGACAGCAAGTGGTAAAGGTGTAAATTATATGGGTAGATGAAGAAAAGGTGTTCCCTAAGAATCCAAACCCGTTTTCCCTTCATGATTTGGACATGTTCATTCAGTGAGGTAATGAACTGTGAGAAAGAAGCTGCATTTTAAACACATCGCTTAGTGCCAAGAGTGCTGGACTAGGCTTGGTTCTATCAGTAGAGAGTTGTGGTGTCATACACTGTGTTAGAAAATTCAGAATATGTTTAAGTAACCTATCTTATATTTTTAGGAAGAGTAATAAAAAGAGTAAGAATTAAAAAAATCAGGTTTTTCCCCTCTTTTGCTGAGAAATAGGATGTTTTTAATACGCCTCTTTATGACCAAAATTATTTTACTTCTTGTGTATGAGTTTTTTTGCACAATTTGATTTATTGAAAACCATTGATTGTGGCTGACAGATTCTATAAGAAGAGCTGCTTGGGAATGAAAACTGATGATGTAGAGAAAAATAATGACTCCGGACTGACAGGGAGACCAAGGCTTAGCACGATGGTAAAGAATAGGACCTATTCAATGTTGGGTACCAATTCATTTACGAATTAGTTGTTATTAAATCTGGTACCCAACATTTAATAAGAACTAAACCTACACTCAGGAAAACAGGATTACAAAATGCTTTCCTAATCACCTCATGCATTCCAAAGAAGGAGTTGTTTAGTATTTTAAATATTATTTTTTACAAAAACATGGCGAAGTAGCTACTCCCATTTTCTTGGAAGTCTGAAAGAAAGAAATTATCCTCCAACTGCAACCAGGAGATTTTATTTTTTTCTAAAATAAGATTATTTCACCAACAGTGACATGATCTAATATCATTGTTACTGACTTACTGTGACCATAACATGTGTGTAAAATTCATTTTAACCATAACAAAATATTATTAATAGTTTTCTCATTTATTTCCAAATAATTTATGGAAATGGAAATGTTAAGAGGGACACCATTCCATTACTAGATGTCTCTGAAAATGACCAGTGAATGTAGGGGAAATATGCCTTGTACTTATCACCAAGTAGTGAAAAATAAAATCCAGTCATAGCAGTGAATTCATTAAATTAAGAATGTGGGGAGAGCCCTAACCGGTGGGGTTCAGTGGATAGAGTGTCGACTTGCAGACTCAAGGGTCCCAGGTTCAATTCTGGTCAAGGGCATGTACCTTGGTTGCTGGCACATCCCCAGTGGGGAGTGTGCAGGAGGCAGCTGATCGATGTTTCTCTCTCATCAATCTGTCTAACTCCCTCTCCCTTCCTCTCTGTAAAAATCAATAAAACATATTTTTTAAAAGAATGTGATAAGAAAAATACTGTCAGCACATACATTATATTTAAAATGTCACAAGTAAATTTTTGATTTTTCTGTTTTGAAAAGAAATGATTCTTTCTCTTTTATAATTGTATTAAGCTAATGTAGCATTTTCCCTTTTCATAAGTCTTTTAGTAATCATATTAAAGAAAAGGACCAAATTTCCCATCTTAGTTTTGTTAATTTCCCTCATAAATTTGGACTCTGCTCATAAAACAGAAACATAACTTCCAATAATACATTTTTATGTGATGTAACCATATAGATACATGATTTCAAATTAACCATTCCTAAAGAATGGTTAGAAATACATACAAATATATAATAGAAAAACATACAAAAACATATTTCAAATGTAAATGTTTATAGACTTTATGAAGCAAAAAAATGAAAACAATATATGACTATATATATATATATATATATATATATATATATATGTAACTATATCACTCTAAAGGATTAATTGCCTTTAAATTTTGATAACAGGGTGTATTTTTCTCTTAATTTCATTTTTTGTAATTATAAAAGTCTATTGTGTATAGATCGTTTTACTAGAAACTACATAGGAATAATGAAATATGATGTAATAATGGTTTTAGAGGATTTGTGAAGGCCAATCTCTATGCAACACAATTTATAAGAATTATTACTTCATTACTCATTCCATACTATTAGATATTATACTATTATTTCTATTTTAATGCTGAGTAAATGGTTCAAGCAGATAAAATTATAAAAATGCTATGAAGTAGAGAAACCAGGACTGGACACCATGTAAGTTCAAGGTTGTGTCTTGACCAATAGGTTGCATCATTTCACCTGATAAAGATGAACAATTAACATCCCTAGCCTCAAATAGTAGGAAAAATAGTATATACATATGTGATGATGTTAAATGCTGTCTGCAAACAAGAGAAAACATCAGCCTGGGCTGAAAAAAGACAAAAGATTCCTCTCAAATGGCTGGGGAGAAAGAATGATCTGACAGTTACCGAGTGAAAAATAAATGTATCCTCCATGATCCTAGAGAAGCTATAAAATATTATAATGGCCTCCTTTTTGAGTGATTACTGCTTTCTTACCATTTGCATGATTTGGTATTTGCATTTACAAGTAGACTAGAGGCCCGATGCATGGATTCATGCACTTGTGGGGTCCCTCGGCCTGGCCTGGATCTTCTTGCAATCCTGGATCCCTCAGAGGATGACAGAAAGATGATTTTGGCCCAATCCCCACATGCCAGGCCCAGGGACCCCACTGGTGAACAAGTCCATGCACTGGGCCTCTAGTGTGCATAAAAGATCTTTAGTTAATCTCTTTCCACCCTCCCTCCTCCTCCCATCCCTCTGAGATTCATCAGTCTGTTCAATGTTTCTATGCTGTATCTTGAGTGTCTGACCCCTAGTGGTCAATCATAGCTAGCTACTGGACAGTCAACTGGTTGGTTAGGCATATATATGTGTGTGTGTGTGTGTATATATATATATATATATATATATATATATATATATACCAAATTTCCCATTGCATATATAGATGCCCAATCACTTAATCACCCTCACTGTATGAAAGCACCAATGCCTACTAAACCCCACTTTTCCTAATCTTGCCCCAGGCCAACTCATAATTTCCCCAGACTTTTCTTAAAATCATTCCATGTGAAGCCAGAACTTACAAAGGACACTCCTGTGAACTCTCACCCTCCTGCATAATATTATAATATAATATAATAATATAATATAATATTATATAATATATTCAACACATATATTAAATATAATATAAATATATATTATTGATTTCAAAGAAGAAGGGAGAAGGATAGAGAGATAGAAACATCAATGATGAAAATCATTAATCAGCTGCTTCCTGCATGCCCCCTACTGGGGAGCAAGCTCACAACCTAAGCATGTACCCTGTCTGGAATTTGAACCTTGACCTCTTGGTTCACAGGTCGATGCTAAACACTAACTAGCCAAGGCACTGTGGTCTTTTGACCACATAGATTTAAGCTTTACCCCATACATAGACTGCCTTCATACAAAGCAGAACATGATAAATGCTGTTAAACAAGTTTACCTATTCGGCAATTGGGCGAAAAGACCTATAAAAATATATGGAGAGTGCCGCTTGACATCAACTCTAAGTCAAAGGCCAATTTGATTGTGTGAGTATATTTTAGGATCATTGAGCAGTTTGCATTTATTTGTAAAGGATATGGTAAGAAAACACCAAAGCATTGTGTTTGGTATGAATTAGGTTTAAGGATATTGGGTATGGAAAAGAAAGTTGGAGATACAATATGGAATGTGCCAAATACTACAAAATAAGAGTTAGACATTTCTTTAGTAAGTTACAAAGTTAGACACAAAGGCCTTTGGATGGCATAGTATCAGTTAAAGAATGGACTGGACATCTGAAATTTGAATAAGAGAGATCTTTCAGCTAGCTATTGCAATAATTTGAGTGGATGTGCAAGAAATGGGTCAGGGCCAGAATGATTTAAGTAAGCAAATATATGTGTATGGGACAATACTTGATGAAAAATAATAGAGAGGGAACAAAAAAAAAAGTTCCAAGATTTTTAGTAGAAGATGAAGGCAAACTGAGAATTTGGCAGCATTATCAAAGAGGGGAAGATGAATTATTTGTTATTTGATAGGCTGGTTAAGAGCAGGCACTGAGATGGAGCTATCAGCTAACATCTAAAAATCAGTACCTAGAATAAGAGATGAGGGTCTAAAATGGGAAAGGACAATTTGAGGCGGTCAATGTAGAAGTGATTTTGAAAGTGCATCAGCAGAGGATGTTGACAAAAGAAATGTGACATAAGAGAAATAAATCTATTTTGGAACCATATTTTAGGAGAGAATAAATAATGTAAAACTGGTGGATGAGAGAATAAAGTGATGAGTGAGAGAACAAGAACAAAAATGTGTATTGCCTATAAAAATTAAGACTTTGAAGAAGAAGGAAGTTGATAACAATTTTATGTGGTGCATCCAAGGTGAGCAGGAAGAAAATAAGATTTGGTGGTTATGAAATCACCGATGCCCTATTTAGAAAGTACCAAAGTCTTCTAAATCTTGTTCTAAAGCTCTGTTTTGATTTTTGAAGATGAAGTGTTAATGGAAGATTACTATATTTAGATTTTTAGAAATTTCCCCAAATCTTATACTGCTTCTTGAAAGATGAGACAGAGGGCCGGAGCCCAGGACACGGGCTTTATTAGAGGAGAAGGACCCTGCCGGGCTCCCTTACAAAGGAAGAGAAATCATGTGCAGGAATCATGTGCACATAAAATAATTATTTTAATTATTTTATGTGCAGGGGTGAACACGCCTTTTGAGGGGAGGAAAAGGAAGGGGTGGGGCTTAGGATACTGGGCACACGTTGATTGGTGGTTTCACATAAGGCACATGATTAGGCACTTAGGGACTTAGGAATCAGGGGCTTAGGGTATTTGGCAGGTACAGATTGGTGGTTCAATGTACAGTCCTTATAAGGTGCCTGGTTAGGTGCTCAGGAACGTTCTGGCTGCAGGTGTAGTTTATGTCTTACTCCATCCATCATTCGGGGGAAGGGAGGACCTATCACTTCTGCATTTCTCATTTATAACCTTTAAATCCTCTATTTCTTCAAAGTTATCATTTCCTGTAATTGATGGTTCTGGTAGAATGTGGCAATTCGGGGCAATACTGAATGAACACAGACACATGTTAGAGAATTAAGACCAGAGGTGACTGGCAAGATCATCTGAAGCAACTGCTTGTACACAAAGCTATCTGCCATCCCCACCATTTTATGAATTTATTACTTAAGGAGAGCTGATTTTCTATTTTACTTTAACCTTTAGAAGTCATTTCAACCTAAAGAGCGTATATCATGTATTTGCATACCATGGGTAATCGCCATGACTGTTTCATCTATAATCCATCGCTCCTGGGCACGCACATCTGATTTATTGTAGCTTTATTGAGAAATTACCAACAGGTTAATTTTCCCATGAATGTGAGCACTTTTGCCACTTACGATTTTTGCTGTTTTTTTAATCTTTTTTTTTTTCTGATGCTGGAAAAGCCATGCTCGACACAAGAGTTATGACACATTATAAAACTCACCTTTTATCTGTAGAGCCATTCTGGGAAGTGCCAAGAGCACCTCTAAGGACAATGCGGGGTCAATTCCGGTAATCGCTTCCTGGCTCTTTCTCTCACAGACACTTGCCATTTAAGTCACAGCTTACTTCTGAATGGTCTCTTGATTTTAAAGGGCTTGTTGAGAGATTCACTGACTCCTCCGGTAAAAGTCAATTCACTAATTTTTCCAGAGCTTTTGACATATTTGAAAAAGCCAACTTCTCTTCGCTTTAAATATCGTTTTCACCAGGTAATCACTTCTCTATTAATTTAAGTGGAAAAATCCTCCTTGACGTTATTCGTATAATTTTTTAAATTATCATCATTGCCCATGCTGCATTCTATGACATCCTCCTTGATGTATATGCTTCAGTTTATCTGTGGTTCATAGTAGTTATCTCTTCGCCACCCTTGCAAGCTATTCTTTCCTACTTCAAATACTTTCTCAAAATTCACTTATTCCTTACATTCTGAGCTCTCCTGTGGCAATTCTGTAACAGCTAAAGAAATAATATGATAAAATAAGGGACCATTAATTGGCCCAGATTAATTTTCTAACACCTGAAGGTGAATAACAGTGTGGAAAAATCTTGTCTTCTCAAATGTCTGTGAAGAAACTGCTCATTGAAATATCAAATAAGTATATTTGATACTTATTTTTGATTTTTAAGTATATTTTTATTGATTTCAGAGAGGAAGGAAGGAAGGAGAGAAAGATAGAAACATCAATGATGAGGGAGAATATATATATATATAATTGATTTCAGAGAGAGATGGAGAGGGAGGGAGAGATAGACACATCAATGAAGAGAGAGAATCACTGATCAGCTGCCTCCTGCACACCCCCTATGGGGGTTGAGCCAG
Source organism: Vespertilio murinus (assembly GCA_963924515.1). NCBI lineage: Eukaryota > Metazoa > Chordata > Mammalia > Chiroptera > Vespertilionidae > Vespertilio > Vespertilio murinus. The sequence continues at coordinate 188,086,862 of OZ004706.1, read as the reverse complement.
CAACCTGGGCATGTGCCCTTGACTGGAATTGAAACCAGGACCCATCAGTCCACAAGCTGAAGGTCTATCCACGGAGCCAAACCAGCCCTGGCAAGAGACAATATATTTTAAAATGGATTTTAATTATTCTATATATTCATGATTAATTTTCTTTCACTTTAATTTGATACTATATATAACACCAGTATAGCTTAAGTAAACAGTACTTTGTAAGGCTATGATCTACATAAGAAATCATCCTCATCATAGCAAATAGAAAGAAGCAAATGATTAAAATTTTTAACTTTTATGTTTATAAAGTTTTTATTTTATCATTTGTTTTCAAGAGCCACAGTGATTAATGATTTTTCCTATAAAACCCACCCCCTGGAAGCCATCAGAGAGCCAGGTCTCAGACTAAAAGGGGTTTTTAGGAGTAAAATAGGAGGGTTTAGGTGTTGCAGAAGACCAAAGAAAACCCAAGTGAAGCTTTGAAGGAAAGGAGGGACACTGTTTTATACGCCAGCGGACTCAGGGAACAACTTGCCAAGAAACATGCAGGGGGTTTCTTTTTATATCTCCCTGGGGTCTTTGTCCCACAAATATAAATTATGCTTCCGGTCCTTTTTGCAGGCCTTGCAAGAAGGCCCCCAGGTGTTGGGGGGTCTCCAGGCCATCTCTTATGGTCTGGCCTGGTGCCAGCATTAATAATAACCCTCCCTCGGAGGCAGTACACTCTTCACAGTTTGATGGCCTCTGCAACAGGTTCTGTGAGACCAGCATCTGAGAAGGAGATCGTGACTTAATTAAAGGTTAACAAGAATGTGCACTGAGCTTGCTGGCATGGATTCCAATTGCTACCCCCCAAATATCAGGGTTACATTTGAATTAACCCTTTATAGCCTTCTCATTGGGAGTCTTAGGAATTAGGGGGTCCATAAGGTAGGGAGGCATAGTTGGCTGGGGACTTGGAGCTGCCACAGAATAAGGGGAGAGGAAGACACCCATTCACAGAAATTAGGGGAAAGCCCAGGGCATAGAGAAATGGTGACAAAAAAGAGAGGGAGGAAAACAGATTTTCAAGGGAATAGAGAATTCTCCCACGGGAGGGGAAGAAAAAGAGGGGGCCCCACGTGGGGGTTGAGCTTTGAAGCTGCTATAGTGACCAATCAGAAGGGACTGCCAGGACACAGAGAACTGCAGCCTTTTTAAGTTGCCACGTAGAACATGGGGCTTAGTGAGCCATTCCCTTGGGACCCCTCCTTATGAGGGAGTCTGTACTTGTTTTCCAATAAATTTCCATCTTTCCATATACCACTTTTTGTGTGTGTGTCCGTGGCTTCATTCTGCGAATCCACCTGGACAAGAACCTGGGAAAGAAAGCACCTTTGCCTCCTGCTCAGAAGAAACCACATGTTTCTGTTTGCTTCTGCATTTCCAAACCATTAGCTCACCTGTGCCTGCGGGCTTGGCTCCCTTCCTCAGATAATCAACCATTCCTTTGATTGGCTCCATCTTGCTCTGATGCACACGGGTAGAGACCCATTTAGTCCAATAACTGTGAATGTACATAATTTTATTGCTGGGTTAATATGTACATGTCCATAAACACAGTCAGTACATCTTTAATCTTACAGATTTTTAGAGAAAATTTTATATTTAAGAAAACTAATGAGATCTCTAAAGATTAGCATTGTGGTTCTCTCCCAAATGAGAAAACAAACAAACAAACAAAAAAAAAACAAAACAGAAAATTCAAGATAGTAGACAACAATTTTTAAACTATGGTTTTTATTAGATATTTTATATTTAGAGGAATTAGGAGCAGGGGAAGATTTGGAGTAAACACATTCTATCTTCAAAAATGTTTGTGTACTCCATAAGCTGAAACTTCCTGAGGACAAATGAACACCTGTTAGGGTTTAGTAGTTCCTTCTGAGACAACTTTCCTTTTAATTGCAAATTTCTGCTGTCCAAGTATGGTTTTTAAACTTTGTGTTTTTACTTTTAAATGAAAATTCGTCCTACTCTTTTTGATATGCTGATATCTTGTGCTAGCTCACCTTGTATTCAGACTATAGTGAATGCTTCTTCCCTGGGCTCCTTTGCCTTTTTTTTTTTTTTTATTCTCCCAAAGGCATTTCCTTGAAATATAATATACGACTTTAATAGATGCATTTCCCCCCATAATCCCATGAAACCTAAAATCCTTTGTACCCATGATCTCATTTCTTTCATTCTTTCCCACTTCCAGGCAATTACTATATGGTTATGAAGCATACATTTAGAATAATTCTTCTTTGTTGAATTTTCTAGTTTAGACAATGCAATTGACCTTTCAGCAACCAGGAAATCTCTTTGGTTTATTTTTAGCTATATTTGTCACTACCAGCTGCCGAGGTAGTTAAAAAAAAATCTCCCTGGAGGATGCGGTTGAACAGTGTTTGTGAGTGTTGCATTTCAAGTGCAAAATTCTACAGCATTGCAGCCCCTGCTGTGTGTAGTGGCCCCATCTCTGCAGGTGGGTCAGTGTAGCTTCTGGTCTGCTGGAAATTAAATAGAATGTGAGCAAACCATGATTAGAAGCATTTGCATATGGTCTCCTCTTTTACTAAATTAAATCATGACCAAGATTTCTGGATGATCGCAAACAACACTGTGATTTTATAGATAATAGCAGTATCTCTACGTGACTTTTTTTTTGGGGGGGGGGGATTCCCTCTTAAATATAGAACATTTATTTGGAAAATTACTGAATGTTGGGAGAAATTAGGTCAACATGTAATATAGACACTTGGTATTTTAAAATTGAAAACGGCGGCAAAAAAGAATGAAGTAATTATAATTTTGAAACAGGTAAGCTGAAAGACAAATAATTTAATCTTTATACATAATTCAATAGCTTTCTCCTTTCACATAAGACTAAATGCTGCTGCTGGGAGTAGAGTTAGAAAATAAATTTTAAAATATTTTCTCTCCGAAACTGGTTTGGCTCAGTACATTGGTCTGCGGACTGAAAGGTCCTCGGTTCAATTCAGGTCAAGGGCATGTACCTTGGTTGCAGGCACATCCCCAGTAGGGGGTGTGCAAGAGGCAGCTGATTGATGATTCTCTCATCGATGTTTCTCTCTATTCCTCTCTGTAAAAAAATCAATAAAATGTATTTTTAAACATTTTTAAAAATTAAAAAAATGAAATATTTTCTCATAACTTGTCCATTGGGGCTAAATTTCATAACATCATTACGACGTTGAACTATGAATAGTGTCCGATTGCTCTTCTTCATCCACTGGGATTAATTGAGCATAAATGTATTAGCAGTTGAACTTTGAAGTGGGATGGGACTAAGGCATAGGTACATGTTGTTTTAATGAACAATGACGGGTGAAACGAATCATAGCCTTGTCAACAAGATAATGGTGAATTATCGCCTGTTTATGGATGAGAGGCTGTGTGACAAGCACATGGAGTGGCTGGTGAAAGTTGCCAGTGAGGGTTATAGTTGAAAAAGGAAAAACTAAAGGAAGCTCAGGGCTTTCAGGACATGCCCACGAAATAACCAACACACTCAAGCCCCGCTCTGGAGGTCTGAGATGAAACACACATTTGATCAATCTTCTATGACTGCTGTAACAAATTTAGCATAGACAGTATTTTCTGACAACACAAATAGATTATTACACAGGGCTGTCAGTCAGAAATCAGATAAACACAATTTCCCTGGGCTAAAATCAAGGTGTGGTTAAGGCTGCACTTGATCCTGGAGGCTCTAGGGGAGAACTTACTTCCTTTTTTTAATATTGTTGACAAAATTCAGTTTCTTTTTAAAACAATATATTTTATTGAATTTTCACAGAGAGGAAGGGAGAGAGATAGAGAGCTAGAAACATCGATGAGAGTGATACATTGACCAGCTGCCTCTTGCACACCCCCAACCGGGGATGTGCCTGCAACCAATGTACATGCCCTTGACTGGAATGGAACCTGGGACCTTTCAGTCCGCAGGCTCTATCCACTGAGCCAAACTGGTTTCGGCTAAAATTCAGTTTCTTATAGTGAAATATGGTAGAAGTCATATTTTGATAAAGCCTGCTGTTTGAATTCTAACTCTGCTAAGTCTGATTAAAACACAGGGTACTTAGCTCCCAGGTGGAAACCTGGAGGCTAAGGCAATTATCCCGTGCCTGAGACCAGAACCAGGAAATCGATTCCCACTGACTCAGTAGCTTCAGGGATAGAAATGTAGATAACCTTTAGAGACTATCCGCTGAGCTCTGCTTCTGTGTTATGGGCTATCACAAGATAGGGCCACATTCTAATGTCCAGCAGGATGTGCCTGGGAACCAACCCTGCAGGTTGTCCCCAGTCTTTAGAATTGAGCCTTTAAAAATACTTGCCTACTTCAAGAACAGGGCAGTCGTATAGAGCCTACCTGTGTGTAGTGTTCTTGCGGCTGTCCTGGCCAGTTTTTTGTTTTGTTTTTTATTTATTTATTTTTATTTCAATAAATCTGTCTGCTTTTTAAATTCATCATCAGCCTCCAGCGGTCTTATTTTGAACCCAGGTTTTGACCCCACAACAATAGGCCACTTTTTTTTCTTGCAGTCTGTCAGCTGACTGCTCCTAGTTTACAGAGACTGCCTTTGTCCTCTGGCTCATGGCTACCTTCCTCCGTCATCAGAGAGGATGAGTTGCTCTCAAGCATCAAAACTGTTCTTCTCTCATGGAACTGACTAAAGGAGAAAAGGCTCTCTGCTTGTAAAGGCTCATGCAATTAGTTTGTGGCAACCAAGACCTCCGATTCCCTCCCCTTAACCGCACCTACAAAGTTCCTTTTCCCAAGTAAGGTGACATGTGCACAGGTTTCAGGAATCAGAGCATGGGCGTCAACGAGGGTAACATTGCTCTGCGGCCATGACTCTCCATATTGATTGCTTTATCCGGTAGATATATCTGCTAGGGTTATCTCAACAAAATACTACAGCCCAGGTGGCTTAAACAATGGAATTTATTTTTCCTCATAATTCTAGAGGCTACAATTCCAAGATCATGGTGTCAGCGGGTTTGGCTTCTTCTGAGAATTATCCCCTTGGCTTGCTATAGCCACACATAGCCCTTTTTCCCCCCTGTGCATGCACCTTTTGGGTAGGTCCTTTTGTGTGTCCAAATTTTCCTTTCTTAGGACAATAGTCACTTTGGGTAAGAGCCCACTCTCAAGGACTCATTCTAATTTGATCACCCCTTTAAAGACCCTGTTTCCAAATGCAGTCACGTTCTGAGGTACTGGAGATTGGGGCTTCAATGTACGGAGCTAGGTTCTAGTGAATAATGGACAGCAATTTTAGCAATTTTTCAAGCTAAAAAGGAGTTTAAGGAGCTACTTCTCCAATGTGTGATTGAGGAAACCAGTAATCCAATAAACCAAGTACCTCGAGGTTACCGAGGCAGTCTATTCTATATCAAGAAGTCCAGTGCAATACAGCACATTTACAGTGAAGACTTACTTTTCCCAATATGCCATGTTACCTGTCCACACTGACATATAATTTTAATACATTTATTGGCAAATTTCAATAGCAGGACTTGATTTTGCAAAATAAGAATGTTAAAAAACACACACACACCAAAAACAACAACAAAAATAAAACACAAAACCAGCAATGTATTTATATGGTGCCTTCTAAGTACTTAACATATTTTTTTAATTTTTTTTAATTCAAGTATACTCACAGACTTAAATTTCTGACTAATTTGCTCTCCTGAGGTGGTTTAGTTGTTCATTTTTTTTTTTTTTTTTTACCAAGAACACTTTTGTCAGGAGTCAAGATACCACTTGTTCCCAATAAATGTAAACTAAATTCATATATATATATATATATATATATATATATATATATATATAATGGCATGACTCTAGTTCTGACTTTAAATTGGCAAGGAAACTGTAGTTATATGCTATTACTTGGGCAGGTCCAGGCTTCACACAGGAGACACACACAAAGAAGAAATAGCACAGTTGAGGGGTATGATATGATTGGGACAGCTTATTGGAAGACTCAAGACATAGAAAGAATACACAATACCTGTTAATAAACTGAAATTGGAAAGTAAAGGAGAGGAAAAAGTATGGCAGGGTTAAATGTTCTTACTTTATAAAGAAACGAGAGCTTTAAAATATCTTTCATATAGCAAAAATCAATCTCACAAAAATATTCAAAAATGAAAAATTAATTTTACATTGGACAGTGGATTCTCTTAAGGCACCTCACCTAGCTGATAAACTTATTTAGACACTTATGAGTACAACTTACAGAAAATTTATTGTGAAATATCCACCAAGACATACTTATACTTGAAAGCAGATTTTCTATTAACATCTTGATTCTGTATGGACACAACGGCCAATTTAGAACACCTGCTCTTAAATATTTTTAGCTCCAAATGACCTGTTCTGAGTTTCCTGATTTTGCATTTTCGATTTCAAACTGCACATGTCTAAGAACTTAAATAAAATCAAAATTATCCCTGAAACCGGTTTGGCTCAGTGGATAAAGTGTTGGCCTGCAGACTGAAAGGTCCCAGATTAGATTCCGGTCAAGGGCATGTACATTGGTTATGGGCACATCCCCAGTGGGGGATGTGCAGGAGGCAGCTGGTCGATGTATTTCTCTAATCAATGTTTCTAGCTCTCTATCTCTCTCCCTTCCTCTCTGTGAAAAATCAATAAAATATATTTAAAAAAACTCAAAATTATCTTTGAGGGAAAAGTATTACATGTTGTCTAACCACATGCACTGCTCTGTCCATAAAAATGTACTAGCCACCTACCTGATGGAGAATCCCTGTCAAAGTCCTAAATTTTCAGGACAATATAACAATAACACTACCTATATATATTTTCCATAAGACACATGATTTTCCCTTTACTCACCAAGATAGAATATTGACTTATCAAGCTCTTGAAAAGAATTTAGCCATCATTTAGCTGTGACCTTGTGTTTTTTAATGCTTTCTTGACACATTTAAGATTAAAAAAAAAAAAAAAAACTATATTTCTTTAAGCCTTCAAAGTTATAGCCTTTCAGTAAGCTGGATTATTAGAAAGCAGTTTATATACATTCTTTATATTAGTCTCCATAGAAACACACTCACTGAGTGATAGTTAATGTCGCATTTTTAGCTTTTAAACAGATACCAGAAACTAAAATATTTAGCAAATTCTGTCATATATGACCAAAAATAGCTTATATGAATGTCAAGTTGATAAAATTCTTTCAGAACTCATTTCTAGTTGAAAAGGCTTAGCTTTCCTCATGTAATTGCCTACTTTAATCAGACAGTTCAAACTCTGAAATGCAGTAGGCCTCTCCTACTCATCTTTATGAGAATTTTGAAAGGTAGCTTTAATATTCTTATATTATACTAGAGGCCAGGTGCACAAAATTCATTCACTGGAGGGGTGGTCCATCACTCCAGCCTCTCACAGTCTGGGACCCCTCGGGGGATGTCTGCCTGCTGGCTTGTGGCTGGATGGCCTTCTGCTGCTGCATGGCCTGCTGCTTGAGCTTCAGCAGCTGCTGCACATGCAGGGGCTGGGCCATCACAGTCTGTTCTGAGAACACCATCAAGTGGGTGAGTTAAGTGTGGAGGCAGGCTCACCCTGAGTTCCCTGCACTTCCCTGAGTCACTGCTCAGTCTGACTGCCATCTACAGAGAACAGCACCGGCATTGGGTCTAAGCCAGAGTAGGACATCCCTCTCACAGTCCGGTACCCCTCAGGGATGTCCAAGTGCTTAAACTGGCAGCCAGACATCCCCAGAGGGATGTAGCAGTTCTCCAAACAGCAGGCAGCCAGGGAGGAGCTGAATTGGGGCATTTGCTGTGCCACGTGCTCATCTAGGCCCGCTGTGCCTGCTGTGCCGCTCTGTAGTGCTGCCACCGCATAGGGGCATAGGGAGAGGTTCCTGACCCTGTGGTAGCTGCGCTCACCAGCTGTGAACTTAGCTTCTGGCTGAGCCATGCTCCCCCTGTGGGAGCACACTGACCACCAGGGGGAAGTTCCAGTGTTGAGCATCTCCCAACTGTTGGTCAGTGCACATCATAGCAACTGGTTTTTCCAGTCATTCCATCACAAAGGTCGCTTCAGCTTTTCTATAGAGATGATTTTCAAATAAATACATTTTTTAAATTATTTTTTTTAAAAATATACATTTAATTAGGTTTCTTTCCACCAAAAAGGACATGACATGTAAGTGTTTGGACTTTGATGGTTAATTTATGTATCAGTTTAGCTTGGGAAAGGAATAAATATTTCTGGGTATGCCTGTGAGGGTGTTACTGAAAGGGATTAACATTGGATTCCATCCTACCCAATAAAAGAGTAATATGCAAATTAACCATCACTCTGCTATACTCACAAGCCACACCTACCAGCCAATCAGAGTGAGTATGCAAATAAACCCAACCAAGATGGCTACAGCCACAGAGAACAGGAGGAAGGCTTGAGTTTCCCAGGCAACGAAAGAAGCCAAGCTTTCCCCCTGCCCTTGCCAGCCTAAGCTTCCATTCAAAGCTACAAAGTTTCAATTATTGAAGGTAAACAAATCGGAACAGAAATGGCAGCAGCCATGGAGCTGGAAAGAGTGGGAGGTTAGGGTTGCCCCTGGTAATAGAGGAAGCAAAGCTTTCCCATACTCTGGCTGGCCTAGGCCTCCACTCCAGGCTACAAAGTTTCAATTGTGGAAGATAAATAAATTTCAAATACCAGGGCCTCTGCTTGGGTCACCAGGGGTGTGGCTGGCCTGTAAACCACCACAGGCCCCTAGCTCAGGCTGGCCCACACCCAAAGGGAACTCCCACCCTGATCAGGGATACCCTTCAGGGCAAACCAGCTGGCCCCCACCCATGCACCAGGCCTCTATCCTATCTAATAAAAGAATAATATGCAGATTGACCATCACTCCAACACACAGGATGGCTGCCCCCATGTGGTCAAAGATCCTGTCCCTATGTGGACACAAGATGGCCACCACAAATTGCCATCAGGGGAGGGCAGTTGTCAGGCACCAGGTCTGCAAGGGGAGGGCAGTTAGGAGTGACCAGCCAGCAGAGGAGGGAAGTTGGGGGCAAACAGGCTGGCAGGGGAGCAGTTGGGAGCCAGCAGTCCTGGATTTTGAGAGGGATGTCCAACTACCCATTTAGGTCCGATCCCACTGAACATCCCTTGAGGGGTCCCAGATTGGAGAGGGTGCAGGCTGGGCTGAGGGACAATGCCCTCCCCACCCCCTTGCACAAATTTCATGCACCAGGCCTCTAGTTCCATATAATAAAAGCCTAATATGCAAATTGACAGAACGGTGGAATAACTGGTCACTGTGATGCGCAATGACCACCAGGGGGACAGATTCCCAACACAGGAGCTGCCCCCAGACTGTAGGCCCCAGGTCAGCCAAGGAGGGTGCCAGCAGAGGTCCTCTGATTCCCCACAGAGGGAGAAGACTGGCAGCAGCAGGGTGCAAGCCTAGCAAGCAGGCGGCACCAGGCCAGCTAAGGTGAGTGCCAGAGGGGTGGCGGGGGGGGGGGGTTGCAATAGCCCCACAGGTTGTCCCAAAGATCAGCCCTGATCACTTGCCAGGCCACAGGACCCTCCTTGTGCACACATTTTGTGGACTGGGCTTTTAGTAGACTGAATAAGAAGATTCACCTTCCCCATGTGGACAAGTGACATCTCCACCACTAAGGGCTAGAACAACAATACACAGAGTGAGGGAAAGGCAAATTATCTTTCTATTCTTAAACTGGGATGTTCATCTTTACCTCACTCAGACATCGGCTCCCTGGTTCTCAGGCTTTCAGACTCCAGAAGGGCATGGCCCGCAGTTCTTAGGCTTTAGACCTCAGTGAATTCTACCAGCATCTTTCTGTCCTAACTGTCTAGGCTGTATATTGTGGGACTTCTTAGTTTATAACCACATGAGCCAATTCCTAAAATTTCTTCCTTGAAGGAGAAAAAGAGGGAGGGGAGAGAGAGAGAGAGAGGTAACTTTGCCTAATTAGTGTTATTGTTGTTTCTGTCAAATAGAGTAGACCTAGCAGTTAGGCCCTTGGCATGCATTGCTTGTTTAATTCTAAAAATAAAAGTAAGAAGTTGTTTTTTCATTCTTAGGACTTTTCTAGCTGTTGCTGAAATTCTTGTTTGTGAACCACCAAAGATCTAACTTATACTTGAAAAGAATTCTCAGTTAAACCAAGTTCATTGCTTACCCTGGCATTATGGTAAAAAAGAGGGTACTGATGTTAGGTAGAAAATTAGACCTGAGCAGCTGGAGTGGGTGCATAAACAGAGATCTTACCAACATCGCCTTCACACCACCTCTCTATGCGTGGCACAGCAGACAGGTTGGGAGCCAGCTGGTTGTTGGTGCAAGTTCAGAGGAAAATAGCATGATCTCAATGCAACCTTACCAGAGTCCTGGACTAATTATAATAACATTTGCATTTCAGTTTGACATCCCTCTCCCCTGTGCATTTTTTCTGTATGCATTATGGGAAAGGGCATGCCCAGAATAAATACACTTTCTATCAATCATCCCTGCATGCAAATGAAAGTTTCCACCCTGAAAATTCCTTTTCTGAACCCAGGAGTTCAAGTTGGTGCCTATTCCTTGTGACTATTATCTACAAGCACTTTCCTTCACTTTGTATATTTTATAGTTAATGAAAAATACAGATGGCTTATATCAATATAAATTCATGGCCAAAAGAGCTGCTCCTATTGTCAAACGTAGTCAGAAATTTAAAGTGAAGATTAAACCACAATGTATGATTTTTATAAATAACTCACAGAATCACTAATGATTTTTGAATAGCTTAACTTTCAATAGAGCTTGCATTTAAGAAGCCTCAATGGCTTTCACTGATTTTATGTCTAGTGGTCTTTTGAAACATAAGAAAAGAAACCACAAGACAAATGTTACTCTTTAAACTTGTTTCTGGCCATAATTTCAATTGAAAACAAATATTTGATTTAGCAATAATATGTGGATTATCGCCAGTGCTGAGGTCATAAATGTAAATGAGCTGGAAGAGTTCCACATGACATAAAAACATTCAGGAAGAGTGAGAAAATTACTCACCATGCCATATTAGAAATATTCATGCATTTTGCTGTATTTGTTTAGTACTTGGATTATACTAGCTAATTATTTGTAAACTTTATAAAACATTTTTCTCTTTTCATTGTTCATGCTTCCTATTTATCTATGTAATGAAATCAAAGACCCATGAATGAATATAATACTTCTTTTCTAATTATTTCTCCATTAGCAATGAGGATTCTGATTTTTTGTGTGTATTATAATTGTAAAATGATTGGTGTGATACAAATAATACATGTCAGAGAGAAAAAAAGTTCGCTTCTACTCTTTTAGGCTCTTTGACTGGCCTAACAATCAAACTAACATAAAACAGATTAAGAGGAGGAAAACCAGATTTAACTTTGTGTAAAAATTGGAGCTCCCTAAGAATGTGAGGCAAGCTAAGGCCAGTTTTGCTCAGTGGATAGAGCATCAGCCTGGGGACTGAAAGGTCCCGGGTTTGATTCCAGTCAGGGGCATGTACCTTGGTTGCGGGCACATCCCCAGTAGGGGGTGTGCAAGAGGCAGCTGAATGATGTTTCTCTCTCATCAATGTTTCTAACTCTCTATCTCTCTCCCTTCCTCTCTGTGAAAAATCAATAAAATATATTTAAAAAGAAGAAAAAAATCTGAGGCAAACAGGCCCTCAGGTAATTGAGGCTTATGTGATATGCCTTTCTGAGCTAAAGAGAAGAGAGCAGGGATCTGGGACTTCAAAAGAGTGGGAGACAACGGGGAGATGAGAAGAGCAAACATTTGTTAAATGCGTTGTTATGCCATACAAAGTTGTCTTTCTGGTATAAAAAGAAGTTATCTTTCATAATAAGTTTCTTCCCGGTACAGGCCTCCTATCTAAATTATTTTAGGCAGTTAAAGGGCAAAGGTAAAGTGTGTCTTTAAAATAAACTGCCTAAAATCATTCTCATGCCAGAGATGAATTTTGGAAGGGCGAAACTTTGATCCCCTACATACATAATCACTATACCAAGTCAGAAAGTGACTATAATTCACACAAAGAAAAGACTAATAAAAATAAGACAGAAAAAGTAGCTGAAGAACGTTTTTCACTGTCTTTGCATTTCTAAGACTTTTCTAAAATTTCCCTGATGTCATTAAACAATTATTATTAGAAAATATATTTGTTTAGTTGACATACTGAATTTTCTTATTGTATTTATTTCTTTTATATTTTTAAATTGTGTTTTTACTTCTGGCCATTTATCCCCTCTTTATCCTTTTCAACCATCCTCCTAGCCCCCATTGTCAGCAACACTGTTGTCTGTGTTCATGAGTTCTTTTTCTTTTTTAAAAAAATTACTAATATTGCCGAAACTGGTTTGGCTCAGTGGATAGAGCGTCGGTCTGTGGACTGAAAGGTCCTAGGTTCGATTCCTGTCAAGGGCATGTACCTTAGTTGCAGGCACATCCTTAGTAGGGGGTGTGCAAGAGGCAGCTGATTGATGATTTTCTCTCACCAGTGCTTCTCTCTATCCCTCTCTCTTCCTCTCTGTAAAATGTCAATAAAATATATATTTTAATAAATAAATAAATAAATACTAATATTATTTTAGCAAATAGAGAGCTCTTACATCATATGAAGTAGCTAAGTGCATTTACACAACTAAAACCCATCATGAAGTCATTATTTTATCTCAGGTATTGTTTACCACTGAAATCTTCAATGGCTGTAAACTTATTATAAAACTAGAGTCCCAATGCACAAAATTCTTGCAAGGGGCTCGGCCCCACAGCCCTGTCGGCCTTGGCCCTCAAAGTCCTGCTTCATCTAGAAGGCCATTCAAAAGGTCAATCAGAAGATCATTCTGCTGTTCAGCCATTCAGTCAATTTGCATATTATGCTTTTATTATTATAGATAAGTAATATTTTTCTTATCTGATGGCTGCATGGAGTAATGCCTAGAATCATTATTTTAAACAGAAGAATCAGTGGCCCTCCTTAGTCTAAAGACCTCTCACATAGGCCTTGAACCCTGTGGTGTATTGATTTCAAACAGTTTTCTATTTTAAAAAATTAGGTGTTGGCATGGCAGTGACACCTAAGTGGCAAGCCAATCTTCTTGGTGTTCTTCTCAGGACCATATCTCACAAAGTTGAAGAATGAAATCATGGACCAGAAGATTTAAGCAAAAGTGTGGAAATTTATTATAAGCTTATACAAAGTCCCTGCACAAGGAGGGGGACCAAAAACGGGTTGCCACTGAAGCTCACTTGTCTAGGCGTTTTATCTTCCCTGAGCCTACTCTTTGTCTTTTCCTTTTGTTCTCTTTTCGGCTCCTTCAACATTCCTTGCCTAGCAACAATTTCAAAACCTACCCTGTGCTTCCACCTCCTCCTTCCCTCCTTCTCGCCCATCTCTTGAAACATTCTGCACCTGTAAGATGAGCATCTTTGTGGTTTGGTGCCCAACCTTGCTTGGCCCTGTAGTTATGTCCACACTTTCTTCTTCCATCCCTGTCTTTTGTAACCCACTGCAAGTGCAAGGTAAGTATTCCTGCCTTGTGACACCCCGTTTTTCTGCAAGACCAGTATTCCTGTTCCAATTACAGTGCCCATATTTTCTCCATCCTTGTAGCCCTTATCCTGTCTGCCTCACCTTGTTTCTAACTTCTCTCAGCATTACAGAGTAAAACAGGAATAAGAAGAGAAGATAAGCATGACCCCTGTGTAAAGATGATACCCAAACTGTGAAGCATTTATATTTTTATCTCATAAAAATTAAGGTGACTGTTAAATATTATATACATATATAGACAATATATATATACATGTATATATAGAGAGAGTATATATAGACAGTCTATATATATATATATATACACACACAGTATATATATGGACAGTATATATAGACACTATATATATAGAGAGAGAGACAGTATATATAGACAGTCTATATATATATATATAGACAGTATATATATAGACAATATATATAGACAATGTATATATATGGATGATGACTAGTTAGCTTTAAACAAATGAGATATAAAGAAATAAAAATAATGTATTTCTACTAAAGTTAAAACTCTCCCAAATGAAGTAATTTATAATTCTAAGAAAACTCTCCTTGGTATGCAGCCAAATGTTAATTTTTAACAGATGTGTTTTTTGCCTTCCTTTCACTTTTGAACGCGGTTTATAAAAAGCACCTCTTAAAAAAGAAGCACTTTCATAATTCACAAAATTATCCATATTACCTACTTCGACAAAATCCATAATAGAATTGTTTAGTTCTTAGTTACATTTTGGTCTGGGTAGACTTGATGCTGATATTGACATCTGATATAATTATCACATTATTAACACTTGGCTTCAAATGAAAGCAAACCCAGGCTTATGGAAGGAGAGGCTTTATTCCAATAGACAATGGGAGGTACACTCAGAGCTCAGAAATCTGGAAGTGTCTCAGAATCAAGCAGCAAATGGTTTTGCTTTTATAGGGAAAGATGAGCAGAACCTAGTAGAAATGTACAAGAGGAAGTTGAACAAGCAAGAGGGAGTGAGAGAATAGTATAACAGGCGCCACCTGATGGGAAATATGTCTGTTGGGCCAACTAATTTGGGGGTAAAGTAATGAGGGGGACATATTCTGCATCTCTGTCCTAGCCCAAGGCTGGGACAAGCCAAAGTTCAGGGGCCCGTGGGAAAGAAAGAAGCCTAAAGAGGATAAGAAATGGTAGATACTTGGCCAGGAGCTATACTCTTACACATGGCATGTGTGTGGTAAGCACACCAATGGATGGCCCAGTATTTCACTTTGCTTGCAATAAGCTAATTCACTGGGTTAGTTAGTAGGTAGTTGTGGTATCATAGAAAGATATTTGGTCTTTGTCCTCCTCCCTGGCACCTGAAAACAGAGTTCTTACAATCCTTGGAATTTCCTGGGTGATGAATGTGATAGTCCTTTGTTCCAATAAGGCCAATCTTTGCGTGGGGGCCCTTAACTAGCTGCAGGATGGGGGCTAATTGCCATTTGATTAGAAGCTTAGGTTTTTAATCCCCACCCCCAACTTTTGATGAGAGGGAGGACATCAATGTAGTCACTGATAGCCAATAATATCACCATAGAAAAATGGTAAGTGGTGGGGTTCAAGAGCTGTGCAGTTCATGAACCCACAGAGTTGCTGGGATGAGGGGGTACCTGGGGAGCACGTGGAAGCTCCCTGATCCCTCCTTACCACACTTTGCCCTTTGGATCTCTTTCATTTTGCCTAATCCTGAATGCTATCCTTTATAATAAACGGGAAAAAATATAAGTAAAGTGTTTCCCTGAGTTCTGTGAGCTACTCTAGCAAATTATTGAACTTGAGTAGGGAGGGGGTCTTCGGAACCACTGATTTATCGTTGGTCAGTCAGAGAAGCACAGATAGCCCATGGCTTGTGACTGGTGTCTGAAACTGGAGTTCTGAACCCCTTAACTTGGAATACCTGATGCTTGCTCCAGGAAGTCAGCATCAGCGTGAAGTTTAATTTTGGGGACACCAAGTCAGTGTCTAGAAAATGGGAGGAGTGGTGTTGGAAAAGATAATCACATATTTGTTGTCAGGAAGGGGAAAATAAAAGCTTCTCATTTAGTGTTAGAAAAAAATGGAATTTGCTAGATCAGCCCCGGTTCACAGGAAAGTGTTATATATGAAGAGAAACAAAAAGGGGGTGGGGGGGGGAGGATGAGAGATCTTTTATTTCTGTATGGCTAGTTGAACAGCCATGGTATGAGACTTCAGTTGCATTGTGATCAGTTACTAAAGGTAAAATTACCAGTGGGATTCAGAAATGGTGGTATGTCTGACTTCCAGAGAAACTGACACATTGGATACCAAAGAAAATGCAAACTAATAAAAAGCTCACCAAACATGCAATCCCTTGGTTGTTATAATCAGTAACAGCTAAAATGAAAGAAAATGCTGATCTGGACCTTGACACTGGACCAAGCTCAGATTCAGTCAGTCTGAGTTTCAGCCACTAACCAGAAAAACACCCAAAAGGAAAAATTATGTCAGGACAACAGAAGGCAATTAAAAATATATATATATATGGTCACAAATAAGGTAGTCAACATTGTTGAAAGACAAAACAAAGAAACAACTGAATGTAGGGGCGTGTTATATATACAGCAGATGTCTCATTTTGTTTATTAGTATTATCAGCTTTCTGAAAAATCCTCAATAAAATGGATTAAGAGAGTGACTAATTTAGGGCCAGTATCTTTGTTTGTAAAAGATGCAGCATGAAAGAACGTGTTTGGGTTGATACAGGACCCACAGACAGCTCCTTATGGAACAATCACAGATGGCTACACATGGTCTTAACATACAGCAGGCAATGCTTGAGGCAAAAGCCGGCCTGGTATACCAACTGGAAAAAATACTGAAGGCACAGTTTACCCTGAGAACGGGGCTGTCCTACTCCCCTCATAAAAAGCCAGCCAGTGTCCAACCAGCGTAAGCTTTGGCCTATGAACCAAGAGAAAAAAAGTTGGATTCCTAGTCAGGACACATGCTTGGGTTTCATGTTTAATTCCCATTGGGGGTCATCCAGGAGGCAGCCAGTCAATGATTCTCTATCATCATTGATGCTTCTATCTCTCTCTCTTTTTCTCTCTGAAATCAATAAACACATTAAAAAAAAAAAAAGCCAGCCAAGTGGAAAAGCCCAGATGAAGCAGTTGATATGCTTCACATGCCAGACACGTGGGACTGGCTTTATGATTATCCAGTTATTCATCCACTGAATATGCCTATTACCCATACTTTGGTACATTTTATGATTAATATTACCCCTTTTGCAATGGCACTCCGTGTAACCTTACTGCAATAGAATACAGCAACAGTTCAGAAGCCTTATTCAATTTGCTGTCTCAGCTTCCCCTCATTGGCCTCACAGAAGCTGAAAAAAAAACATGAGCTTAATTAACAAGAGGATAGGGAGAGGCCAAGGGGGAGTCAAGGAACTTGTCATAAACCTGTAGGAATCTTTAGATAGTTATTTAAAAACTAGTGGCCCAGTGCAAGAAATTCATATTGCGGGGAGTGGGGGATTATCCCTCAGCCCAGCCTACACCCTCTCCAATCTGGGACCCCTTGGAGGATGTCAGACTGCCAATTTGTCAATTGCCAATATTGTCAGCAGTCGGACATTGCTCTCTCAATCCAGGACTGCTGGATCCTAACCACTTACATGCCTGCCTGCTTGATTGCCCCTAACTGCCCTCCCTCCTGGCCTGGTCGCCCATAATTGCCTCTTCCTGAGCCCTGCTACCATGACTTTGTCTGGAAAGACACCAGGAAGATCTCCCGGAAGTTTTCCTGGTTTAATTAGCATATTACCCTTGTATTGGTATAGCTGGGATGATGCTGTTGAAACAAAGGCCTTCATATGCTGTTATTGAAGGTGGAGTGGAAAGCAAGCCCCTGACGTCTCTCTCCTAACATTAAAGGGCCCCCGACAACTTCACTCTAACCCTATCTGTAGTAATTGCAGTGTTGAGGGAGGGAAGGGGATGAGAGAGAAATTCATTTATTGAGAGCAAGAGGATAAACATCATGGTCTCCACAGCCTGCTCCATTTGAGATGGCATTTTGGTGACATCATGGCTGGTGGCTCCACAGAATCAATCAGCTGGCTAGGACACACAGCCAATTATTTGGAGTAATTTTACAAGCAAGAAGGCAAATACTTCGATGAGAAGTTGGGCAGGGAAATGCTTGAGGCCATAATTAAGCTGGTTAATCAAAACAAAGATTAGCAAAAGGTCTTGAGCCCCTCAGCTTGAAACCCTGCTGGAGGCCCAAAGCCAGCTGTGCTTGAATGTATACAGTCAGGGAGTAGAGGAGAAAAGTTTCTGGGATTTCTTGACATAGGAGCCATAAAGAACGGAGACAAGGTAGGCTTGACAGGATTAAGGTAGTGGTCTGGATGAAACTGGGAATGTTTAAACAGACTTTATGAGAAGAGGTGTGTTTCCTTTACCTGAATGGCTTATGAACATGGATATTACACCTCTGGATATTATCTCTGACTGAGGAATGCCTGCTCTACCTAGAATTATAAAATCAAAACCATTTGATGAAGTCCCAATGGAGTAAAGGTTGATGTGACTAAGATGAAAGTTTGGAGGATGATTAGTATCTTTGAACAGGTTCCATTTGAAGTGGTTTTTATAATTTTTTTCATGAATGTATTATTAGGATGGACACTGTGTCTGGCTGAAGACATTTTCCCTCCCAAGCATTATAAAGGATAAGATATGTAAATCTGCCCTTCAAGTGCTATTGCTAAGTGGGAGCCATTAAGATTGTCTAAGCCCCATCAGTACAGAATGAAGTGCATGGCTGGTAAGGACATGTTCTTAGTGTGAGATTACAGTGTGGAGTGTTTACTAGGAATTATGTCAAAAGCCTGTGAGTGCTTACCAGCATGACTGCTGAGACTTTGAATATGTCCATTTGAGGGGAAATTATTAGCTTGTATTATAACTACTCCTATGATTGAAGGACACAAAATAATCTTGAAACCTGACATACCCATAATATGTTGAATAATGGATAAATGCTCTAATGCCCATTGCCTTTCCCCGCCCCCAGAGCACCCTTCTAATTGCTAGATGAAATATTGCCAGATTCATGAACTGCTTAATAAAGCCAACAAAATCTTCAAATGCACTTGGTTGATTAGTGTTCTTTAACAACATTAACACACCTGCAAACTAGATAGTATAAAGATTATACTGTCTCTAAACTCAATTAGAGCAGGTCCTTGTGAATGACAATTTGTTATAACATACAGGAGATGCTTTAGGAAGTTAACTCTTGTTTTTGTCAATAAGCCTGCTATAAAAGTAGTTTGTTTTACCTCGTTTTGTTTAAAGTCACTGGACCTGTCAATGACATTAAGTCACATTCCTGAAAAGGTGAAGGCATATGATGCTGAGACCACTCTTGGCATTTGTAACCTGACAAAATCTAATGGAAGCCTGCAAGCTTTGAGTTTCATGCCCTGGGAGACATGTTCATTAATAGGATGATGGATTGGATGAATTGTGAACGACTAAATGGGGCTCTATTAAGGTGCCAGCATCTTTTAACTGTTAGGATCCTTGTCCTATAAGGAAGCCTTGGTGGAAAACAGGGAGTGACCTGTGGTATCACAGAAAGTTATCCAGTACTTGTCTCAGTTCCTGGCACAGAGCTCCTAAACCTTTGGGATTTCCTAAGCCATAAAGGTGATAGGAGAGTCTTTTGTTCTAATGAGGTGCCCTCTGGGCCCCTGGATAGCTCCAGCTTCAGGTTGGGGGCTGGTCATCGGAAAGAGCACATGTTATTAGAAGTTTTGAAAGTTCAACTCTACTCTCCAAAGGAGAGAAAGCAGAGGTCCTGGAGATTGAGTAAATCATTAATGGGCAGTGAAATATTTTATGTTGAGGAACACATGGAGATACTGGGGTGATAGCATGCAGAGAGAGAGTATGGAAGACCCACATCTTCAACCTCTCTTTCCCTAGATCTTTGCATCTCTTCCACTTTTACCACTCCTGAGTTGTGTCCTATATAATGCAAGCAAATATAAGTAAACTTTCCCCCCTAAGTTTTGTGAGCTGTTCTAGCAAATTTTATATTTGAAGTGAGATTTGTGGAGACCTCTTGATTTATAGCCAGTTGGTCAGAATTATGTGTGCCGTGGGACTTGCAACTGACATTTGAAACACGAGCAGTCTTGTGGGATGAAACTCTTTAAACTGTGAGATCTGATACTAACTCCAGGTAGATAGTGTCAGAACTGAATTTAATTATTGACCATCCTATTGGTGTGTTTGAAGATGTATTTGGTGTTGGGGGGAAAATGCACTCACATAGAACAGTTCAATAGTATAAGATTGTCTCTATTAAAGTTAGATACTTTAGCCACTTTCCCATGTATAAGCACATCATTAATCCTGGCCCAATATATAAACTCAGTCCTATATAATATAAGCTTAATAGGCTAAGTGTTCAGTCATCTGTTTAACCAATCTAAGTGTAATATGCTAATGATATACTAAGGCACTGAACCATTTGCTATGATGTGCACTGACTACCAGGGGGCAGGTAGTTGACCAGTTGGCCAATTGCTGTGACATGCACTGACCACCAGGAGACAGAGGCTCTGACTGGTAGTTTAGCTTGCTCCTGGGTCTGGACAATAGGGACTGAATAAGATGGGCCAGACACACCATGGAACCATCCCCTGGTCCTTCCCCTGGCTGGCCAACCTCCTGCATCCCTCCCCACCCCCGGCCATGCACTGGTGGGGCCCCTCAGCCTGACCTGAACTATCTCGCAATCTGGGACCACTTGGTGGATGTTGGAGAGTCAGTTTCAGCCACACAGCGGAACAACCATGACGTGCACTGACCATCAAGGAACAGACACTCAGCACAGGAGCTGTCCTCTGAGTGGCAGCGCCACTCAGCCAGAAGCTGCGCTCAGGACTGGTGAGCGTAGTGTCGGTGGCAGGAGCCTCTCTTGCCTCCTCAACAGCGCTACGAATGTCTGACTACTCGCTTAGGCCCGCTCCTCAGAAAAGAGCACAGTCAGACATCCCCTGAGGGTTCCCAACTGAGAGAGGGTACAGGCTGGGCTGAGGGACCCCCATAAGTGCAAGAATTCTGTGCACCAGACCCCTAGTTAGTCATAAGAAGGACTGGATAAAGGAGAGTCTTTAAAATTGTGAAAGCTATTCTCACCAGTGAGAAAAATAACAACACAAGTTCTACGGATGGGCTAGCAGTTTTAAATTTGCATTTGAAGGGCGGCATTTTATTTTCATATTTCAAGTACTTGGAAGTTATTACATCTCTAGGCAACTGATGCTTAACTAAACAATACAATTTTAGTCATATAATCTTTCTTCCTAACTCAGTGAGCTGATTCCATTAATCATGTCTGGGGTTTTTTTTTAGAACTTGTTCCAAATCCCTGTGTATGTTCCATGTTAAGGTAAATAAAGCAGAAAGAAACAAATCTGGTATCATCAGAGTCAAAAGTTCCAAGTAATAAATTTATTCCTGTCCTTGACTCAGGAAGCTACAGCCAGTCCATCAGTGACGATCAGGAGCTTTATGGTTTGCAGCTCACTCATGGTAAGTATGGGATGAAAAATACCTTGTCCTATGGGCTCAGCTCTGGCTCCAGAAAAACCCAAGTTCTCACTCTTCCATGACACATGACACATGAAAGAAGCCCTGTCTCAGAAGAGCAGGCCCAATAATGACAGTCTTGTGGTCAATACTGCCAAACCTTACCCAACTTCTCTCTGGATGGCTGTTTGTTGTTGTTGTTGTTTTGTTTTGTTTTTTGTTGTTGTTTAATTTCTTTATCTAATCTCAGGAACTAATTATCTAGCTGGAACTCAAGCCTTATTCTTATATTTATACTTCTTAAGTTTCAAGACTTATTTTTGGACAAAACAAATACAACAATTATAAACTCTCCGCTTGTTAAGCAACATGATCTACTATACCAGTACATACGTAATTTAATTTAGTATTCATTGCAAAAACATGGTGCAGATAACACTTTGCTACTTTTTCTGGAGAAATTAAATTAACACCCATGTCTAACAACTAATAAGTACCAAATGGTCAGTAGGATCTAATTTGTTTGACTCTGTTCTTCCTACTCTACTACCTTGTAGCACCAAATCCAGGGCTCACTTTTCATAAGTACTTACCATCCATTTACTTCATGAGGCTGAATCCTTTCACTTAGCAAAATGCGTTTAAGTTTTATTCATATTGTAGTATGTGACATTATTTAATTTCTCTTTAACATTAATATTTAAAGATTATCCATATATCTATCTTCATTTCCTTATCCATTCAAGAGTTGATGATAGATATTTTACTATTAGACCTTTTGGTTATAATTAATAATGCGGCCATGAATGTTTACTCTCATGTTTTTGTTGCTGTTGTGTGTGTGTGTGTGTGTGTGTGTGAACATGATTTTATTTCTCTTGGGTAATTTTTATGTTTATCTTCAAGCAAGTACACACTGATATATATGTTTGTTCTCATGCCAGAACATACTGTCTTGATTACTATAGCTCTGTACCATAAATTAAAAACAACAACATCAAAAAACAAACAAACAAACAAACAAACAAAAAAACACACACAAAAACTCTTCCACAAAGTAGCACTGATGGGAACTTAATTCCAATAATTAGAATCAACATAGCACTTGTTTCACTTATTCCCATATTGTACTGCTGTACCAAATACAGTATCCTGAAATGAAGGTAACATTTCAGAATGGGATAGGTTCATAGTGGATGCTGTTTATCTTTTTGTTTTGTTTTAATTTCAGAGATGAAGGGATAGGAAGAGAGAGATAGAAATAATGATGAGAGAGAATCATTGATCAGCTGTCTCCTGCATGCTCCCTATGGAAGACCGAGCCTGCAACCTGGGAATGTTTCCTTGACTGGAATCAAACCTGGGACCCTTCAGTCTACAAGCTTACACTCTGTCCACTGAGCCAAACCAGCGAGGGCCATAGTAGACACTATTTTCATCATCTCTGAAAATCCCATATATTTCTGGAAGATTATTTTCCACCAACTTTCTTTAAAGAGAGAAAGGGGGAAGAGGATATGAAGGTGAGGGAGATAGATATTGCTTTTCCTAGGATATTTGTGATTCTGAAAGAAAATTTCAGGCAAAGGAAGGAAAAGTAAGTGTTCATCATTGAAGGGTCTCTCCCAAAGGTCACAAGTGAAAGACAGAAATGGGTAAGAGTCACAGAGGACTAAATACTTGAATTAGGGCCATGAATTTTACCTTAGGATAACCCAAAAGTATATCTTCGTAACAAGTTAAAAGCTCTTTCCACAATTAGAAACCAAAGTGGATACCTTTGATACAGAGATTTGCTTTTCATCAGTATTCTTAGTTTAATTAAATTATTTGGAGTCATATGCATGCTCTACACAACATAAAATATTTACCGTATATAGACAAATGATTTGTAAACAGATTATCTCTGACAATGGTACATACCATTCCCTGAAAATCTAATTTCTTTTGATATTGTTAAAGAGAAAAATTAAACAGATCATTATTAAGTGATTTTCAGTCTGCTTTTGGGAGCCTTTCTTAATGTAAAATTGTGTGGCACTTGTTCCCTTTCCTGACACCTCAGTGGGAATCCTCAGTCAATTGTTATGATTCAATCTCGGTTTGGGGGCATATTGAAACACTTTAAATCTAGACAGAGGAGGACAAGAGAGCGCTCTTAATTAAACAGAGAACTTGCAAACAGCAAGGCACGCTTTTGTTTATGGACTTCAGAGAGAATTCTTTGTACATTAGACAAGTCCACATTGTGAAGAACAAAGGTGGGCTTTCAAAGGCTTGCCTCCTTTGTGAGAGAAGAAAGAGCATTTTCCCTCTCCAGGCAAATATTTCTAAGAAAGATTAATAGGTAGAGAGAAAAAAATCATCTTCAGGAAAGATCAGAGCTGGACCTGTGCTGTTTTTTGCTTCTCAGCTTCCTATGTTCCCTCAGAGTGGGCCAGGCACGGAAAAAGTATTTGCTTTTTTCAAACTTCCCATTGCTAAAAGTAATTGACAAATATAGCCACATCTGACACTGACATTTGCAATTTCGTGGGCATGCACATTATATGTGTCCTACCTTGTGTAAAGATCCCCAGCTGATTTCATTCTGTTGTAAAGGATGTGTCTTCCTCTGCCATATCATTCTTTTTCCTCTTCATTAAGTCATTATTATACCCCATACGCGCAATTTCAAGTGCTCTGAAGGACTTTTTATACAATAAGCCCTTTTTCCTTTCCTCAGTGTGACTTCTCCTAGACTCTACAATCTAGCCCAGCATTCCTTTTGACCACACACTTTCTTTCCTTTGCCTGGGAAGATATTAAGTGTTGTATCTTAAGTCATTTCATATTTCTTTGGAATCTATTGAAAAGAGAGTTTCTCCCAACAAATTTCTGCAACAATATTCTATTTTCAGCTCCCCTAAAATAACCACCAGCACGGATTATCTCATGTCTGACATGTGTACCTGTACAATGTTTGTGTGTCAGGACTGTACCTTTTAAAATACATATTCTCTCTGGAGAGTTTAACCTACTGCAAAGTAGGCGGTTTGCACTGCCATGGAATTTTACTTTACAAATAATACTCATAAATAATCATGAAGAATACATCTACAGACCAAGGACAATTTACATGGTTTAGAAAGAACTTAGATGAGTAAATAGTGCTGTGACACTATTAAAATCAGCTTAGGCTCTCTTATTATTGATAAAATAGAATTCTGGGAATTGGAGAAAATTCTAGGAAATATCATATATGCTCCTAAAAGTCTTCTAATCAGAGAACTAAAAAGTTTTCAGGATATACCTGTTTATGTAAAACTATTTAGAATTAGAAATAATTTCATCATTAGGAGGTATGAAGCAGACTCCTTGTTAAAAGAAAATCGGTGTCATCTGGGTGAATGGAAGGAGATCAACAAAAGAATGTGTGTGGATATATACATAACCCATGGACACAGACAGTAGAGTGGTGAAGGCCAAGGGCAGGAGGAGAGGTGGGGATGGGAGCAGGAAGGGGACTAGGAGGGGATCATTGGGGGGAAAAGGAGGACATATGTAATACTTTCCACAATAAGGATTTTTTAAAAAATAACTGGATACACAAGATTAAAATAAATCACATTTGCAAAAGTAATGTGGCCACATTATATTAAGAATAGGGCATGTGGTCATAAAAGAAAGGTGCTAGGAGTAAAGCAACATGTAGCAAGCTCCTTTATCTCTTTTTCCTTAAATGAATAAACTGATTTTCACAGGTCCCATCATTGTTTCTCATTTTTTCTTGGAGATGGACAATTATCTCAGTAGAAGAAAGCATTTAAACCATCAAAAATAATTGGGGGGGGGCAAAGGTAAGATATGTACACAGATAATAATTTAATTTAAAAATAAATTTTAAAAAACATCAAAAATATTTTTGAAACAAATCATTATCATAAGTAAAACATATAAAATGCTAGGCTCAAGGATCCAGGTACCATTTTGTAAAATAAGAGGCTGAGAAAAAAAGGACTGATATTCAAGGTCAATGATTTATATGTATAGTTAGTTCACATAACACAGAGATGTGCAGAGAATAAATATTTTATTTATTTCTCCAAAATTTCTCTGTTATTTGAATGCTCCCCACAACAAATCTTCTGGGTATAAAAAGAAATAATAGAAAAATATTTTTAGCAAAAATCAATGAAAACTTAATATGACCCAATAATTTAAACAGGATCTTGGAGTTGAAGCTAGAGTCCTTGAAATAATTCAATCTTAAGTTTTCTTCGTTTTTCTATTGCTCCTCTCACAGTTGGCATTGGCGATAAGAGGAAAAGTTTATATGACTTTGAGGCATTAGGAGAAAAGGAATCCTCCCACCTTATTCTTCAGGCTACTCCTTGGATACGCACTGTCAAATAAAAACAAATCTGGACTTCAGTAAAAAGGAACTTACTCAAAAAGATTATTGCAATAAGGGGAGGAAGGCTATTGTGATGGGCAGGAGGGCTATTGCCATATAGGAAATCTCCCAGGAGATCCAGAAGGGTATCAAATGGCATCAGAAAATGGCTTTCCCTTTGCAAAGAAGAGTAAACAAAAATAGAAAGGGAATGTGGGATGAGGAGTGTATGAGGACAGTTAATCAGGGAATATTTTCCCTGGAGGCCAGCCATTTTCTGGAGAGGTGTGAAGGAGTCATTCTGCATTTCAATAACCCAAAGTGTAACTATTACAGAACACCGAAAAAAGAACAAAACAATACTTAGAAAGATGGAGTTACATTTACTACATGCAGGTCCAGAGGAAAATGTCTCTCAAATTCTGGGCCCCAACATGCAGGAATTTTCCCTATTTATATGTTTTGGGTTTTTTTTTTACCTTCTTTCTCTCCCAAATATGGGGTGTTGTCGGTCCATTTTGCAAGTTCTTAAAGAGTCTTAATGTGCTGGGGCCTTGAGACCTCAACCTGATGCTTGGCCTGGCGCCAGCACTGATAACCTTGTCTGGAGAAGGTTTAATGGCCTCTCTGAAGTGGGAGCAGTCTTAGCAAGCAAGAATTTCCAGAAGCCAAATAGCAGGGTTAAAATTTCAAACAGCAGTTTTTATATAAGATGGATGCTTCATAACCATCCATCCACACAGAAACTTCATTTCTTTAGTATGATCTTGTCCCCTTTCTTTCCTTTTTATTCAAACTGGCCTCATCCAGCACCCTGACTCACAGGCCACCTTTTCCGTTGCTGGTCCACTCCCTTAACCTCTGAGTCCTCAGCACGATGAGGCCCCAATCAGCATTAAACAATCTTAGAATCAAAGCCTTAAATCTACTGACTATAGAGATGAAGTCTCAATCAAACTAAAGGTGACATCTAGGCCTCAGGTGCGTTTCAGTGCCAAGCTCAGAAAAGCAATGAAACTAGAGGAAGCAACACCATGGTCAACATTAGCACCAGATGCACTGATCAATGATCCCCCTACCCGAGGGACAACCCATCAGTAGAAACCATGACTCCGACCGTGACCAGAACTCTTTGGGTTTGATTAATTTGCTAAAGCAGCTCACAGAACTGCTACCTACATCACCTGTTTATTTCAAAAGGATATAACTTAGAAACAAACATATGAGAAAGATGCATAGGGCAAGGTAGGAGGAAAGGGTAGAAGCTTCTATACTCTCTCCAAGCTCACCATCTTCACCAATTCTTTACCTGTTCATTATCCTGGAAGCTCTCAAATTGTGTCCTCTTAGGTTTTTCTTAAGGCTTCATTGCACAGGCATAATTGATTAATCATTGCCCATTTTCAATTGATTCAACTTGCAGCCCATCTCTCCTCCCCTGAGGTCAGGGGGTGGGGATGAATGTTTTTGCTCTCTAATCAAATAGTTGGTTCCTCTGGCAATCAGCCCTCATCCTTAGGTTGCTCAAGTGCTTTCCAAAAATTATCTCATTAACATAATAGACACCAATATTTCTTTAGTCCTATCTAATAAAAGATAAATAAGCAAATCGACCGTATCTCTGCTAAGTCTACAAGCCATGCCCACAAGCCACATCCACAAACCAATCAGGAGCGAGCATGCAAATTAACCCAACCAAGATGGTGCTTAATTTGCATATCCCACTGCAGAGCAAAGACTGAAGACAGCTTAGAAGGAAGCCAAGCACTGCACAAGGGAGTGAAGCTTTGGAGAAGCAAGCAAGTGGGGTGGTGGAGAAGGGAAGGAAGCAGGCAGAGATCACCTCAGGAAGCCCTATTCTTGCAGGAATCTTCCTGCAATCAGACTTTAGTCACTTATAAAATTCTAAGATTTTGGGGTGTGCCAGAAATAAGGAAGAAGATGAAATCTCTATTGCTTATTATAAATCACATTATCAAAATGACATATTCTCACTTCCACTCTTGGTCTAGATAGTCCTCTCTCCAGCAGCAATGACTCAACACACACCATGAAGAATGGAGTGCAAACTAGGAAAGACAGCTGCCTGGCCTTGTTTATTTAGTCTCTTAATTCATCATGAACCAAAATGGTGGTACCCTAACCAGTGATCTTTTCCACAGTCTAAATATTAAAGTGATGAACAACCTTTCCTGGTATAAAATGACGTCGGACACAATAGCTATCTTAGGCTAAACCAAGAATGTCAAACTCAACGGCTAACATAGACCAAATAAAGGAGGTATGTGGCCTGAAGGCTGTGAGTTTGACATGCTTGGGCTAACCAGAGAGACAATAAACATATGATTATTTGGGGGAGACACGGAAGGAAGAGAGAGTCAAAACTTTTTTTTCAAAGGTATTAGCTAATTACTCTTACAAAGAATATATTTAGAAACACAAACTACACATGTGCTATCTATCAGCTTTCAAGTTAAAAGAAAGTAACTACAAATAATTAGGCATCAGTGAAGAAAGTTGATCAGATTAAAGGGAACTATTAATTATTTATTATATAGCAATAGTCAAAGAAGTAATCAGGCACTCATCTGGGAACAGCGTTTTGGTAGTCAAGGTACAGAAGTTGGGGGTGACATGGGAATTGAACCAACCTGACATCTTGCTAATTAGGAAAAATTCTCTGTTGTAAAAAACAGAGGTATTGACATGGATGGCTGAGCTTCTTTATTTGATTCTTGTGCTTCCAGGAGAACTACATGATGTAATCTTCACAGAATTTACCAGGAGCTAATAGAGCTGAGAAATCAAAAGCAGAATGGGGGTGGGGGTTCAGCAACACAAACTATGTTTCCAGAAAGTATATTTCAAAGGGCTGAAGGAACACAATTTTTGATGTTTTGTTGTTGCTGCTTTTGTTTTTCTTAGTTGTTGTTTTTAAGTCACATAGGATGGAGAAATACAAGGGATCCTGAAGATTAAGATACATTTCTACCTATATATAAGACAAGAATGACTGCCCAACAGAAACAGGTGTGGAAGTAAGGAAATTTAGAGTGGAATACCTTAACAGCAGACACTTGTTGGTCACTATGTGATAGGCAATGGTATTATTTACCGTATTTTTCGGACCATAAGACGCACTTTTTCTTCACCAAATATGCAGTCTCCAGGGACACGGAAGGTCCCGGGGGACCCACTGCTGCTCTGCAACTCGGACCATAAGACGCAGGCACTACTTATATTCGGACCATAAGACGCAGGCACTTTTCCTCCCACTATTTGGTGAATAAAAGGTGCGTCTTATGGTCCGAAAAATACAGTATTTTCTTTTCTTTTTCTTATTTATTTATTTATTTGTGTATGTACGTATTTATGTATTTTATTTAATTTTGCAATGGGCCAGTGAATATATACATATATATGTATTGTAAAGGAGGAACATGCTGGACAACATCACCTTCTAGACTTATTCCATTAAATGAGGTTTTATTGGGTACCCGTTGTGTTTTTCAAATACAATCCCCTTATGGTTCTAATGTCCAGCACATTTTTTATTGAATTTATTGACTTATTATTTAAATATTTTTATTGCTTTCAGGGAGCAAGGGAGAAGAAGAGAGAGATAGAAGCATCAAAGATGAGAGAGAATCATTCATTGGCTTCCCCCTGCCCACCCCACATTGGGGATGAAGCCCATAACTCAACCCAGGCATATGCCCTGACCATGAAGTGAACTGTGATCTCCTGGTTCATCGGTTGATGCTCAACCACTGAGCCACACCAGCCAGGACTCTTTTAAAGAAATATTTCTTCTTTCTAAAATGGATATGGAGACCCTGCTAATATCTTCCCACTATGTCCATAATATTTGGACTAAAGTGTGATGTCTCTATGCTGGAATTCCAGATAATTCACGGCTTAGTCCTCAGTAACCTTTTTATCACCGTATGTTGACATTCTCTGCATTTCAGATTTCAAATCTGTTAAGAATGGCAGGTCATTGATTGACAAAAAAATTTAAAATGAAGTGACTTTTAAAAGGGCGAACCATGCTTCTGTCATAGCCTGATGTAGGATATCCAACTGAGCAGCAGTTCATCACAATGTCTGGACCAAAAGGCACAGGGCACCTGAACCATCAGCATGCATTCTGCAACATGGCTCCACTTTAAATGCAAAGTCCTATAGACTTTAACAAAGCCAGAACTCATAGAGTGAGATTTAAGATGTATACTCAGAACACACAAAATGAAATTTTTACCTGATCACTTAATCTCAAAATAATGACTACTTACATGGCCACCTTTACTCACAGTTACATAGATATTCAATGTTACTTCTTAAAGTCCCCGGTGTCACAGGCTGCTAAACTCACCAAAGGAACCAATTAGAGCAGGCAAATATATGAGAAGCATATGTATCTTGTGATATTCATGGAATTCCCCAGCAGAACAGTTTCATGCGTCTTTTCCTAGAAAAGCTGTTTGCATTGCACAGGTTTTGCTTTTATGCAAAGATCATCTCTCCATCATCTCTTCTCGGCTTTGACAGAACATCTAGTGGTTTAACCGTGATTGACTTTTTTCCCCCCTTAATAACAAGACCATGAATTTGTATAAGGTGTCAATGTATTTAGCAAAAGTATTTCATTTTTAGAACCTTTTCTACTATAGATAACTATCGTAAAACACCAAGAAACTTTGATGAAATAATTTGCAGGAAATCTCTGGAAAGGACGCTGACTCATCTCATAGGAAATTCCTCTTTGTTCCTGATCCCCTCCTTCTGCTGGCTCCATTTACAACTAATTGACCTTCAGGATAGAAGTCAGTGACTCCATTATATACTATTTAACCTTCTGGAGAGAAGGCGCAGCATAACAATGATGAAACAGATACCAGGAAGAAGCCAGTGTCCTCATTACATGATAAAATAGCTATCTTAGCCCTGGATAATCTCTCTATTTCACTTAGGTAAGAGAAAACAATCTCTTGGGGGATTTTTTGTGTGTGTGTCTGTGTGCTTTGTTTTGCTTCCTTTTTAACCCACTCTAATTGGGTCTTTAATTTCAGCAGCTTAAAGAAAATCCTTGGTGATTTATGGGCTTATCTCCATAGGCAATGTGAGGTCACCCTATGATGTAACATAAACTTAATAAAGCCACGGAGTCATAAAGAGGATAACTGATAAATTTCAAGAATGAGACCTTAGTGATGTTTGCAGATATTTATACAAGAAACCTTAATTATTAAAAAGACAGAACACTACAAGATAAGGATAGTTGCCTTTGGAGCTTCCTGAAAATTAAGAAAACATGGAAAATGTGATTATTTTTAAAATTTCACCATGAAAGAAAGCTGTACATAAAAAAAAATGATACAATACCACTAACATTAAGTTTCACTTTATTGAATGCCAAAATATTGTATATAATACTTATATTTCATTTAATTTTCATAGTAAGTCCATGTGCCAGATTCTTTGCTATTTTCATTTCATAGTTAATAAATATAGAATTAGAAAGGTTAAAGAGTCATTAAAAAACAGTGTCTAAACCTACAATAAAAGCATTTATTAACAGGTAAATTTATTATCTTTAATATTGGTTGTTTTTATTTGTTTTTGCAGGATTTCTTAGCTGTGCCTATATTTCCCACGACAATGGGGATCATTCGGTACCTACATTTTTATGTTGTTGTGAAGAATAAAATATTTAATATAAGTGAGAGGCATTTAGTAAGCCACCACATTTTATTCCCACTCAGTATGTGGGGAAGTTAGACTTCAGCGGCTGGTGTGGGGGGCTGTCCTGGGGTCTTCAAGGAACATTGCCTTCACCTGCCTCTCAGTGGGGGACCCAGCAGCTAGCTGACTGTCAGGAGGCAAGTCTGGAACCAGCGGGTAATCTATCCTCCCCTGCATATCACAGATCATGCGGTTTGGACCTCTGATATTGCGTATTGCAGGTCAGGCGGTTCAGAGGACCCTGACCTTTTCTCCCCTAGAGATGACATCTATGCCTTAGCTGTATTTAAGCTCCAGGGCCAGAAAAGCAGCCAAACCACACAAGTGATGCATTGGCTACCTCATTGCCAGCTGCATAGGCAAAATATTCCCTGTCCTGGTACTGACCACGCCATGGAGACCAGCCACTGAGAGAGAACCCCTGGAAAGCTCTTGGATCTTCTGTGAAGACCTCCCCTAAGATTCCCACCTGCAGGAGTGAGATAAATGCCCTCAGGACAAAGGACACAGGGTTCCCAGGAGCACGCATGTGCCATTCCTCCACAGCACATATCCCCTAAGGAACCTCATGAGACTTGCAACCAGGGGAGCAATGCGGGGGGTGGTAGTAGGGGAGGGCAGCAGCTCGTTGGGGCTAACCCACTGAACCTGTCTCCAAGGCCTCCTTTTCTCTGACTCCCCAATGAGCGAAGACACCCAGCCTGGGCTCTCCTGCTGCTTTTCTAGCCCCTTCCTCTTTCCCTCTCCTGGGTATGTATTTGCTGTGGTCAAGGCATCTTTGCTTTCTTTACTTTCGTTAGCCTTAAAATCTTTACTGATCGATGAGAAGAAACAAGGTTCCAGCTGGTAACCACAACTGGTAACAAGTATATGTTTCTTTCATGATATTTTATGTTTTTGGTGTGTGTTTTTTAAAAAAATATATATATTTTATTGATTTTTTTACAGAGAGTAAGAGAGAGGGATATAGACTTAGAAACATCGATGAGAGAAAATCATCGATCAGCTGCCTCTTGCACACTCCCTACTGGGGTGTGCCCGCAACCAAGGTACATGCCCTTGACCGAAATTGAACCTGGGACCTTTCAGTCAGCAGACCAATGTTCTATCCACTGAGCCAAACTGTTTTCGGCTATTTGGTTTTTTTTCTTTCTAGGAATTTGATTTGGATTTTTTGTTTTTTCTTCTTCCATTTTTCCTCATCAGGTTCACACTTTTTCTATACCTACTGGAACATGTGAATTATATTTCTTGCAGCTGGTTTAACACACATGTTAATGCATGATTGAGGAGATCCCTCTGCAGATCTCTGGATCTCGTCTCCATTTATCTTCCTGTTGATTCATCAACTCTCCTGTCTTTGTTTTAGTCACCGTGGTCTCTCTGATCTGTGCTGCCTATCACTCACTCAGCAAACATTCTATAAAGCCCAGCCAGTGAGACTCAGTGGTTGAGCATCCACCTATGAACCAAGAGGTCAAGGTTCGATTCCCCGTCAGGGGCACATGCCTGGGTTGTGGGCTTAATCCCCAGTAAGAGGGTATGCAGGAGGCTGATGCTCAATGATTCTCTCTCATCAGTGATCTTTCTATCTCCCTCTCCCTTCCTCTCTGAAATCAATAAAAATATATTAAAAAGAAAAAGCATTCCTCCTCCCTTCTAGAGGCTTCCAGGCAGCGAGTTTTTTTCTTGTTTTGTTACCTTATTCCAGGTTTATTGTCCTGCATTTATCCAACATTTAGTTTCATATATTTTGTTTGCTCTTCTAGTTGTTCAAATCAGAAGGGTCATCAACCAGATATCATGTCTTAAAATGTATCCTATTCTAGTAATGTTTTTGGAAATAATTGTCTCCCAGTTCCTAGAGGGTAGAGGGTTTGAGGGATGGGGGTGAGGGGGTTCCCAGTGAACTATTTCAAAAACTACTTATCTTGAGTATACACTGCCTTAAAAATGTATACATTCTGCTGTCATATGTATCTGAAATTATAAATTAATTTGACAGTGAATTAAATGCACTCTAGCCAGTTTCCTAATCATGATATTAAATTCACAATACATGAATTAAACACAAGAGTTGTATTTCTGTGAATATAGCCATAAGTCTAGTATCATCCTAGTTTGATTTTTTTTAAAATATACTTTTATTGATATTTGACAGAGAGGGAGGGAGAGAGATAGAAAGCTAGAAACGCCAATGAGAGAGAAATATCAACCAGCTGCCTCTTGCATACCCCCTACCGGGGATGTGCCCACAACCAATGTACATGCCCTTGACTGGAATTGAACCCGGGACCTTCCAGTCCACAGACTGACACTCTACCACTGAGCAAAACCGGTGTCGGCTAGTTTGACTTTTTTAACGACTGCATTTATTCTATCCAAAACTTCTTTTAAAGAAAGTAAAGATATGAGAATCCAGTATCTTTTAATGACATGGCTTTTTATTTTTATTTTACATACAATACACAAAAGTCTCATTGCTATTTTATGAAATTTCATCCATTCCAGATTGAAGAGTAATTCTTAGGACAGATTTACCCTTGATTGCATTCACTTTCCCTCTGCATTTCTTTGCCAAGGATGAGGTAAAGCTAGCATTTTTAGGCTACGCAAAACAAAATGACTTATATTCTAATGTCCACTTAAAATGAAGAAGTGCACAATTTATAACTCATCTGGGAAAATTAAATAATCTTTTATCCTTTGGCACATAATGCAAGAGGACCACAGAAAACAATTTTACATTTAGTTTAATGGGTAAAAAACATTATTTTATCATTTTTCATTCATCGCAGCATTTAATCATCACCTCATTGTTCAGAGAGCTGTTATTTATATAGAAATCAAATTCTTCTATGGTATAATTGTTTTAAAAATCACTGAGATTTTTGGAAAATTTAATAGATAAAATCATTATTCCTATTTTAAATTTCATATAGATAATTACACATAATTATATATAATGGAATAAGCATTGTTTCTTTTATCTGCTACATAGCAATACAGCGAATTTGAGTGTCTCCAGACTACTATTAAATAAATTATAATATGTCTGTTAAAAATTATATTTTTAAGAATTTGACATTTGACTTTATATAACTTTATTGATCCAGTCATTCTATCATATTGTGATTTATGTGTGGTCACATTAGCCAGTATTTAATAATAAAAATATCAATGGGAAATAATACATTTATTTTAGTTCTTATTTATGTGGGCAGATAATACGATTTTTCAAATCTACTACATAATAAACCCTACTATATGACACTTAAATGTATGCATGTTGTCCTAATTAAGAAATCATGAAAGTAGTTTTAATACTTTACTACATTTTTTAAAGGTTAAGATATTAAGTTTCTTATTTTAATACTGAGTGAGAGAATGCATAGGATGGAAATGCAAAAAAAGGGAAGATAAATATTTTTTTTTTTTAAGTAAGGCCCACAGCAGACTTCTTAACATGGTATCATTTAATCATGAAACACAATCATGTTACCAGAATCATGTTTTAACTCACTTGTCAACTATTCCGCAAACTTAAGGAGATGGTTCATTTTCAGTGGCCTTTCAACCTAAGTATAAAATGACATGAATCTCCACCAGAAATCCCACCAGGCACACTGTGATTTTTGTGGGCTTTCCTGAAGATGTTTGCGGGCAAAGGGATTATTCACAAACATAACACACAGATAAACCCACGTAAGCTTCTCTGTTCTGTAACATGTCTTGGCAAATGGCAACTGAGTGCTCTTCCCCAAATGGGCTGAAATGTGTTAGTCACCAATTTGGATGTTGAAGCCCTAACTCTTAGTACTTCAAATGTGACTTCATTTGGAAATGTGATCTCTAAAGAGGTACTTAAGGCCAAATGAGATCATCAGAGTAACTCCCAATCCAATACAACTGGCTTTTGATGGGTGTCTTGCTAAGACAAAATTAGGCCCTAACCAGTTTGGCTCAGTGGATAAAGCACTGGCCTTTAGACTGAAAGGTCCCAGGTTTGATTCTGATAAAGGGCATGTTGTGGGCACATCCACAGTAGGTGTGCAGGAGGCAGCTGATAGATATTTCTCTCCCATCCATGTTTCTAACTCTCTGTCCCTCTCCATTACTCTCTGCAAAAAAGCAATAAAATATATTTAAAAATAAAAACTTAAATTAGGGCTGAAGCCGGTTTGGCTCAGTGGTAGAGCGTCGGTCTGCGGACTGAAAGGTCCCGGGTTCGATTCCCGTCAAGGGCATGTACATTGGTTGCAGGTACATCCCCGGTAGGGGGTGTACAAGAGGCAGCTGGTCGATGTTTCTCTCTCATCGATGTTTCTAGCTCTCTATCTCTCTCTCTTCCTCTCTGTAAAATATCAATAAAATATATATTTTTTAAAAATTTAAATTAGGACTCAGGCACAAACAGAGGCAAGACCAAGTGAAGACACAGAGAGAAGACAGCCATCTATCTGAAAGTCAAAGAGAGAGGACTCAGAAAAAAAGCAGCCCTGCCAAGACCTTGACCTTGGACTCCCGGCCTCTGGAATTGTGAGAAACTAATTTCTGCTGTTTAAGTAGTTCGCTTTGTTATGGCAGCCCTAGCAAAAACAATTAGCCACCTAGCCATCCAGTACTTATTGCTTCTTCTCCTGCCTCTTAGTTGTCATGAGCACATGACTCACAGTGAACAGGCTGTCTTTCCCAGAGATCTATAAGAGGTAATGTTTTGAAATGTTTCTAACATAGCTTGGGAATAGAACTGGTAGAGGCCATGACAATGAAACAGTGACAGTGACACCAGTTAGATAAGTCTCCTTGGCTCTATAGGTTTGTGTGTCTCTACCTTCTAAAAGGTGAGGTTTATTCCCAGTATGGTGTAATTTTTCTTTCCTTTGTATTGAAACACATTCAAACAAAAATTTCACAGAGCCAAAGCCGGTTTGGCTCAGTGGTAGAGAGTCGGTCTTCGGACTGAAAGGTCCTCGGTTCGATCCCCGTCAAGGGCATGTACATTGGTTGCTGGTACATCCCCAGTAGGGGGTGTGCAAGAGGCAGCTGGTCGATGTTTCTCTCTCATCGACGTTTCTAGCTCTCTATCTCTCTCCCTTCCTCTCTGTAAAATATCAATAAAAAACATATATTAAAAATTTAACAGAAATTATGTGGGCTTATGTGGGCTTTTAGCTTATAAGAAAACATATGTGTTGAAAATGTTCTGATATAATTTAGAAACAAAATATTTCTTCCAGATCCATCCTTCAACTTATCATCTAATAAAGTTTACATATCTTAATGCATCTCCTTAAATCTATACATTTCTAAAGATATATCCTTAGAAAAATTTCATAATTTAGGATTATTTTCTAATGAACGTGCAGGAATGCTTTTGCTTTTTAAAATCCTGGTGAATCATATCCTATTGCATTCCATTTTTGTTGTTGTTGTTGTTAATCAGAAAATCTGCACATAAAATAATGCACAGGCTTTAACAAATATAATGGCAATGATTTACTGAGCCAAAATGAAAACTTAGTGATGTATATTCAATGGTGGATTCCAGATAACATTTTTTCCCCAATGTTTTCAGTTAAGATCCAGCTGTTTGCTTTATTTTGGAGCTTTCAATTAATCTTTCCACTTTCAGTTTCAGCATTGTTTGACTTTACATCCATACTCACTGGAGAACTCATCACTACACATGCACACACACAGACACACCATCTGCAATAAAGATGATTAAACTCAATAACCCCCCTAATGATGTTTTGTCTTGAACCTCTCTGAAGATAATATACAAGAGAACATGACTTTATATTTCCCCAAGGAAGGGAGCATTTTTCCTCCTTTCCTCTAGGTTTCTACCTTTGTAGAGGCTAAGGCTCCTTATGAAATTGATATTTTGGTTCCCAAATTCCTGGCATCTTACTTATTCATTTCCACTTTACTGAAGTTGAATACTTCCTACACCACTGCCAGGCGATGGAATCTGAACCACTGGACATTACAGAAAATACAGAGGGGGGAAAATTGTACATACATAGGCAACTTTTTCTTTGTTTTTCTTTTCTTTTTGTTACTTGGTAGCGAGTGCTGCATATGTGGGGCTTCTTCTCTCTTATGGCTACATATAAATGAAGTTCTATGAGAAATGCTTAAACTTTTTTTCACTTACCTGAATGAGTATTATTTTCAGACAGAAAACCCCATTAGATTGTGGTTTGGTAGCCACCTGGTTTGATTACAAAGGGGAATACACTCTACCTTGCTGGCCTGCAGGGTCTTAATACTATCCTAAATTCTCAGGTTACTCATCCTGTTGGAATAATACTGAGTTACTCTTTAATACTATAACATATTTGGCATCGTTTTGTACACATTAAACAGTAAACTTATTGGTAATATTGTGCATGGCAGAGAATTGAGGAGTGGAGACAACCAAGCAGATGGATCTTGTTTCCCCAAATTTGTATGCACAAATGACAAGGCTAACAACAAAAAAAGGGTTGGAAAATTTACTTGAAATTTTCCTGAATTCACTGAAGAGAGTACTGAATATCAAAAAAAGTTTCATCCTATATAATAAAAGCCTAATATGCTCTGTCCGGTCTTCTGGTCATCCATTCATAATATGCTAATGATATGCTAAGACCACTCAATCACTCACTATGGCATGCACTGACTACCAGGAGGCAGACAGTCAACCAGTCAACCAGTTGCTATGCTGGGAACTGACCACCAGGCGGAAGATACTCTGACTGGTAAGTTAGCTTGCTGCTGAATTCTGTCCAATAGGGACTGAGTAAGATGGTCTGGGTATGCCTTGGAGCCCTCCCTCGGTCCCTCTTATACTGGACAACCTGCTACATCCTCCCCAGCCTTGATTGTGCATTGGTGGGGTCCCTTGACCTGGTCTGTTCCCTCTCACAATCTGGGACCCTTCAAAGGATGTCAGAAAGATGGTTTTAGCCCAATCCTGCAGGCCAGGCCAAAGAACCCCGCTAGTGCATGAATTCATGCACCCGGCCTCTAGTATTAAGATAATTTCTTCTTTATTTGAAGGAAGTATCTAAAAATCTATGCCAACACTTATCATAAGTTAATAATCGTGAAATAAAATGACTGTGTGAATTCACATTATATGTGAATCATCTAAGAATAGTACATTTTATTCTATTGTTCGTCATTTTTCAAAACATGTGTTTTCTTCTCATTGTAATGGATGTTTTTGCCACAATCTAAATTATAATTAGGAATTGCCTGCCAGGAGTCACACAACAGATCTTCACACTGGGCTTGACAGAAGTAATAACCAAGGAAATGAACAGTATCATAAATCTAGTTATTGACATATCCTGTGGGATAATATAGGAACCACAGTTCTATTCATATATTTAAAAATATTATAGCTGAGGGAACCAAGTCAAA
This sequence comes from Vespertilio murinus, assembly GCA_963924515.1. Lineage (NCBI taxonomy): Eukaryota > Metazoa > Chordata > Mammalia > Chiroptera > Vespertilionidae > Vespertilio > Vespertilio murinus. The sequence continues at coordinate 188,048,077 of OZ004706.1, read as the reverse complement.
ATCAGCAAATAATTATCAATGATATCTTCAAGGCTTCCTTAACTCTGTTAACAGCTGAAAACTAAGAAAGCAAAAGCAATATCTAAGAAAAAAAAGGAAAAGATGTATATCATGTAGCCCAAAAGGACTGCAAATGTGAAGCATCATTCTCACCTGACTGCACCACAGCGATGCACTGGGAAGCAAGGGAGAGAGTCAAGGACACTTGGCAAGCTAAAGATAAGGAAATTCAATTTTCCAGTTAAGTAGACGAGAAGAAATGAGAGGTGCATTGCTATTTGGATTAGAGTGATATACACATTTTCTCTATTCTTCACAGAATGATATGGAATCTGCACACCCTAGTATGAGTCCTCTCCCAGGACTGTTCTGAGCTAGTTGTATTTCTGTGACCAAATATTTCTGTATACCTTGATCTCAGCTTCCATAAAATATACGGAAGATTGGATGTGGGATATCTTCCCATTACTATCTACCACAAATATCTAGGCATACCTGATGATCAGAAACTTTACAAATAGGACTGTTTAAATTGAAAGGGAAGCCCTGGCCAGTGTGGCTCAATTAATTCGTTTTTATATCGTGTACCAAAGTGTCACTGGTTCAATTCCAGGTCAGGGCACATGCCCAGGGTGTTGGCTCAATCCCAAGTAGGGGCAGTGCAGTAGACAGAAAAATGGGACATTTTTCTCTCATACCTGTTTTTCCTTCTCTCTCTCTCTTTCTTTTTCTCTCTCTCTCTCAAATCAATGGGGGAAAAAACAAACAACAACAAAAAAAACCCATATATTTTGTTAACCCTCACCTGAGGATATTTTTCCATTGATCTTTAGAAAGAGTGGAAGGGAGGGAGATGGACAGAAAGAGAAAAACAGCAATGTGAGAGATATACATCAATTGATTGTTTTTCAAACACACCCTGACAGGTCACAGATTTAGCCTGTAACCAAGATGCGTGCGCTTGACTGGAATCAAACCCATGACCCTTCAGTCCATGTGTCGATGTTCTATCCAGTAAGCCAAACTAGCTAGGACAATAAAAATATTTTTAAAAATAAAATGAAAAGGAGTAAGACATTACATGTGGCATATTGCTAATGACAAACACAAATGTCATTCTTCCCGGTTCTTGCTGATCAGGAGACTAGTTATTTCTGTGCAGGAGGTGAGATAGCCCATTTATTCATTTACCTATATATATTTATTGCATGCCTGACATCACCTGCCTGATACTGCCCCAGGCATCAGGACACAGTTGTAAATAAATCAAAGGCCCTGCCTTCATGGAACTCCTGTGACCTCTTCCATTTAGCTCGAGTTGACTGGGTGGAATTCTGCTTAGTAAGAGGAAAGGGCGGGGGGAGGTTCCAGGAGATTTAATATTTTGCTTTTGTTAAGATGAAGAAACATTCAGCTGGAATTTTTTCTTTGCTGTTCTCTCATCCCCTTTCTCTTGCTCTAATCCTGCCCTAGAATGCTTAGGAAATGTATGGAGTTGTAAAAGTCATATGATAGCTAGGATAGATTGGCTTATATTAAAATTATATAAACAGGAAGGCATGATTATAAAGGAAGAAAAAATATAAAGATCACAATATGTCAGCTGGGACTGCTGTAACAGAAAACCATAGACTGAGTGGCTTGAGCAACAAAATTGTATTTTCTCCCATTTTAGAGGATGAAAGTCCAAGATCAAGGTGTCAGCAAAGCTGGCTTCTGGAGATACCCCTCTCCTTAGCTTGCAAACAACTGCCTTCCTGCTGTGTCCTTACATGGCTTTTCCTTCGTGTGCAAGAGACCAGGCATGTGTCTCTTCCTCTTAAGATGACAGCAATCCTATTGGGTCATGGTGCTACCCTTATGACATTGTTTAACCTTAATTGTCTCCTTAAAGACCCCATTTCCACATGTCATCACATTGGAGGTTAAGGTTTCAACTTCAATGAATTTTGGAAAGACACAATCCTGTCCATAACCGTGTGAGAACTCTTTTTCTTTATGTTTACCTGCATCTGTTTTACAGGAGCCCTTAAATATGCCAGCATTTTATGTGCTGGTCCAGCATTTCAATTTCTGACTTTGTCAACCAAAATTGGAAGCCCCTTTGCTACAACTTATTTGACTAATCATAGCCCAGTATCCTCAAAGACGTTGTTCACCTCTGCTTCTAAATCCCTATTAACTCCCAAGTTTTATCCTCTGCTCTTATAGCCGTGGTGTAAAACCCTCCAGAAAATTACCATAAGATAATAAAACTGCTATTTATTTCACTGAGTCCACCCATTCTCACTCCTATGCCCATTAAAGTATCATTCATTGTACAAGCTGAGTGTAAGCAAATCCACTACTGTGACACATTTTCTTTTTTTAAAAAATATATTTTATTGATATTTTAGAGAGAGGGAGAGAGATAGAGGGCTAGAAATGCCGATGAGAGAGAAACATCGACCAGCTGCCTCCTGCACACCCCTATCGGGGATGTACCTGCAGCCAAGGTACATGCCATGCCCTTGACCGGAATCGAACCTGGGACCTTTCAGTCCGCAGACCGATGCTCTACCACTGAGCAAAACCGGTTTCGGCTGTGACACATTCTCTAACCCTAACCCCCAAGTAGAATTAGACACCCTTGTCTTTTTCTACCATCTGTGCCTAAGCCTAATGGATAGCTCTATTATAGTAATTATGATTTCAATGTGTTTATTTGTTTAAAATTCTAAGTTCTCTAATACAGAGTAATTTAAAAAATATGATATGAATCTAGCACAATATTCTGTACATATTAAGCTCTCAATACTAGTATATTATATATTAATACCTACTTTGCCACTCATTATTTCAAGTGACACTCATAGTCTATGACACTGAATAAGTCATTTCAACTCTCTGTTCCTCAGTTTCCTCATCTTTAAAATGAAATCTATACTAATAATAGAGGAATATGAAAATTGTTTGGAACACCATCACAATAATGACCAGCAGACTGCATGGGACAACAAGGCCTACAGGGGAGTTAGTAAGGGATGACCAAATGACTGAAAAGTATGCTGTGTGGGGCGACCAGTCCGGCAGGGGGGGCAGTTGGGGGCGACCAGGCTGACAGAGTGGGGGGCAGCAAGGGTCAACTGGGCTGACAGAGGGGCAGTTGGGGGCAACCAGGTCAGCAAGCAGAGGCAATGGGGGGGGGGGAGTTAGGGGCAATCAGGCAGGTAGACAGGTGAGCAGTTAGAAGCCAATGGTTCTGGATTGTGAAAGGGATGTCCAGCTGCAGGTTTAGGTCCGGTACCCAGGATTGGGCCTAAACCAGCAGTCAGACATCCCCAGAGGAGTTCTGGATTGGAAAGCGTGCAGGCTGGGCTGAGGGACTCCCCCTACCCCCCCCCCCCCCCACACACACACACAAATTTCATGCACTGGGCCTCTAGTTATTATATATTCCTTGTAGAATTGAATGAGGAATGTGTTAGAAACTCTAGCAAGTGTTTGACATAGTAGATCATTGGTTAGTAAGTTGAATGTTAATATTCACTTATTTTTTCTATTAAATCCAAGGCTAGAAAAAAAAAATGCAAAGATATCACCTACTTGATGGGACTGCAGTGGACTCAGGTTTTGTGAAACCTGAAATTTATACACTTTGGAGACCTATGTTAAAAATATTAATAATATAAAATTAGATTAAAATACAACTATTTTTCTTGGGAGAATAAAGAAGTCATAATAAACTACACATTCACAAAAACATAAAAAGCAAAAATTGTGGGAATATATCCTTCTATTTTTGTTAACTGACTAACATATACCTGTGGGAACCCCTTTCACGTCCTACGTGGTTCAGCTTTCAGGATCTGGAGAAGGGAAGCACACAAATTAAAGAGACACTAGAAGAAATTTAATTTGGAGATATGGGGGCCAGGTGGAAGCCCACCTCTAGTGGGAGGACTGCCACTAGGCCCAGGCCTTGCTACCCCTTTTATTGAGACAATGGGATACGCCCTTAAGCAGGTTTGGGATACACCCATAGCCCTTAGGCAGGTAATAAGCGGATTATCATCAGTAAGGATTTACATGATTACAGAATGGGGAAGTTGTCAGAGTGGTTGGCTCTGACCTTTCAGCGCTTCAAGGTTGACCAGCCTTTTACATCTTTGTACAATGACTGGTTTTGGCATGCAACTTTACCTTATATTTCATATATTTTTGGCCACATAGTCCTTGTTTTTTGTGTATGTATTTTTTGTGTGTGTTTGTTTGTGTGTGTGTGTGTGTTTTAATATGGATTTTGCTCTAATATTTCTACTGATAAAATTTTAAAAATGTATTCTTAGCATTGATATTATTATTTTTTAATTGATAAGATTTATTTTCTCAATGTATTGTTGGTAATGACATGTGAAATTTGGGGAATGCTGCCAACTTTGCAGGAAACTTCTACTGAGTTTTATTCATCTATAAAATGAATGCTTTGAAAGAATTTTCCACAGATTGACCTCGAGCTCTGTGCACTTAAAATTCCTTCTTTCATTGCAACTGCCCGCATTCTCCTAAAACATATGGTCCTAAATCTTTATGTCAAGTGGTAAAAGAGTCCACAACATGAACATTAGTAATAGTACATGGACATCTAATCATAATTTAAACATGAAAGTGAATGCAAACACATTAAGCCTAACTAGATGTGTTCCTAGCTCAATTTATCCTTATCCTAATCCCAATACTCTGCCTGCTACTTCACAGCAATGCCAAAGAAGTTCAAAATAAAGATTGGCAGTCCCAGCAAAACAATAGAGCAATGTTGCCAAATTTTGTTCATAATATCTAATGTTTGCAACATTCACAAAGCTATGGCCATGCAAACACATTGCTAAGGTTTTCCTAGGGACTTGGAGGAGCCGGTGCAAATGACTGAAACTTAATAGTTTCCTCATTATTGATTTCAAGGTAAATCTACCTTGGGTTATATTGCCAGTCTCTTGAATAGGAACACAATGACACAGATCATAGGTTCCAAAGAAGATAAGATTTCAGTATTCCTTAAAGCATGGTTCAGGTTTGAAAAATAAGCAAGGAAGGAAAGAGAAAAGAGAATGTCAGTAATAAATCCATGAACAAAAAAGCCATAATAAGTGTCTGTGGGTATAGTGAATGGGAGAATCGCTGAAGTAGGCATTGGAGAAATTGACAGGTTCAGAATGAGTACTAGCTAAATGTACACTGCTCAAAACTGAGAGCTAAAAGGGTTTAGTCTTTAAATCTCAGCAGTGGAAGATTTGCTATCATGTCCTGATGCCTGGGACAGTGTCCCTTTTTTCATTTCTCCATCTATGAAACATAAAACGTGAATTAGATGATTGCTTCTATATAGTATAACTGAATACCAAGAAATATGCTTTGATTAATTTGTTAAAATGTTATTTGTAGAAAATGATAGAAACACTATTTTAAAAAAATATATTTTCTTGATATTTTACAGAGAGAAAGGGAGAGAGATAGAGAGCTAGAAACGTCGATGAGAGAGAAACATCGACCAGCTGCCTCTTGCACACCCCCCACCGGGGATGTGCCCGCAACCAATGTACATGCCCTTGACCGGAATCGAACCTGGGACCTTTCAGTCCGCGGACCGACGCTCTACCACTGAGCCAAACCGGTTTTGGCTATTTTTCTTAGTTTTGGCAAACTTTAATATAAATTAAAATGTAAATTTTTGTTCATTCATCTAAGTTTAATATAACACCTACACAATAAAAAAGAAAGATGCACATTTACTGTGCCTTCACAATGCCCACCAGCCAATCAGAAATGAGTATGCGAGTTACCCCAATAAAGATGGTGGGTTAATTTGCATACAGAGGCCCTGAGCAGACATTGCTATGGTGACAATGTGGGTGTTCTGCACCACCCAGCCACTCTGGGCCTCTGGGCAGTGTGGGAAGGCAGAAAGTTGACTCCCAGCTGGAGCAAAGGTGGTGCCAGCAGTCAGGGGAAGGAAGGTTCATTCTTGCATGAATCTTTGTGCATCAGGTCTCTAGTTAAAATAAACTAAAAATGCCTAATTAAACAAAAAACAAAAAATTAAACCACTATAATTTCATAATAATTTTTTTTAGCATTACGTTTCTAGTGGTTTGTGACACAGAATACCCACAATCAATAGAATCCTTATGGAACCAGACTTGATGTGACCATCTCAGCTCAGCTGTACACCTAGGTGATGCTAAGGACTCAGTATCTTAGAATTTACATTTTGTAACATACATGTTACAGTATATGTCGTTGCCATTTATCCACAGGGAAGCTATATTTATCCTATTTATTTACTACTAATGCTGGCTTCCTCTTAGTTTCTCTGTCTCCCTGTCTCCTTGTCTTTCCCTCTTGGTATATATGTTTTATCTATAATCTAGTCAATGTGCAAATGATAGCAGAAATATTATATTAATATAACATAATATATAATTATAAACTAATATGTTCAGATGCAAGTAAACACTTGAATATTTGTGCGATAATTAAATGACTCTTCAACCAGATCCATTCTTCATCTTAAAAGTAAAAGTATCCAATTAATAGAAGTTCAATTTTTCAAATGTGAAAAAATAATAAAAATAAAACTTTTGAAAGGCATAACTGTGCTCAATTTTTAAGGAAATGTTACTTTAATTCAAAAACTATAAATATAATAGGGCACAAGAAAAATCAACCTTTCAATTCCTTACCCCTGTAACCTCTGAATGCTCGGGTTTTAATCTGTATTTGTCTGTCCAGCCTCTGGAAACTTCTATAAACCTAGTCTAGCATGAGGATTTAGATCCATGTATTTATGTATTGTAACATGTATCTTGAACCAAGACATCTTATTATCATTTTATTCTACACATGTTGACATGAGGCATTTTATTCCCTGAATTGACTATGCAAATTCAAACTTCAAATAAAGTCTCCCTAAATCTCAAATCACTGAGTAGAGTTTGCTCAGTGGTATTAGTTCAACAAAATTTTACTATTAATATTCTTTAACAAATAGATCTCATCAGAATTGATCTCCTTTTTTTATGAAACATGGGAGTTCTGGGACAAAATATAAAGTTGCATAGAAATGTAGTTTCTATTAACCTGCAATGGATTAAAAATGTATAAAATATCAGAAATTAAAATGCTCAAAAATATCAAATATTATCTGAAACCTCTCTGTTTTCTCACATAAATGAGTCTCTCTCTCTCTCTCTTGTTCTTTCTCTCTCTCTCTCTTGTTCTTTCTCTCTCTCTCTCTCACATAAGATAATATCCATAAGAAAGACTCAACAGGATGAAGCAAAGGCCAACGCCTAGAGAATGTTCTATTTTTTCCCTTCCTTTCTACTTTATCGGGGAGACATAGTAAGACTAGGATTGACTGTAGTTTTGAATTTTGGATTTTTTCAAAGGCAAAGCCCTTATAGGCTAAAAATAGATCCTGTTGTCAACTTGAAAAGTCAATCACCTAGATTAGACAGCATCTGAAATCACTCATCTGAGTTATTTTGCATCAAAATTAAAATGTTTCATCAGCTGCTGAAGTGAATCTCAAGCCACCGAGGGCTGGCACATTTAACAACATGCTCTGCCTGAGCAATGCTGTCAAAGAGGACAGTGATGTCACACGGAACTGTACAGGCTCCTTGATGAATAGAAGTCCCCCGATGATGGAGTAAGTTACAACCTTAATGTACAAATAATGAACTCCTATTAAAAGGAAAGGTGTCATAAATCAAAATGCTGTAGGAAAACCATAAACCTATGGCAATATAATGGCCACCAGAGCTGAAGCTGTATTAATCTTGTAGGGATATCATTTCTGTAGGAGAGACAACTAAATACATCCTATATGAATGTGAGTTATGAGTGTGGTAAAGTTTCTGGACTATTCTTTCAGTTGATGGAAAGGTTCATATTGAGATACCCCTGGTTAACTCCTCCCCTCAATCTGCCTTGAACTTGGCTTCAGCTAAGACAAACAATGACTGGCTCAGTCTTCATTCTAAGCCTTCCATTCGTCTGAAATGTCTTCATAAATAAAGGGGGAAAAGGAAGATAGGACACTAAAAGTAAACATAAACTGTCTCTCCTTCAAAATAAATGTTGCTTTCTTTTTCTTAAGCTAGTGGACCTGCTAATTTTATTTAATCCTTCCTGATATATAGTCTGTCTTTAATCATTGTTACACACATTATTTCATAGCATTGCAGTACTATGTCTAGCATTAGAATCTATGCCTTTTGATATCCTTCCTGCATATTTTTCTATTACCATCTGCATACGGAAAATAAACCCTCTAGTTGAGCTAAATTCTAATGAGCAAATAAAATATTTAACACAAAATGTCATAGTATAATATTTGTGTGTTTTTTTCCTCTTACAGTTTAATGCAATAGAAGCAATTTTTTCATTAGTGTGCCCTGATATGCCCTGGTCTTCAACTATCTCCTATGGATGAGCCTGATTCTAGTACAATGCAAAATCCAATTAGACTCTTTGAATATAGTGTGCTTGTTACAAATATTTGAATTCAGTCTTTTCTGTTAGAAATTGCTCATGATCAGTATGCTTCAGTGTCACAGCAAGTTCCAATACTCTCTCTTGCTTTTAGGGGTGCGGGTGTTCTTAGTTGTAGCAAGAATGTATGTTAATTTTTTTTTCACTATGTATTTGCATATAGGGAATTTATATTTGGTTCTGGAACCTCAAGTGTGCTTCTATATTGAATACCTTAATCTTATCAATTCAAATATACCTCAGTGATTTCCAGGTTTTTTCCCCTGAGTCTACTTTGGTAACCCAACTCAGAATGCCACCTCTATCTCCTTCCATTTTTCACCATGGTGATACAATTTTCTAGGCTTCTGCTTGCTGGCATCTATTCACCTTGAAATACACAGTCATGTGGAATCCCGAAGGGCCTCTGGTTGTTAACTACTGCTTGTTTTAATATTTATGATTTGGGTTCCGCCAGAATCCTAAGATAACAAGATTATGCAATCTTTACCCTTACTGTCCGTATTTTGAAGTCATTATACAGCTCCTAGTCCCATAGGGTAGAGGCTGGTGTAGTGGGTAGAATCAAGATTTTATGACACAGGAGGTGGAGAAGGTGGTGGATATTATATGACCTAAACTGGCCATAAAGAAGCCTGCTATATCTAATTTAACATAAACAAGCTGGATAAATCCTTTGCGTGGGATCACAAGAAGCCTGTTCTGAAAAAGGGACACTTGAGATGAAAATTAAGAGAGTCAGGTATGTAAACATTTGAGATGTTGCAAAATAATAAAACAAAAACAAATTTAAAAAATCTATGAATTATGCCCCCTTTAAAAAATCACTGAAAGATACAAAATCAACACCCAGAAATCTATGGCCTTTTTATATACCAGTAATGAACTCACACACACACACAAAAAAAAAAGAAACTAAAAAAAAAAAAAAATCCCATTTACCATTGCATCAAAAAAAAAATTAAGATATTTAGGAATAAACTTAACTGAGGAGGTAAAATACCTGTACGTGGAAAATGATAGGACACTGAAAAAAGAGATAGGAGAAGATGTAAACAAATGGAAGAATATGCTATGTATGTTCATGGATTGGTAGAATCAACATCATTAAAATGCCCATACCACCCAAAGCAATCTGCAGATTCAGTGCAATCCCCATTAAAGTACCAATGGCATATTTCAATAACCTAGATCAAACTCTCCAAAAATTAATCTGGAATAATAAAAAAAAAAGACCATGAATAGCTCAGTAATCCTGAGAAAGAAGAACAAAGTTGAGAGGATCACAATACTAGATATCTATCAAGCTATATTACCAAACCACAGTTCTTAGAACTGCCTCATACTGGCACAGGAACAGACATATAGGCCAATGGAAAAGAACAGAGAACCCAGAAATCAACCCAAATTACTATGCTCAATTAATATTGGACAAAGGAGGCAAGAATATACAATGGAATCAAGACAGTTTCTTCAATAAATGGTGCTGGGAAATTTGGTCAAATACATGCAAAAAAAAATGAAACTAGATCACCAACTTATACCATATACAAAAAACAAACTCAAAATGGCTAAAGGAATAAAATGTAAGACAGAAAACTATAAACATCATAGAAGATGCCATAGGCAGCTAAATATCAGATATGTCATAGCAATATTTTTTTAATATATTTTATTGATATTTCACAGAGAGGAAGAGAGAGAGATAGAGAGCTAGAAATGTCGATGAAAGAGAAACATCGACCAGCTGCCTCTTGCACACCCCCTACCAGGGATGTGCCCGCAACCAATGTACATGCCCTTGACTGGAATAGAACCCGGGACCTTTCAGTCTGCAGACTGAAGCTCTACCACTGAGCCAAACCTGTTTCAGCTCATAGCAATATTTTTACTGACACAGCTCCTATAGGTTCACATTTCAGTCCTGAAGACAGCTAAAATTAAAGATGCATAGATGATGAACATTGCCTTTGATATATATTCTAATGGGTGGTAAGGCCCTTCCCAGATACATTTCAAGATAGCATGGTACTTGTCACAATTTTAGGTATCATCTTTATTGAAACATTTTCTGAAGAGCGTATGTAAACTGTCTTCCAAACATCTAAAACATAGAGTACAAATGTGACAAGGAAGGCCAATCTGGCTTCTAGTTCTTGTAAAAATAAAGCAAAACACAAAAGCTTGGGAATCTTTCCCTTGTTTGTAAGTGGCAATAGGTTCACTCTCTCTTTAAATATAGATTATAATCTAAAGTATTAAACCCACTTTAAGAAACACAACCCAAATAGATACTAACACAGCTATTGATACGTTGTGATTTTTAAAAATATATATTTAATTGAATTTTTACAGAGAAGAAGAGAGAGGGATAGAGAGAAACATCAATGAGAGAGAACCACCTATAAGCTGCCTCTTGCATACCCCCTACCGGGGATGTGCCCACAACCTAGGTATATGCCCTTGACCTGAATAGAATCTGGGACTTTTCAGTCTGCAGGCCAACACTCTATCCACTGAGCCAAACCAGTTTGGGCAATATGTTGTGATTTTTGATCACCTTAAATCCAGTCTGAAACATTTGGAGATTCTGATGGTCAAACTCTACAAATCATTGCTGTGGATTATGAATATTCTATGAAATTGTTTAAACCATTGTGTTCTTATGATATTGTCTGTTAGGTTGTATGAGAAACTTTACATTTTAATGGTAGAATGTAAATGAGAACTATGAACAAATACATGGAATTAAAATGCTTTTATTTGTAGAATCCAGAGACCAAAGCTGGATATTAAAATACACCTTGCTACAGAATCTGAAGGATTCTGTGAAAAGTTTCAATGTGATTTATTACGTCCTATAGGAGGGTATCTAAGAAAAAAATAATATATATTCTGAGGTCAAAGTGAAAACAAACTAAATGTGAATGGTTCATTATGCTAAACGTGGAGACATTTCATATGACAATGTTAATGTATGCATTTTCTATAAAATGATGGTGATGAAATAAAGTGTGTCTATAGAGAAATGGATGTCATTTGTCAGGCTAACAGGCTGAGCTTTTTGTTGTGCACTCATCTGCCATACAAGAGTGATGAAAGCCACAAAGAGCCCAACAGACTCTATTTGTTTTCTCTTGGCTACTGACAGTGGCTTTCTGCCAAGAAACAATCATTCAGTCCAGGGTGTGTATGCTAAACAATCACAAATTCTCAATCACTAAAGGGCTGGAAATAAAATATTCATTTAATTTAGAATATTTAGTGAGAAGATTAACATTGTATCTTCTACTAAAAACCACCTTAAAATGGCGTCACGGCATTTTAGCTACCACTTACATGTACCGCCAATATTTAAATATGCAGGTGAAATTAAAAATCACTCCTCTTTTTACCAAAAAATTATGATAGATCTCATTTAATAAAACCTCTACTGAACATCACTGGGATTAATGAATCATGTTCAACTAATACATACTGACGGTGTGTGGGTGTATAACTCTATCTAACTGCTCTCCTATTGTATATTTAGGCTGCTACAATATTTGGTACTTAAAATGTGTTTAAGTTTTGTTAAAATACTAGAATGGGTTTGCAAAAATTGCACATGGTCTCATATCTTCTGCTTCCCTTTTTGTTGCTTTAATTTAATTTTTTAAATATATTTTCAAAATCAACATTCATCTGCTGAATCATTCTCCATTACCTAGTAGGGGTGGCATTAGTGGTTCAGTGACATAAGAAAGGACCACGCTTAATTTCAGATCAGTGTAACTTCCATTGCTCTTATGTTGGATGAAGATTTTAATTTATACTTTCATGTTAGGAGACATACAATTTGTAGACAAACAATTTGTACACGAGATTAAGCTACATTACTTGAGGGACTGGCAGACATAATGGAGTTAGACTTTCAATTCTCTCTACATAGTCTTATTGAGAAGGAAAACCCCTATTTTGTAAAAAACTGCTGTTTGAAGATTTCTGCTGTTTTTCTTAGATAAAATGTTGCTTTCTAGTCTGCTTTAGCCTGTTTGAAGAATGATGAAGATAAACTTAGCTGTATGAACTTGTAGGCCCAAGACTAGATATGCCCATAATCTCAATGCCATGCCAGGTGCACTTTTTAATTGGATAGAACTGTATTGTTTTCAAGGCCAACATCGAGATAACCACTAAGTGCACGCAGGGCTGGCTCTTTAATAAAAAGGAAAGTTCTGCTGGTAGCCTTGCTTAGAATTTGAATTCGTTTCCTCTAAGCCCATTGCGCGATGAATAAAGTGTGTCTCTCCAAGCTCTCCTCCTGCATTGTTTGATTGTTCGGGAACTCTGTAACATTATTAGAATATAAACACTCCCTACCTCTCAATTTCCTCATGTGGACAAATAAACAGAACTATAGTATTCCTTAGAAAATGCCATTTAAACAAATAAACATGTAAAGAGTAGCCAATTTTCTATTACATCAGAGAAATTCAATAAATGGTATAATTTATTATTATGGGCTCATTTTATTCTGCCCCAAGTTTGGGGAAGTTTTAAACTCACCCTCAGATATGACAAACTAAAATAAAATAAACACATATGGTTATTCTTTAATGAATATTACCTCCTTTTATAAATAAATCAGCTGATACAACTAGTGTCTTGTTTAAGAAGGCCGGTGCTTTTCATAACTCTTATCAAAGCAGAGTAGTTTTATTCGTAGGAAAGCTTGACCTGGATAATAGGGGAATTTGAAGAAAGATATTCAGGTGGTATCAAATATTTATATAAAATACTAAATGCCTGGTGCACAAAATTCATGCACTCAGGGTGGGATTCCTTAGCCTGACCTGCACCCTCTCATAATCTGGGAGTCCTGCAATGGATCACTTCCTGGAGAGGGAGGCCCCACCCTCCCACTGCAGCCCACCAGAAGGTGGCCTGGGCCTCCCTTTTTGGGGTAATCATGGAGCCCACGATTGATCAATCGCCCCACTGCTTGGTGGCCTGGGACTCCCTCTGCAGGGACATCATGGGGCGATGGTGGCGGGGAAGGAGCCTGACCAATCGCATCACAGCACCTTGGCTGGCCTGGTGCCAGTTCCTGTCATTGCGTGGTAGCCGGAAGTTCCTCAGGATAGTCGTTCTGCTGTTTGGTTGTTTGGTCGATTTGCATATTATGCCTTTATTGTTATAGATAATAAATCAAATATAATACATAATGAAAAAATGTATTAAACATATTTTAGATATTTTCTTATTTACGCCTGTTATACTGTTATAGTTATCTGTAACAACTCATTTGCTCATCAACCTAAAACTAATAAAACCCTTTAAGCAATAACATTTTAGTTTTTGTTAAAAAACTAAATTTTAGTTTTTGTTAAAAAAAAAAAATAGGAGACAGAATATACAAATAGACATAGGCCAGACCATATCTGCAGCAACCAGCCAGGAACCTATTACCTAAAGTAAACAGCCCACGAACCAACCCTGCTTTCCACAAAGGTAAAATGTAGGAAGTCAGACCGTTGGCTATCTCTAGCAAACATTTCAAGAAGCCAAACAATAATCCCTCTAACAATCAGCGTAAAATAGCCAGGGCTTGGTCAATAACTCTCATCTTCCCTAATATTTGTCTCTGCTTCCAAATAAGACCAATCAGATAAAGTCAAATTCTCATGTCTAACCAATCACAAACATTTCCTTCTAGTTAGCTCACCCACGGCTTCCCTGTGCTAACAGCTTCCAATCTGGGAATACTTCGAGCACGCCCTCAGCCCACACTATAAACTTTCCCATTCTCCTGCCTGTCTTTGAATATCTGCCAAGGTGCAAGGATGATGATGATGATGACTCCCTTACAACAGGAAGTTCTAAAAAATATAGGTTTACATGTACTCATTTAATTGGTCTTCATTTATTTCCACTAAATCAAAAGGTAAAATCATTACTATTTTTAATATGAACCTAAACTAAAACAAAAATGAAAATAAAGAGAATCAGTGTAAAGAAAAACAATGGCTGACCCCAAGTAGATGTTACAATTGTCTTGCTCAAATTGGCAGCATTCACTAGCTATGTCAGAAGATGTAAGTAATTAGACAATATGTATTATTCTTAGTTATACCATGCTTGTTCTAATTGGCTAATGCATAATGTAGTTGAGAAGAAAGAAGTGAAGAAACACAGACTGATATTTAACCTAGTTCTTTGTGCTATAAAGAGAAAAAAGGATGATAAAAGAAGAAAAAGGAGAATTTTTTATTGAACTTCAATTTTCAAAAGTGTTAACTGTTGGATACATTCACATTATAAAGGTCATTAGACTTTGCCAGATAATAACAACATGACATTAAACACTATGGTTCAATTTTAGTCCTTGTTTACTTTTTAAGATGTGATATATTTCATGAAGAGCAAAATAAACTTTTTATAATTAATCATGTAATTGATTTTTTAAATATTCTATATGACTTGCAACAGAGGACATTGGGAGGAGTCTCTATTTTCCATTTTAACTCATATTGAAATATAATTTCATTAAGTAGCACACACAATCATTTAAGTCGCACTTAAAAATCCCAATATGTAAAAAAAATGTTGCAACAAAATTACCTTTAAAAACTAGCACTTTTATATATCTACAGGATTTGTACAATATATTTCACAGGATAAGTTTATGGTCCTATATAAGAAAAAATCAAGTGAAAAAAGAGAATATACTCAATTTTTAAAGAAATACAGAAAGATAAATTGTGACTGGGGTAAGGGGGATAAAAAGAACTATTTTAATTTATGAAAAAAAATAAACTATTATTTAGGAATGGAATCCCTAGCAATATCTCAGTTTTAATTGATTTAACTAATCTTTTCTGGAAGTTTAGATGAATTTCTTTACCAATATGAGAATTGTATTTTTGAGACTTTTTAAAAATATATATATTTTATTGATTTTTTACAGAGAAGAAGGAAGAAGGATAGAGAGTTAGAAACACCAATGAGAATCATAGGTTAGCTGCCTCCTGCACGCCCCCTACTGGGAATGTGCCCACAACCAAAGTACATGCCTTTGACCTGGGACCCTTCAGTCCATAGGCTAATGCTCTATCCACTGAGCCAAACCTGTTTTGGCAAGACTTCTTTTATTTATTAATTTTCTACTTGTCAAATGTGTGGTCACTCTTTCACATGAAGCCTATCATAATTGTATGTGCACAAAAATATATGTGAAAAAACATTAGCTTTTTCCAAGATTATGCAAAAGAGTATACATAGGGGTGAATGCTGGATGTGTGAAATGTGAAATTCTTCTGATGAAAATCTGGAGAATCATACAGAACCTAAATTGGATGTCATGTCAATATATAAAAATTCTTCCTGTCAAGCATGTTATTGAAAGTGACATATCACACTCTTACACAAGTGTCTTTTATTGAAGGTGTTGCCAAAAAATGGTAATAAAGAACAATGTAACATTTGATGTCTGGTAACCTACTTTCAACCTGCTTTAGAAGAATTTAGTTTTTCAACTTTAGTTCATGATGTTTTGTGATTCAAAAGGAAAGTTTGAGTGACAGTGTACTATTTTACCATTTGTGTTCTTATTATACAAATGTCATAAACAAGTAAATCTGAAATGTTCTTAAGTTCCCTAAATTGTCAATAGTAATATACTAAAAAATTAAATTCCCTTAAATAATAAAACTAAATACAGAAAATACACATCTCTTTTTAATCTTAATCTTAAAGCATGTCATATGTTATACTTTTCCTCTATAACTTCATTTCTAACATTGTTTAGCAATTTAAATCTAATAGGTTTTATAAACTTTGATTCTACTTTTTTCTGTGACAGTAGTTAGATTTGAGAACATACTCTATTCTACTTTATGTAGAGCAATTAAAGTCATAAGTCAAGCAAGAATATTCAGAACTCTTTGAAATGAATCTTTAAATGATTTTGATAAGCAACTTGCCTGATCTTCCCTCAGTTTCCTCCCTTGTGATAATATTTGATCTCTAAATTAAGACAAATAAATATATGTTTATTAAAGCATTTGGAATTCTTTAAGCTCAAAGTTGCTATTCAAATTAAATATTTTATCAGAGTTGAATGCACATTTCCTAATTATATTAAAATATTTATTGAAAATGTCCATTTTAAAATAACATCTGTTTTAAAAGACAAATATGTCAAACAAAGTTATTTTTAAAAAAACAAAGTATACATTAATAAACAAAATAAAACTTTCTTCAACAGAGAAGAAAAATATAAAACTGAAATACATTTTTATAGCAGTACTAAATTTTCTAAAATCTAAGAATATGTTTATATTTTTTCTTCTTATAGATTTGGTTCAAACATTTTTCAATAGTAATATTTTCTCCAAATCCACTAATATTTCCTCTTCAGTGTCTGATGCAAGTTTTTCTAATCAGAATACTAAATAGAAAGAAAATAATTGGAGTAGTTTTCAAAACACAAGAGTTATTAATATAGCACTTTTAGTAACTAGAGTACTCTCATGGTTAGTCACAAAAATTTTGTATCATAATTTTTAGACATCTATATAATTTAATATGCTTTTTTTGCATGGCTAAATGATATAATTAGTATGAATGTTCTTTGGTAAGTTTGTCCTACTGCTTACTTAAAAGGTATTAGAAATATTTCATTCCAATTGTGGTTTCCAGCTATACTACACAAATAATTCTATTTGTCCTAATGAGTTGTAGAACTGTGAATATGAGGAGGTATGGATGTAGAAATCAAATTGGATATCTTATGTATAAATTATTTAAAAAGTTAAGGTCTATTAAAATGTAAGAACTTAAATGTTGTGACATGTAAGAAAATAAACCAAACCAAAGATCCCATACTCCCTCTATAAATGTTGGTCCACTATATTTCACCATCATTATTATATACCAGAATCCCAGTGCACAGATTTGTGCACTGGTGGGATCCATCAGCCTGGCCTGCTCCCTCTCACAATCTGGGACCCCTTCAGGGATGTTGGACTGCCAGTTTTGGACCAATACCCATGGGCCAGGCCAAGGTACCTCTTCCATGCATCAGGCCTCGAGTATGCATATAAGATCTTTTGGTTAATCTCTTCCTGCCCTCACCTCTTCCCTCTGAAACTCATTAGTCTGTTCCATGTGTCCGTGCCTGTGCATTGAGTGTCTGCCCCTTGGTGGTCAGTGCTCGTCATAGCTACCAGTTGAACAGTCAAATGTTCAAACAGTCTCTTAGGCTTTTATATAACTTTTATATAAATTCAGAAGTTAAGGAATGACACATAAAGGCCGGGATAGAGAATCTATAAACAGGGAAACAGTATAAGATCTCATTTGAGTCTTAATACTCCTCAAATCCCACAGAATTAGCATTAAAGGAGACTATGGGCATGCTTCATAAGTAATTAAACTGATATTTAAACCAGAGCAACCTATTCACCAACCCACTTTCCAGCATTCATCCACATCTCTCTAAACCTGTTACAAACTCACAGGCATGAAAATTATCCCTTAATTACATTTCAAAATAGAAGTCATAAAAACTTATGAACTGGTAAATATAAGAATATATAGCTGTAGACTCAAACAAATAATTTTGCAACTGATTTTAATGATGTCAATGATATTATTCCTTAAATCAATATAGCAAACACTTAAAACACAAGTAATACCTGAGAAGACCCATAATCAATCCTGTTTCACCCAGTTAATATTGAAAGGGTGAGCTTAGGAGTTTCAAAATGTGAATAAACTGGTAAGATGTACATAATAACAAACTGATCATCATTTTCTAAAAACTTAACAATAAATCAAATTTCTACTCCACTATTGTCACCAGGTTACAGATGAGGAAGCCAAAGTACACAGAAATATTGTATATGAATTTCCCAGAGTCACAAGCTAGTAAAAAGGGAAGATGGTCTTTAAACCAAAGAGGTAAAGTATCAGAATGTATTTTTTCCTATCAGAATACACAACCTCTCAAGAGTATTTATTAGAATGGAAACCACAGGAAGCTGATGCTCCTCCACACATAAGGAGTCTTAGTACCTGTGAATTTCTAGGCATTGCAGGGAAATTTGGTGGCCTTAGCATTATTTCTAAAGGGAGTTTCAGTTAAGAATCCAAGTCCCCCAATTATTACGCTACATAGCTATAATAAATCCAATAAAATTAGACTGGAATAATTTCTTAGTATGTAGAGAAAAATGTATCTCTGCTTTAATGAAATTTGACTCATACAAGAAAAATATTTCCCAAATGACATACAAAGATTGTCTTACTTTAAAATATTTGGAATTATTCCTCAGAGATTAAAGTAGATTATATAAAATATTCTATATATACAGTATCAAACTAACAATGCACCAGATGCCAGATTCACTGAGCTAAAATAATTTAGAAGACATTTTTTTAAAAAATTAAATGTCATTAATTACGAAATTCTTCTATTAAAGTATTACACATAATTGAGAACTTCAAATCTCAATATTTATAATTTTTCTTCCATTTTCTCTATATAAGATAAATATTATCCTATCTAATAAAATAGTAATATTCAAATTAACCATCACACTGCTACACCCACAAGCCATGCCCACTAGCCAATCAGGAGCAAGTATGCAAATTGACCCAACCAAGATGGCTGCAGACACTGAGAGAGCAGGAGGGAGGCTTGGGTTTCCCCAGCAATGGAGGAAACCAAGCTTTCCACACACCCTGGACAGCCCAGGCCTCCACTGCAGGCGACAAAGTTTCAATTATAGAAGATAAATCCCAACAGAAATGGCAGAGAATCTAGGGTTGACCCCGGCAATGGAATAAACCAAGCTTTCCACACACCCTGGCAGGCACAGGCCTCTGCTTAAGGCTACAAAGTTTCAATTGTAGAAGATAAATAGATCCCAGATACCAGGGCCTCCACTTGGGTCACCAGGGTGCATGGCCAGCCTATAAGGCACCATAGGCTCCTCACCCATGCTGGCCCACACCCCAAGGGAACCCCCACCCTGATATGAGACACCTTTCTGGGCAAACCAGCTGGCTCCCACCCATGTACCAGGCCTCTATCCTATCTAATGAAAGAGTAATATGCAGATTGACCATTATTCCAACACACAAGATGGCTGCCCTCATGTGGTAAAAGATCTTGCCCCCATGTGGACACAATATAACACCACAAGATGGCCAGCAGGAGAGGGCAGTTGGGAGGGACCAGACCTGCAAGGGAGGGCAGTTGGGGGTGAAAAGTCTGGCAGAGGAGGAAAGTTGGGGGAAATTGGGCTGCCAGGGAAGGGCAGTTAGAGGAAGGGCAGTTAGAGGAAATCAGTTAGGGGAGGGTATTTAGGGGTGTCCAGGCCTGCAGGGGAGGACAGTTAGGGACAATCTGGCTGGCAGGGGATGAGTTAGGCATCAATCAGGCTGGTAGGGGAGTGGTTAGGGGTGATAAGGCTAGCTGGCAGATGCAGTTAGGGTCAACAGGAAGGCAAGCAGGTGAGCAGTTGGGAGCCAGCAATCCTGGATTGTGAGAGGGATGTCCGGTGGGATCGGGCCTAAATGGGCAATCGGATATCCCTCAGGGGTTCCCAGGGACATCTCCCCCATACACAAATTTTATGCATCAAGCCTCTAGTTCTACTATATAATCATTCCATCTTAAATTTTCTACAGTAATTGGTTTGCAGAATCTACATCCAGAAAACACTTCATTGCTTCTTTTCTATCTCCCACAATGTGACTTAAAACAAACAAACAAAAACAACAACAAGGAGTTTAAATGAGCAAAATTTGTACAATCTAAGGAAGTGGGCAAGTTTGAATTTATTCATCTTATTTCCTTTTAATAGTCTTGATAAAGTTTCAAGACTTTCTAATTCAAATTTAAGTTTCTGTTTTAGCAATCTGTGATAATATCAGAAACATCTTTTGGGAAACAAATTAAGTAGATTTGCTAAAAATAGGATTAACTGATAGCTACAGCACCATTAGTGTTTACTACTTACTTTTACAATTATCACCATAGCTGAAGAGGGGAAATATTTTACACTTATCAAAGTTTTAGTTAACCAATAAAATCCAAAGGTTTTATTGCACAAGAAAATGTTTAGCTAAGGCTACTTTCTAATGTGGTCTTTTACTCTAATAACATAACATATGAAACATAGCAAGCCCTGCCCAGTGTTGCTCAGTCAATTGAGCTTCTTCTTGCTGTACAACTAGTTAGATTCCTGGTTGGGGTACATGCCTGGGTTTTAAGCTAGATCTATGGGGAGGTGCAGGGGGGGGGGTGCAGGCAGCTGATCTCTCTCTCCTCTCTCTATATAAATCAATTTAAAGATATTTTAAAAAAAAACAGAGCAAAGATGAAAGAATGAAAATGAAAATCATAGCTCTAATAATGAAAACAATAGAAAAAGGAAAGATACCTATGTTTTGCTTTTTTTGTGGGTGTGTGTGGTTTTTAAACATATATATACTTTATTGATTTCTTACAGAGAGGACGAGAGGGATAGAGAATTAGAAACATCGATGAGAGAGAAACATCGATTAGCTGCCTCTTGCACACCCCCTACTGGGGATGTGCCAGCAATCAGGGTACCTGCCCTTGACCAGAATTGAACCTGGGACCTTTCAGTCCTCAGATCAATGCTCTATCCACTGAGCCAAATCATTTTTGATAAGGCACCTATGTTTTGAAATGCTTCTCTCATTTTAGCTTTCAGTTCTTTCAGTGTCATATATATAACACTAGAGGCCTATTGCACAAAGATTTATTCAAGAATAGGCTTTCTTTCCCCATGGCTTTGCTCCCAGCTGCCCAGAAACCTGCAAGTCCTCATTCCTGGCCAGAGCACTGCTCCTGTAGTTTTCTCTATCCTCCCCTCCCCCTCATAGCAGTCATCCCACCCTGCCCACCCATTCTATGCCTGCATATGCACATTAACCCACTGAAACATGAATTTTAGGGGTGAAATAGGATAGGTTTAGGAAATATTTGAAATTTTGGAAATTAAGGGGACCATGGAGGAAGCACAGGGCTGCAGAACTCAGAAGGTATATTTCCATAGATTAGGGGAAGCTGAAAAGCTGTAACAGGTACAGTTCCATGGAATGAGGGAGCTGAGAACAGCAAAAGGTCTATAATTACAAAATAAAGAGAAGGAAGCCCTTCATATAGGAGAGGAAGAAAGCCCAAAGGGAATAGGAAAACAGTAAGGAAGGAGGGGGGAGATCTTCACATGTGCCTTGTGAGGTTCAACCTTTGAACCCAGGAGTTACTATGGTACCCAGTCTAAGGGAACAGTCACCAATCAGAGCTGATATCAAGGCACCAGGATCTGCAGCCTTTATAAGCCACAAGGAAAATAAAATCAGTGGGATCCTTTTCCCCCTCCCTACATGGGAGTTGGTTCTGTGGGACTCTTCTCCCTCCCTACATGGGAATCTGTACTTGTTCTTTAATAAATCTCCATATTTGTTATACTGCTTTCTTTCTGTGGATTCATTCTTTGATTCTGGCAGACAAAGAATCTGGGTTCCAGTCCAAAAATATGGTATCATCACCATATTTGTTGGGTTAATTTGCATACTCACTTCTGATTGGATGTGTGTGTAGCGGAGGTATGGTCAATTTATATGTTTGTCTACTATTAGGTAAGATGGAGAGGACAGCATCAAATGGACTTTCCAGGATGGGTGTGCAATCTAAGTACTTGCAACTTCCCTGGTGAATTATAGACAGGTCTACTCCACCCATAATGTTTATTATCTATATTAATGACTAAATAGCAATGATTACATTCAATCAAATATCACTTCAAAAGAGGCACTGGTCTTTATATTTCCCTAGCTACTTTTGTGCAAACTATTAGTCAGTGTTAT
Organism: Vespertilio murinus; assembly: GCA_963924515.1. Taxonomy (NCBI): domain Eukaryota; kingdom Metazoa; phylum Chordata; class Mammalia; order Chiroptera; family Vespertilionidae; genus Vespertilio; species Vespertilio murinus. The sequence goes on along the minus strand of OZ004706.1, from coordinate 188,025,652 downwards.
GAACTGATGATGTTTGGAGATGGGGGCCTTTGGGTTATAATTAGGGTTTGATGAGATGATGGGGATAGGGCTTTCATGATAGGGTTAATGCCCTTATAAAGAGACACCTGCATGTTTGTTCTTTCTCAGGAAGGGGGCTATCTTTTAGGAAATGTTGCTCCACAAAATGCTTCAAAACTGCACCTTTTTTGGTAGCAGATCCTGAATATAAGTCTTGAATATTTTTTAGTTGATATGTTTTAATATTTTATACATTCTACTATATGGTATATGGTTTAATATAAACCCAGATATCCTATAGTTAGAAGCAACTATAAAGCATTGAACTTTTCATACACACACACATACACACAAGCACACAGAGGATTAAGGAGGAGGATAATTGGTTGACCAAATGCTGGCATTCCTGGCCCACCAGTCAAAGGCTACTTCGTTTAGAATTCTAAGAAGAATGAATAACCTTGTCTTAGTCAAGTAGAGAGAGAAAGTGAGGGAAGGTTTTATATAGGAACAACAGTGCAATACCTGGTTTGAAAGCTGAATAGGATTTCCTATTTGCTTGAGGAAAGTGCAACAAAGAAGAAAAAAGAAGTCTTGGAAGTGAGCCTGAGATAGGTTCAAATCCTGGCTCATTTGCTTGCTGTGTCATCTTCTAGCAAGTCCCTTCCCCTATTTTTCTCTGTTTTCTAACCTGTGAATTGGGGATAATTAAAATGGATGACCCTCTGGAGCAATGTTATGAGAGCTGCCATTGGCTACAAGAGATTACATAGGGATAACAGGATCCTAATTATTGATTCAGTCCAGTCACTATCTATTGTTTGTGGCTGGGCTCATTATTGCTTCAAACAAGTTCAGATACCTTGTAGGCCAAGAAGAAGCAAATAATGAATATTTTTAAGGATTCAATATCTGCCCATCATCTTCTTACAATATTTCTGTCCTACCAAATTTTGGTAAACGTCATCTACATTAGTTAGAAAACAAAGACCTAAAATGTGTCTTCAGTGACAGATAAAAATATATATCAAAACAGTATTATCAGTAATATTAAAATAGATATTACAGTGACATATGCAATTTTATTCAATAAAAAGTCTTTGTAACTTAAAATAAAAAATAATTTCTATTTTTAAAATTACATTTTCTCTGTTGGTAGAATCTCTCTGTCAGACCCACAGACAAGCAAGCCATACTGAGGAGGGACAGGCTTTTTTGGGGGGAGCAATACCTATGAAATGTAATTTTGTAGCTTTGGATGTTGTAAAATCTGTGAATCCCTAACAACAAGCTGTAAAACTGAGCCAAAGTCATTACTGTTAGGTTTGAAAGGAAACAGGAAACAGAACAACAGGGAATTTTAAAGTGAATTTTATTCCCTGGTAATGGGCGGAACCCATCACAGAGGTAAAGAGATTAGAATTGAAGGGGGAGGGGACAGGGGACTGGACCCAGCCTGGCTGATGGCGGATCAGCAACAGCAACACGTGTCTTGCAAGGGGTCCCTTTTAAAGGACAGAAGGGAGGGGGTTGGGCCCAGGATGGAACATGAAGGGGTGGGCTCTAAGGACACTGGCCCGTGCTGATTGGTGGTTCAGTGTCTCGGAGATGTCTCTGTGGCAGGTGCCAGTCCTGTGTTAAACTCCGCCCACCAGTTTGGGTGGGGGAGAACCTTTCAATTACAAAGAAAGAATTGAGACCTTTGCCATGAGGGGCCTCTACAATGGCTCTGACCCAAATTGCAAGACTCAGAATGTGTTTTTCCCTATGAGTAACAAATAATTCATGGAAGGTTCTCTCTTTCTTCTTTAATTACTATTCATAACGATATTATATAATTCTGGATATCTTATTCATACAATGTTAGGCTAATATGAATATAATACTAACCAAAAAGTAATAAAAATTATTTTAGATTAAGTGGGAGTGCAGCTTTTGCTCCATAACTTGGCAGTAAACAAGACCTGTATTTCGTGCAACAGATCTCCAAAATATGAACACGAGCACTGTGTTCTTATAAATGCATATTTTTAGCTGTTTTGGCCTTTAATTGTGATGATTATTAAGTAAAATCTCCATAGCAACAATTTTGTTTTTCAAAGTTTCATAAATGATCTAGAAATAACAGGATGAGTTCTAAACGTACAGTTGCATATGAATACTGCTTTTCATATATTTAAAGCATATGTTCTTCACCCTTATGTCCATATATATTTACAAAAACATCCAAAGGTGAGGACATCTACAACAATGAATTTCAGTGGGAAACCAATACTCTTAATATAGCCTTCCAACATGTTGCCAGAACTTCACTAAATTCATATAGAATACAATGAGGAATGTCTCTAGGTAAGATGAAATTTTAGAGGAAAGAAATGAGAACATCCAATGGAGTATCAGGCAGCAGCCGTAGGATTTAGAATTCTCCCCAAGGAAGTCTGTTTTCTGCAAGGTTGGCATTATCTCCTGGATAAATGTCAATGAGTAAGGAATTATTAACCTTCTTTGAGGAGAAAACCAAACTGAACGAAACTGAAATAGCCACATATGGCCTGGAATCCACCCAGGAAAAAATCCATGAAGTTTAATTTATCAGAAGTAGCAAAGTAATTAAGCATTGCTCCTGAAAAAACAAACAAACAAAGAAACAAACAAAAGCCTCATATTACTTTTTGTAACGACTCAAATATATAAAAACTATATCATGAAATAAAAGACTCTTTAAAATAGAAATCTGGGAATACGAACAGTACTGTATGTTTATATTATATATGTACAAATATAATACAAAATGAAACCTATACTATATTATGTATCACATGTAATAGTATTATATTATTAATTGACATATATTTGGGAATATTTGATTACATAGCCATATTTTCAGCAAAAACTTAAGTGTACAATCAATTGGATTTATCTTTACTAACTTCTGCTCTGTTCCCAAAGGCATGATGGAGATCGTCCCAGAACTACTTTAACATGAATATATGGAAATCGAATTTATATTTTGCATTGTCTGCAATTAAAATGCAGATTTAATCTCATTGTTAATATTATAACATTGTTTTCATTTTCTGTTTAAAATTTTATATTTTACATAGACACTTATAGCAGGATTATGGCTTTGTGCATGAAGAGTATGCCGAAATTATCTTTATTACTTGATAGACATTAATTTTACTATATGTTACTTTTGAATGTTCCTATTTTTGTACATTATTTTGTTGTCTAATTTTGCTTTCTCTTGTTTTTCATTGTGCTTATTTTATGTTTATACCTTAATTATTTTCTTTGTGATGTTTAGCTAAGTTTTTTCCTCCAGAAAGGCAAATAGTACATATATTTTTTTCCCTTCAGAGAAGATGGTAAAGCTTAATAACCCATTTTCAGATTATGTCTGGTTATAATTTATCAACTGTCATGCTCTAACACACCCTAGTAATTTCTGCAGGTGCCTGGGGACCTGTTTGGGCATCTATTATACGGAAGGAAATGCCAATAAGCAGGTGTTCTTCTGTCACTGTGGTTACTGTCACTCCCGGGAGTCTTACGGCCTCCATTCCATGACAAAGGTTAATTCAAGAAAGCGTTCTGAGATAATAGTCCCTGACAGGTTTCACATTGACTACATTTATTTCTCATAGATTGGATTAAATTTTGGATAAAACAAGGACTTCCCTGTTAATAAAATTACTCACAAAGAGAAATAAATGGAGAGTAGGATTTTAGACACTAAAAAAAAAAAAAAAAAAAGAAAAAAAAGAAAAGAAAGGAAATGAAAAGAAAACTATTAGAAGCATTCAAAAAATATCTTTCCTCTGTTTCTGTTCTCTTCTGCATCTAAACAGTTGCTTACACATAGGACTGTCTTAATAGCTAACCATTGCAAAAATATACTAAATACTGATCTATTTAGTATAATCTCCATGCATTTTGCTTATCCTCACGTGTTTAGTTTATTGTATGATATTTAGTTACCGCAGTCCCTTAAACTACTTGTGGAAGTTGGTCATTATATTCTATAAGGTCACCTTTAAGCTTAACATTATAAAATAAAGTCCCACTGATTTGACATTTGAGGGCAGGGATGCTAGCAGCCTGATTCTGTATCCCTAACACACATTCCTATTAGCCTATAGTCTAGTCCAGGGGTGGGCAAAGTTTTTGACTCGAGGGCCACGATGGGTTCTTAAACTAAACCGGAGGGCCGGAACAAAAGCAACCTGACTTTGCTGACACTCTCATCTTGGGCTGCTGGTGAAGGAGCAGAGGGGAGAGCAAGAGAACCCTCTGTTCTTGCTCCTCAGGCCAGATAGAACAGCTGAACGGTCCGTAGTTTGCCCACGGCTGATCTAGTTATTCCTTAATTATCTGGTCTTGCAAGACCTGTTTACCTAGGTACTCCCATTTTACAGAGGCCATAAACCATGAATCATACACAACCCCAGAGGGGTTATCAGCGCTGGCACCAGGCCAGGCCTTTAGGTGTGGCCTTGTGGCCCCCATCCCAACACAAGGACCTTTTTGCAAAGCCTGCAAAAGGTCCAGATGTCCCATCCATATTTGGGGGCAAAGAAACTAAGAGGTATAAAGGGAGAGCTTCCTCCCTATTGGTTTGCTCAGGGTTTGGAAAGAAATAATCTCCCCTGAGTCACTGAACTAGCGCATGGGAAACATCTGAAAATATATTTTTTCCCCTATATCTCCAAGTACGCCTGTGTATTTTTCAGTCACCTGGTAAATTCTGTAACAACAGCATTTCATAAAACGTATTTTAGTTTACTTAACAAGCATCTTCCTACTAAATCACTACTCTTACTGTTGCCAGTAATTAACCTCGGAGTGCTACATTTTCAACACCTTTGCCCAGAAAAGAGTACAAAACCATGTCATACACTTTAAATGCATGGTGTCATTTAATTGCATAATCTCACACTAACAGAGGCTCAATAGAAATTAATTTACTAAATCAATGCCTTTCTGTGCTTATATAATGCAGCAAAAAAAGGAACTTTGTTTGTAGAGTATAGGCGGTGAGTCTTGGAGACAAAGCTTGCATGGCATATGCATGCTTAGCTGAGAAATGTCCTGCCTGCACAGATGCTATGCGTCACTTGACAGAAGTCACAGCTATAGAATATACAGGGAAGGGGAAGCTGGAAGGATTAAGGTTTTTTTTTGAAGAATAAAAATTTCACAAAGAGCCTCAAATCTCTAATTACCACGGAATCCACTGCTTTGTAACTATTGTTGGCATATCTTGTTTTGACTGCTTCAGAACAAAAGCTTCTTTCGTTTTCTTTGCTTCAGTTTCCATGAGTAATGAGGGTAGTACTGAGCCACCTGCCCAGCCTTCAGTGATGGTTAAATGGACTGCAAAGGATGAGAGGGGGAGTTTAGAAAAGAGGAAAGAAAAGAAAACCAAAGGAGAATGGTGTAAAATATTTAACTACGAAATAAATAAACCTCAAATATTTCCTCGGAATAGTCATCTGAATTCCCTCATGAATTTTAATTGAATTATTTGCTATTTCACTGTAATAACCCTAGTCAATTTTGAGTCACCAAAATATATAATAAGAAAAAAAACTTGAAAAACTAGTGTGCACTTTCTGTACACATAGTCAATGCAGAAAAATATGTAATATGGTCAGGATATCCCAATGAAGTGTGAATAAATATCACTGATTTTAATATTAATTTGTGCCACTGAGAAAAGTGTTGAACAGGCATTTTAATTGGCAGAGATTTCTAATTTAAGTGTACCATAATATGTTTTCTAAAAGAATTAACTGTTAGAATAAAAATTGTGTGTGTGTGTGTGTGTGTGTGTGTGTGTGTGTGTGTGTGTGTTTTGAGTTAAGTCAGAATACATTCATTCTGAAGTACTTTTTTTCTTATTCTGTCTAGATTCTGGTGGAGCCCCTTTTCCTGGAGATTTTGATATAAGGAACTAACTTAAAATGGAGAGAACTCTCAGAAAAGTAATATTAAAGAGCATCATGTCAATATAAAAAAATATCCCATTACATTCCCAAAAAGGGGAGACATGTGATGTCAGTTGAAACCATATCTCTGAACTTTCCTATTACAGGTGATTCGGAATTTTTGGACTGGAGCACACGGTGTTCACCTGGACAGGATGTCCAGATTATTTCCCGCTGGAATCCAAAAATGAATCCATGGAGAGAAGGTGGTAGAGCTTCTTGATATCCCCTCTAATTGGTCACTATTCTCTGAGAGTGGTTACTATAATAACTCCTGGGTTCAAAGGTTAAATTTCATTTGGGTGATGTGAGTTTCTACCCTCCCCGCTCCCCCGCCCCCACACACAAACACCTCCTTATTGTTTTCCTATTCCCTTTGGGCTTTCTTTCTTTTTCTCTTTCTGGATGAAGGCTTCCTTCTCTTTATTTTGTAAATATAGACCTTTGACTGTCTCCAAATCCCTCATTCTATGGAGATGTACCTGTTGCTGCTTTTCAGCTCCCCCATTCTATGGAAATATACCTTCTACTGCTCTGCAGCCCTGTGCTTCTTCCATGGTCCTTTTAATTTCTAAAATTTCTAAAATTCTATAAACCTGATCTATTTTACCCCTAAAATTCCTGTTTCACAGGGAGTCATGGAATTTAGTGAAAGGAATTCAAAATTTAAAGGAAACATTATTTATTGGCATACACTGAATGGCCAGATTATTATGATCTCTTAACGCAAAATAATCCGGCCACGTAATATATACTAGAGGCTCTAGGCATGAATTCGTGCATGGGTGGGGTCCAGCCATCCTGTCCAGGGGGAGGGGATATGGACAGTTGGCCAGCCGGCCTGCTGGTGGAACTCCTGGTAGAGGAAACAATTTGCCTATTAGCCTTTTATTCTATAGGATATACACTGAGTGGCCAGATTATTATACATTAAGAGATCATAATAATCTGGCCTCTCAGTGTATATTGTTGTTCTTTAACTTCCTCCTAAAAGTTTTAAAGATCAATGGTTCCTGCAATTAGACTTTATCATCTTTCAGCTTATATTACTTTAAGAATCTCTTATGATGTGGAGAATGTTTTTTTCATATTGTTAAAAGCCATGACAGACCCAAAACGGAGCCCCTTGTGTTAAGCTCATATCACCAAACCAAGACTTGATACCTAACCTAATTTCATTGCAACTTTCTCCAGAAATATAGTCTGGAATTTTCTGGTCAGAGTCAATGAGGTAATTTGCCACATAGCCTCCTTTCTATACTTCAGAGAGAGATGAGGTAATCTGGTTTTACCATGTCCCTTTTCCTTTCATTCTATAAAAGCTTTCATTTTGCACAGATCCTTGGAGCTCCTTTCTACTTGCTAGATGTTATGTTGCCCAATTCATAAATCATTCACTAGAAACAATTAAATCTTTAAAATTAATTGACTTTAAAATATTATTGTGGAGAGAAAAAGAGGAAAGGAGAGAGAAACACACAGAGGGGAAAACATAAATTTTATTGTTCTACCTATTTATACATTCATTGATTGTTTCTTGAATGTGCCCTAACCAGGGATCAAACTGGCATCCTTGGCTATGGGAATAATGCTCTAACCAACTGAGCTACCTGGCCAGTGCAGAGATTTTCTGACTTTTAAAGATGAGTTAACTCAACTCTTCACCTGCATGTTAATGATATTCTCTAATAGAATTTTTTTTCTCATTAAAATTATTGGAGTGACATTGGTTAATAAAATTATATAGGTTTCAAGTGTACAATTCATGATACATCATATATGCATTACATTGAGTGCCCATCACTCAAAATAAAATCTTCCTTCACCTATATTTTACCCACTTTACCCTTTATAACCTTCCACCCTCCATCCCTCTGGTAACCACCATGCTCTTGTCTGTGTCTATGAGTTTTTGTTTGTTTATACTTCTTGTTTGTTCATTTGTTGTTTGCAGGGATTATTATTTTGTTATAATTTTATCAGTGTTTCTACTTGCTATTCATCCATCTGTGCTATTCATATAGCAAGGGCTTGCATGTATTCTCTCATTCTGTGTCCTTGGAAGAAGTAGTGTCTCTTGAATCAGATCCTTGGTTTGATACTCATATTTCTTCTCAGGGATCTCAGGAAATTAATGATGACATTCTTTCTAAAGCAATTTTCCCTTCCATTCCACTTTCATTTTGCTTGCTAACATATTAGTTATACTTATTCTTTAAGAAACTTCCAATGAGCCCACTGCTTCCCTGAAGATCATATTCTTGGCTATATTCCCTAAGTCATATTTCTCAGAATATTATGTCATTTCTGGCTTCCTCTTCCTCAGGCGAATTCATTAATCACTGAGAGTTGTGTCTACATCCTCCAACATTTTACACAGCCAGGTTTCTAATGATTTCTTAATCATAAAGACATTTCCTTTAATACTACCCTGCTTAACTTCTCTTGTTTGGTGAAGTGAAGAGATGCAGGGAGAGGGCATCAATGGATTAAAAAGGAGGCTATCTATAACACTTTCTATAGTATAGATAAGTTTTCCTAAAAAAATAAAAGAAAGAGCATAGGTTCCTGAATTGCTCATACAGGTGTTTGGATCCAAATGGTGTCCCTATTTGTGCTATTTTTAAAAGTAATTTTTCCCTTTATCTACAGCGTATAAAGTACTTTGCAAGGCTAATGTTTAACTGGAAATAATTTATTAAAAAAACACCCAACACAACTCAATGCTCAATAATTTATTAATTTAATTCCTTCTAAGAAACTATGATTTATTTATTAGATTATAAATTATAGTAGTGTGAATTATTGTAATATCTCTATATTAATATATTCACAGTAAACTTATATAAAGTAGTGATCAATAAGTGTTGCTTAAGGTATGGGCCTATTTTTCTTTGCTCTTTATAAAACGAAAACTTTCTAAATAAAATTATGGGCTCTATTTTTCAAATTTTCTGTAATATAACTGTCCTGGAGTAGTCAGCCATTTTCATGATTTCAGAAATCAACTCTTTGAGGATGGTCCCTAGATTTGCATTCCTGGATTTGACCTCTGTTTTGAATTCAAGTTCTACACTTTTACTTCATTGATCATTGTCTGCACCTAACATAGAAAACAAACCCTTTTTCATTTTCCAGAATACTCTGGGTAAAGGTTTCTTAAAAATAATGTCAGCAATATTATCCTCCCGCTCATTGATATTGCACCGTCATTCATTTAAACGGTTCTCCCATCCATTCAGGCACTGTTTGCCCAGACAGACATAATCTGTGACTAAATTCAGACAATTAAGTTGGAAATTACATCTCTAACAAACACACACTTCTTTTATACTTTTCTTGGCATTTGTTTGAGCACCTGTTCTTGTTTTCATGTATCTTAGAATGTTGAAGAAAATAGTGATTACCTATTTTGTTGGTGATGGTGGTAGTGAAACTTACTCTCTTTTTCTCTTTCTTAATTGTGTTGTTCAAATTTTCAGGTTTTTTTGTTGTTGTTGTTGTTTTTGCTGATTATTATATCTGATTTATCAGTTGATTCCAAGGAACTATGTGTTAAGATTTGTCAACTTTGATTTAAATATATATATTTTACTACTTGGGATTTTGTTCACTGTTTTTCTACCTTCATGCTAAGTTATCAGGCATATTCTCACTTAAGATTTTTATATATTCCTGTTGAATCAAATATTTTATCATTATAACGTGATACTGCATCAATGTAAATTTGTCTTATTTGCTTCATATCAATTTACCTATACCTGTCTTTTTTGTTTAGTATTTTTATATATGTCTCTTAAAACAACAGAAAGCTGAATTACTTTTTAAATCCAAGAATTTAAAAGTATTGATTTCTCTTTCACTATATGAAGCAAACTTATTTCATGGTCTATTTCTGGTAAATTCAATACCCGCTGGTCAGGTGATTATTCAATGTTTCTATGGTCTCTTTCTCTACTGGTGGCTGCTTTCTGCGTGTGCTTTGTGATTTATATTTTGTCCATAGTTTGGGAACACTTTTAAGGGAATATGCTGAGATCTATTTAAGGTAAACTTTGTGTTTTGTTTCTCCTAGGAAATTAGAGACATTACCTCACTAGGGTCAATTTAAACCAAATTATCCACTTGGGTTTTTCAGAAAGCAAGTGTGGTGTAAAATATTGATACAGAATTTTTGGACTGGAACCCGGATTCTTTGTCCACCGGAATCAAAGAATGAATCCATGGACAGTTAGTGGTATAGCAAATGTGGAGATTTATTGAAGAACAAGTACAGACTCCCACAGAGAGAGAGGGAGAGGGAGCAACCAGAATGGACTCCCATGTGGGGAGGGGGAAAGAGTCCCACTGAGTTCCTTTCCCCTATGGCTTATAAAGGCTGTAGATCCTGGTGCCTTGATGTCCCCTCTGATTGGTCACTATTCTCTTGGACTGGTTACTATAGTAAGTCCTGGGCTCAAAGGTTGAACCTCACATGAGACACACATGAGACATGTGAGGTTCTCCCCAACTCCTTCCTTATTGTTTTTCTATTTTTTTGAGGGGGGCTTTTTTCCTCTCCTTCTGGATAAAGGGTTCCCTTCTCTTTATTTTGTCAATGTAGACCTTTTGCTGTTTCCGGCTCCCTCATTCTATGGAAATGTACCTGCTGCAGATTTCAGCTTCCCCTACTCTATGGAAATACACCTTCTGCTGCCCTGCAGCCCTGTGCTTCCATGGTCCCCTTAATTTCCAAAATTCATAATATTTCCTAAACCTGCCCTAATTCACCCCTAAAATTCCTGCTTTAATGTGGTCCTGTAAGTTATAGGCATGAACAATGACATTTTAAGGGAACTCTTTTTCCCCTTTCTTTATTCAGAATCAAAGTGGAACAGACATTTTTCTCAGAATTTGCCATTGTAAGATGGATAATTTTATTTCTAATTAACAAGACCTCAGATCTGTTACCTATGTCCAAGTTCTAAGTCTCAAAGGAATGTGGAAACCCTAGTAACTGGTCTTTGGTATTGCTATGTTACTGTTCCAACTCACCCTCAGGTGGGAACGTATGCACAGGTGACTGGGGTCCCTCAGCCAAAGGATTGGACTTATTGCCCACAGTAATAAAATTAATTAAATTTGACCAAGCATAAACTAAACACAGAGACAAATGTTAAGATGCACGAATCACACATGGTTTATTTACCAGAGTCCTGGTGGTTTCCAGAAGCCTAGGCAGGTCACCTGGAGATCCTCACTGACAGACACACACACTGGACAGGAACAAGCAGCAGCAACATCTCAGTCAGGAATGAGGCCTCAGAGCTTTGGCTCACAGGCAGAGCAACAGTTCACTCAGGCAGAGTTTCATGCAGTATTTTGAATAGGAAGAAGGGATCAGAGAGAGCATGTCGGATGGAGGGGTCCTTGTGGTCTCATTCCAGTGCCTATAGATCCCTTCTTCTATGGCCAATTCTGGGCGGTCCCTTGTTCCTTCTAGGTGTAACCAATGGGTCTTCAGTGTGTCTTATCGAGGGTCTCCAGGTACTTTTTGCCTCACTTTTCAACTTTCCATATAAACACTTGTTAGGACATTCACACAGTTACAACTTTCCAGATAAGCACATGTCAGGGCGTTCACACAGTTAGGGGCTCAAAGTCACTCTTTAAAACTTAAGTTTTACAAAATGGATTCAAGTCACACTAAATGGAGTTACTTATACAAAGCCTTTAAACACATTTCAAATAATTTATTTTACTTAAAATAAAATCAGAATAAGATCAGAAATACAATTCACACTTAAACTATGAATCACTCATAAAAATAAAGGCTTTTACTCCTATTTTAAATCACACAAATAATTATTCTCACACTGTTTTAAATCCTTAAAATATAAATCAAACATCATACTAAGATAACTATAACAGTTACCTTATTTCTTGAATCTGTGCTTTCTCTAAACTTTTTATCATCTGAGGATTTTTCTCACTTTCTTGCCACCTCTGATATGTGATTATATGTACATTCATATACATGCTGTTATCTCATATTTGATCATAAAGCCTACATTTTCTAAAGACGAGTACACTTTATGCATTGAATCTTAGGACATGTCTTCCTTATTCTGATGCTGCACTATATCCGTTTTAATTTATTTTCTTTTTTTTTTTTAACAAGGTATGTGAAATCACACAAAGTCAATTACTTCCCTATTAGCCACTTATTTATTGCTACTTTTTTCCCCTCTCAGATTTAATTCTAGAAGACAAAATCTTATTCACAGCAGTCAGTTCAAATTCATCTAGAATATCTCCAAGTCTGTGAACAGGTCTAAGACTGCCTACATTGGCTTGAACCATAAATACAAATATGTCGAGGTTGATCTCAAGCCTTTATATGCACATGCCGAGCCTAACTCATTGCTCTTTCTCTCAGAGAGTTGCTGTCTTGATATTGATTTTTTTAAAATGAGTTTTATTTCAGTGAGGGGAGAGCACATTATTTTGAAGGGCAACTAACTTTTGCCCTTGAACTAAGTTTGTGCTTTTACACAGAGATGTAGACTCTTATCCCCGTTATGAGGATGGAGTGTTTAAACTCCGAACCTTTACTTTGGAAACTTACCTGCATGACCATATTTAAATATTTTCCAGTTGATCTCGCAATTCCATTAGAATGGCAATGAGCTTGGTCTCGGCAGTAACGCCAAGTTTTTTCCCCTGTCACTGAAGAAACCACAGCCCTTTCACATCTTCCTTGGCCCTTCCTGCTTAACCGAGCCCTACAGATTAGAAAACCTGGTAAGATGCTTCTGTAACACCGAGGCGTCGGAGAATTATTTCTCCTCTAATTCTTCTCCTTCTCATAGGTAATAAATGTACTGAACCAAAGAAAGATTAAAAAAGTTAAATTTCAGCCTTAAATTATGCCCTGCAAGTCACACAGCAGTAAAACATCCTTAAAACTGTGAAGGTACGAAGGAAGTCATCATAATTTGATGTTGCTAAGAGCAACCAGGACATAAAAGAGGAGATTAAGGGTAGTACCCTTAATGTGAATAAAAATTAAGATCACAGTGAAATAGAGAAAAATGTTGGAAAATAAATGAATGAAGACATGTTGGTGTACCTTTCCTCTTTTTAGCCATTTAATTCTTTATATGTTTATGGGGGTTGTGCCCTAGTGTGCTATTTGTCTTGACTCTGATATAATGATCTTGGTATAATAAATGTCAATTTAAGAAAAAAAAATTAGCTTCTTCCATGCAATGTTTATCTCCTCAACTATCCCCAAGAAAATGTCATGCTGTTAAAAAGAGTTTTAAATGGGCTGAACACTGTTCTGCAAAGACTTTTTAAGTATTTTTGGCTGGAATAACTGATTAAGCTAACTAGACATGAATGACTTCCAAAATGTGTGTGCCAAATTCTGTAGTTTGTTGCTTTACCACGATTATCCATATTGCTGCAGAGAGTGTCAATCACATTTAATAGCCCCCCCAGACTGAGATAGTTTTCGAGGTGACACTTAGTACTCCACCGTGTCTTATTTGAAATAGATTTCTTTTAATGACTAATATATTTTGTCACAAGCTCAATCTAGACACAGAAATATATTTTTCTGCTCATCTTAAGTCAGTTTTTACTTTTTGCTGAAAACAAAGAATGCTGTCTGCACCTCCAATTTTACTCATTTCTTCTGGTCTCCAACTCGCAGGGGACTATAGTTGAGAAAGTATGTATTTTGACTTGGGGATATCTAGAGTTACATTAAATCTTCACCTATGGCACTGTGTGGCCTTAGAAAGTTGTGTTAATATCACTAAGCCTCTGCTTATTATGCTTCATTATTGTTCTGAAATGAAGCTTATAACATGCGTAGAATTGAAAATGTGTCATATATAGGTACAATAAATTAATATGAACATTTTCCATCTAAAGTTCTCTCAAGTTATACACAGTAGCTAAATTTGCCATGGGCTGCTTCTATTATATGTATGGATTCAGTTGTTAGATAATAATTAGATATACAACCTACAACATCAATTAGAAGCTTGGTCCATCCACTGGCCCCATTACTAATAATTGTAAGTAATTATGAATTAATTAAATCTTATCATATAGAAATAATACTTCTTTAAATTCAATATCCTATTTTGAAAAAAATATATAGTATTTTTTCTTAACTACAAAATATTATTTGGGTCTCTGGATACATACAATTGAAACTAAAATATTTTAAATGACAATGTATTTGATTGGTTTCAAAAACAAAGAGTTACTAATGTCAACGTAAACAATGAGCCCTTTAGTCTAAAGATCTTATTGAAGCAATTAAGGATTCAAGAATTGCTCACTAATTTATACACAACAATGACAGCATAGCTCTTCCCTATAAGAACCAGACCTGGCTCAGAGGAAAAAAAGGTGTAGGAAGGAAGACATAAACCAAATATTTATATACATACTAGAGGCCCAGCGCACAAATTTGTGCACCAGTGGAGTCCCTCAGGCTGGCCTGTGGAATCTGGCTGAAAATGGCTCACCAACATCTCCCAAGGGATGGAAGAGGTTGGCCAGATGGGGAGGGACCATCTGCAAGCTCAAGGGCATGTCCAGCCTATTTTACTTAGTCCCAATCAGCTGGCATCCAGCAGCAAGCTAACCTATGGATCGTAGGGAGCACCTGCCTCCTGGTGGTCAGTGCAAGTCATAACAAGCGGGTGAGCAGCCTTAACATATTATTAGCATATTACACTTTGATTGGTTGAATGGGCAACCAGAAGACCGGATACTTAGCATATTAGGCTTTTATTATATAGGAAATGGGCACTGACAATAGTGGGTTAAATGCCTGGGGAAAGTATGGAATTGGAAGGAGGGGGGTTAATAGGTGAAAAGGGCACTCATAGCAGCATTGGATCTCTGGCAGAAAGCAGAAAGGTTCCCTTTTCTCACTACTGCACATGTCTGTCCTTTATTCTTCTTTCAGACAAGTCAGATTAAATGGAAGCTTCTCTCTTCAGCAGCACTGGCATTTGTCTCTTTTAGCACCTTACTAAGGAGTGAACATAATAAGTCATTGACACACACTAAAAGTTAATAATTTTTGGAAAGTCCTATTCTCTTAAAATGTCCCATATTCTCTCAAAGCCTCAACTGTGGATTGTAAGCAACATAAAGTCAATATTTTAACCAACTGGTTAGATATCAGATAATAAGATTATACCTCATAAGCCTAAGATTACTAGACAAAATACAGCACAACTGTGAACATTTAATTTCAGATCATTTTTATTTGTGTTCCACAAAATATTTGGAACATACTTCTCCTACAAAAATATCATTCATCAGAAATTTAAATTTAACTGGGTGTCATTTGTACTACTTTTTGTGTAAGAACAAAACCAATAAATCCTCATTCATCACACACTATTTGGGTTCTGACAATTCCATATTAAGAATTTATCACTTGCAATTCCTAATACTGTATACTAATTATTGGTACACAATTCACAGTCTGTATATATTCTCAGAGTCCAAGGAGAGGACACAAAGAGTCCCAAGGGTTTTATGAAGTAGAATAGTCCATTTGATAGAATCAGTGAAATTAATTCATGGAGCCATCATTTCTCTCAATTCATTCTAAATATTGGCATTATTCTTTCAGCTGTTTCCACATGACAGAGTTGGAGCAATAAGGACACAGCAACATTCATTACAAGTTCCTTCCTGCATTTAAGATTCCTGTGTTTTAATTATTTTAATCAAATATCCCCTCGTGTCAATATAAAAGCTGTGATATTCTGATCATCTTTTTTCACTAACTATATTTCATGTTTTCAGACCAAGGATTAATTTCTGCACTTTTTTTTGTTCATGTGTTTGCCAATGGCCTGTCTTTCTGACTAGGATTCAAGTGACACAACAGCACGCATTCTATCCCCATAGCATGAAATCTGTCAAGATGCGTGAAACATGAAAAATACAGACTTCCTTTCCTCACATGTTATCTACCACTTCTATGTGTTTTACACAAGTCAACTTCTAGCTTGATTTATTTTAGTCACAATTTTTTTTTGGTCTATTAAGAAACTATGCCCTTTTCACAGAACATTGTGCCATAGTCATGAAGACAGTATTCAGTGATATTCTCAGAATTTCATTGCCCAATAGGTTCCTACACTCAATTACTAAATTAACTACTATCTTCATAGTTATGGAGATTATTTATCCATATTTATAACAATTTCTAAAAAGATTCCTGTGATGAAAGTCCCACCTTCACCCTATGTGGCTTCTCATTACCAGCACACCTCCCTAAGGAGGTTGAGGAAAATAAGGAAGATGAAAGAAGGCAAATATGTCACCCCAAAATACGCCTGTTTGACAGCACAATTATTTTGAACTGAAGGCAATTAAGAAGCAGCAAACCCAGAAAAAATAGTTTCCCATTTTCTGCCTTAAGGCAGGATGTAATATCTCCTGTTACTGGAGACAAACTCTTATCATGGCATAGAAGAAAGGAACTAGCAAAATCGGTAAACCTTACACCATTCATTTCCTCTCACTTGTATCTATTCCCACAGTTTGTTGGGATGGGTGCACAGAATTGCTTCAATTTGTACTGACATTTGCTACAAATTTATTATTTGTTGAAAATGCAGCTGGAAGCCTAAATTAGGCAGAGGTAAAGCTTTGCCTTCCCCCTAGAAGGTACCTTTTGCACATATCTACAATAAGATATTTACTTGCACATGGCTTTTAGATCCAGACACAAATGCGTATAGCCATAATTTGTATATTTTCAACACGATAGTATGTCATTTGCATGCACACTGTCATCTAAACTAAATATTTATAAAAACAAAACTATTACACCCATAAAACTCTGACCATGTTCTATTAAGTTGACCTTGGCAATCTAAAGACCACATACTTCATCATTTTCAGGTGACTGTGAATCTCTCTTAGGGCATCCCAAAATCCATCTAAGTCTTTGCTCATGTATTTTCTTATACATAAGGCTTTCCTTTCATCATCTCAACGCAATTTAAATTATTTTCAATAGCTACAAGTGGTGCCATAGCCTTCTTACAAGGTTCCTGACTAATAGTCTATTTAATGTATATTAAATAAGAAGTAATAGTCAACTAAGGGAAGTGTCCTTTTGATCCCATTATTCAGCTCCTTATAGCACCATCGTGTTGCCAAATGGCCACTTATATCAAATGAAAATTACTGACCATGGCCTTTAAAATATGACACCAATTAACACAGAGAGACCCTGTCGGACACAGATATACTTTCCTGGAATGAGCTCATTCTGTTTCTTCTGCGCCTATGTACGACTGCTTTCTCAAATATCACTTTGTGGCTCAGTGTGTGAACTATTAGCCTTATAAAATATACAAGGGTAATTTTTTTCTTTACTTGAGGTACATGCAATATGGTCACTTACATCAGAACTATATTAAAATCCTGGTTTCACCACTTATCAACTGCTCAGCAACACAAAAGGCTTTTAAACTTTTTATGTCTTCATTGCCATATATGTTTTGAAACACAGATATTAGCTATATCTAGTGTAGAAAATCAACAATTAATGCAATATGTTTTCCCTAAATAGAATACTAGAGAAAAAAAATCAGAGGAAAATCAGTTCATGGAGCCTGAATGATAGCATAATATAAGAATTAAAAACAAAATGCACCAGAAATTAACGAAAACCAAATATGTTAATTCTGAAAGTAAAGTAAATGAGACTGAAAACTCTATATCTAAAAATAAAATTTGCAGTATAGTACAAGAATAATGTACCAGGAAAAGTATATTAAATTCCGGTCAGGCAAATTAGAGTAAAAATTAGAAGACATATTATAATAGTTATCTCATATATAATCTATAACATATCTTCTAATTATAAATAGCATATCTTATAATCATGAATAATTGTCAGACTATGTGAATAAGGTACATAATGAAATTAACACT
Source organism: Vespertilio murinus (assembly GCA_963924515.1). Taxonomy (NCBI): domain Eukaryota; kingdom Metazoa; phylum Chordata; class Mammalia; order Chiroptera; family Vespertilionidae; genus Vespertilio; species Vespertilio murinus. The sequence goes on along the minus strand of OZ004706.1, from coordinate 188,007,686 downwards.
CAGTCCAATTAAAATCTATTAATTAACAGAAATTAAGTATAAACAAAAACAGCTTCTTTACACTTAAAAATAGTACATAAATATTCATTACTATTCAAATTTTTCAAAAGAGAAAGAAAATTAGTACTATTTACATTCTATAGGAATAATTTCTAAAAAAACACAGAAAACATATGACTATTTGATGGCCTGATCAGCCACAAAATAGACATATACAATTTGATAGTATCTACACTAATCAAAGAGAAACATGCAAATTTACCATCACTTCACAACACCCACCAGCCAATTAGGAGTGAGTATGCAAATTAACCCAACAAATATGGTGGCCGGCCTGCCCCCTAGCCACTGGGGGACAGCCACATGTGGGCAGCACACATGCAGGCATGGAGCAGTCAGGCAGGGTGGGATGCCTGCAATGAGGGAGAGAGCAGAGGGGCAGAGGAAGCTATTGGAGCTGCCCTCTGGCTGGAGCACAGACTGAAGGCTCCAGCTGGAGTGAGGACTGAAGGCTCTGGCTGGAGTGAGGATGGAAGGCAGTGGCCAGAGTGAAGGCCTGGATCCCGGGTGCTGGTGGATCCCTAGTGCTGGAAGGAAGGCCTATTGTACGAATCTCCATGCAATGGGCCTCTAGTTGTTACATATTTCATTAACAATTTATTTGAAATTATAATGTGTATATAGAATGTGTCCAAAAATGTGTACACACTTTGAATAATTATTAATTCCAATGGGTTAAATCTGAAAAGGAACATTAATTGAGCTATCAGTTGTTAAGTATATATATATTTTTGGGAACACACTACATTTATCTTCTGACGCCACATTGAGAAAGGGAAACTAAGGAAAAAATTATGATATCAATGTAAACTTTTTAAATAATTCATTTAGAAGTCCATCAGGTATATGAAAAGAACTTAATAAAATATATATTATATTCCTAGATAGAATACAGCTTATTAAATTATCACATTTCTCCTACAATATTAGATGTGATAAATTATAATTCTAATTATATGTGATAAAATATTTTATAGTAATTATATGTGATAAAATATGTGATAAAATATTTTATAGTAATTATAGAGTTAATTTAGAAGAATACTTGACTACATTTTTCTACAACTTTTGAAGAATAAAACTACTGATTAAGTGTTGCGAACACTACATTTCCTCCCTCTGCTATTAAGATTTATTAATAATACACAATAATACAATAATAAAACCATATAACATAAAAATTATAATTTTATGATAGCTTATTGGAAGATTATATGAACCTCCAGAAGTGATTAAAGATATACACTATATGACACATTGATATATAATTTTTGAAATCACCTGATTTAAAAATTAGACTATAATGTATGAACATTATTAAATACTTGATTAAATATATTGTAACTTACTTCATAATATAGTAAATTTAAATGTAGATAGGTTGTAGTGTTAAGTATGAAAAGTATAATCTGTTCTTTTAATAAAAATTCATAAATTTAAAAATTAAAATATTTTTTCCCCAATAAGTGAATCTAAAAACCAAGGGAAGTAAAAATCATGATGAACAATATCAACTGGTGAATATAATAGAATCAGAGATATGGAAGGGGTGTGGACTGATGATTCTCAGGGAAATGGGAAGTGGGGGGTGGGTGGGAAGAGACTGAACATAAACTGCACCTATGAATGAGGACAATGGGGGATGGGGAAAGGGCAGAGGGTGGATTGGAAACTTGGTGGAGGGGAGCAATGGAGGGGGGAGGGATGAGCAACATTTGTAATAATATGAACAATAAAGATTTATTTAAAAATGAAAATTAATATATATATTTTAAATGAAACTATTATAGTTTCTGTATGCTGGCATTAACACATAAGACAATTGGACATTGTAGCAAAAATCCTTGAAATTGTTCACACATTATGCATGAGGATCCCAGTTATGGAAATTTATTAAATATTACAAATTGACACAAATGTGTATTTACCAGGCTTACTGTATGGGGCAGGCATGTTGACATTGCCGAACGTCACGGAGCCACAGCTAATTTCAGAGCCAATGATCACTCAATGACAGGGAGAACTTTCAGTGGCATACATTCATTTATTTAATGAATCACAAGTTACATCAAACTTGTGTCACAAAATAGACACATATAAAAGAGAGATGGAGAGATGAAAATTTAGACAGATAAAATACCTATCTCTTTTGGAGCACAAATTTTATTAAAATATTTTAAGAACTAAATCACCATGAAAATAGGAAATATGTTTCATATTATTAATATGAAGATAGGAGATTACAAAAACCTTATTTTTTTGCTCTTGGTAATGCAATTGAATTGCTTTCTGAGATTCAGAACCTTGAACCTTGAATTAGTGCTCATCCAGAGGAATGGCTGGGAAGCAAGGGATTGTGATTCCAGATAAGTGATTATTGTTAAAGATAAAGGCTTGAAATAGTCTTAAGATGTGTTATATTTATGTTATTAAAATATATAAATATTAATCCAAATCTTTGGTCAGAATTATTCTGCTCATGGTTCCTGTTGATATTTGTCAGGTGTTTTGCCTAAAACGAGTTCCCATGTAGAATCTGAATTTAAAATCACTAAACTGACACCTTGTCATGGGAAAATACCCAATATTTGCAATTGTTCTTAGTTCCTTTTTCTATATGTGAACACTATTCATTAACCATGCCGTTTCTTAAAAGTGTCCAGAACAGATCTGCAATATTTTATTTTTTTATTTTTAAAATATATTTTATTGATCTTCCACAGAGAGGAAGGGAGAGGGATAGAGAGCCAGAAACATCGATGTGAGAGAAACATCGACCAGCGACCTCGCCTCTTGCACACCCCCTACCGGGGATGTGCCTGCAGCCAATGTACATGCCCTTGACCAGAATGAAACCTGGAACCTTTCAGTCTGCAGACCGACGCTCTATCCACTGAGCCAAACCGGTTTCGGTGATCTACAATATTTTAAAACAAATTTATCATTTCTGTTGTATTTTCCAAACTGCAAATACTCAGCATTCATTGTGGATACTGTTTCTGGGCTCCATCCTGCAGATGTGCATTATAGTGCATTGGGGGGGGGGGGGGATGATTACCAGCTCATCATCTCAGCTATAAGTATTATCTCATTGTGTGGATTTAAAAAGGAGAAAGTGTTTACATACTTAGTAGCTGTGGGGGGAAAACTTTCCCTTCCCATTTAAAGACAAATCCACTTTCCCTTCTCGTTTATAGACAAATTTGGTAAGACTAGACTAAAATCAGTTCAATTTAAAGAAATAAAAAATAAGAATATAACAAAAGTTCACTTAAATGACCTCCATTTTGCCAACATACCCCATAATACATTTTTTCCCAGTCCCTCTGTTAACGTATTTACTGGAGCCTGTGGCTTGTTGTATGATTTTGGTTCACATAACTTCTGTCTTCCACATTCTGCTCTCTTGTTTCGGTAGCGTGTGTACCAAGTATCAGATGTGTTTATCCCTAAATCTGTTTGTACCAGTTGTTTTTGTGTTTTTACTTACATAATGCATTTCAGTGTTACTTAAAGTTATGAAAATAGGAGTCTGAAAATAGAGTTGCTTCTATACAACCAAATTGTATGCCTTGAAAACAACTCTGTAAAGGTGAGTCTCTTCACATATGCTTTTAAAGTAAGTGTGGTCTGGATAATTATTAAAAAAATGGTGAAGAAATCACAGAATTTTAAAAGGGTTCTGTACACAAATTGCTTACAAAAATGTTTGTAATTGCTGGATGTGTTTAAAAGAGATGGAAATGGAAAATTGCAGGAGATGAATTATGAGAATGGTTTATTTAAAAGAAAGAAAGAAAAAGTACATAGAACTATCCATCAGCTGACTTACAAGCAAAGTATTTTAAAAATCAGGAATTTCATGTATGTTACTATGTGTGTAGAGAGTGGGGCAAAAGTAGGTTTACAGTTGTTTATATGGAACATAATAAGATAATTAATAAATAATAATTGGGTCTCTAACTTAAAAAATTGAAGTACTTATTTGCATTCAGGGTGCACTAAGTTATTATATTCAATTATGCATGCATATAGGTTCATACAATTTTAATAATCAATGCATTTATCTATGGATCAAGAATATGTCCCCTGCTCCTTATAGCTCCAACAATTCTTCATTGTTGGGTATAGTCATGTCAAGTAAAAGTACATATTATTAATTATTTTTTAAAACTATAGAATATGCCACAATTTTACCTCTAGTGAGAAAAATGCTCAAACTCTAATGCTAAATTTCTGAACTATCAACATTTATAAGGTTAGGTTGAATCACTATTTAAGTTTAATTAGTTAAGCATTGGATGTTTCATCTGATTCAACATTATACATCCTGTATATTAAATATACTTATATTACTAAGCTTATTAAATTGCATCACACTTTCTAAACAGAAAGGCCATGTTGTCGTACAAAGTTTTAAATATCTCAATATATAGTCATCCCATGATTTGACAGTAGCTTTCAAATAAAAGTTTTTTTAAACTTTTTTTTGTCCTATCTGTTGTTATACCTCAGTCTTGAAATCTGGCATAAGAGTAGCAATACATTTTTTGCAGTCAATATTGAAACCTTGTTTTTATTCTATTCATTTCTGTGGTAATTTACTTAATATTTATTAAAAGAAGGCACTTAGAGGTAAATATAGAAAGAAGTAACTACCATTTTAATTTTGAATTTTGATTCGAACATTGAAAAGACAAAGATAGGTGCACACATCTGAACACACACACACACACACACACTCTCTCTCTCTCTTACATTTTTAAAATATTTTACACAAAGTCAAGTATTTTAAGAATCTCCATATAAAAATAAGCTATGAATAAAAGCAAGAACAAATGCTCCATTGAACCATAATTTTATTGCAGAGTGATTGCAAATGATTTTCAACCATTATCATTTCAGATACTTTTTCTCACTACAGATATTTTCAAGTTTTTGATTGCTATTTTCAGGAGTTTATTTAGCTGCGGTGATAAGTAAAATGTTATTATTGTGATTCTACTTACTATTATGAACGAATTTCATCTTTATCTCACAGAAATTGATCAAATCAGCTTCTCAATTTGGGACAATAACAAGTGAGAAATAGGTGGTTTTAAATACCATCTGTATGAAATAAAGAAGTAGTTCAAGCAGAAAACAACATATAAATACTGATAGCAAAATAGAAGACATAACAAAACCTTTTATAAGAACAGGTTCTGCCTCAATGCTAAGAGTAGGTTAAAATTAATTTTTAGGGCATTTTCATATATTGAGATTCAACCAAAGTGACTTTATGATCATGTCATTTAACCAGACACTCCTTACTTATGTTGATATATTTGGAAAGATAATGTCTATTGAATCAATTTTGTTGTTGTTATTGTTTTAATAGAAATTTATAAAATTCAATTTCAGAGGAAAAATCCCCTATACTGTTTGCCAACAGTGAAAATGTTGCTTCAAACAAGATTAATTCCAGGAGCAAGAGTAGAGAAGAACAAGTCTAATAAATGGCTTCAAAAATATATAAAGATGGAGATATTTTAAGAGAAAAGAATAAAAAATATATATATTCTAACAAATACAATTAAAATAGGTTCTCTAATAATGTGCAATCAGGTTTTCACTAATGCTAAGAACTGATATTTAAATAGATGTTGAGTCTCTCTATTTTGTATCATTATCTTAATAAAAAACATCCATTAGTGGCTTAGCTGGTTTGGCTCACTTTTGAATCACTAATATTGTTAAGTAAATGAAGTAATAGATGTGTTAATTAACTTGGTAGTGGTAATCATTCAAAGATCATAATTTGGTCACTCAGTGTGTGTGTGTGTGTGTGTGTGTGTGTGTGTGTGTGTGTGTCTACATATAAATACATATAAATATATATATTAGATCCTCACACTGCACAATCTAAATATATTAAATTTCATTATTATTTCTCAATAAAGCTGAAAAGAAATGGAATATATTTATAATGCAATGTAAGTCATATGGAAACTAAATTATAAAGGTTACATTATGTTTCTTGAACTTCATTTAGAAAATGCTTATGGTAATATTTGAAATCAGACTAGATTACACTGAATATGATGTTCTATTATACTTCTAATAAAAAAATTCTGTTTACCTTAGCGGTAATGGCGTTAACAAATATGAAAAGGAAAGATGGATGGGCACTGAACTGTGGAAGTCAAAGGTAATTAAGAAAACCACATTTTATGAAACTAATAGAGGTTGTGAACTAAATTCTCTTTTATTTTTCATGTTAAGAAGCATTTATATTTCAAAGTAATGTATCTTTAAAGAAAGTAACATGTCTATATAGTAATAACTAACACTTATTTTCTCTGAATTATTGCAAATAGATTATGTATGTAAATTAATCTTAACTATATTTATTACTTTATTGACAGTCTTGACGTGTTTTGCACACATAACCATACTAATACTTCAAGTTAATGGTTTGTACTTTAGTGAATATCATGCTAGGTATTGTATCATTGTAAGTGATGACTCACAATATTAGTGATTCAAAACAATGAAAATAGTTTATTTCTTGTCCACTTCACTATCAATATGACAACAAATGAGTGCCTGTGCTTTACTGGTTGTTTCAGAGACCTGGGTACTATCTGATATGTGAATTTGTATCTCTAAGGAGTGTTTTTATTTTTCCCCCCATTCTATAGGGAAATAGGAAAAGGCCCATTGCTGTCCAATGCACTTACCATTTTGGTTAAAACACAAAGTAAGTTCATAAAAATGGTGAATTTTTAGTTGAGAATTAAAGATTGAGTACACGAGTCAAATTAGGGAAAATCAGTAACAAAACTCCACTGAAGACAGAAAAATACGTGTTCCTCAATGCATTGACAAGGCAAGTCACCTTAGGAAAGGTGAGATTGGGGGGTTGACTATGTTTATTGTTTGCAGGATCAAAATATCTGTAGCCTACTCTTATGATTCATTCTTGTGGGTTGGTTGTTGTTTTTTGTAATTTGTTTTTTTGACAAGTAGATGGCAAAATCATCTGTTAGAGTGCAGGAGATGTGCAAGTATTATGATCTGAAGAGAGGAGATTAAAACAGTTTGTAGAGAGTGAGTTAGATGGGTGGTCCCAAGGGCTGCCCTGTGACTGAGGAGCCTAATAAGAGCTCACGTATGAAATTGTCAAGCACTGCCCAGCTGCTGGGGGTAAGCACGTGCAGCATTATGATAGTTCAGGCCATTCCAGGCTACTGTATTGTGTAATAGGATCAATAAGAAGAACAGAGAAAGAAGAATGTTTATGACATTTTCAAGAATATCCCTGAAATCACGTACCATGGAACCCATGCTGGATAATGTTAAGTTAAAAAGAAAGAAAAGAGTTAGATGGGGAGGAATTTATAGAGATTCCAGATGTTAACCAAGAGTTCCCAATCAAGTAAGTACCTGGACAATAAACGGGGCACAGCTGGAAGTCCCTGGATATGTGAGATCTAGAATGGGAATACTTCATTATAGGTAAGGAGAAGGCCAATCTTGAACTTGGGGAAGTGGATTGATGAGTAAGAGTCCAAATGTTCTTTGGACATAAAAAAATCATAAAACCAAGAATCTGGTCATTTTTCTGGGATTTCTATATGGGCACTTACTTCTGTTCGGAGTGATGCAATAGCATCTAGGGACAGAGACAGTGATTGTGAACCAGGTGCCAAAGTGTTCAAGGAAAAATGGAAGTGGGGAAACAGAGAAATTGAGAAATTTGAACAGCAAAATGGGCCTGTTAGAGAAGTAGAGAATAAACAATTTTTCAAGACAGTATTTCAAGTTCCTCAGAGGGAGAGAGTGAACCTTAGTTTATGTAATTAATTATTAGTAAAAATTAACAAGGTTAAGAACACAAATTAACCCAACAAAGATGGTGGTTAATTTGCATACACTGAGGGAGAAAGGAGTGAAGACTGAAGAGAGCATAGAAGGAAGAGGGTGGGAAAGCAGAAAGCAAGGTGGCTACCAGAGGAAAAGCTTGGGCAGGATGGGTGACTGGCATGCTGAGTGGGGCAGAGCAGGCGGGGCAACAGTGGCCACTTGCAGGAATCTTCCTGCAATGCTCCCCACTGCACACACACACACACTGAGTGGTCAGATTATTATGCATTCAAAGATCATAATTTGGCCACTCAGAGTGTGTGTGTGTGTGTGTGTGTGTGTGTGTGTGTGTGTGTGTGTCTGCATATAAATACATACAAATATATATATATATATATATATATATATATATATATATATATAGAGAGAGAGAGAGAGAGAGAGAGAGAGAGAGAGAGAGAGAGCCCAGTACATGAATTTGTGCATGGGGCGAGGTGTTCAGCCAGCCTGGCCAGGGGGAGGAGTCATGGGCAGTTAGCCTATCTGCCTGCTGATGGAACTCTAGGTTGAGGGGACAATTTGCATACTAGCCTTTTATTATGTAAGATATACACTGATGGCTAGATTATTATGCATTCAGAGATCATAATAATCTGGCCACTCAGTGTGTGTGTTTTGGTTTTACCTGAGGCCCCAAAGGCCAAGAGCAATATAACATTGTGATGAGTTTTCCAGCATCTTAAAGAGGTGGTTGAAAACACATGAAGGGCATCATAAGATTTTAAGATTTTAGAACACCCTCAGAGATTTGAAACCTGGTTCATCCAGCAATAAATCATTGCAGACCTCTAAGTGCCTTTGTTTTAGCAGAGGCCTCAAAAGGCAATATTAATAAAAATTTTAAAAGTACCTCTCCATACTGTAAAGGTCAGAGACCACACATCTAGGACACCTCAAAAGATTTAAAACTGGATCGGAAGCAATCATTAACCACCCACTTTGACATGTCATGTCTTTGCTGAGTCGCCATGAGCTAAAAATGATGTTATATTGGGTCAGGTGGCCCCATATACTGTACTAAAGAGGTGCTGGGCCATACATGCAGGGCATACTAGGAGATTTTAAGACTGGATCAGCCAGTCATACTCTTATCAATACTTCAAAGAGATTGAGTAAAGATTTATTTGAAGAAAGCTCTGTGCTTCCTCGATCTAGGATCTCCTGAGGGCAGGTGAGATGCTTTTCAAAGACTACTAGTATGACATGGGGTTTGGTTCACAGTGGCAGGCAGGGAGGAGAGCTGCCCCAAAGCAAACTTCAACCACACTTAAGTGGAAGGAAAGATGCTAAGTGCATGTACAAAAGGGAACCTGCCAGGATTTTATTTCAGAACACCTGCTTCCATAGAGCATTGACTCTGGAGTGGAAAGGCTCCATCCAAGAAAAGAGCTGTGAATGGATAGCAAATAAAGGGGCATAAGGGACTCATAACAGGCTGGTGTTAGAGACTGCTGTGGGCTATGATGCCATTCAAATAACAGAGCACATACAAATACATGTGCATGCATGTACACACACACACACACACACACACACACACACACACACTCACACAGACACGCACACCCAGTAGATTTTTTAAAAAACATTAGTTTAATTGAGGTCTATAGCTTGGATGGAAAAATGGTGTCTGAACTGGACTCAGTGTTTCAGCTGGGAAAAGGAAGTCCAGGAATCATTGCACCATCACTGCCCCTTTCTGAATATTATTAAAATGTAATTTTAAAAAGTCAGTGTTCGCTGATCCCCCAAAATGTATGATAAATGATCAACCTCCTTTCAAGTTGGAAAATTTTGGCAGGTTCAAAACTTACATTTTGGGGAAGATGCTCTGGTTTTATGTAGATCTCCTACTGTTTTTGTCATTTTCCTAATGTAGACTATTTGGGTGTTTTCATATTTTTCTCAATCACATATTGTATTTAAAATTTATATTTCAATGCTTAGGTTAGACTTATATACATTGAGGTAATGGAATTGCTAAAAACTTCCGTTTGTGGGTTGATTTCCATAAAGGTGATTTTTAGATTATATTTCTAGCATCTACTGATGCCAATTTCACTTGTACATTACCATAGTTAGGAAATGTATTATGTTTTTTAATATATATATATTAATATATATATAATATATTATATATATATATATATATATATATATATATATATATATATATATATATATGTTTTATTTTAGAGAGGAAGGGAAGGGAGAGAGAGATAGAAACATCAAGAGATCATCGATTGGCTCTCTCCTGCAGACCCCCCACTGAGAATAGAGCCCACAACCTGGGCAGGTGCCCTGACCAGGAATCACACCATGACCTCCTGGATCATAGGTGGATGCTCAACCACTGACCAGGCTGGCCAGCTGGAAAAATTATCAGTTTGAAAGGTATAAAGATATCCTTCCTCCTTCATTCTCCTCTCTCCCATTTTATTATGATTAGTAAGCTTCAATAGAACACAATATTTTCAGGCATTTGTATATATTATTCTATATTTTACTTTTAATTTTTTTCTTAATATTCATTTTTTATATTTTTATTTTAATATTTTATTATTCACTTATATGCTTTCTAAAACACATGAGCTCATGATTTACTGTACCTATTTTTACAACTCATTTTATATTTTACTTTTTCATGTATTATTAAATAAAACTTTAATTTTCATACAAATATTGTTTGTTTCATTTAATATTGGAAACACATTACATATTCTGTGACCAATGTAATATTTTATGGCCCTGAAGAAAAATAAATATTATAATGAGACAGACATTCAATACGAGATGAAATACCTAGTTAGAAAACGGTAAGTAGATAGTCTACAAACTAAATTTGCATCTCCTACTTCCAAATAAAGAAAGAAGGCAAATGTAAAGTAGGTAAACAATTGCATGATGCAGGTTTGAAAAGACATCAGAAATGAATGAACACACTTAGGCAGCACAGTCTTGTGGCTTAAGCAAGAGGGCCATGATTCTTGGACCAGGGCTTTAGGAAAGCTTGACATGACCCATCAACCCAACTAGCCATTGCACTCATGCAGACCTGGCCCTCTCTTCCAGACCACAATCTGAGACCTTAGAGTCCCCGGCCCAGCAGGCCAAGCTTACTTCCTGGACCTCTGCCTTCTATTCTCAGAGCCTCATTGGTGTGCACACTCATAGACCTACGGAATGACCGCAGTGGTCATTCCAGGAAGGCAGGCCTTTCAGAGGCTGTGGACGGAGCATGGTAACATGGATTTCCTTGCCCAAATATGTACTTAGGCAACCAGCCACAGAGCAGGAAGGAGCCAGGTGGGAGGAGTCAGGATGGCCATGTTGTGAACTGGAAACTTTCTTTATCTCTCTGCCAGGACCTGAAAACATTAGCAGGAGGCCTGCACTTAATTCAAGATTTTTCTGTCATTAGCTGTATTCTGAATAGAAAAGTTTCTTAAAGCAATGGATCTTAGTTTCCTCACTTGAAGAATTAAGAGGCTTGACGTGTGCTAATATCCCTTTGTTGGCTTTGTCCCTCTTAGTCCAGGACTTTAGAAAAGCCTGACGTGACCCATCAGTCCAAATACCCACTGCATGCATACAGGTCTGGCCCTCTCTACCAAAGCAGGATCTGAGAGATTATACCCCCTTCCCAATGCCATATAGGGAGTCCTCACTGAATTGCATCAATGGGTTCTTGGAATCCATTGCTTTAAGCAAGACGATGTATAACAAACCAATTTTACCATAGGCTAATTGACATAAACAAGAGTTAAGTTCCTATGGCATATTTCTGGCCACAAAAACTTGTATCATTTTCATACTGTAAACAAGAGTCCTGTTCATGGTCTAATTAGTGCTATGGTTTCTGCATTTCTGAGCTTCTTTTGCTGATGATTTCAATGTTTAGAATGCCTCATGCGTGTAGTCTACCGTTGCTCTGTGGGAGAAGGCTCTGATGTGCTTTACAGACAATATAGCTGTGTGAGATATGCCCCCTTTAGACTTGAGTTATAATAAACTTGTATTAGTTCAATGTTAATGAGTCAACAATACACTGTATATGTGTCTTTAAGTGGAAACACGCATAAACATGTTAATAGGTTTGATAACAATGCAGTGACCAGATCTAACTCCCAGGAACCTAAGCTTGTTTCTTCCCATGAGACAATGGTTTTATAATTTATACACTATAACTATTATAACAAAAATCTATTATCTATACTATAAGAGGCTAGTGGCCATAACACTGTAATGCTGTAATGACCAAATGACTGGTCACCAGGGGGGTGCATGAAGCACCTCTTCATCCCTCCCCCTAGCCCATGAGCATATAACTGACCATCTCCAAAAATGGGTTCAGGCAGTAATATTCCTACTCTGTCTAGAGTTTGTCCTTGTGATTTATTAATAGTCATTGCAAATACTGATATCACGGTAAACTGTCTTCAAATTAATTTAAATGGGGGCCAGTGTCAGACGGGGACAAATCAATTCTTGGAATCAGAACAACCTCTCCTTCCACAGATCCTTTTAATAATTCAGCTTTGATTATGTTAGGTCACAATCATTTGATAATAAACCTAGTACCATTACAAAGACGACATTTACTATTAAGATTTCTCAATAGCATGATGGTTGATCCTACGTTAAATTTTAATTGATGACATGGCATTCCTAAAGGAGTAATACTATTAAGAAATGTGATGAGAAAATTTTCCTTTGGGAAATCATCTGTTGAATCGATGGACTCATTGCTCAAATCATGTGAAAATCTCCATTAGGTATATCCAAAATTTCTTCATTTAATTTATGAATGTGCTCATTTTTAGGATAAGAATCACACATTTAGATATGTTCTTAATATTATCTATAGATATAATATTTCCAAATGTATGCACAAGTCAATGTTGATTTTAAAATTGTCAGTGCACATCATATATACCAGCTGGCCAGTCTGTTGGAAGGTTGGATGGTCAGTCACTTAGCCTAATATTACTTCTTTTACTTTGCAATTTTTATAATTTTAAGTATATATGTCACAAAATTATGGTGCAAATACTTTCCAAATCTTCATTAATATTAGAGTGTTCAAATGGCATAACTTTATCTAACTACTCATTTCAAAAGCAACCAGCTATGATATAAAGTATATACCCTTCAGATATATTTAATGACTGAAATAATTAACATACCAACCTGTTTCTTCATCTGTTTTCTGCGTTATTTTTGTTCTTATTTGTCATGGTGCTTCCTGCTATGAAACGGTGTCACAACCTATTCACAGGGGAGCTATGATTTTGTAGCATATAAAAGCATGAAAGCATTTTTCATTAGTTTAGAGACTTTACTTCTCTCATCTGATTTTATTTCAGCACAAAAGAGGTAGTACAGTGGGGAAAGCAGTGATTCAAATAAACCTAATTCATAATGACTCTGCTTTTTTTTCTCTCTTAGTGGAATCTGGGCCTTAATTTTATTTGTCAAGTGTACCCAGCTGTATAATTTTATCTTTCATAGTCACTCTGTGTACTTAATGTACAATTTAAACTAGAGTACTCTTTTGTAATAAATAACTTGCTCATTGGCATGCTTCTTCAGGAGACTAAGATATCTTTTTCCCCATTTTAATCATTGTCTAGCGAGTCGCATTACCTACACCTCACAAATGCATGCCATCTGTAAGAAACATATGGCAGAATTTTGTAACTATGTCAAGTCTGGGCAATGCAAGTATTCTTAGAACAATTCTGTCCTAGGCTTGCTAAGGTATCATGCAGTGATTCTTATGTAATTCTTTCTTTTCAGGAAATAGTAATACTATTTATAAGTGGCAGCACCATTTGTTATACTAAATTAATTATTCACTTTTATGTCCTCTGTAAAAAATAAGCACACATGAGATATCTATAAGTATTTTCCTTTAATAAATGATGGTTTTATAGCTGTAAAGAATGTTGGCTTAAATATTATGCCAGTTGGGCTAAAAAAATGGATAATTTGTATCTTGACTAAAGCAATTATTTTCACAACATTACTGTTTATGACCACAATGATATTCTTCATCAAAAGAATTATGTGCCAGTCTATAAGTATATGTCTACATTTGTAATATAAGCTTTTAAAAATATAAACAAATCTATGGAAAATCTCAGTTTTTCTAAATAATTTAGTTGTTATTCATTTTTACAGAAAGGGAGATTATGGAAATAGGAGGAAAATAATAAAATCATGGCCGTGAGGCAGTGCTACATGTCTTCATTTTTTTATGCATTTTTAATGCTATAAAAATGGAATAAATAATTTAAAAAGTAATTCAAATAAATGGTTAGTGATATAAAATTGCTCTTCAAGGTCAGTTTTATTTAACCAAGTGATTTTTCTCATGTTGAATGATTTCAGAATTGTAAGGCAGTGTCAGGGGGAGGAGGGTGGGGTGGTGGGGGAAGAAGTGGTATGTGTGTGTGCGTGTGTGTGTATGTGCGTGTGTGTGTGTGTGTGTGTGTGTGTGGAATGTAGCATTTTTCATCAGTGTTAGTGCTGCTTGACTGACTCAGATTGTGATTAGGAAATAAGTAAGAGCTCCATGATGTTTCCTTTGCTTTGAGTCCGAAGAAGAGAATAACAGACATTGCTTCTGGGCGAGACCAGAGGGTCAGTTTGCAAAGAGAGAATGTATCAGGCAATGCTTTGGTCTCCTCCTCTGTCACGTGTCATTGTGCCTGAATCCTCACCTTCTCTCAGGGGCAGAGTGCCTCTCATCCTACCCATGTCATGTCATCCGTCTGGATTCTACTCACTTTTTACTTCCCCTTTTGTAGTTGCTTCCTTTCTCATTCCTCACACATGACAGAATTAATCTTAACTCTGCAGTTTGCTCAGGCACCGGTTCCTGTGACTGTAGTCATCTGTGCGGTCCTGTGTGATTGGGCACATGAGCGTGTGTTTAAAGAGCCCCGGACTAGTGAGTTTGTGAGAAATTAGCTTATTCCATTAACCACTCTGCATACCCGTGGTCACCATTTAGTAAGTGAGGAATGAGACACTGAAATAAAAACTGCAAATGTATTCACTTTACCCTATTGTGAGAAGGTTGTGTTTGCTTTCTCTCAATAGTCCCTCTTTTTATCTCCATTGGAACTTTGGCAATGTGCCTAACTTTTGATGGAGTCCAAATATAGTAGCAATTATATCACTTCTTGATTATATGATACCTATTTGTGGCTCTTGAGGGTAGAGGGTCATATTAATTTTATAACTCTGAAACCTAAAAGGGTTAATAATCAATAGACGTTTTTAGAAAAATATTGAATTAACAAGCAAACCCAGAAATATAATATTAGAACCTACCCATGATGACATTTTTAAGGGCATACTGTTGGAAGGCATGCTTTGCCAATTATGTGCAAGATCAGAAAGGCCAGAAACTCTGTCTGCATAAGGAAAAAAATGAGAACAGCATTAATTCCAGGAGAATCTGCTGCATAATATCTTCCACACCCGAAGCATATTTCAGTTAGCAACTCCTCGAGTAGGGACAAATGTGGAACAACCTTAATGAAGAGGGTATAAGAACTTTTAATAGCTGGGGTATCACTGCAACATGAATGTACCGGGAAACTATACACAAAAGTTTTACTACTCAAAGAAGGAACTGTGTTAAGGCAATGCATGCGGGAAGGTCAGTTCCCTACCCACCTCTTCTCATTCCAGAGCCCCAGGGAAAGCATAAAGAAAGGTGTTCAAATTCCGAACACTTTCCGGAAACGGAGAGAAACACTTATGGCCCTGCTCTTTGACATTTATGGTTGAAAACACAGCTAAGTGCTCTTTGCAGGCACCGATTTCCCATCACCTCTGCAAACACTTCAGTTATATTTCCCTTTCCACGGGATTAGAGCGTGGTCAGTACACTCCCGAGAATAAGCCGAGGAATGCTTAACAATGTCTTGACTCGCACAAATGGTGTTACATAAACATTGCAGTGCGTGGAGTTCAATGACTTGAAAACTCAAGGTTCCCCGTACCATCACTCTCACAGTCAGAAAACCCATGTGTTTCTTGAAAACGGTTTTTAAAAGGAAAGTTCTTATATATCCTGGAATATAATTAAAAATTAACAGCATCAGCAACAGTGCTGGTCTTTGCTTTCTAAGAATACTTAATTCATTTTGTTTTGTATAAAAGGACTAAGCACTAAGCACTGAGGGGAGCAAAACAGCTGAGATCAAACTAGTCAAGATTAGTAATCCCCTTGGATAAGTGGGGACATATGTAAACATATAGAAATTGGGGTTATTTAAATTTATTTTTTCAGGTGTTCACTGGAATTCTTCATTGATACTCAGCCAAAGTAGTTTAAACAATAAATTCAATTTAGCATTGCATGGACTATTCAGAGTTGATGGTTATGATTATTAATTTTTTTAATGTTATACTTTCATCCTAGCCGGTTTGGCTCAGTGAATAGAATGTCAGCCTTAGACTGAAGGGTCTTGGGTTCAGTTCTGGTCAAAGGCACATACCTCAGTTGCAGGCTCCTCAGGTGGGAGGCAACCAATTGATGTGTCTCTCTCTCACTGTCTCTCCCCTTCCACTCTCTCTAAAAATCAATGGAAAATATCTCTTGGTGAAGATTAACAGCAACAACAACAAAAAATGTTAAACTTTCTGTGCAATTTTGCAACATAATGTTCATTATAGATATACTAGAGGCCAGGTGCATGAATTTGTGCATGGTTTTTTTTTTTTTTTTTAAATACATGTTTGTGCACTGTATTTCTCCATTACAGTGATTTGTGCAATGTTGTGCATGGCTAGGGTGAGAGGCCAAGGTCAATTGGCCAGCCAGTCCCGCCCCTGCTGGAACTCCCAGTAGAGGGGACTATTTGTATATTAGACTTTAATTATATAGGATATTTAATATATTTCTGTACATTTTATAATTTTAGTCTAGTTTAGATATTACATTTCTGTGCATTTTAATAAGAAACATTTTAAAGAAATTATGCAAATTGCCTTCCTTTTATGGAAACTTTATCAGAAGGGTACAATTTGTGTATTAGTTAGCTAGACTCCTGTAATGGTGATTTAAACAAGAGATATATTTACTGTTGTTTTGTTTGCCAGTACTGTGGTTCATGATGCAAAGTTGAGAGAGCAGCTTCTATCTCAAGGTTCAAGGAGTTTTCAACACTTTTTAACACCTCCCTGAGATAGGAAGGGAGAAAAGGCTAATAGAATATGCACATAGCACTTATGGACCAAGATGGCACATATCAATACTCTCCATATACCTTTGCCAGTATGTCAGTAAAAATAAGATTAGCCATTCCCACAGGATATTAAAATATATATATTTTTAAAAACCATATATATATATATATATATATATATATATATATATATATATATATACCGTATTTGCTGGCGTATAAGATGATTTTTTGGCCCTGAAAAATATGCCTCCAAGTGGGGGGTAGTCTTATACGGCTAGTATATAACAAACTCTGTATTTTTAGTGGAAATGTTAGGGGGTCGTCTTATACGCCAGTCTCTTATACGCCGGCAAATATGATATTTTTCAGGGCCAAAAAAATCGTCTTATACGCCGGCAAATACGATAGATAGATATATATATATAGATATGTACACTTATATTCAATTTTGTATTTTTACCTCATTGGACAAGGCGGACCCTTTTATGGTTATCACCAAGTACCAAGTTCAAGGTCAGTTCCACAACTTAATGCTGAATGCAGTAGGGATAGGATCCATTGAGTAAAGTGAAAGCTCTCAAAACAAGATTAGTAGGAAAATTCACTGGCCCTCCATCCTCCCATTGTCTCCCAGAAATCTGGCTGGTGGCTAAGGTACTCAACTGTATGTGCAATGAGATTGATGTTCCTGTGGGGATATTATTCCCCTTCAGTTTTCTTTTTCTTTTTTTCTAATGAAAACTTATGATAAATCAGCAATTCCCTGAAAGAATACCCAGGCAATTTGGTTTGATGCTAGTCTGGATTTTGAAACGAGATGTTGATTCACTCACTAATCACAAACAAATGTCTTGACAACTTTTCTTCTTCCATTACAAACAATTTTCCCCTCTGACCAATGATATCTAGTCAATAATAAGCTTTGATTTTGCTTCATATACAAACTAACTGCTAAAAAAACATATGTACATGTGGATATAGGTATACTACAGATACACATTCACAAGCACATGTAGCTGGCAGGTGAATAGCTGAGAGAGACTCATTTAGATGTTATAAAAGCATGAGAGCTTTCAGAAACAACATTAAATTTAATAAGATAATTGTCTATACCAGAAAGCTGTATGTGAGATCTTCACGTAAGGGAACTTAGTAAACTGCATTAAGATAATTGTTCTTTAGATGCTTAAATGTAATTGTTTGGGAGAATTTCTTGCTTGTGCTATACCATACCCCTGCTTTATTTCTCCATTACAGTGATTTTATTGTGAACACGCCTGCTTGTAAAGTAATTTTAGCAAACGCTTGAACGTATCTCCCAGGCTGAGGGTGTTAAGTTTTACGTAAGCTGTGTGTGAGATGTTCTGCTCTATCGCAGCTGTGTCCATGGACCTATGATGTTTATGTAAGCTGCAGGCTACCGCCATCATCTTTAGAACATCGAGCCAACTGCTTTTATCTCTTTAAGAGTCTCTAACAGCTAAAATAACATTGGCAATAAGCACATCAGGAAATAAAGATACATTTCAGGAATGGCCTTCCCTACAACTCTGCCTACCTGGCGGCTGAATAGGCCAGAAGTGCTTTGTAGTTTCTGCAGATAATCAAGAAAGGGATTTCTGTTCAGCTTTGTATCCTCGGAAGGAGGCTATTTTCACTGTGGAAAGAGAGTCTGTTCAGATAAAACCACACGTGTGAGGGTTTCACTGTACAATTTTTATGGCATTATGCGAACTTTGGTTCTTTTTTGGAATTAGGGGGGCAATGCCTGGCTAATTTGAATAGCGGATAATTTAGCCAACAAGTTGGCTTGGTTTTAGGGGCCATTCCTCCTATTCTTCACATGCAACCAGTGATATGTACGTTTTGTATTTCTTTCCTTTTTAACGACCAATCCTTAAAATCGGTAGTATTGATTCAATCACAAACTCAAAATAAACATGTTTGAATTTAGAGAATAAATGTTTTGGGGATTTGAAAAAAGTGTGAATGCAATAAAATTATGGCAATTTCCTGGAGCACCCGATTCAAATTTACAAGACCAGAATAGGCGGGCATTGTAACTTTGTTTTTCTTTTTCATTTTCTAGTCCTCCTATTTACTGTGCGTTTTATCTGTTGTTGTCTTTACTTAATCTGCAATTGAATTAAATTTAGGTAGTAGGAATTAGAATTCTTTGTCTTAGATGTTTTACCCTTTAGTTTTCATCTAAAACAACAAAGATTTTGAAGAACACAAGTGTTCTTCAAAATCTTTGTTGTTTTAGATGAAACTTTTGTGCCTAAGAAATATTCCTGACCCAAACTACGATGTACCTTTCTGACATAATGAGCAACAACAAGAACAAGAGAGAAATAAATAATTAGTCTGAGAAAAGAGGCATGACCTGCTGTTCACAATGATTTAATACTAGTTAACGTGTTTAAAATATTTTTAAAATGCAATATTCTAGTTTTACCATCCTGGTATACCATAAATGTGTTCTGTTATTTATTTATTTAATTATTTATTTTTGGGAGGGAGGGAGAGCAGAAATGAGGAAATATATATTGAATAACATTTGTAAAAACATAAAATATAAATTTTTTATGGCTAATAGAAAGCAATGTTTCAAAAATTATATACATAACTGTGATTTTCACTGAAGCATTTCAATATAATTTCCCAGTAGTAAAGGTGTATGTTATTAGGGCATAATATGTATCTTAAAATTATTTTATCATGACTTCAGATAAAATTTTTAAATATTTTCTGAAATTAAACATTTCTTTTTAATTTGTAAACATAGTGGTCACTCATATTTAATGAGGATACAAAAATAAAGAGGCTTTTAATGCTCATATAAGCTAAGAGATAACTTTTATACTATTCAAATCAGATGCATGAAAGTATAGCACAAGCAATAACTTAAGGGAAAAAATGAAATGAACACAAATAAAGGAACAACATTCAGTTATTTACTTAGTTTATACATATTTAAGCATAACATTATTTTATTTACTTTTTAACAAGTATAACTGCAGATTCTTGACTGTATTACTTTAATTTAACTAAAAATTTCTCTTAATGTCAGTTTTCTATAGTCTTTTCAAAAGGAAATATCAATAGAGTCAAGTAATGTGAATAAATAGTTAAATCCTTACACACACACACACACACACACACACACACACACACACACACAGTATATAAGGAATTCCCAGTGTTTTTCATATATTATATTAAACATTGGGAATATAGCTATGACTAAAGTTCAGGACATTAAAAAGCTCAGTATAGCCAAAACCGGTTTGGCTCAGTGGATAGAGCATCAGCCTGAAGATTGAAGGGTCCCAGGTTCGATTCCAATCAGGGGCATGTACCTTGGTTGCAGGCACATCCCCATTTTGGGGTGTGCAAGAGGCAGCTGATCGATGATTCTCTCTCATCGATGTTTCTAACTCTCTATCCCTCTCTCTTCCTCTCTGTAAAAATATAATAAAATGTATATTTCTTTAAAAAAAGTTCAGTCTAGAACAAATAATAATAGTACCAACAACAGTGGAAGTTAAATTTTTGAAAGATAGGACATATAGATGCATGTTACATATTAGTGAGCTCTCAAAGTAACCCTGTGGGAAGACTCCATCTTTACATATGTCACAGGTGAGAACCTGCATTGTGCAAAGTTGTATAGAACTGGAATGTACAACTAGGAAGCCTTTAATTCTCTTCAAAAGATATCCTGAGGAATCAGGATAATTCACAGAACAGCACAGTTTTCTCCGCTATGATTTTACAATGTATATTCTTCTCTGAAATTCACCTTGGTAAATTTCAATGACTGTTCAGTTTCCCCATTTGAAAATGTGAAGTTAAGTAGTCCAACCATCAAGATTTTTTTTTTTAATAATGAAATTAAAGTTAGGGATTCAGAAGACCACAATACAAATAAGAAAACTGGAAAGTTTTGTACCCCCCCCCCCAAAAAAAAAAGAGTTAAATTTGGCATATTTAAAGAAAAGTTAAAAACAGGTGTGAAAAAATGGAAGGATGAAGGTTGACTGGAAAGAGTCTTAAAATAAGAGAATTAGTGGAGTGGGCACAACACCTATGAGCCACATTATTTATTGGAGAGCTTGGACTGGGAATGGCTGGTCTGACCTTCCGTAGTGGATAATTTGTTAAAGCATGGTTTCATCCCCAAATTGCTCAACATGTTTTTAGTCAAAAGTATTGGAAACATCTATACAACTTTATAGATGCAGCTTTGTCTAAGCAGGCTTTATCTTTTTGTTTGTCTGTTTTTAAATTTAGCTACCTTGGACCCTCTGAACCAACTGCTATGTTAACAACTAAAGATAGAGTTGAAACTCAGATGATTCAGATTTGTGTTTCCACATCTCCCCAACCACCAGCACCTTCTCAAGCCAGGCAGTCTAAAGAAGAGCACATATGTGCATAAAGGTCAGTTCTACACTTCTAAACTCTTTCTTATTGACCCTCGATTTCACTTAATGTTATGAACATCCCTTAAGGTAGACAAACACACCTCTGAATCATGTCCATTTTTTCTTATTCTCCGTATAGAACTGGCCAGAAACTCTCTAAAATTGTCAGTCCATTCTTCTCTATTACTATTTGTCTTAGCTCATATACTTATTACTATCTAGAAATAATTGAAATATTGCCCCTACATGTTTTTTCCCTATCTTCTTAATATTCCTGTCTATTCCAGGAAAATATTTAGGGACACAAAATAATACCTGTATCTTTGAATGCTACTGCTCTGAAAAGTGTAAGAACACCTTTTGCTCAGCAATATGTACTTCCTGAAGGAGGAGGTAGAGAGAAGAATATTTAAATATTCAATGGAATGATTTATTAGGTGATTACAGTGTATTCATCTATAAAAGAAAACCCAGTTTGGATAAGAGAAGAGGAAAACATTTCTAGCTCTTCTATCATAAACTTCAATATCTATCAATTTCCGGAACCAGTCTATTGGGAAAACAGTGTAGCCTTGAAGAAATAATCACAGTGATGAAACATATTCTGCAATTTAACTTAAGGAAAACTTCATTTATCTCCTGAACCAAGACAGCTTTTTTTGGTATGTTTGTTTTGTTTATTTGACACTGACTTAGATAAAATAGGTACCAGGGAATTATGGGGAATTCTCAAATTTATCAAAAAGTCAACTGGAATAGCACTCACCAACCATATTAAATTGAAGCCCTATTGAGTAAAATATTGATAGATATCAAGTGAGTTTATATCAATACACATGCATATACATATACTATATACACAGATAATGAAAATCCCTTTGTGGGGATTTTCATCCCAAAAATGCTCAAAATGTTTTTAGTCAGGAGTATTGGAATCATCTATGCAGCTTTATATATCCCAAGAAAATAGGAGCACCAATCAGAAAGGATATATGCACCCCTTTATTCATAGCAGCACAATTTACAATAGCTAGGATTTGGAAACAGCCTAGGTGCCCGTCAGCAGATGATTGGATCAGAAAACTATGGTACATCTACACAATGGAATACTATGCTGCCATAAAAAAGAAGGAATTCTCATCATTTGCAGCAACCTGGATGGAACTGGAGAATATCATGCTGAGTGAAATAAGCCAGTCAATGAAAGAGAAACACCATATGACTTCACTCATTTATGAATAATAAAGAACATTATAAACTGATGAACCATAAGTTAAATATAGCGACAGTAAAGCAACAAGCAGACTGTCTAATTACAACGGGGAGGGGAGGGAAATATGAGGGAAATAAGAGATCAACCGAAGGACTTGTACACATGCATATAAGTATAACCAATGGACACAAAACTCCGGGGAGGGAGGGAATGTTTTTTTTTTTTTTTTGGGGGGGGGCAATGGTAATATATGTACACAGATAATAATTTAATAAAAAAAATTAAAAAAAATAAAATAAAAAAATAAAAAAATAAAAAGTAAGGGAAAAAAAAATCTATGCAGCTTTATAGATGCAGCTATGTCTACGCATGCTTTATCTTATTGTGTGTTTGTTTGTTTTTAAATTTAGCTACCTTGGACAACTTTTTTTTTTAAATTTTCACCCAAGAATAAGTGTTTATTGATTTTTAGAGAGAGAGAAAGGGTGAGAAAGGATGGAACCGACAACCTAGGTAGGTGCCCTGAACAAAATCAAATCTGCAACCTTTTAGTATAGGGACTATGCTCCAGCTAACCACCTCCTGGGCAAGGCAGATATAACTATATATATATATATATATATCAGGACAAACTTCTATTTACTGAACATTTGCTCTTATCATCTTGTAATGCCCTTTTGAAGCCCCCAAGGTACCTTTACCACACACATCCTTAGCTCAGGATATTTTATACATTCATATTCCTTTGTATCTGAATGTCCTGTATATGTGTGTGTTGTGAGGTTCCCATACACATGTATGCA
The DNA here is from genome assembly GCA_963924515.1 of Vespertilio murinus. Taxonomy (NCBI): domain Eukaryota; kingdom Metazoa; phylum Chordata; class Mammalia; order Chiroptera; family Vespertilionidae; genus Vespertilio; species Vespertilio murinus. Next base: position 187,984,063 of record OZ004706.1, on the reverse strand, counting down.
TTGAATTTGGTTACTTTTTCTTTCTAATCTGTCTCATGTTTATTTCATTATTAGAGCAGCCAGAAGAATCTTAGGGGCAGCAAAAGTTTTATTCCAACTCCACACTTCCTTACAGAAAAATTTCAACTAAATGTATATTTACTAGTATCGAAATAATAAATTTAGTAACCAAAGAAATAGAGAATCATTAAGGGTTATTAAGAGCAGCTGAATCAAATTTTAAAAATATTTTTATTGATTTTTTACAGAGAGGAATGGAACCTGGGGCCTTTCAGTCCACAGGCTGATGCTCTATCCACTGAGCCAAACCAGTTTTGGCATGAGTCAAACTTTACCAATGAACAATGCATTTCTATAATTTCTGTAGATAGTTCACAAATTATTTAGTAATTATGAAGAGAAAGATAGTAACTCCATAGTGGAGAAATATGGTAGATACCACCTTTATCAGGTCAGCAATCTTAACCTAACCTAATCTCATCAACATTGATTGAGGAAAAATCAGTGTAACATATTTGTAAAATCATAATGGAAATGTACTAATTTCATCTGGTAAATATGACATATATCATTTTAGTTCTATAAATAATCATGAAATAGTGACTTAAGTATATATTTACACCTTACATTTGTCCTTACTGAGCTGTAATCTGTTCATAAACACCAATAAGAATATTATTCTAGTACTCAAAGGAGGGATCACCTACTCAGAGAAAATGCCTCTTCCAGGGGGACCAGGTGCTTACCTGGAGAGAGTTACTTACCACCAACGTGTCCCCCAGTTAGACTCCAAACTTCATGAGGAGTAAGGAGAATGGAAAACTATTAAATATTTCTTTTAATCAATCATGATTCCAGGTACAGATGAGAAGCTCAGTATATATTGTTATAAATAATCAATAAAAGTATATATATATATATATATATATATATATATATATATATATACCTTATATATATAATTTATACACTAGTGGCCTGGTGCACGAATTTGTGCATGGGTTGGGTGTCCTCAACCAGCCCAGACTGAGGTTGAGGGGCCAACCAGGGGTGAGGTCAGCCAGGGTGAGGGGCCATGGGTGGTTGGCCAGCTGGGCCCGCCCCCTGGTCAAAAGCCCAGTCAAACTCCCAGTGGAGGGGACAATTTGCATTTTAGCCTTTTATGACATAGGATAACAAAAAAAAATACATTTACTTTTTTGACAAAGCTGGTAATTTCTTTTTCTGTCAGATATTTCATTAGGCAGAAATGCATTTTTCCTATGATCCTTTCATTTTCCTCTTTGTATGGACATGTACATTTATTTTTGTAACCTTTCATAATAGTCACATCAAGACAAGGGAAAGACTGACAGGATTTTTATAAACCATCACAATACGAAGGCTCTATGAAAATGCCAGTTTCTGGAACACACAGAAAAATGCCAGGGCTCAAACATTTAATATCAGAGGAGCAATAACACCCAAGATTAGGCATGCAGATGTTTTACTATTTTTTAAAAAAATGTGAGACCCAGATAAGTTTTTAATGTATCATTTTCCACATATTAGTCAGTATGTTATGGTTTCATTTAACAATTTCAACAACACTATCAAATAAGTACTAATATACACAATTTTAAGATGACAAAACTAATATTCAAAAGTTTAAGAATTATTGTCTGCAACACAAGTCATATACGCTAACACTATTCCACCAATGGTTGCATTTACTGAAAAGCTGGGCACCAGCACACTGTGCTCTTTCTGACTTCCACGTAAGTGAATTATATTCTCTGTTCCCTCACCTATAAAAGAACTTGGAGTACATACTTTCTTGTTCTAATCAGTCAAATTTACATTCTTCTTGCCCACATAAAGTAATTTCCGACCCTTTTCAGCTCATGGCATACATAAATTACTAAGATTCTGCAGCATACCAAAAATAAATAAATTTTCACCGATCTGACCAAAAAAAGGGTATACTTTTTTTTTTCATTCACAATAGACAGCTATTGTTGTTTTGGTTGCTGCCTTTTTTTAAAAAAACAATATAAGGGAAAAGAAGTCAGTGCCTCTGACTAAATAGTCAAGTATTGCATGTTTTTAAAATGTCTTTAAGTCGGTCAGTGCACTAAAATATACCCCAGGCTGCAGCAGTTTGAAATTTTTATCGATGTTATCATATTTCTCAAACTTTTGTTGTGCACAAGCTCCATAAAAATCAACACATAAAACAAACAAAAACAAAAAACAAAACAAAACAAAAAAAACTCATTTACTTCCTATATCTGATTACTGTTCTTTTAATCTGTAGATTTCTGTGAACCATACTTAGTCATTATATAAATAATGACTAGCTATTAAGAATTACTTAGACATTTTAGTCAAACACTTGGGTCACCAAAGAAAATAATTAAAACACTAGTGTGTAACAAATCTCCCTTCCAACGCTTTGCCCCTCTTTTGTTTTTACCTGGCAATTAAGGTCCAGATCACAGGCTTTTGCAAGTGGCACAGCTGTGAAGTGAGAACATTGTGCCTTTCTTTTTTTTTTCTTTTTAAAAAAATATATTTTATTGATTTTACACAGAGAGGAATTGAGAGGGATAGAGAGAAATGTCCATGAGAGAGAAACATTGACCAGCTGCCTCCTGCACACCCCCTACCGGGGATGTGCCTGCAACCAAGGTACGTGCCCTAGACTGGAATCGAACCTGGGACCTTTCAGTCCACAGACCGACTCTCTATCCACTGAGCCAAACTGGTTTCAGCAACATTGTGCCTTTCAGAGAACAACTGAGAAAGCAACAGTGATAATGTTCCATTAAACCCCAAGTGTCTGCGGCAGAGACTGAGAGCTGGAGTTAAAAAAGGCAGTAGCAAAGGAGCCTGCAAAATGATGGTCCTTAACACAAGAGGCAGTCTGCATTCTGTTTTTTGTTGTTGTTGTTGTTGTTGTTGTTGTGTTGTTTTTTTTTTTGTAGCAACCATACTTTGGTAAAAACACTGCTGTTTGAATTTTAATCCTTCTAGTCTGGCTCCTGCACCTGATTAAACACAGGATAGTTACCTCAGCTTCCAGGGGGAAACCTGGAGGCTAAGGCAATTTTCTCATGCCTGGAACCAGGATTGATTCCCACTGACTCAGTAGCTTCAAGGGTAGAAACTGTAGATAACCTTTAGAGACTAACCGCTGAGCTCTGCTTCTGTATTATCAGCTATCACAAGACAAGGCCACATTCCAATGCCCAGCAGGAAGTGACTGGGAATGACCGTGGGGCTGTTCCCAGCCTTTAGAATTTAGAATTTAAAATTTAGAATTTAGAACAAAGGAAAATTCTTGTGGATTATGCCTTTAAAAGGACTGCCTGCACCTGAAACAATGTGGTCGTGTGGAGTCCACCTCCTGTGGTGCTCTTGTGGAAGTCCTGGCCAGTTTTTCAATAAATCCTTGCCTGCTTTTTTTCAAAATCAATCATGAGCCTCTGGTGGTCTTATTTTGAACCTAGGGTTCGACCCCACAACATTTTTCAATAGAAGGTAAAAAGAAAACTGAGTTATAAAACTTTACTATTATTTTATCAAAGCTCCACATTACATCATAAAACAATCAAATCGTCCTTAAAGGCTTAAAACAAAGAAGCAGCTCCTAGGCTGCTGCAGTGGAAACACACTTGATTCACATTCCAAGAAGCAAGAAACTTACAATTTTTAAATTTCCTCCTTGTATCCCCTTTCTTTTGTTTCAACTTACTTGTATATTTGGAAATGTCATATTTATCATTTGCTTTATGAAATTTTCAATTTTTTTTCATTTTATCTACTTCCTAGAATGAATATTAATGTTACAGAAAACCAAAGAAGAACAAAGCAATACTTAGAGAGATGGAGTTACATTTATTATGTGCAGGTCCAGAGGAAAATGTCTCTCAAATTCTGGGCCCCATTATACAGGAATTTTTCCTATTTATTTGTTTTTACCTTCTTTGTCACCCAGATATGGAGTGTTCCTGGCCCCTTTTGCACGTTCTTAAAGACCTCTATCTGCTGGGCCTTGAGACCTCAATTAGAGGCCTAGCCTGGCGCCAGCACTGATAACCTTGTCTGGGGAAGGTTTAATAGCCTCTCTGAAGTGGGAGTAGCCTTAGCGAGCAAGAATTTACAGAAGCCAAACAGCAGGGTTAAAATTTAAAACAGCAGTTTTTTGTTTGTTTTTTTTATATAAGATGGATGCTTCATTAACAGTTATATCTCCCAAATTCATCACCTTTACATTCACCTTCTATTTGCATATTAATACTCCAGAACCGAGCATATGTCCTGAACAGGAATCAACCTTTTGGTGTATGGAACAACACCCAACCAACTGAGTCACACAAGCCAGATATTTCTCACACTTTTTACAAAAAATAAATATATTTTTATTGATTTCAGAGAGGAAGGAAGAGGGAGAGAAAGATAGAAACATCAATGATGAGAGAGAATCATTGAACAGCAGCCTCCTGCACACCCCACACTCAGGATCAAGCTGGCATCCAGGGCATTTGTCCTGATTGGGAGTTGAACTGTGTGACCTCCTGGTTTATCGATGGATGCCCAACCACTGAGCCATGCTGGTTGGGCTCTCACACTTTTATGAGAATGAAAGTTCTGTTTTTGTTTATTTGTTTGTTCTTAGCTATTCTATAACCATATTTCCCTGCTTATACAACTTTTGTTAATAAAACAAACAAACAATAAAAAAAAAACTTTTTACTTAATTTTTAAAAACTTTTTATGTACTTCTTATGAATTCATCTCCACTTTCTGAAGGAAAATTCTCCAGTTTATAGACCACGGGGAATAAGTCAGTATAATGCCTTATTTTCTTCTTCTTGGAAGTGAGTTCCCTCAGAATTTTGAACACACTGTTGTATAATCTTAAAAGTTTGGTCTCCCTGTTGAGAAGTTACATACTGTTCCATTTACTAATCCTTTGCATATAACCCACTGCATTTACATTCTCTCTGTGAGGGTATGAGATCTTACTTTACCCATTCTATTTTGAAATTTCACAGTGCTATGCCTTGGTATGTCCTTGAGAAATTTCCTTGAATTATTTGTTTGATAATATTCCTCCCCTCATTTTGACCATAGGAGTTCAAGTTTCTAAACTCGGGTATTGAACTTTGTGAATTGAATCACTGAATTCTCAGTTGTTTTATATTGTACATCAAGTTTTCCATCTTTTATAGAAGATTTCTTTGTTAGAGAGTAACTTGATCTTCTAATTCTATTACATTGTATCTTTATTGCGTTCTTACTTTAATTTCCAAGAGTTCTTTTTATTCTCTAAATATTCCTTTTATATTTGTTTCATGGATAAAATTCTCTCCCTACCCTTTAAAAAGCTAACATTTTCTTGGAAGTTTCATTTTCCCTATGTTTTCTTAAATCTATTTTAGTTGATTTTTTTTACTGCTTTTCAAATTTGAGCCTTTCTAGAAATGTCTAGTGAATCCTGAGTGACTAATCACATTTTGAGTGAGCCAACAGTGCAATGTACGTTTCATGGGTGTGAAGAAATTGGCCAAGTAATTAATCTCAGTGGAGGTAAATTAGGCTGGGCATTTTCAACTATTAGAAGGAAACTACAGCTATTAGTAGATATAAGTTTTATGCCTTTGGCTGGATGATTTCACCAGAGACAAATCTTTCAATTTCTTTCCGTAGGAGAATGTGTTTGCTTGCAATAATTCTGGAGTTTTCCCTTCCAAAATCTGTGTGGGGTGTGCTTGGATAAATTTGGTGGACAGAGGGAGTCTAATTGCATTTTTCAACCTATCATCCTATTTCCACATCCTTACATATTGGTCACATTTCATGATACTATCATTTTCTGAATAGTTTTAGAGTTCTTAGAAGATAAATATTCTTGCATAGAGGTTATACATAAAAGTGCTCCATAGTAACTAGTTCAGGAATATATATATATATATATATATATATATATATATATATATATATATAATGTCTTATAAATATATTACTATATATTATAAAATAGAATATATTAAAAATAGTGTTTAAAGAGAAAAAAAAGAGGTCTAGGAGGATGTATTTTTTCCCCCTGAGACATTAGAAGAGTGGGGTTATCAAAGAAAGAGGAGATACTTCATGAATGAAATAAGGAAGTCTGTATTAAGGTGCAGTTTTTCTGGGGTTAATCACAGCGCAGTTTTGGTGACTGAAATTGAGATGTCCATAAGATTTATGGAATTGGTATCCAGCCCTAGTAATCCAGAGTTTGGAAGAGGACTCTGAACTGGAGATTTATTCAGGGAATTATCAGAATCCATATAGTATTAATATTATGAAATAGAAAAGTGATACACTTATTTTTATTGAGAATATTCCCAAATGGCAAGTCTTCAAGGGCTCCAACGTTAAGAGCAAAGGGAAGAATCGACAAAAGAGCCCAATGAGAAACAACTGGTCGGTGTGAAGGAACACAAGAAAGTACACAGCCCTGCAGCCTATGGAAACCAATGGACCCTGGCCCGTTTGGCTCAGTTGGTTGGAAAGTCATCTGGAAGGCCAAAAAGTGGTGAAGTGGAGGATTCAGTTCCCAGTCAGGGCACATGCTCGGGTTGTGGGTTCCAACTCACCACATACTCTGCAGTTATAAAAAGCTAGTCAATTCATGAATTTCCATTGCAGCCATTCAAAGTCAAGAAGCTGAAGATCCTTATATAATAAAAGCACAATATGCTAAGTGTCTGGTCACCTCATCATCTGTTCAATTGATCAAATATGCTAATGATATGTTAAGGCTGCTCAACTGTTTGCTATGACCTGCACTGACCACCAAGCGGCAAGATGCTCCAACTGATAGGTCAGCTTGCAGCTGGGGTCTGTCCAATTGGGACTGAACAAGATGGAACAGACATGCCCTGGAGCCCTCCTGCGGTCCCTTTCTGGATGGCCAACCTCTCACATTCCTCCCCAGCCCTGATCATGCACCAGTGGGTTCCCTTGTCCTGGCCTGTACCCTCTTGCAATCTGGGACCCCTTGGGGGATATCAGAGAGCTGGTGTCAGCCTGATCCCACAGGCCAGGCCAAGGGACCCCACTGGTGCACAAATTCATGCACTGGGCCTCTAGTTAAGAATAAAAATTATGATAAAAACACTATAAGTATCAGGTTCAAGATCCAGTAAAGAATAAGATCAATCCTCCAAAAATATAGATTTTTAATTCTGTTTGAGTAGTATTAACTTTGATAACACTATTTATTGAGTTCAGTATAAACTCTCCTCTCTTGTAATGTCTCCCTGTTGATACACTAATTGTAATAGTTTTTGGTTACTACAGAGAAGTCACCACAAACTTAGAGAAATAAAACAACATACCTTCCTCTCCTCACACCTCTGTGTGTCAGGAGTCTGTGATGTTTAACTGGGCCCTCTGCTCTGGACCTCACAGGGTATAATAAAAATGTTGGCGTGCTGCATTTTTTTTTTCTGGAGTTTGGGGCTCTCTTCTAAACTCACATGATTTGGGCAGAATTTAGTTCCTTGTGGTTATGGGACTGTGGTCCCTGTTTTCTCACTGGCTGAGGGGCAGAGCCCACTGTCAGTTCTGTAGCTCCCTCCTAGGTCTTTACTCTGAGGCCCCTTCACTGACCCTCTGACAATTGACAACTCATTTCTTTAGTTTCCAAGTTATCAATTACACATCGTGTGTGTCATAGTGAGATTATTGTACTACAATTTAATTCCATCTATGAACATTAAGCTATACTCAATAATAAAGTCATTTAACTGTTGAATTTGTGGTTTTATAAGATTATCTAAGAATATCTGTTTCCAATTCAAGGATATTTGATATATTTCTTATTTTAACTACTTGAAGACAATTAGGTCATTTAGAAAGTTGATATGTAGTATTTTGGTATAAGATATTCACTTGTTTAGCACTCACTTGGCACTTTATGATCTTTTATAAAAAATATATTATATTGCTTCAGGACTACAATTGACGTTTTAAACTCCTATTTTGAATTTGCAATTTGTCTGAAATGTGCGAAGAAATTAAATAAAAATGCATCATAAGAATTTCTTATTGATCTAATATTATTAGCTGGTATGTATTTGAGGAATAACGGCAAGCACTCTATTAACTTTCATCTTCATTGCTAATTATTTTTGCTTATAATGTCAACCTTGATGTCTGTAAAAAGGATTTTCTTCTCCACAAACATCATGCTTTTGAGTTGGAATGACATTGCTTATTTTCATCCTTCTTGATAAAGCTGAACATATCTTGCCCCTTTTTATCTTTTTTGCATCTTTTATGTTTGTTCTCTTATATTTACAATATTCTTATCTAGTTCTCGCACATTAAAGGCCTGGGTACAAAGCCTTCCAGTTATCTTTCTGTTGTATATCAGAATTGAAAAACACACATGTATACACACACACTTTCTGATGGTATCTTAAATAATGTTCAAGTTTTTCAAAACTTAAATGCGTATACTAATCTCTGTGCTAGAGATTAGTGACTTTAAAAAAATATATTCAAAACGGTGAAATTAAGTACTCCCAGTTTTCTTCTCTCTGGAGGTATGAATTTTGAAAGAAGTAGAATCTGATATTTCATTTTACTGTTTTCAAATGCATAATTATGATGATCATTCTCATTCATACACAGCCAAATGAATTCAGGGCTGCAAGAAATTCCACACATATGTGGATCTAGATCAATTAATATAAAGAGTATGAATTTTATATATTTAAATGATCAGTTTAATTTAAATGATTTTCTATAGAAAATGTTATATATTCAAGAAACTAACATTCCTTACAACTTAAATGTTTAAAAACTTTTATGGAAGTTATAATCTGTGTTACATACTGTATTTGCATTCCTGGGATGAAAAAAATATATATGGATTTTAAAGAGAAGTTATAGCTTTAGTCTTTCTTTCTTGCTGTCATTTAAACAGTAGTTCTGTGGCCATTGACATATTGAGGTCATCTAACAATCTTTCCTTTAATTGCTAAGAGTGCTCATTTTCCATATGACTTTTGAATGCCCATGAGAGACAAATTTTTCTTCTAGACACTTTTAAAAAATTATAACTGTAAATTTTATTTCTCTAACAAAAGTCATCCAAAGAAATTGAAATTTCTGATGTATGCACATCAGAATAAGAGAAGAAAATTATAAATCAAGAGAAAACAGCAAAGAGTTGTATCAACGAAATCAAAAAATGTATTCAAATAGAGGGCATTTCAAATTAAGAACATGAAATGGAGGGAAAAAGAATTCACCTAAAATAACGTTATTAAATTAATTATTAAGACAAAGGGTGATACCTAACTATATTAAAATAAACTTAATTACCAAGTAACTAAAACATTTTGGGATTTATTATTATCATCATCATCATCGTCATCATCATCATCATTGTCATCATATTTCAGATATTACCTCAAGAAGAGCATTACCTGCCCCCCTTCATTCTTCTCTTTCAGAAACTAGAATTACCTCTCTATTTTTCCTTCCTTCTCAAGTCCCTCCCTTTCAGCTACCTGCTCTGGAGAGCAATAGGTTGCCCAAAAAGGGCCAGCAAAAGTGGCCTAGGTGTTCAGAGGACTGGAAGTAGTTAAATTTCCCTGAGAATCAGGAAGTGTTGCTGGCTGTCTCCCTTTCCGGGAGAAAGAAGACAGATCCACCTGTCTGTCAGTGCTGGCCTTCCCCCTGTAAGGGATTCTGCTGGACCTGTGCTAATTCAATGTTCCCCCATTCTGGGCCCTTCCCCATCATCGCCCCCTTCACCTTGGATCGTGTTCAAGAAATTTGATGAAAAATAAAATGTATCCAATTACATCCAGTTGAAAATATCAGTTATAAAGGGTATTAAGAACCAGTTGATAGAGCAATTTCCAGGTATTCAACTGTGTCTTAATCAAATCATGCCTAAGAAAGACCCTGTTAAAATAGTGTAATTCCATGAACATGTAGAAGTACTTACAGTAAATGGAGAGTTACTATTTTTTAAGACAAAGAGAAAGACTTTTTTATACAACCCTAAGATTATTTCACAAATATCCTTTTATTCTGCAACAACTTCCTTCCTTCTCTCTCTATGTTTCAACCTCAGTTTATATTCAGTGCCATTCTGTACCAGTTTCAGATGTACAGCAAAGTGTCCACTCAATAGAGTAGTCCCCACACTGCCCTAAACACCTGTCTGGTCCCATACCCAGCTATCTCAACATTTTTTGACCATATTCCCCAGGGGCAATCTGTATCTCTATGGCTATTCTGCAGCTACAGATTTTCACTGCTTAATCCCTTCACAATTCCCAGAGTAGAATCTTCCAAATCCTGGCCTAATGATATACGTAATCTAGTCCCATGGATCTGAGAACTATCTAGACTAGAGGAACTAGATGTTTCTACAAAACAACAGATTTTTATGGGATACTGTGAGCTTCAGAGGGGAGGTACTCCTGCAATCCAGATTTTTTTCTTTTTCAAACTTTCAAGAGAGTCAAACATCCATATAGATGTTTCTACCAGTTTCAGATGTACAGCAAAGTGTCCACTCAATAGAGTAGTCCGCACACTGCCCCAAACACCTGTCTGGTCCCATACCTAGCTTATTAGGGTTTAGAGAAAGAATATACCATTTTTTTGTAAGTTAGTTTTACTTTTTAATTCAGCATTCTTATGGAAAAAAAATAACAACAAAATATCTCCCAAATAAAAACATCAGTGAGAAAAACAGAATTTAATTTCAGAAGGGATGTTTAAATGAGTCAATTTAAAGAATAACCACAAAACCACCAACACTCATTATTAGAGCACATTATAATTAATTTTAAGTAAAAACAAATCATTCATATAAACATTTAATTATTAAGATATCTGCATGGGGCTTTAGGGGGGGAGGGGGCATACCAACACAGTAAACAAGAGTTGTCAGTAGTGTCATGATGATTACCTGGCTGGTGTGACTCATGGTTCAGCATTAATCTTTGAACCAGGAGGTTGGTTCTACAGGTCAGGTCACATGCCTAGGTTGCAGACTTGAACCCCAGTTAGGGGAGTGCAGAAGACAGCCAATCAATGATTCTCTCTCATCATTGATGTTCCTATCTCTCCCTTTCTCTTATAAGTCTATAAAAAATATTAAAAAGTTGTTCCATGATGAAAAAAATATTTTTCTTAATTTGGTTTCTTAAATGTTCTAAATCTTTTATTACTTGATTTTCCAAGATTTTCAGAAAGAAGAGAAAATGGCAAAATCTGAAATTAATTATTATTTAATAAGCAGAACTTGTACTCTATTACTTATTCAACAGCTTTCACTCATGAAACCTATTACACATTGCAAATATTGCCTCATCAATCATCACTCAGTGAGGGCAGAAAACATGACAAGTTTTAAATAATTTCCAAGAGCTTCCAATATTAATATCATACTCTATTTACAAAAAAAAATTAAGGTTTAATCTTTGCTGAATGATCCTGCTGGCTTTTAGAGAGGATGAAAGCATCAATCTATGTCCTGAAGGGAAACTGACAAAATACCGTACCCACTGCTGATCACAACCGATTATAAACTACACACGCAGTGAGGAATGCTCAATATCCAATGCATATTTGGGAAAGCATCGGGTGATATTGTAGATGCATGTTTAAAATAAATATGCGTTTAATCTAAAGAATTTTAAAGGGAAATCTTAATCATTCTATATAATAAAAGGCTAATGGGCAAATTGTCCCCTCAATGGGGAGTTCAATCTGACTTTGACCAGGAGTGGGGCCAGCCAGCCAACCACCGCCATCCCCTCCCCCAGCCAGCCCTGCCTTCAATTGGCCCCACCACCCTAATCAGGGACTCAGGGGCACGGCCAATTTTGATTAGGAATGTTATTAGGTTTTATTACTGAGTACTTCAAATGTGATGTTGAAGTTCTTCCTTGCAAAAAAACCTTTACAACACATTTTTAAAAATATATTTTGTTGATTTCAGAGAGGGAGAAGGAGAGAGAGACAGAAACATCAATTATGAGAGAGAATCATTGATTGGCTGTCACTTGCACAACCCCCACTGGGGATCAGGCCCATAACTCAAGCATGTGCCCTTGACTGGAATCGAAACTGGGACCCTTCAGTCCGCAGGCTGGTGCTCTATCCACTGAAGCAAACAAGTCAGAGCCACAACACTGATTTAATTTAATATTCATATAATTAAAAATTTATAATTGAATACTTATAAAAACTTTTGGACTCGGTAAAACAGATATAATGATTATATTTTTCAGATAAGTAAACTGATGTCTGGACATTTTAAGTCATTTTTTTTGAGGTCATAAAACCAATACACTTATATTGTACACATTTTGTAGTTCAACATATATAAAAATATATAGGGTGAGGCAAAAGTAGATTTACAGTTGTGAGTATGAGAAACAGTTTATTCTTATATTATTATTTACTTATTATTGTATGTATTTTCATACATACAACTGTAACTATACTTTCGTCCCACCCTGTATAATATTCTCTGTCACTGAATAAATATTAGTTGGTCTAAGTTTTATTGTTGAGAGACAAGGTAAAATGAGGGTTTCATTGCTAAGAGACGTGCAATCAATAGTGACTTAATTTAACTTCTTTTTTTCTGAATTAACTTAGAAAAACAGCTAAGAAAAACAAATGTCATTTCTGTGAGATTTTGCATTCAAAAAAGTTATGTATTTGGTGTCTTAAAAACAAATTATGATCTAATATTACTTTTCCATTTGGTTCACATATTTAATGAAGTACAAACGAAATAATATAGGTAAGTTATAAAGCTGTTTATATATATTCAAAACTAGAGGCCCAGTGCACACGATTTGTCCACGGGGGGGTAAAGAGATACCTACTTGGCCTGTACCCTCTCCAATACGGGATCCTTCAGGGGATGTTTGGCTGCCAGTTTAGGCCCAATCGGACATCCCTCTCGCAATCATGGACTGCTGGCTCCTAACTGCTCACCTGCCTGCCTGCCTGATTGCCTCTAACCACCACTGCCTGCTGGCCTAATCACCCCTAACTGCCATCTCCTGCCAGCCTGATTGCCCCTATCTGCCCCTAAGTGCCTCTACCTCAGCCCCCACCATCATGACTTTGTGCAGAATGACATCCAGATGGATGTTTGGAAGACATCTGATCTAATTAGTATATTACCCTTTTATTAGTGTAGATGTTTTAGAATTGCACTGTCCTATAGAACTGTTGTGATGATAGAAATGTTCTATGTCTGTGCTGTTATTAATATTAGAAAAATAAAATGAACTATATCTGACCCGTTGTTAGTAATCATTCACATAAAAACTGAAGGTATTTCTTATAGTATACCAGCTCAAAAATATTTTCTGATAAAATGTTTTGGAGGGAAGTTAGCTCCCACATTCAAAAATTATCATGTTGCATGAGCTACTGACTTTCTGTAATAAACATTTATTTTGAGCAGACTGAATTACTGAAACCAGCTGCTTAGAGTGATCAATTTCACCCATCTCTCCACTTCTCTTTGCTCCTATTGGCACAACTTTAAAATTTCATAATTTTCTTTTCACAGTAGAATAATAACATTTCTCTTCCTTTTAATGCCTTCCTGTGGAAGGCAAATATATCTTAGATAACATTGAAATTGGTTCATTTGTTCTTATCTCTTTCATATCCATTGCCTGCTCACCCTTGATAACATAAATATAATTATCACACACCTTAGTCAGTAATGGAAACAGATTAGCTTTTTATACCAACAATTTTTTTTCAGCTTCAAAATGGCTTTTGCAAAGCCATAATTGACTATCTCTTTTTAGGACCATACTTTATGTATTTTGGTTCAAGCTTTCCATATTATCTCTCTCATAAATGGTACATGATATATTCTGACTCAGAATTAGAATTATACTTAATTTTCAGTACATGCTAACAGCACGTGTAAATTCTAATAATATGTTAGAAAAACCCACAGGCTAAGGGTTGTTTTTCCACTGAGGCAATGGCAGAAATGCATGTTCTGAAATGGCAGGTAGTGTCATCACAGAGAAACTAGTTCAAAATAATGATTTTATTAGTCTCAGTTCATTATTCTCAAATACAGAAAATATAGGAATTAAACATTATCTCATTTCTAACTTCCCAACCATTTCCATAAGCCTGAGTTCCAGTTAGGGGAACCCATTAATTTATAGAAAGATGTGATGGCACGTAGGTAATATTCTGGATTGCCTGCTACTGGAAATGGTGAAACTAGCCAAGAAATGTTTTTGATTACAGAGCAGGCTTCATGATTGTATTTGAGCTAAGATGTTCTACTCCATTATTAATGTTTTGCCATATGGCTAATCAAGAGAAATAAAAATATTTTATGTAAAATAAGCAGAATTTTGGAGAAGATTAACAATAGTATCCAAATCAAAATAATGTCTTGGGAAAAAGAAAGAAAAATAATGAGTAGAAGATAAAAATTAGAAAACTGTACTTTATTTAAAGTTAATAGATGTAAGATTTGGGATGAATGCTGAAATAAAAATTACAATATTTGTTCCACTCATTATGATCCCAGTAGAGAGATCTATTATCTCTTTATTAGAAATCTATTTTAAAACCCCAAAAAGGAGATTCCCCATAATTTTATAAAATATTATTAATACTAATGAGCATTTTAATAATTTATATATTTGTCATTATTTCTTAGAAAGTACATCTTTTATAGAGTTAACTGGAGTAGTTTCTTCTAATCTAATTGCCTATAATATTAAATAGTATTTAGAAATATCAGAAAAAAGAAAACTACTTTGTAAAGAATTATAAATTATGTTTTAAGCACCAATATTTACATATTAATTATTCTCCTAAATCTCTTAGGATAGCAAAACAATCATTAACTATAGGCTTTTGTTTTATTATCCTATTTTATTATTTTATTAGTATTATGTTCATCCTCACCTGAGGATTTTTTTTTTATTTTTAATAGTGAGTGAAGGAAAAGGGGGAGGAAGAGAGAGAGAGACACATCCACTGGTTGCTTCCCTTTCACACTCCAACCAGGTGTTTGAGGATTCAGATGGCAACCACAGTACATGCCTTTAACCACAAATTGAACCCAAGACCCTTTGGTCCACAGGTTGTCAATCTAACCACTGAGCAAAAACCAGACAGGGCTATTTTACTTTTTAATGTTCATTTTATTACAAATTATACTAATTTTTAAAAAATTAGATTAAGTAAGAGACCAGGAATGTATTAGTTTGAGTGGAAACATTCTTCTCAAAGATTTTGTAATATATTATATATAACATATGATTACATATTTTCATGTACCCCATGAGTAATTCATCTAAGACCTGCATGATGCTTTTCCTAATTTTATTCTGAATATTAAAATTTAAGATGTAAAACTATGCTATGAAATTTGATTTATTTACTAACTTTTTTAAAAGTCTACTTTTCTTTATATTTTCTGATATTTAAATTGTATTCTCATTTAAAATTTTTCTGATCAATGCATTTAATTTTTGTTCTCATAAGTAAAATTAAGCTTGGCCAAATCAATATAATGGCTTAGACAATATTTTATTTTGTGCCAGTTAAATAAGGAGATTGGTTTTAATTCAACATTTTGTTGATTACTGTCCAGCTGAAACATAAAACAAAACTGTACCACATCCATGTTTAATCAGTTCCAGAGATTCATTTTGTAGCTGGAAACTATTTCATTAATAAAAGAAAGTTAAAACAATTAATACATTGAATATTTCCTCAAGTTATGAATTCATCAGGTGGGGGTTAATTGGACATCAGAATCAATTTTAATTTCTGCACCCGAAGAACTATTTATCTTTTATTTTGTGTATTTGCTGGGTACCATGTTTTTCACTTTAACTTTGCATTTTATATTGAATAAAGTATATGATGCTTTAAAATATATTCTGGGCCAAAACTGGTTTGGCTCAGTGGATAGAGCGTCGGCCTGTGGACTGAAGGGTTACAGGTTTGATTTGGGTCAGGGGCATGTATCTTGGTTGCGGGCACATCCCCAGTAGGGGGTGTGCAAGAGGCAGCTGGTCGTTGATTCTCTCTCATTGATGTTTTTAACTCTCTATTTCTCTCTCTTCCTCTCTGTAAATAATCAACAAAATGTATTAAATATATATATATATATATATATATATATATATATATATATATATAAATTGGACATATTATGACAGTATTTCTCTTGTGGATGACTTAGTTGTAATTTTTAAAATTTATTTTATTAAAGACATTTTGAACATTTTGCCCTAAAGTTATATAGCATTAACTATAAAACAGTGACTCTACGATCACATAATACTTTTATCAGAAATCTGTTTTATAGTCAATGCATTATCCTTATTTTTTTGTTATTACTTACCTAAGGGGATGAAAAGCAAATATGTAAAAATATATATATATATAAGAAAATGCAGGTATAGTAAAATAAATGTTAGCATGAACTATTTCTAAATTATGAGATTAATACTAATTTTTCTACTTATTTATGGCAAAAATAAGGATAGTGAGATATCTAGATATTAATTTTAGTATCAGAAATATATCAAATCTTGGATACATTTATTACTAAACAGGTGGCAGCAATTTTAATCTATTGTCAATGTCTGGTGATTTCTACCCCATCTCCCACTACCTCACTTGTAAAGGAAACAGACAAACTTTGGAGAATGATTATAGATTACCATAATCAGAAGGTGACTCCAATTTAAGCTGCTGTTCTAGATGTGCCTATACAGTGAAGCAAATCAGTAGAACCTGTGGCCAGATAGTGGCTGTTAATTGAGTAAATGCTTTTTATCTCCATAGAGTTTTGGAAGAATGACCAAAAGGAGTTCACCTTTACCTGGCAATCCTCAGCATTCCTCAGTTCCACACCTCAGCTTGAGGCCAATGCCATTGTCAGCGGTCGTCTGCTGAAGTTATTGATCTCCTTGACATCCCGCAGAACACCACACTGCTTCACTACTTTGTTGACACTGGAGCTGATGAGAGAAGAAAAACAAGTAGCTCAGATCCTTTAGCAACACACATTATGTGAGCGACTGAGAGAAAAACACAAAAGAAATTCAGGAATTCAGGGACCCACCCTCTCAGTGAAGTTTCTTTGTCAAATATATTTTTATTGATTCCAGAGAGGAAGGGAGAGGAAGAGAGAGATAGGAACATCAATGATGAGAGAGAATGATTGATCAGCTGCCTCTTGAATACCCCACACTGGGAATGGAGCCTGCAGCCCAGGGCATATGCCCTGACTGGGAATCACCTGATTCATAAGTCAATGCACAATCTGAGGAGAAAAGGAAACTGATCAGTGGACATTAAGTGCTTTTGGAACATGAATTGTTGATTATGAAACGAGTATCATCTTATCCACAAGCCTGTGATTAGACTGTTATAGGCAGAGATAACTGAGGTTGCAAAAAGGATTTTTTTGGAAGATGAAAGAGAGTACAGACAGGTTGTTTGTAGTTTATGCTGAAAAGAAGGTCTGGTTAAATAATGTAATACACAGTAAAGTACTTACTGTGGGACATTTGCATAATAGGAGACTTATTAAAAGGAATTTAATGAAATGTATTCACCTCTAATTCTAACCTGTAGATGCTTTCTGTTTAAATATGTATCTGCCAAAATATATAGACTCTGTCTTATCATTGACTATTTCACTGTGTTTATAATGAATAGCTAATATTATAATATAGAATTAAATTAAGATAAGCACTCATGAAAACACTATTCCTTATTATATTAATTATAACATTATTTAGTTCACCTTAAGTTTTCATTGCAAAATATAACTACAATGGTATTGCTTGCATAGCAAGAATAAAATATGTATTGGTATTTTCATATTGCAATTTGAAAAATTTAAAAATTGTCCATCGCTACACTGTTTAGGAGAATAAGAAATGTGTGGCTTTAACTTTAAGATAACTCTATCCCCACCTTAGTTTCCTGACTACTGCAATGATGAAACTGAAACAAGTGTGTTAAACTGGATTCATACAGTTCTATTGTGCAGAACTGAGTCAAATTCATATCTGTGAACCTATTTTAACGATCCTTCATCTACACACTATCCTCCAAAGGAAAATCCTACAGAGAAACACAATTTCTACCTTTCTTTTTTTGAATTTTATTTTTCTAAAAACCACAACAAATAATTTAAAACATCATTGAAAAATACTGAGCAGTTTTGAGAAGGATAATTCTTATTTTTCCTTGTAAGGAGCTAATCAGCATTTACAGCTAACCATAGTATGAAATTATTATTGTTTTAATGCACAGTCTACAATTTTAACAACTAAATCAGTATTTACAAAATGTTATTTATTTGCCAGTTTCATGCTCAGGGTTAAATGGAATCATGATCTTTTCTGTATACGTATATGAATTCTACTTGTTTTGAACATATGGAAAATACACACAAGCGTTAAATAACAATATGAATACTTATGAGGATTCATCACAGTTTGGAAAAAGACAGAAGCTCAGAGATATGCCTACCCTTGAAGGAGGTATAGAGTTTAAAGAGAAGGCTGAAAGATTTCTAGAGTTTTATAGCACTAATTTGCATATGAGCATATGGTTTCCCACAAAATATTTATTTCTCATTAGAATTTATTTTTCCCTAGGGAATAATTAATTTAAACACGAAAATAAGTAGGGGTGATTCACTCAATATATAACCAAATTCCAAGTGGATATATTGCTATCAGTAATTTATTTAATAATAATAACCAAAGACACATTTGTACGCCATCTGCTTTATCCCAGTTTTTCCTCCTCCCTCTGTCACAGAAATATGGTGGATATTTTTTAAACCTTTTATGTTTATATATACGAATCTTAAGAAGAAGACCATGATTACATGTGCATGTTAGGACAATTATAATTAAACCAGAGGCCCAGTCCACCACTGGGAGTGGGCCTAAGCCGTCAGATGGACATCCTTAGGGCTGCAAAATGGAAGTGGGCCACTGTGCTTGGCAAGGTGTCAGCCTGTGGGAGCGCACTGACCACCAGGGGGCAGTGCCTGCATTCAGCATCTTCCCCCTGGTGGTCAGTGTGTATCATAGCCACTGGTCATTCATCCCTTCAGTCAATTTGCATTTTACCCTTTTATTATAGAGGATAGGTGCATTATAGGACAGTCTCTCATGTTCTTTTTGACTAATTTCCGTTCTTGTAAAGTAAATGAAGTGAATGCTAAAGCACCGTGGTGGATACACTATGATATCCACATATTATTCCTTCTCCTCACCGATCACTCTGGGGGATTACTGTCTATGCCAGAGGTGGGCAAACTTTTTGACTTGAGGGCCACAATGGGTTCTTAAACTGGACCGGAGGGCCAGGACAAAAGCAACCTGACCATGCTGGCACTCTCATCTTGGGCTGCTGGTGAAGAAGCGGAGGGGAGAGCAAGAGAACCCTTTGTTCTTTCAGCTCTGCGGACTGGATAGAACAGCCGAATGGGCAGGATCCGGCCCGCGGGCCCTAGTTTGCCCATGGCTGGTCTATGCTCATCATGTTGAACTTGGAAAGTCTCTATTACTTCCATTAGTGATGTGTGCACCTGGGTACAATTCTCCATCACTCTTTTCTCTCTTCTTAGATGTGCAGAAAGATACCATTTTGTCATTTGAAACCTGGAGTGAGGATGCTAAGCAGCAGATCCATTGCCAATCTACAACTGACATGATCATGAGCAAGAAATAAAACTTAATTGCTGTGACTAAAGATTTTAAAGACTTTTTCACCCGAGGTATGTTTTCTTTTTTTTAAATTGCTCTTAGAAAGAAAAGAAGGGGGAGAGAGAGAGAGAGAGAGAAAGAGAGAGATCAGTAGGATCAATAGCCTCCTATATGTGCCCCAACTGGGTCTTGAACCTGCAACCTACATATGTGCCCTGAAGGGAAATCAAACCCCCAACCTTTTGGTGCACAGGATGACACTCCAATGAACTAAGCTACCTGGCTAGGGCAGGACATTTTTTTATTTTAGCAAAGCATATATCATAGTGCTTCAACTGATATAACTGCCACTAGATAGTAAATACATAATGATGCCAATTATTAAAAGTTTACATCCTTACATGCAAATGTGCCAAAGCTTTATACATTTATATGTAAACATAATTATAGTCATAATAATAAGTACTCTCACTTAATTACTATGACTATTAGTGCTGGGAAATATACCAATCTTAAAAGATAACAATCTATAAATCTTACAATAATTTTGAGTTTGTTTTTGAAACTGAGGAGACAGAAGGAAGCTAGGTAGATGAGGGCAGGGCCAAGGGAAAGGAAGTAGAACTGGGAACCCAACTAGGGGGAGTTACTAAAGACATTCCAACTGGGCTGGGAAGGAAGGACACTCAGGAGAGAGGTGAGGACTTTAAAATGTATGGGTATTGCTAAGATAGGCCGCATGCAGATAACCAGTCACAAGCAGTAAGATGAAGAAACTAATCTAAAGAATATTGCTAAGGCAGATTTCTTTGAAAACTCCAATTGGGAGCTAGAAAGACTACCCACCTCCTAAATTAAAAGGGGCACACTTTCCTCTTGATCTCTCTCTTTTACCAGGCTTGCAAAAAGTTTCCGACATTCATTCCTGTTGCAGGGAGCGCACCCTAGCACCCAACTAGCTTAGGCCCATGTGGGCCTCCACACAGGGACCGTTAGATTTTAATTAGTTTGGATGCTAAACTACTCCCGACTGCGACACAAGAAGGATGCTCCAGACACTGCCTGCTCATGGACCCCAGCTACACCTTTCCCAGGCCTGGTTTCTCTCAATAAACTTTGCTCCCTTTCATTGATTTTGTCTATGACTTCGTTCTTCTATTTTCACAAGATAAGAACTGGAACTCAAACAACACCCACATTGTTTCTGTTTTTTTGTTATCAAAACTATGAAAACAATGTGATGGGTTCTGCATCATATATTTCACAGTCTGAAACTATAAACTTAAAAAAAAACAAAAAACAAAAACAAAAACATGCTGAAACCGGTTTGGTTCAGTGGATAGAGCTTCGGCCTGCAGACTGAAAGGTCCCGGGTTCAATTCTGGTTAGGGCATGTACCTTGCTTGCGGGCACATCCCCAGTGGGGGGTGTGCAAGAGGCAGCTGATCAATGATTCTCTCTCATGGATGTTTGTAACTCTCTATCTCTCTCTCTTTCTCTCTGTAAAAAATCAATAAATATATATTTTTTAAGAAACCACAATCATCTAAGGAACTTTTCAAATGATTTTAGTTGGATTATACAACATTCTTTGTTTGAAGATCAATATTAAACAAATATAGATTGGCAATAGATCTGCTGCCTGGAAAACTATGCTTTTTAATCTTATTTTGCATTTTAAATGTAAAAGGGTTTAATACATTTTCTTAAATTATTCTCTAAACATTTTTGAAAGAGTATCTTTTCATATACCTGACAACCCAAACCTCAAGGACTGTGATTTTTCCACAAAAAATAATAAAGTATTAAGGGCACATTGATTCTTTCCACTTTGAGAGTCCCTTGATGACAGAGAATATGTTTTGTGCTCCATCTTGACAAACTAGAACTCAAACTCCATCATGTTGAGTGACATGAAATACACTGAGCAGATTGGAAATTTGATAAGGGTAAAATAATATTATCTGGGTCTTGGCAGCTTTTCATTATTATGAAATTGACTTTAAGAAGATTAATGCTTTTGGGTATTTTTTTAAAGATACATCAATTATATTGTGATTATGATTCTTTGCTCATATATCTATTTTGTTGGTTTTATGAGAATTTACTTCACTTGTGAAAACAACTCAGTTAATTTTATGCTATATAAAATGTTAACATATATAATTACTATTTAGTTGTTTAAAGGAATGGCAGTTTTCAGCCAAAGCTAATGTTGTTATTTTAAATTGAAAGACAAAAATAGTAACTCAAATTTGCACTCTTTCCATATCTTCATATACCAGTAAATCCTCTGTGTCATCTATTTAAGTATTACAACGATTCTAAGATAGGGAATTTCACTACCCTTACTATTTAAGTATTACAACAATTCTGAGATAGGGAATTTCACTACCCTTACTTTAAAGATAGTAGAACATAGCTCAGAGAGATTAATTGCAATTCTCAAATACACACCAGGAACCCATGGCAGAAGTAGTTCTCAAACAGGTCTGACCACAAAAACAAACAAAAAAACTTGTGCCACTGAAAATTCTGTTCATTCTACTTTCCAGCTTACTGATGAGGATATTTTCAAAGGTAACTAGTTCATAGTTATCACTGTTGTTTAGTCTATTATTGCATATGACTTTATTTTTATTAGATATAAAAATAATAAAGTGTAAAAATGTTGTGTTTACTTCATCTATTTTATAAATATTTATAGGCCCGGTGCGTAAAATTCCTGCATTTGTACGTGTGTGTGTGTGTGTGTGTGTGTGTGTGTGTGTGTGTGTGTGTAGGGGGTGTCCCTCAGCCCAGCCTATGGCCTCACACAGTCTGGGAGTCCTCGGGAGATGTCTGGCTGATGGCTTAGGCCTGCTCCCCACTCCTCCTTAGGGGAGCAGGCCTAAGCTAGCAATCAGACATCCTTAGTGCTACGGCTGAGTTGGGAGAGGCTCCCACCACCACTGCTGTGTGCCAGCCATGAGCCCCACTTCTGTCTGATCAGCGCTCCCCATGTGGGGTCAGCTCCTGTGTTGAGTGTCTGCCCACTGATGGTCAGTGTGCGTCATAGCGACTGATCATTCCACTGTTCAGTCGATTTGCATATTAACCTTTTATTATATAGGATTCACTTATGTTACTGTAACTACCATCCAGATGAAGATCTAGAGCAGGGGTGGGCAAACTTTTTGACTCAAGGGCCACAATGGGTTCTTAAACTGGACCAGAGGGCCAGAACAAAAGCAACCTGACCATGCTGGCACTCTCATCTTGGGCTGCTGGTGAAGGAGCGGAGGGGAGAGCAAGAGAACCCTCTGCTCTTTCGGCTCCTTGGGCCGGATATGGCCCATGGGCCATAGTTTGCCCACGGCTGATCTAGAAGATAGCCATCAGTCAATAAGTCTATTGTTCCCACTCCCAATTAATGCCATGTTTGAATTGTTTTCATAGCATACATGTCAAGTCAAAGTATTTTTACAATATTTCAATTTACCATCCATTTGCTAAAAATATTCAAAGAAAGGCATTGACCATATCAAGAATAACTTGGAAAATTTTCTGGTAGGGTATATAAGAACTAGTAGCTAACTGTGCTGACCACTGGAAAAGTGGATTAATAATGCAAGCAGGAGTCATTCTATTTCTAGCACATGATCAGGGACATGATGCAGGGGATAACATGTTTTCTCTTATGGGATCAGATGTTAGTGTCAGATGTCTTTAATATTGATTCCTTTAAAAAGATGTTTTGAGGAAGAATTGAATACAAGTAAAAGTATATAAAAGATATGGTTAAAATATGCGAAATACATAGTCCCTGGGTTTTAATAACTTATTGTTTAATACATGAGGCAATTCCAATGAATGCACAACTTTAAATACAAATGTCTTCTGAATAAGGTGACAGCAGCAATGCCACTGGGAATTCAGAGGAGAGGAACTGTGTGTGTGTGTGTGTGTGTGTGTGTGTGTGTGTGTGTGTGTGTAATAAATAGAAGTATTTAGATATTTATTTATTTTTATTCTTTATTGGTTAAAGTGTTACCTATATGTCCTTTTTCCCCCATTGACCTTCCCCTGGCCACTTCTACCCCGAGCACATGCCCTCACCTCCTTAGTGTCTGTGTCCATTGGTTATGCTCATATGCATGAATGCAAATCTTTTGGTTGATCTGCTATCCTCCTCCTCCCCCAACCCTGCTGCCCTTTGAAATATGATAGTTTATTAGATGCTTCTCTGTCTCTGGGTCTATTTTTGGTCATAAGTTTATGTTGTTCATTATATTCCACAAATGTGTGAGATCATGTGATGTCTGTGTATTTACTAGAGGCCAGGTGCATGAAATTCATGCATGGGGTTGTGTCCCTCAGCTCAGCCTGCACCCTCTCCAATCTGGGACCCCTTGAGGTATGTGTGACTGCCCGTTTAAATGGGCAGTTGTATATCCCTCTCACAATCCAGGACTGCTGGCTCCCAACTGCTCACCTGCCTCTGCCTGATCACCCCTAACTGTCCCCTGACAGCCTGATCAATGCCTAACTGCTCCTCGGCCAGCCTGTTTTTCCCTAAATGACCTCCCCTGCTGGCCTGGTCACCCCTAGCTGCCCTCCCCTGCCAGTCTGGCCGTCCCTAATTATCCTCCCCTGCATCCCTAGTCGCCGCCAACTGCTCTCTCCTGCTGTCCTGGTCACCCTTAACTTCCCTCCTTTACAGGCCTGCCCCTGCAACTGTCCTCCCCTACAGGCCTGGTCACCTCCACTGTCTTCCCCTACTGGCCTGATCACCCACAACTGCACTCCCCTGCAGCCCGAGTGTCCCCCAACTGCCCTCCTCTGCCAGCCCTATCACTCCTAACTGCTCCCTGCTGGCCTGATCACCCACAACTGCCCTTCCCTGCAGGTCTGGTCTCCTCCAACTGCCCTCCTCTGCAGACCTGGTCCTCCTCAACTGTTCTCCCTTTCCCTTTCAGGTCTATCCTCTCCAACTGCCCTTCCCTTCAGTCCTGCTCCCCCCCTCCCAACTGCGCTCTGCTGACCTGGTCCCCCCCAACTGCCCTCCTCTCCTGGCCCAGTCACCCTTACCTGCACACCCTGATTGCTTAATTGTCCACCACTACCATCCCCTGCTGGCCTGGTCTCCCCCAACAGCCCTCTTCTGCCAGCCTGGTCAGCCCCCAACTGTCCACAACTGCCCCCCCCCCCCTTGCTGGCCATCTTGTGGGAGCCATCTTGTGTTCATATGGGAGCAGCCATCTTGTGTGTTGGAGTGATGGCAAATTTGCATATTACTCTTTTATTAGATAGGATATATTTTAAATGTTGTACTAGTGTCACCATTCTGTAGATTTTTAGGATTTTTTTGTGTACTGTGTTAGAAATAAAATATGACCGATAAAAATTCTCAAAAAAGAAAATTGAAAGCTAAACCAAAAAGCAAGATTATTCTAGCATTAACCAAGTACAAGTGAGGGTGCTGGTAATGCTGAGCAAATGTGAGGAAATGGGGAGCATAGCAGGAGTACATGGAACAAAGCTAGAAACAAGTGTATGTTGCATCTACTTTGCTATGCTCTCATCTACTTGTATTATCTCACCAATTCCACCTTTCTGTCCAAATGCAACTTTCTCTCAATAACTTATAAGTGGTCTCACTCTAAATCTATGATCAAGAACCTCATCTGGCACCATCTACAACACTGTCTTTTCTCTTCAAGTCCTATGGCTTTAACCCTTATCTGTCTGTGTACAATATCTCCAGAAATTATATCTTCCATATAAACCTTTCTAAACTTCAAAGTTGCATATTTAAGTGCTTACTGGGCCTTTCTCGTTAGATATCTCTACTTTGGCATATTTACAGTTGTGTGCCTTTTCATCCCACAAAGAAAAACTCAATTGTTCCAGAATTTCTTAAGCTCAATTAATAGCAACCCAGAATTAATAACAAAGAAAAACAATAAATTTCACCATCTTAATATCTCATTATTTTCACTTTCTTCATCCAATCCATCATAAAATAAACTTTTGTCTCCATCTTCAAAATATACTCTTTAAATATATACCTATTACATCCACAGCTACTGCCTTGGCAATATTGATAATTTATGACTTTACTTTCCATTTCAAATTTCATGTCTAATTTAAGCTTTTTAATTTCCCAGGATAAATATTCATATCCTGATGACATTTTTCAAATAATTTGACTTGATTCCATAAAAATGCTCCTAATGCCCAATAAGGATTAAAAAAATCCCTACTTAATATGTAAAACCAGATTTTCAAAGAAATAATTCTTGTATTTGAGAATTTTTTCACAGACAATTTAAAAATTACCTCTATAATAAATGTATCTATTTCTAGATTTAAATATATTATATAAACATACTAGCATTTTCTGACATTATCATGATTATTCTTTGCTTTATCTTTCTAACATATTTGATGTTTATATTATGTCTGAAAAAGCATAGCAAAATAATGAGACACCATGTGGTCACCATTCAGTGTTTGGCCATTTGTTCCTTTGTCTGTGTGTGTGCATGTGTGCGCACATGTGTGTGTGTGAGGCAAAATGCATCTTTTACAGCTAAAGCCCTATCCAACATTCCTTCCAATCCCATATTATCTAGGAGCAACTTTAAAATTTATGTCTCTTTTCCATGAATATTTTATATTTCCATCATATATGCTTTTATTAATAAAATATTTATAATATTTTAGTTTCCCTCTACTCTTTTCTATTTGAAGTACCAAAATTTAAAAAAATTATATATATATATATATATATATATATATATAATTAAGATTTTATATATATATATATATATATATATATATATATATATATATATATATAATAAATTAAGATAATACATTTTGCCTTTATCTGGCCTCTGTTAGCATTGTTTTGCATTTCCCAAAGTAAATGTGTGCATTTTTGCATTCTATGCCTGCCACTTATTTTTATAGCTCTTTTTCCATTAGGCAAAGAGGTCAATATTGCCAAAAATAAATAACAATAAGTTAGATCTTAAAAGAAAAGCATGCCTTGAATATGCATGAATTCAGTCAACAAATATTGAGCAAGCGCCAAATAGTGCTAGAAGTATGATTTAGAGTATATTGGCATGTATTGAAACGTGTATGCATACACATATATATTTGCCATATTTTGTTACTATAATTCTATCACTCAAAGGTATTAATTGATATATTTTATAATCTCATGAATAAAATATGATTATACAATAATATTGAATTTTATATTTAGCACGGTTGGCCTAAAACACATTTTGTGACAGTTAAACAATATTGTGACATGTTTATGGCTCAACAATGAGAACCAATTTGAGGCTGATAGAAATGCAAAGTAGTCTGCAAGGACACATTATTCATATTGCATGTTGATATTTTCAGACTCTGTATAGTTGATTTTACATCCCAGAAAAACCAAGAGTTCATCTATCACCTGCCTAATTGTCAGTGGCAAACATTCAGGCCTAAGGAATGTGGAGAGCACACCATTAGCGAAGGAAGAACAAACAGGCTGTTGGGCGTAATGCCTTTTCACACACCCTCTCCTCTTTGTGAATGTCAAGACAAAACTAAGCAGGACAAGGAGTAAAGATAAGAAATGCAATAGATGATGATGATCTTGATGGTGATGATGAGGATGATAAAGCAGAAAACCATAGATGCTGAAGATAATTACTCAGAATCTTGGCTTTTGGTGCATACATTTCGCTACCTTTCAATGCATTTCTTGGCATTGATGGAAATTGAGTAAGTAAACAGCCTTCATGGTGGGTGCCTAGAAGTCCCTCATCCATATATGTGGGTATCATAATTTATTCGTAATTTTGAGTAGTTTCCAAAAAGGTATTGAATATATGCATTCTGAAGTAAGTTTCAGATTCTAAGATTTAGGAGGAGGAGCGAATATTATAGCTTGGGGAAAAAAAAAAACTTTTTTTTTTTAAATTTAAGATTTAAAACAATTCAAAATAAGGATTTAGCAATTATGGATTAATACCTGCACTTTATATTACTATAGTGATAAACTTATCACTAAAAGTTAGGTTAACTTTATTCAGATAGTTGAATAAAAGAAAAAGGAATTTTATGTATTCCATTTGAAAGCATGCTCAGACTATTGTGCTACCTACTTATTAGCAAAGGGATATGGGTGGTTTCATATACATAACATATAGACTGAGTCATCCAAAAAGCTACCTTCTAGAGTCACCAAACTCCAGGAAATCTTAGAGGAAACTTATTCCCAAGCTCTCATTTAATAAATAAATCCGGTGCCTAGAGAGCTAAGGGACATTCATGCATAGTTTGTCATAATTGAAGTTGGAAATATATTCACATGCAATGTACTTAAAAATAAGAAGGAAAGAAATATGTACAGCTAAATGTAATTAAAGACAAAATAATGTAATATCTGTTTCAAAATTTAATATTTAATTGAGTATCAAGAATTAGAATTTAACCTTTATGATATTTGCTTGTTAACTTCGTTTTGGTCATTGGTGTGGCTGAACTTTGCCCACACTGTCTACCTATGGAGAAAGGGCAAGAAGAACGGGAATGTTTTTCACCCATTAATAAGAGAGAATGAATATTATCTGATAATTAGAGAAGAGGATTTTCTCTGCTATTAAATAGCCTCTAAGCAGAAGTTAAAGCAGGAAAAACATTCAAATGTATAAAGTGCACAGATACAAGTCAGAATTATTATGAAAAACATGTTCTGACTTTTAAAAAAATATGTTTTGCCTTACCCACTTTGGCTCAGTGGATAAAGCATCAGCCTGTGGACTGAAGGGTCCCAGGTTTCAATCCGGTCAAGGGCACATGCCAAGGTTATGGGCTTGAACCCTGTAGGGGCATGCAGCAGACAGCCAATTAATGATTCTCTCTCATCATAATTGATGTTTCTTTTCTTGCTCCCTCTCCCTTCCTCTCTGAAATCAATAAAACTATCTATATCTATATCTACCTATTTTATATTTTTATTTATATTTGGAGGGAGCCCAGCTGTGCCACATGCTGCTGCCCCGGCAGGGCTGAAGGGACTGTGTGCCATCATATTGTTGCTGTGGGCACTGCCATCTTTGAGGAAATAGCAGTCAATTAGCATATTCCCTTCTTATTGACTGTGGGCACCACCGTTTTTGTGAGGGTGTGACAGTCAATTAGCATATCCCCTATTTATTAGATAGGATGTATTTAATCTGTACACAGACTATGTCATACAAAAAAATTGAGCTAGACTCAGAGGAAGAAGGAGCTGAATTTTGTGGAAGAAATACCAATAATTAAATGATATATGCAAATGGCACCATTTTGCTGGCAGAAAAGAGCAATGATGTGAAACAACTTCTGGTGAAAGTGAGAAGAAAGTGCCAAAGGAGGGCTGCATTTGAACATCAAAAAGACAAAAACAATGACTACAAAAGAAATACACAACTTTAACAGATAATGAAGACACAGATATTGCTAAAGGTTTTGCTTACCTTGGTTCACTCATCAATTCAAATGTAGATTGCAGCCAAGAAATCTTAGAGAAGGACATGACGCAGAAGGGCGACGATGGAAGAATTAGGAAAGATCACAAAGCCTAAAGATGTGTCATTCGAGACCAATGCTAAAATCGTTCACATCCTTGTGCTCCCAATCACTATGCAGAGATGTGAAAGTTGGACGGTGACAAAGGCTGAATGGGGGGGGAAGAATGATTCACTTGAAATACGGTGCTCGGATATGTGTAAATCAAAGGCTATCCGAGGAGTGACACAGGTACTCTGGGATGACAGAAAGACAAACAAGTAGATTCCAGAGCAAAGTGAGCTTGAAACATCAGCGGGGGCAGAAATGACAAAGCTGAAGCTGTCTTACTTCAGACACACCATGAGAAGGAAGGACTCTTTGGAAAAGACACTCACGCTGGGAAATATAGAAGGCAGCAGGAAAAGAGAAAGTCCAATTAAGAGATGGATGGACTCCACCAAAGAAGCCATTGGCATGAATCTATGGGAGCTGAGCAGGGCTTCTGGACAGGACACTGAACATCGCTCATTCACACGGTTGCCAGGAGTCAGAGCCAACCCCACATCACATAACACCAAACACAGTTCATGAAGAACGTCTCCAGTTTTAATGTCTACTTCCGTTACATGCCATTATGCACCTTAAAAACGAGATTAATAACAAAATACTCCCTCTACATTTCAAAGACATGAAAGCTGCAGAATGAAGATTTAGTTTAGTAAACAGGATTCATTTTAAATCTGAGACTCGTTTAACTTCAATCAGTTCAAATTTACTTTAATTATTTTGAAAATAATTTCCCCTGCTTGCATCTCCACAGCCAAAATCGATCTAATGTATAGTTAGCTGTACAGGCCCAGAAGTACACTGGACTATTTCCAATATAAATAGCAATAATTTGGGATATTATCAGTTAGTAGGCTAAAATTATTAAAGTAACATTTTGGACCTGTAAGCATTATCACTACAAATAGAGCTGCTGTACATCAGTGTGTGAGTAAAATGTAAATGAGCTAAATAAAAGCAATTACAAAAGAAAAATCCTAAGTATGCACAGTTAGCTTGAACGCATCCCTTCCCGTTCAGAATGATTTCTGCATCGAAAGGGCACAAATAAGATTTCATTCCTCCAGGCGCCCTGATATGAAATCCTCTCTACTTAATTCTCACAGGAAATGCGGCCTTGTTAGTGAATAATTTGCATTCTCTTTTTTTGATTTACCTCAATAAACTGCAGCCTAATGGGTTACTAGCAACAGCAGAAGCTCATCTGAAGCAGGCATAGGAAAGAGTCCTAAGTAATCTTTGAACTGAAAATGCTTTAAATGGTGACTGTGTGTAAATCAAGGGCTATCGAGTGAGTGATACTCCCAAACAAGTTCAGAAATATTTAACTGCCGCGGATAATAATTTATAAAGTGGGTATGGAGGCGCTCGCCTGATAGATCTGAGAGGCATGTTAATGGGGTACAATGAAGACAGATAGCTCCCTTCTGGTAACACCGAGCCGACAGCCGCCTCGCCAAGCACTTCCCTGCCAACGCACATCAATCTCGCCATGATGGCTGCTCAGATTAGACAGAGAGGCACGCTCCTGTGCATCTTAAAAGGCCATTTCTGTCTCTCGTGGAGTTGTTTAACTTTGTTTTCCTTTGACGGAGACTGGCTGAGCTCTAACACGCAGGGTTTGGCAGGTAGGCTTTCATACAACGGCCAGGAAAGGGAGATTTTTACTGAAACATACCTTACACATGTCACAGGAGGGCCTAACCTTGGCTTTAACTTGAGATACTATACCATGCAACTTGCTATTGATTACTTTTTTTTTCACGCAATAGTCATTGATAGATTCATATTTTTGGAACATTATGTGACTTGTGACAATTTAGAATGACACCTGACAGTATGAAGGTAGACTGTACATGGCACGTGTATCATTGTGGGGTTTTTTGTTTTGCTTTTGTGTGATGTTATTTATTTATCCATTACATATATTTTTTTATTGATTTCAGAGAAGAAAGTGTGAAGGAGAGAGGGAGATAGAAGCATCCACAATGAGAGGCAGCTGGGAATTACTGATCAGCTGCCTTTCTTTACACCCCCTACTGGGGATGGAGCCTGCAACCTGGGCATGTGCCCTGATCTGAATTGAACCTGGGACCCTCCAGTCCACAGGCCAATGCTCTATCCACTGAGCAAAACCAGCTGGGGCTATTTTTTTTAAAATAGTATTGTGGAAGTCTACCATTTGAAACCTAATTTACATGGTTTATGAGCCACTCAAAATTATTAAGACACCTTAAGGAAAATACCACATCACTGTTCCTGGTCAGTCAGTAAGAGAATGATTTGAAATGCTGAAAGCAACTCCCCAAAAGCATTGCTGTCGTTCTTTATTCAGTATCATCCCCAATAGTGACATATACAACATGTGGTTTCCTGTATTTTCAAGAAAAATATTTGTTTCCTGAGTTTGTAAACCTGCATCAATGCAATGCCAAAGTAAACAATATCCATGTTCAAACTATGCCAATAAATGTGTATCTAAAAACTAGTGCAATCTCTTATTGAAGATAGCATCAGCAGGATACCAGACAGTGCTGCTCAGAATCCATGTAATATTTTTTTTTTGTTGGTTGGTTCTGACTACTGAACACAATTGGTCAGACTAAACCAGTATAAGCACAGTCTTTAAAAAAAATATTGCCACAAAATTTAAACATCCCCAGGAGACTGAAGGCCTTTGCCATACATTTTGTGAATCTCTCAAATACGGGAAGGTTCCCAATTGAATGACTATTGCTGGAGAATGAGGTGACCTTCAGAAGATGATTTTTGTGTCTCACATTTTTTTATTTTTTAAATATATTTTATTGATTTTTTACAGAGAGGAAGGGAGAGGGATAGAGAGCTAGAAACATTGATGAGAGAGAGACATCGATCAGCCACTTCCTGCACAACTCCCACTGGGGATGTGTGCACAACCAATGTACATGCCCTTGACCGGAATCGAACCTGGGACCCTTCAGTCCGCAGACCGACGCTCTATCCACTGAGCCAAACCGGTTTCGGCTGTGTCTCACCTTTTATCCCCTATCAGTACCTGGTGCCATTTTCTAGCCTCAGCCTTCACCACACACCTCTGTGTGCACTGGCTGCTTTGCCTGCCAGGTTCAGACCTGTCTCCTTCTCAGAGCATTTGAGGCTTAGCTCTGTAAGCACTTAACCTACTCCTCTTTCCCCTGCTTAGGCAAGTCATTATTGGAACTTCCTTCTACTGTCCTGACTTAGGACACAGACTTCCAGGATGACCAGTAGGCTAAAAATGAAATACAACTGTAGAGAAGCAGATGCTGAATACTGTCCCAAACGTCTCTGTCCAGCCCACTTCAGCTCCTACTCTTATATTGGGATTCTTTCATTCCCATCGGAATTCCCAGCTGCCTCTCATTATTTGTACTTTTATCTCTCTATTCTCCTTCACCCCTCTTCTCTGAAATCAACAAAAAATATATTTAATTCCCAGGAAGTACTATTTTCTTATGTGTGTCACTAGTCTTCAGGTTGCTATCTTGATTTTCTTTTTAGGTGTCTAAGTTAGTGCTGTAGTGTCTTGTGAATGTGAGAACTTGCATTCACAATTGCTAGAACCATAGCATGGAGCTTCTCAGTATCAGCCTGGGGACAATCTCCAAATTTCAAATACTCTATGACCAGGCCTGCTCATCACCCAACCCTACTTTCTCCCATCGGAGGGAATTCTCTCTGGAGTCAATCATCGTATCTGAACCAGAGTATGTTTGCTTCTTCCCAACCAACATCCACCTGAATGTGCATTTTATGATTCGCGTGATATTTTGTTTGATGCCTATTTTCTCCATGAGGCTAAGGACTTGTGTGTTTGTCTTTTCCTCATGTTTTCCCCCAAAACTTAGTATAGTAGTCAGAAAATGGTAGGTGTGGTGAAATAAGAATGATTAAGTCAGGGGGAAAACAAACTCTTTTCCTTCTACCCACCCCAATGATCAGAAGAATAAGAGGGATAAATGGTGATCTGACTCCCAAAGAGAAGGATTAAGGGTAAATTCATACTCAAAGACACTAATTGGTCCCTATTGTCTAAAAGCTGAGATTAAAATAGAATAAGATAAATAAAAACCCCACTTCAATTTAGATATAGAAATTTACAAAAGTGTAAATATATCACAGCTTCTTTTTTTTTTTTTTCCATCTACTCATCTACTGATAGGCACCTGAGCTGCTTCCAAATCTTGGCTATTGTAAATAACTCTGCAATGCATATAGGGGTGCCAATATTCTTTTGAATTAATATTTCCAGTTTCTTTGCATACGTCCCACAAGTAGAACTACTGGGCCATAAAAAGCCATGGTACAGCTGCATAGTAGGACACTATACAGCCATAAAAAAGAAGGAAATTTTACCTTTTGAAAAAGCATGGATCATCCTGGAGAGTTTTATGTTAAGTGAAATAAGCCAGTCTGAGAAAGACAAGTACTATATGATTTCACTAATTTGTAAAATCCAATGAACAAAATAGACAAAGTGGAGCAAGACTTATGGAAGTAGAAGAGGGTAAAGGGGGAATAAATGGTGATGGAAGGAACTTGATTTTGGGTGGTAAACATACACTATATAGATGATGCGTTGTAGAATTATATACCTAAAACTTATGTAATTTTATTAATTAACATCACCTCAATAAAGTCAATTTAAAAAAAGACAAGTTACAAGAAAAAAATTGTTTCCCTTTCTACAATAAGTAAAATCTGGATAATATGAAAAATCATATATGGAAGACAGTAGTAGGAAAGAATATGATGAAATTTATGCATAAACCACTGGTGATGCTATATATAGTAATAAAAGCAAAATATTATATTTAGACCAGTCGTCCTTCCGGATGTTCTTTCTTCTGAAAAAACCCACAGTGGGCGGGGGCTAGGGCCAAGAACCTTGCAGGGATTTTGTGCATCAGGCCTCTAGTCTATAATAATAAAAGTGTAGTATGCTAATTAGATGGGACGTCCTTCCAGACAACCTTAAGGATGAAGCTTGGGTCCTGGGTGCCTGCTGGCAGCTGGAGGGAAGCCTGGGTTCCAGGTGCCGGAGGGAAGCTGGTGCTAGCAGCAGGGGAAAGGAAGGCCTACTCTGGCACACATTTCATGCATTGGGCCTCTAGAACATTAATAAAAATGCCAATTTCTACTCTAAGTCTAAGTCATTTTAATAATTAAAATTAGTGTTGTATTGTTTACAAATGTATATTTAGCTTTTTAACTTAGCAAAAAAATAAGTAATTTTGCTAGTGATTGTGTCATTGAACATATAATTCCAATTACTTCCTAAGGTTCATTTTAATCAATTGTATATAATAAAAGGCTAATTGCAAATTGACCAAATGGTGAAATGACCCCACACTGACCACCAGGGGTCAGATGCTCAATGCAGGAGCTGCCCTCTGGTGGTCCATATGCTCCCATAGGGGGAGTGCTGCTTATCCAGAAGCTGGGCTCAAGGCTGGCAAGTGTGGAGTGATGGTGGGAGCCTCTCCCATCTCTGCAGCAGCACTAAGTTATGTCCGACTGCTGGCTTAGGCCCACTCCCTGTGGACTGGAAATACTAACTCAAAAGAATGTTTGCACCCCTATATTCATTTGCACCCCTATATGACAAATAGCCAAGATTTAGAAGAAACATGCAAATTAACCATCACTCTGCTACACCCACACCCAGTCCAGAGTGAGGTGTGCACACCCTAGACTGCACAAATCCTTGCACTGGGCTTCTAATTTTATATAATTACCTAAACAACCAGATATGTTTTATATCTAGATTACATTATTTTTCCATGATTACTAATAATACTGCAGTGAACATTTTGCCTGTGTAGGCTTACTTCCTTCAGATAAATCCTACAAGTAGAAAGAGGGGGTCTATATATACAAACATTTTAAAGGACCTTGAGATAAACTGTCAAAGTATTCCTGATAGAATTTTACCAATTTGTAATTGTTTTCTATGTGGTGTGGTTATTTCACTCACCTAGCCAAATCATCTGTGTGTCTGATAAGACTGATTCTATGTCTTGGCAAAATAAAAATAGAAATTCCTAAAAATCACGTCAGTGGATTTTTGAAATAATAAACTATCATGTACATGCAAAAAATAAATACATAAACAAAATGCTCCATATTTCTCAAGCATATTGAAAGTTTCTAAACAATGAAAAAAATTCATCATAAAAGTTTACTATAAAAATCATAGTTTTTATATTTTTAGTTTTGAGGTTAGTGATTAAATATGGGATATTAATATATATTTTTATTTTTTAATATATATTTTATTGATTTTTTACAGAGAGGAAGAGAGAGGGATAGAGAGTTAGAAACATCGATGAGATTGAATCATCTATCAGCTGCCTCTTGCACACCCCCTACTGGGGATGCGCCCGCAACCAATGTACATGCCCTTGACCAGAATCGAACCTGGGACCTTTCAGTCCACAGGGTGATGCTCTATCCACTGAGCCAAACCGGTTTTGGCCATATATATATATTTATATTTCAGGCAAAGCTACCTCAAAATATACAAAACATCTGGTGATATAAGAAGTTATATAAATTATTTGTCTAATCTTCGTAATTTTGTCTTGGAAAGCTTAGCATTCTAAGATAACTCTTGTGGAAGTAGAATGATCGGTGCACGTCTATTTGAGGGAAAGGCATGGCCTATAGCAATTACCTCATTAAAGCACACATTCAAGCTTTCATTATCTCCATCTGATCTTGCCTCTTACTTAAAAGAATTTTACTTACATTATCTAAACCAGATCATCAAGCATTCTGCACTGCATAGACTCTGTCTTGTGATGACTTTTATATTCTTTTGATTACCGACTTCAAGACCATTACACTTTTGAGAACATGTCTATTAACACCTAAAGATTAGTCGGAAAGTGATCTGACTGTAACAAGCAAGCTTCCAAATAATCGCTGGATTTCTAATCATTTAATTAAAAAAAACATTTAAAGTATTGTATGCCTTCTTTCTTATACTTTTCATGTTTTTAACAAGCGCGTATACTTTTACTCAAATCCCAAACAATCAATTAAATTCTGCCTTTAAAATGTCCATGCACATGCTTAACATAAAACATTACATTTTAATCACAATGAGTGAGTCTCCGAGGTGCAATTCTTTTATTGAAGACAGAACAGAAACTATTTTCCTAGGCATAACTAATTCTCTGTAGAGCTTATTTTTGCATGCTTTATTACAGTTGTCAAAGACTATGAGCCACCTGAATTGGACTGCTGTTGTTACCTCGCATGATATTACCTCAGGGGCTGTAATTAATTCAGATCTGTGTGAGCTATCCCCACAGTTGATTTAAAAAAACAATGCAAACATATTGTTCTCCTTTTTAGTCATAAGTCAAAATAAGAAAAAATGGTCTGTTTTTCACTTTGTATATCTATAAATATATACATGTGTATAACTACATAATGCAGAAAATAAAACCCTACTATAAATTTTTATTGATATGCTATCACACCAAGTGAAATGACATATTTCAAACACAATTTAGGCCCTATTTCTTGATACTGACATTATTGATGCTCTTAAAAATTATTACTTCAAAAGTCTCACAATAGTTAAAATGTTTATAAAAATTAATTATTTATGGAATGAACTAGACCACTCTTTTGTGTGCTGCATAGAGTATAAAAATCATACTTCCAGTTTTATTCTTGCCAAAATTTTCACGTCTCTAAAATGTATAAGGATATATTTCTCAAGTTGATAAATCTGTGGGACAATAAAAACATAATTCCGACACATACACATTTTGCTAAAATAAACTATTTGCAATATATTTTTTTTAAAAACCTCTCTAAATAAACTAAACTCTTAGGAATGCTACCTGTAGTACTTAAGTATGACATAAGTAAATTAAAATTTCTTAGAATACATCAATGATATATATGATAGAATTAGTGATTTCCCTCCATTAGAAATTAAGCTCTATAAAATGACTTTTGTCTTTAGATTTTTTAACATTCAAGAAAAAATATAGCAATCTATAAATTTTCATAATTGAAAAAATAATATTTAGTGAAGTTTACACTGAATTTTTGAACTCTCTACCTTCCTGAGCAACTTCAATGTTGTGAAGGTAGAAGAAACACCACTGGCTGCTCTTGCCATGATGCCTTCACCAAGAACCAGCAGTTCCAAAAGCTGTACAAAGGCAACCTTGAGCATGGCTCTGACCTCAAATGGTGGTGACTTTTCAGATGGGGACAAGGAAAGTTCAGCTCCACACTCAGTCCCAACATTGGCCTAGTTGGGTTACCCCAAGGACCTTGTGATGAAAGGTCTAATGCAGAAGCTAGTGAACCTGGTCAAATCCAGGGATGTGGAGGCCACTTGGGAGCTCATGTTCAATGGTGAAAAGGGACCAATGGCCAGCATGCTTTCTACCAAAATTTTATATCACCGAGAATCGGGCAGTGCTCCATGTGGCCCTGTGGAATGGGTCAAACACACCCATTCTGGTGGATGGCAAGGATGAGATGCCAGAGGTCAGCAGGGTCATGGAGAAGATGAAGTTCTGCTGCAAGTATATCGGAGGTGGTGACTGGGAGGGATACTCAGGCAAGTCCATCACACATTCAATAACATTGGCTCGATGGTTCTGACCTGGGGCCCCTCATGGTAGCTGAAGGCCTCAAGCTGTACTCTTCAGGAAGTTCCCGGGTCTGGTTTATCTCAATCATTGATGGGACCCACATTGCTCAAACCTTGGCCACCATGGACTCTTGAGTCCTCCCTGGTCATCATCACTTCCAAGACCTTTATCACCAGGAGACCTTCAAAAAGAAAAAGACGGAGAAGGAGAGGCTTCTCCTTTGGCCAAGCATCCTTCTGCTATCGCAAAGCACTTTGTTGCCCCATTTGCCAACACAACTAAAGTGAAGGAGTTTGGAATTGACCTTCAAAACATGTTTGAGTTCTGGGATGGGGAAGGAGGATGCTTCTAGCTGTGGTCAGCCATTGGATGCCCCATTGCCTTCCCGGTAGAATTTGACAACTTCAAGCAGTTGCTCTTGGGGGCTCACTGGATGAACCAGCACTTCTTCATGACACCCCTAAAGAAGAACACCCCCATCCCGCTAACTTTGCTAGGTATCTGGTACTTCAACGGTCTTTGGTGTGAGACACTTGCCATACTGCCCTAGCACCAGTGCCTGCACTGCTTTGCTGTCTACTTCCAGGAGAGTGAAGTGGAGTCCAATGGTCAGTGCATCACCAGATCCTTCATGGTTGGATTATCTCACAGGCCCCATGGTGTGTGGTGTGGGGAGTCAGGGACCAATGGCCAGCATGTCTTCTACCAAACCATCCATCAAGGCACCAGGATGATATCCTGTGACTTCCTCACTCTAGTCTAGACCCAGCAACCAGAAAGGAAGGGTCTGCATGGAAAGATTCTCCAGGACAAGTTCTTGACCCAGATTGAGGCCCTGATGAGGGGGGCATTGACAGAGGAGGCTCAAAAGGAGCTCCAGGCTTCAGGAAAGAGCTCAGAAGACTTGGAGAAGGGAAGCTGTTTAGCACCAAGTCTTTGAAGGAATTCATCCAACCAGCTCTACTGTGTTCACCAAGCTCAAACCATCCATTTTTGGAGCCTTGATTACCGTGTATGAACACAAGTTCTTCATTCGGAGCATCATCTGGGACATCAAAAGCTTTGGCCAATGGGGAGTAGAGCTGAAAAAGAAGCTGGCTAGTAAAATTGAGCCTGAACTTGATGGAAGCAACCCAGTGATCTCTCATGATTCTCCCACCAGTGGGCTGTTCAACTTCATCAAGCCAGAGCTAGAAGCCAATAAACTCATGCTGGGTTTCAGTCCTGTTGTGACCGTTCCTTTTGTCCCTTCTCACCAGAGTCTGCATCGCATGGTCCTGCCCAGAGCAACCTCTGGTCATGGACTTAGACCACAAGCTCTTGGAGGATACTGGTTTGGAAATGTCACCTCTAGGCTCTCAGTTGTCCATGCTCTTCAGTTTCACCCTTAGCTGAAGGGTGCACATTCCTATATTAATTAAGAGAAAAAATACTAAACCACAGAATTTGATTTAATTCACTCCTTGGATATGATGCCATAGGAATAAATTACAGAAAAATAATTGTAATTTTATAATTATAAAAATCAAAAGATGCAGTTTTCATAAGACAAGAGCTGATTTTAAGTTTAAAATCATACCATCTATTACCCATAAGACATTTGTCACATTTTGGATAAGCATGAAAAAAATAGGACTTGGAATTGTTTTATTTGTTTTGTGCTGTTATAACTAAATACTATAGAGTGGATAGCATAAACTACAGAAACTTATGTTTTTAATGTATTTTATTGATTTTTTACAGAGAGGAAGGGAGAGGGATAGAACTTAAAAATATTGATGTGAGAGACACATCTATCAGCTGCTTCCTGCACACCCCCTACTAGGGATGTGCCTGCAACAAAGGTACATGCCCTTGACTAGAATAGAACCTGAGACCCTTCAGACTGAAGGCCAATGCTCTAGCCACTGAGCCAAACTGGTTAGGGCCAGAAAATTATTTTTTTCCAGCTGGGAAGGGTGGAAAGTTTGAGATCAAAAGACCTGTTAAATATCTGAATATTTTATATACTCCTAATGAATATATTCTGATTTCAACAAATATTTCTCAACTCCATACTAACGGATTTTAACTGAGTTTGGAAAAGGAATCCTATATCAAATTGGAAGTGGTAAACTGTTGAATATTTGTTGAACATACAATGACTCACAGGCAGATTTAATTTGTACCTTCAAAGCTACACTAAACATTTATATAGGGGCATTTAGGTGAGAAAACATCTGGTCCATTGTTTGACCGATAGTGGAAACTGAAAAATTAGAAGGATTTCACTCATTTTAGTCTTCTTATTATATTTGAGAATATTCACATTCTACTAGATTGTGTAAAAGGTTGTAAGTGGGTACAACAGCACTTAGAAGTATCATTGGAGATACCATGATAAGGCTTGTTGTTTTGGGGAAAGACACAACGTAGAATAGTGAATAACTATCCAGATTTTGGGTTAGATCTGGATTCAATTTCTTAGTCTGTATATATTAGATCTCGAGACCTCAGACGAGTTCTTTAAAACTTTGGAACCTCAGGTTCTACAACTATAAGTAATTTTTAATATCGTAGTTGAAAATAAATATATAAATCCTATGTAAATTTTCCAGCACAATGACTGTATAATGTAAAAGCAGGAATATATGTTTATTAGTAGTAGTATTTCAACTATTCCTCATCTGATCTTCCATCATTTGGGTTGCATCATAGTAACTCTCAAACTCTCTGCTGTGAAGGACATTTAAAAAATATACCTGACTGATGAACCAAAAGATAGATATAGAGACAGTAAAGCAACAAGCAGACTGTCAAATGACAGCGGGGAGGGGAGGGAGATATGGGGGAGATAAGAGATCAACAGAAGGACTGGTATGCATGCATGTAAGTACAACCATTGGACACAAAATTCTGGGGAGGGAGGGCATGTACCGGAGGTGGGGGGCAATAGTAATATATGTACACAGATAATTTAAAAAAATAATAAATAAATAAAAAATAAATTAAAAATATACCTGATACTTTTGTAATGTATTAGAAAAATGTCACTGAAATATACTCTACATGTTTTTAAACACTGACTTTCACTTTGTGTACCTACCCTGAAGCAGACCTTTAGCAAGCAGTTTGCAGATACACAAGGCTTTCTTTACATGCCATGTCCCAAGTCGCATGCATTATATTATCCTATCATGAATACTCTGTTAATCTTACACTATTATTTTTAGATACAGTCAAAAATAAACAATAATTTACCCTTGATGATAATTTCATTTATTTTGTTTTACAACACAAGCCTAGGATCTAATTTTTTGAATCCTTCCTCTTGAACTTCATATTGTTTCCAATATCTTATACCAGAGGTCAGCAAACCATGGCTCCTGAGCCACATGTGGCTCTTTGGCCCATGTGCAGAAGTCGATTTTCAGCTCTCAAAAGAAATTTCAATCGTTGTACTATTGACTTTTGGCTCTGTAGACTAATGAGTTTGCTGACCACTGTCTTATACAATTATTGCTGGGTAAAATGTGGCTTAACTATTATCACATGCATTATTTTACTTGTTTATACTATAAATATTTTAATCATTTTCACACCTCTGGGTTATGAAATGTGGCTTTTTATGTGCTGGCAAATTTTATTAAGTAACTCCAAACTATTGCCCAAGTACTAACGAATAATTATAGTTCATTTTGCAAATATAAATATTTGAAAAATACCTAGTAAGAGAGAACCTTTAACTATTGAATGAATAATTGTTGACATTACTGATGGAGTATTTTTTGGATGGACTTCAGGTCCCACATTCTTAGAATACCAGTACTTGAAAATGAAATTGAACAATAAATGCTATTTCATATTCTAAGCTAGCTTTTCCAGATTTTCTGTGTAATTTATTATTGCAATAGTCATTCTTATTTTACTTATCTACGCACTTATGAACATACTGTTTATATCGGCATTAGAGATTTGGTGTGATTTTTATATTGCTTATGTCAACATAATTATATATAAAACTTCATTTCACTATGATTTCAGTATAAAAAATGAGTTTGTAATAGAAAATATACTGTAATACTTTAAATAAAATATTCAAATTGTGTTTCAAAGTAGCTCTATTTAATTTTCAAGCAAAAGAACACAATATATTTTTTCTGAATGATGATAACTTTGTGTTATTTTCCATTATTTGTCCTGAAAAACAATTTGAATGATAGCTACAGTAGGAGAATAATAAAGCAAACCCTACGACTTTTCACTTTGCCATTAGTTCTATTAAAACATTATCATTGTATGATATAATCATGAACATGTATATTTTGTAAATATTCTCACAGATAATATAACTTGTTCCAGATTGTTCTGTGGTCATATGTGGTAACTAATCAACAATCTCTAAGGTTAAGCTTCTTGGGTCTCTACTAGAGTCTGGGATACTTCCCAGGGCTCCACCAACTTTTGAGTTTTAAACTCAAATCTTTGTCTTTTTCTTAAAGAAAGATTACTGAAATCTTTGTCAGCTTGTTAGTCACCCAGTTTTTTTTTTCCATTTTTTTTCTTTATTGATTAAGGTATTACATATATGTCATCCATTTATTTTTATTTTATTTTATTTTATTTTATTTATTTACTTACTTATTTATTTTGCTTCAGATCTGGGTATCTCAACCAGAGCATTGACATCTTAAGATTTGGCAAATGCCTTGAGAAAATACTGCACATAGAACTTTAGGCCCACTAGATTTGCACTTCAAGTCCTAACTTCTAGGCAACCCAAATTCCAGTTATGTTTGTGAAAATAAAATAATACTAGATTGCCAAATATATGGATACATGTATGAATACAATTGATCTCATATGTTTGGGTTCTGGCTTCATAGACAATATTAATAGGAAATGGTACATCTTAAAAATGTTACCATCACTTGAGTTTGTGCTGGAGTTGAAATAATCGCCTCAGGCAGTAAAGGTTACAACTCACAACCTGGGATCCAGCTGCATCCTTCTTGTAATGGACTCTGCAATTATATGACTTTCATAAATATTACAGCAACTGCTTCAAGGTGAATTTTACAACATACCTTGATGGAAAAATAAAAAAGCAGTCATATCTGTATTGTGTTATGTCTACAGAATCCAAATAAAATGAGATGAAAACACTGCAAGTTCAGGAT
This sequence comes from Vespertilio murinus, assembly GCA_963924515.1. Taxonomy (NCBI): domain Eukaryota; kingdom Metazoa; phylum Chordata; class Mammalia; order Chiroptera; family Vespertilionidae; genus Vespertilio; species Vespertilio murinus. The sequence goes on along the minus strand of OZ004706.1, from coordinate 187,940,875 downwards.
ATTTTGGCCAATTATTACTAAAGGATTCAATAACTACTGTCATCCCTCAAATAGAATATTGGAAGCAATAAGATAGCTTTCCAAGTGTGTGTAGAGAATAACAAATCAAGAACATGAAAATTGGACAAGAAAAATGATCTATTTTTGTAAATTCTGGAAAATAATTTTACTCCTAGTATATTAATTAAAAATGTGCTTTTAGAATAATGGTTAATGCCAAGTCCCTCTTGCAGATAGCTATAATTAATAATAATAAAACACAACTAACTGACAATATTGGAGAATGAACAAAAGCACAGATTCTAGAGAAGTATTGTACTTATCAGAAGAAAAATATACTACATGAGACACTGATTTATGTGGGTTTTTGCCCCAGGGCAGATTCGAACTGCGCTCTGTGGGACTAGTCAAATCCCATTTCATTATGCAACTACTAGTAAGTCTTTAAAAGTTTGTAATGTCTTGGGAAGGAGAGCTTGCAGAGATAACCCAATACTTTGTATGGGTAGACTCTGCCCAAATCTCTGGCTGATCTGCATAGTACACACCCACAGACACAACCTAAACAATTCAAATTAAGTTAAAATAATTGACCTGAAAATTTTAGGCTAAGTACTGATGCAACCTATTATTTTGGGAAAACAAAATAGAATACAAATTTTGCAAACTGTACCATTTGAAATATCTAGGGTAAATTAAAAAAAAATAGGCATATGAAGAAACAGCAAATGTGGTCCTTAGTAAAGAAAAGGACTTCAATGTTGGAATCAGTACATTAGAAATTATTATATCTATTCTTTTTTAAAAATATATTTTATTGATATTTCACAGAGAGGAAGGGAGAGAGATAGAGAGCTAGAAACGTCGATGAGAGAGAAACATCGACCAGCTGTCTCCTGTCAGGGATGTGCCCGCAACCAGTGTACATGCCCTAGACCGGAATCGAACCTGGGACCTTTCAGTCTGCAGACTGACGCTCTACCACTGAGCCAAACCGGTTTCGGCATTATATCTATTCTTAATAACATGAAGGAAAATATAATTAAGGAAATGAAAGATAACGACATGGGAAATTACAAAAATGAAAAATTACTGAGTGAGACTAAAATAAGATTGGAGATAACAGAATAAACAGAGAAAAATAGACCATTAAAATAGTTATCAATCTATAGTATAAAATAAATACTATTAAAATAAATAAACATAACATCAGGGATTTGTGAGATGGCATGAAAATACTTAACATAGTTGTAATTGCAACCCTAGAAGGGGAAGAGAACTAAAACCTTCTGGGAAAGTTTTGTAAGAGATATTAGCCAGCACGTACGTTAGATTATTGAAAAATGTAAATTTTTATAGTGAAGAAGATCAGAGAAGCATTAAGAAAATTACATTAAGAACATGTAATTTCTAGAGTTGCAAAATAAAGACAGTATTTTGAGGGGTAGAGAAAAATAGCCCAAGTGTATATAGGGAAGTTAAATTTGAATACCTACTTAATTTTTATCAGAAATGGTAGACACCAAAAGACAGGGCAATGATATGTATAAACTACTAAAAAGGCAAGAAACAAATAACTAAACAGAATTCTATGTTCAGTGAATATACCTTTCAAGAATATAGCTTAGCCTGCTGGTTTAGCTCAGTGTCGTTGAGCTTCGACCTATGAACCAGGAGGTCACAGTTCAGTTCCCTGCTGGAGCACATGCCTGGGCTGCAGGCTCAATCCCCAGGAAGGGAGGGCAGGGGGCTTGCAGGAGGCAGCTGATAGATGATTCTCCTTCATCAATGAGGTTTCTGTCTCTCTCCCCTTTTCCTTCCCCTTTAAAATCAATAAAAAATATAAAAAAAGAAGAATGCAACTTAAATATAGACATATCAAATATAAAAAGGAAAACCACTTAATAATATATATTAAGGGAAGTACCATAAGCAAAAAGGTAATTAACAAAATGAATAGTTGGATTTTCAGGAAGACTAAATAAGACAAAAAATGTGAAAAATTTGCATACATTTAAAATACTATGTTTTCCCCATATGTCTCTTTAAAATATATGCGACTATTTAAAGTGGGGTTTGTGATGGATGGAGGTTTAATATATATAATGACATGAAGAACAGCACACATGGTAAGTAGCCCTAAACATTGTATATTTTCTATATTTTACGTTAAGTTGAGTAGTATTAACTGTAAGTAGACTGACTAGTTCTAAATGTATAATAACCAAAGCGATAACTAAAATGATACAGATAGATGAATGCAAAAATACCAGGGAATAAAATATAATTCTAGTTAAATATTCAAGTATTAGAATGAGGCCAAATAGGATGAAGAAATAAAACAAAACTAAAAGCAGAGAGGACTAAATAAATAAATAAATATGCTAGACATAACACAGTTTAATAAATTATTACTTTACATAGTCTAATAAATTAATAGGACTAAACAGTCTTATTAAAAGACAAAGATTGATTAAAACATTAACAAAGATTAGAAAACCTAATACAGTACTGGTTCCACAGAGATGAAGTCAGAGGATCAGTGTGTAAAAGTTATCCTTGGAAATTCACCAGCCATATATTATAGTTGGTTTCGAGCAAAGAACTCCTTTTAGGTTTAATTTGTTAATGGAGACTAAATTCTTAATATACTGCCAAATTTTAGTCAAAAGTAACATAATTTCTTTTCTTTTCTCTTTTTTTACATCATAAACTTATATGGAAGTTGTAAAAAATAGAATGTGGTAATGTGGTATCTGGATTAGAGCCTGCTGTGGCTGAATCATTTTAAAAGGTATTTATGGTTAAAGTGCCAGATTGGAAAATGTTTATTACATGCCATTATTTTATATACATGCATGTTAAATACATGTTAAATACTTTTAAAATAGATTTTATATCTAAATAATGATATAACATTTCAATGAGTTGTCAAGTTTAGATGCTAAGTATTGAAGTTCAGTACAAAGATAATCCCTGTGATTTATTAAAACTATTTGAGCCAGTCAGAGAAAGATAAATATCACATGATCTCACTCATTTGTGGAATATAATGAACAACATAAACTGATGAACAAAAACAGATCCAGAAACAGAGAAGCATCAATTGGATCATCAAACCTCAGAGGGAAGGTAGGGGAGGGTGGGGGTAAGAGGGAGAGATCAACCAAAGGACTTATATGCATGCATATAAGCCTAACCAATGGTCATAGACAACAGGAGGGTGAGGGCATGAGTAGGAGGGATGGGGAGAGTGAGGAGGGGGGAAGGGGGAATAAGGACATATATGTAATACCTTAATCAATAAGGAAAAATAATAAAATCATTTCAAAGTTTTAAATAAAAACATATCAATACATGCTATCTTTTCAGGGTCAAAATGGTTTTGCATATGATATTTTTTATCTTAAAATATTTTATTTCCCTACAAATGATTGTCACAAATATGTTTTAATACAGAGGTCAGTATGATACTTCCCAATGAAGGCAAAGACTGTGTATTTACAATAGTTGGTACAAAAAAAAAACTAGTTAATTTTTTCAAATATGTGACTAGATGCCACATCCAATTAATAAGTATACATGTGCCATAAGATTTGTTATTTTGGAGAGTTTATAATGCTTATTTCAAAAAAACCACATCATAACTTGAAATCAATTTTAAAAATGCTTTCTCAATTTAAGAAGCATACTGCTCATCCCCTATCCCATCAACCAGCTGATGAGGTAATGAAACAGCCCAAACATTTAAAACGTATAATCAGAACGCTGGTCTGAGTGAAGAGCTGTGTTTACAGACAGATGCAGAGAAGGTGTACTCCCCCCAGTGTTAAAAACTTAAATATAAAGCAGAACAAGGCACAAACACCTGAAAAGGAGGGAGATTCAAATAAGACATATGTCAACATGGTACATCATGGAAGAGAACCACTGCTTCTCACACTCGCAGGTTTAGTTTCACAGAACACTTTCTGATTTACAAACTAGGGGTCTCTTCCTACTGCTCTCTGTCATGCTTTACGTTCCTTGATAAATCATAATAAAGTAGAATCATGTAAAAAATAAAAATCAATGTGGTTTACTCCTACAATAGTATATGCCACTTCTAAATTAAAATATGGACTAGAAAACACATTAATGATATTACTTAAACTAGTACAAACTCTACCTTGCATGCCCTGATTATTCATTCATTGATTCTGCTTATCCATTCAATATATATTTTAAAAAAAGTACAGATGTGTTTTAACCTGTACTCAGAACTTTACAAGGAGTTACAAGGATATGGTCTTTACCTCCTGATGTAAAACTTACGATGATTCATTACCTCCCAAATTAATTTTTCCCAAAGTCATTTATCGTCATCAAGTTTCTATTATGTGGCAGGTTAGTTGTGTCATGGCAATTGCTGCTTCCTCTGCAGACTGGCTTCTCAATGACAAGACATGCATTTTCTCAAGGTCACATTATCCCGTAGATATTTAAAACAGGGCTACTCAATCCAGTAGATATTTATTCAGAAAAGAAAGTGATTTGGCTTGCTTAAAAATGATTTGGCTTGCTGTATTATCCAAAGATGAGAAGGGAGAAAATAAAGAACGTATACTTAAAAAATGGCTTTGCATCTTGAGAATTCTGAGCCCAGTTATAATGGAAATATACTGTGCAGCAAAAGGACAAGTTCATGTGTGTGGGGCAGGATTATATTGGAAAACACCCAGGCCCTGATGGCAGTTCTATGTCAGCGATGCAGGATGTAGAGACTCAGCCCCACAGCATGCCTCTAATAGTGATCTCTTTTGGATCTTTGTTTTCTATGACACACATCTTTTCCCCCTATACTAAAAACATATCATTTTCTGTTTTGTGTGCTGCCTCGTACCAGAAACTTTGTCAAAAGAAAGAGCAATGGTTATGAATGGAAACTGAAATAAAGGTGGAACATAAGAGTGGGAAGTAACTAGTTGTAGTTACTGAAGATAATCAAGGGAAATATTGCTCTCAAATGATAAAGAGCCACTGGCCTTAAAGAAACATTTTAGCCCTAACTGGTTTGGCTCAGTGGATAGAGTTTCAGCCTGCAGACTCAAGGGTCCCAGGCATGTACCTTGGTTGTGGGCACGTACCCAGTAGGGGGTATGCAGAAGGCAGCTGATCTATGTTTTTTTCTCTCTTTTTTTTTAAAAAAATATATATTTTATTGATTTTTTTACAGAGAGGAAGAGAGAGGGATAGAGAGTTAGAAACATCGATGAGAGAGAATCACCGATCAGCTGCTTCTTGCACACCCCCTACTGGGGATGTGCCCGCAACTAGCAACTAAGGTACATGCCTTGACCGGAATCGAACCCGGGACCTTTCAGTCCCCAGGCCGACGCTCTATCCACTGAACCAGACCGGTTTCAGCTGATGTTTCTTTTTCATCGATGTTTCTAACTCTCTATCTCTCCCCCTTCCTTTCTGTATAAAATCAATAAAATATATTTTTTAAAAAGAGACATTTTAAACAAGTTTGAGACTCTCTTATTTTTCATTTGTTTGTTTAAAGTGATCTAGCCAGCTTAGCTAATGAGAACATATATTAAAAACAAAGGTTATGCATATAGTTTGTCACTTTGGCAGACTAGTTAATTTGGCCGAAGCTGCAAAGATAGTTATATTCTAAAGATGGCACTTCCATAACAAGAAAAAGCAAACAGATATAACAAGTCATCAATATCTGTTCTGTAATTTGCAATTTACAAAGCGCTCTTGTTATGTACTGAATTGTCTCCCCACCCCATCCCCATTTCATACTTTGAAACACTAACTGCAAATATGACTATATTTGGAGGTAAGGTCTATAAGAAGCTAACAAAGGTTAGATGAAGTCATAAGGATGATGGGGCCTTAATCCATTAGGGTTGGTGTCCTTATGAGAAAAAAAACAAGAACCACAGGGCTCTCTGGCCACGTGCAAAGAGAAGAAAGGCCATGTGAGAACACAGAGAAGGTGGCGGTCTGCATCAGGAAGACACTAAGCCATATGGCACCTTCATCTTGGATGTACAGCCTCTAGAAGAGTGAGGAAATAAATGTGTGTTATAAGCCATTCAGTGTGTGAAATTCTGTTATAGCAGCCTCATCTGTCTAATCCAACTATTGTATTCATTTGGCATAAAAATAAAGCAATGTGGCTAATTATTATTGTCATCCCAACAGTGGAGGCAAAGAACTGAGTGTCAGGAAGTTGGACAGATTTGCTTCAAATCATCAAGGTACATTTATGATTGAAGATCCAATCCTTTTCATGTAGAAAAACTTTATATTTTAGCAAGTGGTCCAGTTAAAGACCACGACTAAAAATTGACATAAAGGGTAGCTCAACAACAGCATTTTCCTACGTAAAACAAATATTTGAAAGTTTTTTTTTTCTTAAAATAAGAGAAAAAGAAAACTACAAGAGGCAAAGTTAAAATACAGTTAATCTGCCAATGTCTTAAAAACTGAGGGTAATGAAAATGGTTCAAACTTATCACCGTAAAGATGATACGGATTTTAACCTTATTTATTTCATAGTGCTCAAGTGTTATAAAGGGAAAATCATTGCTACTAGTATATATGCCTTTTGAATCAATTTGCTACACATGATATATTCCCTTTGACCTGAAAGAGTACAATATACAAAATACATTTACTAACATTTCCACATGCTCTGATATTTCCATATCTATCTATTTATCGATCTATCATCTATCTATCTATCTATCTATCTATCTATCTATCATCTATCTTTTTATCTATCTATAAAACTCTAACATACAAATAGACCAAATGGTGGAACAACCAAATAACCAGTCACTATGATGTCCGCTGACCACCAGGGGGCGCACATGTGGAAGATGTTGGGCATTGGCAGCAGGTGGTAGAGCAAGGAAGATGGCAGAAAGCAGCCATGGCAGGATGGTGGAGCAGGTGAGCGGGGGTGCCAAGCAAGGCAGGGCACTGGTCACTGTCAGCGGGATGAGCCTCTGGTGGTTACTGAAAATTTCTTGTTCCTGGGCACCATGGTCCCACCTGGCACTCACACCTGCTGCTGATCGCTTGGCACCATCAGAGGGTGCGAGCAACACCTGCTGGCCGCTATTTACCCTCAGGGATTCTCTACCTCCTCCTGCTCCTAAGGGACAATCAGGGCTAGCAGCCACCTCTCATACCCACTGCTGGTGTCAGAGCCACCAATTGCACCCACTGGCAACCAAGGACAACACCAGAGCCGCAGCTTGCACCTGCTTATAGTGCCCACCGACAGCCCCAATTGTTTCACTCCATCAGGAGATGTGAGTGGGGTGGCACCATCAGCATGTGAGGGCAGCAGTGGCGGGAGTAGGGCTGCCAGAAGACAGGGGACCAGGGGCCCTGGTGGAAGGGGTCAGGCTGGGACACAAAGGATGGGCAGAGACCTACCCCTGTGCCCACTGCAGCCTAATGGCCCACAGTTCCTTTCAAGGTGCACAAATTCATGCACTGGGCTCCTAGTTAATTCATAAATTCAAAAGAAGTCTGCATCAGTTCTAGTGTCATCTGAGTTTTCTTTTGAGGATATCTCATTTCACATTTCCCCACACTTGGCTACTTACTAGGAGAATACTGTGCTTTTCAAATTCACGTTGGCAACATTTATATCTAATTAACCTCCATATGCTTGAGCTACTCCTAAAAAAACTTACTTGGATATGTGTCCTTTTGGGGGATACAGTCTCCCAGAACCACACCACCACAAGTCCTTTTTTTTTTTGAAGAAATCACTCAGTATAAGTAGAAGAGTAGTAAAGATAGAAACTGTGTAAAGAGCACACTTCTGTTACCATGGTAACTCTAACCTCACCAGGCTCAATCTAGAATTTATATGGAAGCAATATCATTCTGTCATTGATTTTTGAAGTTTTATTTTATTTAAAAATAAAGAAAACCATTATAAAGTAACATATCATAAGTTAATGAGGGAAGATATTTACTCTTTGCATTGCCCTATTAGGGGATGAACTCCAAAATTAGAAATTGTTTTACAGGTCATACCAGCAAATCAATGAATAGATAATTTTAATAGCCAGCCCATTTCTCTCTAATGGCACAGACCCTTTAGTGCTTATATTTTGAACTTGTAAGTTTAAGATACAAAGTTAATTTTAATAGTAACATGGGTGAAATATTATTCATAATTTAGGGCAATAATCCATTTGCCTTATGCATGTCTATATGTCTTAAATGAGATATTAAACAATATTGAAAGCAGATAAATTAATTTACAAAGCATTTTCATTGTTAATGTTGCAATGATCTAAGTAAATTCCAGATTAATTTGGAAGTATATAGTGGAGAATTTCCAAAAAAGCAATGGCACAAAATAATGAATCCTATATAACAAAAGGCTAATATGTAAATTATCCTTTCCACCAAGAGTTCAACCAGGAGGCAAAGCCAGCCAGCCAACAGCCCACAGCCCCTCCTCTGGGCCATGCCCAACCCTGGCCGGCCCCCCACTCCAGCTGGACCATACCCTTGAACACATATTTGGCCTCTTGTTCAAATATAATATACTAGAACATTTGGGGTCCCCATATGCGAAAGAGATGGGACAATCAGAAATAAAAGAAGAGCAGGTATACATATTTTAAGCAATTATGAGAAAACGTTTGGTGTTAAGGTATATTTGTAATACAAGGTATAAAAATTCTAAATAGTATGTTTTTAGCATTAATTACCCTTGAGTAGGAAAAAATAGAACAAGTGGTTAGGAAATACTCCCATATTTTGCATAAATTGTACTTTGCTTTGCTTTTTTTATATTTTTTGTTTATCTGAATTATAATTACATAATCCCATATATCTGTTGATCAGAACTATGAAACATGCATCCATCCATTTACACCATCAGAAAGCTTGTTAATAGCATGCAAGGTCAAACAGTTAATCTGTGATAAGTACTTTGGCATATGTTAAAAATTCTAAAAGAATAATTTATATCAAGTACAACGTCTGCTTTAAAAAGACTAATCAAATTTAATTTCTTCTTCCTGTGCTCATTTCTCAGAATGGTAGTGGGGTGGTCCGCAGGCTGCTGCACGGGTGTGCCACCAGCATTACAAAATCACGTCTTGGCCAGAAGTCAAACACACAACTTTAATTTTCATTCCCAGAAACTTTCTGGCACACATGGCAGGTGGCTGTACCTTACGTGGGCATTCGGAGGGAACTGTCTTTCTTTAGTACTGCTTGAGAATTAGGTGCAAATGCAGATGAGACTTTCCTTACTGAGCAGGTTTTTGTTCTACCCCACTATGCACTTATAGAAACCAAAACAAGTTTTCTTCTCTTATATAAAAATGTGAATTAATTTCTGTCCTCTACACCAGGTGCAAGCTCCCTGAAGACAGTGGCTCTTTAATAATATAAGGCCTGAGGCAGACTTCAGCAAGGAGTAGGCACTCAATAATTAGATGTGGCTGGAATGCACCAAGAGGACCAAATCATGGGACAAGAATAGCCCCCGGAAAGGCATCATACACATTCATTGTTGCACCCCACAATTGCAGGCAGTTACACATCTATTCTTACTGAGGGACAAAGGAGTTCTATGTGTTCTGATAGCAGTTTGCAGAGTAGAAAGAAATGATTCCACAACATCATACATTGTCTTTTATCTGCTATTTCTTGTGGTCTTTTGAAAACGGGCGTCAAGAATATAAAAACCATCCGTATGGGAAAGTGGAGTGAAGAAAAGGCAGATGGCATTTAGATCTCACAAACTCTCCGCATCTCAAAATATTTGCTTAATTTCAGGAGAAAAAGATAAGAGCAACCAGAAAATACTTGCATATCTAGAAGGAAAATAGTCTCAGTGAGTTGAATTTTTAAAAGTAAAATAACTGGAATGTACAATAAATAAAGAGCTCATTGGGCACAGATTATTAAATTCCTTAAAACTGCCATGTAAAGAAGGTTTAAATTGCGTTGCTCTGTATGACATATAATTGCTACAAGCTTTTGTCTTATTTTCCTCCTGAAGCTTTTTAAAATGTAAATGGACTGAATTTTGTAATAAAGACCTTTAATAGAAATCCCGAAGAAAGGCATTTTCACATGCTATTCTTTGAAGCAGTTACTGAAATCACATTTACAAAAATTAATTGGGAAACTGTCAAAGTCATAAAAAATAAGGACAGTCTGAGAAAGTGCCACAAGAATCGCCTAAGGAAACAGGACAAGTAAAGGTAATACGTTATCCTCCAGGGGATTGTGGACCAGAAACAGAACAGCAAATAAAAATCAAGAAAAAACTCAATAAACTATGGACTTGAGATTATAACAAGGTATCAAATTTGGCTCATGAATTAAAACAATTGCACCACGTTAATGCACAGCACTAATAATAGAGGAATGATGTGAAGGACATGGAAACTCTGCTATGCTCTCAAAATGTCTGTAAACATAAACTTGTTTTAAAAGTTGCTTATTAAAAATTAAGAAAACATATATCAGGCCACACATTTCCTTTCTTCTTGAGCTTCACTATACTCTGCCTAGCACTGCCGTGTCCTTAACGCATTCCACTGGAAGGTCCCATTATTTTGCATATTTGTTTCCTGATTGAATAAATATATTATGCGAATGTTTTGTTTTTCTTTTAATTTGTCATGAGATTTCTTTCCATATACAATTCTTAATTTGTTAAAAACAATGCACCATGAAATGATTACAAGTTATTGATGCCATCAATAAATGGATACTTTTAATAATAATAATAATAATAATATAATTTGATAAAGAGGATTTAAAAATCACTAGAGGAATGAATTACAAAAATTATCATAATGAAAAGCAACATTCTTAGTTACTAAGCACACACACTAATGTTTAAAATCGTTTAAATTGAAATAGACATCTTCTAAAACTTTAATTAAAAATGAAAAAATTAAATAGACTACATCTTATTTCAACTTTTATAATAAAATAATTTCTCAACAAGTTAAAAAATTTCAACAAAAAGGACGATCAAATATAATGATCTGTGATTCTAAGGTAATATTTGACTAGTGTTGGTCAGAAAGAAGTTATAGGTCACAGATGGGGAAATCCCTTTTAGAAAAATTAATGTAGAAAGCAAGAGCAGCATTTAAGAGAGCTGTTGGAAACTGAGGAGGGCCCAGTTAGTGTGATTTACCTTGGAATGGCCGCATATTCTTCTCTCCGATGAGTAAACCAATGCAACAAAGTTACAAGGGAAGCCCAGTTGAAGACAAATAAAACTGTCGTTCTTGAAAATGACATGTATTCTGGAAAATGTGGTCAGTTTGAATATGGTAGGTGAGGAATAAATGACTATAAAACATTAATAAGATCAATATATTACCAATTACAATGGCAATAGATGATTATCAATGGAAGAATATTAGAGAGAGTAAACTATTCAGAAAGCTGATAATTGGTGTTACTGGAATTTTGTATTTGAGTTGGAAAATAATTGTCCAGGTTTCTGATGTAGGAAAATAAATAAATCTCATGGCTATGACTCAGTGGTGACAGTTGGATGAAAAGATTTGGGGGAAACTGTCTTAGTAATGAACTTAAGTTATGTAATAGGACTTCCCTGTAGGTAGCTGAATATAAAAGTACACAGTTAAGTTTTAGATGGAGGCATTTTTTTTTGGTTATTAATTTATTCTTGGCGGGATTAATTTAGGCAAAACTGGGAATCCTCAGGGAGACCACATTCACTGTAAACTAAGGATAGAATATGTGTGAATATAAACATCTAATAGTGCATGAAGACCAGAGGTCAAGAACTTAAAGGGGTGGAGTGAAGACCTGGAGAGCCAGATTTAGCAATATCATTATTGATCATAGGGTAATGAATGTTGAATAAATGAAAGGATGTAAGACTCTAACCTCCAAAGGAAGAGAAAATCTAGGAAATTATGGCCATGGTTTTTGGTTAGCTAAAATAAATGAATGAACTAATTATTGTCAGTGGCATGACTGGACACCAGGTGTGATTCCTCCACAGTCTGCTCTAAGTACTGTTGTATAGAAATGAGAAGTTCTAGTGGCAGGAGAGATGGATTGTTCCTGAATGACCGAAGCCTCTGCCAAAGGTAATAGTTTTGTGTTGAATCTTTTTTTAAAATATATTTTATTGATTTTCCACAGAGAGGAAAGAAGAGGGATAGAGAGGTAGAAACTTCAATGAGAGAGAAACATTGACCAGCTGCCTCCTGCACACCCCCTACTGGGGTTGTACCCGCAACCAATGTACATGCCCTTGACCGGAATTGAATCCAGGACCCTTCATTCCGTAGACCGACGCTCCATCCACTGAGCCAAACCGGTTTTGGCTTGTATTGAATCTTAACGAGAAAACATATAGTAACCCTGCAAAGAGGACTGCACTGTGATATTCAGATGGAAGTGCAAATTGTACTTTTTTCCCCCAGCAAAAGCAGAAACTGTTCTCTATGTCACCTCTGTAGTATATATATTTTTTACACTTGCCAAAATACAGAGTACTGTACATCATAAGAAGTGAACTTTAATATAACCAATTAAAAAACAGCAACTAGAGTGCTGAGGATCTGGGGAAGGCATGCAGACTGTGATAAATGAATTGTGCTATAAGTGTCTGATATAACCTCACTGAAGGAGTTGTACAAAATAGAGTTGGCCTAAGCATCTTCAGGTCACAGTATTTTAACTGGAAATATAACATAATTGTAACTGTATCAAAACATGGTGCTATAAGTCATACATTTGTTTGCACAAGGTTATAGATTAAAATTACTGAAAGAACTTTATGAATATGCCAGGGTTGAAAATTAGATAAGTGAATGTTAGATAATTGAAGCTGTATTTCTCACTACCAGAGAAAGAAGTTACAAATAAACAAAGAGAGGCCAGGCTAACGCCTGTAATATGGGACTAGAGTTGGAGACATCAGTGTGAACTCCTGATTTTATGAAAAGGTAAAGAGATATATGGACAAACAGACAAACAGACAAGTAGATCATTATAGATATACTAGAGGCCTGATGCAAGAGTAGGCTTTCCTTCCCCCGGCTGCTGGCACCAGCTTCCCTCTGGCACATGGGATCTAGGCATCCCTCCCAGCCCCGGCTTCAACAGGAAGGTTGTCCAGAAGGATATCAGGTCTAATTAGCATATTATGATTTTATTATTATAGATGAATATACCTGGGTTAGATTACAAACATATACTTCTTAGTTCTGTTTGCCAAGTGGGCCTGGCTGCAGTAATATCCCAATAGATTTTCATATCTAAATACAATGCCTTTGGGAAAGTGATTGATTCAGTGCTAAGACATGGGATATGAAGGTGAGCCTGGATTATGATGTTGTGTCAGAAAATAAGGAAATGGCCGAAACGGGTTTGGCTCAATGGATAGAGCATCGGCCTGTGGACTGAAAGGTCCCAGGTTCGATTCCGGTCAAGGGCATGTACCTTGGTTGTGGGCACATCCCCAGTGGGGGGTGTGCAAGAGGCAGCTGATCAATGATTCTCTCTCATCGATGTTTCTAACTCTCTATCCCTCTCCCTTCCTCTCTGTAAAAAATCAATAAAATATATATTTTAAAAAGAAAATAAGGAAATGTTCAAAAACCAAAGGGACACAAAAGTTAAGCTGAATGAGCTCCTGATGGATATTTGATTTTCAAATTTGAACAGCAAAATAAATGCTGTAAGCCCTAACCAGCTTGACTCAGTAGATAGAGCATGGGCCCTCAGACTAAAGGGACCCGAGTTTGATTCCAGTTGAGGGCATGGACCTCTGTTCTAGGCTTGATCCCCGCCCCTGGTTGAGGCACGTGCTGGAAGCAACCAATTGATGTGTCTCTCTCATATCAAAGTTTCTCTCTCCTCTGTCTCTCCCCCTCTCTTTCATTTTCTCTAAAAATCAATGGGAAAATATCCTTGGGTGAGGATTATAAAAATGAATAAATAATAAATAAATAAATGATGGAGCATTGAATTAAAACCCAAAGTAAAAAATAAACAAGAACACACTGATGTAAATGTTTCAAAAAAATGAATGGGGAGAAGAGACCCAATTTCCTTACTGAATTCCATGATACTTAGAGACTGCCACTTTCATGAGGTGGATTTTAATCCTTCACCCATCCCTGATTGTGGAATGTTCTTAGTGAGTAAAAGTAGGAAAATATATATATATAAATTTTAGAATACAGGGGCCTGACAAACAACATTTCAAGCAAGTGATCAAGTTTAACATTCCCCGTGATCAGTTATGAGAAAATCATCCACCCCATTCTGTCACTGATACATCCCACCACGGGATGGAATGAGAAGGGCATTTCACCACTGTGGTACTCTTCCGTAACTTTAATCATCCCAAATAACATGAGAGTAAGACATCAGACACACCCCAACAGAGAGATACCTCCAAATACCTGACTGGTTCCTTTCAAAACTGTCAATGTCATGACAGGCAAGGAAAGACTGATAAACTCGCCATCCAGGGAGCTTAAGGTGACATAGATGACTAAATGAAATGTGGTATCCTTAATTGGATCCTGGAACAGAAATGGAGGGGGTGAAAAAACTGACAAAGTAGAAACAAAATGGGGAGTTTAATAAAAAGTAAGATGCTGATGTTGATCTCTTAGTTTGACATATGTACCATAGCTATGTAAATGTTACTATGTGGAGAAGCTAGGTCAAGGTTATATGGAAACTCTATTCTATCTCGGCAAACTTCTATGTAAATATGAAAACATTACAAAACAAAAACCTGAAACATAAGAGAATAATCTTTGTAGGTATTCAAAACCTATTTTCTGTGCAGTTTATATTCTGCATATTATAAAAATATAGGGGTGTCCATAAGGGAACAAAATATTTTAAAAAATAAATTTGAAATAAAATGAAATAATTTTGGTATTAATTCAGTTTTAGGATTTATGTGGTATTGTTGTCATATATCATAGATATATTCCCTATTTTTTGGATATATATATATATATATATATATATATATATATATATACTAGAGACCCAGTGCACAAAATTCATGGATGGGGGTGTGTTTCCCTCGGCCCAACCTGCACCCTCTCCAATCTAGGACCCCTCAAGGGATCTCTGACTGCCCGTTTAGGCCCTATCCTACATGATTGCTAGCTCCCAACTGCTCACTTCTGCCTGCCAGCCTGATCACCCCCTAACCACTCCCGTGCCAGCCTGATCTGGTGCACTGATGGGGCCAGCTAGTTTGCCCTGAATAGTGTTCTGAATTAGGGTGGGGGTTCCCTTGGGGTGTGGGGTGTCCTGGGCAAGGGGCCTGTGGTGGTTTGCAGGCTGGCCACACCCCCCAGTGACCCAAGTGGAGGCCCTGGTATCTGGGATTTATTTATCTCCTATAACTAAAAGCCTCGAGTGGAGCAAAGCCTATTGCTCATTCTGTGGCCACAGCCATTTTATTGGGAATTTTTTTATCTTCTACAATTGAAATTTTGCAGCCTTGAGTGGAAGCCTAAGCCAGCCAGGGCTGTGGAAACTTTGCTTTCTCCATTGCCGAGGAAACCCAAGCCTCCTGCTCTCTTCGTGGCCACAGACATTTGTTTGGGTTAATTTGCATACTCACTTCTGATTGGCTGGCAAGCCTGGCTTGTGGGTATAGTGGATGTACAGTTAATTTACATATTGTTCTTTTATTCGATAAGCTAAGACTCTCTGTTGTTCTACATATGCAGATGCTAATGTTGGACTCGTCATTATTTTAAACCCAACCAGAAATTCTGCAGAATCTAGATGATATTGAACACCCTCCCATTTCTGGGTGGTCCACAGTGCTTCCGAAACATCTATTTCACATTCATAAGATTCCTGACAATTTATTTTGAAAGTGTAGATACATTCTCCTTAACTCTTAAGCTAAAACATCACCATCCCAAAGTATGCCCTTTGTGTGTATTTACTGACCTCAGATAAATAAAACACTAGCATTGGGACTTAACCTCAGAGCACAAAGAGTTTTTAGCTGCTTAGAAAGGTGGCAAAAATCCTGTACAATGTCCGGGTGAAATAAAAGGCGGTCTGAGAAGAAAAATGAGTGTCTGCAGATGCAGAGCACACTCAAATGTGGATTAATGCACCCTCGGGAGATTTCTTCACAGAGGCAGAGAATGAAGTGACGGCTCTGCCAGCCTTGTTTTCTAACCTGTTCAATCAGAGTTCAAGTTCCTTAGCCCCTAAAAGTCTGGTCAGCAACTGGCAGCAGAGCCCAACTTTCTGAAATGTTTTTAATGGATTCTACAGATTTTAGCACCTTCCCTCAATTCACATTAATACTCATAATCAAACAAAGCAATATTCACATGTTTCCTGAAGTGCAAGCAGGCACAGATAAAATTTGTATGATGATTAAAACTTCACTTAGTTTGGTTTCATCAAGGATGGTTGCTCTAGCTTTCTAAATGGAAATCACCGCTGCCATTTTTCTTTTCTGTTGATAAAGTGTTTCTAAATGAATGATTATAGTATTTTCCATCGTGGCTGCATACTTGAGAATAGCTGTCATCAATAAGGCTGAGTCACATTGGCCAATTGGCTATACATCCACAGCCAGCAAAGATAAGGGTTGCATAGATTCCTAATGAACAACACATGTTTTCTAAAGTTTCTTACCTTTTTTTTTTTATTGTTGACACTATTACAGATGTATTCCATTTCCCCCTCCTTTACCCACTATACCAACCCCAACCCTCCCGCCCAGCCCTTCCCTCTGGCCATCACCACACTATTGTTTGTGCCCATGGACTATGCATATATGTTCTTTGGCTAATGCCTATTTGTGTTTTTTTTTTAAATATATATATATATATATATATATATATATATATTATTGATTTTTTACAGAGAGGAAGGGAGAAGGATAGAGTTAGAAACATCAATGGGAAAGAAACATCGACCAGCTGCCTCCTGCACACCCCCCACGGGGGCTGTGCCCACAACCAAGGTACATGCCCCTGACCAGGAATCAAACCTGGGACCTTTCCCGATGCTCTATTCACTTAGCCAAACCAGTTTCGGCCTAATGTTTATTTCTTAACAATTATTATGCACATGCACATCTTTTCCCTTTGAATAGATAATAATGCTAAAAGAAAGAAACAAACAAAAAAACCCTTTATTTTCTTGTATCCTCTGAGATTTAAAAAAAAAGTGATTTGAAAGCAGATTTTATTAATATAGAATGGTATTCCTGATGAAATAATCAGGAAAAAAATCAATCTGGTAGATTGCCACTTATTTTGATTATAGTACTGAGTTCCATCAAAGTATTAAGCAATTAGTATTTAAAATAACTATGTTATTTTAGGTGAAAAAAAAAATGCATCATGGATGAATTTTCCTATAAATTTATAAATAGCCAGACAACATATTCCTGTAAAGTATTCCCCAAAAAGTGGATGCACACACTGTGAATAATTATAAAGGCAGTGTTTATTAAAATACACTTCATTTTTAAAATTGAGCTATCAGCTGTTCAAGTGTGCATACTTTTGGGGGACATTTTGTATTATAGTTTATTGTGTTAGAATTTTTATCCTTTATAAAAAGCTATTTAGTAGTTTTATTGAATAACTTCATATCCTTGTATTAGAATATATGTTTACATTGGATACTTCAGATAGAACTTTAGAATAGGAATCTCTGAAGCAATCCATAACCTAGCACATCCTTTCCCAGTTGCATACTCTAGAAACTTTTATGTGTCCACTGGGAGACTAATACAGCCCATAGAACTTACAAATATATTCTAAATGGGAGGGAAAAATGCCAGCCCTAGAACTTTCCAAAGGGTATAAAGCCATTTTTATGATAACTAAGTGTAAGCAAAGGTAATATATTTTAATAAGTACATAGGTAACGAAATCATTAATGAGAAAAGCAAGAAAATAGATTAAAAGTAAAAAAAAATTAATTCAGATGAGTGGGTTTTTTGTTTGTTTTTTAGGAACACATGAGTCACTATATTAATATCGTGTTTTTTGTTATGTGCTCCATAGATGCTCAATTCTATCTTATGCTTCATGGCTTAAAATGTATTTTTAAAAATATGTATTTTAATGATTTTAGAGAGAAAGGGTAAGGGAGAGGGGAAAAGAAAAACACCATATGCACCCCTGACCACAGATCAAACCAGCTAACCTGGGTGTGTGCGCTGACCTAGAATTGAACTGGTGACCTTTTGAGGAACAGGAGACAATGCTCAACCTCTGAGCAACACTGGCTAGGGCTTCAAATGTAGTTTTTCAAAATATATGCTTACTAGAGGCCCCATGCACAAAATTAATGCAAGAGTAGGCCTTCCTTCCCCCAGCTGCCAGCACCGGCTTCCCCCTGGCGCCTGAGATCCGGGTCTTCATCAGGCTGCCGGCAGGCTCAGCCCCTGGGCTTCCCATGCAGCCCAGCTGGCTTTGTCCAGATGGTCATTGGGAAGGACATCCAGTTAGAATATTATGCTTTCATTATTACGGATTGATTTCAGAGAGGAAGAGAGAGAGACAGAAACATCAATGATGAGAGAAAGTCATTGATCAGCTGCTTCCTCCATGCCCTCTACTGGGGATCAACAATTTGGGCATGTGCTCTTTTTTTCTTTTTCTTTTTTATTATGATATCACATAATTGTCCTCATCCCCCCCCCTTTCCCATCTCAAACCTCTCCCCACGTATGTCCCCACACCCCTGTTGTCCATGACCACTGGTTAGGCTTATATGCATGCACCAAGTCCTTTGGTTGATCTCTCCCCTTACCCCCACCCTCCCCTGCCTTCCCTCTGAGGTTTGACAGTCTGATCGCTGCTTCACTGTCTCCGGGTCTGTTTTTGTTCATCAGTGCATGTGCTCTTGATCCTAATCAAACCCAGGACCCTTCAGTCAGCAGGTTGACGCTCTATCCATTGAGCCAAACTAGCCAGGACAAAATGTATATTTTTAAAAGTCCTATTCATCAGACTTTCTATTCTAAATAGTGAGATATTAAATCAAATGGCACTTGACCTCCAAAACATATTCAAAGGAATGCTTCTTATGACCTCAGAGTCTTTAAAAAGATTTTCATCATCTTTTTCACTCCAGGGGTATAGAATACTGGGTGTACTTGCTCCCTCACAGAAGAGGAGTTTCTTGTTGCTAACAGCATTATTCTTTATTGATGCTAATACTGTCATTACCTATGCACTTCAACCAAGTTACAACTCATTGTAGTAGCCCTTTAGGGGAGAGCAAATGACCACGCAAATGCTCATGGTGTAGGCCTGCCAAGTACCTAGAACTGGATCACTTTCTCACTGCCCTTTGTGCCGCCCCCCCCCCCAACTACCACCAATCCAGTCATTTAATTCGCAAGGAATTTCTATTTATTGATTTTCTATTCCCTGTGCTGCATCTTTTATTTTCCCTTCAGTAGTTTACCTACTAAATAGTATCTGCTTCAATTTTGTTCATAGTTGGACAGGAAAAAATGAATACTTATAGAAGAAAATAACAGGCTTGGTTGGGTTGCTCACTGGTTAAAGCATCTTCCCGATAATACCAAAGTTGTGGGTTCAATTTCTGGTCATCCAGAAATTATGTTAGAAATTCTGACACAATTTCTGAGCACATACAAGAATCAACCAAATGAATGCATAAATAAATGGAACAACAAATCAATGTATTTATCTCTCTATCCAAAATCAATGACTAAAATTTAAAAAAGAAAATACCATTTCTAAAGGGTCTCCTAATTAGTTAAAATAAAAAAAGGAACTGTAATTTAGAAGTACACCAGACAGTTCATATTGGCATAACATAGGTTAATTAGGAAGGATATCTGGCAACTTTAAACTTCAGGCTACATTTTTATATTGTCCCTGTCACGTGTCCCACATTTCCATTGAGGTACAGGTACTTACTTAAGGACAATTTAATTATCATGTCATTGATCATAATAGAGCTGAAATTAACTATATGTATCTCTTTAACAGCTATGTGTTCCACAAGACCTGAATTAATTTCACATATTTGAGATATCTGATAAAGAAAAAGTGAGCTGACAATACCAATTTTCTCATGAGGGAGTTTTGAAGCTTTACTTCTCTAATTAGTCTTCAAATGTATAAAAGACCACTTTAGTTACCCAACACCTGTCACTACATGAAGACACTTTTTATTTTAAAGTATTTAATAAGGATCAAAAAGGACCTAAAAATATTGGAGGCCTCAACTATGTAAAATGAATGTTCATAAAAATGTTTATTCAAAAAACTACATAAATCCACCAATCTTGCTAAATATCCTATAATTCTAAGTTGTTATTATTCACTGTCATTTCTAAGTAATACAGAATTATTCACTTCATTACCGTGAAGATCTTTATTACTAGGAATACAAAAGTTGTTTATTACTTTATTTTTTCTATAACCAAATTACAATTCCTGTGCAATTCAATTCATGGGGGTTTTTCTAGTACATTGAGAATCTTGGCTTGTTGAAGTATGAAATTTCTGTACTTATAGTGATTAGGAGAAAATATACAAAACTAAGGTTGGGAACCAGAGAAGAGATATGAATGTCAGGAGCTTTGACTGAATACTCTGAAAAATATGATTATCTGCTTAAAAACAAACACCAACGTCTTTTAAGAGAGTTTGTTTTTTCTTTCATTCTATAAAATCAAGAAATAAAATTTACTGGTATTGAGTCAGTTATTTAAAAATGTTACTAAGGACTCCAGCTATTAATATATCTTATTTCTGCCTGGCCAGTATTGCTCAGTGGTTGAGTATTGATCTATGAACCAGGAGGTCATATTCCAGGTTAGAGATTAAAAATTTTGTTTTAAAGTTTTAACTATATCTTTATTACTTTATCTGTTGATGGACACTCAGTTAATTTCCACATATTGGCTATTATAAGTAACAAGAGGCCCAGTACATGAAATTTGTGCATTGGGGGGGGGTGTCACTCAAGCCCGGCTGCACCCTGCAAGTTTAGGACTAATCCTGATATTGAGCCTAAACTGGAAGTCAGACATCCCTCTCACAATCTGAGACTGCTGACTCCTGCCTGCCTGCCTGCCTGCCTGGTTGTCCCTAACCACTTTCTTGCCTGCCTGATCACCCCAACCACTCTGCCTGCCTCCTGATTGCTTCTAACTGTTCAACTGCCTGCCTAATCATCCCTAACTGCCTCTGCCTTAGCCCCACCACCATGGCTTTGTCCAGAATGACATCCAGAATGTCCGGTTTAATTAGCATATTATGCTTTTATTATTATAGATGCTGCAATGAACATGGAAGGGCAAGTACCCTGT
Organism: Vespertilio murinus; assembly: GCA_963924515.1. NCBI lineage: Eukaryota > Metazoa > Chordata > Mammalia > Chiroptera > Vespertilionidae > Vespertilio > Vespertilio murinus. The sequence continues at coordinate 187,919,502 of OZ004706.1, read as the reverse complement.
TTCCCCCAAAATAATACTGTCTTATATTAATTTTTGCTCCCAAAGATGAGCTAGGTCTTATTTTCAGGGGATGTATTATGTTTCTATGAAGTAGGTCTTATTTTCGGAGGATGTCTTATTTTCGGGGAAACAAGGTATGTGTTCAAAATCCTGATTGCAACTCTTTTGGATATATAACCATAAAAGGAATTGTTAGATCAGATTTAATTCTAGACTTAACTTTTTGAGGAAACTACATGTTTTCCATAATGGCTCATCATTTTACATTCTAACCAACAGTATGCATGGGTTCCAATTTATCCACACTCTTGGCAACATTTGTAAATATTTTATTGTGTTTATATCTAATGCATTAAATTTATTATATTAAATTATTATGAAAAATAATATTAAGAAGGATTTTTAATAACAGAGAGGTGCCAAGTAAATGAAGACTTAGCAGTACACTTGCAAGTATATATAAAGCTAGGGGCTCAACTGATGTTCCTCAAGAAAGAATTAATGATTTGATGCAGTGTAAAGGAGATAGATTGTAATACGGAAGACTGTGTGACCTAAACCAGTTTGGCTCAGTGGATAGATCTTTGGCCTACAGACTGAGGCAAGGCATTCCGGTCAACCTTGGTTGCAGGCACATCCCCAGTAGGGGGTGTGTAAGAGGCAGCTGATCAATGTTTCTCTCTCATTGATGTTTCTAACTTTCTATCCCTCTCTCTTCTTCTCTGTAAAAAATCAATAAAATATATTAAAACAAAGACTGTGTGGATACTAGGGACACATCAAATACAGAATATTCTGAGGTTCCTTTTGTTAAAGAAAAGGAAAATATAAAAATAAATGTGAGTATAAAGTCTAAGACTAGTTTATGTTTTTAGGTGCAAGTGTCAGTTGCTTTATATGGTTAATATATTTATAAAAATAAAATATGAAAGCCTATATTGCCAGTTTCTTTCTTCCTTATGAAATTTAAACTCTCAGACAACCAAAGCAATATCCATTTTTTTTTAACTTTCTGAAAGATTGAAATCCACTCTATTTGGCAAACTAGCACACATTGCAGAAACACTGTTTAAGATAATATACATCTGCCTTTCTGTTTTTCCTGTGGACAGTGTGATGTCTCACAAGTACTAACACAAGTTAAATAATTAGTGATTTAACCAAAACTTAAGTGATGTCATGATGACCCTCCCAAATGGCATTAGGTATATAAATGGTGAAAAGTACTGGTAGTTTAATGAATCAAGCTGTTTTTTAGAGAGCCTGCAACCTGATTGTGTGTGCCTGTGTGTGGTCCTGTGTGTGGTCCGTGTACAGTTTTCACCACATGTAATACACTGGGCACATGCTTATTTTGCGATTGTGTGTTACTCATAATGGCCTGAATACCTAACTCATAATGTACCCTAATAATGTTGTGCAAAATTATTACATTTTGGAATCACAAATAAATGCAGAAATTATCAAATAAATTTAAAAAGTAATTTAAAAATACTCCTTACATTCACTAATTTGCTACTTCCCAGAAAATGTTACCTGCAACGTGCGAAGTTGGTATCTGACTTCCCCCTCCTAGACTCCATTAACTTAATCAAATCATTGTAACTCGGTGCTTGCCAACCTCATTATCATGTATTATGTAGTTGTCTTTTAATTTCATTAGACAGAGACCTTCCATTTAAAGCACATTAGTTTCTCCACTCTTCTGAAACCTTTAGCCAGAGGTGGGAATTTATAAGGTCTAATGCGGTCTCCAACAGGAAGCACATTAGACCGGGATTGTGTATCGGAGTCACACCTGAAGCAGTTTTACCTAAGACATTAATAAAGCTTATTCTAGAGTCTGTCACCTATTCCTGTGGCAAGTTTTTCTAATTGTATTATTTTAATTACAGCAGCATTTCTCAACCAGCACTACTCTCCTTTTTTGATGGAATCGTCCTTATTGTGTGGGGTGTCTTCTTGCCTGGTGGGCCACAGAAGCAGCATTCATACCATGTACCCATTAGATTATAGTAGTTAATAATAATAATAAAAAGTGTTCAGATAGCGCCAAAGTCTCCCGCTGGGAGCCTCAGGGTGATCCTCACTTGAGAATCAGAGATTCAAAGCCTCCCTTTTTCTCAAGTTGTATAAGCTTTAGCCACACAGAGTCTGCATCTGGCCTAGGTGGCAGTTATGAAAAGAAGCATTGTTGAAGGTATAATATCACAATATCATGTAAGTGAGTTTTTTCTAAATTCATACAATTTTGTGACTTTTAACTAGCAATGGAGTCATTTTGTTTTAATGAACTTGTGACAAGCTCACTAAATTAAAAACGATGCACACCATTTAATAAACTCCAGTTAACGAAATAGCACCCCTTATAAAGAAAAGTGTCATTAAAATGACTGTGGACTGTGAATTCAGGCTGTATACACTATTTATACGTTAGGCAGATACAGTGGAGACTGAAGCATTGTGACTAGAAGTAGTATCTACTTCTATAATTGATGAAGTTAAATGAAAAATACGAGGCCCTTAGTGCTATGTTATATACTTTCTTCTACAAATTAAAAATGTTATGCAGAAATGTTCTTGAACTTAATTGGGCGTTGCTGATAATGCATTCAGTAGCAATGAAATAATATTTTTTCCCTTGTAGGCTAATCCATGAACACATAAGAGATTCAGTATGTATGGAAATGCTATTTTTTAAAATCTCTTGATAAAGAGACCTTTCTATATATTGGGATTCCTTAATTTAAACCATTTTAATGTTTATACTATTATTTTTATTTCTAAAAATGACATAGCCATTGGGAGGGGGAATTAACTGTATGGAGTGAATATGCAAATTATGGCCAAGATAAAACAAACAAGAAACAAGAAACAAAAATAAACAAACAAAACTAAGCTAGGAGTGGTTTGGCTCAATGGATTGAGCATCGGCCTGCTGACTGAAAGGTCCCAGGTTTGATTCTGGTCAAGGGCATGTACCTTGGTTGTGGGCACATCCCCAGTAGGGGGTGTTCAGGAGGCAGCTCATGGATGATTCTCTCTCATCGATGTTTCTAACTCTTTATCTCTCTCCAAAAAATCAAATATATATATATATATATATATATATATATATATATATATATATATATATATATAAAAATTATTTGTGGCAAAAAAAAAGGCCAATTCAAATCAGGGTTTCTAAATTTGGGTACTCTTTCTAAAAACAGTCAATAAAGCATCACCTTCAAATAGGCATTTTGATTTTAATATATTTGCTGTTTAATTAAATAATTAATATAACTTTGTAATGGAAAGTGTAAATAAACATAACTGGTAAGTACTTTTTTAAATATTTTGATTTCTCTCTTAGTATAAACTAGAATTATTTTAACATAAACTATCCATAAGTCTTTTAAAATATCTACTGTTAGGACAATACATTGATTCCTAATGTTATTGCATTGAAATATAATGTCTTAAGTTTAAAAAGGAAATGTAATCACAAAAGCTGAGTAATGCTATTGTGCTGAATAATTAATGTCATCAGCAAGTCTGAAACTGCTATCTAGATCCTCTTAAGAATGTTTTTCCCTAAACAAATGAGAAGATATCTAGGGAAGCCCTTAGCTATATTCAAAGGTGAAAAATGTGTTGTTGTTTTTTCATCACAAACTCTATATATGAGCACTGCATTTAGGAAAAAAACTTTGTGTGTATGAGTGTGTGTGTATGTGTGTGTGTGTGTGTGTGTGAGAGAGAGAGAGAGAGAGAGAGAGAGAGAACACCAAGACAGAAATAGAGAAAAAACCTAGAGAAGAACAAAACATTAAAGCATTTAGGGTTTATGGCTAAAAACCCTTTTCCACAATTTCTACCTCAAGGTTCCTTGATCTCTAATCTCAACTTCACTGGCCCCTTCATAACCAGAAGTTATGAAAATCTAGAGGAGATAAAAGACTGTCCAAGCGCCATGAGTACTTTTCTGAGAGAAGGAACATTCTGTTCCCCCCACCCTCCAGTTGTCAAAAAAAATAAAAAGATTCACTGGTCTAGAGATGAAACCATAGCTTATAATGAACTGCTTTTGGTTCATAATTAGCTGTGCTCAGTGACATAGAGGAGGAAAAAATCAACCTAATTATTGTAGTCCACGAGTGCTTCACTGGTATACAATTAGGTGACTCACTGGTGCAACTCTGAACCTGATGTAATTTTATTCAAAGTAATTTAGAGGATGATCCCTCAAAATCTGTCATTATTTCCCCATGCCCCACAATGCCACAAAGATAATAAATATTTATTTTCAGTACAACTAAAACGTCTGGTACTTATTGATAACACACTCTATGCTCAATGCTGGGCTGAGTGCTCCCCATGAGATCTCATGTCCCTTTTAATCTAACAGCCTAGTGAAGTGGGAACCATTGTTACATGCATTTCAGGGATTGAAAAACATAAACTTAGAGATTAATTGATTTCCTAAAGTTTAAGGTACTTCTGTAGGAAAAGTAGCATGTTTCAAGTGTGGAGTACTTGCAAGTCCCATAGTGCTGGGACTGATTTCTCCACCAGTACTATATAAGTTAATGAGGTGTTGAATTGCTAAGTAAGATGAGATTAATTAAAGGGAACCATTAAAATTTTTATTGAAATTTATATTAGCCAACGTGCCAACAACTTTTTTGCAGACACTGAACCATGCCAAAAGTTTCTTCCTTCTAGACTTCGCAGCCAAAGGAGTAGTAAAAAGTTTTCCACAAACATACACCAGAGGATTTTTCAAGTTATCGGATAGGATTCTGAAGTTCACACGAAGAATTACTAATCATTGATCAATCGGCCTTTAACATTTCAGAAATGGGAAAGGCACTATTAAGACCATTGAGATTTTTTTCCAATTTCACCCAATGAAGAAATCAGTTTCAAAGCTCATCCCAATCAAAGACTTGCTCTTCACACTAAAATGATTTCAACAAGCCACCCTGGTGGGAAGCACCAGCAGAAGGCGGAGATAACTGGCCCGGGACCATCAAAATATCGGAACACAGAGATACACCTAAAGTGTTACACACAGAAATACTTCAAAGTTGCAAAGAGACTAGACCTTAATTGTTCTCACCACAAAAAAAGAAATGTAATGTATGTGAAGTGACAGAGGTGTTAGCTAACGGTATGGTGGTAATCATACTGTGGTATATAAATGTATCAAGTCAGCACATTATACACCTTTAACTTCACAATATTCTATGTCAGTGTTTTCCAAAGTGTGGTACACGGACCCCCAGGGGTACAGGAAGAGGTTGGTGGGGGTACGCGTTGCACCGGAGTTTGGTGGGGATATGCACTGCACCGTGCTTAGCTGAGCCTAATTCTAAGTTCTCATGAGTCACGTCAAGACAGTCTTGTGAGGCGTGAGATGGTCCGGTATGCAAATGTTATTTATAATATAAATTTTATTTATATTTTATTATGAATAATTTTATTTTTCATTTATTATTATTTTGTGTATGTACCCAAAACAATATATATATTTTGATTCTTATTAAAATACATTCATTTTTTTGACGAGGGGTACTCAGTGTTATGAAAATTATAGAAGGGGTACACATATGTCAAAAGTTTGGGAAACACTGCTCTATGTGAATGTATTTCAATAATAACAATAAAAACACTTCCAGGCAAGTAGCTTTTCTTTCAGAAGACTGCCTGGACTCAGTTTATGTTTTCTATTCATGTCACTCATTGCATATAATCGCCATGTATTTCAATGAATTAAAACCTACTTTATATAAAATCTGTGTGAAGTAGATATTCTTTATTTCAGAACAACATGGATATCAAACACTTGCTCAAAACCTCTTTTCCTGATGCCATCTTCTGCTCTTATCATCTATTCTACCCTATCCTAAATTCTAATATGGTCACCGAAGCAATGGTTCTTAATATACTTGGAAGTTTAATAATGTAAATTGAATCATATAATTTCACAGTCCAATGTGACTTAGAGAACACATAAACTGAGAAGGATAATAAAAGGATGAAATCACCTCAATACTACATTGAGAGTTCTAAAATCCATAAGCTATCATTCATAGACATACAAAATATGTCAAAATGAACATACAGAAAATGACTTATTTCACACTATTTCAAGAAGCAAATCTTAAAACAATAAATGGGCTCAACTGTTAAACATAGTTTGGAAGAATTTTCTAGCAGCCAGATAAAAATTACTTTTCTCATGAGCTATTTAGGTCCCTATGGACTGCCAATGTTCGAGCAAACAGACAATGCCTTGAAAGACAAGATGTGCAGTCAACTGTAGAGTCTCACAGTTTATTCTACTAGGGCAGTGGTGGGCAAACTCATCAGTCAACAGAGCCAAATATCAACAGTACAACGATTGAAATTTTTTTTGAGAGCCACATTTTAAACTTAAACTTCTTCTAATGCTAATTCTTCAAAATAGACTTGCCCAGGCTGTGGTATTTTGTGGAAGAGCCACACTCAAGGGGCCAAAGAGCCACATGTGGCTCGTGAGCCACAGTTTGCCAACCACAGAAGTACCCTAAAATGAAGTAACTTATGTCCAGGACCATGGAAACAGCACTGGCACATTAAGAAAACTTAAACTAACCTCAAAGGACTTTATAGCTCTTCTCAGAAAGGACACAAGCCCTTCCAGAATTGCCAAATAGGTTCATGCTTTTTCTGAACTTCCTTTTCCCCTTAGTTATTCTGATCCATATAAGAAAGAACTCATTAGACAACCAATCAGCAAAAAGGCCAAATTACCTCCATATCTGTCTTATAAATAAGCCTTTGTCTGTCAGCAACCCCAGACTCATTGCCCCCATAGCCTTGAGTTTCCCAGTTTGCAGTTCAAAGGCCTCGTGATAAACTCATCTTTCTGCTTTGTTTTAGTCACTGGGTATAGTTTTTCTACCACAGAACCACAGGTTCAAAGATTAAAAGGATCTTACTGACAAAATGTTTTAGCCTTGGTTCAAACAAGCAGGTATAGCCCAGTAGGCTAAAACCTCTCTTAGTATTGATTTATAGAGCTCTAAATACTACTAAAGAATAAAACATGATAGTATTTAAATATTTTTATTATTTTATCTATTAGCTCAATGCATTTGTCTACACTACTGAGCCAATATAACCATATGAAAAAGAGTAGGGAGAGTTTGTTTTTACAGCAAAAGGAGGAAGTTAAGAAAAATATAACAAGGACTTGAATTTTGATTCAACCTCAGTAACTTTAGTTAATTATATTTCATAATATATATCCTTATTTCAAATTTTTAAAAAATATTTTATTGATATTTTACAGAGAGGAAGGGAGAGAGATAGAGAGCTAGAAATGTCAATGAGAGAGAAACATGGACCAGCTGCCACCTGCACACCACTGGGGATGTGCCCGCAACCAAGGTACATGACATGCCCTTGACCGGAATCAAACCCGGGACCTTTCAGTCCGCAGACCGACGCTCTCCCACTGAGCCAAACTGGTTTCGGCTCTTATTTCAAATTCTTAACTTAATGGATCATCAAAGTACAGCTAAAGGAAAAACATCTTGCATGTAGAACAAAAAGATATTCATTTACACAGTTTTAAATTTATAAAAATGTTTTAAATCAGCATATGTTTTAATTTTAGGCACATAATTTCAAAATGTCTTTATCCTAAACAAACTTCCTAAGTCAAACATTCCAAAGGCAAATTATGTTTCCCAAAGACCAAAATTAAAGTACATGATATTTCCAAACCAGTTGTTGTATTTAGATTGAGTTTTATATATTTAACAATTATATATGAAGTGATAATATAGTGATTTGATTCTGCCGAAATGACACAACTAGTTAAGTTCAAGTCCTTGCTTTATTATTATAGATATGAATTCTTCCTTCAAGGACTTTAAAATGATAGCAATAATACACAATTTGAATCTCACACGTCAACATATAGATCTTAAAAATTAGACATTTTAGCCCTAGCTGGTTTAGCTCAGTGGATAGAGCATCAGCCCTAGGACTGAAGGGTCCCAGGTGCAATTCCCATCAAGGGCATGTATCTCTGTTGCAGGCTTTACTCCTAGCCTTAGTCTAGAGGCATGCAAGAGGCAACCAATAAACATTATTTTTCTGTGTTTCTCCCCCTCCTTCTGCTCTAAAAAATCAATGGAAAAATATCCTTGGGTAAGTATTAGCAAAAGATAGGCATTTTAGAAGGTGTTGTGGTTACCGCATAGATATGATTGGGATTCCCATATCCCAAATTGTTTGAGATGTTGAAACTGATGAAAAATAGGAAGAGTGGGGAAGGTTTGCAAGAAGGTCTGAATGTGTCTTCAGAGGAAAGGAAACTAATTTGGAGTTTGATTGTGGTTAGGGTCAGGTGTGCGATAAATGCAGAGGCCTGCATTCTGGCTGAGGCTTGCGTGTTTTGAACCTCACCCCCAGCATCAAAGGAGGCAGCACTGGACTTTATCAGCTTGATATGTGCAGAAGAGAAAAGGGGTGTTGGGATTTCAAAGTTGTGAGAAAAACAGTAAAAACAGTGTTAGACCCATTATTATAGAAGCAAATATAATAATGTCTGCGGACTGAAAGGTCCCGGGTTTGATTCCGGTCAAGGGCATGTCATGTACCTTGGTTCCGGGCACATCCCCAGTGGTTTTCAATAGAGGAACTTCACGTATTTTATTCATGATATCAGAATCACTCATCATCATTACCAGAAACTATTCTTATAAGCATACCATCATGAATCATCACTATCATAATCATCCTTTATATAAAAATACTAGAGGTTTGGTGCACAAAATTTGTGCATTGGTGGGGGGTCCCCTTCAGCCCAGCCTGCACCCTCTCACAATCTAAGACCTCTCAGGAATCTCTGCTGGATCAGGCATAAACTGGAGAGTTGGACATCTTTCTCATAATCCAGGACCACAGGTTTCTAACGGCTCATCTGCCTGACTGCCCCCTAACCACCTCTGCCTTGGTACCCACTGCCACAGCTTCGTCCAGAAGGATATCCAGAATAAGGTCTGGAAGGTCATTCAGCAACCTGGTCTAATTAGCATATTATGCTTTTATTATTATAGATATGAATTATACATTGATCTGAGTATTTTTATAGATGCTTTTTAAAAAATAAATGGTTGACACAAATTTAAAATTCAAAGAATAAATTTGGTGTTACATGCCATTCTTAATGCATTTGAATTTTTCTGGTTTATACTTGAATAAAAATGAATGAGTTATTATATGCTTGGAGTTTTAGAATCTCTTTAATTTATACATTAAATACATTTAATTTGGTTTATTTTAGAATCTGGTTATCATATATAAAAACTTACATTCTAAACAAATTTTAAAGTTTGTTTTAAAAAATTTGCATCCCTTTTTGTTTGTTTGCTACTAAATATGAATGTTTTTAGAGAAGAGTAACCCATCACATATGTGATCATTGGGTTTGGATTTTATACAAAAACACATTAATTGTTGGTGTGTTCAATCCCATATTTCTTAGGCAAATTACTAAAGAATTCTGTTCTAGGCTAAATATCAAGAAATACTAATTTTGTGTCTTGAACACACTATTTATTAAAATTGTACCCTTGGAGCATGTCGGAAAAAATCTTTTAATTTTTCCAAGAATTTTGGTACAAGTTTTACTTTTCAAATTGTGTACATTTCTTGGTAAATTGGTAACGTAAAAGTCACAAATATTATTTTACATTTAAGATTCTGAAATCTGCAATGTACTGCTACAAAGAAACTGGTCAATTATAATATCACTAAGGCTTTTTCTGAAACACTTTAACATCCCCATATTTTCCAGTGTTGTTTTGAAAACAGTAAGCTAGCATTTTGGGCAGCTAACCAGAAGGAGTTATTTCTACGCATTTCTTTTAAATAATCTAATAAGTGCACAAAAGATAAAACAATCTAAATCAGAATGTTCTATGTGCTATATATATATATATATATATATATATATATATATGTGTGTGTGTGTGTGTGTGTGTGTGTGTGTATTCTGTCTTCCTTCTGCTGCAGTTGAAATATAATTTTAATGGTTTGTGTGTTTGCCCTTTAAAAGTATAAGGCAGGTTTTCATCATCATGGCCTCTATATAGTAAAAAATAGGTATTCTTCCCTCTCTTATTTCAGCATGACTTGGTATGCATATCTCAATAAATAAAATTCAGAAAACAAAACAAAGAAAAAACTACTAAATTTCCTAATGATCAGAGAATCATAACTTTAGGGAATAAAGATAAAACTTTATTTGGGAATTTTATATTTTGATAATTTAGGAAAAATATATAAATAAAATTATTGTTTTCAGATTTTGCAAGTTTTGTTTTAGTTGAAATTAAAATAAGCTGCTCATTTATAATTTTATCCTTTTGCCCAATGTGGCTTTTATTTTAGGATTTTAAACAATAGTAATAACAATTGGTTTTTAAATAATAACAATAATGAAGGCAACAATGTTTTATTTTAAAATATATATTCTTTATTGATTTTTTACAGAAAGGAAGAGAGAGGGATTGAGAGTTTTACAGAAAGGAACATCGATGAGAATCATCAATCAGCTGCCTCTTGCACACCCCCTAATGGGGATGTGCCTGCAAGGTACCATGTCCTTGATCAGAATTAAACATGGGACCTCTATCCTCTGAGCCAAACCGGTTTCTGCAAGGCAAAAATGTTTTAATTAAAAGCATTAAAAAACATGTAAACATAGAAGTGTGTGTTGTTGAGAGCTCTTCCTCCCAGCTTTCAAGAATTAACTGTATTGAGAATTAAGTTTGCTAATGATGCATAATGAACTAGCCCAAACGTATATGTATTCTCAAGCACATAGTTCTAATGATCTGAAGTCTGGCATTGTATGGCTAGGTCCTCTTCTTAGGGTATAACAACGTTAAATCAACATGGTTGAGTTTTTTTGTTTTTTCCCCCTCTCTAGACGGAAATCTTTTTCCACGTGCATTCTTATCACTGCCATTACCTTGTCCTTTCTTCCTTCTCCCTCCTGCATTCTCCCTCCCTGTGCACAATGCCAGCCTACTCACCTCTCCTGTCCGCCATCTCCTGTGTCACTGTCTTGTTACCTTTTCCTTTCTGCTTCTCCTAAGAGGGCAGGTCTTCTCACCATCTCCTCTCTCTCTTCTCTCAAGGTGCCGGCCTTCTCATTTTCTCCCTTCTGCCTTCTCCAGTGGTGCCTACATGTTCCCCTTTTTCCTTCTGCCTTCTGCAGCAGCACCTACTTTTTGACCTCCTACCTTCTCCAGCATCGCTTTCCTTTTCACCTTCTCCTTTCTGTCTTCTCCCGTGGCATCCGACTTCTCTCCTTGTCCCTCTGCCTTCTCCCTTAGTGCCAGCTTTCTCGCCTTCTCCCTTCTCCTTACTCGCCTGTTTCACCTTCTGCCTTCCTCCTTCTCCCTAGATGCAGTCTTTCTCATCTACTCCCTTCTGCTTTCTCTCTTGTTGTAGACATTCATACCTTCTCCCTTCTGCTTTCTAAAACATGTGCCTCTTCAACTTCTTTCGGCCATCTCCCAAGGCACCGGCGTTTTCACATTCTCCATTCTGGCTTCTCTGAGGGGCTCCAGCCTGCTCAGCATCTCCTTTCTGCCTTCTCCAGTGATGCTGGACTTCTCTACGTTTTGCTTCTGCCATCTCCCTTGGTGCTGGCTTACTCACCATCTCCATTCTGCCTTCTCCCTTGGTGCAGTCCCTTTCATCTTCTCCCTCTGCCTCCTTCCTTGTTGCAAGCCTTCTCACCTTTACTCTGCTGGCTTCTCCCATGGCGCTGGACTCCTTGAATTCTTCTAATGCCTTCTCCCATGGTGCCTACTTTCTCAATCTCTCCCTCTGCCTTCTCCCTTGTGGCAGGCTGCTTTCTCACCTTCTCCCTATGCCCTCTCCTCTGGCCTTGGCCTTTTCACATTCTGCCTCTGGAGCATGAGGACAGCGTGCTCACCTTCTTGCTTCTGCCTTCTCCCATGGTGCTGGCAATTTCATCATCGCCCTTGGCGCTGACCTTTCACCTCCTTTCTTCTGCCTTCGACAGAGGCTCCCACCTTTTCTCTTTCTCCCCGATGCCTTCTCCAGTGTCACCTACCTTTGCATCTTCTAGGATCTGCATTATCACTCACTGCAGGCTTTCTCACCTTCTCCTTTCCGCCTTCTCCCTTGCGGCTGCCCTTCTCAACTTCTTCCTTCTGCCTTCTGCAGTGGTGACTACATATTCCACTTCTTTCTTCTGCCTTCTCCAGCATCACTTACCTTTTCATCTTCTCCCTTCTGTCTTCTCCCTTGGTTCTGCACTCCTCATCTTGTAACTCTGCCTGCTCCCATAGTTCTAGCTTTCTCACATTGTCCCTTCTGCCTTTCCAAGAATCACCTACTGTTTCAACTTCTCCCTCTGCCTTCTCCTTTGAGGCTGGCCTTCTAACCTCCCTCCTTCCCCCTTCTCCAGTGGTGCCTACATCTTCCCGTTTTTCCTTCTACCTTCTCCAGCAGCACCTACATTTTAACCGCCTACCTTTTGCCTTTTCCAGCATTGTTTCCTTTCACATCCTCCCTTCTGTCTTCCTTTTTGCAGGTCTTCTCACCTTCTCCTTTGATGCAGGCCTTCATAACTTCCCTTTCTGCCTTCTCCTATGGCACCGGACTCCTCTCCTTGTCCCTCTGCCTTCTCAGAGGAGGCAGTGTTCAGTTCTTCTCCCTTGGTGCTGGCTTTCTCACCTTTTTCCATCTGCTTTTTGCCACAGTGCTGGTCTTTTCATCTTCTCCCTGTGCCTTCTCCACTGGCGCCTACATTTTCACCTTTTTTCTGCTTTCTTGTTGCAGGCCTTCATACCTTCTCCCTTCTGCTTTATCCCACATGTGCTTCTTAACCTTCTCCCTTCTGCCATCGCCAAAAATGCCAGATTTCTCACATTCTCCATTCTGCCTTCTCCAAGAAGCTCCATTCTTCTCAGATTCTCCCTTTTGCCTTCTCCCATGTTGCAGGCCTTCTCACCTTCTCCCTTGAGGCTGGCCTTCTCACCTCCTTCCGTCTGTCTTTTCCAGTGGTGCCTACATTTTTCCTTTTTTTCTTCTGCCTTCTCCAGCAACACTTACCTTTTTTCCTCTGCTCTTCTGCCTTTACCCACAGTGCTGGCCTTGTCACCTACTCTCTTCTTTCTTCTCCAGTGGTGCTGAACTTACCATTTTGCTTCTACCTTCTCCCTTTGTGCTGGACTTTTCACCTCCTCCCTTCGTCCTTCTCCAGTGGCTCCTATCTTTTCACCTTCTCCCTCTGGCCTTCTCCGATGATGTCTGCCTTCTGACCTTCTCCTTTCTCCCAGGGCTCTGACCTTTGCACCTTCTCCCTTCTGCCTTCTCCATTAGCACTTACCTTTTGGCTTATCCAGCATCACTTACCTTTCCACCTTCTCCCTTCTGCCTTGTTCCTTGTTGCAGGCCTTCTCACCTTTTCCCTTCTGGCTTCTCCTGTGGCACTGGAATCCTAACTTCTTTCACTGCCTTCTCCTATGGTGCCTGCTTTCTCATCTTCTCCCTTATTCCAGGCCATCTCGCCTTCTCCCTTCTGCTTTCTCAAACATGTGCCTCTTCAACTTCTCCTCTCTGCCATCTTTCAACGTGCCAGCTTTCTCACATTCTCCATTGTGCTTTCTCTGAGGGGCTCCAGTCTTCTCTCAGATTCTCCCTTCTGCCTTCTCCCACATCACAGGCCTTTTCTTCTCTCCCTACCTTCTCCATGAGCCCCCGATTCTTCATCTTCAGCCTCTGCCTTCTCCATGTGGTTCCTGCATTTTCACCTTTTTCCTTCTGCCTTCTCCAGCAGCAACTACCTTTTTACATCTTACCTTTTGCCTTCTTCAAGCATCACTTACCTTTCACCATCTCCCTTCTGCCTTCTTCCTGCCATCTCCCTTATCACCTTCTCCCTTGGTGCAGGCCTTCAAAACTTCCACTTTTGCCTTCTCCAGTGGCACCAGAATCCTCGCCTTGTTCCTCTGCCTTCTGTGGTGTCAGCTTTCTCACATTCTCACTTCTGTCTTCTTCATTGGGGCTGGCTTTGTCCCCTTCTTCCTTCACCAGTGGCATCAGAACCCTTGCCAGGATTTCACAGAGCTGGCCTTTTCACCTTCTCCCTTGGTGATGACTTTCTCACCTTTTCCTTATGCATTTTCCCACAGCATGGCATTTTCTTCTTTTCTCTTGTGCCTTCTCCACGGGCTCCGTTCTCATCTTCTCCCCTCTGCCTTCTCCATGGGGCTCCTAACTTTTCAAATTCTCCCTCCGTCTTCTCCAGTGGCGCCTACATTTTTACCTTTTTCCTTATGCCTTGTCCATCAGCACCTACAATTAAGCCTTCTGCCTTCTGCTTTCTCCCACATGGCCGGCCTTTTCACTTTATCTCTTCTGCCTTCTCCAGTGTTTCTAAAGTTCTTACCTTTTTGTTCATATCTTCTCCCTATGCACTGGCCTTTTCACCTTCTCCCTTGATACATTCCTTCTCACCTTCTCCCTTCCGCATTCTCAAGTGGCTCTTACCTTTTCACCTTCTTCCTTGTGCCTTTTCCCTTGGTGCAGACCTTCTCACCCTCTCTCTTCTGCTTTCTCAAACATGTACCTCTTCAACTTCTCCTTCCTGCCATCTCCCAATGTGCCGGATTTCTCACATTCTCTATTCTGCCTTCTCTAAGAAGCTCCTGTCTTCTGAGATTCTTCCTTCTGCCTTCTCCCATGTTGCAGGTCTTCTCACTCCCTCCCACCTTCTCCAGGGGTGCCTACATTTTCACCTATTTTTTCTTCTGCCTTCTCCAGCAAGGCTTAGCTTTTCACCATCTCCCTTCTTCCTTCTCCACTTTTGCAGGCCTTTTCACCTTCTCCCTTGGTTCAAGCTTTCAAAACTTCCACTTCTGCCTTCTCTGGTGGCCGCAGACTCTTCTTGTTCCTCTGCCTTCTCCGGTAGTGCCAGCTTTCTTAACTTCTCCCTTCTTGTTCTCCCTTGCTGCTAGCTTACTCACCACCTCCCTTCTGTCTTCGCCCTTGATAGAATCTCTTTCTTCTCCCTCTGCCTTCTTCCTGGTTGTAAGCCTTCTCACCTTTACTCTTCTGGCTTCTCCCATGGTGCTGGACTCCTTGAATTCTTCTAATGCCTTCTCTCATGGTGCCTACTTTCTCAATCTCTCCCTCTGCCTTCTCCCTTGTGGCAGGCTGCTTTCTCACCTTCTCCCTATGCCTTCTCCCCTGGCCTTGGCCTTTTCACATTCTGCCTCTGGAGCATGAGGACAGCATGCTCACCTACTTGCTTCTGCCTTCTCCCGTGGTGCTGGAAATTTCACCTTCTCCCTTGGCGCTGACCTTTCACCTCCTTTCTTCTGCCTTCTACAGAGGCTCCCACCTTTTCTCTTTCTCCCCGATGCCTTCTCCAGTGCCACCTACCTTTGTATCTTCCAGGATCTGCATTATCCATCACTGCAGGCCTTCTCTCCATCTCCATCTGCCTTCCCCCTTGGTCCAGGCTTTCTCACCTTCTCCTTTCTGCCTTCTGCCTTGTGGCTGCCCTTCTCAACTTCTTCCTTCTGCCTTCTTCAGTGGTGCCTACGTATTCCACGTTTTTCTTCCGCTTTCTCCAGCATCACTTACCTTTTCATCTTCACCCTTCTGTTTTCTCTGGTGGTTCTTGTAACTCTGCTTGCTCCCACAGTTCCAGCTTTCTCACATTGTCCCTTCTGCCTTCTCCAGAATCACCTACTGTTTCAACTTCTCCCTTGATGCAGTACTTCTCACCTTATCCCTTCTGCATTCTCCAGTTGTTTCTACATTTTCACCTTCTCCCCTGCTGCAGGCCTTCTCATGTTCTCCCTTCTGCCTTCTCTTTTGAGGCTGGCCTTCTAGCCTCCTTCCTTCTGACTTCTCCAGTGGAGCCTACATTTTCCCCTTTTTTCTTCTGCCTTCTCCAGCAGCACCTACATTTTAACCACCTACCTTTTGCCTTCTCCAGCATTGTTTCATTTCACATTCTCCCTTCTGTCTTCTTCCTTTTTGGAGGTCTTCTCACCTTCTCCTTTTTTGCAGGCCTTCAAAACTTCCCTTTCTGCCTTCTCCTATGGCACAGGACTCCTCTCCCTGTTCCTCTGCCTTCTGCAGAGGTGCCAGTGTTCTGTTCTTCTCCATTTTGCCTCCTTTCTTGGGGCAGCTTTCTCACCTTCTTCCATCTGTCTTTTGCCACAGCGCTTGTCTTTTCATCTTCTCCCTTGTACCTTATCCACTGGTGCCTACATTTTCAATTTTTCTGCTTTCTTGTTGCAGGCGTTTATACCTTCTCCCTTCTGCTTTCTCCCACATGTGTCTCTTAAACTTCTCCCTTCTGCCATCACCAAAAATGCCAGCTTTCTCACATTCTCCATTCTGCCTTCTCCAAGGGGCTCCAGTATTCTCAGATTCTCCCTTTTGCCTTCTCCCATGGCAGGTCTTCTCACCTTCTTCCTTGAGGCTGACCTTCTCACCTCCTTCCTTCTGTCTTTTCTGGTGGTGCCTACATTTTCCCCTTTTTTCTTCTGCCTTCTCCAGCAACACTTACCTTTCTACCTCTCCTCTTCTGCCTTTTCCCACAGTGCCGGCCTTGTCACCTTTTCTCTTCTGTCTTCTCCAGTGGTGCTGTACTTACCATTTTGCTTCTACCTTCTCCCTTTGTGCTGGCCTTTTCACCTCCTCCCTTTTTTCTTCTCCAGTGGCTCCTATCTTTTCACCTTCTCCCTCTGGCCTTCTCCCATGGTGCCTGCCTTCTGACCTTCTCCTTTCTCCCAGGGCTCCGACCTTTGCACCTTCTCCCTTCTGCCTTCTCCATCAGCACTTACCTTTGGCTTATCCAGTATCACTTAACTTTTTACATTTGCCCTTCTGCCTTGTTCCTTGTTGCAGGCCTTCTCACTTTTTCCTTTCTGGCTTCTCCTGTGGCACTGGAATCCTCAACTTCTGTTTTCCCTAACACCTGCCTCTTCAACTTCTCCCTGCATCTTTCAATGTGCCAGCTTTCTCACATTCTCCAATGTGCTATCTCACAGGGGCTCCAGTCTTCTCTCAGATTCTCCCTTCTGCCTTTTCCCACATCACAGGCCTTTTCTTCTCTCCCTACCTTCTCCATGAGCCCCCGATTCTTCATCTTCACCCTTCTGCCTTCTCCACGTCGTTCCTACCTTCTCACCTCTCCCTCTGTCTTCTCCAGTGATGCCTACATTTTCACCTCTTTCCTTCTGCCTTCTCCATCAGCACCTACATTTAAACTTCTGCCTTCTGCTTTCTCCCACATGGCTGGCCTTTTCATTTTCTCTCTTCTGCCTTCTCCAATGGTTCCTATTCTTTCACCTTCTCCCTCCTGCCTTCTCCCTTGATGGAGTCCTTTTTACCTTCTCCCTTTCTGCCTTCTCCAGTGGTGCCTATATTTTCAACTTTTTCTTCTGCCTTCTCCCGCACCACCTACTTTTTTTATCTCCTACCTTTTGCCTTCTTCAATCATAGCTTACCTTTTCACCATCTCCCTTCTGCGTTCTTCCTTTTTGAAAGTTTCTCACATTCTCAGTGTGGGCTTTCAAAACTTCCACCTTTGCCTTCTCCAGTGGCACCAGAATCCTCTACTTGTTCCTCTGCCTTCTCCTGTGGTGTCAGCTTTCTCACATTCTCACTTCTGCCTCCTTTATTGGGGCTGGCTTTGTCCCCTTCTGCAGGATTTCACAGAGCCGGCCTTTTCACCTTCTCCCTTCTCCCTTGGTGATGGCTTTCTCACCTTTTCCTTTTGCATGTTCCCACAGTGCCAGGCTTTTCTTCTTTTCCCTTGTGTCTTCTCCACAAGCTGTTTTCATCTTCTCCCCTCTGCCTTCTCAATGGGGCACCTAACTTTTCAAATTCTCCCTCTGTCTTCTCCAGGGGTGCCCACATTTTCACCTTTTTCCTTCTGCTTTCTCCATCAGCACCTACAATTAAACCTTCGGCCTTCTGCTTTCTGCTTTCTCCCACATGGCCGGCCTTTTCACTTTCTCTCTTCTGCCTTCTCCAGTGTTTCTAAAGTTCTTACCTTTTTGTTCATATCTTCTCCCAATGCACTGGCTTTTTCACCTTCTCCCTGCTGCCTTCTCCCTTGATGCAGTCCTTCTCACCTTCTCCCTTCCGCATTCTCCAGTGGCTCTTACCTTTTCACCTTCTTCCTTGTGCATTCACATTCTCCATTCTGCCTTCTCCAAGGGGCTCCAGTCTTTTCAGATTCTTCCTTCTGCCTTCTTCCATGTTGCAGGCCTTCTCACCCCCTTCCACCTTCTCTAGTGGTGCCTACATTATCACCTTTTTTTCTGCTTTCTTGTTGCAGGCCTTCATACCTTCTCCCTTCTGCTTTCTCCCACATGTGCCTCTTCAACTTCTCCCTCCTGCCATCATAAGGCATGCCAGATTTCTCACATTCTCCATTCTGCCTTCTGAAAGGGGCTACACCCTTCTCCATTCTTGCAGACATTCTCACCTTTTCACTTTTGGTTTCTCCCATGGTGCTGGCCTACTCGACTTCTTTCCCTGCCTTCTCCAATGGTGCCTGCTTGCTCACCTTCCCCTTCTGCCTTCCCCCTTGTTGCAGGACTTCTTACATTCTCCATTCTGCTTTCTCAAACAGGTGCCTCTTCAACTTCTCCCTTCTGCCATCTCCCAATGCGCCAGCTTTCTCACATTCTCCATTCTGGCTTCTCCAAGAAGCTCCAGTCTTCTCAGATTCTCCCTTTTGCCTTCTCTTGTGCTGCAGTCCTTCTCATCTTCTTCTTTCTGTCTTTTCTCTGGCAACACTTACCTTTTTTCCTCTCCTCTTCTGCCTTTTCCCACAGCGCCGGCCTTGTCACATACTCTCTTCTGTCTTCTCCAGTGGTGCTGTACTGGCCATTTTGCCTCTCCCTTCTCCCATTGTGCTGGCTTTTTTACCTCCTCCCTTCTTTCTTCTCCAGTGGCTCCTATCTTTTCACCTTCTCCCTCTGGCCTTCTCCGATGGTGTCTGCTTTCTGACCTCCTTTCTCCCAGGGCTCCAAACTTTGCACTTTCTCCCTTCTGCCTCCTCCATTAGCACTTACCTTTTGGCTTATCCAGCATCACTTAAGTTTTCACTTTCTCCCTTCTGCCTTGTTTCAGGCCTGCTCACCTTCTCCCTTTTGCATTCTTCAGTTGCTCCTACCTTTTTACCTTCTCCCTTATGCCTTCTCCCCCTTGAGGTTGGTCTTCTCCCTTTCTTCTTTCTGTCTTCTCCAGTGGTGCCTACATTTCCCCCTTTTTTCTTCTGCCTTCTCCATCAGCATCTACATTTTAACCACCTACCTTTTACCTTCTCCAGCATTGTTTCCTTTCACATTGTCCTTCTGTCTTCTTCCTTTTTGCAGGTCTTCTCACCTTCTCCTTTGATGCAGGCCTTCAAAACTTCCCTTTCTGCCTTCTCATATGGCACAGGACTCCTCTCCTTGTTCCTCTGCCTTCTGCAGAGGATCCAGTGTTCTGTTCTCCCTTTTGCCTCCTTCCTTGGGGCAGCTTTCTCACCTTTTTCCATCTGCCTTTTGCCACAGCTCTGGCCTTTTCATCTTCTCCCTGTGCCTTCTCCACTGGCACTTACATTTTCACTTTTTCTGCTTTCTTGTTGCAGGCCTTCATACCTTCTCCCTTCTGCTTTATCCCACATGGGCCTCTTAAACTTCTCCCTTCTTCCATCACCAAAAATGCCAGATTTCTCACATTCTCTATTCTGCATTCTCCAAGAAGCTCCAGTCTTCTCAGATTCTCCCTTTTGCCTTCTCCCATGTTGCAGGCCTTCTCACCTTCTCCCTTGAGGCTGGCCTTCTCACCTCCTTCCTTTTTTTCCAGAGGTACCTACATTTTCCCCCTTTTTCTTCTGCCTTCTCCGGCAACACTTACCATTTTGCCTCTCCTCTTCTGCCTTTTCCCACAGCGCCGGCCTTTTCACCTACTCTCTTCTGTCTTCTCCAGTGGTGCTGTACTTACCATTTTGCTTCTACCTTCTCCCTTTGTGCTGGCCTTTTCACCTCCTCCCTTCATCCTTCTCCAATGGCTCCTATCTTTTCACCTTCTCCCTCTGGCCTTCTCAGATGGTGTCTGCCTTCTAACCTTCTCCTTTCTCCCAGGGCTCCGACTTTGCATCTTCTGCCTTCTTCCTTCTCCATCAGCACTTACCTTTTGGCTTATCCAGTATCACTCAACTTTCCACCTTCTCCCTTCTGCCTTGTTCCTTGTTGCAGGCCTTCTCACATTTTCCCTTCTGGCTTCTCCTGTGGCACTGGAATCCTAACTTCTTTCATTGCCTTCTCCTATGGTGCCTGCTTTCTCACCTTCTCCTTTCGGCCTTCTCGCTTATTGGATGCCACCTCGCCTTCTCCCTTCTGCTTTCTCCCTTGTTTTAGGCCTTCATACCTTCTCCCTTCTGTTTTCTCTTACATGTGCCTCTTCAACTTCTCCTTTCTGCCATCTTTCAATGTGCTATCTTTCTCACGTTCTCCTTTCTTCTTTCTCTGAGTATCTCCAGTCTTCTCTGATTCTCCCTTCTGTCTTCTCCCACATCTCAGGCCTTTTCTTCTCTTCCTGTCTACCTTCTCCATGAGCCCCCGATTCTTCATCTTCAACCTTCTGCCTTCTCCATGTGGCTCCTACCTTTTCACCTTCTCCTCTGTCTTCTCCAGTGCTGTGTACATTTTCACCTTTTTCCTTCTGCCTTCTCCATCAGCACCTACATTTAAACTTCTGCTTCTGTCTTCTCCCACATTGCTGGCCTTTTCACTTTCTCTCTTCTGCCTCCTCCAGTGGTTCCTATTCTTTCTCCTTCTCCTTCCTGCCCTCTCCCTTGATGGAGTCCTTTTTACCTTCTCCTTTCTGCCTTCTCCAGCAGCTCCTACCTTTTTACCTCCTACCTTCTGTCTTCTTCAAGCATCACTTACCTTTGCACCATCTCCCTTCTGTCTTCTTCCTTTTTGAAGGCTTCTCACCTTCTCCCTTGGTGCAGGCCTTCAAAACTTCCACTTTTGCCTTCTCTAGTGGCACCAGAATAGAATCCTCGCCTTGTTCCTCAGCCTTCTCCCGTGATGTCAGCTTTCTCACATTCTCACTTCTGCCTTCTTCATTGGTGCTGGCTTTGTCCCCTTCTTCCTTCTGCAGGATTTCACAGAGCTGGCCTTTTCACCTTCTCCCTTGGTGATGGCTTTCTCACCTTTTCCTTCTGCATTTTCCCACACTGCAGGTCTTTTCTTCTTTTTCCTTGTGCCTTCTCCACAAGCTCCATTTTCAACTTCTCCCCTCTGCCTTCCCCATGGGGCTAACTTTTCAAATTCTTCCTTCTGTCTTCTCCAGTGGTGCCTACATTTTCACCTTGTTCCTTCTGCCTTTTCCATCAGCACCTACAATTAAACCTTTTGCCTTCTGTCTTCTCCCACATGGCCGGCCTTTTCACTTTATCTCGTCTACCTTCTCCCGTTCTTCCTATTCTTTCTCCTTCTCTCTCGACGGAGTCCTTTTCACCTTCTCCCTTCTTCCTTCTCCAGTGGTGCCTACATTTCCCCCTTTTCCTCCTGCCTTCTCCAGCAGCACCTACCTTTTTACCTCTTACCTTTTGCCATCATCAAGCATCACTTACCTTTTTCACCATCTCCCTTCTGCCTTCTTCCTTTTTGAAAGATTCTCACCTTCTCCCTTGGTGCAGGCCTTCAAAACTTCCACTTCTGCCTTGTCTGTTGGCAGCAGACTCTTCTTGTTCCTCTGCTTTCTCCCGTGGTGCCAGCTTTCTTACCTTTTCCCTTCTTGTTCTTCCTTGGTGCTGGCTTTCTCACCTTTTTCCTTCTGCCTTCTCCAACTGCCATGACCTCCTCATCTTCTTCCTTCTCCATGGGGCTCCTACTTTTTCACCTTCTCCCTTCTTTCTTTTCCAGTGGTACCTAGATTTTCACCCTTTTCCTTCTTCCTTTTCTATCATCACCTACATTTAAACCTTCTGCCTTCTCCCTTATTGCCATCCTTTTCACTCTCTTCTGCCTTCTCCAGTTGCTCTTATCTTTTCACCTTCTCCCTTCTTCCTTGTTCCTTGTTGCAGGCCTTCTCACCTTTTCTCTTCTGGCTTCTCCTGTGGCACTAGAATCCTGACTTCTTTCACTGCCTTTTCCTATGGTGCCTGCTTTCTCACCTTCTCCCTTCTGCCTTGTCTCTTGTTTTAGGCTTCCATACCTTCTCCCTTGTTTTCTGTAATATGTGCCTCTTCAACTTCTCCTTTCTGCCATCTCTCAATTTAATAGCTTTCTCATAGTCTCCATTAAGCCTTCTCCAAGGGGCTCCAATCTTCCCAGATTCTCCCTTCTGCCTTCTCTTGTGCTGTAGGCCTTCTCATCTTCTCCTTCAGCCTTTCTTCCTTGGGGCTGGTCTTCTCACCTTCTCCCTTCTGTCTTTTCCGCTTGTGCAGGCCTTCTCACCTTCTCCCTTGGTATATGCCTTCAAAACTTCCACTTCTGCCTTAACCAGTGGCACTAGAATCTTCTCTTTGTTCCTCTGCCTACTCCCATGGTGCCAGCTTTGTTTCCTTCTCCATTCTCCATTCTTCCTTGGTAATAGCTTTCTCACCTTCTTCCTTGTGCCTTCTCCCACAGCAGCAACCTTTTCTTCTTTTCCCTTCTGCCTTCTCCATAGGACTCCTACCTTTTCACCTTCTCCCTTGTACCTTCTCTCGTGTTGCAGCCTTCTCATCTTCACCCTTCAGCCTTCTCCCTTGATTCTGGCCTTCCTTCTTGCTTCTTTCTTCCTTCTTGCTAATCCAGCGGTACCTACATTTTCCCTTTTCCTTCTCTAGTGGTGCCTACATTTTCACCTTTTTCCTTCTGCCTTCCCCATCAGCACTTACATTTTACCTCCTACCTTTTGCCTTCTCCAGCATCACTTACCTTTTCACCTTCTCCCTTGGAATAGGCCTTCAAAACTTCCATTTCAGCCTTCTCCAGTGGCACCAGACAGCTCTCCTTCTTCCTCTGCCGTCTGCTGTGGTGCCACTTTCTTACCTTTCTCCATTCCCTTCTGCCTTCGTCCTTGGTGATGGCTTAATATATATATATATATATATATATATATATTATTGATATTTTACAGAGGAAGGGAATGAGAGAGAAACTGACAAAAGAGAAACATCGGTCAGTCTCCTCCTGTACACCCCCTTCTGGGATGTGCTAGCAACCAAGGTACATGCCTTTACCCAGATTCAAACCTGAGACCTTTCAGTCGGCAGGCCAATGCTCTATCCCCTGAGCCAAACTGGTTTTGAATGGTGATGACTTTCTCACCTTCTTCCTTCTGCCTTCTGCCTTCTCCCACAATGCCGATCTTTTCTTCTTTTCCCTTCTGCCTTCTCCATGGAGCTCCTATCTTTTCACCTTCTCCCTTCTGCCTTCTCCCTTGAGGCTGGCTTTCTCACTTTCTTCTTTCTGCCTTCTCCAATGGTGCCTATGTTTTCACCTTTTTCCTTCTGCCTTCTCCATCAGTACTTACCTTTTTACCTCCTACCCTTTGCCTTTTCCGGCAGTTCTTACCTTTTGACCTCCCTTCAGCCTTCTCCCCTTTTGCAGGCATTCTCACCTTCTCCCTTGGTGCAGGCCTTCAAAACTTCCACTTCTGCCTTCTCTGGCATCACCAGACTCCTCTTCTTGTTCCTCTGTCTTCTCCGGTAGTGCCTGCTTTCTTAACTTTTCCTTTTTTACTTCTTCCATGGTAATAGCTTCTGCCTTCTCCCACAGCAGCAACCTTTTCTTCTTTTCCCTTCTGCCTTCTCTATAGGGCTCTTACCTTTTCACCTTCTGCCTTGTACCTTCTCTCGTGTTGCAGGCCATCTCATCTTCACCCTTCTGCCTTCTCTCTTGAGACTGGCCTTCTCACTTTCTTCCTTCTGCCTTCTCCAGTGGTGCCTACATTTTCCATTTTGCCTTCCCTATCAGTACCTACATTTTAATCACCTACCTTTTGCCTTCTGCAGCATCACTTACTTTTTCACCTTCTCCCTTTTGCCTTCTCCCCTTTTGCAGGCCTTTTCACCTTCTCCCTTGGAATAGGCCTTCAAAACTTCCATTTTAGCCTTCTCCAGTGGCACCAGACTCCTCTCTTTCTTCCTCTGCCTTCTGCTGTGTTGCCACTTTCTTACCTTCTCCCTTTCCTTCTGCCTTCTTTGTTGGTGATGGCTTTTTTTTAAAAAAAATATTCTATTGACATCTTACAGAGAGGAAGAGAATGAGAAACATTGATGAAAGAGAAACATTGATCAGCCACCTCCTATACATCCCCTTCTGGGATGTGCTAGCAACCAAGGTACATGCCTTTACCTGGAATCAAACCTGGGACCTTTCAGTCAGCAGGCCAATGCTCTATCCACTGAGCCAAATCGGTTTTGGCTGGTGATGACTTTCTCACCTTCTTCCTCTGCCTTCTCCCACAATGCCGATCTTTTCTTCTTTTCCCTTCTGCCTTCTTCATGGAGCTCCTATCTTTTCACCTTCTCCCTTCTACCTTCTTCTTTGAGGCTGGCCTTCTCACTTTCTTCTTTCTGCCTTCTCCAATGGTGCCTACATTTTCACCTTTTTCCTTATGCCTTCTCCAGCAATACCTACCTTTTTACTTCCTACCTTTTGCCTTAGCCAGCATCACTTACCTTTTCACCTTCTTGCTTCTTCCTCCTTCCTTCCTGCAAGCCTTCTCACCTTTTCCCTTCTTACTCACCTGTAACAGTGGACTCTACTTCTTTCACTGCTTTCTTCCATGGTGCCTGCTTTCTCACCTTCTCCCTTCTGCCTTCCCGCAGGCCTTCTCACCTTCTGCATTCTGCTTTCTCCCTTGTTTTAGGCCTTCATACCTTCTCCCTTCTGCTTTCTCAAACATGTGCCTCTTCAACTTCTCCTTTCTGCCATTTCACAATGTGTCAGCTTTCTCAAATTCTCCATTCTGCCTTCTCCAAGGAGCTCCAATCTTCCCAGATTCTCCTTTCTGCCTGTTCTTGTGTTGCAGGCCTTCTCATCATCTCCCTTCCGGCTTCTCCCTTTAGGCTGGCCTGCTCACCTTCTTCTGCCTTCTCCAGTGGTGCCTCCATTTTCACATTTTTCCTTCTGCCTTCCCCAGCAGCACCTACCTTTTTACCTCCTACCTTTTGCCTTTTCCAGAATTGCTTATATTTTCACCCTCTTCCTTATGCCTTCTCCCCTTTTGCAGACCTTCTCCCCTTCTCCCCTTCTCCCCTTCTCCCTTGGTGCAGGTCTTCAAAACATCCATTTCTGCCTTTTGGTGGCACCAAACTCCTCTCCTTATTCCTCTGCCTTCTCTTGTGTTGCCGGATTTCTCTCCTTTTCCTTTGTGCCTTCTTCCTTGGCAATGGCTTTCTCAACTTCTGCCTTCTCCCACATCGCCATCTGGTTTGTGACACCAGATATACGTTAGGCTCCAGATGTGGGATCCCTTAACATGACCCGTATGATTCAGGGCCCACTTAGGGTCCAGTTTCTGGAGGAGGCCACACAATAAAATGAAGAGAGAGACTAGAAAAGAGTTAATTTGGGAAAATGGGGGCGAGGTGGGAGTCAACCTCTAGTGGGAAGAATACCACTAGGCTCTGGTCTTGCTATCCCTTTTATTGAGGCTTTGGGAAACACCCATTACCCTTTAAACAGCTTTGGGAAACACTAATAAGCGGATTATCAGATCAGCATGGTAATAAGCGGATTATCATATCAGCAAGGATTTACATTATTGTAAGATGGAGAAGTTGCCTCAGTTACCATTGCCTCAATTAGATAGGAGTGGTTGGCTCTGACCTTTCAGAGCTTCAAGGTTGACCAGCCTCTTTTTATTGGTGAGACAATGATTGGTTTCCAGCAGCCAACCTTTTCACTTTCTCTCTTCTGCCTTCTCCAGTGGTGCTGTACTTACCTTTTTGCTTCTCCCTTCTCCCTTTGCACTGGCCTTTTACCTTCTCCCTCCTGCCTTCTCCCTTGATGCATTCCTTCTCACCTTCTCCCTTCTGCATTCTCCAGTTGCTCTTACCTTTTCACCTTCTCCCTTGTGCCTTCTCCAATGTTGCAGGCCTTGTCATCTTCTCCCTTCTGCCTTCTCCGTTGAGGGTGGCCTTCTCACTATCTTCCTTCTGCCCTCTCATGGGGTGCCTACATTTTCACCTTTTCCTTCTTCCTTCTCCAGCAGCACCTACCTTTTTACCTCTTAACTTTTGCCTTAGCCAGCATAACTTACCTTTTCACCTTAACCCCTCCGCCTTTTTCCTTGTTGCAGGCCTTTTTTCACCTTTTCCCTTCTGTCTTCGCCTGTAGCAGTGGGCTCCTCGAATTCTTTCACTGCCTTTTGACATGGTGCCTGCTTTCTCACCTTCTCCCTTCTGCCTTTTCCCTTGATCATTCCTTCTCACATTCTCCCTTCTGCATTCTCCAGTTGCTCTTACACATTTTCACCTTCTCCCTTCTGCCTTCTCCCCTTTTGCAGGCCTTGTCACCATCTTCCTTGGTGCAGGCCTTCAAAACTTCCACTTCAGCCTTCTCTGGTGTCACGGGACTCCTCTCCTTGTTCCTCTGCCTTCTCCTGTGGTGCCAGCTTTCTTACCTTCTCCCTTCTGCCTTCTTTCTTGGTAAGAAAGGTAAGAAAGCCATCCTCAAGGGAGGTGATGGCTTTCTTTTAAAAAAATATATATATTGTATTGATATTTTATAGAGAGAAAGGGACCTAGAGAGTTAGAAACATCGATGAGAGAGAAACATAGATCAGCCACCTCCTGTAGACCCACTATGGAGATGTGCTCGCAACCAAGGTACATGCTCTTACCCAAAATCGAACCTTGGACCTTTCATCAACAGGCCAATGCTTTATCCACTGAGCCAAACTGGTCTCAGCTGGTGATGGCTTTCTCACCTTCTTCCTTCTGCCTTCTCCCACAGTGCTGGTCTTTTCTACTTTTTTCTTTTGCCTTCTCCAT
Organism: Vespertilio murinus; assembly: GCA_963924515.1. Taxonomy (NCBI): domain Eukaryota; kingdom Metazoa; phylum Chordata; class Mammalia; order Chiroptera; family Vespertilionidae; genus Vespertilio; species Vespertilio murinus. Next base: position 187,892,453 of record OZ004706.1, on the reverse strand, counting down.
GGGGCTCCTATCTTTTCACCTTCTCCCTTCTGCCTTCTCCTTTGAGTCTTGCCTTCTCACTTTCTTCTTTCTGCCTTTCCCAGTGGTGCCTACATTTTCACCTTTTTTCTTCTGCCTTCTCCATCAGCATCTACTTTTTTACCTCCTACCTTTTGCCTTCTCCAGAATCACTTACCTTTTCACCTTCTTTCTTCAGCCTTCTCCCCTTTTGCAGGCATTCTCACCTCTTCCTTTATGCAGGCCTTCAAACTTCCCCTTTTGCCTTCTCTCTTGGCACCTGACTCCTTTCCTTGTTCCTCTGCCTTCTTCCATGACACCAGCTTTCTTACCGTCTTCCTTCTGCCTTCTTCATTGGTGCTGGCTTTCTCACCTTCTTCCTTCTCCCACAGTGCCAGCCTTTTCATCTTATCCCTTCTGCCTTCTACAAGGGCTCCGGCCTTCTCATTTTCTCCCTTCTGCCTTTTCCAAGGGGCTTCTACCTTTTCACCTTCTTCCTTATGCCTTCTTTAGTGGCACCTATATTTTCACTTTTTTCCTTCTGCCTTCTCCAGCATCACATTCCAATTTACTTTCTCCCTTCTGCCTTCTCCATCATCACCTACTTTTTCACCTTCTCCCTTCTGCCTTCTCCCTTGATGCAGTCCTTCTCACCTTCCCTCTTCTGCATTCTCCAGTTGCTCATATCTTTCAACTTCTCTCTTGTGCCTTCTCCATGTCCCACACGGAAAGGGAGAAAGACAGGTTCCTGAGGGGAGGAGCTGGGGATTAAGAAATTAGAGAAAGAAAGAGACAAGAGACAGAAATAGATTCAAGCTGGGCACTAGGTGGGCGCCATCTCTCTGATGGAGAGACAGTCACACTCACCTCAGACAACACAGCGTATTTATTGGTTTCCAAAAGGGATTTTAGGATCAAAAGGATTTTAGGGTGTGCCCAAATCCTATTCATCAGGATCTGGGTAAGCTCCTTATTTTTTGGTACAAGATTTAGCATAACAAGACCTGGGTGGGTCAAAGTCCTTTTTGTTCCTCATTCCAAGCAAATGGATAAAGATAAGAAATCAGTACTGAAACAGGATTCTGCCAGTGCTCTAGGGATAAACTGATAAGAATTAAAAGCGTATCCTTCCCAGAAGGCTCTCTACATTACAGGATTTCTCATCGCCCTTCTGCCTTTCTCCCTTGAGGCTTGCCTTCTGACCTTCTTTCTGCCTTCTTCAGTGGTGCCTACATTTTCACCTTTTTTCCTTCTGCCTTCTCCATCAGCACCTACCTTTTTACCTCCTACCTTTTGCCTTCGACAGCATCACTTACCTTTCCACCTTCTCCCTTTTTGCCTTCTCCCTTGTTTTAAGCCTTCACACCTTCTCCCTTCTGCTTTCTCAAACATGTGCCTCTTCAACTTCTCCTTTCTGCCTTCCTCCTTCTCCCTAGTTGCAGTCTTTCTCACCTACTTCCTTCTGCTTTCTCCCTTGTTTTAGGCCTTCATACCTTCTCTCTTCTGCTTTCTCAAACATTTACCTCTTCAACTTCTCCTTTCTGCCATCTCCCAGTGTGCCAGCTTTCTCACATTCTCCATTCCACCTTCTCCAAGGGGCTCCAGTTTTCTCATTTTCTCCCTTCTGCCTTCTCCCTTGAGGCTGGCCTTCTCACTGTGTTCCTTCTGCCTTCTCCAATGGTGCCTACCTTTTCACCTTTTTTCTTCTGACTTCTCCCGTGGTGCCAGCGTTCTTACCTTCTCCCTTCTGCTTTCTTCTTTGGTGCTGGCTTTCTCACCTTCTTTCTTCTGCCTTCTTCTACAGCATCAGCCTTTTCACCTTCTCCCTTCTGCCTTCTCTCAAGTTGCCAGCTCTCTCACATTCTCCATTCTGCCTTCTCCAAGGGGCTCTAGCCCTCTCAGCTTCTCCCTTCTGCCTTCTCCAACACTGGCTACATTTTTTACCTTTTACCTTCTGCCCTTTCCAGTAGCACCTTCCTTTTTTCCTCTTCCCTTTTGCCTTCTTCATTATCACTTACCTTTTCACCTTCTGCCTTCTCCCTTTTTGCAGGCCTTCAAACCTTCTCCCTTCTTCCTTCTCTGGTGGCGTTGGAGTCCTCACCTTGTTCCTCTGCCTTTTCTCGAGGTGCCAGATTTGTCTCCTTCTCCCTTCTGCTTTCTTCCTTTGTATTGGCTTACCTTCTTCCTTCTGCCTTCTCCCACAATGCTGGCCTTTTCACCTTCTCCCATCTGCCTTCTTCCTTGTTGCAACCCTTTTCACGTTTTCCCTTCTGGCTTCTCTGGTGGCGCTGGCCTCCTCAACTTCTTCCACTGTCCTTTCCCTTGGTGCCTGCTTTCTCCCCTTCTCAATTCTGCCTTCTCCTGGGGCTATAGCCTTCCACCTTCTCCCTTCTGGCTTCACCCACTGTGCAGTCCTTCTCACCTTCAATCTTCTGCCTTCTGGAGCTCGACACCAGCATACTCCCCTCTCCCTTCTGCCTTCTCCAGTGGCACCTATCTTTTCACATTCACTCTTCTGCCTTCTCCCGCGGTGCTGGCTTTCTCACATTCTCCCTTCTGCTTTCTCTCTTGGCATGGCCTTTTCTCATTCTCTCCTCTGCCTGCTGGAGCACAATGCCAGCAAGCTCACCTTCTCTCTCCTGCCTTTTCCTGTCATTCAGGCTATTCACCTTCTCCCTTCTGCCTTCTCTCACAGTGCCTGTCATATTACCTTCTGTCTTCTCTTCTGTTGCAGGCCTTTTTTTCCTTCTCCCTTCTGCCTTTTCCAGCTTTGCCTACCTCTTCACCTTCTCCCATCTGCCTTCTCCCTTGATAGTGGTCCTCTCACCTTCTCCTTTCTCATGTCTTCCTTTATGCAGGCTTCTCACCTTCTCCCATGAGTGCCTTCTCAATTTCTCCCTTCTGCTTTCTCCTGTGGCTCCGACCTTTTTACCTTCTCCCTCTGTCTTCTGGAGCAGGATATCAGCATTCTCACCTTCTCTCTTTTGCCTTCTCTTGTGCTGCCGGCAATTTCACCTTCTCCATTCTGCCATCTCCAGGGTGCCTACCTTTTCATATTCTCCCTTCTGCAGGCCTTTCACCTTCTGCCTTCTCCCTTGATGCTAGTTTTCTCACCTTCCCACTTCTGCCTTTTCCCATGGCATGCCTCAACTTTTCCCTTCTGCCTTTTACCTTGGTGCAGGCTTTCTTACCTTCTCCCTTCTGTCTTCTCCCATTGTGCCAACTTTCTCACTTTCTTCCTTCTTCCTTCACCTTCTACCATCTGCATTCTCCCTTGTTTTAGGCCTTGTCTCCTTCTCCCTTCTGTCTTTTCTCTTGGTACAGGCCTTCTCACCTTCTCCCTTTTGCCTTCTCCCTTATTGCCACCCTTCTCTCCTTCTTCCTTCTACATCACTGGCCTTTTCACCTTCTCCCTTCTACTTTTTCCTGTCTTCTTCTCACCTTCTTCACCCTTTCAGTCTTCTCCTTCTCAAGATGAAGGTTCCAGACATATTGCCCTGGCAGAAGGAGGGGAAGAATAATCAATATGAAATTCTTTCAGAAATTTCTACATAACATTGACTCACATCTCAGTGGCAAAGTCTTTGCCAAAAATCTTATCTGAGTGGGGAGCATTACACCAACTACAGCCTCCTTCATACTCTTAAAACCCACAGGTGTGAAGGCTATCCCAGTGGATAAAGACTTGTGAAAGTCACACTCCAGAAATAGAGCCCCCCCCCCAAACACACACACACACACACACACACACACAACTGATATCATCAGCTTCTTCTCCACAAACTTTTTATCACAATAGGAGGGATAGAGTCAATTCTCATATTTCGCAATTCCATATTTGTGTAAGCACCTGTTTTCTGCAGTTCATTTGGAACCTCTAAATCAATGCTCAAGGAGAATTTGTGATCTCTTATAGGTAGGCACAGAATGGTGAAAAGTCTGTGTTGCTTTAATGCTTGTCCCAGCTGAGGCTGAAAAAGACGACATTCTGCCTTCTTATTTCAGCTCTTATACAATAAACATGATCTTATTCAGTCTATTAAATGCTACATTAATTTTTTTTGTTGTAATTTTGCTGTTGAAATGCCCCCCCCCAAGTGACACGCTGAAATTCTGCCTAGGGTTTGTTTCTAAGAGCAAGAAGGATGTGATATGCTTTTCTGAGAAAAGACGTGTGTTAGATCAGCTTCATTCAGGCATGAGCTACAGTGCAGTTGGTTGTGAGCTCAATGTTAATGAATCACAATATGGTTCCTCCATAAAAAGGAAGAGGAATTTCAATGATCTGTTCATAAAGCTGCTCTGTAAAGTGCTAAAGTAACACTGTGTTGTGTCACAAAACTGTTGAAAATATCATAAAGGAACTACATTTTTGGATCCATGAGGGGGAAAAAAATAAACTATATTGTGAGGGTCATGCTTCCCAGGGTCAGGAAACGTAGGGTTATGTTTCCAGGGTAAAGAAAGTGCTAAGCCCTTCTTGGTGAGTGCTGGCTCGCATACACAAGGCAATGTGGCCTAAAATTGTTAAGCTTTGGAAGAAGCTGTTTCCGAGGACCAGAAGCTGAAGAAAAAGAAATTTAAAGACCTGCCAAATGTGATACAGGAAAAGGGTTATGTTTGCCACCGTGTGATACTGGGTTGTGTTTAAGGATTTGGCCAGTGGATTTAGTAACACAAAGAGCATTTCCGTTGGTGAAAATATTCTGATCAGAGACTCACTGGAGCCTGACTTTCTATGTCCCTGAGCAGCAATAGTTCAGTATTCCTTAATGCAGTGTTCCTGTTGACTTTATAGAACAAAAACCATGGTGAATAATGAGAATCGACTGTATAATAGGAGTGGATTACAGCTGAAAGAGCTGCAAGAGACAAACTGTCTCGAGGGAGGAATGCTCAGGAAAGGCCAAAGGCAAAGGGATAAAAATGAAGATATTAGAGGAATGTGATGATTCTGGCATCTATAAACACATTGAACAGTAAATACACCCCAGTCCCTAACCAGACTCCCACACATGCTTATACGAAATGACCAGTTGGACATTATCAAGTGGTTTAATATACAAGCCAGAAGTAGAAAAGAGAAAAAATAAAATACATTTGAAGAATAGTAACTTTTTTTTTGTAATTTGAGGGAAAATATAAGATCTCACACTTTAAAAAAGCTAGCAAACCCCTTAGCAAACACAAAATTAACAAATGAAAAAATACCAAAATATAACAAGCATATCCTTGAAAAATAGTGAAGAATATAAAATCTTAAATCTTATTACCTATCCCAAATCTTAATGATCTACAAGAATTATAAATAGTACAACTATAAAAAAATAATTGGATTTCTGAAGAACAGTGATGAAAATTATTAAAAACAGCAACATGAATGGGGTTGAGGGAGGGAGAATGATACATCACATATAAGAATTTCAAAAGAGAATCATGGCTAACCACTTCTCTAAGACTACACTTGCCAGAAGACAGGAATTGACTCGTCAAAGTCATAGAAAACAAACTAGCAACACTAAAATTCTATAACAGATACTTTTCAAGAATAAAGTGAAATAAAAATTTTTAAGAAATGTGAAGAGAATTTATCACCAGCACACCTACAATATAAAACATGTTAAACAAAGTTTCTCATGTAGAAATTCACTTTTAGAGAGTGATATTTTGCAAGCTGGTTAAGAGAGTCCCTGATTCTAAAATAGGAAAACAGGCCTACTCAAGAAATGTTCTTAGAAGAAAACTACTCCAAATGTAAGTGACTTAAAATTACAACCACTTAAAAAATGTCCCTGGGTTCTATACAGAATTTGGACAGCGAGCAGCAGGCATTGATTGTCTTCGCTGCACAGTGTCTGGGACTTCAGCTTGCCAGATTTGAAGATGAAAGTTATCACATTGGCAGAGGACGGTATTAACTGGAGCCTCCTTCACTCATATGGCTGTCACCTGAGCTATAATCACTGAAGACAAAGACTGACACCAGAGTACCTGCGGTTGGATAATCCAAATGCTCTGGTTGCTCACTCCACATCGGCCTTAAGATACCCAGACTTCCTACATAGCACTTCAGGGCTCCCAGTGTGAATATCTCACCAGCCAAGGAGAAACCTGCATTGCCTTTCTCTACCTCTTCTCAAAGGTCATGAAGCATCACTTCTGCCATGCATCCTTCTACTCACAACAATGGGAAGTCTTGCAGGCTCACTAGGAGGGAGCATTGACTCTACCTCTCAATAGTATCAAGCATTTCACTTTTAACATTCACACCAACTATATTCCCTGAGTCCATGCCTGTCTCTGTTACTATCTGTTCTCTTTTCTGGAACTACAAGGTCTGTCTTCAATTTGCTATTTTTATTACTGCAGCTCCTGTTTCCTCAGCCTTTTCCACAACCAGCTTCCTTTTCTTCTTGAATACAGCTCAAATAAATACCAGTGGCCATTCTACATCTAAACACAAGCCATAATACCTACAACAAGACACATTACCCTTTACTGACTTTTTGAGAGTGTGACTGGCCAAGCACCATTTTTAAGTAAGACTACTTAATTCATGAGTCAATGGCCAACACAAAGTAGACAGGGACCAATAAAGGGTGACAGGAAATGGAATGAAGGAGTTTTATGCCTTCCCTTGATGTGGAGGTGGGGATTTTTTTAGTGGTTCTGTGAAAATCTTCTTGGAATGCATATAACTACATGCTGAGGATGTGCCCGCAACAAAGGTACATGACCTTGACCGGAATCGAACCTGGGGCCTTTCAGTTCACAGGCCGACGTTCTATTCACTGAGCCAAACTGGTTTTGGCATGATGCCTACTTTAATAGATTTCTCTAGATTGACTGAATCTTCAGATATTATAATTAAAATTTTCTTGTATCTAGAAATATATCCCTAGGTATTTAGGTGAAAGATAATGGTATTTCATTTGCCAAATAATATTCCAAGGAAGAAAGTAAAGACTTTAAAGTCCAGTTCATGATGTAGAAGAAGTAAAGTGCATACTTTAACATTGAAATCAAAGGGGTATTATCTGTTGAATAAGAAAGGATGTGCAAGATATAGTCTTTCTTGCATTTTAGTATTTTCCATTTCAATATCTTTGATTCCCTGTGATTTGTGCAGCACAAGAACCTTTTTATGACACTTAATCTTTTCCCCCTTTTCACATTAGTATGTTTTCTTGTTGAAATAATTAGGACTAGTAATTCACAAATTCCCTCTGATAGAAGTTAAGGTACAATAAATGTCTCAGGTTAGTAGGAGCCCTTGAAATGTGTTTTCACCAGGGAGCTATAAAGGTGGACATGCACAGACAATCAGAAAGGATTTTTCCTCCACTTACAAAGCATTGGGGGTTTCCTTAATGAACGGTAACCAAGGGCCATAAGGAGTTTTCCACTTTATAACTTGATTTCACAATTAGAAGTTTTTATTTATATGCCTGAGCTATATGTACTGGATTTCGATCAGGGGGAAAAACAGAAACTTACAAAAAATTACATCATTCCTTTTAAATGTCTTAAGAAATTTCCCACAAATAGCATTCCATCAGCATATAAACCTTAACTACAGAGAGTGCCCACAGAACACAATAACAGAGGCTCTGTCCAATCCGAGTTTTGAAGTAAAGATTTTCTTCAGTGACTAATAATGTCACGGCGGGTGCAGGTGGCAGGGAAGCCAACACCCTACTGGCAGCTTCTCCACAAGCTGGTATTCAATATCTTCTGTATTTTTTAGAATTCTATAATTATATCTTATGATCTTTGGCCTTTAAAACTGTTGTGTTCTCCGTTTTTGACAATTAGACTTTTGTCCTCAGGACACATGCTGCAGAGACTAAACAATAGGCCCTGAATTCAGACAATTGGGCAGATTTCTGCTCCTTCACTTACCAATTTTGGCAAGTGACTTAGTATGTGGGTTTTTTTTTTAACACATGAATCAGGTTTAAAATTGTCAACACATACCATATAACCCATGATGATAATATCTTAAGTGCATAAATAGCTACTTTTTCCTCATCTTGTTTAATTCCAAGTGTCAGAGATCTTAAATTGCTAGGATGACTCGAGTCATCAGGAAAACAGGAACCCTATCTATCTACCTACCTACCTACCTACCTATCATCTGTCATCAAATTCATCATCTATATATTTGTATGTCTATTATCTATCTATCTATATCCTATTTATTATCATCTATCTATCTACCTATCATCTGCCTCATCTGTCACCACATTCATCACCTATATATTTATTTATTATCTACCTATTTATCTATTATCATCTATCTATCTACCTACCTATTTATCTATCTTCTATCCTTTGAAAATGAATTGAATTCAAAGAGTAAGCATTTACTATAAAATAGGCAGAAGCTTTGTGTTCTTCTCTCCTCTCTCTCTCTCTCTCTCTCTCTCTCTCTCTCTCTCTCTCTCTCTCATGTTGTATTGATTTCTGAGAGGAATGGAGCAGGAGAGAGAGATAGAAACATCAATGAGAAGAGATAATCATTAATCCGCTGCCTCCTGGATGCCCCACCTGTGGATCAAACCCACAACCTGGGCATGTGCCATGACTGAGAATCCAACTGAGACCTGGTTCATAGGTCAAGGTTCAACCATTGAGCCAGGCTGTGTATTCTTCTCTAATCGGGGTTTGAGTACCACACAATGTCATTTGGATGCAGTCTTTTCTTGCAAGTGTACCAAAACTGTCCTTCCAAGGTGCAAGAGGAAGGGAATTAGACCATCCCCCCAAGTGGGTACTACCATGTTTCCCCAAAAATAAGACATCCTCCGAAAATAAGACCTAAGTCATGGAAACATAATACATCCCCTGAAAATAAGACATAGTGCATCTTTGGGAGGAAAATTTAATATAAGACACTGTCTTACTTTTGGCGAAACAGGATAGCACATGCCTAGAAAACCATACATTGGGAAGATACTGTTTAAGTTATCTCTGGAAAATTCAATCACCTTTACAACTGAGTTTCAAAAAAAATCTAGTCCTTTATCTGGGTGCATTTTACCTCTGCAAAAATTGGGATTTGGCTGCTTCCCCAATTAACCAATGAGAGAAAGAAGAGAAAGGACATTCAACTTCTAACATCACAACTAGGCCATCATGAAAATATGAGGGGGAAAAATCAGTGATAGTCACGGGCTGTGGAGAAGCTGGGACCTGTTCTGACCATGGTGTGTCTCTAGTCAGGAACCAGGCTGGTGAGAGCACACACTGGGTCTCGTGCCTTCTGTTTTTGTTGCATTTCTCTCATAATTCCAGGAGATGATTCACAAACAATCTTACTAAACTGTGCTGCCAGTTATCTCTCTATGAAGTGCGACCTCTCTGTGCTGACAGGCTGGAGCCTTTCTCCACCGGAAGCTAAGGCACCCTGGGAGGAGGGGGGAATGGATCTGCCCAGTTCCCGAGGGTGGGTGGAAACCTATGATGGAAAGTCACAGGCTCCATTGCACTAACATCTTCCATTGGGAGCTATTGTGAAAACACTAGGAGATTTAAAAGGGGATTGTCAGGGGAAATGAACTGCCTGGTGATAATAGCCATGTTCATATGGAATCATACTCAAAGGTAGCACTGCTTTTAGTGTACAGGTTGCTTGCATTGGAGCCCTCCTATTGCTGTCATTGCTTCTGTCTCAGGGTCCCAGAGCTCCTGTTTGCATGTTCTTAACCAAATCAGGGTGCAGGACAGTAGGGCCTACCCCATGACAGAACACATAGCACCATCAGGGTGCAGCCGATGCCATTAACTGAAGATTCAGATTTTTGCAAAGAGGTATCCTATTGATTTCATTGCATAGCAACCTTTTTTATGTCAGAATTTTGGGCAATTTATTGTATGCTCTTTGTCTATTTGCCTATTTCTGAGCTAATTGTATAATAGCATAGCCATTATCTATCTATATAAAAGCCTAAGCTAATGACCGATTCCGATTGACCGATTGCTATGATGCACACTGACCACCAGGGCACAGACACTCAATGCAGGAGCTACCCCTTGGTGGTCAATGTGCTCCCACAGAAAGAGCACAGCTCAGCTGACCAACAGGGTCAGACACATGGCTCACAGCTGGAGAGTGCTGCTGTGGTGGCATGAGCCGCTCCCAATTGAACTGAATGGGTGCAAGGTTGCAGCAGGCTCAGCAAGGCTGGGAAGAGCAGAGCTGCAGGCAGCGTTGTACTGTCAGGTTCATTCCGATCCCCACAGGGCCTGCAGGAATGGGCCAAAACCATCATTCTGACATCTCCAAAGGGGTCATGGATTGTGTGGGGGTGCAACCCAGGCTCCGGGATTCCACTGATGAATCTGTGCCTGGGCCTCTAGTATACTTAATAACATCTTTATATCTACTGATTAGAAGCAGGTTACAGGTTCCACCTGTACTTAAGGGGATTTTACAGGTAACCTTAGGGTGTATCCGCCACAATAAATGCCTTTATAAGATAATTTTATAGGATATGTGTGGAACTAACCCATTGTTGTATTCCTAATATAATTTAACTCTTCATTCCTTTTGCTCCTCATCATTCTTGCTACTATATATATATATAATATATATAATATATATAATATGTATTATATATTATATGTAATATAATATATTATATATTATATGTAATATATATATATATATATATATATATATATATATATATGTATAGCCATGCAGTTTGCCTTGGTTGCTATAGTAGCTTTTGTAAGAAAAATAAAATATGAATGAGAGTATGTAGTTCTACTTACATACAAATTAGTTTTCATTGGAACTTATAAACAAGAAAGCAGAGTTCAGATAATTTTTGATACTTTTCTTTTTAAAGCTGTTTTAGGTTCACAGCTAACTTTAGCAGAAAGTACAGAGTTCCTATATACACCCTCCCCCCCATTAACATCCAGAACTATAGTAGTCTATTTGTCACCATTAAAGAACCCAAGTTTAAACATCATCATCCAAAGTCCATAGTTTGCATCACAACTCAATTATTGGTGTTGAACCTTCTGTGAATTTTGTCAATACATGATGACACGTATCTACATTTATAACATCTAACAGTATAGTTCCACTGCCCTAAATCCCTGTGTGTTCTACCTATTCATCTCTCCCTTCCCTCTCCTCTTTGGCAACCACTGATGTTTCTATTGTCTCTAGTTTTGTCTTTTCCAGAGTGCCACATACTTGAAATCATATAGTGTGGAGCCTTTTCAGATTGGCTTATTTTACTTAATAATGTGGCTTTAGGTTTCCTTTATGTCTGCCCATGGCTTTGTAGCTCGTTTCCTTTGAGCTCTGGATAACATGCATTGCGGGTATGCCCCAGTTTATTTATTATTGTGTATTTATCCACCGAAGAGCATCTTTGTTGCTTCCCAGTTTGAGCAACTATGAATAAACCTGTTATAAACATTTCTTCGCAGGTGTTTTTGTGGACATAATTTTTCAACTCCTTTGGATAAATATAAAAGAATGCAATTGCTGGATTATATCGTAAGACTAGCATGTTTGTTTTTGTGAGGAATCACAAATTGTCTTGCAAGGGGCTGTACTATGTTATATTCTCACTAGGAGCCCAGTGCATGAAATCTGCGCTCAGGGATGGTGGTGGTTGGCTGGGGGGAAGGAGGGCACGGGAGGGAGAAGGTTCCTCAGCCCAGCAAGTGTCTCTTGCAATACGGGACCACTGTATCCTAACCACTGCCTCTGCCAGCTTGCCTGCTTGATCTCCCCTAACCATTCACCTGCCTGCCTGATTACCCCTAATTGCCTTTGACTTGGCCCCTGCCACCAGGGCTTCATCCGGAAGGACATCCAGAATGACCACTAGAAGGTCTTTTGGCTGTCCAGTTTAATTAGCATATTCTGCTAATTCTCATTAGCAAGGAGAGCTCCTGGCGCTTTGCATTCTCACCAGCAGTTGGTGTGAGGGTCCCAGATTTTGAATTAGTCTAATAGGGGTGCAGTGCTATCTCATCCCATTACTTTGCATTTACCTGATGCAGTAAGATGTGGAACATCTTTTATTGTGCTATGCACCCTCTTTCATGAAGTGTCTCTTCAGGGTTTCTGCCAATTTTTAAGTCAGGCTGTTCATTTTCTTATTGTTGAGCTGTAGGTGTTCTCTGCACATTTTGGATAAAAGTATTTTATCCAGTGTGCCTTTCCCAAACATTTTATCCAGTTGTGTCTCAGAGTATAGCTTGACTTTTAAAAATTTTCTCTAGCTGAAACCCGTTTGCCTCAGTGGATAGAGCATCGGCTTGCAGACTGGAAGGTCCCGGGTTTGATTCTGGTCAAGGGCATGTATCTGAGTTGCAGGCACATCCCCAGCAGGGAGTGTGCAGGAGGAAGCTGATTGATGATTCTCTCTCATCGATGTTTCTTACTCTCTATCCCTCTCTCTTCCTTTAAAAATCTTCTCTAGTGTCTTTCCCAGAGAAGTTTTTAATTTTAATGAATACCAGCTTATCAATTATTTCTGTCATGAGTCATGCCCCTTATATTATATGAAAAAAGTCATAATGTTCATGGTTATTTAATCTTCTCCTCTGTTATCTCAGGTGTTTTTATAGTTTTGTTTTGTACATTTTGGTCTATGATCAGTTTGGGGTTACTATTTGGTGAGGGTTTGAAGTCCTGTCTAGTAAATTATTTTTGCATGTGGATATCCAATTGTTCCAGCATCACTTGAACAGATTATCTGTTCATTAGATTCCTTTTGCTTTTGGCAAAAAAATTAACTATAGTTATGTGTATTTATATATGGGCTCCTAGATGTATTTATATATTCTTTTGCCAGTACACTACTCTCTTGATTACTGTCTTGATAACTGTAACTTTATACTAAGTAAGTCTGGAAAAGTCGGATAGTGTTAGTCCTCCAACTTTGTTCTTCTCCGTCAGTGTTGAGTTGGCTGTTCTCGTTATTTTGTTGTTGAGATCATTTCCCCTACTTTATTGAGATACAGTTCAAATGTCACATTGTAAAATTTTAAGGTGTACAATAAAGTATGCCTTATGATTTGGTACACTTTATATTTCTGGATGATTACCACCTTAGTGTGAGCCAACATGTCCATCCTGTCACGTGATTACCATTTCTTTTTTTGTGGGAGGGGAGCATTTAAGATCTAATTTCTTAGTAATATATATATATATATATATATATATATATATATATATATATATTACCTATAATGACAATGCTGTACCTTAGATCCCCAGAAATTATTCATCTTATATTTGAAAGTTTGTACCCATTGATCAACATTTCCCTATCTGCCCCGCACAGCTCTTGATAACCCCATACCACTGTCTTTTTACACAAGAATAGCTTTTATAGATTTCCCATATAAGTGATATCTTACAGTATTTTTTTTCTCTGTCTGGCTTATTTCAATTAGCATAATGTCATCAGGGTCATCCATGTTGTCAGAAATTGCAGGTTTTTCTTTCTTTCTCAAAGCTAAAAAATATTCCAGTGTGTGTGTGTGTGTGTTTGTGTGTGTGTGTGTGGGGGGGGGGTGGGTGTCATTATCTTTATCCTTTTATCCACTGACAGACACTTAGGTAGTTTCCATTATTGGTTCCAGACAAGATACAGATTTTGATCAGAACAAGCCCAAGTCCTCCAGGGCCTATGACTAATCCTGATTTTTTAAATATTATTATGATCACTGACTGTGATGTCAGAATTTTTCTGAACACAATACTCTACAAATAAGTATCAATAATTCAGAGTTGGCATTTAGATAAAACATCTATTCAAACAGGAAATTGCTGAACAAATATTATTTTAAGAGTTTTACTTTAAATTTAGTCCAATATACTAATAGCATATAACATTTCTCTTAGTCTTACATTATTTTACCTAAATTGCTATAAACCATGGATATTATACATTTGGTAAATTGTAAATGCTATTTTGCATAGGATAATGAGAAAAATTCATATCTCATTTACCAAGTTAGAAATAATTTTTTTTCAGGTAAGTGATCAAGAAAAGCAGAAATAAAAATAATCAGGAAATAAAGGACATTTATTCAAGGATTAAACTAGATGACATTCACAACATAAAAGTAACACAGACCATAAGAAGGGCCATATAATTTTTACTGAAATACCCATCCAATACCATTGAAATATGTAAAGTTTTTAAAATATATTTTATTGATTTTATATAGAGGAAGAGAGAGGGACAGAGAGTCAGAAACATCGATGAGAGAGAATCATTGATCAGCTGCCTCCTGCACACCCCCCACCGGGGATGTGCCCTCAACCAAGGCACATGCCCTTGACCCGAATCGAACCTGGGACCTTTCAGTCCACAGGCCAATGCTCTCTCCACTGAGCCAAACCGGTTTCGGCTAAAATATGTAAAGTTTTAATAATATACCTTTGAAATTTTTAGAAAAGATGACTGTCAAGCTCTGAAGAATTTGAATGACAATATCTACCTAATAAAAGAGTAGCATGTTAATTGCCCACCAGCCAATCAGGAGTATGAAAATTAACCCAACAAAGATGGGAGGTTAATTTGCATATGCAGGTACCAAGCAGCCTGGGGCAGGCGTCCCACACCACCCCAGCGGCTCTGGGCCTGTGGGCAGTGCTGAAAGGAGGCTCTGGCCAGAGCAAAGGCGGTGCCAGCAGCCAGGAATAGGAAGGCCCATTCTTGCACGAATCTTCATGCATCAGGCCTCTAGTGTTTTATAATGTACTAGGAGCCCAGCACATGATTTGAAATCACATGGCACTGCCTACCCTCAATTTGCCAATCCGGCCCTGCCTCTCTCCTTGGTCATTGTGGCATCTGCAGCCACTGCTGGTCCAGCCCTGCCTCCCTCTCCAGCCCTTGGAGCAACCATGGCCAAAACTGATCAGATCCTCCCTCAGCACAGGTACCCAGAAGCCCCTGCACTGCCCCACCCCCAACACTGTGTGCAACCTCCTTCAGTCAGGTCAACTCCTTATGGAGTCCTAGTTAATTAGCATATTTCTCTATTATATATAGGTATCAACTTGTAGACAAGTTTATAAAACAAAGTATTAGACATAAGTTACTCTAAAAAACTGAAGAGATGATTTCAGGCAAGCATCAAAGATCTGCTTAAGTGTGATTCAAAACACAAATAGAAATCTGTTTTATCTTTCAACTTAACAAACTCACTGTGTCATCTTTGAAAATACGTTGATTTAAGCATAGTGCATGTGACCTCTGAGTTTTCATATTTGGAGATGGTCCTTGTCTCTTGATAGTATTCTTTATGTTAATTTCTTCAAGAATAGTATTATGAGCAATTAAACAATACACACTTATTATCAATCACCCCATCAGCATAAATGGTAATAATATCCAATGGACAAAAATTGGCAAGTGCACAGGAGGAAAATAATCTTCATAATCTGTGGTTAGCATGTTGCCTTATATATGCCATTTGCTGATTCCTACATTCATTGTCATTTGCTCTCTTATTTCTTACTTCTTAATACATTCCAAAAGACAGTCATTTATTTTAAAACTTAAGTGTCTATTCTGTATTTACCCTTACACACACAGGCATGAAATATTTTTCTCATATGCAGAAATTCAGAAAAAAAAGAAATACTCTGAGTATTGAGGGGGACGGTAATCAATTCCACCTACATCCACCCTCAAAAAAAATGAACTCAACATTAATTTTGGAAGCTGTCGGTTTGAGATATGATAACCGTTGCAGAAAATGCAGGAAAATAACATATAAATGAATATGAATGAGCAATAATGCTGAGTGAATAGACTATAAAAATGGACACATCTTTCACCAGCATTTTTATTTTTATGGAAATAATAAGTGTCTTGTGTTTGAATATATTTGATATGGAGAGAAAATAGGGCAAATAATTCACCTAGAAATTGCAAATACAAAGAACAAAATAAACAATAAAAAGTTTATATAAAATGCTTTTTATGTATTAAAATATTACTCTAAAATAAATATAACTTTTTAATGTTTAGCTGTTTTCAGAAATGCTTTTATCTTGACTTACAAGTAATGAGTTCAAGAAAAGTAAGTTAAGATACATAACTGAATATTAAATTTAACAGAAAATTTAAATATCTTTTTTAATTGTACTTCTTTTTATTAAGGTATTACATACATAAATATGTTAATATTGAACTTAAATATGATAATTATCTATCACTTTACCTCATCCCATTAAACTGTATAGATTTTTAAGACAGTAAATTTCTCTTTCCAAATCCCTCTCTTATCCTGTTATTACCTTCTATTCTAGAAGTTACTTTTGATAACTTTTTGATGACATGTACCCTTTCTCTATAAAAACTGAACCATCATTTAGCAATAGATAGCTGCTATAAAATGCCATTCTCATTCAACTGTTAGTTTCTTCATTGAGTTTGAGGTTGAAATTACTTTACCGCTGGACATTCATAATTCAGCTCTGTTCTACAGAAGTCCTCTGCATTATTTTTCTCCCTTTTAGTACAAACCATCATTCATATCCCTCAATATTGCCCCTTCAATACTTACAATTATTATCTATATCAGTAAGTCATACACATTTTTATACCCCTCAGTCCTAAGATGGTATATTGACACAACTTAATTTAAATCTATCATTAATTTTAAAACAAACATTTAAGTGAATAAAACAGAGTATGCATTTTCTGCCCTATAATGCCTCAACATTTTTCTTTTCTCCTTGAAAAACGAGTGTGGTGAACCCTTCACCTTTTCATCATGCTCACAAGATGTTTTGCTTCCATTTCTTATTC
The DNA here is from genome assembly GCA_963924515.1 of Vespertilio murinus. Classification (NCBI taxonomy): domain Eukaryota; kingdom Metazoa; phylum Chordata; class Mammalia; order Chiroptera; family Vespertilionidae; genus Vespertilio; species Vespertilio murinus. The sequence continues at coordinate 187,875,645 of OZ004706.1, read as the reverse complement.
TACCCATAACTCTTTACAGGGACTTGTTGGGAGCATGTGAGGGAAAGTGTTATTTATCGCTATCATGAGTTGACTAGTAACTCACTGTAGCTATAAGGTGTAACTCCAAAGTTCACATGTTGGGGTTCTAGACACCTGTACCTCCTATGTGATCTTATTTGGGAATAAAGTGGTTGCAAATATGATTAAGTTTAAGATGGGGTCACAGAGGAATAGGGAGACTCTAATCCAATAAACCTGGTATCTTTATAAACAAGAGGAAATTTGGTAGCACTCAATGCCATGGGAAAATGCAGTAATACCTGCTACTGGGGATGGAGCCTGCCACCAGGCCTGTGCCCAGACCAGGAACCCAACTGGTGATCTCCTGGTTCACAGGTTGACACTCAACCACTGAGCCACCCCCGCTATGCTGCACCAGCATCGTGACTTAATAGGTTATAGTCAGGACCTTCATTTGTGCTTGATTTAAGTGATTAGGGACTTACAATTTTGGATATTTTGAGCTGAGCAGTTAAGATAAAATCTTGGACTTAAACTGATGCTATTAATCGCATAAGAAACAGGAAGTCTGGTGAGAATAGAAGTGTGTTTTGTATATGGAATGGATATTAATCAGAGGGAGAGTTGTGCTAAGCAAAATCCTAAACTCATCATTATCTCTGCCTCTTGGCGTTATGTCTGTACTTCTATCACATGAAAATGGGATGTTGCAGATACAATTAAGGCTACCTCTTAGGAGAAATATGTGGGTGCACCTAAATTAATCACACGGCCCTTTAAAGGCGTAGTTTGCTTTAACTGTAGCAGAAGAGTAAGCCAGAGAGATGTAAGTGGGAAAGGATTTTACTTATCTTTGCTGACTTGAAAGTACAGGCCACCCCCCTGAGACGTCACTACTACCAACACAATGAGCTAGATTTGTCTATCTTGATTCTAGCTCTGAGATTCTAAGCAGAGAATACAGCCAACGCTACTTGGAACTCGGAAATGAATAGTTGCTGTTTTAAGCTTCTGTGTCTGTGGTAATTTGTTTTGCAGTAATAGCAAATGGAAACAAATATCTCCCCATTAGCTGTATGTCTTTAAGTACCCCCTCATAAAGCAAGGTCTAATTTGTTGCATTTGCTGCTTTTCATGGTCGTAATCCTGCCAACTGTCAAAAGTTCAGGAATAAACAACAACAAGGAGGGGTAAAACCAATGATTCATTAAAGTGGTAGTTAGTAAAATTTACTGTGCGCACACCAAAAAAAGACAGTTTGCAAACTGGGAACGCTCAAAACAAAACATGGGATGAGGCTCAGGGGCATGAAGTTATAGGCCGGCTCATAAAGTGAAAACAAGGAAGTTGTTAAACTTTATGATGATTGGTTGCCATATTAGAATTTTCCTAAATAAAACGGAATTAGTGGTTCCCTCATATCAATTTGGGGGAGCAATTTACGGTTTGCTTATGATTTCAGAGGTGTGAGCAAAAAGCGACCCATGTCAAGTTGGCCTCACTTGAGGTGCAAAAACAGATTACCCTATTTAGCCACACATAGATGAGAAACATCTCTTTATCATTCACACAACAGTATGGAAATAAATGAGTTATCTGGGATAGAGAAGCAATTCCAGTATTTCTTTCATTTCTTGCTCTACCATCCTAGGGTGTTGTGCCAGTTGCATAGCCAAATCTGGTGAATCCTTCTGCCTAAAGTCCCGCTGGCAGAAAGTCGGATAAAGTTTAAACAAGTTGCTGACAATCTTTCAGAATGTGCATCCTCTCACATTCCACCGTGAGAAATTATTTACAGATCAACATGACTTGCAAAACCTACTGTGAAATGTAGTCTCAGACCAAAAAAAAAAAAAAAATGCACACTCTTCCAGTACTGTTGGAACATGGAAAGAGCAGAGGAAGAGAGCAACCAGCATCCTGGTTCAGTCTTAAAGACAAAGCAGAGCAATCTGTATGTACTATGAACCACACTGGCATTCTCATGGAGGCCAAAATTATGACACAACTTGCTTATATTGTAAAAATCCATTGTATTGTAATGCGGATACAATTCCTCGGGCATATTGGGACTTCCTGAGTTTAAGACTACATGGGCTCAAAGTAGGAAAAGCATGGTCATCCCTCCTATATGGCTGCCAAAGAGTCCTTTGCTTATATCACAAATCTCTGCACTGAAAGACCCCATGGGCATTGCTGGGAAGGACTGTAGAGGCCAGCAGGGCTAGCAGAGGTGTGGTTGCTGTAGCTTTACCAAGATCACTAAACAAATGCTGATCACCCCCAGTGGTCTGCATGTGGACAGCCAACTGCAGACAACTCATGAGAGGAGTGCAGAGTGTTGAGCCCCTAATCTAAGAATGTATTGCCAAATGGACAATATTTCTTTAGAGGGCAAAGTTTAACTAGAAAGAACAATGTGTAGGATTTAAATACGATCTACCAAATCTTTCCTTGTGGCTAGGGAATTCAATAGAAACAGTTATGGTGACCCAATTGATATGCTATGGAAGTTGAATAAAAATGAGTTTTATATAGAAAGGTAATGCTTCACTTCTAATGAAAAGGCCAGCAAAAAATTAGCTCTTCATTTAAATCTATTCAAGCAAGACACTATGTAATATAATGGTTTGGAGATATGATAATCAAATTAGCTCATAACTTAAACCATTTATGTAATGTTTAGTCTTCTACACATTGTTTTGTGTTTGTTATATGCATATCTAAAGCTCACAGTAAAAATACTTTAAGAATGTATTTCTCAAATTTTTATAAAAGCAATGAAATAGTCCTAAGTTAACGCACAGAGAAACTATTGAAGAGTATTTCTTGTTAATGATTGCATTTTAAAATATAATGTTATGAATTTATTGCTGTCATTCACCTCAGTGTGGAACCATTCACTTATGATCAGTTAATATGTGGCCATGAGCCAAGGAGCAAATTCAAATTTGCTATTAAGATTTCTAGACAAAACGGACTTCGTAAGTATGTTACATGACTCTGATTTTAACGTGCAATTAATTTTCCAATTTAGGTAATGATTTTCTACTCACTTTTCATGATTGCTCTTCCAAAGAAAAACATTTTTTATGACATCCAGTGATTAGTATGGTTTTAAATTGAATAGAAAATTTGTGTCTGCTCTAAGGGAGGCCTCAAGATGAAAGCATTTTATATAAATTATTAAATAAACTCAATTTCTTATGGTAACATTATTCATTTGCAATAATTTATTTTGGAAAGGCTACTTTAAGGAGAACTTGGTAAATGAGATAGCTTCATAAAATTAGGAAGGCGAGTATTTTTTCTAACATATTTTATGTATTAATAATTTAGTAAATTATTATCAATAACATAAGTGTATCTCATATAATATTAATAGAGAATAAGCTATTTTAAATAAAAAATTCATAAAGCAACTAATTTTTTCTATAATATGTCTTATCTCTAATCTTATCTTTCTAGTCTTATCTCTACCTCATGCAGGTACAGAATAAAAAATGTAGCAGTCATGTAGGCATACATTTATATATTTTTGCTTATACATATATATATATACACACACACATATATACATATATAAACACACATGCATATTTGTAAACAAATGTGTATGTATAATATGTATAAATATATGTGTGAATGTATATATATATATATATATATACATATATGTAGTAAATATAGCTGTAGCTAAGTTTTTTATTGATTAATAATATATAATTTGGATAATATACAACATATAGAATTACTCCCTAATAATATAATTTCTTACTTTCATTATTTATTTTCAAAGATTGCTATGAGAAATATAACTTTGCAGGTAGTCTATTTACAAATGTAAATGCACTCATACATACTATATGCATAAGGATATAAGCCATTTTGAGACAGAAATCCTTTTTGGCGCTACAAGTTCCAAAAACATTATGTTCACAGCCTATGCAAGCAACTGATCTGTGAAAGGAAAGATCTGAATCAACTAGGAAAGCTATGTTCCATAGCTCAATATTTAGAGCATTGTATCAACTACTAATGGCCTGTGAGGTGAAAGAAAAACAAGTCTTCTCCCTGGGCTTATCATATCAAGAAGCAAAAATGGCTTTTGGAATATTGCCACATGGGTTTCAGCTCACGATTGGCCCTATATCTACTGTCCTTGGTCCAGACTTACAGAAGAGTATTTCAGAAGATTATTTCAAAGAAGTATGGTTAACTTGGTGATTAAGGTATTTACTGTTGTAAATGCTGGAAGAAACTGTGATTTCACTAACTCCTTTCTAATCTTATTGCACACTGAGTACATTTAGCATGATATGACAATCCTAGCTCAGACATGGAGAATCAAGAACATGTCCACATTTGTCAAGTATATTAATAAAATGTCACATTTTAATCTTAGGTTTGAAAGAGGAGCAGTTGAACATTCATTATGTCTGATGGGACTCTCACTGATCCAGCAGTTATATTTAATTGTGCACCTCTATCATAGATCATCAATGATATATATATGATTCTCTATCATAGATAATCAATCTATATACATACATACATATATATGTACATACATATATATGTACACACACATATGTGTGTGTGTGTGTATATATATATATATATATGATTATCTTATGTCCTAGAAGATAGCATGAATTACATTGTATTTTTGCTTTATTTTAAAGTTAAGTTTATTGGGTGACATTGATTAATAAAATTATATAGGGTTCACCAAAACCGGTTTGGCTCCATGGACAGAGCATCGGCCTGCAGACAGAAGAGTCCTGGGTTCAGTTCTGGTCAAGGGCATGTACCTTGGTTGTGGGCACATCCCCAGTGGGGGGTGTGCAAGAGGCAGCTAATAAATGTTTCTCTTTCATCGATGTTTCTGTATATCCCTCTCCTTTCCTGTCTGTGAAAAATCAATAAAATATATTTTAAATATATATATAGGGTTCAAGTGTTCAATCCTATGATACATCAACTGTACACTGTATTGTGTGCCACCAACCAAAGCCAAATCTTGTTCAGTCACCATATATTTGATCCCCTTTACTCTTTAAAGCTCCCCTCACCCCCTTCCCGCTGGTTTTGACCCTATCAAATTCCATTTGTATTTTTCAGATAAGAAAAACTAGTTTTAATATTCTCTAGAAGTTTCTTTATCCAGTCTTCCCAGCACTATAGATTGTTTGATGTCATGTTTTCTCTAGTTCACTAATTGAGCCCATTCAAAGACACATGAGATGACTACAAATCATTTTTGTAATAACTTTGCATGATTTTCACTACCAGAGGTATGTTTTACTCTTGAAGATCCTCAACCTTCCCTAAGTAAACTACAGCCTACTATGTTCTCAGTAATTAGTCTAAAAATATCGGGCTGCATTTTGTAAATCTGGTGGTGAGTTCACTGCTGTCCTTGTTCATAAAGAAATTCTCCCCATCTTCTTGCTTGAGTGTGTTGAGGAAGTAGAGGTACTTTTATTCCTTTAAGTCCCCATCTCAATCCTGAATATTCAAGAACTATAATTCCTTTCAGGGCAGCAGAGTTTGAATAGGTTGTCACAAATGCTGATTTGGTGGCACTCAATGCACACCTGAAAACAGCCTGCCCAGTTCTCTGCTCTCTGGTCATCTCTAATGGTAGCTTCCCTTCCTTGACGCTCATATAACTCATCTTCTCCCTTCCATTTGGTTTATTATCTATTCAGTTACACTCTACTCTTCTAAAAAATAGATATTTTTATTGATTTTAGAAAGAGAAAAAGAGAGGGATAGAGAGATAGAAACATCAATGATGAGACACATGGATTGGCTGCCTCCTGCAATCCCTAGTGGGGATGGAGCCTGCAACCAGGGTATGTGCCCTGACTGGGAATCGAACCCTGACCTCCTGTTTCATGGGTCGTGGCTCGATCACTGAACCTCTCCAGCTTGGCTACTCTATTCTTCTGTGACAATTTTCATCTGGTGTTTTTAGAAAGGGAAGGTTAGTCCTATGTAACTTTTTACACTTTGTTTCTTATCCATAGTTAATTAAAGCAAAGGAAGAAAAGCCCTTGATATACAAGTGGGAGAAAAGTGCAGAAGAAAAAAAGCAACAGAAAAAAATGCTAGTATTCGTTGTTGAATGAATAGTCCTCAAGAATGACATAAAATCATTTTTTACAAGGTTGTCATAAGGGAGAACAATACAACATTATAAAACAAAGGTTTTGCCAGAAGCAAATCTATCCAGGCAAACTTTAAACTATGTATAAGGAGGAAATTGTGATTGCTCATTCAAGTGGACATCAACTTTTGCTCAAACATTTTTTTTATTTGCATTTAAGTTGAAACTTTAGTAAACTTTATTGTCATTGCCTTTAAAAATAAATTGCCAGCAAAATTGCAAGAGGAAAAAAATGTATAATCCCAAGCTTTTACTCAGGAAACTTCTCTGGTATATTTTATTTTGGCAATTTGCAAAAGCAAAATAAAGTATGCTGTTTTACCCATGTGAACAGGAAGAAAGAAGCATGCATTAACATGATGATATACTCACAAACTGCTGACATTTTAGCACCCTCAGCACCCTCTCATTTTTGTAGAAGTGGCTACAAAAATACCAGCCAGTTGTTGCTGAAAGGAAGTTAAGTATTTTTCAAGATTCTTATTGCTTTTCCATTAAGTATTCTGATTCAATCTTTCTGTATTCCGTTATTTATTGTTATCGATGAGAGTTTGATGGCACTTGAAAGAAAGCAGGACTATAGTAGCAAAGCCTTACAAAATATGTACTTTTTCATTTGGAAAGAAGTTATGCTGGACATGAATGATAGTACTTAATATGTTTCTTTACATGTTTTGTAAAACAATTCCCTAATGCAAATGAAGCCTGAATATACATTTGTTTTTATGTAGCCTACATCATGCATTTGTCTTTTTTACTTTTCTTTCCTCACAGGGATTTTTATTTGAATTTGCTGGGTAAATAGCACCAAAAACGTTAATAAGTTGCCATACTTGAAACTCATAAAAACCGTTTCTGTCTCTGCCTGGCTTATTTCACTAAGCATAATACTCTCCAGATACACTCATGCTGTCACAAAAGGTACAATGCCCTACTTTTAAAAACCTGAATAGTGTTCCATTCTGAAAAGGTACCACAGCTTTTTTATTATTTTTATCCACTCATCTACTGATGGGCACCTGGGCTGCTTCCAGATCTTGGCTGTTGTAAAAAACGCTGCAATGAACATAGGGGTGCATGTATTCTTTCAGATTAGTGTATCAAGTTTCTTTGGATATATTTCCAGAAGTGGGATCACATGGTTGTAAAGCAGTTCCCTTTTTAAGTTTTTGAAGAAACTCCATACTGTTTTCCTCAACAACTGTACCAATTTGCATCCCTACCAACAGTGCACGAGGGCTCCCTTCTTTCCACATCCTCAACATCGGTTGTTTGTTGGTTGAGTGTTGGTAGCCATTCTGACAGGTGTGAAGGGATATCTCATCTTGGTTTTAACTTGCATTTCTCTGAAGGTTACTGACAGTCAGTGTTTTCTCATACCAATATGTCTATTGGCCCTCTGTATGTTCTCCCTGGAAAGGGTCTCTTTAGGTCCTTTGCCGGCTTTTTTATTGGGACATTTGTGTTCTTGATGTTAAGCTCTTTATAGGTTTTGAAATTTAACCCCTTATCCTGTATTTCTTGGCTAAGGAAAAGCAACAAGGCATTAACAAATGGTGTCACCTTAATGAAATAAAGAAAAATGTATTGTATATGCCAGTGAACTATGTTAAATATCTACATAGTTGTTGAAATTTAGATCACATGATCTCCCACATCTAGAGGAATTAATGAACAACATAAACTGATGAACAAAAACAGAGCCAGAAAAAGAGAAGCAGCGATCAGACTCTCAAACCTCAGAGGGAAAGAAGGGGAGGGTGGGGGTAAGAAAAAGAGATCAACCAAAGGACTTGTGTGCATGCACATGGGCCCAGTCAGTGGCCATGGACAACAGGGGGAGGGGATATATGTAGGGAGGGGTTTGGGATGGAAATGGGGAGATAAGGACAATTATGTGATACCATAATCAATAAAAAATAAGTAAAATCATGAAAATAATTTTGAAATGCTATAAAATTTAGGTAATATAAAAATTAATGCCTTAATCACATCTACAATCTGTTTCTTTGTGGTCTTTCTCCCCCCTGCTTTATAACTTTGCCATTCCTAGGTTGATATTTGCTGATAAATTTATAAAATAAAGTAAATAATATGATATGTTTTAAAGAAAAATTAGTTGAAATATCACTAATTTTAAAATAATTTTTAATTTTTGAAGACACAGAATGTTTCATTGGTCTACAAAATAATTAAATCATTCTCACTATAAGAAAAGATAAAATCCAAACAAATAAATAGCAGATTCCTCTTGTGATCCATACAAATTTGTAATATCATTAAAATGTAGCCTCTCTCTCATTAATTAAAATTAATAAGGGAAAAATGGTCAATTACATAAATAGGCATTTCTTAATTAAAAACAAAACAAAACAAAACACTGTTGGCTGAAATTGGAATGATGATCTGGTTTTCTAAAATTAATGTGAATTAGATGAGATATGCTTTTTAATGATCTTTGACAAAAAGTAAGCATCGTGATGTTTAAAAGATAAAATCCAGAGCTGGCCAGGATAAAAAGAATGAATATTTTCGTACACTTCTGTTTGGATTTCAAAGTAGTACCAACTTTTGGAGATTCATTTGGCAGTCACCACATTTAAAAGGTCATGTCTTTTGTTTCAGCAATTTGACTTTAAGGAAACCCTTTTCTACACTGCTTTCGTTTACTGCATCATATAAGTTAAACAAAGCATTTAAGCTGCGGCGGCGTGGCTATGAGTGTGCTTTCTTTACCATTTTCACATTCAAATGCCTATCCTGTATTGTGTGGTGTATTGTCCTGGGAAATAGCACCAAGGGAAGTTCAGAATTCAACTATAGAACCGCTCTAGCACCTTACTCAACTACTGAGAATTTGTTCTCTTAAGACCAGTGGCGGAAATATAACGTAAGAAATTCTGTCAGACAATTCAAGGTGTATTAGAATTAAAAGTTTATCTTTTAGGTAATCAAACTTTTTATATATAAAAAAACTATTTATATACTATTTTAAAAGACAAAGAACACTGAACAAATGACAGACAGGATAGACTTCATAGCATATGAATAGGTTTTTGTTTTTTGTTGTTTTCTTTTTTTAAAATATATTTTATTGATTTTACACAGAGAGGAATTGAGAGGGATAGAGAGTTAGAAACATCGATGAGAGAGAAACATCGACCAGCTGCCTCTTGCACACCCCCCACTGGAGATGTGCCCGCAACTAAGGTACATGCCTTTGACCGGAATCGAACCCGGGACCTTTCAGTCCGCAGGCCGACGCTCTATCCACTGAGCCAAACCAGTTTTGGTTTCGTTGTTTTCTTAAAGAGCCATGAACTCCAGTGTTTTAAGTAACTATACTTATAATAGTTCTTCTGGTTTCAATGTTTCTGTCTAGCCAATTAAAGCTTTCTAGAAATACGTTAAGGTAATATAGGCTTAAACCTCTTATCATTGAAAAATATGATTTTGAAATGCTAGTACTTTCTATATATTAAAAAGTAATACTTTGAAAATTCAGAATATGCTTATTTCTTAAAATTATAATTTCATCTAGAATTATTATCTTTTAACACAGACTGAAATAGTGACTTCTTTGAAAGGGAGGCAAAATACAAATTTTATCTTCATGAATTCTGTCGTTTTCTTCTCCATGACAATGTTATGGATCATTCTACCAAGTTTTATATTAGGTGGGAAAGAATATGAAAAATGTTCTGTTTTTCTCCCCCTAATGGTAGGGAATGAATTTCTACTTCAGTAATGGATTAATCTAAAAATTTTTTAAATGTCAAGCAGAACATATTTAATTTTGTTGGAAATCCGTTAAGATTCATTGGTCCAAGCTCAAACATAGAGTGCTACCCCCTACCCTTTGCCTTGTGACTCAATTCCATAATGGGGCTTTAACAATTTCCTTTCAGCCTCCTTTATGCTGTTTGCCACGGTAGCTATTTATGACACTTCAAGCAACACAAAGAAGAAACGTGCTATTTAAGCTCAGCAACCAACTGTTCTCATTCTGAAAATATTAACAGTGAAAGTCCTTTGGCTGGGAACTCATACTAGTTTCTACCTTGATCTTATTTATTATGACACCAATATATTCTTGTCATCGGAAAAACTAACCTATATTTTATATATTTAAAAAGGTCAATTTTGGATGCTTTTTGGCTTCATACTGGGTTCTAGCAGAAATTTCTTTTCTCATAGCTTTTCTGTCTTGAGATTTATTATTATATAAATAACATATAAGTTGTGTGTGTGTGTGTGTGTGTGTGTGTGTGTGTGTGTGTGGTTTTTATAGAACTTGAAAACTAGTGCTTGTGCTTTCCACTGTACAGCCTCATACTTGCAATGGTGGACATGATTATGCTGCTAATTACTTAACTTCATTGTATTTCCTAGTTATACCCGTAAGGATTACCTTCCTCACATTCTTAAGATTCAACACCACGCACACATAGACACACACATACATACACTCCACATTTTCTTACTCGAAATCTTATTCATCGTGCTTATATCTTGTGAACTGATTTATGTTTCATAAAAATAAACCTGCCACGCATAACCATGAAACAATCCCCCAAAATTCTATATTCTAGAGATTAGCAATTGCACAAAACCAACTTTGAGAAGCTTATGATTTTGCCTGATTGTATCAAAATCTTAATATTTTACAAGGACATTTTATTTTTCACTAAGGCATAGAAATCCAGGTTACAATGTTTGCCACCCAATCTGTTTTTCTGTGGTTCTTCTTTTATCTCTTCACACCTAGCCGTATTATATCAACAGAGAGCTTGAAGATTTTGACCTTCATTTCAGTTATGCAACATTTTACCATCTCCCTTTGTTCTCTAAAAACAGCGCCATAAAATGCATTCCCTTGGAGGTGATATCTATATAGTATAAGATCACTTTTGTTCTTCTTTTTATTGCTACTCTGAGGGAGCAGGGAAGGGACTGTGTCATCACACATTTGTTACTTTCAGTTGCAATTTCAAATGCGCTATTTTACAAGAATTGTTTACTCTTTCCCCCATCAAACTTCCAAATCTCCATAGCAGTGAGCTTGACATAAACCTTCATTTTCTTCCACTTTTCCCTTCTCACTGTCTCATAGGTAGCCAGGGTAGTCTAATGAAATCTCATTAATGTCTATAGCATATCAAAGACTGATAAACTAGCAAAAAATGTCACAGATACTTCATACAGGCAATAATTATATAAGAAAATTACTTTAAAATACTATCATATCACACAAAATGGATTGTTCGAAATATTTTCATGAACTTGCCTATCAGGTTAAAAGACAAATCAGTTTTAATGTCAATGCTCTTGATTTATAACTGAAATTTACAATAACATTTAAAAAATATATAATTTTATTGAGTACAAAGAGGAAGGGAGAAGGAGAGATAGAAACATCAATGATGAGAGAGAATCACTGAGCAGCTGGCTCCTGCATGCCAGCTACTAGGGATCAAGCCTGCAACTTGGGGATGTGCCCTTAACTGGAATCAATCCGGGGACCCTACCAACACTTTATCCACTGAGCCAAACCAGCTAGGGCTACAATAATATTTTTTAAAAATAATCTAGGCTTTTAAATATATATGTATATATATATATATATATATATATATATATATATATATATATATATATAAATTTTATTGATATTTTACAGAGAGGAAGGGAGAGAGATAGAGAGCCAGAAACGTCGATGAGAGAGAAACATCGACCAGCTGCCTCTTGCACACACCCTAACGGGGATGTACCCACAACCAACGTACATGCCCTTGGCCAGAATCGAACCAGGGACCCTTCAGTCCGCAGACCGAGGCTCTACACTGAGCCAAACCGACCTTGGCTACAATAATAACATTTTATTTAAGCAGTTTAATCATTAAAAGTCAAATGTTTTTTGGGAAAAATCAAAATCAGAGAATCCTGTGGTTTGGATAAGGCACAAGATGTAGTTCCCTCATGTATAAGATGGAACTACTGTGCAGTTCACATTGTGTGAAGGTTGATTAAGGAGTACATGTAAAGCACACAGCAACTGTGTGCACACAGTTCTCCCTTCTCTCGCTGGCTCAGGACACAAGATCTTTTCGTTTGGAGAATGGTCATGAAGCTCTGTGACCCATGGAGCTATCAAATGCCCTTTTGGAGTTCACAATCTTTGGGAGAACAAACTTGTTGGAAGACAAAACAATCCAAAGTGTATGATTAACAAAAGCATGCAGAAATTAATGGAAGCAGAATCTAGGTTATCAGAAGAGATGGCACAAAAAGTGTTTCTTCAAAGATGAAGAGAGATTTTCAGGTTGAGAATATTATTTGTTAAGTGTTTCCATATGCGCAAAAATATGGAAATCCACTTAGATGGTTGAAGGTAGATGTGGTACATGTATACTATTCCACACTACTCAGCTATGAGAAAAGATGAAATACTGCTATTTGCAATAAAGTGGATGGATCTTGAGAATAGCATGCTAAGCCCAATAAACCAGACAGGAGAAGAACCATATTGGCACTATGTGGGATATATATTTGAAAGCAATGAATGATTTTTAAATGAGTGCACAGTACTCTATTACTTGACTGTAGTACAATTTTGAAAATTTAAACCTATATTTTAGGCATAACATTTCTAAGCTGTTATCTTCTAGGAGTTTTAGTGTTTTAGGGCTTACATTCAAGTGTTTCATCTATTGGGAGTTAATTTTTTATCACGTTTAATTCTTTTCCAGGTGGCTGGCCAGTTTCCCATCACCATTTGTGGAAAAGACTGTCCTTTCCCCATTGCATACCATTGGCATGGTATTTCAGTTAGTATTTAATCCTAAAAACCATGTAGTATATTTGTCCATAGTAAATACTTAGTAAAGGTATTTATTAAATTGATTAATCGGTTACTGATTATTTCTTCCTAAAACCAAAACTAGAATCTTTCTAGGCATACCAGAGAGATATTTGTTCCAAATAGTTATTTTATATGTTAGTTAATGCCAAAATAATGGTAAAAAGGGGCCATAAATATTCCATATATTCTGAACTAAAATAATCTCTTAATTATAATATGTTTTTTCTGTCACAAATGGATTGGCTACTAAACATTTTATAGGGCACTTAAAAATATCCCCATTCATTCTTATTGCAGGTTTTTAATTAGTTCCTGCCACTTTTGTTTTCTTCAGTTAATTTAACTCTCAACATATTGCAGCAATTATTGCTGCCTACTCAAGCACATTTATAAAATTGCTACATAGTATGAATATTCATACTGAGATATTAGAGTTAAAGTACAATTGGCTAGCAAGGGTCTTGTAGCAGAACATATAGTATTAGACTGGCATCTCATCCATGAAACATAATAAGTAACTATCACACACACAATTTATTCATGCACAGAGATAAATAAAACATAAATAGAAACATGTAAATATTAACATAGTCATTCAAACATAGTTTCAGGCAAATTCGGCTTATTTAATGCTATAGCATTATATCTTAAATAAATGTTGTTAAAGTCCTATTATATAACTGCCTTTTCTATTAAATAACATAATGAAAATCACAGTAAAATTGAGAAAATACTCAAATAAATAAAAAAAAACATCTAAGCAAGAGCTGAAATGTGAGTGAATATTTTGAAGATTATCATTTATCATAGACTTTGAATAAATTAGGAAAAAACTTTAAATCTATTTTATAAAAGATATGTTATCCAATCAAATTGTGAAATTTAGTAAAAATAATATTTATACTCATTTTAGAAAGATTAATTTTGACAAGATATATAAATAGCTGGAAGAATAAAGGATATGATGTGAATAAAATAATTCACTGCACAAGTAATGGTAAATGGTTTCAGTGTTAACAAAACAGATAATACTTCCTGTGGAGATTCAGGAAGGAAGTTTGGGGTAAAATAGAGATAATTATATATCATATGTTAAGGTTGCTTTGTTTGTTGACCAATAAGCACTTAAAAGTGTCCGTTATTTAATAGTATTAAACATACAAATAATATTAATTACATTTGTGTTTCAGATGGTAAGGGTTAAACTGTGAAAAATATGAAGAGACTGAAAAAAATTGGGTATATATGGGAACTTTCTGTACCTCCTTCTCAACTTTATTATTAACCCGATGCTGCTCTAAAAACCAAAGTCTTAATGCCTTTTAAAAGAGCATACACAGACTGTTATAAATGATTAGTTCTGAGTAGGAAAATGAAAGTGGAAGTGTCTAGAGCACTCATTTCAAATCTGGAGAAATAAAATTAAGAGCAATAATTCTATACATTTTTCCTTCTAAATTTATCTGTTGCTTGTATGATATGAGAGACACAAATACAAAAGGATTTAAAGTGTTCCAAAGCAATACCCGTTGGAAGTGAGCACAGTAGCTAAACATACAGTTTTAAACTCAGAATGCCTGGGTGCAAATTCCAGTTTCAACTGTCTTAGCCTTTTTTCTATAGGCTTATGGTTAGCCTCCTTAAATATTTGTTTTCTCAACTCTAACGTAAATATAATGATAGCATTTATTTCATACAGATGACCTATTAAATGAGTAAATTATGGAAAAAAGCTGACATAAAATATGCATTAGAAAGTTATTGTTACTTATAAGATGTATGTTTATATAATTATTAAAAACATCAGTATTATTGTAATGTACTGGTATAAAGTACACTTCTGAGCATTTAAGCCTGTCATAATTTGAAAAATTATTTTGGATTTTGAATTTTCCCTTCACTATCAAAGTAGGCATCTGCTCTCAGGCGTTATTATGTTGAACTAAGTATTTGTTACTGCAGCAACAGAGATGTTAAATAACTTCCCAGTGTCACATACCTAAAGAGCAGGGAGTAAAATCTGATCTCAGTATTTTAATGCAATGTAGCCATGCTTTAACACACACACACACACACACACACACACACTCCTACTGTATACATCTATGCACATTCTATGCTTTTCTGCCTCAATGATGACTTTTTCTATGTTTCCCTTTATATATCTCAACTAAAATGTCAACTACCAGACTAAGCAAAGTAAAACTTTCTCCAAAACCACAAATCCTACTTATCTACTCTCAATGATCATCATAATCTGGACATCACTTGCATTTTCTGTACTTATTAATTCTTTACCTCTTCCACTTAAAAGTACTGTTTTATAAAAGAAGGAAGGAAGAACATCTTGCCACTACATACAGATGAATCTGGCCCAGAGTGGATACCTGGTATATTTCATTCCAGGAATAAGCACAGGTGCACCGGGAGAAGATGGAATGTCTTCTTTTGGTGGACTGTCCTCTTGTCTTCACTAATTCACCCTCCTGTCCATACTCTTTTTGTCGTGAGCCTATGTAGACCCTCCTACTGCGAAGGGTGAGGTGTGTTTTTCCACCTCACTGCTTGGTATGCAGCCCATGGCTTGCTTGGGTCATTAAAGTTAAGGCAAGTCCGGTTCTCAGCCTAATTCTTAAAAGACCTTGCAGATATTTCACTTTCAAGTGACCAGAATCCGCCATATGTTAAATCTTTTAAGGACATATATTTTGAAGTCAAGGTAGACTTCAGGATTTGGGCTTGGGCAAATGGAAATGCGGGTTTATCAATAACGGGGTTGAGAAACACTGTCAGAGAAACAGGTTTTGGGGAGGATTCCTGGGGCTCCAATTTGGAGATTTTATATTTGATACGGCTACCATATACCCAAATGGAAATCAAGAGAAGCAAGAGGACATATGAGTTTGAAATAAATGAGAAACGCCCTATTACCATGCCATGCCTTTCCAACTTCACCTCCTAAGAGATTTCCTCTTCTTTACTAATGACTAGAATGTGGTTCAGGAAACTACAACCCAAAGGCCATTAAGATTACAATTGTCTGTCATAGCATTTTTGATGCCATTGCTACTAATAATGGAGCAAGACCTTAACTTAGGTCTTTTCATTTCAATTTTGTGTTTTCCCTTAATCCCAGGAATTTGGATGATGTAGGTCGCTTTTGGTTGTTGCTGTTGTTTTTGTGACTGCTTTTGTTGTTCTTGCTTTTCTCCCTACTAACACCACTAAGTCTTGGATAGACTTATACACTTAGCTACCCAGAAGGCTTCAATAATCATATAAGTACAGCTTCCCTGTGTGACCCAAACTGATATGCAAGCTGCCTCTCTGGCTTTGCTGCCCCAATATCTCATTTATTTCTCACAATGATTACCCACGAGGATAATGACCTCTTCCTGAACCTCAGCTGATGAACTTGGGTGAACGTAATCAACAAGTGTTTCTGGCTCCATTTTTTAAAGCAGGGCTTGATTTCAAGACCTTCCTCCATGTTTTCTCACTTGCAAAAAACTCTAATGACCAATCTCAAACAAAAACAGATCATAATATGCTTAAAAGTCTGAACACTGGGTTTTCTTCATATGTTCAACATTGGCCTTAGTTAGAAGTATATTTAATTTTGGAGGTAGAATGATATAAAATACACACACACACACACACACACACACATACACACACACACGCGTCAAGAAAACCAGCTACCTATCATGACTGTTAGAAGTTAAAAAGGACAGGAGGTACACTGTTGTTGGGAATATAAAAGGGTGTAGCTGCTTTAGAATTCTACACTAATTTACCTCAAAAACCAAAACTCAGAATCTCCTAGAGATGCCTGGATGTTCATGTTCACTGCAGCATTATTCACAAGAGCCAAGATTAAAAAATGACATGTCTATCAGTAAGTGAATGGGTAAAAAATATATAGTATACACTTGCAATGAAATATTATTCAGCCTTAAAAACCACACACACACACACACACAATACCCCCCAAACAGGACACCCTGTCATATGAAACATGGAAGAAACTTGAAAACATCATGCTAAACAAAATAAGCCTGTCACTGAAGGACAATGATTGCATGATTCCACTTGTATGAGGTATATGAAATAGTCAAGCTAATAGGATCAGATAGTGGAGTGTTGGTTGCTAGAGGCGGGAACACAGGGGATTTGCTCTTCAACTGTAGAAAGTCTCCATTATGAAAGATAAATACTTTCTAGAACTCTGTTGTATAATGTGGTGCTTGTTGTTAACAATACTGTACTTACTAATTTGTTGAGAGGTTTTATGTCATGGGAAGTGCTCTTACCACAAAAAGAAAGCATGTGTGGAAATTGAAAAGCATGTTATTTGCGATTTTAGCTTCTTTTGCTCCTGTTTCTTAACTATTTAGGTTAGTACTTTTTCTTCAATTTGAAGAGATAAGATGGCACCCTTGCTACCTTGATCAAATGGTACCACCAGGTACTGAAAAGTCTGATCCCATCTTTTTAATAAGTAGTATGTTACCATAAAACATGCTACCTTTAAGAGGGAAATAACAAATGTTCTAATGGCGACAGAGAAAATGGTGCTTCATATTATAATGTATACACATGGCAGAGTGTTTAAAAACATCAATTAATGTACTATCATTGTAAATACAAAAACATCTAACTCAGCCCTATATCTGCCTCTTCCAGTCTGGGGGATTTATTTATCTTCAGCTTCGTTGTAGTAGTATTGGTGAGCCTGAGGATAGAAGTGGATGTGTTAGTGGAAGATCCTTTGTTTTAGTTGACACTTTCTTTGGACTCAAAAGAAGGCCTTCAGGCAATAAGGTCATACTTTGACCTTTGATGAAAATTCAGTCAGAGCCTAAAAATAGTAAAAGCAAAAATGTCATCATGGAAGAAGAAATAGCCTTGGGCACAGTTATGGAGTCCTCAGAGAGTCTATAGTACCTGCAAACACCTACGAGGACTGTAAGATGACTTTGTTTCTGTGTTTACTGACACTTGAAAAGTGTCATCAATCCCACACCTAATAATAGAAAAAAAATGATTGTGTTTGTTCCTACTACAAAAGATTTTTTTTAACCAAACTGTTATCTCTTTCTTTTACTTTTGAGGGAATGTTATAGAGAGGGCACACTTTTCCCTTATGCTGACAACCCCAATCTTTGTGGCACTATTTTCAGCATAGATCGAACTGTGAAAATATCCTTTAAGAAAAAAACACATTCATAATTTCAAAAGTGATAAGGTGAACATTTTTGTTAGGCTATCATTTATTTCTAACTTTTTAAAAATGATACCAAATTATAAGGTGTTCAGGTTGCAGGAATTTTCTTCTTAGAGAATGAAATATTTCTTTAGAGATACTGTTTTATTTATTCATAATGTGTTCTTGCTGTGCTTACACACTTGAATAGAATTATGTGATAAAAAATGTTTACTTCAGGAAGAAATTAGTTCTATAAATTATATTATTCATAAAGTTGTTTCACTGTAGATTTTTTTCCACAAATTTTTACAATATAATATATTTCTGGGTATTCTTTTTTGGAACTAGCACATTTTTATATTTTAATTTATGAAAAAGACTATGAAGCTAATTGTGATATTAGGTATTAGATATGTACTTATTTATATTTTTGTATGACACATACATGATTTTCAGCTAATAGAATAAGATACAAGTATTAGAATTTTTAACATCTTTGGTACAAGATGAGTTACATATCTTTAAATGTTATAAACTTATAAACTCTGTATAGTTATTATTAAAGAAAATAGATTTAAGTTAAAATCACTTGACGCTGATATTGAGGTGAAATATGTACCTGAACTTAATATCCATGCACTTACTTATTAAGGCATAATTGTGATAAATTCACAAATTTCTTTTTTTAGACTTAATGTGATAGTTATTTTAGAGCGCAGGCTCCTGTCTCTATTTGCATAATTGTCATATCTGGGAGCCCCAACTGGGGTACTCTCATTCTTTTCCATGCATAGTCTACAATGGGAGACCATTGCTCACTCCACAACATATGCCCATAGTATGAAATCTGTGTTTGCAAATGGCAGGAGCTACCACCTCTGGATTATTTGCCGCCATCACTTGCTGTGTATTCCTTTGCTGTCATCAGGCCATTTTTGCATAATAGCAGGGAGTTTTATTTAAATTGTGCTGATGAATTTTCTTAATTTTCCCCAGGCAAGTTTTGTTTTATTGTTTGTTTGTTTTTTAATATTAATTGAATATTAGTTTGTTCCCATAATCCTGCCCTAATTGTAGGAAGTTTCACAACAATAAATTTAATTCAATCACATGTATCACAATTTTTCAGAAAGCATATATCATCGGGATCTTTAGCCGTTTTAATCGCTTAGGTGAGATGTGGTAGTTGGAGGTTATGTAACTATCAAGTTGAAATTCCAATTTTAAACCAGAGGAGTTCATGAACTTTTTTCATGATTAGCAAAATTAAATCAACTGAAGTAGTTAAGACATAATAAAATTGAATAATTTTAAGGCATAGTCGATTATTCAAGTTTAAATATTGTTTTAAAGAACTTTTCCACACAGTAAATCTATTATTTTTAGTTATAATTCAACTTTAAAATATAAATATAGAAGAATCCTGAATTGTATGAAATAACTACTTAATGACCGAGTAACTTGATGTTCATTAATTTTTGAGGATTAAGACCTATTAAGTAAAATGATAATATTTTTAAATACTTAATTGGTGTTTATAGCTTACAAAATATGATACACAAATTAAATTTTTCTAAGCAATCAGAAATATTTATACAGAGGCTCTACTTTTAGCATTTTGGCTGACATTTTTTATTAAGCCAATTAAATCTTGAAAAATCATTCATTAAAAACCCACTGTCCATATGTTCAGAAGATAACTTTTTTTTTCTTCATATCATGAAGGTAATGGGGGCAAGAGTGCTGCCGTAGAATCCAAAGGAAGCGAGATTGCAGCCAAATTGGGAAAATGCAGTAATTAAATTCTACTTAAAAGAATTTATGCTTCAAGTTATATGCTCCAAGAAACTAGGGTGAGTTTTTGAGTAATGAAGTTCCACTATCAAATGTCTGCATTAGATATGCAAATGTAGAGACAATTTGAATAGAAAGTAGCAATACATAGTCTAGCAACAGAGACCTGAATGATGCCACTAAGATGAAGGCATGTTCCAAAACAGTGTCATTAAAAATTCAAGGAGTCAACGCTTTAGTAATGATGCAATCCCTGTTCTCTGTTGTATCATAGAGCTTGTCCTTGATTGACTGAAAGTATAAAGAAAATCCTTAACATCTTACTTTTACTAATATGCCAGTTATACGAAATTAATATGCAAATAAAAGAAAGTTAATACTTTACTCAAAGAAAATAAAAAATAAAGGAGACAAAAAAGAACTACTTATATATGTATAAGTACGTATATATGGCTAATACATAATGAACACTGTACAATAGTCTAAATACTTTTCATACACACACACAAATTAAATAAAGTATAATATATTGTTTTTATAGAGATTAAATAAATTAAATTGCAGATTATAAAGTTAAATTACTTATTGAAGATACTTCCAATATGAATTACTCTGTCCATATATGCATCCCACCTGCTTTCAAAGGCCATCATCTATTATTTTGTGCAAGTTAGTGACTCCCTGTAAATCTGCAAAACTTAATAATAATGAAGGCCAGGATTTTAAGCCATATCACTTTAATTTTAGCATGTAAAATAGTAGTAAGAATTGATTCTGATTCATAAATTCAACAATTCCATTCTTTTACTTCAACATTTTTTTCTGCCAAACTAGCCTTTTCTTTCCTGTGTTAACAATTGCAAACACCTATTGAAAGGTCAATGGGTTCATTAGGCTTATCAGCATTTAAAACAGTTTTATTTTAACTAACATAAACATATTAAAACTCCACATTGAGTATACAGTGATTAAGTAAGGAAAATAATAGTTTTGCTGTATATCAAATCATATTGGTGTATCCAAACCTGCTACAGGGATAAGGACAAGAAGGCATCGTATTGCTCAGATGTATAGTTTGAAATAACGCATATATATACCTAATTTATATAAATAACAGGAAGTAACGTTGTAAATGTTATTTTTTTTCTGGTGCTAATCTAAAAGCGAGCTTAATATGTGACATTCATTTTCTAAAGAATTCAAAATTATCTTACATACCTGAAAATCATCTCATATACAGGAGACTAATTTTGCATTCAAATAGTTAGCAGTGCTTATGTCACTATAAAACACTCTTAATTTTTCATATATATCTGTTAGCTTCTCTTTCTCCTGAGTTAGAAATCTTGATGGACTAATCAGCCCAACTTTTAGATATATAGAAAAGGTGGCAAATGACAGAAGAAACAAGAGTGGAATTTAATCATAAAATGAAGAGAAATATTCCAAACAATCCCCTGAGGAGATAAATTAACTAAACCAAAGTTCAAGTCCAATATAAGTCTAATCAAAGTGCCTAGCAATATTGACAGGATAAGTGCAGTAAAATCTTTTTTATTTAGTCTTGGTCCTGATGAATTCCCAGTTTCAAATCAGTTCTAAAAAGGACCATGGGAGCCGAAACCGGTTTGGCTCAGTGGTAGAGCATCAGTCTGCGGACTGCAGGGTCCCGGGTTCGATCCAGGTCAAGGGCATGTACATTGCTTGCGGGCGCATCCCCGGTGGGGGGTGTGCAGGAGGCAGCTGGTCGATGTTTCTCTCTCATCCAACGTTTCTAGCTCTCTATCCCTCTCCTTTCCTCTCTGTAAAATATCAATAAAATATATTTAAAAAAAAAAAAGAACCATGGGAATTCATATGTGGCTCTCAAAGCCCTAGGAGATTTTTTTGGATGTTCCAGGAAAGAATCCTGATGTGTAATCTCTGTGTATGTACACAGGTGTGTGTTTGTTTGAAACATATATTTCAAACTATACATCTGAACCAATATGATGCCTTCTTGTCCTTATCCCTATATCAGGTTTGGATATACCATTATGCTTTTTGATATACAGTAATCTCTGTATGTGCACACGCATGCGTGTGTGTGTTTGTTGCCTAAATTCTAAATAACTGCCTATTACCAAGTGGGAAATGACCATGCCATTTATTTTAAGAATGCTATATTCTAAATTGTACTCAAGAAGGAGGAAAGATCTACAATCGAATGCATAGGTGCTGCATGAACAAATAATGAAATGTGGTAATTTTTTTCAGATCCACCTCTCTCTTTTGTTTTGTGAAATTTCATTTTCATTCTCTATTACACTACCATCTTTCTCTCATAAAAGAATTATGAGTAAGAGAATTTCAACAGCAAGCAAGAAATGCAATATGTTGAGAATTATTTTAGAAAACTGCACAAGCTTGAGGCAACATGGAAGGCATCAGGATATATAAACACAGTCAGTTCTGCTAAAATGCTTTTACTGAAACCAAAAATTTGTTCTCGGATGATTGATATATTAGGGAAATCTCTGAATGTAATAGGAAATTTGTGTTGGCGTATGCATGATTTAATTTATGAAAACTAACTCGGTGCACACAGAATATTGCTCCCAGCTGAATCAAACTGCAGAAAAATAAAAATGCACACAATGCAAACACCAGCACCTTTAATGCACCACATGTTCTCATACCAGTTTGTCTTAGGGTTTCACATTTGTGTAAACAGATACAATATTTTTTTAAATATCCCAAACATACTTTAGTATCCTGACGCAAACCAAGTGGCAACACTGACAAGCAACCAGAAATGCAGTTTGTTTTAAAAGGACAAGAACTCAAAACAAAACTTCATCTTACTTAAATATTTAGCTTTGCAATTTGCATACATTTGGAGTTGTTACGTGTGTGTGTGTGTGTGTGTGTGTGTGTGTGTGTAAGCATGTCTTTCAGCTAGAGGGATACATATTTGTTTTCCTTAAATAAATAATCTCACGTTTTTAAACAAACATAATAGAGGGTATTCTCACTTCGACGCACTTTTATGTTTGTTATTTTTACTATATTAGAGGCTACTGATTAGAAGGGGCTGTAGCATTTCCAATAGAGAATCCACAGGTCCACTCCTTTCCTACAGCTGACCCACAATGGACGGGTGTCACATGACATTAGGCTTGGAACCAAGTGCTTGGAACCAAGTGCTCTATACTTATAAGATAAAAACAAAGTTTATTTCATAAACAAGTTTCTCTCTTAAATAAGTTACAGTTTTTTGTTTTGTTTTTTGCTTGAAAAGTAAAAAAAAAAAAAGTACTTTTCTGGAGCTTTTACTTATATTTAAGACTAGAGGTGTTTTCATGAGAGGAAAAAAGAAAAGAAATGGGTGAGCTGTCAGTCAAGAGAGATGAGGAGAGGGAACATTTCGACTTGTTCTCCTTGCTATTGCATTTGTCCACTGCCCTCTCGGTTTGAAAGTATTCCAGAAATATTGGATTGCCTGACACAATAATAAGTATCCCATATTGATTTATGCTAATGTTTATCATAACTTATTCTGCAAATGGAAATGCCCTGCAACCACTCTCAAAGGAAAAGGGGAAAGCGAAGGTGACTCAGTAAGTTGGGAAGCCATGCGTTCTCAACATGACTGATTTCTGTCCCTTTAGCATTACTCCACACTTAGTGACAGCCGGCAGTAGTCACCCAAGAATAAAGTCCAAAATTCATGAATGCAATGTTGCAACATTTAGCTGTTCTCATTCTTTATGTACCTCATTCCACTTGTTTGCTTTTGCTCTTTTAGAAATTTTATTTTTAGATTTCCTGGGATGACATTAGTTAATAAAATTATATAGGTTTCAAGTGTACAATTCCATGATCCATCATCTGTATAGTGCATTTTGTGCCCAACACACAAAGTCAGAATTCTTCTGTCACCATATATTTGACCCTCTTTACCCTTTAACCACGCCCCACCCTTCTTCTTTCTGGTATCTGGTTTCCTTTTTATGATCATGATTTTCCCTCAGCCCATTATTGGGTAACACAATAATTTAAAAAACCCATTATTTGTTGAATGAAGTACTAAAAACTGCAATTGCTAATCCTGCCCCTAGCATAGATTCCCAATTATTATGATGATTTAAAGGTAATTATAACTCCTGATTTTCACATTCTACTCTCTGGAAAGCAGGTTGCTCTTTCTAGCATGACACATTGCAATAAAGGATGGAAACTGCATTTAGCAAACTTTGGTACCTCCTGGTATTAGTACTTCTTGATAACTGTGGTCCTTTGGTTAGACCCAATTAATTTTGGTAACACCAAACAATGAAAATGCATGAAAAATTTCAACCCAGGCTTATTTCAAATTGATCCTCTGTCCTTCCCAAAATAAACTAGAGGCCCAGTACATGAAATCCACGGACAGGTGGGGTCCCTAGGTCTCACTGGCGATCAGACTCCCCACCTCCCACCTGCCCCTCTCCTCCTTCCTTCACTGCCCACGTTTGCCACCACCCAGCCCCAGTTCCCTGTCCCAGCCTGGGGCCTGGCCCTGATTGGGCAACCGGGAATGACCTGCTGGCCTCGGGGAGGGACCAGGAGGTTGGCTGGCAGGCCCCATCTGTGATAGGGGCCTGCAGGCTGGGGACAGCTCCTGCATTGAGCATCTGCCCCCTGATCGTCAGTGTGTGTCATAGTGACAGGTTGTTACAGCATAATGGTTGTTTAGGCTTTTATATGTATAGATAATAAACTTCCCCAAAAGTCATTTCAGTAGTTGCTGGTCAGAAGTTAAATGACTGTAAGTTAAAATTAATAAATGTCCAGCAACACAATAAATAAAACAAGGAATAATATCAACCTGAACTTTGAGTAAGTTAGAGAATATAATTCGAAAAAAGTGGTGACTACTACTAATATAAAACTTCCATTTTGAGCTAAATCTTGCAGTTAACCTGTGTCTCAGGTCATGCATTATTTTAGTCACTTTTTGCTACATGTTTAATTTAATCACCCACCTGAGCTTTAGTTCTTTGACAATTTCAGTGGGAGCCATTACAGAAAAGAATATTCAATGATGGCACTAGATCAAATTATTATGGTTTAGACATCTCAGGCGAAAGAACATGGTATTTTCCTAACTTTTCACATGTTTCCAGTGTATAATAAGATGCAGTGAAGGACAGATTTATATGCAAAACCCTTGGGTAACTGAAGATTATTCATTAGAGGAATTGGAAACTCTAATGGCTGAGATTGTAGCTTTCATCTTTCAGAAAGACCCAGTTTCAAATAACACAATGCCGATGGTGCCATAGAAGGTGAATGACTTCAGTCTTACTCTATCAGAATAATCGGCATAACTATTTTGGAACCAAATCCAGAAATGAAACAGACACTCTAAGGATATTCTAATATCTCCAGTCAATTCAGTTTCTTCCTATTAAGAAAAGACATACTTAAAGTTTGACTCAGCAAGTCAACACTGGCAAAGCCTGGTCAGTATATATCAGGCTGATTGCTTTACCTTTACTCTCGATCCATTTATTCGTCCCATTGCCACTTTGGCATGCCACTTTCTTCATCACTCACTTAGGCAAAACCGTGCTTGTTAAGCAATCATCAGAGTAAAATCAATACTAAGCATTACAGTGCAGGAGTTGCCTTCACTGTAAAAGGGAGAGTGCTACAGAGCTCATCAATACAAAACTTGGTGATGTTGTGACCTTAACTCTGAAGGTTTTTCAGGGCAAGGAAAGTTGCTTAACTGTTCTGTGGCACTAGAGTTCCTCTCTCCTTGTCTTCATTTATGCCTCTCAATGCTCTGCTATTTGTCATCCACTCATATTTACTGGGCATTCTCAGGTGCCAGGCATTGCAAGAAGTGGTTTGAGATTTATACTTTTTATTTGCTCCTTGCCCTTAAAAGACACTTTAATGGGATGAACAAGTACAAGCAAATAAATTATATTGCTATGTTCATATACATAGAATAGGAGGTAAGGAAAAATGAAAGCACAGAAAAAATATATTACAGATGAGAACTGGTTGTGACTGTTAGGTAAGTCTGAACCAGCTTGGGTCAATGTATAGGTAAGCTTTGATATGAAATAAAAAAGTGATTATTGTGCCAAACCCAGTTTGGCTCAGTGGATAGAGCATCGGCCTGCGGACTGAAAGGTCCCAGGTTCGATTCCGGTCAAGGGCATGTACCTTGGTTGCTGGCACATCTCCAGTAGGGGGTGTGCAAGAGGCAGCTGATCGATGATTCTCTCTCATCGATGTTTCTAACTCTCTATCCCTCTCTCTTTCTCTCTGTAAAAAATCAATAAAACATATATTTTTAAAAATGATTATCGTCACAGAAACAAGCAAAATATTTGTTTCAAGTGTGGAACCACAGAGTAGACCTGAGCACATAAGATAGATTTTAAGTAGAACAGACAATTCATTCATATTTTATGTAGCAGGAAAACAAAGCAAGAAACAATAAGAAAATCTAAATTTCCAACCTCATAACATTTTTTAAAAATTTAAGTTAAATTATACATACAAGATATATCGAAATCAGATGTCTCAGATTCAAGAAATACAACAAATACTGCCATTCTTCTCTGTTTCTAATACCCATCTATAAAATTAAAGCACAGCTCATTAACTGACAGAAAAGTCTAATGTGAGTAGAATCTTAGAAGCAAGGAGAATACTGAGACTCAGTTTTCCTTCAAACATCTTAATAGGATGAAATCCTTCTCATGATATCTCCTGTGTCTTCTCTAATTTGATGTGTTTCTTTTCTTATCTCTGCCACTTAATAATAAAACTCAAACCAATATTGCAATATTTAAATTTTAAATTTACATAACAGATAAATATATATGAATTTATATAAATATAGACTACATTTTATATAAATATAGCATATATATGCAACATATATAAATATATCTTCTGAGTGTAGAATTATATAGAAACTTAACATGAATTTTATTTAAAATCTATAACGCAGACAAATTTGATATTACATGTGAAATCCACCACCAGCTTGTTGTATGATCTTAGAAAAATTGTTCAACTTCCCAAAAGCTCCATTATTTCTTTTGTAAAATTGTAATGTTCAGAATATCTTTCTCCTATGATTGTTTTTGAAGTTTAAATGCATTAATTTTAATAATTAAAACCAGAACAGTGCCTGGAACATAAAAAAACCCTCATCTTAGTCTGTTCGGGTTGCTATAACAAAAATTCCATAAACTGGGTAACTTAAAAACAACAATTTTTTTTATTGCAGTTATAGAGGCTGGGAAAGGTTAAGATCAATGTGCAGATAGATTTGGTACCTGGTAAGGTCCTGACTCCTAGACATTTATCTTTATGCTGTAGCCTCACATGGTGGAAAAGGCATGTGCTCTCTCTCTGGGGCAAGCATGTCAAACTCACGGCCAGTGGGCCATGTGCCTCATTTATTTGGCCTGGGTTAGCATTTGAGTTTGTCATGCTTTCTCTGGGGTCTCTTCTATTAGGCTACTGACCCCTTTCATGAAGGCTCCATTCTCATAAACTAATCACATTCAATGACTCTACCACCTAATACCATCACATTAGGATTCTACATACAAATTTGGGGGTTGGAGGAACACAACATCCAGTCTGTTAACAATTTGTGATGGTACTATCATCTGAAAATCAGGTCATTAGTTTTGTATCATGTTGTATGGTATGATAACATGCATGATAATACTAGAGGCCCAATACATGAAGATTCGTGTAAGATGGTCTTTCCTTCCCCTGGATGCTGGCAGCACCTTTGCTCTGGTCAGAGTGGCCCTTCTGCCTCGCCACACTGCCCAGAGGCCCAGAATGGCTGGAGTGATATGGAATGCCTGCTTCCCACCCCGGCTGAGGTCCTGCGGCTGTGTATACAAATTAACCCACCACCTTTGTTGGGTTAATTTGCATATTCACTCCTGATTGGCTAGTGGGTGTCATGAAGGAACATGAAGGTACGGGTCAATTATCATGTTCCTTTTATTAGGTAGATATCAACTACATAAGATGTATCACCAAGTATTTTCCAGTGTAATTGTATGATGTGCAGTAGGACTGGAAGAGTAGTACTATACTTGTTGCATGAAACCCTGCTCATGATATCTCCTGTGCCTATATAAATAGAATAAATCCTTTGTGTCTAAAACCTGACAATTTATCCTACTTTTTCACCTGAGAGAAGGTGACTATTTTTGCTATACCTGCATGTCTGATGCTTTTCCTAGTGACCAGAATTTTATTCATGAATTTCTGTCATATACTCCTCAATCTCCATGCTGTCATCGAAATCATTCAGCTTCAGCTATTTCCAAATCTACTATAGTCCATTATGGGAATTATTTATGTCCATTAATCCTAAATTCAGACTCACAGAGTAGCTGACTGACTACCATGTTCATTTATACACTTTTTTGTTTAGGATGCTAAAATAAGCATAGACTGGGTAGCTTAAAAACAAATATTTTTCACAGATCTGGAGGCTCAAAGTCTAATGTTAGAGTGACATAAACCTCGGGTTTTGATGAGAGCCCTCTTCTGGGATCCAAATACCTATCTTCTCTTTGTATATCCACTTGGTAGATAAAGTTAGCAAGCTCTATGACCTCTTCATAAAGGGCTCCATTTTTATGACCTAACTAGAGGCTTTGTGCATAAATCTGTACACAGATGGGGTCCCTCGGCCTGGCGGACGATCAGGGCCAATTGGGGCCATTGCAACCCCAGGGCAGCTGATCTGGGAGGAAGGACTGCAGGAGATTGACAGCCATGGGAGGTTGGCTGTGGGAATGCACGGACTCCTGGTGGTCAGTGCACAGCATAGCTACTGGCTGGTCATAATGATCATTTAGGCTTTATATATATACAGCTTACTTCCCAAAGGTCTCACTTCCAAATACCCTCAAATTAGGATTATGATTTCAACATATGATGTAGGGGGAGAAAGGCAAAATCATCCTGTTCATTACAAACCCAACAGAATTTCTTAGAACAAGGTTGCATTCTAATCAATAAATAGCGATACCTATCCCTACCTGTAATTGTATGAATGTATCTATTTTATATGTTCGAAATACAAAAAATTCTCCAGTGAATAGCCAAGTACATATATCATTGTATAGGTAGCCAAAATGTCCTTTGAGTATATTTCTAGGAGTGGTGCTTAGGTGAAATATAAATATTCAAAGTTTCAATATTACTGAGCATTGGCAAATTTCTTTCTAGAGTACTCATAATATTTTCATTCCCCCTCTAATGTAAATTATGTTACACTTTAACAATCTCAGAGTAGTTTTTAAGTAAATTCCAGTTAAAAATTAGCCAGAAGTCATCAGTGAATAAAGAAAGAAGAGGTACTATAAGAACGGTGGAATACGTTAATACAAGGTGTTTAATGTCAGAATTATAAATAGATAAACAGATATTGCTGTTAGGTTTTTTCTTATATGATATAAATTAAATGAGATACACTATTTTGTCAAGTGGAATGTACAAAAAAAGTGAAAATGAATGATCCCAGGGTTTATTAATAAATACAGATTTGGTAACAAAACTCCAAAAAGGAAATTAAAATATCCTGGACAAAATTAGGTCTGTACAAATGAACATGAATAGAAAGATCTAGACCAGTGGTCGGCAAACTCATTAGTCAACAGAGCCAAATATCGACAGTACAATGATTAAAATTTCTTTGGAGAGCCTAATTTTTTAATCTTAAACTTCTTCTAATGCCACTTCTTCAAAATAGACTTGCCCAAGACATGGTATTTTATAGAAGAGCCACACTCAATGGGCCAAAGAGCCGCCATGGCCATATGGCTCTTGAGCCACATTTTGCTGACCACAGGTCCAGACAAACCTGTTGCTAGTGATGGTTACAGTGATTTTGACATTGACTAATATTAACTAAAGGCCCAATGCACGAAATTTGTGCAAGATTAGGCCTTTGCAGACCTGGCTTCTTCCAGAAGGTCATCCGGAAGGTCACGGGAAGTGGTGTTCTGCTGTTCGGCCTTGGGTCTATTTGCACATTATACTTTTATTATTGTAGATATCTACCACATGCCCCTGCTGTATGTTGATGTTTAATGGTGTTCCAATATCTTATTTCTTCAGAAAAGGAAAATGAGGCTCAGTTATGTGAAAGCACAAAGTAGTAGTAAAGAAGAAATAAGAAAGTTTTGTATAACAGTATTAGATCAGTGCTGTAGCCATTGACAGGGATGAAGATTTGAAGAAGAGGTTCAAGTTTGGATATTTAAGTTAGTCTCTGAGAGGATATGTTTTCTTGGTTATCAGAAAATCTATTCAATTTCACATTGAATGAACTTCCCTGAAGGATTTAGATATGCCTATTCAGCTTTGAGCATTCTCACTGAAGCAGAAGTAGAAGCATATTTACTTTGAGAAAGATTATACTCAGTTCACTGTTTCTTATCAAAATATTAACAGCAATCTAACTAGAAAGATGAGTGAGAAGAAAATGAAGTAACAGCAGATGGATAAAAATCAAGAGTATTTAATATTTAAATGATTGGAATTATGCTTTCAAAAAGAAATCACATTTGATGCATTTTAGATTCACTACATTTTATAATTCATATTCTTCATTTCCATGCAAAAAGATGACTTTTTGAATACAGATTTTTGCCATATATCATGTCTACAATCTGTACTACTTTCTCAACACTATTAACTTTTGCAAGATAAAATGTTATTTTCTAGGATCATTAATAATACAACATATCCAATTGTATTGTTAAGTTTATTTAGCATGAAGAATTCACTAAAACCTTCAAACCAGAGTAACATCTGAAGTTTGTTTTCCTTTCTACACCTGATACACACACACACACACACACACACACACACACACACACAAACACTCACAAAGGTTCACATACTAATTCAGCCATCCATTTTTATTGCTATTAATACATGAAGCCACATATGTCACTTGAACTTTTATACATTATATATATATATATATAGTCAAACCATATATATTATAATATATATGGTTTGAGTTATATTTTAAATGAATAATTGCACAATTTTCCACATATACCATGTTTTCAAGGCATTATGAGACTCAATACCCTAACATCTACTAGTTCTTAGATGTGTTCCAATTTTGTTCTACCATTTAAACTGATGATTTCTCACAACAGTAAAGTTAACTTATATATCCCATATTGTTTTAATTCTTTCATTTAACACATTTATTAGGCCTATGCTCAATACTCAACACCTTCCTGGGTATTAAAAATATACAGATGAATACAACTTCTTAACTAATGAACTAAATGTTTAATAGAATAGATACCAAAATCATTAATTATGACACAATATCATAAAGTTTTGAATTAGAGATGAATGCAAATTGCAATGGATATATAGTGAAGGAGAGAAAACTGATCTAAGAGGTAATAGGGAAAGGTATGAAGCAAGATTCAATCTGAGAGAGCAACCACTCAACCTCTCTGCCCTCCCTTCTCTTTCCAGCATCCTCCAAGCTGACTTAGATATGTGGTCTCACACATACTACACTCAAACGCATTTTACATGCAAGATAAAACCTCTTTTATCACTCATAGAGTAAGAAGCACAAAGGATGTGAATCAAAAGTACCTAGATACCAAAATAGATGGAGGCTGACTGTACCAGCCATTATACAAAATATTCAAGTTATAGGGAGAGGAGACTTATGAAAGTTGTGTGGAAACTAGATCATAAAATATATTATTATCAGACAATAAAAAAGATTAAATATCAGCGGTTAATGTCTTATAAGCAATATAATATGGGGTAGAGTCCTTTGAATGAGGCAGTGTGGTAAGGTGTGTTATCAGAAACTATAATAGACAAGCATATCCAGAGGTTAAACAAATTGTTAAGGTCAATGTGAAGAAAGAAAAAAAAGTGGTCCTTTGAAATAGTAAGAAATTTGATTTTATACTGAAGTCATTAGAGGCTGTTCATCACATATAAGGATTTTAGTGATGTAATCTATATTGTAGTTGAGCAAAATGAAGGAAAATGTTCCCAATTTTAAAGTTAAATATATTTGCTGTTATCAAATGAATGACAAATAGGGATTATTTCATCAGTTTTCTTCTATTTAATCTCTTCCTATATAATAAAGAGGGAATATGCAAATTGACAATCACTCCAGCACAGAATATGGCCACCACAAGATGGCCTCCAGGGGAGGGCAGTTAGGAGTGACTGGGTCAGCAGAGAAGGGCAGTTGGGGGATACCTGACCTGCAGGGGAGGGCAGTTAGGGTGACCAGGCTGGCAAGGGAGAGTAGTTTGGGGTAACTGGGCCATCAGGGGAGAAGTTAGGGGCAACCAGGCTCGCAAAGGAAGGCAGGTAGGGGTGACCAGTCGAGCAGGGGAGGGCAGTTAGGGACAATTGGGGCAGCAGGGAAACAGGCATTGATCAGGCTGGCAGGGTGGTGGTTAGGGGGTGATCAGGCTGGCAGACAGAAGTGGTTAGGGCAACTAGTCAAATAGACAGGCAGGCTAGCCATTGGGAGCCAGCCGTCATGAATTGTGAGAGGGATGTCCAACTGTCTGTTTAGGCCTGATCCTGCTGGGATCAGGCCTAAACAGGCACTCAGACATCGCTCATGTGGTCCCAGATTGGAGAGGGTGCAGGCTGGGCTGAGGTACACACACCCTGCCAGTGCATGAATTTCCTGCACCGGGCCTCTAGTTTAAAATCAAAGGTAATTTCCTTGTTGATTTGTAAATTTTTGAAGTAAATAGACTACAATTACAAAGTCAGTGAGTGTGTGTCTTTTTCTCAATATTATAAGAGCATGTGGGATAGTTCAAAATACATTTAAAACAAATTTTTATTTTATTTCTATTCAATGAGAATTGATTAGTCAATTTTAGAGAGATAATCATGTAAAAGAAATGTTCTTGAAAAATAGTACAAAACATGTGGCTAACTGGTAGAAGTACATTGATTATAAAAGATCTCCAGACTGAGAGTCAGGAGTCCTGAGCTTGAATTCAGACTCAATCATTAATTTGTTATGTCACTTACAATCAGCCCCCATGATTAGAATAGTAAAAAGGCCCTAATTAAATTAGGTAGTTGTGTGTGTTTTTTAAGGTAAGTGAATGGTTTCAGAGTTTACAACCTGAGGGCTATTTGCATTCTGACAGTGTTTCAGGAGACTGAGAAGGATTTGAAAACAAAGAAATAAATCTCTAATAATTGAGTTCAGAGACCATAACAGGTTGCAGGGTATAAATTTTGTGCACTTGGCCTTCCTCATGCTCATAAAACAGTACCATATAGATGGTCGCCAGGTCCTGCCTACTTACTAAGGTCATTCCTAGTAATAGATTAAGCAGGGATCATAAGTTAACAAAAGCAGTTGCTGTCAGCTGAAAGTCATTTTCAGGCATTTGTTTAATGCAAATCACTCTTTAGGTTAATCTGGTAATGCAATTACTATTTTCTGAACCTCCTTATTATTAGTAAATAGCTAAATGATTTTTCTATTATGGCACTAAGAAAAATATGAATACTAAGTTTTTATTACAAAGGATTTTATATTAGTAAAAAGCAATACAGCCATGTTTAATGAATAATTTTCAAGCAACTGTGAAACTTCTATCCAGTATTAATTGCATACTTCCCTTCAAATATTAACAGAATATGACAGATAAAATTATGCCCCCTTTGCCATCTCCAAAACTATGATATCCAAAGCTATGATATCCTTTTACAACTAGAGATGGTTTATATTAATAAATTTGTATCTAGATATTCAAACCTTTTTATACTTAATTATCAAGTGTTTACAAACAGACTCAATCACAAATGGAATTTTGGTATATTATATAGCATGTCTTACAAATTAGAGGGAGAAAATTAACTCAACATGAAACCACAATGGGACAACAATCCAACTGGTGGAAAAGTTGATCACTACTGCCCCAAAATCATTACTTTGAACTACATTATAATTATATATTTTAAAATAAAAAAACTTTGAAATTATTCGAAATAAAACAAAAAGGTAAATTAAACAATGTAACATTTCAGCATTTGTAGTTATAAAATTTTCTTATTCAGCAAAAGCAAAATTCAACACTGATAAAGGTGATTACAGGAAACCATAAAAATCATAGAAGAACCAAAGCAGCAAAATATCAGACATATGCCTTGCAATATCTTTACCCAAACAGCTCCTAGGACAATGAATACTAAAAAGAAAATAAACAAATGGGACTACATAAAAATAAAAAGCTTCTTCACAACAAAAGAAACCATCAACAAAACAACAAAAGAGCCCACTGCACGGGAAAATATATTTACCAATGTTATATCAAACAAGGATTTAACCTCCAAAATGTATAAGGAACCCATAAAACTTAACAAAACAAAGATAAACAATCCAATCAAAAAGTAGGCAAAAGATCTAAATTGTTACTTTTTGAAAAATATATATTTTATTGATTTTTCACAGAGAGGAAGAGAGAGGTACCTGTGCCAAACCGGTTTCGGCTAAATTGTTACCTTTTTAAAATGCACATACAGAAGGCCAAAATGTGCTCAAAGTCACTAATCATCTTAGAGTTGTAAATCAAAACAATCATGAGGTACCATCTCACACCTGTCAGAATGGCTAAAATCAACAAATCAACAAAGGACAAGTGCTGGTCAGGATGTGGAGAAAAAGGAACCCTCTTGCACTGCTGGTAGGAATGCAGACCAGTGCAGACGCTGTGCAATGAAAGTAGGGCGTTTCCTCAAAAAACTAACAATGGAACTCCCACTTGGCACAATAATCCTATTTCCTGGAACAGATCCCAAGAAATCAGAAACCAATAGATCCCAACCAATCAGAAAGGATATATACACCTCTGTTTATAGCAGCACAATTTAGCATAGCTAAAATTTGGAAACAGCATAAGTATCATATAAAAGAAATGTTCACGAGTGCAGATGAGTGGATTAAAAAGCAGTGCTACATCTACATAATGGAATACGACGCTGCTGTAAAAAAAGAACTCTTACCATTTGCAACAGCATTGATAGACCTTGAGGGCATTATGCTAAGTGAAATAAGCCATCCAGAGAAAGATGAATATCACATTATCTCACTCATTTGTGGAATATATAATGAACAACATAAACTCTTGAGAAAAAAAAATAGATCCAATGTGGTGAGCTGGCAAGGTCATGGCTTACTCAGCCCCAGGTTGGGCACCTTATGTGCTGCACCAGCTCAGTCAGGTTCGCTGATCCTGAGAGGGGGCAGTGAAGGATTGAGAAAAGACAGACAAGAAAATAAAAGCTGGGTCTGGGTGGGGCACTGTCCTCTCTGATGGAGAGCTAGCCACAGCACCACCAACTACAAGCCATGTCTATTTTATTGCCAGATGCCAAGAGGCAAAATAAGGGCGTGGTCAAGATGTTTACAACATTCCTGTGGGTTTCCATCCTACTCAATTACATGCACCTGAACTCTATCAAGCCCACATCACTCAGGCACGTGGGGCCACGTATTCAGACCATAGGTTCAAGCTTGCAACTACAGCTGTTGGCTATAACTGTGCTCTGCCCTCCAAGCTGGGGATTGCACGTGGCCATGAGAGGACTGTGCCCTCTCATCAGTCTGAAGCTTGAAGCTGTCCAAACACTGTACACACTCTCCACAATCCAGAAACATAGATGCATCAAAAAAAAACATCAAACCTCAGAGGAAGGTAGGGGAGGGGGAGTAAGAGATCAACCAAAGGACTTGTATGCATGAACAGAAGTATAACCAATGGACACTGACAGTAGGCAGGGGAGTGGGAGCAGCTGGGGAGAGGTCAATGGGGGAAACAGGAGACACATGTAATACTTTAAACAATAAAAATTTAAATTGAAAAATAATTATGTAAATAAATAGTCCCAGAGCAATTACGAAATTAAAAAGCTCAAAATCCATTGATTCAGGTCACAATCTTTCTAAATGTTTTCTTTTAAAATTTTAATTTAAATGAAAAAAACTGGATTTTAAGTGTCAATAAGCACAACCTGTTTCTTCATTTTCTTTCTAGGCTAGATTTTTGATGTAATGGGAATATCTTTTGTCTTAATTTAATAAAATAACATTCTTATTAGCCACATGTAACAATTTTTTCATTATGTCTACCCCAGATACAATTTTCTATACAATTTCTATTTACAAATTTACTCGCATAAAAATAACAATAGTTCCCTTGCCATTTTTCAATGTGAACTTAAACCAGCCATTTCTTAAATGTGTCTTCTATTTTGTGTGAGGCCTGACCAAATAATTGAATAGGTAATGCGTCCCCCTCCCCAAAACTGGCTCTTCAGGCCATTCACTATGCACATTTCCTTTGCAGTGACCACACTCCATTGTCTCCCCCCCAAGTAGGCATAGAGAAGACTCCGTCCAGAAAAAGCCCGCCACAAGTCCTTTAAAAGCCCCTAACCCCTGCCACCTGGTGTCGCAGCAACCCAGGCTCAGCCACCTGGTTTGGGGATGATCGAATAAATCCACAATCCCTCACCCTTCTGGCCTCATGCCTTCCTCCTTTGGCGACCTAACGTTTTGAACCACTGGTAAATCTAAAAACACATAATGACGAACTGTAGCTTTTATAAACCAAAGAATGGTCGTCCCCCCCCCCCCCTTAAGCTTGAGTTCCCATCACCTACCTGTGTTGCCAGAGGAAACGGGCTCGTGTGGTGTCCTCAGAAAAAACTGCAGGGGCTCACGCGTGGGAGAAGTTTGTGGGTAGTGGCAAGACTTGGAGTGAAAAGAAATATGCCCTCAGGGAGGTAGAGAGCCAACAGGCTCTATTAATAGTTGTTCCAAGGTCCTTGTAATCCTCCACACATTTTCTTGGGTCTCAGAAGCAGGTGGGAGGCTGTCTTTCAAACTGTGCCACCTGCGTCCTAGTTTATCTAGGGCAGTGTTCCCCAAACTTCTCCCATGATGAGAATCACCTGGTGGAGTTGTTAAAGTACAGATTCCTGAATCCCAACTAAGAAGTGCTAAACTAGAATTTTTGAGAACATATAGGTAAAATTGTATACTTATCTAGTGCTCTAGAATCCACCAGATGATTCTCATCTTGAGAGAAGTTTGGGAAACACTGTTTTAGGGTATGTGCTGGGCCCACCCCCTAACCAAATTCCTGAATCTTCTGGAATTGCCTGCCCTTATCCTATCCCATCCTTTCCTCAGGCTAGAGACCTTCCCCTTTATGCTAATGACTTTGGCTCCTCCAGTGCTCACCTGGAAGTTCTGCTTCCTCACCTGACTTCTACAGAGCATGCGCTTACCTTCCCCTGTGCCACCTTGGCTTCCACTGCAAGGAAGCCCAGCAAAAGGATTCTCCCCTTGGTGTTTGTCCCTCCCACCCGGTAATCTGGGAGAACCTGTGGGTTGTTCTCTGGGGAGATTGGAAAACAGGTTTTAGGTCCCTGTGGCTAAGGATGCGTCTGCCTGCTGGAGTGTCTGCAAAGCCGTAGCTCCTAGTCTTCATCAGGCTTCGCCAGTTTAGCTTTCTCTACCTTTGCTGATATCTAACTACCCTTGTTTCCCCCAAAATAAGACATCCTCCAAAAATAAGACCTACTTAATGGAAACATAATGCATCCCCTGAAAATAAGACCTAGTGCATCTTTGGGAGCAAAAATTAATATAAGACACTGTCTTATTTTCGGGGAAACAGGGTAGCTAGCTACCTACACTAACACCTGGACTGCTCTGCCTTGTTCCCCTTGTTACCTCCGGGCACACGTAGGTGCTGGGAACACAAAGTCCATGCAGCTTTATCTTAACAAAGTGCTTTGTAGCTGAGCCAGGGATTTCACGTCTTCTCTCAGTAGCCATGAGTCTCTGGCAGGCTAACTTGTTAGTCTACAACAGTGTTTCTCAAACTTCTCTCATGATGAGAATCACCTGGTGGAGTTGTTAAACTACGGATTCCTGAATCCCAACTAAGAAGTGCTAAACTAGAATTTTTGGGAACATATAGGTAAAATTTTTAATTTTAGTTTAACAACTCCACCAGGTGATTCTCATCATGAGAGAAGTTTGGGAAACATTGTTCTACAACAAGATGTTCAAACTTCTTGACATTGCATGCATCAGCGTTTCATCCAATAACAGTGCCTATATTTTTCTCTGAGGAATACTCTCCCCATCATTTTGTCTGTATATTCCGCAGGTAAAAAAAAAATCCTGCTCAGCTAAATAGAGAACATATGTCTCAGCTGAGAACATTTGGCGCATCAGATTTTATTAAAATAGCGATTCAGTTGGTGATAGAATTAGGACACACACTTTGAGCTATGGGAAGTAAGGCTTAAGATTTTGTTTAAATGCTTTTACAGTATATAGTAATCTGTTCTGTAAGGCCCATGTTAAAAATGGTTATGATGAGGCATCCTAATATCTTGTGCATCTACTTCTGTATAAAATAAGGATAATATTGATTTCTACTTCACAGAATAACTGTGAAGATAAAATGAGTTAACTCATCTACATTCCTTATAAGAGTACCCAGCATACTAGAAGTGCCTGGAGATTGACTGTTACAATTATAATTGCACTTCTGAAAGTGTAAGCCAAGAGGAGTTGGCAGCCACCACGATATCATGTGGATCTTGACAGTGAACCTAGAACTGAGCAGGGCTGAAAAAGGATTTGGCTTGAGGAAATTATTTGAATCTCAGATTTTATTTCTGCTCAAAGCTCATAAATTGTGAGTGATGTGTACCAGTAAATTCTATCCTTTTTTTTTCCTCTTTTTCCAAAGCACTTTTGGCTGAGATTTTCTGTCACTTCCATGTAAAAAAAAAGTTCAATACTAAGGTACAAAATGAAAATAACCATCCTTACAATTCAGAATGAACTCAGTAAACATAAAGTGAATAAAAGTAAGACCCCTATATCCTGGTCAGAAATAATGAAACAGATGTGTAACGGCTCTGACTTGCATTTTAGGAGTTATATCATGTATCATTCATCCTTGCAGCATAGCAAACATCTCCAAAATCTGCATGGCTTACAATAACACTTATTTCTTGCTCACATTACAGACTGATGGTCAATGATAAGGTTTTGGCTCAATATACCTCAAATTGTCTCAGATTATCTATTTTTCAGTACTCAGACTGAAGGAGCAGCCCTCCTGAGGAACACACCCTTTTTGTGGCAAAGAAAAAAGAGGTAAAGAGAGTGTTTTGAATCTTGCGATGGCTCATAAACATGGCAGAAAGCTTAATTGCTCAAATCTCATGCTAATCTCATCAAAGCAAGTCACAATACTGAGACCTCATCAGTGGGATAGAGGAGTGAAATTGTCACCAAAGCACAGGAAGGCCATTTGGTGGTGGTGGTGTTTATAACCATCTAAAGCAGGAGAGGGAATGAGTGTCTGAACCCAATAATTAATGAAACATTATAATACTTGTTAGAGGGGGAAAAAAGATTTCGAGTATAATGCTTTTTTACTTTCAATTGCAATCACGTATAAGAAAGATATCACATCAGATGTAAGCTACCCTGTTTAGAAGCAGGTGAGCTTGATCAGGAAGTCTTTCTGCCTATTGCCTGCCATGTGACATGGGTAAGAGAATGATTCTCTAGACTTAGATGAAACTGGAGGTAGATTGGAACCCAGAAAAAATGTTTTATATTTTTGTGTGTGCTTGGAAATTTCTCTTTTAAATGCACTTTCTATGTTAAAATATAACACTTCTGTTTTAAAGAGGCCCCCTTGAGGCAAGGGCCAGATTAAATTTGCTGCCCCAGCGTCATTATTACAAATTGTCAGAGGAGATGCCAGGTGAAACCTACCTGAAGATTAATCTAATAGTCAATGGATATTGAGCATGTAATATTAGTTAAGCAGTGTACTGCTCTAAACACTTTATATGCATGAAATGATACAGTCAGCATTGCAATTTCATGAAGTAGGCATGGTTGAAGAAAGTAGGTACTGCTTGTTTAAGTAACTTGTACAAATGTACCCAGCGGGTAAGTGGTGGAGCTGGGATTCGAATCTAACGGTCTCATTTCTCATCTAAGTTATTAACAGTGAATATTTGCTAACTTTCAAGTTGATGTAAGTATCCACAACTTACTGCTTTGTTTCTGAAATCCTCAAGCAGTTTCTAGATTTAAATAGTGCACTGTTATTTGACAAGAAATTTTGGAAAACTTAGAACCAAACTAAAAACTGAGTAACCATTTTGAGTTTCCAAAAGATATATAATATTTGGTATGTTCAAAGTATCTCCTCTCAAAATCAGCTTGTGAATATTCTTTCCTATCTCAGTTAATGAAAATCCAAACCAACTCACTAAAATTACTTTAAAAGCATTCTTGAATTATTTTGCACATTTTTGTTCTCCTGTGTCCTGTATCCAATATACCACAAAGTCCTGTTAGTTCTAACTTCAAACAATAACCAGAACTTAATATTTTTCCCATTAAACACATTGTATTGCCTGCCTCGAGCCTTGTTCCGCGAACTGCGGTTCACAAGCCACATGTTGCTTTTTGATCCCTTGAGTGTGGCTCTTCCACAAAATACCATGGCCTAGGTGAGTCTATTTTGAAGAAGTGGCATTAGAAGAAGTATAAGTTTAAAAAAAAAATGGCTCTGAAAAGAAATTTCAGTCTTTATACTGTTGATATTTGGCTCTGTTGACTAATGAGTTTGCCGACCACTGGCCTTTCCAATGGTCTCTATTCACAAGAGCAGCCAGAATATTTGTAAGTGTTACTTAAATCCCTTCAGCAGCTTCACAATTAAATCTAGATAAAGCCCAATGCCATTTAAATGATTCCCAGAGACTTATATATTCAATACATCCATCATCTCACTGCATATAAGTATAACCAATGGACAGGCACAGTAGGGGGGGGGTGGCTAGGGAGAGGTCAATGGGGGGAAAAGGAGAGGTATATAGTACTTTCAACCATAAGAATTTTTTTTCAACCATAAGAATTTAAATTAAAAAAATAGACAATGAATTCCTAGTTGAAAACTATCTATAAGGAAAAGATAAATCTACCTTTATTCTGATAATTAGACAAAAATAACTTTCTTTATTTCACAAGTCAATTCCAGATTAGGACTCTGCCTTGTAAAATCAAAATAGAAAGTCTTCAAAGTAATTTAAGGAAAACATGAATGAAGAAATGAGGAACTGCAACTTCTTTTCAATATGTAAGTTATGTTCAGATTTCCTATGTCTCAAACAATTAAAAATTTGGGGAAATTGCCGAAACCGGTTTGGCTCAGTGGATAGAGTGTCAGCCTGAGGACTGAAGGGTTCCAGGTTCCATTCCGGTCAAGGGCATGCACTTTGGTTGTGGGCATATCCCCAGTAGGGGGTGTGTAAGAGGAAGCTGATTGATGTTTCTTTCTCATCGATGTTTCTAACTCTCTATCCCTCTCCCTTCCTCTCTGTAAAAAAATCAATAAAATATATTATTTTAAAAATAAATTTTGGAAAATTAACTATGGTTTCAAAATTCAATATTAAATCTTAAAATGAGGGAAATTGCTATATTTCAAGAGAAAATGTAAATAAAAGAAAAATATAAAATAGGAATTTGAATATCATTTTTTTCACTGAAGATACATAATTAAAGTAATGATTTAAGGAAAAACTATTGAAAACCATGCACTCTAATTTAATTATATAAAACTAGAGGCTCAGTGCAAAAGTTCAGCATGGGTAGGGTCCTTAGTGGCTTCTGTAGCTTCCAGCTGCTGGCTGGGGCCTTCCTCCCTTCTGCTCTACCTGCTGTGGTCAGTTCATGTCATAGTGAGTGACTGAACTCCCAGTTGGTCAAACTCTCAAAGGAACATTTTGCATATTAGGCTTTTATATATAGAGAGAGATAAGATACCAACATTAGATATTGGTTATTCTAAGGCAAAGAGGGAAGAGAATTAAATTAGAGATTACAAAGGTAAATTTCAACTGAGTCTCTTTTAGTCTATAGTAGGAAATAGAATCTGGAAATAGTTAATCTGGCCAATAAACTAACAGTTGTTAGACCTAGATTACATTAGGCAAATCAGTGTGTGTTAAAAGATTTTATAGGTTTTCCAGATGTATAAATGCATTTTTATATATTTCTCAGCATATGTTTAATTATTTCAGAGAGGAAGGGAGAGGTTGAGAGAGAGAGAAATATCCATTATGAGAGAGAATAACTGATAAGCTGCTTCCTACACTTACCATACTGGGGATCTAGTCCATACCTGGGCATGTGCTCTGACCTGGAATTGAACCCTGACCTCCTGATTCACGGGTCAGCGCTCAACCTCTAAACCATGCTGGTTGGGCCATTTATCTAGATTTTTAAAATATTCCCTTAAAAGACGGGATGTAAGTTGGTCTCGTTATCTGAGATGCTTTCCCATATTTCCTTTTACGTCATCAGATTTCTTGTTTAACGTACTCAATTATATCCAGGAAGTATAATTATAGTGATGAATGCATCTGATATAAAGCACTAAAATAATCATCATCTGGTCTGACATTAGGTGTCTAGACACTTTGCTATTAGAATGATATATATTATTACTGTAAGAGGATTTCATGAATGAACTTAATTTCAAATTCAAATTCTTAGTCAACCATAAAATATGACAGCAATGTTTACTAAATAATTCCTCCAAAGTGCCATTTCAAACTGTCTTTGAGGAAACTGGAAGTCTGAATCTTAGCTGAGAGGGAAATGAGCACACCCCCCTCACTCTCCCGAATGGATGCCGCGAGGTTCCCTCCCCTACCGTGTCCCCTTCTCAGTACAAATGAAGATGAGAAGTCTGTTCGGAGGCTGAGCTGAACTAATTATGCTACA
Source organism: Vespertilio murinus (assembly GCA_963924515.1). Lineage (NCBI taxonomy): Eukaryota > Metazoa > Chordata > Mammalia > Chiroptera > Vespertilionidae > Vespertilio > Vespertilio murinus. Next base: position 187,832,681 of record OZ004706.1, on the reverse strand, counting down.
GCTACCCAATAATCTCTTCACAAAAGAAAGAAGATGACCATTAGTTAAATGAAGTTCATTTATAGTGCTTGAAAAAGAATAAAACATTTTTATGAGTCATACGAGTATTAATGTTTTATTAAGATAAGAAATATTAGCACAAAATGAGGGCTGAAAAACCATTTGAGACATGGCCCTTATGCATACTGTGGCCTTACCCCTAGTTGGTCGTACCCTACCCATCCACTGTCATTTCTGTTTCTAATAATTAGTCCCTCTGTATCTGAAATAGGTCCCCAAGAAACCCTGTATATTATTATTTTGTCACCTAAAATTGCAAATAAGCTCCATCTCATTTTCAAATGCTCCCAGGTGAAAGACTCGAAACACTTTGATGGCTGTTGAAGAGTTTTCAGTCATTAGACTTATATAAGCCCGTCCTGTGAATCACATTTAGCTAAAGATATACACACTGTCATGCCTATTGCTAGCACACCTCAGTAACTCCAAGCTATTCATAAGTGTACTTGTTATGAGTACCTTGAAGAACTGCAAATAGAACTTGTTTTCTCTAGTGTTTTGTGATAGGAGACAAATTACCCCTCCCCGACTGAAATGCTTCAAGATAATTATTTTGACAATTGCCAGAATGGGAGAATGAGATTAATTTAACCCGAGAGAATCTGAGAATTACATTTGGATCCCTCATCTCTCTACTCTTGTCCCTCACCAAGGGCAACTGAGAGTCAATGAACTAGCAGCAACAGACTATGCAAGTTGTCCTGAATCGTTCAACATTTCAAACAGTTCATTGTTACTTGCAGGTAAAGCTGCTTCATAGGAGAGTTTCACTTCATAATCTGAACATTGGAAGCAGAAGACCCATGCAAAGGAAAATATTATGGTTGAAGAGTAGAGACACTGAGAATTTTACCTTGCTAAGACATGAGCAGGATTTAAAAGGATCTGGAAAGAGCCAAAAGTGATTACCTGGAAACACTACTCCGGGCTGAGAAAAATGAATTGAGCTTCTGGTGAATAGTATCTGGCCTCTGACTGAGTAGAGGCAATGTAGTGATACATAGGAAATTACTTTATTCCAAGTCTGCATAGTGTTCCAACCGCTGCTTTAGAAATAGATGCCTGTTGAGAAAGCTTTAAAACAATACATATAGGTAAACAAACAAAAACAAATAATAAATACTCCTCCAATGCAATATGATTATGTATATAGAAAGAGAGCTTAGCAAAATTCCTCTTAATCTTAGACTACAAGAGAAATCCTCCGTGTAATGTTTCTTCAGACTATGACTGTAATTTGAATATCATATGGAAGAAGCTATTGAATACAATTGTGACTTTAATTCCACTTGCGATCTTCATAACGTACAGAGTGATGGATGTGTAGCATGCCTGGAAAATTAGGAGTAGGGATAACTAGTGACAAAGATTAAGATATTTAATGTACTGTAGACTGCGGAATAAAATGAAAAGGACCAAATTCTCCACTTAATAACCTGACTAATTGTTCTCTTCTTTTTAACCATAGCACTAACTACTAATTCTACAGAAATAAAAGATTCTCAAAAGTGTCTGACAGCACTTTGTGGGGATTTAACTTATTGGACAGACCCAATAATATATTATGTGCAGTAATTTGTGAAAATTAATTTCCGTAATAAATGTTTACAGTAGAAATATCATTCCTTTCCTCCCACTAGTCATAAAATGGGTGACTGCTGTAGGTCAGAAAAAAAATATTATCTCCTTGTAAGAGATCTATGATTTCTTTCACTTATAGATAATTTACTGCTACTATTATATTTTTACTATGAATATCATTTTTGTTGGTTCTGCTACTGAGACTGCTGCTACTACCACAATTACTGTTATTATTATTTTACTTCCTGAGTGAAGAGATGAAATTGCTTAAACAGACATTTGTTCTTTTGTGCCTTTGGTTTTGTTTGCTTTGAAAGCAATGATCAATATAAAATGTCTCTAGTAATGTGCAGTGGCAAGTTCCTTCTCTTTGAGAGTGATCAGTGTTTGGGCCATGTGGTATATGATGTGAGACTTTGTTGAACTGCTTCAGAGTACATGTCAGAGGAAGAAATGTCTCAGGATTTTAAGTTTTTGATTAGAATAACTATAGCATTTGAGTATAGGAAGATACATTTAAATGCAAAATAAAGACTAAAGAGGAGGATTATCAAAATAATTTCAAAGAGAAAATGATAGCTTAAAATAAAGGATTTTTTAAAATATCGGTGTTAGATAAAGGATGATGAAAATGTCATATAGTCATTGACTTATGCTTGGTTTCCCGGAACACAGAGCCTGATGAGTAAGCTCTGTATGAACTACTGCTGTATCTGGTATTTCCTAGGGTGCTGGGCTGAGAGAAAGGAGGGTGAGGCAGGAGGCAAGGAAGGAGAGCAAAGAAGAGGGCACTTTCATAATCTGATGATGCTGACAGAGGAACTATGAGATGGAAAGATGAATTCATATTCAGAGTAAATGTAGATTCCACAAGTATATATTGCTGCCCTTTTCAGAGGAGGAAGGTGTCTGAAGTGGTGACATGACACTAAGTATATTATAGATTTGATTATGCCTAGAGAAAGAGAAGTTAGCATATTATTAATATCTTACTAGTCTTTTTGAGGGAAGATACCATCCTGAGACCCATCATTGGTCTCCACTACTGACAGGATGGTTATACAGAGTAGCAGTTAAGTAAGCTTAGAAGTAGTAGAGCATATGCAATGCACCCGTACATTGATTTCATCATTTACCTAATTGGGCTGTTCATGGATCATTGCCCAGACTTGGGTGGGATGAGAAGAAAGGCTTACTACAGGTCACAATATTAGTCATTCCGTTATGCATTAACACAAAAATAAAGACCCATCTGGTTCGTGCACACTCATATGAGTCTATCCATACGCCTCTTCCCCAGAAATGTAAAATTTTACCTCCTAGGTGTTTTTTGTTGCTTTTGCCAGTGGCTCGCTTCCACCTCCCTTGGAAGCCACATGGCTCCCAGGGAAGTAGTACAGCTCCTGGCGGTGCACTGAGGCTCCCACCGGCTCCCATGGAAGTGGCGGGCAGCCTACTGCACACGATGAGCTACTAGTATGCATATAAATTCCCTGGTTAAACTCTCCTCCCCACCCCCAACCCCACCTTCTTCCCATGCCTTATGCACTGAGCACTACCCCTTTATAAAGCTGTAATGAGGCAGTAGTCCTTTTCTCTTAACACAAACACCTATCTATAAATTTGGCTGAGATGTATCCTACTTTACCAGATGGGAATAGGAAATATCTATGAGATCAGAAGCATGAAGTCATTTGTACAAAGTCACAGGTGATATGGGTTTGAGAATTTAAATATGTGATCTGTTTGGGACAAAGGTCTACTGGGAAATTCCAGTTTCACAATCGATTCTTCCATCTCCAAAATGGACATGTTAAAAATTACCACAAAGTGAACAACTCAAGTCATACAGCCACTTGATATCCCCAAGCGAGGAACAATCTATACTAAGAACACAGAACCCTCTCTCAGTGTATTCCTTATTGCTTTACTGGAGGCCTGATGCATGAAATTCGTGCAAGAGGCTTAGACCTCGAAACCTCGGCTGCCTTGGCCAGTCCTTGCAGCTTTGTCTGGCCTTTGAAGACCCTTGCAACCTTGACTGGCTTTGGCAGCCCCAGCCTCATCCGGAGGGTTGTCTGGAGTATCATCTGGAATGTTGTCAGGTTATTCGGCCAATCTAATTAGCATGTTAGCTCTTTATTATATGGGATTGAAGGAAGTGTTTCAAGACAATTTTGGGGATGATAGGCTTGCTGTGGGTTTAGTTCTTAAGCATTAAACCTATTTTACCTTCCCATATTCTCTGAGTCTCCTGATTTTATCTTCACTATTATTTCAAGGATATTTTAGGACTCCTTATAATGAATGTGAATTCCTCAAAGTAATTAAATTGTCTCTTCTTAAACCAAATTTCCCAGCCCTTGGATGAACACACTGAAGATCTGTGTCTAAATAGTATCCAACAATTCCTGCCAACACATAGTAGCTAGGTTACATGCTAGTACTTCCTTTAATGTATAAGCTATTTCCTTCTAGTATAGGGATTTTACTTTCTTTTTATTATTTGGTCTGTGCTTAGCCCTGACAGCTGCTTTTTTTTTTAAATTCTCATCCAAAGATAATATTCCCACTGATTTTTCTATAGAGAGTGGAAGGAAGGAAAGGAGAAAAGAGAAATACAGAGAGAGAGAGAGAGAGAGAGAGAGAGAGAGAGAGAGAGAGAGAATATGAATCATCAATGGAGAAACATAAATGCGGGAGAGAGACATCAATTGGTTGCCTTTCATACACACCTCTCATCAGGATGCAAATCTGCAACCCAGGTACACACCCTTGATCAGAAATCAAACCCAGGACTTTTCCGTATGTGAGCCAACATTCTAACCACTGAATAACAGTGGCCAGTGCTAACCAGTTTTTGTTTTTTGTTTTTTAATAATGACTCACCAAATGAATAAAGTCACACAACTCCTAGGTGATCATTGAAGTTAAGATGACTAAAACTATATATGCAACATTCTTATATTTATATCTCATTTCTTTGCTCTGGATCTAATAATGAAAATGTAGTTCACTTGAAAAATTCACTTCATCTGTACATTTGTAAAACTGCATTGGCAAATTTTTCTTCCAAAGATACTTAAATTGTGTACACATTAACTAAGCCAGGATCACTGCTTGGAAAATGTAACTGTTTTGCTCAAACTATAACTGGACTTCTGTTATTGAAGAGAGATTTTTGGAGCTCGAGTCAGCTAGACATGCTAAGGGCATCGACAGAATCCCTTGGCAATACTCAGTTTTCCATTTATTTTTAAGATACATACTGTATGAAGAATGAAGAATAGATTTTTATTATGTATTAATGTTTATATTGCATGTCGATAAAATTATTTATTCTAATATAACATTCATGTTTAAAAGCCATGTGTATGTGTGAAATGTAAATATATTGCTGTGGTAGCTGAAGTTAAAAAGAATAATATTTATAATTTATTTGTTCAATTTTGAATAGTTTAATACTACCAAGTGAAAAAATATGAAGCAGATTGTTTAAGAAAATAAACGTTTGGCAGTTGGTCTAAATTTTGGTTCAGGTTCAAAAGATAAATGCTTCAAAATTAAAGATTTTGAAGTAGATATAATATTGTATTATCCAATTTATTATAGAAAGCTAAAACTTCTAGCTCTTTTGTTTGTAATAATAATAATAAAAAAGTTGTGTTTGCCCTAGCCGGTTTGGCTCAGTGGATAGAGTGTTGGCCTGTGGACTGAAAGGTCCCAGGTTCAGTTCTGGTAAAGGGCCATGTCCAGTTGCAGGCTTGATTCCAATTAGGGGGGGGCATGCAGGAGGCAGCCCATCAGCGATTCCCTCTCATCATTGATGCTTCTATCTCTCTCATTCCCTCTTCCTTCCTCTCTCTCTCTTTTTAAAAATATATTTTTATTGATTTTCCACAGAGAGGAAGGGAGAGGGATAGAGAGCTAGAAACGTCGATGAGAGAGAAACATCAACCAGCTGCCTCCTGCACACCCCCTACCGGGGAATGTGCCCGCAACCAGTGTAAATGCCCTTGACCGGTCTAGAACCTGGAATCTTTCAGTCCGCAGGTTGACGCTCTATCCACTGAGCCAAACCGGTTTTGGCTCTCCCTTCCTCTCTTAAAAATAAAAAAACTTGTTTTTTGCCTTTGTAATTGCCCACAATAAGAGTGATGCTAAAAGGTCAATATTAGGCTAAAGTTAGGTGACTTTTGAAAATAAAAAAATATATTAACAGGTTATCAACAATAAATTTTAAAATCATTGCAATATCTTCACCCACAAATCTTTGATGGTTAGTTATAATGATATAAAACACTGTTTTTAACATTTAACATATACCAATAAATTAAAATATAAAAAATTTAAAATCTCATAAAATTGTATTGTTATTATGAAGATGTCAAGAAAAATACTTTTTTTGCTTGTTTTCTCTGCTTCTAACATTATAGCAACCACACATTACGCAACACAGATGTTCTATATAAATGAATATTCCGCCTCTTTTTTCTGACCCTGTGCCAAGCATCTTTTAGAGTCTCCAGGAAAATATATTTTTAAAAATTATCTAAATGAATAAAGAGAACAAAAACAGAAACATTTTAGATATTACCTTTAACTATACTTTTAAAATGCTTATATATTGGTAAAGCAGTGACTCTGTGAATTGTAAAGTAGCCATTGGCCACCCTCACTGGCATTTTCTTTATGTGGGGACCGCCGCCCACACCCTGCCAAGAAAGATGGTAACGGAGAATAAACAGGAACATGAAGGTGGGTTATGGAATTTCCTGACAAATGATTCTGGTGGTCTCATGCATTATCCCATCCAATCCTTACACATCTGCCAACTCTTGCTCCCCAGCAAAGTTCTATTTCCTTACACAATTCAGGTAATGGGCTTTATATGAAATTGTGAAAAATGATCCACTTAATTGGAAAGTATATAGCAATATGAGAAAATATGCCAATTAAAGGAAAGATAGATCTGTGTTGATCTTTTCACTCCTTGCAAATTATATAAAATTTTAAAGGGATTTCTTATAATAAAGCATTTTCAACATTTTTATTTGTATGTTAATTTAAGCTAATGATCAATGCTTATGATCATTTAAGCTCATAATGATGAATTTAAAATAGTTGTGGGATCATTTTAGCAAAAGGCTTTTTTACAATTTATCTAATATTGTTCAAATAGCTCTCTTACTTTGGTGACATTTTTGTTCTTCTGAAATTTAAGCTCATAGATGTTCAGAAAAATAATATGGAATGAAGCATAATGAAAAGTGTTAAGGAAAATGTTAATTTTGGACAGGTGACAGGATGAAATGATCTCATGTACTTGTTATAACTGCAGATGATAAATTAGTTTGCCAGACTTAATAATATGCTTTGTCCCTTTGAATTAGAATTCTTCCATGAAGATTTCAACTATTTTAAAGATTACATGTTAAATGGATAGATATAAAAATTATATTACCATTCTATTCCATTCTCCATAGTATTTTGCATTATTTCAAAAGCTAAAAGCTTAACTCTTTATAAAATATAAATGATTTCATAAGCTTTAAAATATTAAATTTGTGGTAAAATATGTCAAGTTAATCTTTTTAAAAAAAATTATTTTTATTAACTTATTATCTGTGTACATATATTACCATTGCCCCCCTCCCCAAACATGCCCTCCCTCCCCAGAGTTTTGTGTCCATTGGTTATACTTATATGCTTGTGTACAAGTCCTTCGGTTGATCTCTTATCTCCCCCATATTTCCCTCCCCTCCCTGCTGTATTTAGACAGTCTGGTCGTTGCTTTACTGTCACTATATCTATCTTATGGTTCAACAGTTTATAATGTTCTTTATTATCCATAAATGAGTGAGGTCATGTGGTGTTTCTCTTTCATTGACTGGCTTATTTCACTCAGGATGATATTCTCCAATTCCATCCAGGTTGCTGCAAATGATGAAAATCCCTTCTTTTTTATGGCAGCATAGTATTCCATTGTGTAGATATACCATAGTTTTTTGATCCAATCATCTGCTGATGGACACCTAGGCTGTTTCCAAATTCTAGCTATTGTAAATTGTGCTGCTATGAACATAGGAGTGCATATATTCTTTCTGATTGGAGTTCCTATTTTCTTGGGATATATTCCTAGAAGTGGGATTACTGGGTATGTGTAGAGATGCCATGTGTTCTACCCAATTTTATTAATTAAAAAAACCTTAAATTGCTATGCTAGAATACTGATGCACTATTTGACCTTTATCATTAAAGAAAATTAATGTTTCTTGGTGGCATTTTATAAACAAAGAGACTTACATTCTTTTCAAGCATTAATTATTTAATCAACTGATTAAAACAACAACACAGAATTCAATTTTGATCCCAATTTAGTAGTAAATAGGTCAAACTAATTTTATTTAAGGTAATATGTACAGATATTAAAGATTTACAATGAAAACAGCCTAAATTTGATATTAGTCAAAATAAGTGTTTTTCAAACATAAATGATATTTTTAAAAGGTCATGAAGATTAAGGCATTCATCTGGAGTTCTAATGTAATACTAAAAGCAGGATTTTAATTTTTATTAAGTTAAAAATACCACTAAAACTAGTCAAATATTCAACAAAGTCTAAAAACTAACAAATCAATCAGAAAAGATATAGGCAAATCAATCAGAAAGGATATCCCTATTTTCATAGCAACACAATTTACCCTAGTTGAGACTTGGAAACATCCTAAGTACCTATCAGCAGATAAGTGGATTAAAAATCTGTGGTACATCTACACAGTGAAATACTAATACTGTGATACAAAAAGAAGGAATTCGTACCATTTGCAACAGCATGGATGGAACTGGAGAGCATTATGATAAACTAAATAAGCCAGTCAGAGAAAGATAAATGTCACATGATCTCACTCATTTGTGAAATATAATGGACACATAAACTGATGAACAAAAACAGATCCAAAGACATAGAAGCATCAATTAGATTGTCAAACCTCAGAGGGAAGGTAGGGGAGTGTAGGGGTAAGGGGGTGAGATTAACCAAAGGACTTGTATGCATGCAATGGACACAGACACCAGGGGGTGAGGGCATGAGTGAGGAGGAAGAGGAGAATGGGGGGAATAAAGACATATATGTAATACCTTAATCAATAAAAATATAAATAAAAATTAAAACTAACAAATACAACAATAAAATTTCCTTCACATTGGACTTGCTTCTCTACCCTGACAAGATGTTTGTTTTGTTTTGTCTTTGTTTTTATTCTCTAAACTCAGAATGTTTTTCAATTTCTCTTGATAGCAGTTCTGAGATTATAGAAAAACATACAGGTGTCCCCAGAACTTGTATACACACTTACACCTCTGATTGCTCAACTGATGTTTCTTTCTTTTTAGCCAGACTAAGCTTAGAACAAAGGGAATTCATCCTAAAATGCCACTGGAAGTTTTAAAAAGCAGTTGAAGTACATACACTGCCTTTATAGTTTTCAAATTGTGCATTCATCTGTTGGGAGACTTAGGGTGTCCCCCAACAAATGTATACACATTGTAACAACTGATAAATCACTTAATTTTCACTCCTTTTCAAATTTAACTGATTTGCAAATAATGGGTGAAAACAGACTGGGTTCTGAACAAAGAAAATTTATCCACTAGAATGTATTTTTTTAAATATGTTTTATTGATTTTTTTACAGAGAGGAAGGGAGAGAGATAGAGAGCTAGAAACATCGAAGAGAGAGAAACATCGACCAGCTGCCTCCTGCACAGCCCCCATCGGGGATGTGCCCACAACCAATGTACATGCCCTTGACCGGAATCGAACCTGGGGCCTTTTAGTCCACAGACCTATGCTCTACCACTGAGCCAAACCGGTTTCAGCTCCATTAGAATGTTTTATGTGGATATATAAAAGATAAAATTTATGGTACAAAACCGGCAATAGTAAACTAATTAGGCGGGCAAATACCAAACAAAATGATTCTTGATGTTAATGATTCTTCTTGTTATCAGCAGTGCCTGGAAGAGAAGAGTCATCAATTTGAAAATAGGCACTGACAAAAAATTATTCATTTCTGTAGGTTCTCTTCACATTTTGAAAATGAATTGTATGATAATAAGCGCTGACTTTATAATCACTCAAAGTACGTGTACATTTTTGGGGGGCACCCTAAATGTTAGCCCCTGGTTCCTGACACAGCTTTTGAAACTCCTGTAATTTCTGAGGTATTAAGAGTAATGGGAGAATCTTTTGTTCTAACATTTGATCTTTGATCCTCGTTTTTGACCCATGAAACCTTGTACATTCTGGTTGATAGGGGTGCCATTTTGTTCTAGTGAGGCAACTCCAGGTGGGCTCTCTGATGAGGGTTGATCAGCTGAAAGTCCTAGTCATGTTTAGAAGCTTGGAGTTTTCTGCTCTGCCCCCAATTATATTGAGAAGGAAGAAAGCTAAAAATGGGATTAATGATTGGTCATGCCTGTGTGATAATGCCTCCATAAAACGCACAAAGTACAGGGATCCTAAAGCTTTCAGGTGGCCAACACATTCACAATGGGAAAATGACAGACCTCCCCCATGCATTTCTTCATCTGGCTGCCCATCTGTTTCCTTTATCATACCCATCAATAGCCTTGTAAACATAAGGACATGTTTCTTTCTGAGTTCTGTGAGCTGCTCTAGCAAATTCACTGAACCTGAGGGGTTGGGCTATAGGAAATGCAAACTGTAGCTGAATCAGACAGAAGTGGGGACCTACTACCAGTGACTGGCAACTGATAGGAGCAGTCTTGTGGGGATGAGCCTTAATCTGCGGGATCCGACACTATCTCCAGGTAGATAATGTGTCAGAACTGAGTTACATAGTGGGACACTCAGCTGATGCGCAGCATTGCTTGTGATGAGGAAAAACTGCCACGCATTTGTTGATCAGAAGCATCAGATGGCAGTGTTTTGTGCGAGTGGTAAAGGCGACACATGTTAGTAGAGAAGAACTACACAGGAAAGACGAATCTGAGTTTGTCCATTAAAGGAGTCAACCAACATGTTTCAATGCTCATTTTTGTTGTCAACCTAATCTTCTCCATCACTGTTAAAAACTAATTATCAACAGCTTCAGATGTGCCTCAATTTGGAATTGTACAAAGTGAAAGAGATTATAGTTTGACAAAGAAAAATCATCTAGGAGATATATAATAGTTATTAGGAGATGTCCGATACATATTTATATATATATATATATATATATATATATATATATATGCATAAACTGCCAAGATATTGAAAGAGAAATAAATAAATTGTAAAATTATTATTCCTGATACCCATTCTCCAGTTTTTTCAAAGTTAAACTTCTCTTCATAGTTTCATAAAGAAGATATACAAAATAGATAATAACATATAAACTTCGGTACCTCTGCTAAAAAATGTGTTAATTATGAAGAAAACAATAATAAATTCACTTTATGAAATATTTATTAGACAGACATAACTTAGACATTTTAGCGTGCTTACTGAGACTTTATTCTGTGGCCAGTACACTCTGCAGCGTGATAGGAAGGAAAAGATCTGGAGGCTTGCCACTAGGAAGACGAAAGGTGACAGACCAATAAATCACTCTTAATTATCAAAAATAAAATGCATAAAGTGACTTTCACACCCTTGAGTATAAAACACATATATAATTACCATTAGACATCCTTTACAGCCATGATTCACTTGAGTGCTCCCGTGCCTGGTTTCCGTGGCCTACCTGTTTCTCCCTCTTACTCGTTATCCCCGTCATTCCTCGCCCATTGACTCTTCAATTGGCACATTTCCATCCTCACCGTTATGCTTACAAATAGCTTATTAAAAGAGTTCAACTCACCCAAGAGCACTTGTTACATCAAGCACGGCACTGACATTCGATTCACTTCCCCATGGGCCGTACTCAAGTGTTTTAATAGGAATATACCCTCGACGTGTGGTTGTGTTCAATGGTGAAGTATGCAGCCACATTATTGAGATCAATTATTTCCCTCCTGAGCTAGAAAACAGTTGACAACCTGATGAGAGGGTGAAAAGAATAGTGCTCAGGGAACCAGCCGCTGACCGAAATATCAAGTACCTCTTGTATCAGAGTGCTAACAACTTACAATCTCACAGAAATAGTCTTTCAAGATCATCTGCTGACATCCTAGCAGTACTTATTTGGCATAATATGGAAGACCAGTGCACCTTTGTGACTGATGGGACCTCAAAGGCCCAGCCAGCAGCATAGCCAAGAAATTAAAAGATGGCAAATAACTTCATGATTAAATTTCCTTGTCCCGGTCTCGATTCTGTTTACCATTTTCCCCCCTCACACTTGATGTTAATATCAAGAGTTGCATATATATGTAAAAACAATAATTTTATTTTGAAATGAAAAACACCCCCACCAAAAACTTTGGTTGAAAAAAACAAAAAACAAACATAAAAAAACCCAGCTAACTATCAAAGAAAAAGACACATACACCTCCTCACTCAACTACCTCCTGCCAAGAGAACCAGGGCTCCCTGCCTGTTCAGATAACAGGCTGGAACACCAGGCACAGGCACTTCTGAAGAGTGGGTGGTAGCGAATAGACAGCAGCAGAAGCTAAGGGGGAGGTGGGAAGGATTCCTGATTGATGGGCAATTGTGCAGAAGGGTCAACAGAGCAGTTGTTGGCCCAACATGAGACGTGCCTTAGTTAGTGGCTGAAGGAAGATTGCACCATTCTGGCAAACTTGTTTCCTGCATCGTACAATTGTAAAATTACATAAAAGTACATTTTATTTCACAGATTCCTGCTGCCTAATATTGATTTTGGTTTCCATGCTCAAAAAACACAATTTACCCTTTCATTAAGCTCTTACTTTCAGTGTCAAGCAACCCTTTTTATAGTCTAAATGTCACTTGAGCTTTAAAATACAATGATTTTCGTTTCCAGGCAGAAACGCTGACATAGTGGTGAAATTATTCCAGCACTTAAACATGCTAAGGAAGCCAAAGTACTAGACGGATTTCAGCAATAGTTTTCTTGACAATATAACCAAGAGAGATATTGTTATTATTTTGTGCAAGCACATCTGGTGATCTTGAGGGAATCTGGAATTATATCACCACCTTAAGCAACATTTAAGATCATTCCTATGTCTCATCAATCAAGTAATGCTCATTAAGGAAATCTTTGCAATGAATCAAAGTCTGACAATTAGAAAAACATATTTTCAAAGACAATTTGGGATTGATAATCCTAAAGTTATACATTTGTAAAAAAAGGTTATATAAAAGTGAATCATAAACTGAATATAAGCTAGTCTTAAAAGAAGATAGGACTCTAGTGTCTGTGACCCATGAATAACATTTAAGTTATAATTTATTACAAATGTAATAAATAAATTCATAACTTCAAAAATACAATATGTCCTTTCTTTTACAATCTGACTTTATATATGTCCTGAAGTAATCAACTCTTACAAATCTTTTTTTTTTTTTTGAATAGCAGTCAAGTAAAAAATGACAAAAGACAAGTTTAGGCATTATATAAAAAGAATATGTCAAAAGGCTCACAACATGAAGTTCTTAACCTCATACATAATTAAAGACATTTAAATTTATTATAAAAACTTTTGCTTAGCATAGTAGAAAAGTTACAAGATGCTTCATAATAGTTTTGCATCGGTGAGAGGAGGTAGATATAAGCGCACATTGTGCAAGTTTAAATTACGGAAGCTTCAGTGATAGCAAATCATCAGGGTCTTCTGAATTAAAACCGCGGTGCCTCTTTTTTCATAAGTTCTACTTTTAGAAATTTTAGCTTTGGATGAAGTTTCTAATAATTAATTTTAATGCTTCACCTTTAAAAATCTGTAGGGTATATGGATACCACTTGTTAAAAATTTAAAAGTACATGCAATGTATTAAAAAAATAGGACTACCATATGATCCAGCAATCCCACATCTGGGTATCTATCCAAAATAATTTTAAAAATCAGGATCTGGAGGAGATATAAGCACCCTGATTTTCATTAGAGCTCTATTCACACTAGCCAAATGTGGAAATCAACTAAATACCCTTCAATGGTAAATGGACAAAGATAACATGAGATGGATATATAGTATGAACATTATTTATCCTTTAAAAAAATCTTATAATATGAGACAGTATAGATGAATCTTGAAGATATTACTACGTTCCCACAACCCCTCCAAAATGATAAATGTAATGTATTTTAAACTAGAAGTCAGGTTGTGAAAAATATTATCATAGTTAAAACACTGTTTTCATCCGAAGCCAAATTTCAGGACAAAATGATAATGACATAAGCAGGAGATAGAGATAATAGATGAGAGTGACAGATTTGAGAGGTATAGAGAGAGAGACTACACACACACACAAAAAAAAATCACAACCTGGAATCAAGTATAAATTAACAGGGTGTCATTTGAAATGTTAAGTGTTGTTGTGAAGTGAATATATTTCCTACGGTCAATGAAATGGAATTAGAACAAAAGGTATTTGATGTAGGCTTATAAGTTCTGGATATGCTCCAGTGAAAGTTTAAACACGTCTTCAAATTCTCATTTGTCTGGCAATATTGACCGGTTTCACTGCTATTTTAATAAGGCAATTGGAGCTACTCTTTTCAACGACCTTCCACAAGATGTGCCTGTGGGATTATTGCATCTGAGCACTGACAGGGTATTTTAAAGGAATTTGGACCTTGCCTTTGCTAACTATGCAAATATCCTATGATTTTCATCATAGGATCAAAATATAAAGGTATGCGCATACTTGTTAAGTATATGTGATTTTTGAATTGAAATCCTCTGCAATTAATCTAATGTAGTAACATTGAATATAAACTCAGTCTTTTTTCTTTAATCCTCACCAGAGGATATTGTTCCCATTGGTTATAGAAAGAGTGGGAGGGAGGAAGGGAGAGAGGGAAGGATAAGAAAGAGTTGCAGGGGGGGGGGCAGGGAGAGAGAGAGAGAGAGTCATGTATGTAAGAGACACATTGGTTGCCTCCCTAGTGCACCCTGCCCCAGATGGGGAGGATAGAACTGCAAAGGAGGCACACACCCTTGACTGGGAATTGAACCCATGACCAGTAACCTTTGGCCCCCAGTCTGATGCTCTAACTACTGAGTCAAACCTTTGGGGTGTGGGGTGGCCTGTGGAGGGTCCTGTGGTGGGTTGCAGGGCGGCCACGCCCCCAGGAGATCCAAGAGGAAGCCCTGGTATTGGAATTTATTTACTGTCTACAATGGAAACTTTGTAGCCTGGAGCAGAGCCAAGCCCCCTGCTCGCTCTGTGGCCATTAGCCATTCTGTTGGGGTTCATGTACCTTCTATAATTGAAACTTTGTACCCTGAGTGGACAGGGCAGGTGGAAAGCTTTGCTCCCTCAGCTGCCAGGGGCAACCCTAGCCTGCTCTCTCCAGCTGCCTTTTTCTTGGGATTTATCTTTTATAATTGAAACTTTGTATCTTTGAGTGGAGGCCTAGGCTGGCCAGGGTGTGTGGAAATCTTGGCTTCTATTCCCGGGGAAACCCAAGCCTTTCAACCCCTCTCTATGGCTACAGCCATCTTGGTTGGGGTTGATTTGCATACTCACTCTGATTGGCTGGTGGGCGTGGCTTGAGCAGAGTGATGGTTAATTTGCGTATTACTCTTTTATTACATAGGATTGGTAATTTGACTAAGAACAACAAGACTGTGATTTCAGAAAGCTCTTTATGATGGGCCTCTGGCTGACTATCCTTCTTTAGTGTTATCATTCCCACTCATTTCCAAGTCACACTCTATTCTCCAGCTGTATGGAGCAATTACTCATACCATTTCATACCTTCTCCGGCTGCTCCCGCCTCTGACTCAACTATCTCTTTAAACCTCGTTAGCTGTAAATGCTAATGACTGTTAACATCTAAATTTAAATATAACCTCTAACAGAAAATCTTGATGGGTATCTTCTAACGGTCTTAATTTGGTTCACTACTCTTTCCCCATAGCACCTTATTGAACCTGTTGATATTTAGAGAGGATTGGGGTACTTATTAACATCTTTATGGTGATAGCAGCTGGGTTCATTGTTAAGTTCATAAATCTTAAGTGTTATGACTCCTCCCTTGCAGTGGAAACTTTCAGGGAGCTGGGATAGATTCTAGCAATGTGCTCACATAGTACTGTAAAGAAGATTCAACACATTAGAATAACTCATTGGCCAGAGCCCAGCATTGTGTATGTTTGTTTGTTGTTTTCTCTCTTGGAGAATTTGCCAACTCTTATATTGCATGGAGGAGATAGCTGTTCATATATAAGTAGACCATGGGATTAGCCACGTTCACATGATAATTAAGAGCGGCACTCCAGGCTTTTTAAGGCTAATGGCCCAAGAGCTCAGATGGAAGGAGTGGCACGGAAGTGAGCCAGGTGCTTGTGTTTCCCATGGAGCCTTTGAAGGATATGAGACAAAAAGCCAAGTAAAAAGTGAATAAAGAATAAATAAAGACACATTTTCAGTTGTCACACGTTGCCAAGGAAACAAAATTAGAGTTCAGAATGGGTAAATAAATAAATAAATAAATAAAGAGAAAAATAAAACACAAAAATACAGAAAGCAGTCATTAGGATGAGGTGGCCCTTTGACAGCATTGGGAGAATGCTTCAACTTAAGTATCACATATGTTTATACATTTTTTTTCAATCACAGTATCTTCCATTCATACAAGAATTTCAAGATTTATTAAGCATGCCATGAGAGTATCAGCATATGAAACAGACAATAGGAGCACACCCAAACTTGCTCAAGATATTAAAGTTATAAAAAGCAATTACTGCATTGTTCAAAATCATAGCAAACTGGAGGATTTCATCAAAAAACAAAAATCAAGAAAACAGAAACATCTATCAGAAAGGATATATGCACCCCTATGTTCATAGCAGCACACTTCACCACAGCTAAGATTTGGAAACAGCCTAAATGCCCATCAGCAAATGAATGGATTGGAAAACTGTGGTACATTTACATGATGGAATACTGGATTGCTATAAAAAAGAAGGAATTCTTACCATTTGCGACAGCATGAATGGAACTGGAGAGCATTATGCTAAGTGAAATAAGCCAGTCAGAGAGAGAAAAATACCTCCTGATCTCATTTACTTATGGGTAATAAAGGACATTATAAACTGATGAAAAAAATAAATGCAGAGGCAGAGAAGTATCAAAGAAGATTATCAAACTACAGTTGGGAACACTTGGAAGTTTGGGGGTGGGGGAGGTAAGAGATCAACCGAAGAACTTCTTTGTATGCAAATAATCATAACCAATGGAAGCAAGACACTGCGGGATAGAGGAGGCAGGGAGGGGATTAATGGGAGAAAAAAGAACACATATGTACTACTATTTGTAATGCTTTAAGCAATAAAAAATAAATAAATCAATAGAAAGCAAACAAATTATAGAACTGTAAAATGTAACAAAATAAAGATTCCTCTAGCAGAAGAAAGATCATATCAGACAAGAATTTGATTATACTAAAAGTTGCATCAGCAGCAAATAACCAGAGAATACAAAGAGGGAAAAAAAGAATGAATCTAGAGAAATGAGTGTAAGACTGAAACATAATTCCATTGGGCTACTTAGCAGCATGCAGTAATACAAAACCTTCAGAGTTACTCCACCCAACAAAGATTTCCAGCAATGCTGGCATATTCTTCTCTAACACATTTTTTTTAAAAAATTTATTTTATGAAGAGAAGAAGCCTTATTCCTTCAGCTTTAACCTGGTTAGCAGTTGGGGTTATTTAATGAATCCATCCCAAAATTTCCACCTCACTGAATCACTTGCTCTCTTATCCAACATTCTGCAAAGAGGTGCAGTGGGGTGGTTAGGACAAGATTTCGGTAGCTAGACTTTCTGTTTTCAGAGTCATAGTTGGCATTCGCCACTTCCATTTCTTAGGAAACTCACTTAATTGCCTCTGTGAATCTCACTTTTTAATTGGATAAAAGACACAATAATGTAACTCACAACATGGGGGTTTGGGAAGGAAAACATTAGTTAATGCCTTCAAAGTTAGAGCATTACATGCACATACAAAGTGCTCAATACATCTGTGTTGTTGTTGCTATTATTATTATTACCATCATCATCGGCGGTGTATTTGTAGCTCCATTATTAATCACAATGATCAGAATCTAACATTTTAATAATAGTAAAGACATACAGAGTACTAATTAGATCTAGGTATATTTTTTAAAAATAGTTTGTTATATTAACGCATTTTAAATCTCACTACTGTTCATGGCAATGAGGATACTAGAGAAGAGAAAAGCAGAAAACATTAAGGAATTTTGCTCATGTGTTTATACACAAGAAGAGAGAGTAATGGGGTTAATCCTTCCTCACCACGAGGCTCTGACTTATCATTAAAAAGAGGATATCAGTATTTGAGAACATCAATGCCCTGGAAACAGAGTAAATAGGTGATAATTATGGATTAACTCATTTAAATTTGCTAATGTTCCCGGAAAGCCATTTTTCATTATAGGTACTTCTGGTAGTTTCAGAGTAGCATTACTTCCAAACAGAATAGACTGTTATGTATAAATGGAACAAAAATTATTTCAGAGGGAACGGAAATGACCCCAAATAAAGGTTCAGATGGGTGGTCAAAACATGTGAATAAGTGGAGAAATGGAGATGCAAATCTTTTTGTTACCACTGTAGCCAACAAAACAGGTACATTCTAGTGCATTTAGATCAGAAATGAATCCATCTTTCTGCTGTAGCTGATGCTCCTCTTGTCATTTTTAAGAGTTAAGTTAAAAGTTAACGGCAGAGATGTCAAATTGGTAGCATGAAATGGGTTATTTTATATGCATAAAAGAAAAACACAACTCAGATGATTTGGAAAACATGGACATATATCTACTCTATCCTCATTAGTAGTAACAACTTATTAGTGAAAAATGAAGTAAATAAACAAAAATGGTCTTACACTCTACAATTCTATTTTAGGTGCATGATAATTTGCTAGGAAGGCTGATGGAAATATTCCTGGCCTGGATCATGGCATATTTTCTTCATATAGCTAAGTTTTGGTGTGATTGTTTAATATCCACATTTTCAAATATCCACTCATTAACCCACCAGAGGCCCAGTGAATGAAAATTCATGCACTCCAGGGGTGTCTTAGCCCAACCTGTGCCCTCTTGCAGTCTGAGGACCCCTGGGGAATGTCCAACTGACATCCCCTGGGGGATGTCCTCTGCAGGATGTGATTGGTGGATCGATTTCTGTTGTCACTGGTGGCCTCCCTCTGTGGGAGGGGAGGGGCTGGCTCTACTCCTCCATCATCCTCATCATGGTCCCCTCCCTCTGCCCGCTGGCACCCACATTGGCTGGCCTGACTCCACCCGCTCACCAGCCCTACCCCCTGCTGAACAATCGTTCTGCCATTCAGTCAATTTGCATATTAGGCTTTTATTATATAGGATTCCATACTTCACTTTGTTTAGAAAATTCAACTCTGTATTTATTTATTTATTTATTTATTTATTTATTAAAATATATTTTATTGATTTTTTACAGAGAGGGAGAGGGATAGAGAGTTACAAACATCGATGGGAGAGAATCATCGATTAGCTGCCCCTTGGGGATGTGCCCGCAACCAAGGTACATGCCCTTGACCGGAAAGGAACCTGGGACCTTTAAGTCCACAGGCTGATGCTCTATCCACTGAGCCAAACCAGTTTTGGCTGTATTTAAGTAAGTTTTTTTTAAAAAAATAGTTTGCTACATATTTGAAAATAAATGCTTGTGTACACAATTTTCGGTTTCTCACAGCTTAACTCCATTCCTCTTTGTGACCTCACTGATTTTGGTAATATTCATAATAGAAGAAGTAAATTTGCTCTAAACCACACTCATTCCAGCAGTAGAATGTAAAGTTGTCATGCACTGTTGGAGGTGTGGGAGTTACTTTCAGGTAAATTAATTGAGGATTCAAGTGTGCACCATTACCGATTGCTCTAGAGAAATTAAATAGGCCTGACTAAGGTGCTGGGAACAAGGTCAATGTTTTCTCAAGGAATAATGTGAGATCTAAGAGGGCACTGACAGGCAAAGACATTTATGTTTGGAACTCAAAGGCATATAAAAGACTCACTGTTACTTATTTATGATCTCATTCCACTCAAATGTTACATGACAGTTCTGGCACTAAGATGCGCAACTATTGTGTAGCTACATTGAGCAAAGGATGCTTAAGGGTCTTGAGAGTTTTTTATACCTTTTCCACAAAAAATATGTACATGTCATCAAAGGTTCATTGAACTTTTATTCAGGGAGTTCATTTCTGGAAAACTCTGAGTACTCTAAAGAATTATGGACAGTTTTGGAGAATAGCCCAGTCTGAAGATGGTCACTTAAGAAAACCAGAAATACTATTTAATGTGATAAGTCAATGACCCATATTAACACCAGTATGCACTAGATATAAATATTACCCAAGATTATTTGTAGCAATAAGCAGAAAAGCAATTGATAGTGACCGCAATAATATTAAAATAACGCTAAAAGACATTTAAAAAGGTAAAGGCTTTGTTACTATGTTTCAATGATGACTACACAAATCTTATAATATTGTGTAGGCCCAAAACAGTGTAAGGATTAGATCTGGTTTTTAATGTCCTGTGAAAATATAATATTGAATTTAAGAATAACAGTTTAGTTGAATATAAACTAGAATGTAAATAGTGCTAATAAGTAACTTCAATAAGTTAAGATATAACTATATAGAGTAAGCTAGAAGTAGACCCACTATTTTTCTACACAAAGAAAAGGTGAGGCTATGCAAGAAACTAGTTCATACAGGCTCAACTGAGTTTCAAGAATTTGAGACTATCTTGAGATGATGTATTTATGATGTTGGATCAGAGAATATTAATCTTTATCCAGCACTTTGCAGCCATACCAAAGCTGACTTTGTATGGCATGCCCCAGCTTTGCCAATATATTTTTCTTAATATATTTTAGACAAGGGGACCATCACTTTATGGTAACCATTTACAATTTGCCTGAATAAGTAAACAAGTAATAATAAAACAATGACTTATTCGTCTGTTCCTTGGGCCAAATTTAAGGATGAGCCTGTCAAAAGCTATAGTCTTAAGAAATATACCCATGGTAATTTCAATTGTAGTTCTGAGAGGTACAGAATCTTGTCTGTTGACTTTTCAACCATTATGATACCAAAAGGTCCCAAGACTTTCCGAAGTTAGAAAACCTCAGAGAGTAATTTCTGATTACTTTCTAATAAAGTGAAATTATTAGAGGAGTGCTATAACGTTACCAAATACCAGGCAGATGACCATGTGGCTGTGATTCTGGCAACAGCAATGACCAGAGGAAAATCCCAAGACACTTATTGCTTCACCAAGGATTCCTGGCCACCTCCCTGATGGTATGTGGTCTTTGTATAATTAAACGACTACATTTTATACTTCGAAGGCCAGAAGCCCTATACAACTTAATGCTCATCTGTTGTTTCAGAAGTGAGGGATTGATTTCATTTATTGCATGTGAAAATCACCAAATAGCAGATGGATTTGGAGATCTTGGATTGATATGAGGATAGGTATCCTCATGAAAGAGCTCCAAACATGCTTTTTATTAAGCTTATTTCATTCTACAGGTGAGAAAACAATGTATGGTTATCAGGAGGGCATTTGTAAGACAAAATAAAAAAATACCTTTAATAAGCGAGTAAAGGTTAAAATTTCATCTATTACAATGAATATCGGTGTAGTTTAAAATTCCATTTCCCATTGAAATGATAAACTATAGTTATTGGGAGTAGGAATAAAAGCTAGTAGTTAAAATATGTATTAAATAAATTAAATAAATAAATAAGCTAAAATACATAATTCATAATCTTAAGTGTAGTATTCTGAATCTTAATAGAATGTCCCTATTGCCTACAAGAATAAAGTTAACCATTAATGCCATAACTAAAATAAAATAGGAATATCTAATTTACTATGCATTTATGGAACATTCTATCATAATGCAATGGATCCGACTCCTGTGAAAATTTTTCATGTGCAGTTAAAAATGTAATAGCTTTGATAAATTATTCTCTAGGTAGCCATTTATTGATTTTGTTAAAGTTTCATTGAAATATTGTATTTCTGGGTCATCCAGGCAAATGAATTTACAAAGATCACAAGGAAGACACACTTACCCAGCAGGTATGGGGTAAAGTGGGTCAATGGGAAAAACACAAACAAAGGGGCCATCTGTAATACTTTTAAGAATACAACTAATTTTTTTAAAAAAAATTGATTTGTCCAGAATATATAAATATTATGTCAGAATGATTATGTTGTATAAAAGAAAAAAATTAATTCCATAATATACAGCTCTGTTTTTATATAATAATGTGGGGATGAGAAAGCTTCAAACTGTAGTTATTTCAACAAAAAATGAAGTGAGAACATTTTTATCTGGTTGGTTTATTTTTTAAGCATTTCTTATTTTCTACTATGTTAAATATATCGAGACCTTTTTTCCCCCAAAATTTCAAAGAACAGAGAAACAAGTCTTTGGAATAAGTGTCCATTCCAATGAACAGTCGATTCATGTAAAGAGAAAACATTTTCATTTCTAAACCTCAAGTCTAGTTTCTACTAGTCATATTTATGCTAAAAGCTACATAAATGTGATTTCTAGCTTATAAACTAGGGATAACCTGATTGCAACCATATGTCCTAAGGATTTAAAAAATATTATAGATATGAATAATATATTACTTTATCTTTCTTATCAAATAAATGGGGGGAAAAGGAGAGCGACACAGATAACTTGGCAAATACGGGGCCAATCGATGTTTTAAAGTAAAAAATGAAGGCACTTTATAAATACTTACAAGTTACATCAAATAAGAAATCCCAACAACAGGGAAAATTTCAACCTCTAATATCAATCCATAGAGACAGGGTAGAGTGTATTCAACAAAGGTGAGGCAGCTGAAATGAGATGACGGTGGGCCCCAGAGAACAGGGCGCCTCACACAAGAGTAGTAAGCAGTTGAAATGGAAAGTAGTTTGCAACAACTGTAAAAGTTTATCACCAGTATCATATGTAATATCCAGATGAGATGTTTATGACCCAAGCAAGTTCGTTTAAAAGAACATGAGATGGGGCAATGATAGCCTTATAGATACTTCGAGGTCTGTAATATGAAAAGAGGTATTCATAATCTTAATAAAAAGTAAGCCTCTAGTTAACACACACACACACACACACACACACACAGACACACACACACACACACATGCAGGGTTGGGCCAAAGTAGGTTTAGAGTGTTCTTATGGAAAATAAAGCAATAATCAATAAGTAATACAAGAATAAACATTTTTTTGCATACTCACAACTGTACACCTACTTTTGCCTAACCTGGTGTCTGTGTTGTATGTATTATATTACATACATAAGCTTCAAACATCTGGAAATTTTCACTTGGCTTATTTTACAGTTTTCCAAAAACATCTTATGTTCTCAATTTCTGATAACATCTGAATTATATTTTGAAAACACTTTTAAGAGGTCACATTTTAAATATAACCCCACAGAAAACATCTAAATGCCAAATTAAAACAATGGGAAATTAATTGTAGTTGCTCATTTGTTTTAAAATAAGATTACACTTCTCTTTCAATATTCATGGGTTATTAAAAAAGCATGCTTGACAAATGAAATTGTGTTTTCATTTTGGCTTTTCCTCACGCATTGGTGGCTCTGAACAGGCACCGAGATTCCGTATTTATAAACAGATTATGACCTCCCCAGACAACTCAATTAAAGCAGCGGAGAAACATAAGAGTATTAAAATTCATTACAGAAAACATTTGCTGAGGTTGGAAAGTGAAACTCTAAAATCTGAATACATAATAAATTTAAATACCTCTAAACACTTAATGGATCCAGCATCCCCGCCGTATTCAGCAGTGAAGCATTCCAGCCATGTTTCTAATGAGATTCCCCAAAGTTTATGGTCATTGCATTTATCAGTATTAGCATTCAAAAATAAATTGAAAATAGAATTTCATGTCTGGATGCCTATTCGTCACTCTCTTTTTTCTTCTTTTCTAAGCCCTTAAGTATACCAGAACAGTGAAAAGGCATTCCATTACTAGTGATATCTGTGCATTACTGAATAAAGCACAGTCAATG
Organism: Vespertilio murinus; assembly: GCA_963924515.1. Classification (NCBI taxonomy): domain Eukaryota; kingdom Metazoa; phylum Chordata; class Mammalia; order Chiroptera; family Vespertilionidae; genus Vespertilio; species Vespertilio murinus. Next base: position 187,808,789 of record OZ004706.1, on the reverse strand, counting down.
ATATGAGTTATTAACATTTCTTTTTGTTTCTTTCTCCAATGTGAGCATATTTCTATATGAGTTTCTCCTTAGAAAGGAAGGTGATGATAGCAATCATAATAGTTCTCTGTTGCCAATGAAACCAAGGCACTCTTCTTATAGTGTTGCATCATGCTCAGTACTCTGGTTTGCGGGAATGCCTTCCACTTTACATTTTCACTAGGTAAAAATATGGGCTTTATACACTACCTTGTAGCTCCATTTATCTTCCTTCAGCAGTTTCCAAGCTGCAAGCTATTCTGATATCCATGATCACATGTCATTACCCACTGCCTGCTACCATAAGGGCTCTTCGTTTCATACTAAGACTGAACCAACCTCAATTTTCATCCTCCACACTTTGGGTATCAGGCGATTTATTTTCTTATACATGTGAACTATGCCAGCTGCCAAATAATAAATCAATGAAAAGGTTCTGTCCGTTTTAGGGAGGCTATTCTAATGTGCTCTGTTGTTGTCGAATGCAATGGAGAACCATGTTTCTTTCCTATGTATAAAGATAAAGAAAAGCAATGTATGTCTTTGAAAATTTGGACTAGGCAAACTGTATTTTTGTTTTCAAGCCAATAGTTCCTGGGATTTTAATACAATTTTGTTGAGTCCCACAATTTGAGGGGCATGTTGAAAATAATCTTTTAAAATATATATTTTTATTGATTTCAGAGAGGAAGGGAAAGGGAGAGAGAGATAGACTCATCAGCAATGAGAGAAAATCACTGATTGGCTGTCTCCTGCATACCCGCTGCTGGGAATGGAGCTGGCAACCTAGGCTTGTGCCCTGACTAGGAATCAAATTGTGACCTCCTGGTTCATAAATCGATGCTCAACCACTGAGCTACACCATCTGGGCAAGAGACTAATCTTAACTTTTGTTAAATTAAGGAGTCTTTTGGATTCTTATCCATTGAATCTCTATCATTTGTAATGAACTGTATAGTGCCTGCATCACAGTGGATGTAAACAGTCACTTCATTGAGAGAAAAATGTCACCCACGCCACAGAAGGAGATCCCTGAATTTTTCAGAGGAAATGCATAGTTCTAGCCAATACATTGTTGGATTAACATGGGCATTAATTTCACTAAATTCATTAACATTATTTTTCTACCTTTTTCTAAAACTAAAGTTTTCTCTACTAGTACATTAGTTTAAGGTGTACAGCATAGTGATCAGACATATGTATACCTTACTTTGGGATCACCAAGATAAGTCTATTTTTTCACTGTCTATTATTTTTATTAAATAGCTCTAGGATCTCCCACCTAACTTTGTAGTTTCATTTGTCATACTCAAAAGGGCCAATTGCTTTCACAGCATAATTATGAGGCAGTATAAGGTTAGACCTCAGTAATAAACTCACTTCTCACTATCCAGATAAAGCTATCATTCCTGGGGGAAGCCACTGTCTCCTCACTAGACAGACCACCTAATCCTTTCTACTAATGACTGTAGTTCCAAATATTTTTTGTTCCCTTGAGCACTGAGGTGAATCTACATCCAGAAGTGCAACTGGTTATAAAAGTCACTATTTCTATACAAATTCCCAGGAAATACTCTCTAGCTTTCAGTCAGTTTCCACCTTCCAAAATTTGGGAACTCCCTGATAGATATTTTCCTGGCTTATTGGTGAGTCCCGTGGTGCAAATAAAATGCAACCGTGCTATTCATTGGTGACAAATATTTAAGGCAGATGTGTTTGTCTGTTATATGGGAACCCCCAAACCTCTCACAATACTCAAGGGTTTTCATGGGAAACTCTACAAGTGAATGCCACATATATCGGTTATATAGCAGAGAACTCCCTGTTAAAATCCGTGCACACTTTACGGAAAATTTAATGGATAATTTAAAGTTTCGTAATGTTGTAAAGAGTTTTTCAACCTCTCAAATTGATTCAAAAATCAATTTAAAATGCATTCACATCTAGCTGCAGCTTGCACCTACCGTGTTTTGAGAAATGTTAGTCACCAGAATTCTAGTAAGTCTGATTTATCATAAAGGAAGGAAACAGCAAGAAATGATGACATAGATGAAAATACAAGGTGTTAAAGACAAAAATACTGAGGTTTCCTATAAAGGAAAGAAACTAAAATAACCTCAGGCAAATATCTAGATTTCAGAAATCCTCATTTGTAATATAACAAATAAATTAATTTTCCAGTGATATTGTATCTATTTGACAGGGAAATTTGTTTAGCAGAGAAATCCATTATAACATTAACCACAGGCAAGCAACTGCATCTGTCAAGACTGTGTGAAACCTTCGGCCATGAAAGCAGAAAACATGAAACACATCTAGACACAAATTAATTGTGTTTCGTTTTCCCGAACCTGACACTCTCTGTTAATTCTTCCTACATTGTGAAGAAAACAAAAACCCAAGTAAGAAGAGGGACTATTATTTTCTTTCATCTAATTCCAATGAGTTAATAATTATATCATATAAAGGATCATTGATATATTTTTCACACCATATACATTAAGCATGTCAAAGTCCTAATAATAAAAGATACTTCACTGTAAAATTCAATTAATTTCTTCTGAAGCACACTACAATAAATGAAATGGCAAAATATTTATACACTTTAGCACATGCATATACATTGCATGGTAGTAAATGTTATTTCAAATATATATCAAAATGTAAAATATATGTCTTTCTACCTAATGGGAAAGCCAAACATATACCCTGTTTCCCCGAAAATAAGACAGTGTCTTATATTAATTTTTGCTCCCAAAGATGCGCTAGGTCTTATTTTCAGGGGATGTCTTATTTTTCCATGAAGAAGAATATGATACACATTTATTGTTAAATGAAAATAAAGGAAATGTATTACCTGTATATTGTATGATAGTTATCAACTCAAACCAGACAAACTGAATCCTGGGGGCCTTATTTTCGGGGGGTTGCCTTATATCTCACTCGGAAGGAAACCTGTAAATAGGTCTTATTTTCAGAGGATGTCTTATTTTGGGGGAAACATGGTAGATGCAATAGAGATGACCTATAATTCAACTCAGTGTACTGTTATTAAGATCCCATTGTGTAATAGGCTTTTTGCTAAATCCTTTCAATGAGCCTTTCAACAGGTATCGACTTTTTAATTCTGTTATATGTAGAAAAAATGCACACGATTTCAAACATAGATGTAGAATCTCCAGATCACCTGTCAGGTGGCAGAGCTAGAAATATAATAAAAACTTATGACTCCAAGACCAGCACACATTTCACTGGAGATGTAACCCGCTCACGCCACAAGCACCTGCCATCATGGTTTTTAGACACTTGGCATATTTTGAAATTCTTATGTAGAACAAGTTTCCACTCTATTACTGTATGGAATTCCTATGAAATATTTGTGAATTAGTTATTTGGTTTTGTAGTTTTACTTAACATCTACATAGTATAAAAAGTGTTTACCTTTGAATAGATTGCTAATTGAATGTTAAGCACTTGCTAAAGAGCTTAATAAGTGTAAGTTTTCCGTATAACCTTCTTAGTTTTTCTGTATAGTAGATTTAAACTGTCCTAAATATTATGATTACTTTTCTACTTATATATCAAACTAGTGGCCCAGTGTGTGGATTTGTGCACATTGAAAGGAAACTGATTAGAAGAAAGATCTGTGTGGTAATTTTATTACTGCAAAAAATTACATGTTAAAATAGTAAATTTATCTATATTAATAGAAGTGTAATATATTAATTAGACCAGACAGCCAAACGACCTTCTGCACATCATTTTAGATGAAGCCACAGTGGTGGGAGCCAAGGCAGAGGTAGTTAGGGGCCATCAGGCATGCAGGCAAGTGGTTAGGGGTAATCAGACAGGCAGGCAGACGAAGTTAGGGGCAATAAGGCAGGCAGGCAGGTGAGCAGTTAGGAGTCAGTGGTGCCAGATTGTGAGAGGGATGTCTGACTGCCGGTTTAGGCCCAATCCCTTAGGGATTCCTATGGGATCGGTTCCAAACTGGCAGTCGGACATCCCCCAATGGGTCCCGGATTGCAACAAGGTGCAGGCCAGGGTGAGGAACTCCCCCCATTCCCTTGCATGAATTTCATGCACTGGGCCTCTATAATATATGTATAAAAGCTTAAGCAACCAATGACTGAATGACCAAACTACTACTAGATGAACAAACAACCAGTCACTATGACACACACTGACCACAAGGAGCCAGATGCTCAATGCAAGAGCTGTCCCCTGGTGGTCAGTGTGCTACCACAGCGGTAGCACTGCTCACTGACCTGTGCATCCCGGGAGCCCACCAGCCTGGTGGCAGCCACTCACTTCCTCAATAGTCCTACAGGTCCGATCTGCAGAGAATGGGCCAAGCACCAATGACGGGTGCTGCGAGCATGATTCTGACAGCGCTGCCAGCTTCCTGGAGGTCAGCCTCAGGCACCACGCCTGCTTCTCCTTCCTAGATGCTCCACAAGAAAGGATATAAAAGCAGCGGTCAGGTGGCTCCAGACAACCAGCCGAACGTCAGCAAGATGGATCTGGATCTCAGGCCAACAAGGATGCCCCACTGCCCGCCTGCAGGGCCAATTGCATACTGGCCCCCATCCCTACACCCCTTGGGACAGGTGCCAGAGGCAGGGGTCATGGCTGGTGAGCGTCACCCTGGGGGCACGAGCCTCTCCTAATTGGAACTGACTGGGTGCAAGCCCATGGCAGGCTCAGCAGGCTAGGACGAGTGGGAGTGGCAGGCAGGAGTGGTAGATGGCATTGGACTGCCAGTTTCAGCCTGATCCCTGCAAGCCACCCCAAGGGACCCCACCTATGCACGAATTCATGCACTGGGACTCTCGTATAATATAGTATTATACCCCTATGTTCATAGCAGCACAATTTACCATAGCTAAGATTTGGAATCAGCCTAAGTGCCCATCAGCAGATAAGCAGATTAAAAACAGTAGTATATCTACACAATGAAATTGTAAGCTGCTATAAAAAAAAAGGAACTCATATCTTTTGCAACAGCATGGATGGACCTAGAGGGCATTATGCTGAGTGAAATAAGCCAGTCTGAGAAAGAAAAATATCACATGATTTCACTCATTTGTGGAATATAACAAACAACATAAACTGATGAACAAAAACAGATCCAAAAACATAGAAGCATTGAACAGACCATCAAACCTCAGAAGGCAGGTGGGGGAGAGGCGATAAGAGATCAGCCAAAGGACTTGTATGCATACATATAAGCATAGCTCATGGATACAGACAGTAGGGGGTGATGGCATGTGCTGGTGGGGGCAGTGGCCAGGGAGAGGTCCATGGGGGGGAAAAGGAGACATTTGTAATACTTTAAACAATAAAGAATTTGAATTAAAAATATTTGAGTTAAATTATATAAACTGTGAAAACAATAAAATTATAGTAAAGATTAATACATTGTTCTCCTTATATCAGAAATGTTTTCCAAGTTTTATGAGTTTCCCTTTCTTGTTCCACTTGCTAACATGCTAATCATGCTTTCTTTGCATGTGAAATCGACAGATATTTTATGAATTAATTTAATGTTTATTTTTCATGTTATCTACTTCAAAAGTTTGGGAATAATTTCAGGCCCTCTATAAAAGTCCTTAATTTATATTGAGTTATAATCTATGAATATATAATGTGATTCTTGAATGTATATTGAACTTATATTTTTAACATTTGCTTATATTTTTGTTTTGCATCGATGGAAATTATTTTATTTTTATGATGTTTTTAAATTACATTTCAATTTTATATACAATTTTATTGTACGACTTATTCAAAAAACTATTTGTTCTACACAAACATTTTCCAACTTTGATTATAGATTTCAAGGACAAATTGGAATGGTTTCTGTATTAAGAACATTTCATGCATCCATCGGTGATATATATATATATATTTTCCATAGTACTTATGATCTGAACTTTTGCACTTCTCAATGATTTTTATTCAAATTTTAATAATTTACCTATTAGTTTGGACTCTTGTTAAAGGGAAAGGAGTATACTTTCTAGACCTTTGTTATTTGCTCACCTAAGTAAGACTAAGTAATGTAACTTATAGGTGGCAAATGCTCCAATTGGTAGTTTAGTCATAATTGTTGCACTATACATATAATTTTATGAATAATCTTCATAAATTAGAAGCATGGTGTGAACACCCAGCACTACTGGTCAGAGGCCTTTGCTCTTCTAAACATTTTGTAGCTTAGCACTGCTTTGGTCAAAACAAATTATATATTGGTATTCCGACAGAATTGTGCAGTTCTAACTGTTCATTTATATGGCACCACAGTGGGTGTTTGGAGATGTGATTAAGTTAATGATTTTGAGATGGAGAAGTTAACCTGGATTGCCCCAGTGGGCACTCTATCATACGTATATCTATGTAAGATAGCAGCTGAAAAAGACTTTGCACCCAGAGAAGTTCATGTGCAGAGGGAACGATGGATAGACTTGAAGATACTGACCTTGGTGATTAGAGTGATGCACCACAAGCCAAGGAATTCCAGGAGACACCAGGAGAGCTAGAATAGGCAAGGAAGGATTCCCTCACATAGCCTCTGAAGGGAGCAAGGCAACGCTGACATGCCATTGTCCACCCAGTAGTAATATTGACTTTAGATTCAGAACTCCAGAACCATGTGAAAGCAAGTTTGTTTTGTTTTAAGCCACCATGTTTGTGATTATTGTTATGGCAGCCATAGGAAACTAATATAACTACATTTTTGTCAGAAACTTCTAATGAATGTTAGTATTCATAAACATGTTACCCTATGGCTTAGGGAGAAATTTCCCTAAAAAACCTAATGATTATATGAGTATTTTCTCTTTGTGATCATTTTCTATTTTATGTTCCTTGGGGGGGTAAGAATAGTTTAATATTTTGTATTGGAAGCTAGTCTTTAAAACTTCTTATGAAATGAAAAAAATACTAATTTTTTAGAACACTGGGTACCCAGATGGAACACCAAAATTTCAAACTTAAAAAAATTACTGCGTTAGAAAATATTCTTCAAATAAATCATGGAGTTAAGTCAGGTATATGAAAATTATGCTCTTTAAATGTCACTTAATACTTTTTAGTGATTAGGTTTTTTCAAAAATGAAATTCAAGTAATAAAGAAAAGAAAACATCATCAATTCTAGCCCATCTGCATAAGTTTAGCTGCAATGATTCTAATCAAATCACAGAATGGAAATTAAATTAAGTCAATTTTGATTTATACCTGAGGCGTCTCAATCAGAACATTTCATCAAACTAATCAAACTAATTCCCACCTAATGTTATGAAGGTAATTAGTGCAAAGCAATAGAAAAACACATTTTCAATAAGCATTTTAGAAGCTAATTTCTATTCCTATGTATTCAAAATCAATAGAAATAGAGTATACATATATATGCATATTTATATCTATGTGCCTAAATACATTAAATTATCAAACCATAAATCTCTCCTAGCTTGAGAAACAACTCAGCGACTTTCATTTCAATTCACTTTTTATAATTAATACTTTATTTAAATAACATAGAATCAATTAAATAAGATACTCAATGCCTGAGACTTCTTTTTCTTTTCTTTTTTTCATTTGATTTTTCTATCAGTCTTTCTTATTTTATAAATATGTATAGGTAGTAGTTTCCTATACCTATTGAAGATATGAAGAACTGACACATATTAAATATGTTCTTTTTCATTTAAATTTGAAAGTCAAAGTCTTAAGTGCCTACTATTTAAATAGTCAAAAGTTATTATAAGGCTTATTACAGAAATAGTCTCTTCTACATAACATTTAAATCCATTAATCACTATATCCAAAACATTTTATTGTACTTTTCTTATACTACTTACTTTTATTTATTTAATGGAATTATTATGGTATCACTTGATTCTTAGCTTTTCTAATGCTATCAAATGCCTAAACCTTATAGAAGAAAATGTAGGTATGTCACAGTATCACTTCCATAAGCCACCACATATATGGTATACTTTTCTACCCTTCCAATATCTTCATACTAAAAAGTTAATTTGAAACAATAGTCAGTGTTATTGTTATTATACAGATAGTTCACACTGTCATTTATTATATTTCTTAATCTAAATTTTATACTTTTACTCATAATTAATAATTTACTTGTATTTTTAGATCTTTCCTTGCATTTAAACATTCATTAATCTAAAATGACCATTAAGTTGTAAATGGAACACTTCTTTTCTTAAAGAAAATAAAAACACTAAATAATTTACTAGTTCTATGTTTCTTCCTAATTACAACTCTTCAGTATCTCATTAATATAGATTGGTTGCCATCTTTGTCCACAAATCCCACCATTTTCTTCTCTCTATCTCTCTCTTTTTTTTCCATTTGCTGAAGTTTATTTTCTTTACAGCTTTCTTAGAAAATTGTTCTTGAGAGCTATAATTGGTATGCCCTTGAATTTGTAAATATATTTACAATAATGAATGGCTAGAGTTAGATATAAAATTCTAGATGGGGAGTCATTTTACTTTGGAATTATACAGTCTGTGGTAGCTGTCACTAATTATTTCAGGAGGTTTCCATACTTCTGTTTCTCTTTATCCTAATTTTCAGCTGCATTCATGTTGAGAAAATATATAGCTGCAGTAGTAGGAAAGGACTGAGAAAATCTCTGGTTCTGCATCCCCATCCTAACAGCTGACTAATGAAATTCCAGTTTTCTCTAACACATACCGTATTTGCCGGCGTATAAGATGATTTTTTGGCCCTGAAAAATATGCCTCCAAGTGGGGGGTAGTCTTATACGGCGAGTATATAACAAACTCTGTATTTTTAGTGGAAATGTTAGGGGGTCGTCTTATACGCCCAGTCGTCTTATACGCCGGCAAATACGTATTTTTCAGGGCCAAAAAATCGTCTTATACGCCGGCAAATACGGTACAAATGAGTTCATAAAAGAGTATACCTTCAGTACATATAAGAAAGGATAGATAATGTATCTATCAAAATATTAGTGCAATAGTGTAGAAATAAATATGATCAAAAATACTTTACATTGTGTATATAACAAATAACTTTTACTCTACTCAGAATAAAATATAATTTATTGCTCTTCAAACAAATTTTCATTTTTAAAATATACATTAAGGTTAGCACCTGGCCCTACTTTTCTTTCTAGCTACATCTATTGACTCAGTGCACTACGTTTGCCATACTTTTTACACCAGGACCTTTCATAGTTTCTTGACTATATAGTCCATTTTGTACCTTTGAAACTTAATTATGCTTTATATCACTGAAAAACTCTCTCATAGAGACCGATAGGGTTAATTTGAGCCTTGTTATGAGAGTCTTGATTTTCATTTCTAAGCATTTTATATAATTATTTATTTAAATAATAAAAAAATACATATTTGAACTCTGTCTTAGCTGAAAGAAGCTCCATTTTGTTCAGTACTGTAAGCCCATGGTCCTATACAATGTGGATAAATTGTTAGGGACAATAACAATGGCCTTGTAAGTCTCTGACTTTTTAAGACACACACACACACACACATGATTTTACCATCACACTGGCCATTGAATTGAAGTCTTATCATTGGGTCCCTATCGGTATGCACAGATTTTTAAAAAATACATAGATAGCATAATATCTAATAAAGAGGTGATGTAGGTATGTCACATTATCACTTCCATAATGCAAATTGACCATCACTCCAACACACAAGATGGCCACGTGGACACAAGATGGCCAGGAGGGGAGGGCAGTTGTAGGCAACCAGGCCGGGAGGGGAGGGCAGTTGAGGGCGACCAGGATGGTAGAGAAGGGAAGCTAGGGGCAATTGGGCTGGCAAGGGAGCAGTTAGGTGCCAATCAGGCTGGCAGGGGAGTGGTTAGGGGTAAGCAGGCAGGCAGGCAGGCAGGCATGTAGTTGGGAGCCAGCAGTCCTGGATTGTGAGAGGGATGTCTCAGATTAGAGAGGGCCAGCAGGCAGGCAGGCAGATTAGAGAGCCAGCAGACAGGCAGGCATGTGGTTGGGAGCCAGCAGTCCTGGATTGTGAGAGGGATGTCTCAGATTAGAGAGGCTGGCCTGAGGGACAACCTTCTCCCCGGTGCATGATTTTCATGCACCAAGCCTCTAGTATTGTATAAGTGTTACTATTTTTAAAAATGTATCTCTTGTCTCCTAGTAAGAGAACAGCAGGACTTAATGCCATTTGCTAATTTATTTTTATCTGTTTAAGTACTTACTCATTCAACAGCAAATTAGTTTTGCCTCTTATTTCCAGGAAGTGCCCTGAGGCTCTCAAAACTTGTTTTTCTTACATGTTTTGTTATTTTTATAATTAATCATAAGAGTATCCAGGTGAATACTGACAATACAGAAAGCATGTGAAATTTAAGATTGTTGAACAAAAACCAAGATGAGTCATAATTTCTGGACCACGGAGATGGGGATGCCCATAAAGCTGTCTTTCACACTCCCATGATACATCCATGATGAATTATAGCTTTTAAAACAAAGTTTGCTCAGTTATAAATCTCTTACCTTTTTAAAGAAATTAATGGAGCAAAAGAAACATGTGTCCCAGTGAAGTCTACAGAAAATTAAAAAAAACAAACAAACATAAAAGCAAGGGATTCATGTGAGAGTGGATCTATTCAGGAAATATATGATTATAAATCCTAAAAGGATTACATTAAAAACCCACTGCTGAATTCCCATGTTACAGACCCAAAGAGCAATAAGATCTAAATAACAGTCTGAGAGTTGAGGCTTCCAGACAGGGTCTTTAGGGTAAAAAACAAATAGAACTCAGGTGTTTGAACATTTAAACACATGGTTGAAAGGCAAGTGGCAGAATGGTTTAAAATTAATTATAACTATATAGTTTATATAGAAATCATGTATATAAAAAAATGAGACTATAGCCAAATGGAAAAGTAAAGAGAAGTAAAAGAAATGAGTAATTGTATTATATTACTTAAACTCAGTTATACTAATTAGTTTTGCATAGACATACTGTAAAGATGATAGATTTAACAAATACTCTGTTTTAAATGTGAGGAATGATGAGGATGAAATTGTTGGTGAAATGATTTGAACTACCTTGCATCTCTTATGCAGTTATGTATAAAATACATAATCATATACTATCCTTTCAATCAGATAATCTAGAAATATAGAGATACATTATATGAAAAATTACCATATGGGCTGAGGATGGGTGCTTTGAATGTGTATACTAGTAAAGATCAGAAGAGATAAGAAACATGGGTAAAAGTTTTCATTATAACTCCTATAAACATACCCTTTCAAAACAATGAGGATATATTATGCCAACTTTTTTAAACTTTGAAATGTATTATGTCAGAAAATTTTCTGATTCATTTATATATATTTTTAAACAAGCAGCTCTATTTTTAAACTTAACCATCACAATGCGAATCAGAAATTGCATTCCATGTGAATCGCCCTTCCCCCTCCCCACGCCCCTACCCTAGTTTATACACTAAGGTTCATATAGCTATCCTGCTTCAAAAGAATCTTATGCAACCCAAATTCAGCATAATATTGGTCAGATTCACATTTTACTTTTAAAAGCTTTGAAATATTTAAACACAAACATATTTATGTGAATGCATGTATGTCTGAGCTATCTAGTTGGTTTGCAGACAGTTCCAAGTACATATGTGTCTTCTCAACCTGCAGTTTAGGAATATTGTCTCATGTCTAAGAATCTGAGAGAAAAAATGTACTCATGAGAACTGTGTCTCTCTAATAGTTTAGATTTAGAGGTGTGAGTGTTTTGTTTTTTTTTATTTTTAATTTCCAGTTGTTTTCTTCATAGCTCTCTGTCTTTTAGAATATCTCCTCTATAATGCCCAAATCCTATGAATACATGGTATTTAACACAAGGCACTATATCTTTTCAAGCAGAAAACATATTGAATTGGTACATTTGTCAACAGGGATGACTCACAACTGAGCAATACTTATTTCATTAAAATTGCAAAAAGAGAGACTATAAACATTATTTTGTACCATCAATGTTCTACCCCTTTCATAGAAACACTAGAGGCCCAGTGCATGAATTTGTACATGGCTGGGGTCTGGCTGGCCTGGCAGATTGGGGTAGGGCCTGTAGGGTGGAGGAGATGGTGGAAGGTTGGCCAACTGGCCCTGCCTGATCCAGCCTGATCAGGGCTGGGTTGACTGGAGGGAAGGGTCCTTGGGCGATTGGCTGGAGGACCTCACCCCTAATTGGGGTTGGAGGGCTGATTGGGGGTGGGGGATAGCCATTAGGAGGAGCTGTGGGTGGTGGTTGGGCTGCCCCCACCCCCTATTGGGGTGGGGGTGTGATCAGGGGTAGGGCAGTCCGGGGAAGGTGCTGCAGGCCTATAGTGATGGGGCAGGCTGATCAGGGGTGGGGCTGGCCTTGGGAAAGGGAGGGGGTGTTTGGCCCTTGGCCCTCTCTTGATTGGAGTGGGAGAGTCTTATCAGGGGCAGGGTGGCAGCAAGGAGGAGCTGAGAGATTGGCCAGCCAGCCCCACCCGGTTCGTTGGCCATAGTGGGCATCATAGCAACCATTCTTTATGATCTTTATGGCCCTTATGGTCTCTGGCTTTATAGATAGATGATAGATAGATGGATAGATAGATAGATAGATAGATAGATAGATAGATATAGATGACCCATCAAAAAGTCATATGTTAAATGTTCTCCAAACTAGGTCATCTATTGGTGTAGCTATATGAAAGACAATCTTAAAAAATTCAAATTTACTTATTAAAATATAAAACCCTGTTGAAGGCAGACATGTAAAAAGTCGATTATGTTGAAGCAAAAAAAAAACACAAAAAACACAAAAAAAACCACACATGAGGTTTAACTCTTAAGAGTTCAGTGCTGAAATTAATATGATGATATGAAAATGTGTAGTATTTTTTAGTCTCATATGTTTTGCTTGATGCATCTGGAAGTGAATGTAACAGAAAATGGAGCATATAATTTCCTAGACACCATTAATAGATTTTGAGCCCATATAGATTTCAAACCATTTCTGAGATTTTCCCCCTTTCGGTATGCAGTGTCTTATTAATGCATGCATAATTCAATAACAGCTCAGGCTGTTGAACTTTAGAACACAGCAGAGATATTCAGTTATATTTGGGTAATTCACTTTGAGAAATTGCTGGCATGTACTATAATTCTATCATTTAAACCTTCTCCTTTAATTTTATATGTTGATAACTTCAATTATTTTATATTGCCAATAAGTCACTGATGATTCTACCAGTGAGATTTTGTTATAGATGTTAGAGAAGCAAATTAACTTAAATTATGTGCTGCGCAAAGTCTGAATTTTTTAACACTGAGAATTGGCATTTAATATTAGATTTATACATGGATTATCTGGGTGTGCTATTTTTAGAAGATAATTTGCATCAGGGGCCTGTCCTCAATTTAGTACACATAAAGTTGTATATTTCTGAAAAACATTTGTAAGCTCTCTTTCTCTCTCTTGCTCTCTCACTGGTTTTATTTTTTTCTTCAGGTTGAAAAAAAATTCTTATAAACATATTGCTGTGGCCAAACATTTTACACAGTTTTCTGTAATGTCTGATTGGTATTTATAAACCTATCACAGTGTCCTTTCCATAATCCCACACTATTCTGTTTTCTCTAATGACCACCCCATTCTAAACTGTCTATCTTTTGCCAAAACCAGTTTAGCTCAGTAGATAGAGCATCGGCCTGTGAACTGAAAGGTCCCAGGTTTGATTCCAGTCAAGGGCATGTTGCAGGCACATTCCCAGTGGGAGGTGTGCAAGAGGCAGCTGATCGATGATTCTCCTCATTGATGTTTCTAACTCTCTATCCCTCTTTCTTCCTCTCTGTAAAAAATCAATAAAATATATATTTTTAAATAAAGATAAAAATAAACTGTCCGTGTTTGCAACATTTTCTTCACAATCTGCCCACCATGGCATCACAACCTCCAATTCGTAGAGGACCCTACAACAGCCTTAAAAGAGTTAATCAACTGTTCTATATACCTTTTAAAAATGCTGCCTTTTTGTTTTACAAAGTCACACAATTATGTATTCCCTTATTTTGAAAAGATAGGTATTCACAGTATCATTATATAATGCATTTTATAATCCTTATTAGCGCTTTATGTATTGAAACCTTCCATGTGATTTAAAAATTGCTTGTGTGAGCCATATTTTATAATTGTTTATTAAATTCATTGTGACACTGGTTAATAAAATTATATAGATTTCAAATATAAATAAAATTCTATAATAAATCATCTGTATATCACATTGATAAAGTGAAGCAATTTGGACAGCAAAACTGAAAACAGATATATGCACCCCATGTCAGATTGTAGACTGTGATATCTAATTCTTTGTGTCAACATGGGTAAGCCACAGAAGCCAAATATTTGGTTTAAAATTGTATGTAAAGTTAATTTTTAGATAAAATTAAATCAGTAGATTTTGAGTAAAGCTCATTACCCTCCATACTGTGTGTGGGCCACTGTTGTCTGTTGAAGGTCTTAAGAGGAAACAGACTGGGATTTCCTGAGGAGGAGGGAATTCTAACAAGAGACTGTTTGCAGACTTCAATTGCAACATCAAGTCTCACCTAGATCTCCAGCCTGCTGGTCTACCCTGCAGATTTTGGACTTGTCAGTTCCTATAATCACATAAGACAATTCCTTAAAAGAATTATCTCTTATCTATCTACATCTCTATCTATATACCTGTCTCTATTTGCCTATCTATTGATAGTGATGGGCTGGGCGGGATGAGATGAGATGGAGAAAGGGAGGGAGGAAGGATGGGAGAAGGGAGGGAGGAAGGAAAGGAAGCCCTGAGGTTGCTCTTCAAGATAAAGTCTCCAGGAATGGACAGCAAAGGTGTCCAGGGGGCAAATGTCAGACCCTCTGGGGCTGCCTGCAGGAAACACTGTCCTGTCTCTAAGAGATGCAATATGAGTTCAGGTTACTGAGGCCTTGAACCCATGCAGACATGGGACTGGCGCTCCAGAAGGCTTCTGCACCATTAGCCCGAATTGTTGCCCAAGGCTCAGGGCTTTTGGAAGTTTGCAGATTTGCAATCCCAGCATGGGCCCTGCACTGCCACATTCTGGCCCCTGGCAGACCCTCCTGCACAGCCCTTGCCAGGCTGCATTCCGTCCCTGGCCAGGCCTCCCGCCCACCGACCACAGTGACCCCGAGTCCCAAGGTCTTTGGAGGAATCCACCAGCACCAGAGATTGCAAGCCCAGTGGCTGGAGCCAACCTCCTTACTGACCTGTCCTGCAGGAGGAGCGTCAGGAGTCAGGGATTTCTCATCCCAGAACTCCCCAGCCTGCCACGTGGAACCCGGCACTGCCTTAGTCCCGGCTGGAGCCACCTTTCTGCCTTCCCACACTGCCCAGGGGCTGGGTGGTGTGGAATGCCTGCTTTGTCACCATAGTGATGATGCAAGCATCCTGCCCCTGCTGCTTGGTGCCTGTGTATGCAAACTAACTTGCCATCTTTGTTGCGTTAATTTTCATACTCACTCCTGATTGGCTGGTGGGTGTCACAAATATGCTAGGTTTTCTGAAAAATTTATATCATTTGGACAAATTTTGACTTTGCTACAACATCAAGTAAATTTTCCATCAGATGGTTTTTCATTGGAGAAATTTAGGGATAGGCAAAATTGATATATAACAGTCATTTCACCATAACTGGGTTCAATAATTGCATTTTCATTTACCTCATTTTCCCTATAAAGGTAGTTTCTACCGGTATTGGTAGTACTTGCTGATGACTCTTCTTTCAGACATATTCTGTTGACAATTTAGGCTTCAGAATGTCAATAAAAATGTGATGTCATTACCCAGTGCCCACAGCCACCATTTGTGGGCTGGGCTGGGCTGTTGGCCACATTTTGTGCTATGGCAGCATAGGCTGTGATTTGGTAGGCTGTAGCTCCAGGATGGTGATGGGGCTTGTGTCTCACTTGGAAGAGTCGAGTGTTGCTTTGTTGGTACCAGGTCTATGGTGCCATTTCTCTGTGTGCATCATAGCAGCACCTACATTGAGTACCTGCCCCTCTGGTGGTCAGTGTGCATCATAGCAATCTGTCAGACAATGGTAAGGACACTTACTACACACACACACACACACACACACACACACACACACACACTAAAGGCCCGGTGCACAGATTTGTACACTGGTGGGGTCCCTCGGTGTGGCCTGTTGGGATCAGGCTGAAGCCAGCAATCCCATGCCGCCTGCTGTTCCTGCTCATCCTGGCCCCACTGTACTTGCTGCCACTGCTAAGAAGCTCGTTGCTGTTCCACTGCCGCCTCCAGGCTGCAGTGGCCAGCTGTGAGCCCTGGGCCTGATGCCCATCAGTAATCTGAGTGGCATTCCCGTTGTGGGAGCACACTAACCACCAGGGACCAGCTCCTTCATTGAGCACTGCCTCCTGGAGGTCATTGAGCATCATAGTGACCAGCTGACCAGTCATTCACTTGCTTAGGCTTTTATATATAGATAGATAATAACAATAACAACAATAATTTGACTGTAAGCCTCATTATTTATAGTTATGAAGCTAACAGATATCACATGTTTATTTTCAATGTCAGCCATTATAACCAAAAATTGGAAATGTCATTAAATTCAATAAAAGTTTTGTCCTAGCCAGTTTGGCTCAGTATAGAAAGCGTAGGTCCAGGGACTTAAGGGTACCAATTTCGGTTCTGGTCAAGGGCAGGTACCTTAGTTGCAGGTTCCCTGGCCCTAGTCAGGGTGCATACAGGAAGCAGTCAATAATTGTGTCTCTCTCACATTGATGTGTCTCTCTGTCTCTCCATCTCCCTTGCACTATCTCTAAAAAATCAATGGAAAAATATCCTCGGGTGAGAATTAACAAAACAAAAAAGTTAAAAAAAATTGATTACAATTTCATGTTTAAATATTAACAAGCATATAACATTTTCTATTTGCAGCCTCAATTCTTCCATGTTTTCAGTTTAATCTACTTAACTGCCTTCAAAAGAACTTGAGAAATAAATGATAATGAATTTACTTTTATCCTTCATAAATACTTTAATGTAGGGTTGACTCATGAGCTGGCAGATATGTATTCGACCCTGTCAGGAATCTGAATAATTCACAGACCGAGAATAAATAGCTTTCACAGTAAAGCAAATTAATTTCTCCAGGACAGCACATAACTTAGTTAATCATCTTTCCTACCTACGTCCATACTACCCTGCTCTCCTGAAACATTTACAGTCACTTTCCAGGAGGAAATTGCACATCTCCAGAAAACTTTACTCATCTGATTCACATTGTACATATATCCAAGGCTCATTTTTGCTAAGAATTTCTCCATCTTAAAAAAAACCAAAAACACACACACACACAAATATTTACAGCAGTATATTGTCAACCTTTCTAAATATTTTATATACTTTTGGCTCAAAACACCTTAGCAATGATTAAAATGAA
Source organism: Vespertilio murinus (assembly GCA_963924515.1). Taxonomy (NCBI): domain Eukaryota; kingdom Metazoa; phylum Chordata; class Mammalia; order Chiroptera; family Vespertilionidae; genus Vespertilio; species Vespertilio murinus. The sequence goes on along the minus strand of OZ004706.1, from coordinate 187,791,249 downwards.
TCCATCATTGTAGTTGTATAAATTTAGAGATATTTACTTTATTTTCATAAGGAATGAACGATATATTATACTGAGCTGCCACATTTGCATTAGAGGAGACTCAATGGGGAAACCCGATATCATTAATTTAATTTAAAGACTGAAAACAAAAATTGGTATGAAATACCTGCTATTGATTTAACTTAAAACAAATCAATAAAAAACAAAAATATGTGTTTACAACAGTCATAAATTGTTCTTTGTTTTACTTAATACAACACTGTGATCTTAGGATCCTCTATAAAAAAAAAGTACAGTGACACTCTCAACACCATAGTTTGCTGCCATTGATTAATTAATATGGCTGTTAACACCTAACAACAGTGGGAGATTAATCAACACTGTAATATAAAGATTACTCTGAGCACATTAGGTAGGCAGCACAATAAATGTTTCAGAGCCTCTAACTGTTGTATTTGGAGAAAAATACATATGATGGCCCATTGATTTCTATATTGTATCTTCTGCTTTGTGTAACAAGGATAAAACAAAAGTGTTAACACAAACAAGTACTTGCAGAAGTAATATACTGAGAAATATTTGTAAGAAGTTTTTATTTTTTCACTAAGAATTTTTTATTTTTAAGCTCATTGCTTTATACATATACATAGCATAGCAGTATAATATGGTATAAAAGATAAATTGAAGGGACTTATTTAAAAATAAATCTTTAGGGGTGCCTCAAATCATAGTTAATTTTAAATTGTGACTTTCAGTTAAATGGCACTAATCCATTAAGAGTTCTGTCGCAAGATCATTGTCTTATCTTGCAATTAAACATCATTTATCAGAGGTTTAAACACAGCAGCTCGTGGAAAAGAAGTATTTCTGTCAGACAAGGATTGAGGATTTTGAGTTCTATATCTCTGAAAGGATTCTACTCTCCAACTTGTATATCATTATTTGTAAAATGGCAACCGGTATGGCATGACCTATATTTTCAGTAACATTTTGAAGAAGAGAGTTTGGGCGTGCTTGCTTTCATTAACATTAAGATTTTGAAGAAAAGAGGGCCATCATTACATCTATGCTATTCTAAAATATAAACCTCTGAGTGACTTTCAACTTCCCTCTGCCTTTTACATAGTAAATCAAAAGCCATTTCCTTTTGCTTTGTTCCAAAGAATGTTATTTTATCTTAAGTTACTTCAAAAACGCAGTGTGCAACAGGACTAGGATACAGGCAGTATGTCTGCTGGGAGTGGAGAGGACTGAGGGAAGGAAAAGTCAGAGATAGAAGGGACAAGAGGAAGGGAGATCAGCAGATCTTTTCTCACGCCGATTTTAAGAACTCAATTTGTCCAAGACATCCGCGGATCATAGCTCCCTCCTTGAATTGTCTGTTCAGAGAATGGCTTTCTGTGACATTCATTACCAAGCTTTATCCTCCAGTGTTTGTTGTTGTTGTTGTTGTTGTTGTTGTTGTTGTTGTTGTTGGGAGGGAGGAAAGGTGAGAACTAGTTCCATATCCGATCTTTATGTTTTTGCCTGAAGAATTCCGTCTGTAATTATTTTGGGACTTATATCATTCCTGCCTTCCTCCCAAATTTTGTGTGCGTGTGTTGTTTTTTTCTTTTCTTTTTTTCTTTAAGAAAGACATTATCTTTTTTCTTTAGGGTGCTTGAATATATTTCTGAACACAGACTCTTATTAAAAAAATAAAGAGATCTTGTTGAATGGTTTGTATTTTACCTTCATCCATTTAAAGTTGTGATGTTAACTTCAGGCACTAGAGTTTTCTGGACAAACATCTGTGCTTATAGATGACACTGACCAAGCGGGATCTTTTCTTTCATTTGTTGGTGGGCCTGGACAGACCTCATGTTTACTCTTCCAAGGAATCTCAGGAAGGAGTGTGCAGTGTTGACAAGGGTCCACTTCCACAGTTACAGAGCTGCCACCTAGGGAGCCCCTGCACCATCACATTGACAGTGTCTCTGCTCATTCTTTTTAACCATCCCCAGTTGTGTCAGGACAGACATCTATGTGCATACATGCATACATTATATATATATATATATATATATATATATATATATATATATATATATATATATATATATATACTAGAGGCCTGTTGCACAAAGATTCGTGCAATCAGCCTTCCTTCCCCTGGCTGCCGGCACCGGTTTTCCTCTGGCACCTGGGACCCAGGCCTTTGCTCTGGCCACAGCCTCCTGTCTTTGCTCCAGCCAGAGCACCTCTCCTATAGCTCCCTCCACCTCCCTCCCTCCCCTTCATAGCAGGTGTCCCCCCACCCAGCTGCTCCATGCCTGCCTGCATGTGTGCTGCCCAGAGGCCCAGAGCAGCTGGGGACAGGCCAATACCATCTTTAGTGGGTTCATTTGCATACTCACTCCTGATTAGCTGTTGGACGTTGTGAAGTGATGCTCAATTTGCATATCTCTCTTTTATTAGTGTAGGCTAGAGGTCTGATGCACAAAATTTGTGCAAAAGTAGGCCTTCTTTCCCCAGCTGCAGGCAGTAGATTCCCTCTGGCACCTGGACCCAGGCTTCCCTCATCGTCCTGGCTTCATCTGGAAGGTTGACCGGAAGGTTGTCCAGTCTAATTTGCATATTATTCTTTTATTATTATAGATATTACATATGATATATATTACACATGCATTTGTTTGTAAATACAAATGTCATTTAGCGGGCTGCAAAATATCTCCAGGAAAAGTGTATGCTTAGTTCCCATCAACTCATAGCCACTTTCAAAGTCTAAACTTTAATCACAGTCTTTCCAATTCAAGTACAAAGATGAAAACTCCCACTTGACCTGTATTCTCTCTACTCACTGTATTTTCTGTCTGTGGTCTCTTGGCTGCCTTGATTGCTCTCTCCAATCAAGAGAGTGCCTTTTTTGTGGGGGGAGGAGAGGTAGGGGTAAGTTTTAACTGACTTTTTCTCAGTCAGAGGGTTATTGTATCAGCTGCTCTGTCATGTGCAAAAGCAGAAGTTTGTCATAGTTTCTTTTTATGCCATCCCAACTTTCCCTTTAATGCCCAGCATAGTTTGTGGCACATATACTTCTTCAGTAAATATTAGTTTAATGAAATAGCATATAGACCACGTAAATGATGCAACCCTTTAAAACTACATGCAAATGGAGATCCATGCAAAAGTCTACATCTACCAGGTGTAAGTACTTCGGAGAATTCTCTGACATATGGAGTAAATTCTTTTAAATGCACAACAATTGAAAATCAACTGTTGTAGAGAATATGATGATAGGACAGGTAAGTACAATAACAATCATAATTTATTTCAAGAAGTACACTTATAGCAAAGAATCATCTGTAGACAGAGAAGAGATGCATTTAAAGCAGTACTGTACAGGGTAGTCAGTTTGAGAATGCTTTCTTGAATTCAAACGGTCTTATACCTGAAGGCAAGTTAATCTAAGTAAAGAACAAGGAAACAGTCATTATAGACAAGAAAAATGGCACATATAAAGGCCAAGATGTATAAAAGTAAATCCAAAGCATGAGGAAGCTACATGCAAATATAGCTAAATGCTAGGGCATCATTGAACTCATTAAATATCTTAGGCAAATAGAGAAATGATACAATTATAAATCCTTCATATTTGTTAATCCCCTAGAATGCAACCCCTCCATATGAATGGCCTTAAGAATGGTTCTGATGAATTTTGAAAGATGTCAGGCTATGAAGGAGGATGGCTGAGGTATTGTGGGGTAGAGTGTTAGCCCATATTGACTCCTATGCCGGAGAAGGGCCCTGTGCCTTCTATAAGATAGTCACCCCCGCAACTCCGAGGGGCATTGTGCTTCGTTCATTAGGTCAACCATTCTGCTAACCCCCAAAAGTCCTTTCTTATATAATGGACACCCTGGACAAAACCCTAACACTGCTTTATGACCATAAATATAGGTATATCTTCATATTTATTAGTGGTACAAGTAATTTAAAATACAAATCCCAATTTCCTCTTTGAAATGGATGTATTCATGCATTTCTAAAATGCAATGTAAGCAAAGGAGTTTTCCCCTGTAGAGAATTTTTTTGATTGAAGAAAAATAATATATTATAGCCATCCCTCAGTTATCAGGGCTGCCAGGTAGTAGGCGCTCATTGAATTCTACTTAAATATATTAAAATGAACTTCAAAAGAATGCCAAAAAATCCATTATTTTGTCAACAATGTTTTGGTTACATATTCTGCCTCTATAAAGCATTCTTGTTCATTTAGATTTATTAAATGTATAAAAATCCTCAGACCCTTATTATAAGCACCAGAGTTCTAATTATAGAGTTTACATAATGCTTTATTGTATTTAAACATACTTTTTACAATCTAGAAGATGAGTTGTTATAAATCAATAATAAATATATTTAAAAGACACGTATACATTTAAAGAAGAAAATACCTGTTCGGATTTTATAAGCAACACATAGGAACATTAAAAACTGCAATAAGAAATATAGTAATAGCCATCTGAAACTTTAAAGCTGGCAATAAATAATTAGGATTGCCTTATAAGTGCCAAAGGGGGTATCTAAGGAATAATCAAAAAAGAACTAAGTTTAATTGCCAATTTGTTAAAAACGAGTTTCATTTTACTACTTTAAAGTGTTTCCCTATTTAATATCCTTTTCTAACTAAAAGGCTTGTTTTAAGAGCTTGAATGTTGATATTTCTTCACCCTTTTACTTTAAATTATTGATCTTCATGGGTTTGAATATACATATCTCAGGGTACATGCTTCCCAAAATGAATTCAAGTGGCTAATTTTCTAGGATATGGACTGCTCTACAAGATCTGTTAAAATCAAAGAAGTGGAACACTGCAGACTTATAAACTGCCATCAGTTGTTAAAGCTCAGACTATGCTTCATAAGCAAATAGGTGTTAAATCACTCACATTGGAGGAACCCTTAAAGGGGCCAGCAGCATTTTGTCATATTTATACATTACTATAAAATTACCTTAAGATTGATCAATCTGTAGTCACAGCTATACATAAGAGAAAATTAAAAATCCTTTGAAGATAGCCTATATACTGATTCCTTTATTCTTTCAAATATATATATATATATATATATATATATATATATATAATATTTATTTATTTTAGTTAGCTTTTCTAGTATAACATTTAACTTATTGAAAGAAAAGGTATATTTTAAAATATTGCATATTATACTAATAATTGATGACATGAAATAATGAAAACAATAAAGATATATTAATTATCAAAACAATATTAATATATTAAATAGGACCTTTGTTTTTTTAAATCACTTAACACCCTCTTTTTATAATTGGGTGTTAAAGAATTAAAAGAACTATCATAGGAGTCCATTATCTTCAGAGCTACTAACTTCATAATAAAACGTCTATGAATATTATCTCCTCATTTTATATAACTTTGATATTTTTTAATTAATAGTTCTGTTTCATACTTATTTTGACTCAAACTTAGTTCTGTTCTAAAGCTCTTCAAGTCAGTGCTCACCAAAATGTGCTGTGTCTGGGCACAGGGCGGCAGTCCAATCATGTAAACCTGAAAATTGATAAGAAAACCGACTTTCTTTGCTCCTCTTGCATTACTGGCATTATTATGCAAAGTGCAACAAAAATAATATAAAGCATTTGTGTGTAATCATCCATTTTCTAAATAAAGAAGAAAGCCAAGTAAGTAATATTAAAAAATGTTTTAAAATAGACATTTACTAAATTACAGAGTGTCAGGTGAAAGCAATGTATGACATGTTTTGAATTTCCAATTGAACAATGTGTCTCTGTCTTGAAAATAATATAAAAGAAAAGGCCCTTAAAAAACTACCAAGTAGTTATTGAGGCAGTGAAATATTTTCAAAGCATACCTAATGAGAATAGAAATGGAACTCATTTGAGGTGTCACGCTGAGGAACTTACTTTAGATATAGTTGTCCTTTTGTTTTTTGTCTTTTGCTTCTAAACGAAAGCATTGAGAAAGAAATGTGTGTTCATTCTCTTTGATCTGTAATTAAAATAAATCAGCAATTTAATTTTAGATTGTGAATTGTTTAAGATTTCATAGCTATGGAAAGTTTTCATAAGTAGTTGTTTGAGGAGAAGCAGTACCTAACTACTTATCATTTGTAATTCTTATCAATTATAATAGTAGCGTGTGCAAAAAATAATTGCTGTTCAGAAGTATTGTGCTAGAAGTATTCTTAAATTTTCTCCTTTGGTCCTCGTGACAACCTCATGAAGTGAGAATTGTTAATTACCCTCATGCTGTTGATGAGGAAATAAATCTTAGAGAGCAAAATAATTTTTTCATCATCAACCAGCTCAACGTAGCTGAGCTGGACTCTAAATACATGTCTCTTGGCTTCTAGAACCTAGTTTTCATTTTTATACCATCACGCCTGTCATTTTAGAAAAGGGTATCTAATAACACCTATTTTAAGCAGAAAACTTTAATATATATATATATATTTTTTTTTTTCAGAGAGGAAGGGAAAGGGGTAGAGAGTTAGAAAATCGATGAGAAAGAAACATCCATGAACTGCCTCCTGCACACCCCCTACTGGGGATGTACCTGCAACCAGGGTACATGCCCTTGATCAGAATCAAACCTGGGACCATTCAGTCCTCAGGCCAATGCTCTATCCACTGAGCCAAACCAGTCAGGGCAAGCAGAAAAACTATTATGATTTAGGAGTTAGTATAACTAACTGAAGAAATAAAATTGTGTGCTTTTCATGATTTGATGAAATAAAAACTTGACCATATAGACACCTTTGAGAAAACAATAATACAAATATATTCTGTAAACTATATGAAATTAATGTGAGGGTAACTGCATACTTATTTCCCATAAATTATGTTAGCTTCTATTTAATAATATATGCTAGGATTATATTGCCTTTTAAACTTTTTTTTTTTGTTTAAAAGCTGAACATAGAACATTTGGGTTAAGATGGCTCACATGTATTTTTCTTATCTTTCATGAGAAACTTTGTGCAAAAGTACAAAAAGTAAAAAAAAAATAATAAAAAGCATAGAATTTAGGAGGAGATGATGCAAAAAAACAACACACAAACAACAGAGGTGATTGAAAATTCTGGAAGAAAGAAGGGAAATAGAATTGGGAGGACACAAGAAAAGACAAAAACAAGAATCAGGTGGGACCTTCACATGCCTCATCTGAAAATAAATAGGACACAAGGACATTTAGGTAATTAAGGAAGGTGAACTACAACAAAACTTACAGCAACATCATCACACTTTGAATTAATATTAGTAAAACTAGTTATTTTATTCAAATAATAAATATGAGATTTTGAGCAGTTGAAATTTAAAAATAACACACACACACACACACTCTCACAGTGAAAATAAAAATTCTATAGAATGACCAGTAGATAAAAATCTTGAAATGTTTCCAGAGGTATTGGGAAAGTAAACATACAAAAATGGTATGTAAGAGTAGATATAGAAATACAATCCTCCAGAGGAGAGAAAAGAGCTAGAAAGGAGGAATCATATATATGATATATATATCACATACATATAAACATACACACTATACCAACATTATAAGAACTGAGATATAGCCTGGATTTTTAGAATGAGAATAATTAAGTGCCTAAGGTAGTTTAAAATAAATAAAGAGCATTCTTATACAATGTTTTGGACACTAAAACACCAAGGATAAAATTTAAAAATGCCAAATATTAAAAGGTTAGTTGGGAATTCTCTAAGATACCTTTAAGATTCCATATCAGAAAATTTTGAAGCCTTACATAATACATAAATATAAGTCTTAAGAAATGTAAACAACAAAGCATTTCTTCCAGCAGAACCTGGTCAGCAGTGTTAACTGTGCTTTTAATAACACTATGTAAATACGTGTAATGACCTTTCAGAGGTGCCAACTGGGTTTGTAACAGTTGGACGATAAATGTTATGTGCCAACGAAAATTATGTTACTGCACAGGTTATATAAGTTTGTCATCCTATCTGTATATGTCAGTTAAAATGCATGAGTGGTGACATCAGTCTTATCAGTTAATTTTTTTTTTTTTAGATTTGCATTAAACATAAATTGTACAACCTGAGCCCGGCCTCCATGGGTCAGTGGTTGAGTGTCGCCCTATGAACCAGGAGGTAACTGTTTGATTGCCCATCAGGGTACATGCCCAGGTTGTGGGGCTGGATCCCCAGTAGGGTGCGTGCAGAAGGTAGCCAATCAGTGATTCTCTCTCATCATTGATGTTTCTATCTCTCTCTCCTTCTCCCTTCCTCCAGAAGTTTATCTACTGCATTTCTCAAGAAAAAAAAACAGTAGATAAAGAAGCCAAGGAAGCTGAAGGAAAATAATAAGTGACAAAGGAAAAGATCTTTGCATTCTTTTTTTTTTAATTTGTATTTGTATTGAATTTTATTTGCATTGTGGTAGCATTGATTAATAAAATTATATAGGGCTTAGGTATACAGTTGTCCAAAACAACATTTGTATATTGTAATGTGTGTTCACCGCCCTAAGTCAGGTCTCCTTCCATCACCATTTGTCCCCCTTTCTCCTCTGGTTCCTCCCGCCAACTCCTTTGCCTTTGGTGATCGCCATATAGTAGTAATTGCCTGTGTCTAGGGGTGTTTTTTGTTGTTGTTGCTCAGTCCTTTGATATCGGGAGAAATTAGAATAGGCCCATGCTTCCGCTTATTTTACTGTATTGAGGCAGTCTAATGATTGCACTGATTGAAAATGAAAGTTCAGGCTTGTTTTGGGGAAAATCACTTGAAAGTATCAAAGTATACATTGATGTGATAACCAGAAATTGGAATGGAAGTTATAGAACCAAATAAATGGGTTCTTAAAAATAGAATTTTACGCTTTGAAAATATGAATGTTTCTTGTGGGTGACAGTATGTTATATTCAAGTTTAACATAGTACAGAAAAATAAAAATCTTGGGCACTGTTTTTTTATAAAGGAAAACATTGATATTCTGTCACATTGTTCTGCCACTCTGAAAGTGCAGTGAGTTTAAATATAACAATGAGCTTATAGATATATGAGATGTAAAGTGTTGTATATTTAATTCATTTGATGCTTTCATTTACATAATGTGGTGTTGATTTTACATGCATTATTTTCAAAGTATGATGTTGATTATGTGACGATATTTTAAAATAACTAAATATATTTCTAAAAAATACATTAAAATCAAATCAGTGAATGAAGACAAAATATGAAATAAAATATATTCAAATTAATTCTTCTCAGTCACAAGGTGAATTTTATTTTGAAAGGAAATGCTCAAAATTAATATATTTTTCTAAGAGTTTAGAGTGTATTAAAATTTATGGATTCAATCCAAATGTAGTCATCATCTTTCAATGGAAACTAAAGGGGAAAGAAACTTGCTTTATTTATTTTTTAGTAATAACATTTTCATAGGATAGGAAAAATATAAAAACCTAGGAAAGTATTAAAAATTAAAAGTTTAGCTGAAACCGGTTTGGCTCAGTGGATAGAGCATCGGCCTGCCAACTCAAGAGTCCCAGGTTTGAGTCCCATGAAGGGCATGTACCTTGGTTGCGGGCACATCCCCAGTAGGGGGCGTGCAGGAGGCAGCTGGTAGATGTCTCACTCTCATAAGATGTTTCTAACTCTCTATCTCCCTTCTTCGCTGTAAAAAATCCATAAAATATGTTTTAAAAATTAAAAGTTTAACTAATTTCATTCATTCAAAAATGCTGCCATGTATTATAAAATAAAACATAAAAAACTCAATCAGAATTCACAATGGTTCAGCCAAATGGAGCAAACAAATTTACATGGTTAATGGTGAAAATAAATATGCTATGAGTACAAAGAATAATGGAAACATTATTTCTTAGGCTAGGCTATACTAGGTATAACTGCTTGAATTTATTACACATAAACTGTCAATAACTTTGCAGAAAAGAACCTATGTATGTGTAGTATATGAAAATGACACACATACTTGCTAAAATGGATTGCTCCTTTATAAAGACATTTTCTTTTACTAACTTATAAACGTTTTGTTTTTATTGCCTGGTTTGATAGTTTTTTAATGTCCAGCTATGTAAATAGCTTGTATAAGCCATATCACCATGTATTATCAAAGAATGAATATAGTTTCTTAGATTAAGTTTTCAATGAAATGAATACTCTTTAACTCCAAAGAAGCATCAGATTATAAAGCTAGAGATAATTAATAAGTATGGAATTTCGGTCAATTGAGTAGCAATATCACAGTTACCAATGTGTAGAGCTAATATTTGCTGAGAAGACATTAACTGTTTCATCATTCACAAAAATCCCATTTTATATGTTATTAGTAAGCAAAATATTAAATGGAATATTAATAAGTAAGCTTGAATGCCACAAGTATATATATATGTAGATACATATGTGTGTGTGTATAGTTAGCCCTCATAAAAACAAAGTTATATATTTGGTTTATTGAACTCTAAAACAATTCAACTGTAGAGTGAAAAGATTAGGTGAATTCTTAACTTTCATAATGTGGTTTTATAGTATTCTTCAAGTGACTTTTGCACATAAACACCTCTACTAAAATAATGAAGACAAATCACTCAAGTAAGAATATTAGTAAAGTGGATATACAGGTTAGGGAGAGAGTGAAACTTCAACATTGAATGAATATGTTTAACTATGTTATGAATATACAGCACTGTTTAAATGTAAGCAGAATGGAAGCATCTGCAGCTTATATAACACTAAAAGGAGATCTCTCTCGTTTTGTTGAAATACCAGAGGGTCTATCGCAGGAGTTTGGCAGGTGAGGGTGATGTGCAGGGTTCATCTGTGAAGATATAACAAGCGAGGAATTTACCTTCAGGGGAATTAAAGAAAGTAGGGCAAATCCCTAAAGAATTATGTAAGTGTCAGGAGAAAGCAAAGGTTTTTCTAGTGCCTATGGGTTATCTAGGGTAAACATTTATGAAATATCATGTGCAGGAGAAGTAGCACAAGTTTTCTAGTGACTGTTAAAGTGAAGCTGTTCAGTTAACATTCTGCTTTAACTAAATAAATGCCTTTTGTCTAAGAGTTTAGTGTGCATTAGAATTGATGGATTCAATCCAAAGGTGGTCATCGTCTTTCAATGGAAAATAAGGGAGAAAGCAACTGATTTTATTCATTTTATTTTTTTTTAGTAGGAACATTGTCATAGGATGGGAAAAAATATAAAATCCTAGTTGCTGTTGTTTTTTAATCTTAAAATGCTTAAGATGAGCTGCCTCAACACATCCCACACTGGGGATCAAGCCCGCAATCCTGGCACATGCCCTGACTGGGAATCAAACTGTTGACCTCCTGGTTCATAGGTTGACACTCAACCACTGAGCCACGACAGCTGGGCTAGCTTATTATTTTTATTACATACATTAAATTATAAAGTTTTTTATTCCATAAAAATAATGGGAATATTCTGATGAAGAAAGAAAATAACTTCCTGAATTTCCCCTCACTTTTACCCCCATCTATTTTAGACAAATGATAATAAGTGACAACGCAATAGAAATGCAATTGATTTTGTTGTATTAGAATGTTGGCTGAGTGCTTTTGATAATTTAATCATGTCCTTTTGTCAGTACCAATTTCTTATAGCATTTGCTATTCTAGAAGCAATTAGGATTTTGCCATAATAGTGTGACCTTCCATAAGCTAGGAATAAACCAGTGCATCAGGTACAAGGAAACAAGAAGTACTCTAGGTTGGTTAGTATTTTTCTATTTCACTTCTGTAATCTTATAAGAACAGAATAACATTTTAAATTTAATCAGGCTTAAGTTAGCAATAAGTGCTACTATTTCTCTTTTTAGTTTTAAATCTGCAACTCCACATCTGTTTTGTGTTAAGATTTTATATATGTACTAGAGGCCCAGTGCATGAAATTTGTGCATGGAAGGGGGAAGGAGGGTCCCTCAGCTCAGCCTAAACCCTCTCCAATCTGGGACCCCTTGAGGGATGTCTGCCCATTTAAACTGCCAGTGGGACATCCCTCTCACAATCCAGGACTGCTGGCTTCCAACTGCTCACCTTCCTGCCTTCCTGATTGCCCCTAACCACATCTACCTGCCCAACTGATCACCCCTTAACCATTCTGCTGCCAGCATGATTGCTCCCCTACCAGCCTGTTCATCCCTAACTGCCCTCCTCTTCAGGTCTGGTTCCCCCAACTGCTCTGCCCTGCAGGCCTGGGTCCTACCCAACAGCCCTTCCCTGTAAGCCCAGTCACCCCCAACTTCCCTCCTCTGCCAGCCTGGTCCCTCCCAACTGCCCTCTCCTGCTGGCCATCTTGTGATGGCCATCTTATGTCCACATAGGAACAAGATCTTTGATCACATGGGGGCAGCCATATTGTGTGTTGGAGTGATGGTCAATCTGCATATTACTCTTTTATTAGATAGGTCTAGAGGCCTGGTGCACAAAATTCATGCATGGAGGGCGATGTCCCTCAGCCCAGCCTGCACCCTCTTCAATCCGGGACCCATCTGCAATCTGGGACTGCCGGCTCCTAGTGGCTCAACTGTCTGCCTGCCCGATGGCCCTAACCACTCGTCTGCCTGCCTCATCACCCCTCACCACTCCGCCTGCCTGCCTTGTCACCCCTAATCCCTCCCCTGGCCTGCCTCATTGCCCCTAACTGCCTCTGCCTACGCACTTGTCACTGTGGCTTCATCAGGAAGGACACCCAGAATGACATCCAGAAGTTTGTTTGACTGTTCAGTCTAATTAGCATATTATGCTTTTATTATTATATATTAGAATTTTCATCTGATGGGAGAGTTGCCACCAATATATCCTTCTTTGGGGATATCTTGAGTATCTTGATTTTCCTTGGCCATTTTTACTTTATTTAATATTAATAAGCTTGCCACGGTACCAAAATAACAGCATTTCTATTGTTTTAATTTAAATTCCATTGAACTTATAAAACTACTTCCAGGGATTGCTAAATTTCTAATTCTGATCATTCTTATCTGTGAAAATGGATTAAATATACTTGCTTTATTTATTCTTTCAAGTCTTTTCATAATTATTTTCCTTTTAAAGTTTTTAAGTTGTGTTAGATTCAATAATAGCTCATTTATGTATTTATGTTCTTACTGAATATCTAGCATTTTCTTCTTTTCTAATAAACTTATGTATAAAGAATTATACAAAACATAAATTTTTTCTTACATAATTTATATATCTTTAAAAATAAGAAAGAATAAAAGTGTAAATAGATTGATTAAGTATGATAAATTGTAGATTAGATGTTGAAAAGTGCTATGAAGCACAGAAAGGAAAGTGTGAGGAAAGAGATATTGGAGTTTTAATCATAGTGGTTCAGTATGTCCCACTGAGAAGTTAGCATGTGAGGCAAGACCTGACATTGATGAGTGAGCAACCCAGGTGAATATCTCGGAAGAGAGCATTTAAGGCAGAGAGCCAAGCAGATGACAAAGTCTGGAGTCCCGTGCAGGACTGGTTTGATTTTTAAAAATTTGTGAGGACTTTGTGACAAAGTCAAATAGAACAAGTGGAAGATGACACCAAATCTGAGTGGGAAGCCGGATCCTCTCATGTCTGTTACTTTGATAGACACCCATTTTCTGAATGAAATAGAAGCCCATGGGTGATTTTTGAGCAAAAGGGAAATATAATATGATTTACATTTATTAAGACCCCTACGGAGGCGATATGGCTGGCAGCCATAGGGAATGGTGATTTAATCCAAAGTACAGTAATAAATGTGTTGATAAGTGGTCAGAATCACGATTTATTAGAAAAGTATTAGGAAAAATCATTCAGACAGACTAGATATAGCTTATAAAAGAAAGAGTGATGTCCAAGATGATACTTAGGACATTCTATATCAGCAACTAAAAGGATGTACTTGCCATCATCTGATGTGAGAATAGGGAAAGCCAGGAGCCCAGCTCGCGATTTGAAATCGTGCAGCGCTGCCATGGCTGCTGCTGGTCTGGCCCTGCCTGCCTCTCCTGCCCTTGAAGCAGCTGCAGCTGCTGCTGCTGAGCCCCCCCCCCCCCGTGTAGGTGCACAGAGGCCCCTGAGCCCTGCCCCCAACGCTGCATGTGCAACCCCCTCCTGTCCAGTAGACCCATGTCCTGGTGATTAGCATATATATATATATATATATATATATATATATATATATATAATTTTTTAAGGTAGTGGGGGGATATCATCAATTCACTATAAAACATTCAAGTGAATTTTTAGGTCTAAAGTCTAGGCTTTTGCATCGATCTTTTGGGTCTTCTGTTCAGTGTAACTCTCACATCTCCCCCACCCCCCTTCTGTGTCGCTGCCTATCTTCTAGGTACCATATTTTCATTTTGTTATTTCACTTTTGTATATGCCTATGTGTTGGGTCAGAAGCCAGAAATTAATTTTAAAACCAACAAAATAAATCAATATCTATCAAAACGTACATATTGTTCTGTGGAAAAATGGAATGGTATGATAATGTGTGAGTGAGGAATTGGCTAAGGGAAGGCCATTCTGTGACAGGAACATTAAGGCTGAGATGGAGAAAGATATGATGTCAGCTCTATGAAACCCAAAGAAAAGCGTATTTAAAGAAAAGTAACCAAGTATTGCAAAGGTCCTGGGATTGGCACAATCTGGAACATTTTTAAAAGTCCGTGTCACTGGAAAATAGTGAGAAGATGGGAGGATAAGTAGTAATGGGAGATGTAATTATGGATTATCCTGTAGTTTCATAACCCAATTCAAAGTGATGGGGTTTCATTCTTACTGCTTTGTGAAATGATTGAAACCATTTAATAAAGACAATTATATAAATAAATTTGTTTGGAAAATGTTATAACAACTGGCTATGTAGAGAATGGATTATAAGAGCCCAGATTAAAAGGGGCCACCAAATGTGTGTTATAGTAGTCTAGGCCCTAGACCAGGAGTGGGCAAATTTTTTGACTCGAGGGCCACAATGGGTTCTTCAACTGGACTGGAGGGCCAGAACAAAAGCAACCTGACCATGCTGGCACTCTCATCTTGGGTGAAGGAGCGGAGGGAAGAGCAAGAGAACCCTCTGCTCTTTCAGCTCTGAGGGCCAGATAGAACAGTGGAACAGGCGGATCCGGCCCGCGGGCCTTAGTTTGCCCACGGCTGCCCTAGACTCTAGGAGACAGACAATGGTGATGTGAATGGTTGTACTTGAGATGCAATATGTGGAGGGATTTGATAAACATTTTAAAGATAAAGATTGAAAAACATGAAGATGGGTGAGATAGAGGTTTGGGAAAGGGAAGAAGCAGGACTTTGCCATTGGGAATGTGTCATTGATTTTTATGTTGGGTCAATATGATAAATAAACACAGAATCAGGAATAGCTAAGGAGACACAGATAGCTTGGGAAGGCAGAAATCAATAATTCTGTTTTGGGTCCATGTTAACACTAAGATGTTTTAAATTTTCAAATGAAGATGTCAAAGGAATTTGCACATGCAGTGTTAGAGGCCCATGGAGGTAATGGAGCTGAAAAATCACAGAGTTGGTAGTCAGCAGTATTTGCAGACATAGTGGACGTGTGTTCAAAGAAGAGGTGAAGTTAGAGAAACTAAGTTGGACATAGACATAAGGTTTAAAACCATATGAGCTTATGTATTAATTTGAAGTGAGCATACTTTAAAATACTCTAGTAGTTGCATCAAAGATAGAACATTTTCACTCCTTTATGTACCTGAAGTACTTTTAAATACATTTGCTTACATCTGTAATCATAATACAGTTAATACTCATTCCCTAACAGGTTTGTATTTATTTACTTTTTTCCAACTTTTATTTCCTCCATCGTTCAAGCTACAGCTTCTCTTACAAGCTCCCTGTAATATTGAGTGACCTTTTTCTATAGCAAACTGGTCTAAAATACTAGCATGGTATAAGGTCAAAGATCTTACATGCTCTGCCTTTGTATGTACTTTGTATTAATCATCCACCCAAAAGGTGTTTATATATTCTATAAAAAGCCATCGGCTCTTGGATCAATCATTATAGTTCCCAGGATCATTGGAATGGAATGTCATTAGACTATTTGTATATTATTTAAAATCATGATCTAAAATTTCAAATAAAACTAGTCTATACAATTAAATTAGTGTTAAACATATTTAACTGAAAATGCATTTATCACTAAAAAGAAACATTGTGGATTAGAATAAAGTTAGAGATGTGAAGGAAATCAATTTAGAATTTTAGCTAATGCAGGATATATGAGTGGGTGTACATTATTTGATGACCTACTTGAAAAAAGCCAACACGTATATTCTTAAGGGCATCAAAAATTTTAAACAGTTACTTATATAAAAGTAGAATTGTCTGTTTCACTTCCTATAGAACTAAGGCTAATCTCCTGATGTCAAGTAAAATTGTTCCAGCATTTCACACTTCTCATTATTTCCATTACAGAACATATTTGTTCTGTCTTAGATAGGAAGCTCTCTATGAGTCTTTTACTTCTTCTCTAAAAGGAGCTTTTGATGTAAAAATATCCTAGGATTATAATTATAGTCTTAGAATTGGAATATTTAACTCTTTTACATATATACCACTTCTAATAAGTCACATACACAAAATGAAACTGATCCTGCATTCAAAGTAAATTGCAGCCGAAACCGGTTTGGCTCAATGGATAGAGCGTCGGCCTGCGGACCAAAAGGTCCCAGGTTCGATTCCCATCAAGGGCATCTACATTGGTTGCGGGCACATCCCTGGTAGGGGGTGTGCAGGTAGATGTATCTCTCTCATTGATGTTTCTAGCTCTCTATCCCTCTCTCTTCTTCTCTGAAAAATCAATAAAATATATATTTTTTAAAAAGTAAATTGCATAACGTACAAGCCAAAATTTCAATAGTACTTTATAAGAATGTCACATTTTAAATTTTAGTTTTCTAAAATAAAATATAAGGACGAGGGAAATTGTATTCTTTCTATATCTCTGTCACATCAAAATATTGTATCTAAAACATTGTGAATGAAATAAAACTGGGCCAAATCAGTAAACCCTTTACAACCCCTGTCTTTTCTTAACCATAAGTACACAAAGAAAGGTCTATCTAATCCTGTATTGATCTGCTGCAGATTATAGCAGGAGTTAGCCTTAGGAAGTAAATAAATTGATAATTTAATGTAGTTCAGTGGAACAGCAACAACAACACAAACGTATATTAGGATGTGGGCCAGCTGTGAACAGCATTTAGATGGTCATAGTACTAATTCACCCAAACATTTATAATGCAATCCTGTTTATAAAATGAGTAAGACAACTGTGTGGGGGGAGGGGTGCATTATGGGAGTTTAGAATTTTAAATAGCATATTGTAAAAACGTAAACCATTTGACATCCTTTGGGCAAAATTTATCAAAATTTAAAGGTTCCTCAAAGAGGGCAATGCCAATCTGCTGTGAAATAATGAATTACACTAGGGCCTAAAACACTAGAACAGTTCTAGTATGTCTGTGAATGAATAGAGTTTTGGTTCTGGTGGTTCCATATTGGATTCAACTTGTAAGGACATACTTAATATCTGATAGAATTATCATGTCTATTGCCTCTCTTGTGGGATAAAAAATATTATTGTGAGCAATAGCTTATTCTTGGTCAAAATAGCAAATCAAGATGAGTATATTTTATGTGTGTATGAATGTTGGCTATGGTAGTGTAATGCAAGGAATATAGTGGTCAGCTTCACAAAATCAATAGTGAATGCCACATTTTTTAAGTAAAAGATTAAAAAGAAATAAATAGTAGAAGTGGGTTATTTTAAATGTTTTTAAACACCAATAAGTCTGTCATTTAAACATATTTTGTTACATACCAGAAGAAAAAGCTATAAAGAGTTCAAAGTGTTGTCTTTGGGAGCTAAGAATCAAGAGGGTAGGAGAGCCTTGGAAAGAGGATTGCCCTTTGGTTTTGATTTTAGTATATGTTTATCTAAGCTATTTTATTTATAGGGTTTCACAGCCTTGTCATTTACATATGTGTGGGGATCTTGCCAACTTGTTTTATGCCAGCTAAGTACTACTGTAGCAATTCTGTTTTGGCTGACCCACGTGGTAGTCCAATCAGTAGGCACGGCCCAATGCCAATTTATCCCTTGTCCATGCCACATGTTCCTTACCTCCCTGTCAGTGTTCCCTGGGACCCCAAGACTTACAGATCCATGGGGCATGCATATGGCTTTCCCATGTCCTACACTGAGGGTTTTTGTACAGGGAGAGAAAGAAGCCAATAGATAAATTCTCCTTCCACTCCAAAGCTGGACTGTTGATAGGCAAAATAAAACAAACTACTTTTCAGAAAAAAACACACAAAAATAGGTTTTATTTGATATTAAGTTCATGGTTATCACCCTGGTAACATTTGCTTTTATTTTCTCTCTGACATTTGCTGCTTCACTCACATTTTATCCCTCTCATTTTTTTTTTTGGGGGGGGGTGTTATACTTCCTAATAAAGTAGTAGTAGCCTATCAGTGTTTGCCTTAAGTTCTGATTTCTGAAAAACTTACAATAAAAAAGCTGATACCAAAAATGAGCTGGCGATAAAATGTGGCATGTATTCACAACAGCAGTGTTAAGGATTACACCTTTCACTAATAGGAATGGGATGTAAGTGAATACAGAGGTATATGGGGACAGTGGCACACTTGAATGGTATGTGGGCAATATAATGATAATGAGCGAAGAGTGGGTTGGCTTCTCTTGGTGACTTTGGGAGGCCTACAGAAAGAAAATTATAGGCTCAGAGCAGCCAACTGAAAATTGGTTATAAAACTGTAAAAGCAAGTAGCCCTGTGGTAGCTTTTGAGTAGCCTCTCATCTCTTACAGGCTTTGACAGCTTGTATTAAAAATTAAACCACAGACCAAAATGTAAGGGTAGCAAAGCTGACAATTAAAATTCATATTATTCCCAATATCTGTCTGTTTCACCTCTCATTGCCTTTAGCCTATTAATCAGGGTTAATCTTCAAAAGAGCTTCAGAGGGGACCCCAGGGCATGGCTCAGTGGTTGATTGGTGACCTATGAACCAGGAGGTCACAATGTGATGCTCAGGATACTCGGTCAGGGCACACGCCTGGGTTGCAGGCTCAATCCCCAGTAAGGGGCATGCAGGAGGCAGCTGATGAATCGATCAGTGATTCTCTCTCATCATGGATGTTTCTATCTATCTCTCCCTCTCTCTTGCTCTCTGAAATCAATGTGTGCATGTGTGTGTGTGTACATTTACATATATATGTATAGAATATGTGTGTGTGTGCGTGTATATATATATATATATATATGTGTGTGTGTGTGTGTGTATATATATATATATATATATATATATAATAGAGAATATGCAAATTGTCTTCAGAAGAGGCAGTGTGGTTCATCCAGGGGGGGGGTATATATATATTTGCCAAGGAGAATATAAAATCTGATAAATAGTCTCTACAGAAACTGAGTGAAAACTTTATGAACAGGCTGGAAGAGTATGGGAATTAGAAGTGAAATATAAGCTTGGGTTGTAGAGGATTTACTGATGTGGTCAGACTGTTGCTAACATATTGTGGCTGATCACCCATTTGAAGGAAGTTCTCTGATTCTTTGAATTTGTATGTCTATTCTCTCAGGTAAGAGATGAGAAAGCATAGTATCACAAAGTCTGGAAGCTCCATAACGTTTGGTAATAAGATACAAACAGGTATGAATTGACTAACATGGATTTCTTAAGGTACTTATTAGATACCGGCTCAGATCTTGAATCTGTTTTCTCAGTTCCATTGGGGCGACCAATTATGAATAGGTTTTGCTCATTATAAATCAATGTGTTGATTAAAAACATAAACAGGCAAAATTATTTCATCTCTATTATAACATTGATCATCTACCAACCACGTTGCATTATTTTAGACATTTTTATTTTGTTAATGTCTGGTTATTTTAATTTTTGGAGGATGTGTTTTATTGCTTAGTAGAAATTCAGAAAAAAAATTCTTAAAATATTTAACTCAATTCCTTTTCTTAAGTTACCTAGTGTAATATCTGCATTTACAGCAAAAGTTTTTGACACTAATTACAGTTGAGACTGTATCACCCAGGATTAAAGTTATATATACTAATAATAGAGAATATGAAAATTGTCTTGGACTCCCTCACAGTAACAACTGAACAGCAGGCTGCATGGGGAGGCAAGATTCAGAGTAAAAAATCCTAGACGAGTATAGATTCAGGATCAAGATTTCAAGCAGAAATAATGAGTTTTCATTTGCTTTATGTAATTGTATTGAGAAACAATTATCATGAATTTTATTTAAACATGAATAATGCTTAGAAAACTAATTTTATATATTTGTATTTAAATCCAAATACTCATTTTTATAATTCTATTTAAACTATGCTTTTGATTTAATTTTAAAAATATTCTTGAAATATGTTTATATGAAAACCACTATCCTCCCAATAAAATATAAAGGAATCATTTTAATGTTTATAATATCCAATGAACAGCTCAGTTCAGTTGCAATGAATATACAAGCAGTGATTGTGTATAAGCCACATTGGGAAGGGGCTTTTTGCCACAATAATAGTCTGTTTTGCATTAATAAAGTACTGTCTTGAGAAGGTCCCCAAAGGCTTTACAGATATTATTTCATTAATCCCCCAACACTCATGTGGCAGGTTCAGTATGTGACAAGAATTATTATTCCACTCTATTATATAAATGAGCCAAAAATGCTTTGTTTAATCCTACTCTCTGGGTTAATTCTTCACTACAGGCTGGAACCCTTTAGTTTGAAAGCCTACCAACATCAAACACAAACTCTACACTTCAAATTATTTCAGAAATAGCCCTTCCAAATAGATGTTAGCCATTTAGAGCCTGTCTGCCTTGCATACCTGTGCAACCCCATCCTGAATTCGCTGTCCATTGATAAAATAGGGCCTTGTAGTGCTAAGACCCTATATTTTCATGACTGGTTGGAATTTTCTGACCCAGAAACCCTAGGCCAGTGGTTCTCAACATTTCTAATGCTGAGACCTTTTAATACAGTTCTTCATGTTGTGGTGACCCCCAACCATAAAATTATTTTCGTTGCTACTTCATAACTGTAATTTTGCAGAGCGACATCACCTAGATATGTAAGTGCCCTCTCGGATCCCCTTGTTCCCTGGGAGCTCCCCTATCTCCTCCCCTTTTGGATGGCGGTCCCTCACCTTAGATCTCTGGATGGTCTCACGCTAGCAGGGACTTCCTTTCTCATGCAATCTGATCTAAGTGGTGCCCAATAAAGTTTACTGTAAGTCGCTGCTTCTTGAGAACATATCATTTTTCCTGATCTTCCCCTAAGTCCCTCAAACCTTCCACACAGATATATCAGGTATGGTCATTAGACGGTCGTGTAGTGGGCTGATAGCAGACAATGTATAACTCAATCCTAAAATGCCCAATTCAGTGCTTTATTCAGGCACATTTCACCTTTTAGTTTACTGTTTATCATAATCTGATTTATGTATATATATATGATCCCTATAGGGTATGTGTCTTGTCATGTTCTTTCAGTTTCTACAGAAGTTTAGTGGGTGCATATAAAACATAAAAGAGTATTCTGATATTGAGATTTAGTTAAGGTCTCAAATGGGGCATTTTTAGAGGCAATAAAGTTAAGGTATGAACTTGAATGTTATAACAGAGTAACCAAAATAGCTATGGTTATACAAATAAATTTCCTTTACATTTTCATGTTATTATAATTATATTAATAAAGAATAATTAGTAACATTGGAGCCAGCATGGTGATTGTGTATATTTTATATTCTTATTTCTATTCTACTATTATGCATAGGAATGTGTCTGAAAAATATGCTAATTTGAGGTAAATGGTTCTGTTTCCAATGGTGGTTGTACCAGTCTGCATTCCCACCAGCAGTGAACTAGGGTTCCTTTTTCTCCACATCCTCACGAGCACTTGCACTATGTTGACTTATTGATGGTAATCTTTCTGGTAGCTAGCCCACCAACTTACACCATACACAAGTTTAAACTGAAAATGAACAAAAGTCTTAAATGTAAGTCATTAAATTATAAAAATCCTGGTACAAAATGTAGACACCAAAGTATCAGACATCTCAGGTGGCAGAATTTTCACTAATATAAGGTCTAGTGCAAGAGAAACAAAGGAAAAATAGGACAATACCAAAATTAAAAGCTTCTGCATAGCAAAATAAACTAGCATCAAATTGAAAAGGAATCCACTGCATGGGAGAATATATTTGACAATGATACATCTGATAATGGGTTAATTTCCTAAATATATGAAGTACTCTGACAACTCAACAAAAGGAAAATAAATAATCTGGTTAAAAAATTGGCAGAGGCCCTAAATACACACTCCTCCAAAGAGGACATACAAATGGTCAAGGAACATAATTAAAAAGTGCTGAATGTGACTAATCATCAGAGAGATGCAAATTGAACAGTAATACAATTTTTAAATAACATTTGCCTCTGTATTCAAATATTTCAGAAAAATTTAGATGTTCTATATAAAACCATGTTTCTCCAATTCACTATGCACATGTAAATGCATTCAAATACATTGAAAAGAGGAGAATCCCAATTTCATTATACTATTTTGAGAAATGCAGATAATTCTCACATGCAAATACCCAGTGAACAATTATAAGTTCAGCTCAGCAAAATGACCTTGGCTCTTTAAAAAGCCTATTGCAAATTGGTCCTTTAGATCTCCATTTAATTATTAGCAGGTCTTTAACATAACTTTATTTTCTCTTGGTGTTTAGAAAGAAGTAAAATTACCTTACTTTTTGTCAAATGCTTAAAGGTATTTCTGTAGAGGAAAATAGGCTTTGCTCTAGACAATGAACCCACTGAGGCTGTTTAAAGATATTCAGAATATATCAAATTATGGTTGTGTACAGTAAGTCTGGCTTTAGTTATTTCAAAAAAGTTCTTTCTGTCATAGATAGTGGTGGGAAGGAAAGATACACAAATGGTAGGTTATGGATCTGATTTGCATTACTGTTTCTATTGCTATTATTTTTTATAAAAGGAAAGAAACCAGTGGCTCATAATTAAAGATAACATTTAAATCTCTACTTCTTTTATATAGAGAAATAAAATTTATACATTAATGATGGAAGAGATTTCAAAATACAAATGCAGTCACTTCTTTTAACACATGTCACAGTGTTCTGTAAATAGTCAAATATGTCACTGAATTCCTTTCATTTTGTGGGGTGTAGAGATTAATTAATAGAGATTTGGGATAGGGATGTTTGCCTGGAGAAATTGGGCGAGACAGAGAGAGAATGCTTCTAAGCACAACAGTGATATGTATCTGAATTGCAGTTCCTAATTAGGACAATTAGCCTTCTCTGGATGCTAAGTAACATGGCAGAAATACACTTGAGCAATAAAATTCTAAGGAAAAGTATGAGTTATTTCTCAGAGTGACTAAAATCACTTCTTGGATGGGCACTTAACGTATTTGCTTTTATATATATAAAATACTTCAGAACTGCACTTTTTTTGAAAATCACCTACCACTCTTCCTAAAAAAAAAAAAAAACAGAATCAGACCTTTCAGGCCAGAATAAATACACAGTTGACCTCAATATAGAAATGGAGAGAGGAAATTCACAAAAGAAAGAATAAAAACTGTCAATTAGAATGTAACTTGCTAGTAATTTGGTGAAGTTTTACTTTCCTGGGTTAATGATAGTGGCAGCAGATAGCTCCACTTGTGTTTGTAGGACTTCATATCAGTACAGCCTTCCAGAGCAATTTGGTAAATAGAATAATATTTTTCCTAAAATAAATTCCACTTGTGAAGATAATTCAAAGGAAAGAAATCAGCATGGGAACTTTGTGAAACCTAAACTGCAAGAAGTTGTGACTTGGGTGAAGAATTCATGGAAGAAAATCACTGACAATCGGCTTCCTCTCTCTAGCGACTAGCCTCCTTGCAGTTTCTTCAGCCCAGGAACATGATGATGGGTAATCTGTCAGGTAAGGGCACTTTTTCTTGGCAAATCCTATTTACATCTCAGTAGGAAACTTGCATGAAGATTAACAACAGGTTCACAGAGCAAAACATCTTTGCTCTCTCTTTTCCTTCTTTGTCCCGCTTCAGTTATCCTTCTGAAGAGCATTTCCCCAAAATGTAGGCACACCTGATCCCCGTTCTAAGGCATCTATCCTAAGCGTCCAACTCTCTTTTAATTTTTGAGAGAAGCTTTTAGGCACTTAGAGTACTATCAATAGTGCTAATTTTTCCCCAAAAATGAAATATAAAACTGTGACTTTCATGCTGATATAAAATTGAAACTATATGAAAGGTTTTATTAACTCATCAGATGGCCACGATGAAAAGGGAATCTGAAGAAGAGGCACATGTGTAGATCAGGAATGTGAAAGGAATATATGAAGGCAAAACTAGGTTTTCAGGGGGAAAGAAGTTATTAATTAATAATCTATGTCATAACAGAATTTGAATATTTTTTCACTACTAATAATTTTCAAATGTTCCTCAAAACATTCAAGTCAATTAAAGTATGCATGTGTAACCCATGGGCACAGACAATAGTGGGGAAGGCCTGGGGTAGGGGCCGGGCAGGCTAGAAGAGGTCAGTAGAGAACAAAAAAGGGACATACGTAATACTTCCAACAATAAAGGTTTTTAAAAATCAATTAAAAAAGTAACTTGTTATATTTTTAAGTTATACCTGCTTTTAAGAGTTTTAGAATATTAAAACTCTATAATTTAGTAAAAAGGTACTAGTCATAGTTACATGTGATATTTCTGCATTGAAATACCTTCTGACAAATATTAAAAATACATTGCATTACCCTGTTTCCCCGAAAATAAAACAGTGTCTTATATTAATTTTTGCTCCCAAAGATGCGCTAGGTCTTATTTTCAGGGGATGTCTTATTTTTCCATGAAGAAGAATACGGTACACATTTATTGTTAAATGAAAATAAAGGAAATTTATTATCTGCATACGGTACCATAGTACAATAGTTGTCAACACACACCAGACAAACTGTGAATCCTACAGTATCAAGAATTTACTCATTTATTCAATGACAATCATGTCATCATCTTCTGGAACATCATCATAACAATCCAATTCCTGAATTTCCTGGTGAATTTCTTGTGACTCCATTTCTTTCAGAATCAGTGGACCAAATCTCTCATGTTTAGCAATAGCACTGTCTTTAAATGAGTACTTCTTGTCAAGGTAGCCTGCTCGCAGTGCATTTGCAATGCAACTGTCAGTGATTTTCTCTCATGAATTCTTCACCCAAGTCCCAACTTCTTTCAGTTTAGGTTTCCCAAAGTTTCCACGCTGATTTCTCTCCATTCACACAGCAGTGACGCCAGGACTCCGCGTAACATCACTGGTTGCTGGACGCCAGTCGGAGAGGCCCTAGCGACCAGTTTATGGTAAATTAATTTTCATTCTGAGACAGCCTGGGGGCCTTATTTTTTTTGGGGGGAATGCCTCATATTTCACTCAGAAGGAAACCTGTAAGTAGGTCTTTTTTAGGAGGATGTCTTACTTTCGGGGAAACACGGTGTCTTCAGCTTTCAGGCTTTACATTTTTCTTGTTGCTAACTAGTTATTATTATACGTTTCAAAGCAATTAATGCTATGCTTTTATTTCTAACAACTAAAAAATTGGAGGATTAAATACATTCATATGTTAGACAAGTTCTTTAGACAATGTATTCTGTTTAGTAATTAGTTCTTTTATATACATATAGATATATATGCATGTATAAACATAAAATCATGCCTCTCACCTTGTTTTTAATATTCTTTGTTATTCTAATATAAATGCATTAATCAGTGTCATCTTTTTTATAGCCAATAATTTTCACCTTTATATTTTGTATTGCACATTTCATTTTTATTTTTTTAATCCTTACCTGAGGATATTTTTCCATTGAGTATTAGAGAGAGGGAAAGACAAAGAGAATTATCTATGTGTGAGAAGCACATTGATTGGTTGCTACCTACATGCCACCCATTCAGGGCCTAAGATGGGGAGGAGCCTGCAACCAAAGGAAGTGCTCCTGACCCTGAATTGAACCCGGGAACCTCCAGCCCACAGGCCAGTGCTCTGTCCACTGAGCCAAACCAACTATGGATTCATTTTCTTTTAAAATTACTGCCTTTCCTAAAGCAGTATTTCATTTTAGATGTGTTTTTAAATATATATTTGTATTGATATGAGAGGAAAGGAGAGGGAGAGACAGGTAGAAACATCAATGATGAGGATGAATCATTGATAGGCTGCCTCCTGCATTTCTTCACTGAGGATTGAGTCTACAACCCAGGTATGTGCCCTGACTGGGATTTGAACAGTGACCTCCTGGTTCATGGGTCCATGCTCAATGACTGAGCCACCCCAGCCGGCTCAGTTTAAATGTCTTTTAATGCTAAAGCACCATGCCATACTAAATCATTGTGGCTGAATCTGAGGGTTTTGGGGTTATTGTCCATTTGGTGAAAAGACTTTTTTGGTTTACATGTTTCTTACATGTCTTTATTTCATTGACACAAATACAATCTAAAATAAAAATAAGAATTGAAATAATAATGTGTAGGTGTGGCTAGGAAGATAGGAAGAAAAACCAGGTAAAGAAAAAGTAGATTATAATTACCGTAGCTAATTTCCAGATAGTAGTTAGCTAGTAACTAGATACTTTTATCAAAATGAGCAACAAATTGGATCATTTGGAAAAAAGCTAAAATTTAAAATTACTACCTTAAATTTAGAAAAGGTCTTTGAATTATAGCTAAATTACAAGAAAATGGTAGTTAAAAATAAATGTAGGTCTGCTTTTCAGAAAAGCCAATCAATATTATTTCATAAATAAAGTTGTCTTAAAGCTCTATGGCTCAAATGAGAGAAATTCTTCATGATACAACATAAAAACTTGCAATTATTCATGTAAATTTTAAAATGAAAGGGCTATTTTTAGATTCTGTAGCACTTGACAAATAGCCTTATATTTCTTGATGAAGCTCAAAATGGGAAGACGTATCTAGGCATGAATAGCCGGATTTTAATTCTACATGATTAAGCCAAGCTCTGGTCTCTTATTTTACATTTATAGATTCTGCCAAGAAATGAAGTAATTTTCATTTTTATTACTGTACTTAAACATACAATCTCTCGCAATAAAATCTTGTAAATGTTTCAGAGGACACTCTGTGGCCCAGTGTCACTGCTCTTAATTTTCTATAAATCTTCATGAAACTTTTTTGAAAATCTTGCTAAAAGAAAGGGTGGTCTTTCCCCCTCTAATATTGTTAAGTACTGGATACTAAAGAGCATTAAATGCCTTGTGTGGAAGTGTTTTTTTATTGCATGTTCAAGCTGTTAATTATGTAATTTAGAAGACTCTATTTTTAAATTGTGCTAACTAAAATAAGAGATTTAGTCTTTGACTGGCTCAATCCCCAGTAGGGTGCATGCAGGAGGCAGCTGGTCAGTGATTCTCTCTCATCATTGGTGTTTCTGTTTCTCTCTGCCTCTCCTTTCCTCTCTATAGTCAATAAAGATATATATATTTTAAAGAAAAGGGATTCACTCTGAAACTCAAACTTGAAAGTACTCTTAAATTATTGAATATTACTCCTAACTAAATGTATGACTCATTATATTGTTACTAGAAGCCTGGTGCATGAGTTTGTGCATGGGTGAGGCCAATCTGAGCCATCTCACCCAGTCCCAGTTGGGGCCAATCTGGGCTGCCCACCAGGGGGGAGGAGGAGGGACCATGGGAGATAGGCCAGTCATGGAGGTTGGCTGTGGTGGTGCACTGACCACCAAAGGACAGCTCCTGCATTGAGTGCCTGCCTCCTGGTGGTCAGTGCATATCATAGTGACTGGTCCACCCATCATAACGGTCACTTAGGCATATATATATATATATATATATATATATATATATATATATATATATGAATGAGTTTTAACTTAAATCATCAAATAAAATAATTTTGACCTGCACACTTTATATGTATACTTGAGGTCTTTTTTACAATGGTAAAACCACGTTTAAAAAAATTTACAAATAGAATTCCACATTGAGTTGTGACTGAATAGTTTTTATCAAAATAAACTTTCTGCTAAGAAGAACAGAGCAGTGAAGCTGCAAAATAAACAGAATACTCCTAATGAATGAGACCAAAATAAAAACAGTGAACATTCTACAGCGATGCGAAGTGAACAGAGAATTGTACACTTTTCTCTAAAGGTTATTTCAAATGTTCAGCAAGGAAAACGGGGTCGTAGGAGAGAGATACTGCTTTGACCTTTCAGTAGTGTCCTCTGATTTTGTAGTCAGGTTGAAGTTAAAGATTCACCAGGCAACTGGCTCTGAAAGAGATGAAAACCTTGTTCAGCCTGTCTTTCATCTCTTTCTGACTGTATACAGCCCTCCATGAGTTATCTGTCAACTGCAAAGCTGTGCATGTATGGGAGCAGAAAACAATATACAGACGTCCTTAGTGGAGACTTTAGTAGTCTTGTACTGAGGAGCAGAGGTTAAAGCCACAGGGCACCCCTTGGCAAAGTGGTGATGTGTTCTTTGGAGAGCTGGCAAGGTCTAAGCTCTTATAGTAGAGTCTAGAGGCTCTGCTCTAGGAGTAAAGTCTACAGGCAAAGATAAAGCCATAAAGAAAGTAATACAAATGAGGCAAAGGTGTTTTTGTAAATTCTAGATAATAGACTGAAAAAAGAGAAAAAAAAGAAAAAAAGAAAAACCCTAAAACATTTTGGAGGAAGAGGATATCATCCAATCACTGATTTAATAAAATAAAATTGAAAAACTCCAGATAAAAATTTCCAGACGTTCCAATCATGCAAAAGACATATAAACAAAAAAGCCCCACCAGGGTCAAACTCTTAAATTTTAAAGAGCGATAAAATAAAAGAATATAGCAACAGATTTGCAAAACCTCAGATCTTTTTTTTTTAACATTTTAATTTTGCATATTCCAAACTGGATAGTTTTACTCTCAAAATTTGAGAGTAGATATTATAAAAGTGAATAGAATAAAACACATACCATCTAATTATAAATTTTTAATACTTTGTATATTTTCCTACTTTTATTCTATGCATTATGTTATAAACACAGATTTGTAATATTTTTATTTCACTATTTATTTAACAATATCTCAGGTCAATAAAATGTTCTCTATAATTGATATCTAAATAATGGTACTAACCAAGAATTCCTTGAATGTCCCCTTAAAGAATTTACATGAATTTCTTCTTTTTGGGGAGAAAAAAGTATAAATTGCCTGTGAGAATTAGTCTTACCTTCCTAGTCCATTGTTCATCATGAATTCCTATTCTTAGTGAAATATACGCCCATAAACCTAATTGTAACTGGTGGTGAAATCTGGAAAGTGAACTTGACCCTTTTCCCTCCTTTAATGAGCAGAGGACTTGGATTTAATTACCCTTCTTGACCCACAAGGGCATTAGAGTTTTCAAAAATGACTTCCATCTCAAATTACTACCATATCTCAATTGGTATGCCATCTCACTACTCTCCAATATATGCATCCCTATGCAGCTAGAGAGTCTTCTAAAAATCAATCCTGTTTTTTCTTGCTTAACATCCTTTATTGTTTCTCTTTGATGTTACAATAAAACCCAAACTCATAAATATGGATTCTAAGTGTCTCAGTCCAGTTAGGGTTGCTATAAAAAAATGTGACCGACTGAGTAGCTTACAAACAACAGAACTGTACTGCTCCATGTTCTGGAGGCTTTAAGTCTGAGGCAAGGGAACCAGCATGGTCAAGTGAGGGCCCTCTTCTAGGTCTCACACTTCTTACATCCTCACATGTTGGCAGTGGGAAGGGAGCTCTCTGAGGCCTCTTTCACAAGGGCACTAATACCTTTCTTGTGGGCTCAGCCCTCTTGTCCTGAGCATATCCCAAAAGCCCACCTCCTCCTATCCCACCTCCTCACACTATCATATTTGTGGGTTAGGATTTCAACATGTGATTTTGGGGCCAGCGGGGGGATGGGTGGAGGGAGGGCAGGCATTCAAACCACTAAGGCCCTTAGACCTACAGCCACACGGACATTTCTCAGTCACCTCTTCCTTTCCTGGGACCCGCTCCTTGTTCTTCTGTCAGACTGAATCTTTCCAATGTCACATGAGGATTGCTTGTACTGGGAAGCCTCCTGGATCTCATTAGCTTGGGCTAGGGGATCCAGTTGCATTTGATGGGTATTGCTAATTGTCAGCCCTATGAAGACAGACAGAACATCAGGTAGCCAGGTACCTACTCCGTAATTTCCTGTGGAAGATTTAAATGCATAGTTTACTCAATAAAGTCCTCAATGTTCAAACACAACTACTTAAGGGACATTATATTTTCATTCTTGGCTGCTGTAAACAATATTTTTGTTAGCGTTACAAGCGCATCTGATGAATTATTTATTTTACTGTTTTCTAGAAGTTAATATTGATAAAATGTTGATGTTTGACATTTCGAAGATAGAAGGTTAGTGTTATGCTTATCTCATGGTTCATACCAGTATGAGTATGTTAGGGGGGTGGACTCTAAAATAATATAGTAATACAAATAGTGGTATTATTAATATTTCAAATTCCAACATCTTTTCAAAGGGGGAATGAGTAACTTTGTATTAAATTAAAAAAAAAAAAAGTGGTGAGGGCAATTTAATGTGGAGAAAAGATCAGAGGGCCTGGAGGGAGACCCTGCCTTTTTCTACTTGTACATTAATAAAGTAATAATTTTCAAGTCACCAAACCTTTCTAAGATGGCTCCCAGTTTTGACCTCTAAAAATTAGGAAGTTGCATCAGATGAATTATCTACACTAATAAAAGAGAAATATGCAAATTGACCACACCTCCACTATGCCACAGGCCACACCCACCAGCCAATCGGGAGCGAGTATGCAAATTTGCACACACAGGTGGGACAGGCAGCACCATGGCCCTCCGCTGAGGGGTCCTGGTCCATAGGTGGTGGGGGAAGCCTGTAGGGCAGCACCAGACTCCGCCTGCAAGGTGGTTCATCAGGGCTGG
This sequence comes from Vespertilio murinus, assembly GCA_963924515.1. Taxonomy (NCBI): domain Eukaryota; kingdom Metazoa; phylum Chordata; class Mammalia; order Chiroptera; family Vespertilionidae; genus Vespertilio; species Vespertilio murinus. The sequence continues at coordinate 187,760,061 of OZ004706.1, read as the reverse complement.
GGAGGTGGGGTTGGCAGCACCAGACACCACCCACAAGGTTCCTGGTCCATAGCAGGCCCCGGAGGGGCAATGGGCCCACCAACCCATGCATATGGGGACCCAGAAACATCCCTGCCCCGAGGAGGCATGGCTGGGCCTGCTTAGCCACTCCCTTGGGGCCTGTGCACATGATTGCAGGGCTGCCTGAGGGGCAGCTTCAGGACAAGTGCCACAGCTTTGGCAAAGCATCTGGCCAGGAGGCAGGCATTTCAAGGGGCCCCAAGCAGCGCCTCACCTTTCTTCTATGAGCATACCCCACACAGGCGCTGCCTTCGCCAGCAGGCTCTGAGCCACATCTGCAAATGCTGCTGCAACCTCTAACATTCTGGGCAAAGAACTGACCCTGTGCCCCTCTGGGCACCAGGCTTGCTAGGCGTGTGCTGTCACCATTGTCATGATCAAAGGAAAAACCTGGCGAGGTGGGGTACCTAGAGGGGGCTCGGGATGGGGCAAGGGACCTGCAGGCAGGGATCTGCCTTGTCTGCAGAGAGTGAGGTTCTGCAGTGGCCCCAAGATGCAGGTGGGCCCAGCCAGGGATCAAGGGGCATGGGAGGATGTCGGGGGGGGGGGGCAAGGACCCGCAGTCCTGAGGCAGAGGTTGAGGGGCGGTGCCACCTCAGTGGAGGGGTGCCACCCTCTCCTGCTCCTGCCTTGACCCAAAAGCAAGCCGCGGTGCCCTGCCCCGTGGCAGAGCATGCCTAGGCAGTGAGTGTGAAGCCTTCCGCCTGCTCCGGAGAAGGGAGGGGGGGCAACAAAGAATGGGGCCAGGGGACTGGGGAGAGGAAAGAATGTTGAATGTCTGCAATGAAAAGGCACTTGAGAAAGAGAATCTGAAGCCTTATTGGGAGGTTTGTTCTGTTTGCCTGGCAGCTGCCCCTTAGGAAGGGCAGAGAGCATGGCTCTGAGGGCTCCTGTGTGCTGAGTCACTTTCCGCAGCCAACTGGAATTGGCCTCAGTTTCCTGGTCTGTAAAATGGATTAAGTGTGTCCCAGTGTCTTCACTGAGCTTTGATGGCCAATTGAGATACTTTATAAGGAAAGTGAGGGAAGAAGTAAGTGAGAAAGAAAAGTAAAGGCAAACAACACAAAAGAAAGACTGGAAGGAACCTGGAAACCCATTGTCACTTACGTGGGGAACATAGACAATAGTGTTGTGATGATGGTATGATGCCAGATGGGTACTGAGAATATTGTGGAACACTTTGTAAAGTATGTGCTTGTCTAATCACTATTCTGTAACTAATATAAAACCTGAAACCATTACAAAATAATATTGAATGAAAATTGGAGTGAACTTTTTATAAATTGGAAAGTTTAAATAAAGGCTGTAAAGGAAGGAAGGGGAAGAATAAAAATAGTGTTTTTTATTTTACCACTTTATTGTCTTTTCAGTACATGAAAAAGACAGTTGTCTTTATATGGTGCTTTTATACTTTTCTAAGTCATTATCTCATTTGATGTTCAGGACAACTTAAAGACAAACTAATTATTGCCTCCATTATTCAAAGAAAGGAAATCTTGGTATCTGGTCCCAATGATTCAATCCTCAAGCTCTTATGGTAATGCAGGGTTAGTGGAATTTTCTGTGAAGGGTCATATCTATACTAATAAAGCCTTGGGGGTGATCAGGCCAGAAAGGGAGGGTAGCTGGGGGCAATCAGGCCGGCAAAGGAGTTAGGTGTCAATCAGGCTGGCAAGGGAGCAGCTGAGGGGCAATCACACAGGGAGGCAAGCAGTTAGGAGCCAGCAATCCAGGATTTTGAGAGGGATGTCCCACTGCAGGTTTAGAACCCATCCCATAGGGCCTAACCCTGCAGTTGGACATCCCCTGAGGGGTCCCAGATTGGAGAGGGTGCAAGCTGGACTGAGGGACACCCTCCCCAGTGCACCTGGCCTCTAGTCAAATAAAAAATCTGTGATAAAATGTTCAAAAGAGTATGAGATGATTAAAATGACTATTTAAATATGAATATTCTATTAGGACTGAGTCTAGTTCTAAGTGCATTTATTTGAGCAATTTCTTCACCTCTCTGTTTTAAGATCGTTTCACAGATTCATTTTCCTAGTGGCATGGTAGAGTTCAATTTTAACACACACACACAATGTTAAGAAATGTAGTTTAGAGTTTAATTGATGATTTTCTTTATTTCAGAAAACTTCTGACTACAGTTGCTTTAGTAAATACAAATATTCATACCAAGGTAAAGACATGTTGAATATTTCATGCTAACCCTCTATATGATTTGTAAATATGATGGGGTATTATATGTAATTAGTATTTAAATTATAATAACATTATGTCTTTGTAACATAGCACTAGTATAAAATAACTAGAATAAAATAAGACTATAAGAATAATTTTTAAAATTCTGGACTCTAATTCATTTTCCACATAAATTAGGTAAATATATATATTTACATGTGTAAATACACAATAAATATAGAATTCAAAATAGTTTCTCTGTCATTAAAATTTACTTTTCTTAATAAAATAATAGAATAAGTAAATGTGTTATTTTAAAAATATATCTTAGTTAAAATTTATTAATTTATAATAAAGTAATACTTACACTTAATACTTAAGTAGTTAAATTAATACTTTTAAAAAGTTCCAGAATTTGTATATAACATTTTAAGATAGCCCCAAGATTCCCTGAATCAGATAAATTATTAAGAAATAATGTGTGTGTTTTTGAAGTAGGAAACTAATAAATTAGCATTTAATATTTTTTGAAAGACACATATGTTATACATTTTAAAAAGCAATTAACCATTTATATTATTTATAAGATAACTAGGCACTTGTTGCAGGAATATTCCTGTAAGACATCTAGTGGGCTCCCCTCCAGCCACTGCATTTGTTGGGTTAATTTGCATACTCACTCTGATTGGCTTGTGGGCATGGCCTGTGAAGCAAAGTGGTGGTGAATTTTCATATTACTCTATTATTAGTTTAGATGATTAATGTGAGTAGTTCCACATATTATCCTACCTAATAAAAGAGAAACATGCAAATTGATCACACCTTCGCTACGCCCAAGCGAAGTTAATGTTTAGTATCCATTTAAATTTTCCTATTCACTTAACTCATAAATGCACCACTCTACAGAGATAGGATGGACTTGATCAGAAAAGATACTAGAGTATGTTGTGCTATTCAGACATTGTTCCACATGAATTAAAGGGCCCAAATTATGCTAGGAAAACATGCCCCAAACCATAACACTGCCCCCACCAGCTTGAAGGGGTGTTTTCATGCATCTGAGGTACATTCTTTCATGCTGTTTCTGCAAAATTCTCACTCTGCCATATGCATGATGCAACTGGAAATGTGATTCATCAGACCACATGAACTTTTTCCCAGTGCTCAACTATCTAATCCTTGTGTTCCTCTGCAAATTGGAGACATTTTATCTTGGTAACCATAGACAGCAAAGGTGTTTGAAAAGGACTTTGGCTTCCATATTCCACATGATGCAGTAAATGACGGTGAATAGTGCATTCAGAGGTCATTTGAAAAGATCCCTGATTAAGATCTGCAGTTATTTGATGCACTGTTGCCCTTCGGTTGTCTTGTACCAGTCTTGCCACTCTCTGTCCTGAACTAAGATTGACTGGTTGTTGATGGCCACAATTCGCACAGTCAGACCCGGATTTTCAGCTGCCAGTCCAGTCTTTAAACACTTTAACAACAGCTGCTCTTGAATGTTTAATGAATTCAGCTGTTTACTGATACTGGCTCCATGGCTCCAAGTGCCAACAATTACTCCATGTTCAAAGGCTGTTAAATAGTATTGTTTATATATATATCTCCAGAAAAAATCACTTTTACTGTCTTGGTAAACAACTTGCTTCCCTATGTATAATGGTATGACCCACTAGCAACTTTAGCATGAAATTACAGGTAATTTGCCTGTAAATTTCAGGTGGTCATAATAATGTGGCCACTCAGTGTATATTAAAAATAGAAGATCATAAAACTGTAAATTTTAGGAATCCTATCTAATAAAAAGAGGAGCATGCAAATTAACTAGCACTCTGTTATAACCACAAGCCACATCCACAAGCCACACCCACAAGCCAATCTGGAGCAAGTATGCAAATCAACCAATCAAGATGGCTGTGGCCACAGAGAGAGCAAGAAATAGGCTGTGTTTCTCTGGCATTGGAGGAAGCCAAGCATTCCAAACAACCTGGCCACCCCAGGCCTCCATTCCAGGCTACAAAGTTTCAATTATAGAAGATAAATTCCAACAGAAATGGCTGCCACCAGGGAGTGGTGGGATTGGCTCTGCTCCAGGCTACAAAGTTTCAATTGTAGAAGATAAATTAATCTCAGATACCAGGGCCTCCACTTGGATTACCAGGGGGCATGGCTGGCCTGCAAACCAGCACAGGCCCCTCTCCCAGGCCACCTACTCCCCAAGGGAACCCCCACACTAATCCAGGACACCCTTCAGCACAAACCAGCTAGCCCCCACCCATGCACCAGGCCTCCTATCTAATCTTATTTAATAAAAGAGTAATATGCAGATTGACCATCACTCCAACATACAAGATGTCTGCTCTCATGTGATTAAAGATCCAGCCCCCATATGGACACAAGATGACCACACAAGATGGCCAGCAGGGGAGGGCAGTTGGAAGGGACCAGGCCTGCAAGGGAGGGCAGTTGTGGGGGACCATGCCTGCACGCAAGGGCAGTTAGGGGTGGCCAGGCCTGCAGGGGAGGGCAGTTATGGGCAAACAGGCTAGCAGGGGAGCACTTAGGCATCAATTAGGCTGGCAGGCAGATGCAGTGAGGGGCAATCAGGAAGCCAGGCAGGCAAGCATTTGGGAGCCAGCAGACCTGGATTGTGAGAGGGATGTCTGCTTGCCCATTTAAGTGGGGTCTTGTCTAAACATAAATTCGAGCTTTCCTTCAGGGGTCCAAGATTGGAGAGTGTGCAGGCTGGGCTGAGGGACCCCCCGCCCCCACCCCATTCATGAATTTTGTGCACAGGGCCTCTAGTAAGTTTACATTTGTACTGAATGACGTATGGAAGGATAGGCAACAAAATCTTAATTATGGTTGTTATCATTTTTCATTCTTTAATTTTGAAAAAATATATTTTTTTTGTTTATTTGCACCTTCTAATATTTTTTTTTTCTGATGCTGGGTAGTTACGTGACTATAAATTAAAATGATAGAATAAAACTGCATACAAATGAAAAAATGTAGTTCCTCAAATACTGTATCCTACTTTTGCTTAGTTTGCTAAGGCAATTTTTATGGCAGTGAGTTAATTACACTGTTTCATTTTATTGTGAAAGCATTTTATAATTATTATTCCAATAATGCAGTCAAGACATTACATTGACCAAGACATAAAATGAATATGAAATCCAAAACAAATATAAAATGGAAGTCACCTGATTACAAAGTGCTTGCACTTTTCTTTCCAACAAAAATTTAAATTCATGAGTTAATGGTTTTAATGTGACCATTATAATTTAGTTCTAATCACTAGTCTGCTAATCACTACAACAATTTGTGAAGAGAAGTGCTCATTTCTGTTTTAAAGCAAAGTAAGCTACTCAGATACCTAGATTATAGTTTATTGTGATTTTCATTTATACATTTTTGCTGGTTTTAGGAATAATTTTGAATCATACATCATTCCTCATTCCACATTTTGGGCTTCTACATTAATAAGTCCATTTCCTTCTCCTAGATTCTTTATACATTTCCAATATTCTATCAATTAGTTGGAAATTCATTTGGCCTCTTATAATGTGTAGTGAAGGATTAGTTTAATTTAAATGTACACTGCTGGGCTATTTTATAGATTTTTGTGTGTTAAAGGTTTGATCTGTGCTTATGAGAATAAAAGACATTTCTTAAATATCATAGGATAAGCTGAGTTTAATGTGTATGTCACAAAAAAACAAATTGTTAAGTGATGAGTTTTGAAATTTAAAATAAATAGGCATGAATAAATAACAATGAAAAATGTTACATATAAATAGATTTTTAATTTTAGAAAATTGATACTAGAATGTATCATTTACATCTTCATGCTTTTTACAATTTAAATATCAACTTGACCTCTCTATATATTTCAGTTGTCTCAATCAAAAGAAAACCATTGTTCTAGTGAGTGGCATGGAACATAATTATTTTTATTATAACAAGGGAAAACTGAAGTACTTAAAAAAATGTCTAGGTCTTTTTTTCTCTCAAATAAAGCCACTGTACATGAACTCAGGAAAATTATATAGTGAGGTTAGACTTTGCTAAAGCCATTTGCTCAATAATTTCTGTGGTAGGCAGCTTCTGAAATGGCTCCCAGTGGGTCCTAGCCAGTTTGGCTCAGTGGATAGAGCATCAGCCTGAAGAACAAAGGGTCCTGAGTTCAATTCTGGTCAAGGGCATGTATCTCAGTTGCAGGAGTCAGAACTCCTGCAGGAGGTAACCAATTGATGTGTTTTTCTCACATCATCTCTCTCTCTCTTTCTCTCTCTCTCTCTCGCTCTCGCTCTCACTCTCTCTCTCTCTCTCTTCCACTCTCTAAAAACCAATGGAAAAGTATTCTCAGGTGAGGATTAAACATAAAAAAAAGAAAATGAAATGGCTCCCATTGGTTCCTACCTTCTGATGGGCCATAGCCTTGTGTAATATTCTCCATTTGAATGTAAGCAACAACTAGGTACCAGCTACTAATAAACATAAAATGGCACAAGTTCCGAGATGTTACTTCCAAGAATAGGGTACAAAAACTGACTTCCAGCTTGCTCTCTGTTGCCCTCTCCCTGGCTCAGCTCTTTTGAAACCATGTTATGAGTCTTAGAACATGGCTGAAGATGCCACATAGCAAGGAGCCAAGGGAGAGTTTTGGCCAATGTCTTGCAAAGAACTGAATGCTGCCGACAGCCACATGGGTGAGCCGGGAAGGGTTATTCTCCAGCAGAGCCTTGCGAAGGCTGCTGGTTCAGTGGCACTTGGAAGACAGCCTCGTGCATGAGCACACACAGCTATGCAGCACTCTGTCCCTGACCCACTAAAACCGAGATAATAAATGCCTCTATAAGCCACAAAGTTAGGGAATATTGCATCAATTATGTTCTGAATTCCTATAAAAGATTGAACAGATATATTTTCTCAGCAAATATGCGTATAATAACACTAATTTAGGCAAACAGATATACCTAGTTTCTTATAAACTGTATTCAGTAGGGAGTGAAAAAATAAAGGGATTTAAAGCCCTAGCTGTTTTGACTCAGTGAATAGAGCAGCCATGGGCAAACTAAGGGTCCAAGGGCCCGATCCGGCCCGTTCTGCTGTTCTATCTGGCCCGCAGAGCCGAAAGAGCTGAGGGTTCTCTTGCTCTCCCCTCTGCTCCTTCACCAGCAGCCCAAGATGAGACTGCCAGCATTGTCAGGTTGCTTTTATTCCGGTCCTCAGGTCCGGTTTAAGAACCCATTGTGGCCCTCGAGTCAAAAAGTTTGCCCACCCCTGGAATAGAGCATCAGCTTGTGGACTGAAAGGTGGTAGGCTCAAATATGGTCAAGTGCACATACCTGGGTCGCAGGCTTGATCCCCAGTGGGGGACATGCAGGAGGAAGCTGATCAATGATTCTGTCTCATCATTGGGGTTTCTATCTCTCTCTCCCTCTTCCTTCCTCTCTGAAATCAATAAAATATAATTTAAAAATAAATAAATAAATGAAAATGAAAAAAAAGAAAGGATTTAAAATGTGATAAAGAATATATGCATTACTTAATAGGATAACATATTTTTAATAATTTACAACTATTCATTAAAAACTAGAGGCCTGGTGGTGCATGAATTCATGCACAGGTGGGATTCCTAGGTTTGGCCAGTGATCGAGGCCTATCAGGCCACTGGAGGTTGGCCAGCAAGGGGGAGGGTCCACAGGAGGTTGGCTGTGAGAGCACAGTGATCACCAGGGGGCAGCTCTTGCATTGAGCGTCTGCCCCCTGGTGGTCAGTGTGCATCATAGTTATTGGTCATTTGGTCACTTGGTCCTTTGGATGCTTAGGTTTTTATATAGATAGATAGATATGTACTATATTTCTACAAGGAAATAAATGAAAGTTTAAGAGTTTTAAATATTTTGGAATAATTTGGCATTCTAGATTAATTGTTTTAATGTCACCATTATCATTTAGTCCTAATCACTCGTCTCCTAACCACTAGTGGGGGATTTCTGTAACTAGTCTCTATCTAATGGATAAGATGCTGGACGGGATGATTTTTAAGACATATAGTAACTATTGAATTCTATGATTATAAACTCTTTCTTACTCTTTTATACCTTTAAACTCTTGTACTTTAGTGAGCTGAAGTAGAAATTACCATTGGAAATACACACCAAATATAGATTAGGGCAAGATTAAAACAAAATAAATAAAGCTACTGGACTTCCAAATAAATCTTAAGCAGTTTTCACAGAAACCATTGTATAATTAAAATATGATTAATTAAAATAGTAGCTACTATTCTGACTGATTACAATATTCCAGGCTTGGACTAATTTATATATGTACCTTATTATTCCCAATTATAGATAAAAATGATATTAAGTGAGAAACATGTGGTCATATATTATAAGGAAGGGAGATAAGGTTTAAAGTTTTATTCCCAAAGCCTGTAATCACAAAAGGCATTTAAAAGGTACTATTCAATTGTTTTAATTTATTGAAAAATTAATTTCGGGTTAGGAAATGAAATCCATTCTAACACCTTAGTTAATTACATTAAAATTATTTCAGAAATGCCAAAAAGTCTACAGCAAATAAGGACTCAAATACGTTTTATAATTAGAAATATAAAAGTAGTGTTTATACAAGAAAATAACACAGAAATTTAATAAAAGATAATCAGATAACGTGTAAAGCAGTTGTGAGAATAGTGACCTATTTATTACCAGTAGGTAAAAGTAAAGGGTCATCTCTGGAATGGTGGGTGCAGTTAGAACTGTATTTCCTTCCTGTGATAGAGTAGCATCACTGCCTTTTCTCATAAAGTATATTTCATTAAGGTTGTGTTTAATTCAATTTAATTTAATTAAAAAAGTGTTTGTAAGGGAAATATATGCAATTTTTAAACTTTATTTTTATTGTTGACACTATTATAGATGACCCCATGCCCACCCCCGTACCATCACCTCCACCCAGCTCCTGCCATATCTTCTCTCTGCACATCACCACACACTTCACCTTCTTTCATCTGGTACCTCCACCCTCCTCCCCTCTGACAGTTGTCAGTCTGTTCCATGTATCTATGCCTCTGTTTCTATTTTGTTTTTTTATTATAATTTTATTTTTTAAAATATATTTTATTGATTTTTTACAGGTAGGAAGGGAGAAGGATAGAGAGCAAGAAATATCAGTGAGAGAGAAACATCGATCAGCTGCCTCCTGCACACCTCTCACTGGGGAGGTGCTTGCAACCAAGGTACACACCCTTGACCGGAATTGAGCCTTGGACCTTTCATTCTACAGGCCAACGCTCTATCCACTGAGCCAAACCAGATACAGGTGTTTCTATTTTGTATGTCCATTTATTTTGCTCATTAGATACCACATAAAAATGAGACCATATGGTATTTGTCCTTCTCTGACTGTCTTATTTTGCTTAGCATTATAATTCCAGGTTCATCCATGTGGTTACAAAGGATAAGAGTTCCTTCTTTTTCTGTGGCTGCATAATATTCCATTGTGTAACTATATCACAGCTTTTCTATTCACTCATCTATTGATGGATACTTGGGCTATTTCCAGACCTTGGCTATTATAGATAATGTTGCTATGAACATAGGGGTCGTATAACCTTTCGAATTGGTGTTTCAACTCAACAGTAGGAAGACAAACAACCCAATTTAGAAATAGGTAAAGGACCTCAATCGACAATTCTTCAAAGTGGACATACAGTGACATATGAAAAAATGATCAGTATTACTAATCATCAGAGAGATGCAAATTAAAACCATAATGGAATTTTACCTCATCCATGCCAGAATGGCTACCATCAATAAATCAAAAACAAGTGCTGGTGAGGATGTGGAAAAAAGGGAACCATACAACACTGCTGGTGGGAGTGCAGACTGGTGCAGCCACTGTAGGAAACAGGATGAAGTTTCCTCAACAAATTAAAAATGGAATTCTCTTTTGACCCAGAGATCCCTTTTCTGGGAATATAACCTAAGTATCCCAAACCTAATTCATTGTAAAGAGCTATGTATGTGCTGGTGGTTAGCATGACACACCGGCTCTTCCGGTGAAACTGAAAGATGAACATGGCTATATTTAATTTTAAGAGTTGTGACACGTAACATAATAACTGACCTTGAGTAGGAAATCTCTGCAATTATATAAATCAGAGAGCTTCCAATGTGTGAAACAAGGCGTCTTTGGGAACTCAGATTCTGAGAGTTTCATTCCTGATTCAGAACAAGCAAAGTTGACAGGCAACGGGATTAAGCAAAGGGCATGGAGTGCATATCTTAATGTTGAACTTCAATAGGCAAATATGATGTAACAGAACCCCCTCCTTTTCAATGAAGCAAAATGAGTTTTCACTTCTAGTTTACCATATCCAAGTATTGTTTCATCCATGCAAATAAGCTTTCATTCTATATGCTGTGCCATATTGACATGTTTGAAATTCATTCAAAACAACGACAACAAAGAACCCAGATCTCAAATTTTATATTCATTATGTTCTTTTAAGAAACAATATGATCGGTATTACTTGCTAGATTTGTGTTTTAAACTATACCATTTTACAGACAGTTAAAAAAAACCTTCCGATATCTTGTTCAAGGGACTAGTACAAAAATATGTTGGTCTCCAGTTCTGTCATCGTTGTTTTTTATCTGATCTTTTGATAGAAGGATGGACAGAAAAAATTGTAGTACAAGCTAGGGACCCAAAAGTCTTTTCACTGAATTAAGAAGCAAAGCTAATACTGATAATACTGAGAGATTTCAGACATTTAAAGAATTAAACACATAATTATAAAAATATTAAAATTAGAGCATCTATAATCTTTGAACTGTTAAAAGTATATAATGATTTATAAAATAGAAAATTAAATTTTTATATCAAACTAGAGGCTCCGTGCATGAAAATTCATGCACCTCAGCCTAGTCAGTGAGTGCCCTCTTGCAGTCCAGGAGCACTCAGGGGATGTCCTACTTATGGCTTAGGCTCCCCTGGGGAGCAGGCCTAAGCCACAGTCTGGCCTCCCTTTGCAGGAGGCAACCCTGATGACCAATCAGGGGAAAGCTCCATCCTCATCAACGCACTGCTGCTGCCACTGGTCTCTTTCTGTGGGAGGCCACTGGTCAGCTGATCAGGGGACAGCACTGGACAGGTCGGCCCCGCCCCCTCCCCCATCGCCATCCCCTCCCTCTGCCCATTAGCACAGTGCCTTGGCTGGCCTGACTCAGTCTGCTTGCTGGCCCTACATCCCTTCCCTTCCCTTCCACCTCCCACCCCCGCCAACTGGTCATTCAGCTGTTTGGTCAATTTGCATATTATCTTTTAGTATATAAGATTATATAAGGGTTCTTGGTTGTAATTTCTGATTGCTGAAAATTTTCATAATTAACTAAATATGGACAGCAACATAACCTATTAAATAATTAGATTAAATGTATTTCAACTTTTCTATTCTTTCATTTTGTAACTTTCAGTCTTTTTTGCTAAATTTTTAAAAACATACTTCCTCAGTCCTGGCTGGTTTGGTCTTGGTGGATGGAGCATCAGCCTGCGGACTGAAAAGTCCCAGGTTTGATTCCGGTCAAGGGCATGTACATTGGTTGCTGGCACATCCCTGGTAGGGGGTGTGCAGGAGGCATTTGGTTGATGTTTCTCTCTCAGTGATGTTTCTAGCTTTCCATCCCTCTCCCTTCCTCTCTGTAAAAAAAATAAAATAAAATATAAACAAATAAATTATTAAACATATTTCCTCAGATCTTCTTAAGTATGCAAGTGCATATTTCCATTGAGAATTTTGGACCACCTTTATTACGATTTTCCATAATTCACTGTTATTCTGTGTGATAATTCAATATTAGATCTTGCCACTTTTATCACTAATAAATGTGTCTACCTATGTAATCAAATATTAAAATTATTTCTTTAAGGTTATACCTTAATAGCTCTAAGTCTATCCAATGATTCTGTTAAATTGCTAACTTAAGACAGGCTAGTGCTATAATTCAAAAACTACAGAGACTCTATATTTAGACTGACATTTTGGTTCATCCTTCACGTAAACTGAATTTATCTAATGGTTCACACATTCTGCTTTCTGAATAGCAGACAATGTTTGACTGACCTGTTCTTGCCTGATAATTCACATGTTAGTGCCTCAGTAGAGACAGATCAAATATTACATATAATTCAGCCCTTGAGGACTAAAGCAATAGTTCTCTCACCACTTTGAATTTTGCATAATCTCATAAGGGACTTTTGAACATATTTATAGATTCTCAACCTAAACTTTGAATAATTGAATGATACATTGTTGAGTAAAATAAAAGTTAAAATTAATTGCTGTTCTTTTGCTAAAGAGTTTTAAAAGTACACATCAACCGAAGGACTGGTATGCATGCATATAAGTACAACCAAGGGACACAAAACTCTGGGGAGGGAGGGCATGTATGGGAAGGGGGGAGCAATGGTAAGCTATGTACACATATAATACCTTAATAAATTAGGAAAAAAAGAAAAAAAAGTACACATTTATCAGTGGCTAATGATATTTTAATTTTTAAAGAAATAATTGTTTTATTTGGTGACAGGTTTATTTAATACAAAATATTGATATTTGTATTTCTTCTTGAAAGTAAATTGTGATGGGAGGGAGGGCAATGGTAAGCTATGTACACATATAATACCTTAATAAATTTAAAAAAAGAAAGAAAATTGTGGTCTGTTTAACTTGCTATGTTTGAACCTCCCTATACCTCTGAGATTAACTATATATCATGTTATTAGAGAACTCCAATTTTTAACAAAAAAATTACTATGTATAGGTTTTAACTGATGACTTAAAAATAACATTTTATAAATAAATTTTGAAGTAATGCAAATCATGAGGTTTTTATATTTTCTCTGTAAGATCAGGTTTTCTTTTGTGCTTTTTTAAAAATATATTTCATTGATTTTTTACAGAAAGGAAGGGAAAGGGATAGAGAGCTAAAATTTCAGTGAGATAGAAACATCAACCAGCTGCCTCCTGCACACCACCTACCGGGGATGTGCCCACAACCAAGGTACATGCGTTGGAATGGAATTGAACCTGGGACCTTTCAGTTCGCAGGCTGATGCTCTATCCACTGAGCCAAACTGGTTTTGGCTATGAGGTCAGTTTTAATCTATTCAGCTATTTCTCTATGGATTGTATATCAGGCCTATTGCTGATGGTTTCCTACAGTAGTCCACCTTTACCCAAAGTTTTACTTTCTGTAATGCCAGGTGCTTGTGATCAGCCCCAGTCCAAAATAGTAAATGGAAATTCAAGAAATGAACAATCCCAAAGGTTTAAATTGCACACTGACAGAGTAGTGGGATGAAATCTCACAGTGTCCCACTCTGTCCAGCCTCGGACTTGAGTCTCTGTGCAGTGTGTCCACATTTTTTTGCCTAGTAGCCTTCTGGGCTATCAGACTGTTGTCGCAACGTAGTGCTAGTGTCACCCTTATGTTACCTAAAAATGGCCCAAGACCCATTCACATAATTTTTATTAGAGTATATTATTACCATTGTTTTATTTTATTATTAGCTATTGTTGTTAATCTCCTGCTGGGCCTAATTTATAAATTAAACTTTATTATAATATGAATGTATAGGAAAAAAACATAGCACATACAGGGTTTGGGATTGTCTGAGGCTTCAGGCATCCACTGGGAGTCTTGTGACATATCCCCATGAATAAGGAGAACTGCTGTCCTTGAGTAGTTTCTTGCCGTGATCATGGTGATACTTTTATACTTATGAAGTTGTCAGGTGTCATCTAGCAGGTCTGCCAGTGTCATTCTTATAGAAGATGAAAAGAAATGACACCTGGCCAGGACCTTCCTGAGTTTAAGGCATTTCCTGAGTTTTTTATATTGTTACTAGAGCCTCAGTGCACAAAATACATGCAAGGGTAGGGTCCCTAGTGGCAGCTCCCTTCCCCCAGCTGCCTGCCACCACTGCTGCTGCCCCGCCCCCTGGCGGATCTCCTGGTCCAACTCCCAGTTGGGGGACAATTTGCATATTAGGCCTTTAATATATAGGGTATGGGTGATTTATTAGCTTAGTGACCTTTGTGTTTTTCCTATTCCATCCTTAAGATTTTTTTCTTTTTTCTTTTTTTAAGTTATTAAGGTATTATATGTGTACATAGCTTACCATTGCCCCCCCTCCCATACATGCCCTCCCTCCCCAGAGTTTTGTGTCCATTGGTTGTTCTTATATGCATGCATACCAGTCCTTCCGTTGATCTCTTATCTCCCCCGGATCTCTCTACCCCCCCCCCGTGTCATTTGACAATCTGCTTGTTGTTTTACTGTCTCTATATCTATCTTTCTGTTCATTAGTTTATAATGTTCTTTAATATCCATAAATGAGTGAAGTCATGTGGTGTTTCTCTTTCATTAACTGGCTTATTTCACTCAGCATGATGCTCTCCAATTCCATCCAGGTCACTGCAAATGATGAGAATTCCTTCATTTTTGTGGCAGCATAGTATTCCATGGTGTAGATGTTTCACCTCTGTAGCTAAATGCTTGTCTACATTAATAACCATGTGAACCTTAAAGTCCATTTATTTTATTACATGTTAAATAAACAAGAGCAAAAAGGAGATTTTTTTTGGTATTATATAATTGAAAAGTCAGGCAAGGATAAGTTCGAATGCTAAAATGTCAGTTCACCCTGGCCGGGTACCTGAGTTGGTTACAATGTTTTCTTCGTATACACCAAGGTTGCCCTTTTGATCCCTGGTCAGGGCACATGCAAGAATCAACCAAAGAATGCATAAATAAGTGAAACAACAAGTCAATTCTCTCTCTCTCTCTCTCTCTCTCTCTCTCTCTCTCTCTCTCTCTCTCCATTCGTCCTTTTTTTCTCCCTCCCTTATTCTCTCTTTCCCTCCAAACTTCCCTCTCTCTCACTCTAAAATCAGTAATTTATTTTTTTTAATTATTGTGCATTATCTGATTTTCTTTTTCTCCACTTTTGGACTCTATTTTCCTTGATGTTAGCTCTATTTTTAGTCAGAGGTCTGGATTTAAACAAGTTTAGATGCAGGTGATAAGGTTAAGATGCAGAGTAAGCCTAAGCCAGGATGCAAGGCAAATAGGTATTTCCAGGACTGTACTTCTATCCAGAAATCCCTTCACTACTTTCTCGGCACCAGAAATCATAGAGGGAGACTGGTTGGCAAACTTGTGTTCACTTCTCCCTCTATGCACAAATTGCTTTGTCTGGAGGACAAGGACTTCTGGCTCCATGACAGCACATTGATTCTCACCAGAGAAGAGGTCTCCTTACAAGGAAAAGGAAAAATGGTGAGTATATATAATTGTGAATCGACCACTTTCCACTCAAACTTACTTTCATACAAGACTATCTAATTTGGTTTGATGAAATTGGCATTTACAGATTTTAAATTCGTACCATTTTATTCACATTTCAAGCTCTTTGCCCAATTAAATTAGAATATGCTATTATCTCTAATGTCCTTTATCCATTTAACTTTTTCAAATCCTGCCTCCCTATGAAGGTATAGTTCAATGTATATATTCTATCGGAAGCCTCCTTTATTTTTTCTACATCACAGTGATCTCCTGTTCTCTTACCACTTTTTGATATTTAATGTCCCTTTAAGTAATTTTAACATATTATTTTCCAATATTACATTGATAATAACTTAATGCCAAAAAAATTGAAACAACAGTGTTAAATCCCCTAAAATTTGCTAGCATAATAAAAAAATACTGTTTTTTTTTTCCTTACAGTTCTCAGAAACATTGCTTAGGTAGAAATGGCTTTCTGAAACTAATCCTATGCATATATAGATGAATGCAGAAACAAAGCTGTGACTTTCCCTAAGATGGAATATTAAATGTGACAGTTCAAAACCCTCTAAGGTTTCTCACTTTTAATTATTCAGAAGAAAATTAGCTTATTTTGCCACAGCACTTACAGCTGCCTGTGTCTGTCTGTCTCATCATAGCAAAGATCTCAGGGCATTTTCTAACAGATTTCTGTTTTGTTTTTCATATTGGAATGTAAAACATATTCTACATAAAGTAATTTAGCAAATTTGTTGATTTAGAGTGTAAATGCTTAGGGAATACCAAGTACTAGTTAGATAAAAGTAGGCTAATTAGGTGAGTTAAATAGATAGTTAACAAATCCTCCATTTAAAAAAGTTAAGCCTGCCTTAAAATAAAAATAAGTCCCTATATCCTTGGGTCAAAAATTTTAATTATACTGATTTCTACAATGTGTGTGTAAATGAAACAAATGATTTCTGACACTTTCTAAAAGCCCTAGAAACTAGACTGTCTATATTTGTCAGAGAAGGCAAAGAGGAGTTATGTCAACCTATATCCCTGGTTCATACCCTAAGCTGCTTAATAGATCATGAATAATGAGACATGTGGGAGATGCCCCTCTCATCTTTTCTGAAATTTGGAGATTATATATATATATATATATATATATATATATATATATATATCACATTGACTTTTCACAGAGAGGAAGAGAGAGGGATAGAGAGTTAGAAACAGCAATGAGAGTGAATCATTGATCAGCTGCCTCCTGCACAACCCCTACTGGGAATGTGCAGGCAACCAAGGTACATGTCTTTGACTGGAATCGAACCCGGGACCTTCTAGTCTGCAGGCCGACGCTCTATCCACTGAGCCAAAACGGTTTGGTCATGACATTTGGAGCTTTTATTTGATGGAAAGAAAAATTGGGTATTCAATTGATTTAGGATTAGTTTAATGTGATTAGAGGAAACAGAAAAAAATTGCATTATCAAGTAAAAAAGAGACTATTTTCTATAGATATCTTAACTATGTGGTTAAATAGAAACCTAAACAAGATATTGAAATTAACAGAGACTAAGTAAAAATAAAAGAGTAGGTTTAAGTTGCTCTATATCCATAAATGAAATGCTAGTATATTGATAGTTTATGTTTTGAGAATATATTTTCATTTATGACCCAAGAAAAGTCTTCTGAGAGTGAGTAGATATTACATAGATCTTGTAAATAAAAATCTTAGTTTGCTTTTCAAGTTTTCTCTCAGATTTGTCCAGATTCTATTCAATAAAAAAGAATGAAGCTCTGTCCAGTGTTGTTCAGTGGTTGGAGTGTCCGCCCAGGGACTGAAGGATAAAAAGTTTATTTCCCAATCAAGGTCACATACCTGGGTTTCAGGTCCACCCAAGCCCTGGTTCAGGAGGCAACCAATCAAATCAATGTGTCTCTCACATTGGTTCCCCTCTCTCACTCACACCCCCCCCCCCCATGTATCCACTCTCTCTATAAAATAACCATTGGGAAATTATTCTTAAGTGAGGATTAACAAAAATTAAATAAGTAAATACATAAAATAAAGATAATCAGACTTGGGTTTTAGATTACAAGGAAGAAAAAACTGTTCCTATGTGAGAATATTTTATGACTTTAAATGTCTGTGTAAAAAAATACTGTATTCTAAAGTACTGATCAAAATGCTTGAAGCTTCTCTTAACTATGAATCTATGAATATCCGTTTATATACATAAATGTTTGCATACATGATTTCCAGAGATTTACTGTAATAGTTTGAAAATTTTAACAATTTAGTGATATAACTTGAATAACCTTGCTGGGGCTGATCAGCAGAACATGAGCGATAGATGAATGATTACTCTGAGAGAAACACACACACACACACACACACACACACACACACACACACACTTCTGAGGGCTAAGGAACAATTGAGGGCTAAGGGACTGCCTGGCTAGAGGAACCAGACAGCCTCATCTGCCTGCCTTTATTGTACCAGCAGTTTGGGATAAAGTTTATCTTTTAGTTATAATCAGTAGGGTAAGGAATCTTAGGAGGACACATGTGTCTGCAGTGTCCTTTAAGCAAGGATGTTTCCATTCAGCATTAAGATTTCAGTAAACACCTGAGGGTCTATATGTACACAGACTTGTTTGGAAAGGTCAAGGAACAACTAGGGATGGACACCTTCAGGCAGTTCCCCTAACTTGGGATTTCCTCCTTACAAACTTCCCAACCAAGTCCCCTGTGCTCCTGTACATCCCCCCTTTTTGTTTGTTTGTTTGTTTTGCTGCATATAGAGGACAGAGGGAGGAAACAAACATTCTGCTTTGGAATGTTGGGGTCTGTGAAGCATGTTCTCTGCCCAAGTTCCGATTTTACAGACTGTAAGAAAAATAAGAAGAATTACAATAATAGCCATAGTTAGTCAAATAGGTGCCAATTGATTCTAGAAAACCATGAAGAAGGGGTATCCAGTTTAAATACTCCTTTATTGCATTCCAAGCATTAGTCTGTTGTTCATAGTAAGTAGAAAGTCTTTGATTTGTAGAGTATTCACGTCTTCAGTAAGATTGTCATGAAATACCCCCCACAAATGCTTCTTAACATCAATCCACTGATGGTAATTACCTTAAGGTGATCAGATGTCCCACTTTTGGTGGGACAGTACTGATTTTCAACAATTTGTCCCATGTCCCGAGGCGTTTTAAAAAAGTCCCGATTTTTGGAAAGATGCACAACAAGCTAGGGATTGGCGGGAGAACGGGAAGGGAGTATATGGTTTTTGGCGGCCATATGGCTATTTAGCCAGGATATGAGGTTTATTTTATTTTTGTTAATTTTTTAATATTAAACTTTAATAATAACAAATAATTGTTGAGAACTGATTATCAACAACTGCTTATCAAAGTTCGCATTGTTGATCAGTTGTTAGAATTTGACCACCATTGTTTGGACTTAATGAACAATGGCAGTTTTTGGATTGGCAACGATGAAAACATTTTGTAACTGTCTCTCAGAAGGATACACATGGTACTGAGTGCTAGTAAGCTAGTTAAACAAGTGAAGCCATTACAAATCAGCTATTCAGATAATTTAGGCAAGTAATTTATTTATTTCATAAATACATAAATTTTCTTGAATTTAGCAGACAGTATTCATATTATTTATATTTTATAGTGGCGGCAGAAAGTCTAGCGCCAGCCTTGAAAGTGACACTTACGACCATACATAATTTTATTTATTTATTATAGTTGTAATGTTAAAATCTGGTCATCTTAGACTCTAGTTCCATTTTAAGGGGGTGACACATATGTGCTTATGTTCCCAATCACAAGCAAGCATTTGTCTGTATGCTAAGGCATCTTGTCTTTCCCCCAAATAATCTATGGCTGCTTCTACAGCTTGTAACCTAGCCAAAAACCTCTCTGTATGTGCTGTTGCATAGTAAATTTCTCAGTTACATTTTTGGCCATACTGTCTATAAATGTGGCAGTCTGGCCAAGTCTCCTGTGCTCTCCTACAACATCTGCACCTTATCTCACATTTATGCAAATATTTAGCAACTAGCATTTTAAAATAGTCACAAAAATTCTTTGTATTTCATGTTATTTGAACAAAATCATTTTATTGTTATAAATTTAATAAAATGTAATATCAAACACATAGTATATTTAAAACATCTCTCTGAAATATCTCCAGAAAAAACTTTGTTCATCGCCTTAGTTCGTTGCCTTATATTACATTTTTACATACTTTAAAAATTATCAACTGTACTCATGCATTCTTGTTTTATTTTCAAAGTTGTGAGACTTTTATATTTCTACTAGAGGCCCAGGGCATGAAAATTCTTGCACTGGATGGGGGATCCCTCAGCCCAGCCTGCCCCCTCTCACCGTCCAGGAGCCCTCAGGGGCAGGAAGGGACCTGGTGATAAGGGGAAGGCAACACCACATCATGCTTTTGCTGCTGCCACAGCCAGCAGGGCAAGCCTTGGCCAGCCCTCATTACCTGAGCCTCAGGCAGTTCTGGGCAGCTGGGAAGCCACCATCCAAGGCTTTCCTCCACTTTGAGCTTGCCCTGGGTGGCTGAGCAGCTGCTATCACAGGCTTGCCTATGCCTCTGGCTCACCCTGGACAGCTGGGGTGAGGGGGGGTTGCTGAGGGGACTGGGGGACTCCATAGGCAGGCGTGCAGAGTGGCTGGCCCAGCCATGCTATGTGCCTGCCACCCCAGCTGAGGCGAGGGGACTGGGCGTGGCCATCTTGTGGCTGTGGGTGCCGCCATCTTTGAGGGTGTGGCAGTTAATTAGCATATTATTTCCTCATTGACTGTGGCTGTGAGCACTGCCATCTTTGTGAGGGTGTGATGGTCAATTAGCATATTCCCTCTTTATTAGATAGGATGCAATTTGTATTATAAAACATTTCCCCTTAGCATCACAAATCTTAATTAATCATTACAGTAAAATGTTTTTATTTGCTGTGTTTAAAAGCAGCATGGTATGGACTTATTTACAGTCTTAGAAAAGTTTCAGGGAAGGACTAGAGTATCAAATAGTTATAGGGCTCACTTGACTGGGTTTTAGTTTTCTTTAAATGTATGTCTAAATTTTCCCTTATAGCTAAAGTTGAATAACCATTCTTTCCCCTTAGCCTTTAGTGTATTTTATTTCCCATTAGGCATTATAAAGAATTTTAGCTTAAGTACTGTACTCTAAAATTTATTTTTTAAATAGACATAATCATATATTTCTACACTATCCCCCTATATTGCAATTGTCTGTGAAACTGACTAAATAGTAGCACTGGGAAATTGATTATTTAGGCAATGAGGCAGAGCCTAACCTTTGATATTCAAAGATAATTCTCTGTCTTGGCACAAGATAGCTTTATTACATAAAGTTACTTTTTATATTTTATATTGCTATATTCTCAAAATAGAAAAAATCTGTCCTTTGAATTCTTATACATGTAACATTAATAAAATAAGTTTGCATATCTTCATGATATATTATAGTGATTGGAAGGTGTAATTTTCATAACAATATTTTTACTTGCAGAAGTTAAATAAAAATCTGTTCTTGGAAGAGAATGTTATTGGAAACTGGTTATGTTTCCAAGGATTTGACCGGAATCTCATGTTTGAGAGAGATGCTTATAGACTAAAATAAGATCAGGCAACATTAAGGAATTAAGATAAAGTATGGAGGCTAATAGAATCTTTTAGTATATTGGTCTGGCACTTGCTTACAGGGTTCGCAGGAGCCTTAACAGGTGAGTGAAGAAGGTCCCTGACTAAAGGTTACAGGAACCTCAAGATATTTTGGGGACCTTGAGAAGAGAAGAATTCACCCAGATCTATAGCTATTTTCAAGATAGTGGTAAGTCCTTAGCCTAGCATGTCTGGCTTGGAGAGGTCATTTAAACTTTAATTTATAGATTTCTTATAAAAATTCTAGCAAAAACATTTAAAGGAGAGATAAAATACTATTCTTATTAGAATTATACAAATAATCAGGCCCAATTATTAAAACTATACTTATTATACAAAATAATTCATCTTAGACTATCTTTAGTAAGGTAGTCTAAGATCTTAGACTTTCTTTAAGAAAGAAAAAATATATTTCAGTGATATACATTTGTAGATATTGAATTCTACATTGTTCATTATTATTATTACTTGTAAACTGGAATGGGTGCTGAATTCTAGTTTTGTGTTTTGTTTTTCCCCAGTATCTGGCTATGACTTTCCAACACAACCTTACCAACATTCCTCCCATCCTTTGCCTTGGAATCACTGACAAACTAAGACTGCAGGCCATGAAAGTTGACATTGGGCAACTTGATATAAACTTCAGAGATAATACCATGAGGTAGAGACTATTTTTGTTCCTTTTGCTGAAAAATCAGCAGAGACATTCAAACTTGCAAACCAGGAGATTCTATCAGATTGGCAGTGCCTTCCTTCACTCTACCTATGAAGCAGACATCTAGACGTCATCTGGAATGGCTGCCTTCATAACTCGGATGCTGGGATTATAATCTGCTTTAAGTATTAGATATTGCTTCTCTTCTGTTTCCACAGAGATGTCTCTTATTAAATGCCTGATTGCTTGTGGCATAGACCTAACTTTGGGGACCTACTTTCATCACTACCTCCTGAACTGAGACACAACTGAACTAACCTATTCTCAAGACAGAGACTGGTTTAATGAGATATGGAGTGCTCTATCACCAAGTTTCTGGGATATAAAACTTCTTAGGATGTTTCAGAGGAGGGAAGTCTAGGGGTTCAGAACATGCTCCCCCCTATATGTGCCATTTTGACATGTGAACTGTCTTGAACTGAAAGCAATCAAAACCCTGCAAGCTCACAAGAATAATTTCCCTCTCCCTTAAATAATTTAAATTAGAGGTCATGCCCATAGTAAGAGTTATCACCAGGAATAAATTTTTTGACTGTCTAAGGGCAAAGTACTAGTTATTGAACACCTTGTTGGCTTGCAATGGCCTTCTTTGCCTCTAAAGCCCAAAGCACTCACCTTGTCTTTAGATCAGGATGTCATATAGCCTTCATTTTCCTTTGCTGTCTTTGATCTCTTATGTGGGGTTCCCATGTGTACATCTGTAATGAAATTTGGTTATTTTTCTCTTGTTAATTTGCCTCATCACCTGAGGGCAGAAGAAAGTTTCTTTCTTCCCCACGTAGTATATTGATTGACATAACAGAAATGTCTAAACATTAGGCCTACTAATCTATGTATATCTAGATACTTCTTCACCTATATAGAGATGGGATTTTAAAACTTGAAATTAAGAATGACTTAGTCACCTATTTAAAAGTATAACGATACTAAAGGGACATTATATTTCCCATCTCTTAACCATACTGTAATTACATTTAGTTATTTTATGTGACTTAGATATCCTTAAATATTGAATTGTCAGACAAACTCAAATGAATCAGAGCTGTTAACTAACATCAAGTTTTACTAATCATTTGAAGTATTCAAGAACCCAAGTTGAACAGGTGGAACAAAGAAGTTGTGGATGCCTTGCTTCATCTCCCATGCCCTTTCTTCTCATAATGACTTACCGTGATTATTTTGTGGCTAAAATATATATTTTTGACCCTGAAGAAGGTGATTAAAACTCTTCAAATATCAATGGTTCAGGAGCAAGCATTTATTTAATACCGAGAGTTATGCACATGAGTTGAGAATAAGCTAGTTGATACATCTGGACTAGGTTGAACTCCAGATTTCAGGTTGAGTCCAAGCCACCTCCTTATATATTCATTATGGGTTCATGGTTGAGGTGAAATTCAGACAATTCAGACTGAAGCTGCCACACTCATCCAGAGCTGCTTTTTCAGGGCACGTAGGAAAAGCTCCATAGGACCAGGGTGAACTGGCCATGTCTCTTATGGCTTTTTGCACAAACTGACCCACTTTCACTTCTGTCTTCTTTCCATCTGCCAAAGTAAGCCTCACATTTAGTCAATGAAGTGTGTAAAAGTCTAATGAGCCCGCCAAGAAGCCATGGCAAGACTGGTCTGAATAGCAATAATTTGGGGCATATAATACAGTTTATCACATATAGTAATGGATATTCCTTTTTTTGCCTTAGGTTTTAATACCAAATAAAATACCAATCAACAGTGAGAGGTTTAGTATACTGGTTCATTTTAAACATTTACCATTTTTATTTCAGCAGTGAGGAAATAAATTGTTGTTTATGTAATCTTAAAATTGTCAATAGTGGATTTAGTTCTTGCTGAAGGACTCAACATTTATAATATTTCTAGAGTAAAGAATGCTGATAGAAATAGAACCCAACTATATTCTGAGGTCATCTTGGTGACCTTCTATGGTATACGTATAAAAAAAGAGTTCATTGTTCTTGTTTCAAATTAGAAAACCTTAAGATGATTGTCTTCAAAGAACGTTATTTGAGGACTGTTTTAGTTTTCTATTGCTGAGTGACAAATTGACATAAACTTAATGCCTTGAAACAGCATCCTTTTCATATCTCACAGTTTCTGTAGATGAGAATTACAGACAGCTCAGCTGTGTCTCTGCTTAGTTTCTCACAAGGCCAAAGTCAAGATGCCAAGCTCTTACCTGGAGGCTCTGGGTATAGCATTCTCTGTCAATCTTATCCGGGTTGTTGGCTGAGTTCAGATTTTTGTCATTGTGGAACTAGAGTCCCTGCTCCCTCTTTGGCTGTGAGCCAGGGGCCACTTTGGGTTTCTAGATGTGACTTAAATTTCTTTCCATACACTCCCTCTATTACACTAGTTAAGTATAACTTAATGGCAAACTGGAGAAAACCCTGTGGCATGGTATCTCCTTCCTTTGTCTCAGCTCCCCCTGTCTTACCTTCTGCAAACAGTGAGAAAACTGACTTATAAAGGGATTATCCAATGAGATTACCTCTACCAGAGTAATTTCTCTATTTTCTGCAACGTCTTAGTAACCTTACCTATGTTTGCAAAACGTCTCTTCTTCCCTGTAGCATAATGTAGTCATGGTGCGAACATCTGGAGGTAAAGGTCACGAGGGATAGCTTAAAATTCTGCTTAACACAAGGAAAATCCCTTTTCAGACACATTTTATATTCAAATTCTTTTAGTAGCGGAATTACAGATTAGCCTTTTAAATATTTTTTTTTCATAAAGCTATCAGATTTCCATTTCTCCAGAGGATTTTCTCCAGTTTGCCATTCAGTTACACTAGTTAAGTTTTCTTTTGTTATTTTTAAGAATTGAATACAGAACAGAGAAATAGTCATTCCTTACTTTTTCACCCTTTTGAAAAGATGTAGGCCAGCCTGGTAGATGAAAACTAATATTTTAAAAAGGCACAAAAATATTACATATTATTCCCCACAGAATTGTAAGGTAGAGACTCAAAATATTATCAGCAGGAACATCTAACACACCTTAAAGAGCTGAAGTAGTTAAAACTAATGTTGCAAAAGAATACCTCATATAATGGGATCACTACAGAAGTGTTGAATACTTCTAGGGCCCTACATAGATAATTAATCTGTGTGCTTACATAGATTATAAAGTTTCGCAGAAGAATTCAAGCTCAGGGATGCTCAGTACAGGCTTTCTCTCAAAATAATTATTTAATAGCAATGCCCACACCATTAAAATATGATACATACATTGCTCCAGTTTCAAAGCAAACTGTTAAATAGATCCTGCAACAAAGACTAATGTTAAAGGCACAATGACCACAGATATTTCAAAAAAGTACCAAATTAAGGTTGTTGGTTTTAGACATTTTATTAAAGTTTATCCTCTCTTCTTATGAACCATGATTGACCATAATTGACAATCCAAGACAGCTTATCTCATACCCAGTTTTCCCCTGAAGATTTAGTCTTTGGTTCAGAAAGTATGAATAAAAATAACATACCCTAGGACATAAAGAGCTTCTAAAGTAGTCACTAATGTGGCCATTATAAATACAAGCAGCAAAACTGACCTTATTTATCCCCACTATCTGAGGCCTCCTACATCCCATCTCCGGTAGCTGCCTCCAATTATAAGCCAGCGATGGCGTGGCAAATGCTTCTCGGGCTACAAGTTTCTGTCTTTTCTTATTGTCCAGCTCCCATTGAGAGCATTCCAGTCTGCTGCAACCTGCTTCAGACATACATGGCTACTCTGCGCTGGAGTAAATAGTTGACCTTCTGTAGTCAAAGAAACACAGGCTCTCACATTCCCACCCTGATCATCCAGTGCAAATGTTGAGACTACAGCCAACTGTATGCACTTCTTCTCTTTGAGTGACTGCTTAAATGTTACCTGACCAGTATGATCCTGAGCTATATCTGCCATCAGGACCCAGGTACCACTACTGAGTAGACTCTGACACACCTGACGCCTTTTACTTACACTTTATTTAAAGAGCTGTAAACTCCAGTATTTGAAGAGGCTTTAACACAAGGGAATGTGTCAGATAAGCATCTAGGAATGAGGCTGGTGGTATGTAACTTCTTTTATCTATCATTCCTGCTAAGCACTGGTTTTGAGTTACCTCAATTTTGCTCAAGGTAACTATGTCATCACTTTGACTCACTTGCCTCAGATGCTTCTTTCCCCAGACAACTCCTCTTACCACTCACTTTTTCTCTGGTGGGGATTATGCTTCCTCACAGGTACATGCCCAGGACCTGGGATTGAACATGTGACCATTCTGTGCACAGTTGGGAACTTTAAACACTGATCTACACAAGCTAGGTCAACATTTTAATATCTGAAGCATTTTATACCATAGGCATCTTTTCTGCATTTGATTCTCTCTTTTTTCTTTTATTAATGATTCCAAGACATCAAAATTATACTCCAGTTTTTCTGACCATTCTTTCTCAAGTGTCTCATTCAGTCTTCTTTCCCTGACTGTCCTCTCATTATCTACTCATTCCCAGGATCCCATTATCCAATTGTGCCTTCTCACACCCTCTGTGTACACACTACATGCCTACTTCCAATTGTTTGGTATCTTTTTTTGTATGTATTCTTACAG
The DNA here is from genome assembly GCA_963924515.1 of Vespertilio murinus. Taxonomy (NCBI): domain Eukaryota; kingdom Metazoa; phylum Chordata; class Mammalia; order Chiroptera; family Vespertilionidae; genus Vespertilio; species Vespertilio murinus. The sequence continues at coordinate 187,733,407 of OZ004706.1, read as the reverse complement.
TTTTCAAGTCTAATTTTCAGTTTGTATTACTTTTATGAGTTCCAGACATATATTTCTTTATCAGCCATATACATACTGGACCCACCTCAGATTTTTCAGATATTTACATTCACCATAATGCCAAAATAACAAACAAAAAACATACATTTCAGTACTTTGGTCTTTCTCTTCCAAAAGGAATACATTAGGTTTTTTTAAAGTAAACACTGTGCCAGTGATGTGGCTCAGTGTTTGAGTATACTAGTAGACCTATGGGTCAGGAGGTCGCAGTTCAATTCCCCATCAGGGAACATGCTTAGGTTGTGGGCTAGATTCCCAGTAGGGACTGTGCAGGAGGCAGCTAATCAATTATTATATCTCTCTCTTCCACTCTAAAATTAATAAAAATACATTTTTTTAAAAAAAGTAAATACTGTAGCCCCAACTGGTTTGGCTCAGTGAATAGAGTGTCAGCCTGAGGACTGAAGAGTTCCAGGTCCATTCTGGTCAAGGGCATGTACCTTGGTTGCAGGCACATCCCCAGTAGGAGGTGTGCAGGAGGCAGCTGATCAATGTTTCTGTCTCATTGATGTTTCTAGCTCTCTATTCCTCTCCCTTCCTCTATGTAAAAAAACTCAATAAAGTATATATTTTAAAAGTAAATACTGTAACTAAACAATTGAAAATTAAAAGTATTTTAAATGAAAAGCAACTTTTAATAATTTGAGGAGAAAAAATATGTTTGCATTTTCCTTAAGATAGATTTAATCACTTATGGATAAGGATGAATGTTACTGGGGGAAAAAACTATGCAGAGGACTGCCATGGAAAGAAAATAGACATATTATTATATTAAGATGTCATCATATTATTGCTATTGTCCCATTGGATTTTAATTTCAAGGAGAAGCATTATGGTTCAATAATATCATCTGAGAACATTTCTTGTAAGGAAAAATAAAGCTTAAAATATCATTGTCTCATAAATACTTATGAAAAAGTGGAAAGATTTTAGAAGAAAAAAGATAGATTTTTAATTAGGTTAGGTTGATTTGAGTAAGTGGAAAACTTAAGGATATTACAACCAAGAAATCTAGTAAAGTATGAAAACTAGAAAATGTTTCCTAAATCATTAGTGTCATTTAAACTTTGCTCTTCTAGAGTCAAAATATGACAGCTTCAGTCATGTCTCATTAAATGTCTGGAATTTTCATAGTTTCATAAAGTTATATTTTATTATTTTAATGATTCATAATGTAATCCTATATATAATTTTAGTAAAATTTAGCACAGAAGCTACATAAACCTTTGTTTAAGCTTATATACTGTGGTATTTTTCCTAGAAGCAATGAAACAAATAAGTTTTCAGAGAGATAAAGACAACAGTCCATGATATCTAAATAGAAAACTGATATTGTTACTCTCTTTCCCGTAGCATGAAACCAGACTGAGATAAAGGATAAGAAAATATGGTTATGACTATGAGTTATGACCAGTGCAATGATGTAGTGATTTTAATCTTCTCAGTAACCAGGTACATCATTTATCTATCAGTTATGGCAGCAATTCTTAAAAGAAAAGAGAAACGGAGTAAGCATTGAAAGACAAATGGAGATTATTCCTAGTAAGTCTAGAATGTGTCTAAATAGTAAGCCTTATCTTCCTTGTATTTATAAAATTATAATGCAACATTTATGATTGATGAAAATATATATTTCATTCTAATAAATCTAATACTTCTTTTTTGAGGGCTTTATGTCAAAATTTTACATACATGGATAGATTACCGATTTTGATGTTGTCTTTTATAATTAGTGCAATAGAAGGATACTGAAAATGAAGAACCTGTATACACAGTGTAATAAAGTTTAGGGGAAAGACAACTATTTCTTCCTGCTGACTAAACTTTAAATGGTCACCTGCTTAGACATCATGCAGTGCACTTGTTAATAATCATCTAGAAAACTACAAAAATTATACAAAAATGTCAGCATTTTCTATCTCAAGGGGAACATAAAATTTTAGTGTGAATAATTTATTTCAGGAATGAAGAAACAAGAGACTTAGAGTAAGTACAATCTGAATTACCCTATATATATTTTAAGATAGCATGCATTTTTAGATTTTGCAACTGGTGCTTTTTTCATAGGTCCAGAAATTTACATTTTCCTTTAAAGTAAATACATTCAATAACTTCTACTTTGCAAAAGAGGAAAATATTTGAAATTTTGATGTCTCATGCTGCCATGGAAATATTTAATTGCTACTTTTTTAACACAAATTAATTTTCTCATATGCTCAATTTAAGTATCATCCAATTTTCCTCTCTGTGGCCTTTTGCTTAAGGAGTAATTACATTGCTGACATTTTTAATTAAAACTGTGCTATCTATTTTAAAAGGCATTAGGCCTTCCATTGATTTCAAACCCTGAATAAAATTTTGGTTGATGAATCAGGATATGTGTCTTAATACACTGTGAAGCCTATATGTATTAGCATACAATTTAAATCACATAGTATTAAAATAAAGTCATCTTAAAAATAATAGCATCATGAGAAATTAGGATCCTAATACAATGAAATATATTATATATGTTTGTGGCTTGTTATAATGACACTGTTACCTAATAATTTTAGCTTGCAGTTGGGAAATTAGAGATTTAACATATTCGCAATCTTTGGAGCTCTGAAAAGTTATCTCCAATTTGCTGTATATTTAGAAGTATATTTCCAAATCTGTAGGATATTTCCAAACTTTTAATAAAGAGAAGCTGTTAGCCTCTTACCGATACATGGAGAGCGTTGATAATGTTATCAGGAATGCTTCCAAACAAAATGGTGGAGAGAATATGCAGTGCAACTGAAGGGACCAATGAATTCTAATAGTTAAAGTGATAATATCAGTGTCCATCAGGAATCTCAGGGATATATAAATATGCACAAAGCTGAGGTTTAGCTGAGCATGTAGCAAAATAATCTCACTTAGAAACTCCCCAAACTATGGCTCTGAGACCTAAATAGGCTTCTGTCTAATACATTTGAACCTCTGTTTTCAAGGATCATCCTACTCTTAGTATATTACACAATAAACAGATTAAGTCAGTAGGCATATCTTAAGTGAATAGAAGGAAGGGGAAGATATAGTTCTTATTTATATTTACTGTAAAGTAAAAAGAGGCTTTAAAACCAAGAATATCCATACAGTATAATTTCTATGGTTACCTACTTATAACCCTTCTAGTGCATTCTTTATTCTGTAGTCTCCACATTTTCAAGTTAAATAGGCTTAGAAACCCACTTTTATTTATATATATATTTCATATATTTTTAATATATATATATTTTAATATATATTTTCATATATGTGTCACACATATTATGTATATGAGATTATATTACCTGAATTTAACATTTAAATTTATTTTAAATGTAACTTACAAATCATCTAGTGTTTTTTATGTAGTCAGACATAAAAGTGCTCTGAATTGAATCTTCTACCTCAAATTAAGATCTTTGAATAAACTTATTACCTTTATGACACTCATTACATCATTCTCTTAGTGTTCATAACCCAACAATACAAAATAGACCTGACTTTTTTCCAATAACTTCATCTGTTTTAAATTTTCTCCAATATTAAGCAATTTGATGTAACCCAGGTATACAGCCTGGGGATAACTGTGATTTTTGCCTACTGTAAAGATTATAGGTGATGTGTCTTCAGAGTTTTCATTTTCTTCTTTAATTTGAAACCCTTTCAGCTAATTCTCCTGAATTTGTAGCTCCAGGTATTAAAGAGTGTGTGAAATGTAAAGATGAAAGCAGCAGGTGCTATTAATGAAAATATATCAGCAGCATCAAGTATCTTTCCAGAGGCTGCCATATTGGGAAGGAGAGAGTGTCTTTCTTTTCTAGGCAAAGTATGACCAAATAAAGATTTGAGATGAAAAGAAGCTTGTCATTTTCAAAAATAATAAAGATGACCAATGCAAGTCAGGTTAGCATAAAAATGCAGGAGAGACACTGTGCAGAGGCATCATAATCTTGGGTAATAGATACCATATTAGGAAATCCTGATGGGAACCTACTTATATATATATTAGGAACCTATTATATATGTATTGGGAACCTATTATATATATATTGGGAACCTATTATATATATTGATTTCAGATAGGATGGGAGAGTGAGAGAGAGATAGAACCAGCAATAATGAGAATCATCAATTGTCTGCCTCCTACATGCCCCCTACTGGGAGATCCAACCCGCAACCTGGGCATGCGCCTTGACTGGGAATTGAACTGTGACCTCATGGCTCATAGGTAGCCACTCAACCAACTGAGCTACACTGGCGGGGCGATAATCTATTTTTCATTGATGCACAATTCCTGTTGGAACTTCTAGAAATTAAAGTATCACTATAGCTCACTAAAATCTGATAATATAATGGTCTAAGCCCTAGGAAGAATTATAGATTTATTTAAATGTGCACGGAAGCCACCATAAAGGTTAGAGAAGCATCACAAATGTATTGATATTTTAAAGATGATGCCTTTTTCTGTTGGGAGAATGTATTCTGATTTGGGGATTAGATTTGAAGCAGTGAGACAAATTAGAAGCTGTTAAAATAATATTTCCATTTATGACATTTGAAATACATTTAAGTCATATATATGACCTTCAGAATGCATTCAGTTTAACATTTATATTATTTATATTTATACGGTGTTTTGAAAAGCATGACAACTTTAACAGTTCCACCGAAACAGCTGGGAAAGCTCAATTCATTGCAAAAATCACAATTTTAAAGAGATGAAAGAACAGTGGAAGCAATAATGAACAGAACTGGAATTCCAGAGATGGGGACCCTTCTTAGATGAGCTTGTTACAGGATTTTAGGGCAAGAGGACCAGGGAAACTGAGACAGAAACATTAAAACAAGGCCAAACAGAGTGGGCAATTTGCAGTTAGCTTGTAACTAACAAGCCATTATCTCCCCTGGCCAAGGGCACAGAGCAAATGGTACAAACAAACAAATAGCTCCCTAATGAGAGAATGCAGGAAGGGGGTGAGTGAAAGAAAAAAGGGGGGTAAAGGCAGATTTATTTCCTCAGCAGAGAAGCCAGCAGTCTCAAGGCTTGATATTCTCAAGATCCATCCATGTTGTTTCCATCAATGATACAGATTTCTGGAATTTTTGTTTAACACAAATGATGCAATTCTTAATATGCTATATTTTTGTATTGAGGGTTTTTTGTTTGTTTGTTTGTTTGTTTGTTTGTTTGTTTGTTTTTCCCCCTCCATTTCATATTGATCTACTTTTTCAGGAGTAAAACAGTTTAAAAGGCAAAATACATTTAATTTTACAGTTGATCTTATCTGAGTAAAAATTATTAACCCAATGCCAATTTTGGGTCTTAAAAGAAAATACAAAAATTGCAAAATATTTTTCTAGATATTTCTAAATATAAATTGAATGGTAAAGGACTTATCCACCTAGCTCAATGTGAAAGAGAAAAACTGAATCACATAAAAATGTACAGAAATGTGCTCTGACTGGTTTGGCTCAGTGGATAGAGCATTGGCCTGCAGACTGAAAGGTCCCAGGTCAATTCCGGTCAAGGGCATGTACCTTGGTTGCAGGCACGTCCCCAGTGGGAGGTGTGTAGGAGGCAGCTGATCAATGTTTCTCTCCCATTGATATTTCTGACTCTCTATTCCTATCTCTTCCTGTCTGTAAAAAATAAATAAAGTATATATTTTTAAAAATGTATAGAAATGTTTTATTAACAAAAACAGTATTTTTTATTTTGATAACTGATAAACATTTTAAATAATTTTCATGAAATTTAAATTATGGAAAAAATCCATGTTTTTTTTTAAATAAATTGAAATAAACTATATCCTGAAGTCTTAGTATCAAAATGTACCACATTTAATTGAATATATGTGAAGTTCTAAGACTCACTTCAGCACCAAAAAAGCTATAAATTAATTTTTCATCCTGGGTATTACTGACAAAAAGGATTAAACAAATACATTTGATTTCTTTTCTTTCTTCTGAAGCATAAGCTAGCTATAATAACAGAATAAAGCTTCAGATTTCTTTTTGTACTATATTGAAAAACTCTTATCTAATGTAAATTGATATTTAACAGCTTTTTCTCATCCCTTGGTGGATTTTGCACCTTAAAGAAAAATCAATTCTTCTTTCAACAGTCCCAAAGTTAGTTTACCTGATATAAAATTTGTTTGTACTAAAAAAGAAATGTATTTTCTCCCTCACGTCAGCTGTGTTTTTACCTTTCTCTCCTTTTTCTCATTCTACTTCCCTGCACTCCCATGAATTCTTCAATATTATAGTGATGCATATAATTCTCTAGTTCTTCCTCTTTTCAGAATATAATTTTAAAATAATAATTATTTTTCATTGTTATTTACAGAAGCTTTTAAGATGTAAATTTATTGTTGAAAGTACTACTGATGTTTCCCAATTTCCCTTTCTTTTTCCCTTCCTCCCCCCCAGGGCCTGTCTGTGTCCATTTGTTATGCATATACTAGTATGTGTATTAGTTCTTTGGTTAATCTTTTCCTATCTCTCCACCCCTCCCCTCTGAGATCTGAGACTGTTGCATGCTTCTATGTCTCTGGACCTGTTTTGTTCATCAGTTTATGTTCATTAGATTCCACTTATAAGTGAGATCCTGTGATACTTGTTTTTCTCTGAATGGGTTATTTCACAGAAGGACTCCTTGAACAATTAGGTGTGAGCTACTTCCAAGGTAGGTCTGTGCCCTACAGTGCTGCTCAAAAGGTGGTGTAGTTTCAGTTTCTCATAGATTATGGACCAAGGGCCAAAACCTGCACAACTATTTTTTCTCCCAAAGAACTGTTTTCGGGTTAGACCCCCACACCAAAGTGCCAACATGGGGTTTTGATTACGTTTTGAAACTGTATCTCCAGACAATGACTCCCAGTAACGAAGTTAGCCACCATGGTTCTGCATTTTTTAATTCTGCAAAATTTATTCGAGGCTGTCAGGGACCAGCAATGTGTTCTCATTGTCCCTTGTTTTTGTGAATTTTACACACATGAGTCCATTTAATGTACCTACTTGTCAAGGCTACCGAGCTCTCTTATTTAATCAAACAGGATTCTAGATGCTACTGTGAAGCTATTTTGTAGGTGTGGTTTGCAATTACAGTAAGTTGACTTTAAGTAAAGGCATCGCCTTCCCTAATGTGGTTGACACATTGTCCTGAAGGCCTTCATTCATTCAGGTGGAGCCGGTCATAACAAAAGCTGAGGTTTCCAGGATAAATTCTGCCTCCAATCCCCTCTTGAGTTTCTTGGCTGATCAACTTCCTTACCAATTTCAGTCTTTAGATTTCTCTTTTTTTAGACAGCCACACCAGGTAGCATCCTCCAGAAATATTTTTCTTGCCCACTGTGTTAACACTGTGAAATACATGTGCAAGATTAGAGATTGCAACACAGGGTGAACATGCCCTCTGGAACATGTCTCTGGAATGTGAGCAGAGAGGGAGGGGAAAAATAACAACATTTGAAAGGATGACAAACACAAAAACTAGTCTTTGGAAAAGTCTTATATATCTTAAAGATCCCATAAAACATTGTCTAAAATACCCTAACATTTGTTGCATACATTTGAAAGGAAAGAATCAAATCTGAATAAGAAATAAATCTGAAGCTAACATTTACTAATGATAAATTTATTTATCAATAAATTTTAAAAATGTTATTAACCATGAAGGCAAAATATTTCTATCTTCCATATAAAATATATTTTTAAAATATCATATGATGTGGTCATTCCCCAATATGCAGCCAGAAAATGTAGCATAATTATTATAGCATTGTCTCAGGCAGATAATGAAAGTTTCATTATTATGAATTATGAGGCTTACAATAACCTTTTTTTTAAAATGTGTTATTTTGGATGTTTTTTTTCTCACCTAACGGTCTTTTCCATTCATTCCTAACATCATATTCATAATGGCGTATACTTTAGTTTAAATTTCACCCCACCAATTTAGGCGAGAGAAAAAAAAAATCTCTGCAGGAAGGAATCGCTGGTCGCTGTCTGCTATAACAGGGTCTGAGGTGGTGGCTTTGTCCCCATAGCTGTTGCAGCTGTTCCTACCCTCTGGGCAGCTCCACAGATGGTCGCAGTCTGCTGTCATCTGATGATGAACCCGCAGCCCTTCGAGCTGCTTGGTCACGGCCCCCGTCACCCGCCTCACAGCACCTTCCACAGAGGGCGCTGCTGAGGAAGCCTGCACACAGTCAGGTCACCTGGCCATGCTTGTCCTGAAACCAGACGAAACAAGGGCCACGGTCCCTTGGTCAGTGGCGCTCAGGCACCGCTGGTTCCTTGCAAACAGATTGCAAGAGGCGCCTTGTCTTTATATGGGTTTCCTTTCTCCCAAGATAGAAAAAGATGGTCATGAAACAGAAGAGATTGAATTAACTTAATGTAATATTATTTAGCCTAAAAACGGAAGTGTGCCCTGCCCTTTGTAACAGCATGGATGAGTCTGGGGAACATTATGCTATGGGAGACAAGCCAGGCACAGAGGGATCTCAATTAGAGGTGGAATCCAAGGTCAAGTTCACAAAAGCAGAGTGCTACAGTGGCCATGTCCGGAAGGAGGGGGAGTGAGGAGATGTTGGTCAAAGGGTTCAGTTCTCAGGGAAGATGATTAAGTTCTGGGGATCTAATTATAACGTGGTGACTATGATTAATCATAGTATATTCATTAAATATACATACTGAGTTGTGTATTTGAAATGTGCCAAGAGAGTAGATCACATATGTTCTTACCACACACACACACACACACACAACTATGTGAGGTGATAAATATCATCTATATTAATTAGCTATATGTGAACATCATTTCACAATCTATACATTTACTAAAACGTCACAGTGTGCATCATGCATGTGCACATTTTTGTTTGTCAATTATATCATCAACAAATCTGGGGAATACATTTTAAATTGTATTAGAGACTAAAGAGAAATAGCTCCAGGATGAGAAGGATATTGGCTAAGAAAAAGTATCAACCCCAGGAGAAGCATCTGCCAGTCTGCCTGGATTACTGCAATAAAATTAGCTTCTGACTCGTGCAAAGCTTTCTGCAAGAACACGTGATCCTCAGACACCTATTCCTCATGCAGTGACTTAGTGGACTTAAAATGCCTCCCCAATGAAGAAACAGGCTGGAGAACCATGCAGCTTCTTTCTTCACTGCCTAAGCTCCCGAATGTCACATGCTACTTTTGCTTGTATTGTATTGGCCAGATGAGTCACACACATTGACCCGGACCAAAAGAACTGAATATCGATGAGAGGTGGCTATTGGTCTCACTCAGAGACTGAGAAGTGAAACTCAGTCTATTAATTATTGAGATGTAACACTAGGAAGAACATCTTCTCTGCAAATAAATGCAAAGCCACGAATGGATTGAGTCCTGGCAAAAATCATGGATTCTTTTTTGTAAATGTTTTATTTATTGTTACATTCTACCTTCCCCCAATTTTTTTTACAGTAAACCTGCATATCTCATATAAGACATATATTCAGTATAAAATACTGATTGAAAAGGGGTAATTTAATTGCATGCGTTATCACAGGGAATGCATGAGGAAACATTAGGTCAGCGTAAGGCAAATACTTGATGAACATCCATCATAACATTCCTTGCAGTTTCTACACCTTCGGCATTCTGGTGAAGCTGAAGCACCTCTAAACTCTTGGGGCATTCACATGTATGTTTCCTCCTTAGACATGCAAACGTGAAATTCATCTAAACTTTTCAGACACAGCTGCATAGACTATGGAAAACAAAAGCAATCACTTTTCCAGGAGACTTAGATAAAAATGAATAAAATCTGTAGCACGTTGCATTCCTACCAACAGTGGACAGTTTTCCTTTCTCCACATCTCCCCCAGCATTTATTCCTTATCTTTTTAACCACAACCATCTTAACAGGCATGAGGTGATACCGCATGGTGGTTGTGATTTGCGCGTTTCCTATGAGCCAGAAGACTTGTTGATTCAAATGTGTGTCCTTAGATCTGCTATTCATCTCTGCTGGAGAGCTGCAGGAGGATATTTAATTGGCATCCCAAAATTAATATATGTGAAACAGAACCGCTATTCTCTCCTCTTTGTTCCAGCTAATTCCAGGAAACTGAATCTGGCCAGGTATTTATTTTAAAGTGTGTAAACAGCATAAATATGCAACAACTCTTTTTTAAAATATATATTTTATTGATTTTTTTTTTACAGAGAGGTAGGGAAAGGGATAGAGAGAAACATCAGCCAGCTGACTCCTGCACACCTCCCACGGGGGATGTGCCCACAACCAACAAGATACGTGCCCTTGACCGGAATTGAACCTGAGATCCTTCAGTCCACAGGCTGAAGCTCTATCCACTGAGCCAAACCGATTTTGGCAATGCAACGATTCTTAAAATCATTTTACTTCTCCCCATGTAATAGGGACATCCCTTGAATCATCATCCCTGCCTCTTTTATCTTCTATATTGATGACTTCCTTTATGCTTCTCTCCAGCTCTATGGTCAGCAGCCTATTTCAAGTTTTTATCGTGCTCAAACTAGACTTCTGCAATAGCTACCAAACTTATTTTTCTTTCTCCATTCTTAAACTCATCTGATCCCTCATTCACAGGAGTCAGCTTTATTACCTTTAAAACGCAAATTAGCTTATTAATTCCAGTGTTTTAAACTGCCACTGGGGTTTCTGTTACAGATGGAATAAAACCACAAGTGCTACTTGGATAAGGAAGATCTGCATAATCTCTATCCTCCTTGCTCTACCCTGCTGGTCTCTCCAGTGGGGTATATATACCAAAACAGAACAAAGATAATCCATCAAGGGCTGGGAGAAAAAGATTAAGCTTCTATATCATTTCTAAAATGAAGAAATATGTAAAATTTAGTATTACTCATATTTAAGGCCCAAGTTGCCATGGTCTCCTTTATTTGGCCTATTTGTCAAACAGGTTTTCTCAGGGGGAAAAAAAGAATAAGGGTTTCAACTGCAAAGGAATTAACAATTACTTTCACATTTATTTTTTTTTTTTCATTTGGAAAGTTCTGGAATTTTCCAGTTTATTTGTGCTTAGCTTACAAATTATATTTTTATCTACAACTAAACTGGCTCTTCATGAATGTAAACTCCCTTAAAAGTTTTCTGCTAACCCTCTCCCTCAGATTTAATAAGTTTCCACTAATGTCATTATATATGAAAGGGAGAATGTAGTGCTCATATCTCCGCTGCTCTAATGTAAGTTACCAGCCTTATTATGAAATGCAGTAGAAATTGAATCAGATATGTACATATGATGCCTTCAGATATTAGCAAATGATACTGTGCACAAAGATGCAACATAGACTTCTAATCTCTTCAAACATTTTCAATGAGTTTTAGTAAGTTTTAAGCCGATATGTTAGGATATAAAAAATGCAACACTCTGTTTTTTGCAAAAAATAATTGAGTAACCAAACAGAAGATACCATAACAAAGCTGTGTTTTGTTTTGTTTTAATGACAATTGAAGAATAGGATTAAAAATATCGCCCTAACTGGTTTGGCTCAGTGGATAGAGCATTGGCCTGCAGACTGAAAGGTCCCAGGTTCGATTCCTGTCAAGGGCATGTGCCTTGGTTGAGGGCACATCCCCAGCAGGAGGTGTGCAGGAGACAGCTGGTTGATGTTTCTCTCTCATTGATGTTTCTAACCATTCTTCTCCCTTCCTCTCTGTAAAAAAAATCAATAAAATATATTTAAAAAAATAAATATGTGTTGCCAAATCCAGTTTGGCTCAGAGGTAGAGCTTCGGTCTGTGGACTGAAAGGTCCCAGGTTCGATTCCGGTCAAGGGCATGTACATTGGTTGCGGGCACATCCCCAGTAGGGGGTGTGCAAGAGGCAGCTGGTCGATGTTTCTCTCTCATTGACATTTCTAGCTCTCTATCTCTCTCCCTTCCTCTCTGTAAAATATCAATAAAATATATATTTAAAAAAATAAAATAAAGAAATAAAAATGTGTATCCATGATTTTAGTAAGCCTAACCAAAGGTATGTTTCTCTCATCTGGTATTTTTACAATAATATTTTCAAAATTAAAAGTATTCCATTGATAAATCTAAAAAATATTTTTCACTTTATCTCATTGTTTTAAATTTTATGTTTGGGTATTTTGATAAACTATACTACTCATGCTTGTACTTAGACAGTAATTACTATAAGTAAGTAAAAATGTTCATGTAATGTCGATGAATACTTAATATTCTTTAAAATATATTTCAGAGAGTAGGGAGACGGAGAGAGAGAGATACAAACATCAATGATGAGAGAGAATCATTGATTGGCTGCCTTCTGCATGTCCCCTTCTGGGAGTTGAGCCTGCAATCAGGGCATGTGCCCTTGAATGGAATTAAACCAGGGACCCTTCAGTCCACAGACTGACACTCTATCCACTGAGGCAAACAAGGTAGGGCAATACTCAATATTTTTAAAAGATCAAGTGTGCACTTAAAAAGTTTAAAGACCACTATTCAACCTATGTCCATTCTCCTCTCTTTAATCTTTGTATTTTTGTGAGTATTGTTATTTCAATGTTATTTCAACCTATTTCTTGCTTCCTTCTCTTATATTATTCTTTATAATACCCTAATTTTAGTTTTCTCTACTGAAAACATAAGCCTAAAAGGCAGTAAATCTGATTATTTGTTCAAAACTACACTGCTTTGTACATATTGACAGTAGCTAATTTTTTCTTGATTGAAAAATACACTTATTTAAAATTCTAAATTTTTTTCAGTTTTGTAAAATAAAAACAAAAAAAAATAGTGGTGCTTCAGAGGATTAAAGTATATGAATTTTCTAGCTAATCCATTATCAGAGATATTTTAATATTACTATAGTGCTTTTCATATATTAGCTAATTAATATTCAAACAACACTACATGGTACATTTGGGAAATGCTGTTAAAAAAAAAATGGAACTTAATTTGCCAAGGGTCACAGATTTGGTCAATAACAGAGTTTTTTTCTAAAGACCCTAGACTTCATGTTTCTTATTCCAGTGGCTACAACTAAAAATGAAATTGATTCAACTCCACAAAGAAGGAAGAAAATAATTTACAAAATTATACAGCCTGAAGGGTCTTCATAGGTCATTATACCAATTACCTGTTTGTAACATACAACTGAAACAATGTATCTTCATCCCCTGAATTATATTGTAATATAGCCTTGTAGAATAACTGTAAGTTTCTATGTGAACTCTAAAATAAAATTTAACTTATATTTTTTGATAACCACTTTGCCAGAGGATAGTTATTATAATAATTTTGTAGGAAAAAAAGAGAAATAATGGATAGTGCCTAAATTATGCAAATGAATAAATTCATCTGATATTTTATTTATCACATAAAATATTTGGGAGAAAAAAACATGTCCTTACAAAGTAAATATTTTTTTCTGACAATTTGAGCCTCTTTTCTCTCTTCATTTTCTTATTTTAGAATGTCCAAAGATATTATTCTATAGAGAATTCATAATCTGTACTTGATACAATGATCATTTCTCTATTTCCATTATATACAATCTTATCATAATTCTAGGTTAACAAAGTCTCAAGACCAGTTCCATTTAGTTAATAAATTCAGCATATGTCCAGCTATTTCATTCAGCTCAAACAATTCTTACCTGATTTGATATTTCCCAATTTCTATGGGAACGAAGAAGTGAGGGCATCCCTGACAGAGGAAACTAGTGAGTGAAAATTCTGAAACAAAAATAATTGAAATCCCTTCCAGAAAACTGCAAAAAGGGCCTTTGATTGTAAGTACCCTCATTCCTGACTGAGTTGTAAAGAGCAAAGGGTAGAAAAACACATAATGATAAGGCAAAGTTTGACAAGAATTGGGTCACTTGGCATTGGAGACCAAGTTAAAATTATTTCTCCTACTAAAATGGAAAACCATTGGAGAGTTTTATGCTTTTAAAAATGTTCACTCCTGATGGAATGTAGGTAATATACTAAAAAGAGCTAACAGAAATTGGAGAGGGCATCAACAAGGAAGGTAGTATGTAATTTAAACAAAGATAGTGATGTTTGGTCTAGGGTAGTAGTGGTAGATACTGAGAAGAAATGAATGTCCTAAAGATGTGTAATGGACATAATATTGACAGTACATGATGAAAAATAAAATTGTTGTGAGATGGCAAAGTATCAAAAATAAATAGAGAGTTCTAAATTGCACAGCAGGATTATTGCTGGTGGGTTTGCATAGAATACTAGAGGCCCGATGTGTGAAATTCATGCCGGTGGGGCTCGGCCGTCCCAGCCCTGGCTTCATCTGGAAGGTTGTCCAGACAGTTGTTCTGCTGTTTGGTCGAATCAGCATATTAGCTCTTTATTATATGGGATGGAAATTTATGGGGGGAGATCTGGTTGGAGTGGAATTTTATTATATTCATTTTAAATTGTTTTATCTATGAAGTATCACGGAGGAAATATCAAACATAAATTAACATAACGTAGAAGTGATCATCCAAAGATATACATTTTAAATTCAAAGAGCATAAGTGATCAGGATTAAGATACAAACAATAATTGCTAGCGTATAAAGATTTCCCTCTCGCTGCTACTACCTCTTCTCCCTACACCTACACTACACATAGGGTCTATACTTACCCATTCATTCCATTCTACAGCTGCTTCAGGAATTTCTAAGTTAGATCTGCCATTTTCTGTTACGGTTTACAGGCTTTACTGAAGGAGAATCTGGGGACCAGAGCAAAGCAAACAAAACTTCAGGTGGAAACAGTTACTGAATGATAGAAGTTATATGGTTATGGAGTAATAGATGCATGTCAGGCCATTTAGGCAGAAGAGATGTCTTGAGGAATTAAAAGGTATAAAGGTAATGAATAAGAAAAGAAAGGGATGTTACGGTATGTTATTTAGATTAAGTTCTGCAACATTTGAAAATCATTTTTATAAATAATTATCCTACATCACTAGAATTCTTTTAAGTACTCATCGCATTTGTTTATGAAATATGTATTTAACAACAATAAAAATTCTATGATTGGAACAAAGTCTCTCTTATAGTTTCAGGAGCATTGAAATTGTCTTTATTCCAGAAGATTGTTTTGAGGATGCTAAGACCTGAGCCTTTTGTGAAGATTTTTTCATCTCTAGTAATAGACTTTAAGTTTCTATTGAAGGTTCAGAACATCAACTTTTAGCTTATTGATAAAAGGCCCCATAACTGAGTTCCTATTAAAAGTTCCTGGGAGGTCAAGTAAATGAGAGAGAAAAAAAATCTTTTATTTGATACAGAAAAAGGCATAATTCATTTAAGTGGAAATTATAACAGGTTACAGCTGTTTTAATAACCATTCTCTCATTTAATAATGTTCTCTTGAAAAGGTTTCCAGCCTCTCTCTCTGCTTTGATGTTCTAATTTATAAATATAGACCACGTTCTTTCACCATTTACATTTCTTAGATCTTTAAGAAAGATTGTGGGTGGTAAAGCTTTTAAAACTTTAGTGCCATTTCTTTGTTGAGGAACCTTTTGGAAGGCTGTTATAGATCATCTATGAAAGAATTACACCAGCTTGAATGGCATTCTAGAAGACTGTTTTAAGCTGTCATAAGTTGCCAGTTAGTTGAAAAGTTTACCATAGTAATATACATTTCAAATGGATTGATATAGTATACTTGTTTAAATAAATCTATGCTCTGTTATAAGAAAGGAGGTGCAATTATTCTAGGTGGTTTTCCCAGTTTTAGGCAAATTATCCTTCCTATTTTCTTGAGTTTGATATAATACATAAACCTGTTGATCGTTGCCAATAAAAATATGAGGACAAAGATAATAGGAGGGAAAACATTAGCGTTGACACTTATTTGATGTTCTGTATATTTAATTGGTACCTGTCACAGCAAATTCTTAACACCTGTAAATAGTTTGTGGCAAGTTGTGTTGGGGTGTATATGGAGAAGTTATAGTAATAGAACGTCTATTATACAATTTTTCTTGATTTTTCACAGCTGTGATAGTGTCAATATGCTATCAATGGTAATAATAATAATAATAATAATAATAATAAGAGGTGCCTACCTATATATTACAATGAGAATATAATCAAGACAGGCTGTTTCTGGTAAATAACCATTTGTTCTAGTATTTTGTAAGTATAATGTGGTATTAAGAAATCAAAGAGTCTTTATGTTAAAGCTTGGGTTGATATGCAGAAAATTTAATACTAACAATGAGGTTTTGGAGCTCGAATATACCCCTAAAATGTACATGATTATTGTTTAAAAAAATGTAAAGTGTTATGATTAGAGTAAGAGATTGCTAAAGATTGAATGTTTGTGCCTTTCCAAAATTCATAGGTCGAAACAGATATCAAGTGGATGGCATTTGGAGGTGGGGCCCTTGGGAGGTGATTAAATAAAAGGTTTCAGCCTTCATGATTAGGATTAATGCCTTTATAAAGTGGACCCAGCTCAGCAGGTCTAGCTCAGTGGTTGAATGTCAACTTATGAACCAGGAGATCATGGTTTGGTTCCTGATCAGGTCACATGACAAGGTTGCAGGCTCAGTTCTAGTATTGGGCATGCAGGAGACAGCCAATCAATGATTCTCTCTCATCATTGATGTTCCTATCTCTCTCTCCCTCTTCCTTCCTCTCTGAAATATATTTTTTAAAGAGGATCCAGAGAAGTCCCTCCTCTCTTCTGCCATTTAAGGACATAGCAAAAAGATGTAGTCTGTAATCAGGAAGCAGACTTTTAAAAATATATATATTTTATTGAGTTTTTACAGAGAGGAAGAGAGAGGGATAGAGAGTTAGAAACATCGATGAGAGAGAAACATTGATTGGCTGCCTCTTGCACATCCCCTACTGGGGATGTGCCCACAACCAAGGTACATGGCCTTGACCGGAATCGAAAATGGGACCTTTCAGTCCACAGACTGATGCTCTATCCACTGAGCCAAACTGGTTTTGGCAGGAAGCAGACTCTTACTAGACACCGAATATGCAGGTGCCTTGAGCTTGGATTTCCCAGCCTTCAGAACTGTGAAAAATAACTTTCTACGTATTATAAGCTTCCGGGCTAAGCTATTTTGTGATAGATGCATCAGTAGACTACGATATAAAAGAAATGGAGGCATATAATACAGAGTCATCTCTCCATAAAAAAAATTTGATAATCTAAAAATTACTACTCAACAAAAATAACAAGCGTATTTATTTTCTAAAGCAGAAAGTGTTAAATCCTTATCACCTCATTTAACAATACTCTCAAATTATATTTGAGCATCCTTAAAACTGAAGAGGCCTATAAAAATCCCAGACTCGATATAGCAAGTTTTCTGAGCCATAAGGTAAATTCTACATCTCCAAGCCAAACAAATAAGCAAATAAAAACATTAAGGGATTGGTTTCCAACATAAGATCTAATTACTAGCATGCTTTCCAACTTACTTAGAAAGTTGGTTAACTAATTTTTTTTTTGTTTATCTATATTGCTTATGTTCTTTATGCACACCAGTATTTTGACATAGCAAACTAAACAATACATTTATATTTTATCACATTTGAATATTTAAAAACATACAGATGATTCTAATATATTCTTCAAAATTCAACTAAAATATCATTCATTGAAATTAGCCCAGTTTTCTCTTGACTAGTGTTTGCTACTCCAGGGTATAGATAATGTTAGCTACTAAGTTCAAGTAGTTATTTAAAAATATTCATAATTTGACTTTTCCTTTATGAAAATGATTGACAATATATAGTAAATATCAACTTTATTTCTTATGAAATGTTAAATATCTAACAATGATTGGATCTATTCTAAATCGTCCTAGAACAAGGCTGTTTCTGGTATTTTGTTATTAAAGCTAATAAATATTTTGTATTATTATTATATCTCAAGCACTTCCTCTAGCTTATAGAATATGGTCACAAAATATGACCAAAGGCCTACAGAGAAAGAGGCAGGGTCTGATCTGCAACCTCAGTGCCAACTGTGGATCAGCCTTGCCTCTCTCTTTCTCTCCAGGCTTCACCAGCAGCTGCCACCTCTGTTTCTCTCTGGGCCTCCATTGGGGCTGCTAACCAGCCCTGCTTCCTTGATCAGGCCCAGAGATAGTCCGAAAGAAAGATGCTGACTGGCATAGAAATCAACCAATCAGAACCAAATCTGGGTACAGTGCCAGGAGCCAATGGCTGCCTAAAGGGGGAGTTCTTGACACTGACTGGCATAGAACCTGACCAATCAGGACCAAATCTGGGTGAAGTGCCAGGAGCCAATGGCTGCCTAGGAGGTAGAGCTCTTGAAGCTGAATGGCATAGCAACTGAACAATCAGAACCTAATCTGGGTGAACTAAGAAGGGAGAACCTAAGTTGGGGGCTGAGGAGGGGTTTTAAGGGCAATAGCTGTTTGGTATAAGGTATAAGAAAGTGGTTCAATGTCTTTTTTTTAATATATATATTTTATTGATTTTTTACAGAGAGGAAGGAAGAAGGATAGAGAGCTAGAAACGTCGATGAGAGAGAATCATGGACTAGCTGCCTCCTGCACAGCCCCCACCAGGGACGTGCCTGCAACCAATGTATATGCCCTTGACCGGAATCGGACCTGGGACCTTTCAGTCCGCAGACCCACGCTCTATCCACTGAGCCAAACGGGTTTCGGCTGGTTCAATGTCTTAATAGACCATTTGGCATATGGCTATCAGTCCAGATATAAGGATTATGTGTTTTTGTCTGCCAAGAGCATCTCCTGAAAAAGGTTAAGCCCGCTCCCCCCCCCCCATTTAAGCAATCCTATCCTATGCTAGACAGCCATTGCACAATATTTGTGCAAGAATAGGCCCCTGGCTTCACTCCCAGCCTCCTGGGAGCCAGCAAGTCCCCCCTCCCCACCCCAGCTGCCCAGGAGCCGGCATGTCCCTTCTCCTGAGATGCCCTGAGCCAGCAAGTCATTGTTTCTGCTGGAGCACCATTCCAGTGGCTCCCTCAACTGCCCCCTTCCCCCTCTTAGAAGGCTTCACACTTCTCCTGCCTGAATCTGCAAATTAACCTCCATCTTGTTGGGTTAATTTTGCCTACTCACTCTGATTGTCTGTGGGCATAGCAAAGGTACAATCAATTAGCATTTTTCTATTTTATTAGTGTAGATTATCTATACTAATAAAAGGGAAATGTGCTCATTAGACTGGGCCAACTGGCCATATTCTGGGTATCCGACTTCCTTCCAGACAGAGCCATGATGGTGGGAGCTGAGGCAGAGACAGGGGCAATCAAGCTGCCAGGTGAGGGCAATTGGGTGTGAGATCAGGCCTTCAGGGGAGGGCAGTTGCGGGCAACCAGTTAGGCAGGCAAAGGCAGCAAGGAGCAATCAAGTAGGCAGGCAGAGAGGTTAGGTGTGATTAGGCAGACAGCCAGAGGGGTTAGGGGCAATCAGGAAGGCAGTCAGAGGCAGTTAGGTACGATCATGCAGGCAGGCAGGTGAGTGGTTAGAAACCAGCAGTCCCCAATTGGAGAGGGTTCAAACAGGGCTGAGGGAAACCCCTCCCACCCCCCATGCATGAATTTCATGCACTGGGCCACTAGTATAATTATAATGAAGCATATTCTCTTTAATTTACTCTCTCAAAGTATATTATTACAAACTGGTTATAAACCTGCGGAGGACTCTTAGAAGCTGAATCAATTTATGTGAAATATAAGATGGAAAAAAACTAACACTCTCCTAGAGTGTGTGTAATAGTATAAGGAAACAGATGTGATGATTTAGAGGGCTAGGTAGTGGGATCTGACCTTTTGTTTTCTAGACTTCAGTTTCTGCTAATAGTTTGCTATGGTGAACAGGGATTGTGGCTATTAATACATAATGCCCAATTAAATTTTATTTTTAAGTTACCCATTGTTTATCTAAAATTTGACAGTGCCTTTTATTTTTATTTACTCAATCTGACCTCCTTAATCAGGCCTGACAAGACATGTAGCGAGAGGACAAAATAAACTTACTTATTTAAACCATAGGGTTATTGCAGGAAATACTAGCAAATTTAAATAGAAACAAACATGTATTTTGTGCCAGAGAGGAGGGTAATTAAACTCAATCAATTTTCACTATACTTACATATATAAGCTATAGATATTTAGACATATAGATTGTTTGAATTTATATTTTGACTCCTCCTCTTAAGGCTCAAGGCCTAATTTGCTCCACATTTGGTTAGTAGAATTGTCCTAATTTATATAAATGTAGCATTCAGTTTCTCCACCAGAATAATAAAAAAATAACATTTTTGTTTATTTAAAATTTTTTACCTATACAAATTATATGTGATATTAGTATCACATAAGATATACAACACTGGGATTCATATTTTACTATGCATTGACAAAACTGTTTATAAATTGATATTATACTGAAGCACTGACAACTGCCCATTCAGTAAAACATTGGTAGCCAGATGTGAAGGACACCTATCAAAGGATGATATTGAGACGCAATGCTGGAAATACCTCCATGATTATTTTGAAAGCTTAGACGAAGATAGATGTCAGATGCAAAAATCACATTTGTACTTTATTCTGACTGTGTTTGGATATTCGCATTTTCTGTATAACCACGGGGAATCGTTCCTTAAAAAGGTAGACAAAGGAAGAAGATGTCGTTTAAGAGATAACACTTTTGAAAACTCTGCATGCTTTTTGCCTAGTGTTTTCACATGAGGGTAATAAGCATGCATCTTTGAAATTATACCTAGGCGGGATATTTTAAATTAGCTCGTTTTAAATTCAGAAAAATTCCATTGAAAAGGGCAAATACTGTTTTCTGTTACCACATGCCTAGGCTCTTGCATGGGCTTTTGAAATATATCTCATAGGAGCAGGGACTGGCACTGATTGATAAAATAGAAAATCTTACCTCTGACTCCAGAAAAATACTTCTCCACAGGTTTCAACATTGCTTTAAAAAAATTGTAGCTGTTGATCAAAGAGGGATAAAAAGAACATAGTTGAATACTAGAAATAGAGAAACTATCTTATAAAGTCTTTAAGAAAATTACATTGCTAACATAAAATTTTATTTTATTTTTTACAAAATATGGACAAAAAATATAACAGGGTATTTGCGAACACCATATTTCTCCAAAAAGCAAGAAGGATTTAAAGTACAATTAGCAGTATTTCTGTTCTTCAGTGGGAAAATTTGTTATTTTAAATTTATTTTTATATTAAAAATATTAAAATTAAATCATTTGTTTCAATAATACAACTGTTGTATTTTGTGATAGGCACACCTTTATGTGTAGATTTTTAAGACGAAATAATAAAAATATAACACTTTAGGTAGTTGTTGTTGGTGTGCAAACCCTGGTGCAAAATCAAAGAAAATACACAAAATAAAACATATTATATGACATATAGTAATCCTTGATTAAGGAAAAACTGATAGAGTAGGAAGACAGGCAATATTAGAGTGGGAATGGCTATTATAAATAGGGTGCCCACACAGAGAGGGCAGTAAGTTCACAAAAGACAAGAATGTGAGCAAGTGAGTCATGTTGAAGGGATAGAAAGTTCATAAGACGTTGGGCGTGTGGAGAAGGTAGTAAAACTTAGAAACAGTGAAATCCGTTAGGAGTCTTAGAAAATCCTGATGAAAGATAATAATGACCTGGATTGGGATGATAGCAGAGGAGTGCAGAGAGATCATTGCATTCTGAAAATAGTTGAGTATATCCACATAGCAGCAACTGTATTTCCTGTTTCTTTGGATGTGGTATGTAAGAGAAAGAACATATTACCCATGGCCACGGACAATAGTGGGGTGAATGCCTGAGGCGGAATAGGAGTGGGGTGGAGGGGGTCAATGTGGGGATAAAAGGGGGACATCTGTAATACTTTCAATAATACAGGTGTTTGTTTTTTTTTAAAAAAAGGAGTATCAAGGTATTTTATTTATGTGAGTAAAACATAGTGGGGTGAATGAGTTTTTATACTTAACTGAAAAGCAAACCATGAAAGAGCAGGTTTGGAGTGGTGATCATGAAAATCAGGAGTTCACTTTTGCACATGAGAAGTTTGGCTTGCAAATTGTACATCTATAAAGATGTATAACAGGAATGTGAATATACACCTCTGGGATTTAGGGGAGAGGAATGACCTGAAGGCATAACTTTGGGAGTCATTAACAGTTAGATGGTAACTAAAGCCATAAAACTGGATGGAACACCAGAAGACAGAGTTTTGATGGAAGAAGAAGGAAGTAGAAGTAGTCAGCCCAGACAAAGATCAAAGGATTGGGAGATGATAAGGAAACAGAGAGCTGAGAAGGAGCTGTGAAAGGAGGAGGAAGGAAAACAAGGAAATTGAGGATCCACAAGACATTAGGAGGAAAGTAGCTCAAGGTTGAGAGGAGACTGATTAAAGTTGACTAAACCAGATGAGTACTAAAGTTAGCCATCTTCTTGACCAAATAAAATAAAACTTTAAAAATAAAAATAGAAAACCATACTAATGCTTCTTTCAAATGTTTCATTGAATTTCTAATTGCTATAATCTCCTAGGAGGGGGCATTTGTTTGGTTTAACTAAATTCTTAGGGGAAGAGAATTTAATGGGCTTATAGTTATATTTCCACCATAAAATCCATGCTCCAAAAGTCTGGGTATTACAGTGGGGATTTTCCCCCCCAAAATTATCCATTTTAAATACTCTCCAAGCCTGGAGAAAATAATCATGCCATTAACTTGATTTCAGGTCCCATTGGGCCTTCAGATGTGGATAACATGCCACTTACCATTTACATTCTCTTTAGCAGATTGGGACTTCTGGAACCAGCATAGTAATGGATCAGTATTCTAAAGATGACTACATGTCTGAGTTATTTCCTTTTCCAGGGACACACCTGAAAATTTGTTTTCGTTTATTGCAGGGAGACTAGGAAAACGTTCTCTGAGTATTTACATAGAAAAGACGTTCCTCTATGATAGACTCTTGACTATGAACAGACTCATGTTTGGGAATTATTGAAAAGTTACTGACAAGTTACTGTATTAATGTATGTTTCACAGTAGAACATGTAAGCATCAATTTAACATTCTTGTATGTTCAACCATTAAATGAGCTATAACCATAATGTAATAAGAGCAGATACAGAATGCTCACAGGAATGGCCCAACTAGGATCTCTGGTCCTGAATTCCCAGCTTCAAATATATATATATATTTATGGCTAAGCAACCCTCTGACCATCTGACTGGCCAGTAGGTATGATGCACACTGACCACCAGGGGGAAGACTCTCAACGCAGGATCTGCTGAGCTGTGGTTACTTGGCGGTTCTTGGGTGTCCCATCCAGAACCAGAGATGTGGGAGCCTGATACCCCAGAACTGCCCTCTCACAGTCTAGGACCCCTCGGGAGATGTCGGAGAGCCACTTTTGGCCCCATCCTTGCAGGCCAGGCTGAGGGACCTCACCTGACAGAGAGACCCTGCTCACTCCGCAGATGACCTTGGAGCTAAGGCACCACCCCAGGTGTGGCTGGCAGGGAGAAACTATGGGAGGTTGGCTCCAGGGCGTGTCCAGCCCCTCTTGCCCAGTTCTGCCCCGCCTATTCTATAAGAGAAATTCAGTCTTTTATAACCTAGCCATGGATGTGATGGAGTCAGAGATTACAAAAAAAAAAAAAAAAAAAAAAGTTGTCTGATTTGCTTACTACTTTTAGAGAGTAAAACAAAAGATGTGAAAGAATGAGATTAACAACATTTTACTTTCTTATCAATACTTTTTATTTTTCAATACTTGTATGGATAGGAATTTTTTATATAAATGGAAATATATATATATATTTGGGGCCCTGGTAAGTGTTGCTCAGTGGTTAGAGGGTTAGGGGTTCAATTTCTGGTCAAGGGCACATACTTAGGTTGCAGGTTTGAACCCCAGCCCACTTGGGGCCCGTGCAGGGAGCAACCAATCTATGTGTCTCTCTCACATCAATGTTTCTTTCTTTGTCTTTCTCTCTCCTCTCTCCCAGCCTCCTCCATCCTTCCCTTCCACTTTGTAAAAACCAATGGAGGGAAAAAGATATATTGGGGGGAAAACTTTTAGTGATCTAAAGCAAAATTATTAGTGAAAATGAGGATCCCAGACTGACAAAAGAAAGCCTTAGTAATTATTCATATAGGCTTAGATAATGGTTTGGATTTATTTAAAGAAATTTGGATTTATTCAAAGAAACCCCTTTTTATTGAGGCTTTTGGGAAAACATCTTAGGCAACATAAACAGAAATTTACAAGCAGGAAAATAACAGAAACTTACAAGGAACAAAATAAGGTGGAGGCTGCTTCAGCTTAACAATATCTCAACTAAATGCTAGAGCAATTAAGGTTGTTGACCAGCCTTCCTGGCTTCCTGTCAACAGCTCTTTTTAAAGTGAAACTAATTTGTTTTCCAGCAAAGCACTATCTAAAAGACATCAAATTAATCATAAAAAGAGAACAAATGGAAAAGAAATTGGACATGCATTTTGTTCTCTCCTTAACTGGAAGTAAAAATCACATTTTTGCATTGAATATCTCAGTTGAAATACAACTTTTTCTAGTTTCCATTAAATATATGATAGGGATAAATGAACATATTATCTAGTTTCAATTTAACCAGAGAAAAAGTAACCTTATTTTATTCCTTAGACAAGAGAATATTAAAAGAAAACTTCTAAATTCAGGAATGAACAAAAGATTATAACAGAAATGTTCTATGCGGCTTACTTTTCTGTGATCAGTAATTTGGAATATTAGATAACAATGGTAGTGAACATTTGAAAGCCAATTAAAAGTTAGATTGAAAAAAAAGTTAGATTGCATCATGTTTAGAGTATTATATATATTGCTTAAAAATTGATTAAGATAAAATAATTTTCTTTACTGTGTAATCTTCTTAGTTTTAGGTTCCTGTTTTATATCACTTTGAATATTTCTTGCCAATCTCTTCTGGTCTGAAATGTTTCTGTTGAGAAATTATCTGAAAGTTTTATGGAAACTTCTTTGTAGATAACCGTTTTTCTCTTGCTATTTTTTTTTAAGGTTCATTCTTTATCTTTAACCTTTGACATTTTAATTATGCAATGTCTTGGTGTGGACCTTTTTATTTTTATTATTTCTTTTAAAAATAAATCTTTATTGTTCATATCATTAAAAAATAATTTTCATGATGTTTGTTTGTCTTTCTTCTACACTGTCAATAGCCTTAAACCCTAGGCAACAGTGGAAAGTATTGGAGGCTATGTCCGGATACTTCTAGAGATTAGGGTGGGAGAGGAGCTGCAGGGTTCAGGAGGGAGGAAGATTTGTTTTATACTGAAACATCCCTAATAAGAAAGAGGAAAAACAGAGATGAAATTGTAGCGGGGAGGAAAGCCAACATCATAAATCTGGAAAGACGAGATTATGGAATAGGTAGTGATTTATTAGTATAATCTACATGGGAGTAAAGCACCAGAAGAGTTACAATTTGGAGCAAAGATCAAGGTTACAAAGAGAATCAAGGGGCAATTGAGCAAACGAAATCTCCAGTGTTATGTTTACAGTCAGAAATCCGATTTGACAAAGAAGTTTTAAGGGCATGGTTATAGTTGGGGATTTTTAGCACAAACTACTGGATATCTACTGGATATTGGCACAAACTACTGGATTTTTGGCACAAACTACTTTTGATAGAAAAGGATATAGATGTGACAGTGCAATTAATGGATTGTTCACATGTATGTGTTTGGGTTTGCCTATCTGTCAAATCCTGCTCTCCGAATTTAGATAATTTATTATGCTCAAATATACATTTAAAAATAATACAAAACTGACTGTATACTAGAGTAGTAAAGTCTTCAGATACCAACAAATTGATATAATACATATCTTTTCCTCTACCTCAAAGTAGTAAAAATATAAATCAGGACACAAGTATAAATCAAAATCTATTCAGTTGAATGTTAAAATGGAAAAATAAAAGACTTTTCAAAGATATTCATGAATGAAAAAGACATTTATTGAAAGTATGAAATATAATTGAAAACAAAAATATATCAATGCTTGAGTGGTTATAATAATATGAGAGAATTATAACTTCACATGAATATGTTGAAATAAGAATATTTGAAAATAAACATGCTAAATTTAGGGAAAAATGGCAGTGTAAAGGAAAATGGAGTAGAAAAAAGAAATGATGCCAATAAGAGTATCAACTGATAAAAAAGGAAATAAAAATTCTAAATTTTCAGTGAAATTAAAAGCTGGCTATGTACAAAGACAAGTAGGAAACAAAATAATGAATTTTTTGAAAAGAGTCCTAAGTGCTATAAAATTTTTGTAACAAAACCAAATGTCCCAGATGAAGTCCTGAGGGCAAATTTATAAAATTATTTGCAGTTTTCACTAGCGCAAGGCCCCTCTCTTCATCAGTCACCACTATGAAAGCAAAGATGTTGTGTTGACTCGAAACCAAACTCAGTTTCTGGTATATAGTAAATTCTCCAAAAAAAATTATATGTTTAATAGATAAATTATGTAGGGCTCCAGCAAGACATTTCAGAAAATAAAACTAAGATACCATTAGTAGCTGTTTTCCTCAGAGAAGATAAATATTGCTTTGAACTTTGTCTTCAAGGAAAGCAAAGTTATATTTTTAATAAGGGCATGCAGCTAAATATGTGAGGATCTCTTGGCCTCAGTGATAGCAGTCTTTTAAAATAAGATAGGATCTATACCATGATGTCATTACATAGGATTTATCATTATAATACAGTGTTTATTTGAACAGATTAAGAATTTGCAATCCATGTAATTTTACCCTTATATATTTGCAATGTTCATCCCATTTTTGTATCATGCTCCTGCACATTGTTATGGAGAGACCTCCAGAGAAGACCACCAAGACACCAGATCAAAATGTATGCTTTTATTAACGAATTCATATCTGGGCTCTCCCCCTACTGTCGCAGCAGTAACAAAAAGAAAGAGAGAGCCCTGAGCACACAGGAAAGCCTGCTTTTATCCTTTGAGGAGTTTGTTTTGAGACCTTGGTTTAGGCTAGCTGGCAGTTGTTTTGCAATGGTGGGGGGACATATAGCTGACTAGGCAGAGTTCTCTGTCTGTCCTTGGGTCATGATACCCTATCACACTATGAGCTATGAAAAAGTCCACTAGTACAGTAACATCGTTAAAAGTTTGCACAATACCTGGGGCAGGGGGCTCATTTTCAGTGTAAGCGGTTTCCGTTTGACTGGTCTGTTCTGTTTGTGCTGCCTTGAGATTACTTGGAACAGGACATGCCCGGGGTCGGGGATTGCAGACAGAGTCAGCTTAGACTAACATAATGCGCATCATGCTACATTCTTTGTTGTGGGTCTGGGAGCTCATTCCTCCCCTGGGCTGGGGCCCTGCCCCGACAGGGTCCTGCCGGCCATAACAGCATCTGCCTATTTTTTCTCATATATATATTATAGTATCTTGTTTCAACAAAGATCCACATATACCACTGAACTAACTTTTAAAAATATCTAATACAATGCTGTGCATATATGAGCATTAATTAAAAATAAATTAGATGATGAGGATAAAGGTGGTACAGAGAGTATATGGAAATCAACAACAACAAAAAAGTATGTTAAAAATACTTCTACACCTCCCACACTCCACAGGAAAGCTCATAGATCATGAGCTGACATTAAATTTTCCGATAGTTGTTACAGTTTGAACTTATCCATCACTAAGGTTAAGTTTATACAAAAGCAATTATGGAATGTATGACATCGGTGTGATAAAATCGCATGGCTAAATATACACACAGCCTTCTCCTGACAAACCCACCCGTTGTCAAATAGGCTGTCTAACTCAAGCATAAACTGATATAAGCTGTTAATTTTATCGATTGTGTACAATCCATAAAACTTTTTGTTCTATTTTACTTTTATGAGTCAGAGTTCTTTTTTTTTTATTCTCACTAAACAGTATATCAGATTTTTCTCTTAAGTTGCTCTGCAAAATCATAGTATTGTCTGAATGTATGTGCCTCCCCCCTCTCCCCAAAGTCATATGTAGAAATATCAATGCCTATGTGATAATATTAGGAGGTAGGGCCTTGGGATGTACATAGGTCTTAAAGGTGAAATCCTCATAAATGAGGTTAGTGCTATAAAAGCCCTGAACTTGGGCTTCCAACCTCCAGACCTGTGAGAAATCAATCTCTGTTGTTTATAAGGCACCCAGTCTCTTATAACTGCCCGAACAGACTAAGACAAGATTTAAGTAAATGTGTCTTCATTTTAATGTTTTCCTTTCCAGATTTAGAGGATTAGCAAGTAATTTTCCAATAAATCACGATCCATAAACTGAATGATATACTAGGTATAATAATGGCAGGTTTTATAATCAAAGAAAACATGATAATTTCAAGAGAAACTTCAAAAGTGCTTTATTCAAAGTAATGCCCATCACTAGCTACACATTTTCCCATCTTTCAGTTAATCTGTGGATGGGAGTTTTCTTGTTTTGAGGCAAACCATTCAGAGACCCTATTTTCCACTTCTTAATATGTTTTGAAGTGTTGCTCAGAAAGTGTTTATGCTATGGATTGGAACAAGTGGTAATCTGAAGAAGCAAGGTCTGGTGAATATAATGAGTGGGTTAATACTTCCCAGACAAGATCTTTTAACATGTCATTAACTGGTTTTGAAGTTTGTGATGATGTGTCATCATGAAGCAAAATTATTTTACCATGTCTCCTGGCCCATTCTGGTCGTTTTAGGATCAAAGTGTGGTTTAAATTGATTAATTCTTGTCGGTAGCAATCAGTATTAATGGTTTATCCTAGTTTTAGAAGTTCATAATATACCACACCTTCCTGATCCCAACAAACTCGGAAGCATTGTCTTCTTTCTGAAGCAATTTGGCCTTGCAGTCAATGTTGATGGTTGACTTGGATCAACCCATGATTTTGTGAATTTGGGATTCTCAAAATAAGTCCACTTCATCACCAGTCACAATTGGATGTCAAAAACACTTTCGTTCCGTTGAAGCAACATTTTACTGATGAATTTCGGTTTTCCACTTGTCTTTTGTTCAGTTGATGTGGCACTGAGTTTTCTTCCTCTAAAATCTTTCCCATTGCTTGTAAATGATCGGAAATTGTTTGCTGAGCAATATTTAATTTTTCTGCAAGTTGTATTTGAGTTTGACATGAATATTCAATCAATAATGCTTGTAATTGTTGGTCTTCAAACTGTTTTTGGTTGACCTCTTTTTCACATCAAAATCATCATTTTTAAAGCGTTTAAACCAGCATTCACCAGTATCTTGAGATGGAGCATGTTCACTATAAGTTTCCTGAAGTATTTAGCAGCACTTTTCATCAAAATAAAATAATGAATTAAAACTTCCTGCAAATGCTCTTTTTCTGGCATGAAATTCAACATTTTTAAGAGTAAAAATATCTATGATGTTAACACCCTCAGAAAATCTGACATATGACATTTTGACATTTGCTGTCGATACAACAAAATAGCACGCATACCAAATTGCACATATATCAACATACATGTAACTCCATCTATTGAAAAAACAATCCTCATTATTAACTGGTACACCTAATAAACTGAAGAAGTAAGGGGAAGGGAAATTTTATGAAGACAAGTAGAAATTAAAAAAGTAAACAGTAAATTATTTGGTCATAGAATATAATTCCCCATTTATTTAAAAAGAGTAACCACAGGCGCATTTTTAGCATATCGGAATTTCCATGTAGTTACATTTTCACTTGTTCCAATACTTTTTCCTACAATACAAACTACCGTCTTAAAAATGTGTATTGATAGTTATATTTGAAAATCAATTTAAATTCATATCAAGTAGTTTTTAATTTCAGTCAACCAGTCTTTAGATAACCTGGGGTGGGGGTGGGGGGTGTATGAACTGAGAGATATATAAATAACCTGTGGAAAACTTTTAATAAAAGAAGTATAGTTTGCATCATGGAAGAAAAGCACAAATGACTTCACATATTTAAAATTAACGTTACCAATAATAAAACTGAAACGTTTATGATACTTGCTTCCGTAGAAGGATGACTTAATTATCAACTTTTACAAGGTGGTGATATCTCATCCTCATATATTAACTATGGGTATGGCAGTCTCTTTCCAATGGTAGCGCAGACTATTTATTGAAATAATTTATCAAGCTTTGTCTGTTGAGAAGGAAAAAAAATAAATACAAACTAAAAGTAGTTTGTCTTGCCACCAAAGGATTTATAAATGGAAACTGTAAAGCACTGCCTTAGCATTCAATAACTTATAAGATTTATATTTGGGGCAGGGGAGAGGGAGGAGCGGAACAGAACAGATACAGGGCTCAGCCGGGCTTGGGTCAATAGAATATGGATGTAAATGATAGCATGCAATTTCCTTAAAAGGAACCCTTTGTTCTGTTTGCACCTTCTGTGCTTCTGCCATCATAATGAAAAGGACATGCATTACTCTAACCAGTTTGGCTTAGTGGATAGAGCATGGACCTGCGGACTGAAGGGTCCCAGGTTCAATTCTGGTCAAGGGCATGTACACTGGTTGTGGGCACATCCCCAGTAGGGAGTGTGCAGGAGGCAGCTTATCGATGTTTCTAACTTTCTATCCCTTCCCCTTCCTCTCTGTAAAAAGTCAATAAAATGTATTAAAAAGAAGAAGAAGGAGGAGGAGGAGAAAAGAAGGAGGAGGAAGAAAAGGACACTCATTGCCCAACCTGCTAGATCAAGGTGAACCAGAGAAAATTTATTCATATACACTTCATGATCCTTTGCTGAGCAACTTGGAGAAAAAACTAATATATCGTTTAGTGGCTATGTACAGCTAACCCATACCCAACCTTGAGCTAATTATCAAGTCCATCTCTGTGTGGTCTAGAACTGTGCCAATCCTCTAAGTCTGGAAAGGAATATATTAAAATGAAGACACAGGCTATATTCAGCAGACCTGAGGAAAAAAATGGCTAAATATTTTTCTTTTAAACCACTGAAATGTAGGGTGGTTTCTTACTCAGCACCATTGTTTCAGTGGGTAATTGATGCATATGGATGGAGAGAAAATAGTGACAGTGACATGTTTCCTGCAATCTATCTGATTTTGTACATTTTTTTTTACAATGAGCATACATAAATTTTAATTAAGGAAATAATTGTTAAGTTAAATTATTTTGAATATATAGAAACCAGATATAAATTAAGGTTTTAGGACACCCCCAAAAATAATAACAATAAAACACATGCTCTGAAAGTATCTAATAATGGTTATCAAAATGCATATATTCAACATAAGGTGTATGTGAATTTAGAGAATGACACAGACAAATCTGCAGGAAGACAAGGGGGAGTTTATACTCTCTGAGAAATCTTATTTAATGCTAAATGTTTATACTCCTTAGGGTTAATCCCTCCTTCCTTAAAAAAAAAATGACATTGGTATTTATCTCCTTATCTAACCAAAAGGATTTCTCCCTGGCATGATAATGCTAAGGGAAGTGGTAATCTGATTTCTTTAATCCATCGTCTGATCACCTCCTCTGGGCAGGATGGCAAAAAACAGCATCATTTGCTTATGCTCCACTATTATGCTATTGTTACTGTATAATTTTATTTTAATTTCAAAAATTTTAACTTTTTTAAAAAATATATTTTATTGATTTTACACAGAGAGGAATTGAGAGGGATAGAGAGTTAGAAACGTCGATGGGAGAGATACATCAACCAGCTGCCTCTTGCACGCTCCCCACCTGGGATGTGCCCGCAACCAAGGTACGTGCCCTTGACCGGAATTGAACCCGGGACCCTTCAGTCTGCAGGCCAACTCTCTATCCACTGAGCCAAACCGGTCTCGCCAAAAAATTTTTAACTTTTATTTCTAAACCTTTAGCAAGTGTATACTCTTAGATAAGGTGTGCATAGCTTTTACCCTTACCCATTACTTTTTCTTGAAATTTCACCTTTAACTTCCTAAAAGTAAACCTGTATACTTAAAGGGTGTAATTGGACTGTTCTGTTTAGTTAACCTATTAGTATCTATTATTTTTTCTTGAGGTATCCAAGGTGCAGTCTCCTTTGTCCTTTTTTTTTTTTTTTTTTTTTTTTTTTTAGATTACATTTCAAAGCCAACCTCGTTTTTTTCTAGATGGAAAAGATAACATTTTTGAGATGAGCACTACCATTTTGTCCATCTCTTCTAGAAAACAGACTGTACATCAGACCTTGACTTCAAAGTGAAAATCATAAGGTATTTGGATTATTTCTCCTTTAGTCTTTCAATTCTTATACTGGGTGCAGTGAATTTCATAAAAGTGGAAACTCCTTGAGGTAAAATTTAAACTTTATGAAGCGCACACATTTTAATCCTTCTTACATGATGGACTCTGAGAAAACATTTTTTTTTCTCTCTCAAAGGCTTATATTTCCCTGGGTTATATATTTCCTAGCCTCAGTTGAAACCATAGAGACAAGGGCTCATGTCACATTTTCTCCCCAGACACAATCTGAGATTACTGAAAATCTCACAAGTCATCTTGTTTTTGAAAGATTTACAGCACGATTTGCTGACAAGATAAGTTGGGTAAGTTAACTTCAGATCTGTATCTGAAATGAACCTCCTTGCTATTTAAGGTTTATCATAGGTGATAGCATCAAAAAGTAGCACACACAGCTTATGGTCACTGGCAAGAAAGGGCTTTGGCAGGCAGCCTAAAGAGAAATACCTACAATTCAGAGAATAATGATGACTTTTTTTTTTTTTTGTAATGCTTCCATACCTCTGCAAAGTTTTTACTGAATTGGGGCATTTAGCTCTCCTCTCTACTTTCAATCAACTTTCACCTTCCTTTCCACGGAGACCTTGATACAAAAAAAGAAACCCATGGCAATCAGGATGTTTAATGATCTCTCTCAGGGTCTGGATAAGGATGTTGATATTGTTATGCTGCTAAAATCAGGGGTGGGCAAACTTTTTGACTCAAGGGCCACAATGGATTCTTAAACTGGACCAGACGGCCGTAACAAAAGCAACGTGGCCATGCTGGGACTCTCATCTTGGGCTGCTGGTGAAGGAGCGGAGGGGAGAGCAAGAGAACCCTCCGCTCTTTCAGCTTTGCAGGCCAGATATAACAGCCAAACAGGCCGGATTTGGCCCGCGGACTGTAGTTTGCCCACTGCTGTAAAACTCCCTAAAGTCAAGGTCTGAAAGACAAGGATGTTTTCAATAATGCTTTCTATTTGTTTCTAAATTGGCGAACTCTCAAATTATCTGTAGGATTTCTGAAAACCACCGTTATTTTGCTTTTGTGTTAGAAGAATACAGCAGCAGCTATATGTACTCAAACACATGGTTCATCCTAGCATTCTTGGTTTTCATTAGAATTAATATCTGGAATTAAATAATTTCACAAATCAGCATTCTCTTGGTTTCCTCTCAGCTGCTACTCAGTGCCCTCTCGGCCCCTTACTCCATGATGAAATTCTAAATACCAAACAAGTCTGGAAAATAATTCTTGAAAGTAGAGTCCTCACATAGAGGACATGATAATAAAGATGGTCTTATAGGTCTGCCCCTGCCTTTCTGAGTTGCTGGAATATTGTGCATGTGTTGTTTGCTTCTCTGTACTGTCCACACGTGCACACACTGAAGCTAGACTACCTCAGTCTCTACAGACAGGGAACGTTACTTAATCTCTCCGTGCCTCAGGGGAAAGTTGTGTATGAAAAGCTCTTGTATGAATTTCCTGCATTGGGCCTCTAGGATATATATATATATATATATATATATATATATATATATATATATTTATTTATATATAAAATGTGTTTTGATTAAAATACATTATATATTACAGATGGCTGTGCATTTTTTTAAATTTGTTAATTATTGTTTAAAATATTACATATGCTTCCTTTTCCCCCCATGACAGCTTCCTGGCCCCTCCCACCACCCAGCACATGCCCTCACCCTACTGTCTGTGTCCATTGGTTATGCTTCTGGTATTGCTATTAACTTGAAATAAAACCATATTTTACTTAAAGCTAAGATTATAATTTTTAATTGGATACATCACAATGGGATAAAAGTGATATGTTATTATAAGTAATATATATATATATATATATATATATATATATTTCCTGTACATTTTTTTATATCACAGAGATGACTTGTTTACATGTTTACATTTGGGAAATTACATAATAATGAAAGGCAAAAGCAGAAACATATATATTCTGTATATCAATATATAGTATTTATATATAATTTTTATAGATGCATATTTGTTTTACAAACACTATAGTGTGGGGTTTATTTAACTGTATATCAAATAAAACTTAGTTATTTTTTAACAAAGTTTTGCTCAAGAAAATATTTCTATTATGGTAAATTAGAAGAAATCATTAAATTTTACAATCAAATAAAGACAATTAGAGTATCTGCTTTTCATGATGAACAATCTATTTGATAAAACATAATAAAATATGATTATTTTCAGATTAATATAAATTAAGTATAAAGATGGGAACAAGGGAAAATTGATTTTTATGAATAAATTTAGTATTTGTTAAGTTTAATAACACTATATTTTGTAACATATATTCATATATTAGAGAGGAGATTCTTACATTTATAAGAATTTATGAAATGTTTACCACAATTCTTCACTAGCAAGAGTTGGAGTGGTAACTATAATTCCTCTTCTGAATTTTAAGGATCTAACATTTTGAAAAGTAGATGAATATTCAAGGTCAAATACTTAGAAGAGAAAAGAACTGGAGAAGTGTTCTGATTCCAAGTTCATCCGTCTTTCAAGATCACAGCTGTCTCACTCAAAGCTATACATAATCTATTTCTTACTAAGAAATACAATTTACAAAATCAATGATGTATGTACATGTTTTATAAAGGAAACTATTCTTTGGTTATGCATTCTAAGTGTTATAAATAGACTAATATACTGGACAATACAGTCTATGTACTTTTAAGAACTAATCTGTGCTCTGCCATATTTTATTCAACAGTTTATTTCCTAAGTCAGGTTGTTATTTATTCTTAACATACACAATGATTTTATTAACACATTTGGAAATAGGGTAGTAATTGACTGCTGTTGCTTGTGAACAACAAAATCTAAAAGAAAAATACTAAATAAAAGAGATGACACTTCCCAACATTTTGGATTCTTTACAAGTTGCAGAGTAAGATGATATAAGTTGATGGCTATGCATTTCTATTCAAAAAAGTTTCTAAGACACAAAATAGGAATAAAAAAGACAGCTATTTAGGTTTTACAAATAGCTCTCGCATGCATTGTTCCAATTGTTCCTCAAAAACAATCTTATGAGGCGAATGATTTCACTGACATTTTACCGACAAAACTGGGTCTCAGAGAGGTTAGATTACTTCCACAGCCTCACACAGCTGGTAAATGGTAGACTCAGACCTACACACAGAATTTTGGATTCTAAATCTTCATGAACTTTCACCATTCTACCATGTTACTAGTTTTCCTTAAACACTGTAAAAAAAAAATAATTTGCTTGTTCTTTATTTTTCTTTTTTTGTTATTATTATTGTCTAAAGTTTTACATTATGTCTCCTCTATCCCCAATTGACCTTCTCCCCCAACTCCGGCCCCAGACATTCCAACCCAGGGCAACCCCCCACTGCCCCAGCTTTTGCTTTCATTGGTTATCCTAATATAAATGCATACAAATCATTCAGTTGCTTTCTAACCACCACCACCCCCCTGTTCTCACCTGCCATTTGTCTCTGAACCTATTCTTGTTCATCAACTTATGTTGATCATTATATCCCACATATGAATAAGATCATGTTGTATTTATTTATTTTTTCTGACTGGCTTATTACACTTAGCATAATGCTCTCCAGTTCCATCCATGCTGCTACAAATGGTAAAAGTTCCTTCTTTTTTTATAGCAATGTAGTATTCCATTGTGAGTATTACCACAGTTTTTTGTTTGTTTGTTTGTTTTTCATATATCTTTATTGATTTCACAGAGGAAGGGAAAGGGATAGAGAGTTAGAAACATCAATGAGAGAAAATGTCAATCAGTGCCTCCTTCACACCCCCACCACTGGGGATGTGCCTGCAACAAAGGTACATGCCCTTGACCAGAATTCCTCAGGCTGACTATCTACTGAGCCAAACTGGCCGGGGCGATATACTAGTTTTTTAATCCACTCATCTGCAGATGGGTACTCAGGTTGTTTCTAAATCTTAGCTATTGTAAATTGTGCTGCTATGAACATAGGGGTGCATCTGTCCTTTCTGATTGGTATTCTTGGTTTCTTGGGACTTAGTCCTAGGAATGGGATTACTGGGTCAAATGGGAGTTCCATTTTTAACTTTGAGGAAATGCCATACTCTTTTCCACAGTGGCTGCCAGTCTGCATTCCCACCAGCAGTGCAAGAGGGTTCCTTTTTCTCCACTTCTTGAAGGGGCTCACCTACGTATAAAATTAAATTTTACTTTGTAGTTAATCTGTCTTATGCCAATTTAAGTATAAAACTAGGCAAAGAACCTAGAAGGGAAGAAGAGAACATTTTGCCCACGCCAACTCTACATGTGCCTGTATTTAGTAACACTATAATGCAGGTGGCACCTGCGGCATGACTGAGATGACCTTTATGCTCCCCTTAGCTTGATCAAACTCTACTTTGTACTTATTTGTTTTTAAATATATTTTATTGAATTTTTTACAGAGCAGAAGAGAAAAGGGTAGAGAGTTAGAAATATCAATCAGCTGCCTCCTGCACAGTCCTCAATGGGAATATTCTTGCAATGAAGGTACATGCCCTTGAAACAGAATCAAACCTGGGACCCTTTAGTCAGCAGGCTGATGCTCTATCCCCTGAGCCAAACCGGTTAGGGCATTAACCAAACTTTAGATAGGCTTCTTCCTGGTTTTAGCCTCCTAGCCTCCCATTTCTTTCTGGTCAGAGGAACATATCTGGGTTGCAGGCTCCATCCGCAGTGTAGGGCATGCAGGAGACAACCTAACAATAATTCCCTCTCATTGTTGATGTTGCAAACTCTCCCTCCCTTTTCCTTTCTGAAATCAATAAAAATATATTAAAATTAACACACACACACACACACACACACACACACACACACACACACAGAAAGATAGGTCCCAGTTTCCCTGTCTCTGTGGGAGAGTAACTAGATCAGTGACAATTAGCAAAGATAAATGGCCTAATCATGTTTACCTTCTCACAGATGAAGTCTTGTAGTATTTCTCCATTGGTTCATCCCCAGCTTTGAATTCCTCTTGTGTTTTGTTTTATCAGAGTTGAGTTCAATCTTTCTGCACTATTTCAAAGTCCTGATCCCAGTGGCAGTAGTCTTGAGTAGAATCTCCCTTGCCTTTTTAACATGTTCCGATTGCATTTTCTTTCTTTTATAAGCATGGGACTAGTAATTCTGAGTGGGAAAAATTTAAGGTGGAGAATTGAAAGTTAACATTTTTTTTTCTAAACAAAGATGTATTTCCTATCTGACTTCTAAAGAGGTATTTTTAGATGATATGGAAAACAGACAAAAGTGACATAACAGAACTAGAAAACCCAACATTGATTATCAAAACATGTCTCCAGATAGAGCATTTCCAGAGTGCTTTTGTGCTTTCTCTTTGTCTCTCTCTCTCTTTGTCTCTCTCTCTCTTTGCCTCTCTCTCTCTCTCTCTCTCTCTCTCTCTCTCTCTCTCTCTCCCTCTCTCTCTCTCCCTCTCTCTCTCTCTCTCTCTCTCACACACACACACACACACATTTCCCCTTTTTCTGAACTACTAAACAGTTGAGGGATAAACAGAATTCCCTGTCCATACATAGAATCAGCATATTACAATTTAAATGAATTGTATATACCCTTAATTTATATATATATATATATATATATATATATATATATATATATATAATTGATTTTTTACAGAGAGGAAGGGAGAGGGAGTGAGAGTTAAAAACATCAATAAGAGAGAAACATCGATCAGCTGCCTCTTGCACTCCCCCCCCCCCCCCCCCCCCCCGCACTGGGGATGTGCCCACAACCAAGGTACATGCCTTTGACCGGAATAGAACCTGGGACCTTTTAGTCCGCAGGCCGATGCTCTGTCCACTGAGCCAAACCTGTTTTGGCATATATACCCTTAATTTTTATAAGTGACGCACAAGCAAGTGAAGTCATTGCTCCAAGGAAAGCTAATTAGCAAGAGGGCAGGTAATATAACAGATTTCCCAAAGTTTCACTACCTTAAACTGCTTTTCTATTTATTTCTACTTGACTGCACTAGAAGACTTGTCTTAAATTAAGATTTTATGTAGAAAGGGAAACATGTTTCCTTATGTTTATCAAGTAATCTGAATTGTTATTGGCAATTAAAATGAACTGTGCTCATTAGCCCGAGGTAACCCATGCTTCTTAAGCAACATCAGACAAGCATTCTGTTCACTCCCATCCTGCATTTCATTGATCTTGCACTCTCTGTATCACTTAGCAGAGCCACATAAGCCAAGTGGCGGAATTGAAATAAAAAAAGGATCATTCAAATACCAACATTCAGTCCATTTCCTTTGGAATTGAATACTCCATGTTATTATTTGTTTCATTTCTCATGAAATAAAAGACTGTGGGTCTATGTGTTTTTGAACTGCCTAATTTGTAGATCATGTATGTCGCCATATTGTCAAAAAAGGTGCAAGTGGGTAGATTTTTCTTTATGGTCTTTTATAAAATTTTATGTCAAAAGGCAGTAAATGGCTCTGTTCAGATTTTCTTGGGTCTCATGTTAGTTTAATTTCATTGCAATTCAGAACCTCAGAGCACACACTAAGATTATCTATAATAATAAAATCATAATATGCAAATTAGACCGAACAGCCAAATGACCTCTGGATATCATTCCAGAAGTCCTTCCAGATGAAGCCACGGTGGTGGGTAATAAGGCAGATGCAGTTAGCGGTGATTAGGCAGTCAGGCAAGCAGTCAGGGGCATCAGGCAGGCATGCAGAGGGGTTAGGGGCAATCAGGCAGGCAGGAAGAGTGGTTAGGGAGATCAGGCAGGCAAGCAGGTGAGAGGTTAGGAGCCAGTGGTCCTGGATTGCTAGAGGGTTGTCCAACTGCCAGTTTAGGCCTGATCGTGCAGCGAGATCGGGCCTACTCTGGCAATTGGACATCCCCCTATGGTCTCTGAACTGAGAGAGGGTGCAGGCCAGGCTGAGGGATCCCCCCACCCCATGCACGAATTTTGTGCCCCAAGTCTCTAGTTATTTATATAATGAATATACTTGCATTTGCATTTGAATGTTAATCAAATCATAGAATCACCCTTTAACATTTTCTATATTTCTTAGCATATAACTTATGAATAGAAGCATATCTTGATCATGTGCTAAAAGATTTATTGAGTTCACCAGATTACTTTTGATATGCAAATCATTTTAAAAAAAATACAGCAAACCTCATGCCCCCCGACAGCCATTCACAGGATGACTGGAGATGCATCTTGGCACAACTCTCCTCTGCCTTCTCCAGTTCTGGCTAACTGCAATTCACAGCCTCGGCTTAATGTCTGCAATGATGCACCCTGATGAGTGAGAGCTTTTCTCAGCACGAGCCTTATTAGCATTTTTCTGTGCTTGGCAATAAACAACTCAATACTCCCGGAATCCTCACCCTTCATTGCCCCCAGTAGACGGCTCTGATTGCTTTAAAGAAAGAAGCATTCTCTACCGGCTGTACAAAACATTCTTTTCTTTCTTTTTTCTTTCTTTTTTTTAAGTTTGACCTACTGGAGACAGGTGAGAGATTGACTTTCAGCAGCTGCACAGGAGACTACTTCCAAGGGTTCTTTGCATTAATATGTAAAGCAATAATCAGTAAGGAGTACCTTTTGACATACAACAGGTGGCTTTTCATTCTAAAAAAGGCAGCCTCTCCTTGTGAATCAAAGGTGCCCCGTGGTTCTCCATCACTTTCCTGTACCTCCTACCAGCTCACGGTATATGGATATCTTCGCAGACTAGAGCAGCGGTGCTCTCCCCGGAGTGCTTCCCGTGCTTAGATAGAACTTCAATGGTCCCGCAAGTCGCTCCTCCAGTGCACGCTTTCCTTGCACTCTCAAATCCCCGGGGGGCTTTTGAGTGGAATAGTCAGGCTTCCTAATCAGATAACAGAAACCATAATAGAGCGTTTTCTGTAAGAACGTGCAACTCTGGAATAAGCGCACAATGCAAATTTTCTCTGGCCTTTATCCTGTGTTTACTCCCCAGAAACATGTGCTCTGCGTTGAAATACTTCTCATTGAACAGACATGTAATTCCAACCCATTGATAACGCACAGCGGTTTTCATTAAAAAAATAATATTTTACTATATGTAGTTGACTACACCAGCTACATTAGAAATGTGGAGATACGTTGTCCCTAAAAGACTGAGCAATTAATTTAAAAAAATATATAAGATACAAAGGCTCAAGTTTGCTTGAGATAGTACACAAGTGTAAGGCAGGTTAAGGTGAACCAGATGTCTATTGAAGCCAAACCAGAGGTACCACAGAGATTGGGATCCTGGCCCAACCTTTATGCATAGTCCCATTTATAAAGTAAACATGTTAGATGTGTGAATAGTAACCATTTATTCCACATAAAAAATGAATTACCAAGAGGTGTCTACTGTATTTTTAACACGAATTGTCAACCTTAGATTTGCAAACGTTTGTAATCTGTATGATATACATTGGGCTCGGCTTCTCCTAATTTTTATTTTTTTGTGGGTGTGTGGTGTGTGTCCAAACACATTTTAAAGAAAATACGTATTGCATTTACCTCTACTTAGTTATGAGTCATTATATTTTGCATGCAATTATGTATTTTAAAAATGTTCCCTTATTACCAAGATTTAGGGATAATCAGAAACATGTTGAGTGACCTAATGTGCTAGATTAAGTGGAGAGTTGAAATTGGGAAGTTTATTGTAAGGAATTAGAACACAAATAAATGTCTAAGTGCATGGGTGGAGTCCATCTGCTTTCCGCTGAAGGGTCTCCCAGATCAGGGTGGGGATTCCCTTTGTGTGTGGGGTGGCCTAGGCAAGGGGCCTATGGTGGTTTGCAGGCCAGCCACACCCCTGGCAACCCAAATGGAGTCCCTGGTATCTGAGATTTATTTATCTTCTACAATTGAAACTTTGTAGCCTGGAGCAAATGCCAAGGCAGGCCAGGCTGAGTGGGAAGCTTGGCCACAGCCATCTAGGTTGGGTTAATTTGCATACTCACTTCTGATTGGCTATTGGGCATGACTTGTGGGCATAGTGTAGGTATGGTCAATTTGCATGTTTCTCTTTTATTAGTGTAGAAGATAGATGGATATATTTCCAAGGTCACTTGAATCAATGTAATATAGTTATAGATGAAGAACCAGAAAAAAAATGTTAAAAATTAGTTGCAAACACCACATCCAATGATCTCAGCTGGCAACTACTCGAACTGGATCTTAATTTACTACTTAAGCTCCCATGACTATCTATGTGGATAAAGCACTTGAAGAAATAGATACATTAGGCACTTACTTTAATATAATTATAAGCCATTGTAATCTTAATATTTGACAATCAAGAATACCTCTTAACCTTCCTTTATCCAGAAAAACATCCAGTTGTGTTAACAACTATGCTTTAACACTAATGAAGAGTAATGTCTGAGAGTGTTGTCTAAGCTGGTTTTACACCCAGCATGTATAAAAGAAACAAGTAGCATGAGAATTTAACACAACAACCCATATCATGCTCTTAAAGTAGCAGCAGACTAAATGTTATAATTTAATGTATTTATGCAAAATACTATAATTTAAATTATTTATATGTCTGGAGAATGTTCATACTTTTGTACTATATAGTAATTAATGATTCTGATCTGATAATCCCCATAAAGTATTTTAAAATGTCTAGGAGCTTAACTTTTTTCCTATGTTAATACATTCTTCCTAGAGATTAACCCTTATTTACTCTCAAGAAATGTGATTTAGGCAAGTTTATGGATATAGAAGCCCATGTGTTATTTCTTAATCCAACTGAGGGAAAACATACTTTATCTGTTTATTTTCATGATTAACCAGGTGCTGGGACTGTACTAAACCACAGACTCATTTGATTCACACCTTTCTAAATGCCTATAAATGAATTGTTTTATTTTCTAACAAGCAACAGATGCAAGACTGCATTCTGAAACGAGGTGGCATGAAATTGGACTATTTTCTTTTTAACTATGTTGTAACTCTAAACTCCTCTATTATGTTCTGTTTCCAAGCTTGTTTTTTCACAGACTGTCTTTTACCTGCCTTTCTTATGTTACATCTATTTTGGAGGTCCAGGTATCTTTAAGAATCTATCAAGAAATTAGACCATTTTGGAAGCTAACATGCATGGAACTACTCTCTCTATATGTCCTCTCTTTATATCTCAAAATACTTTTGATGAGAGTATCTAATCTACAGGACATGTGTTAACAAAGGAACCACCACTACTTGAATATCCAGATAGAGGGAGACAAAATAGCATATAGCAAGCCACATCTTTCTATCCATGCAGTGAAGAAAATACGTAAATAAGCTCTGGTCAAATAAAATAATTATTCAAGAGATGAAGTGAAGTTAGGAACCTAAGAAGCCATACCCAAAGAGTAGAATGATCTGATGGAAGACTGATTTTTAAGAAACAACTACATTTGGTCTACAATTTATAGTTCTGAACACCAAACTATGCAAAATTCTCAGCCTTGCTTATTCTGTCCCTTTTTACTTTACAACAGGAAAGTTTCAATTTCCAAAAGTCTTCTTCAACCTCTTTTAGAGCAGCTATTACTCTTGGCTCAGTGGATAGAGCATCAGCCTGTGGACTGAAAGTCCCGGGTTCGATTCTGATCAAGAGCATGTACCTTAGTTTTGGACACATCCCCAGTAGGGGGTGTGCAAGAAGCAGCTGATCAATGATTCTCTCTCATCAATATTTTAACCCTCTATACCTCTCTATTCCTCTCTGTAAAAAATCAATAAAATATATTTTTTTTAAAAAATAACTTCGTAGAAGGATAAGGTGGAAAAGGGCATTGGAGCATTTCACATATTATGCTAACCACAAGACAAAGTCGAAGCACATAAAATGCAGCTGTAATATGGATGACTTTAAATATCTATAATTTCTAAAAATAGTACAAAGGATTTATTATATTGCTAAATGAAAGTGCAGGCAATTCATAATGTCTCTGCATGTAATTAGGAGATATCCTTTAATCACCCAGAGCTCTAGGTAAAATATATATATGTATATGTTATCACCTGTTAATTAGAGGCAAAATTGAAAACCAGGACAACATTTACAGTTTCATTGCTTCTGTCATTTCTTTAGGACAATGAAAACTAATTGAAAATACAGAGAAAACAAGTACACTTATGGTTTGAAGTGAGGGCCATGGCATAAGTTTATGTTTTGAAAATGGGCTATCAAAGCTCCAACTAGAACAGAGACCTTTGTCCTGAGCCATTGCTAAAAATTTGATATGCTCTTTGATTGATGTTTGCTATCTAGTGCAGCCATACCTTACAATCAGTTCCTGTAATTTTCTAAAGCCAATGCACTTTCCACAACAACTCTATAACCAACAAATTCCTCAGATCAAGAGCAATTTACTCTGTTATTCTAGTATTCAAGTATTCAGATTTAGGAATTTTTTTGACTAAACCCCAGGGGTTATCCATATTTCACCAGTTTCCCCACTAA
Source organism: Vespertilio murinus (assembly GCA_963924515.1). Lineage (NCBI taxonomy): Eukaryota > Metazoa > Chordata > Mammalia > Chiroptera > Vespertilionidae > Vespertilio > Vespertilio murinus. The sequence goes on along the minus strand of OZ004706.1, from coordinate 187,689,450 downwards.
TGTCCTTTTTTCTATCACAGGATGCAATCCGCAATCCAGGCCACTATGTTGCATTTAGTTAAATTGCCCCCTTAGTCCCCTCTTGTCCATAACAGTTTTTCAATTTCTCTTTATTTTTCATGACCTTGAGTTTTTGGGGGCATGTTCTGTAAGGTTTTGGATAGTATGCCCCTCAAATTAGGTATGTGCAATTCTTTTCTTATAATTAAACTCTACCCTCAGATTCTAGAACACTACTCTTTTTTCTTTCCTTCTCTCCCTTTGTTTTTCAGCCTCATTTGCTGTTTTGTCTTCTTCCCCCTACCTTTAAGCTAGACTAAGTGATCAAAGGAAAAAACACACACAAATAAACAAACAAAAACAAAAGAACTAACATATGCCCTAGCTGGCTTGGCTCAGTGAATAAGCATCAGCCTGTGGACTGAAGAGTCCTGGGTTGAATTCCACTCAAGGACACATGTTCGGGTTGTGAGCTCAATCCTCAGTAGGGGGCAGGCAGGAGGCAGTTGATCAATGATTCTATCTCATCACTGATGTTTTAATTTCTCTTTCTCCCTCTCCCTTCCTCTCTAAAATCTATATTAATAAAAGGGTAATATGCTAATTAGACCAGACATCTTCTGGACATCCATCCGGATATGCTTCTGGACAGAGCCATGGTGGCAGGGGCCAAAGCAGAGGCAGCGAGAGGCAAGCAGGCTGGCAGGAGTGGGCAGTTAGGAGTGATCAGGCCAGCAGGCAGAGGCAGTTAGGGTCAATTAGGCAGGCAGGCAGAGGCAGGTAGGGGAGATCAAGCAGGCATGGGAACAATTAGGGGCATTAGGCAGGTAAGCATGCAAAGTATTTAGGGACGATTAGCCTGGCAGGCAGGTGAGTGGTTAGGAGCCACAGTCCCAGATTGCAAGAGGGATGTCCGACTGCTGGCGAAATCAGGCCTAAACTGTCAATTGGATATCCCTTGAGGTGTCCTAGATTGGAGAGGGTACAGGTGGGGCTGAGGAACTCCCTATCCCCGTGCACAAATTTAATGCACTGGACCTCTAGAGAGAGAGTGTGTGTGTGTGTGTATAATTTATGTACATATTTCTTTCTTTCTTTATTATTCATTAAATTGATTTAAGAGAGGGAGAGGAGAGAGAGAGAGAGAGAGAGAGAGAGAGAGAGAGAGAGAGATAATAATGATGAAAGACAATAATTTATGGGTCAAGCCCACAATCCAGGCATGTGCCTTGACCAGAAATTTAATATTCAACCACTGAGCAATCCTGGCTGGGTATACAAACAAATGTTTTAATAATCTGATGGATGTTTTAAATTTCTTGATCTTGGTAATCATTTCAAAAAGTATTTATACATCAAATCATCAAGTTGTACACTTTAAACATATACAATTATATTTGTCAATTATACCCCATAAAGCTGTTAAAAAGTTAGAGGGAATGACTCAAGGCTTGGTCCTAGGTCCCACATCTTTTTACCTACCTCTTTTAATTTAGGGATTTCATCAAGCAACATTTACATACAGGATTATCTTATGAATTCCAGACTCATTTCTCAACTGCCTGTTTGACATCTTAAAGACTTGTCAACACTAAAATATTCAGAAATAAACTCCTAATCTCCTTTCAACCCCACCCCTTGTCAAAATCTGCTGCATCTACACTTTTTTCTCATCTCAATCAATGGCAGCTCCATTTCCCCAGGCTCTCAGGTCACAAAACTTGGAGTTAGATTCCATCAGCCTTGATGATTACAGTAATATATTTAAGATCCTAAACGACACAAGGCAGCCTTTACTTATGGACAATTCCAGTTCATACTTACAAGTTCAAATAAGAAATATGTATCAACCAGTTGTGGAACAGATTTTTAAGAGTTCTAGATAGCTGAATTTTTCTCTTAAGAAAAAATAGTGTGTGCTTCAATATTTCATTGCCATAACCATCATCAATATCCAATTGATTTAGAAGGTGTGATTCTAAAACTCTGACCTCCCAGGGCACCCAAACTTCTCTGAAACAATATTTTCATGATTTTATTAAATTGATTCAGATATATTGGGAAAGGAAGCTATCAATGATAAAATAATTATTAGCTGTCCAAACCTGTGCTTGGGATACTTATATTGCAGTAGCACAAAATATTAGAAACCTGATGAGTGGTCCAGGATAGATTGGCATTATTGGATCTGCCTGGAACAGTATAATGTTTGAGGGATGACCTTCAAGCTGGTATTTGCCTAGATTAGTCAATAGACATTGAGGCATGTCCTGCCGGGAGATGAAATATGTTCCACTGTTGTTAGACAACATTAATCTTGAATCTAGGGCATCAAATCTACTTATCATAGCAACTGACGTGCTCTATTTGTCAAATGACATAATCAAATATACAATCTTATGATTCCCATAGTTGCACAAATGTAAATGAGTACATCTGTATGTATACATACTATTTCAGTATGGATATATGGTTCTAAAAAATATTCTGACAATCACCTTTGTCATTGCATCAACAACTCATTTTATAATAGGACGAACCAGTTACACATTTTTGCATATGCCATGCACTGAGAAGAACCATAAATAATCAATATTTAAACCAAAAGTTACAGATGAAAATACTATCCTAAACGAAGCATAAGATTTTCCCCTAGCATTTATTCAGTTAATAGTCAGTCTTGAACCAGAAATATTTATTGAGACTATAGTTGCCAAAAAAATACAGGACACCAAATTATATTAGAATTCCAAATGAAATATATATATATATATAATTTTAGCAATGCAATATATTGGACATATTTATATTAAATAAGCTATTTAATGACTTAATGAAACTCAAATTTAACTGGGAGACATATTTTTATTTGGCAACTATAATACTGAGAAGATAACCTTTCTCTGAAGTATTAATTTATTCATGCAGTACTTACTTACTTGGCACCTAGTATGTGGAAGTAATACCATGTTTCCCCGAAAATAAGACATCCTCTGAAAATAAGACCGACTTCATGGAAACATAATTCATCCCCTGAAAATAAGACCTAGTGCATCTCTGGGAGCAAAAATTAATATAAGACACTGTCTTATTTTCAGGGAAATATGGTACTAATGTGCAGCCATGTTTAATGAATAAGAGTTGGCTCAGTTCCCATGAGGAAGTTACTGTGTGGGAGAAGAGAAAGACAGGAAGTGGGTGCCTTTCCATTGATAGAAGAATCACAATAAGGAATTTGGGTGTGTAGCCACCTCCACCATTTATGAGCTTTATAGAATATATCAGAAAAGGCTCAACATCCAGCTTAATTCCTAAAAGACAGGTAGATGTTAACCTGGAAAGGAAACCATGGATAAAAATTTGATATGATGGAGTGTAGGGAAAGATCTTCAATTTGGAACCTGAATATTTCCAACTTATTAAATAAAGAAAATGCTCAAAAGTAATGCATTTGAGCTCTATTGTTTTTGTTTCTACATTTTGTATTAGACAGGGTCTCAGCAAAAGACAATAATAAAAATAAAATAAAACTAGTTTTTTTGAACAGAAAAAACTCATTTTAGTCTCACCTAACTTTGTAGCAAATGGCAAGATTTTGAACCTGAAGGATATTGTGCTAACTGAAATAAACCGGATGCAGAAGGACAAATACTCACTTACATGTAAAATTTAAAGTAGTGAATTCATAGAAGCAGAGAGAAGAATGGTGGTTGCCAGGGGCTGGGGGTGGGGTGGGGTGGGAGAATGAGATGTTGGTCAAAAAATTGTAGTTATGCAAGATAAATAAATACTGAAGATCTTAGGCACAGCAATGTAACTATAGTTAACAGTACTGTACACTTAAAATTTGCTAAGAGAGATATGAAGTGTTCTTACCAAGCATACCCAAGTCTTAACTATCTGAAGAGATGGGTAATTGGATTTGCTTGAATGTGGTGATGATTGCCCAATATAAATGTATGACACATCATCAAACTGTATACCTTACGTGAGTACAATTCTTAATTGTCAAATACTCCTCCATAAAAAAAAATAAGTTAAAAAATCATTTTCCTTAGGTATAGAGTTGCTAACTAATCAGTAATTGAAAAGGTCAGAGACACTGAGATGTCACCAGTGTGGAAACTTCAGGAAGCAGCTCCCATGCCAGTTCCCAATAAAGGAACTGAGCGGTGGGCCCAGGGAGCTGAGAGCCAGGTCTCTGAGGAGAGAACGCTGCTCAGTGGTGTCTCAGGGGAATAGCTAAGGATGGTTCTGCAAATGTTGGAAAGCTGCAATGTGGACTCAGCTGCAGTTACAGAAAGCTGCAGGGCTAAGAAGTGTCGCTGGAGGGAAGCTCGCAAGAATCCTTGTCCTCAAAGACTGGAAGCCCATTAGAAGCAAATGGGGCTCTAGCTGGTTTGGCTCAGTGGATAGAGTGTCAGCCTGCAGTTTGAAGGGCCCCAGGTTCAATTCCGCTCAAGCTCACATGCCTGGGTTGTGGGCTTGATCCACAGTAGGGGGCCTGCAGGAGGCAGGTGGAGAAGCCCTGAGGGGCGATCAGGGCCTGCAGCTACTACTTCACCAGCTGATGGCACCTAGAGATCGTGGCCTGCACCAGGTGCCAGAAACAGTGCAAGTGGCAGCTCAGGCTCCTGCAGTAAATGCGAGTGCCAGGCAGGACCACAGTGCCCAGGAGTGAAGAATTTTCAGTAACCACCAAGGCTTGCCCTGATGATAGCAACCCCGCCTTGGTCTGGCACCGATGCTCACCTGCTCCACCATCCTGCAGCAGCCGAAGCTCGCCATGTTTCACACATGCCCCCTGGTTGTCAGCGCACATCATAGCGACTGGTTGTTCCCCCACTCGGTCTATTTGCATATTATCCTTTTATTATATAGGATTAGTTCAAGTAATATATTTAAGGAGGTTTACTATCCAATACCAATACTAATACTTGCAAAGGTGAAAGGTTAAATGATGCAATTATAATTTTCTTCTACGTAGTATGAAATAATATTTGGCAATATCTTTGTCATAATTGATGAATACTTTTGCATTATAGACTGTATGTTGAATGTGGCTATAAAATGAAATTTCTATTCCAATTAAAAACATTCATAATCACCAGCATAAGGACAATACTAGTGTTGGGGAAAATGTTTTCATTCCCTAATTCATTAGCATAATTAGCAACATGATTAGAACTTCTTTACCAAGTGAGCTGGGAAAAACATACATTATGGGTCTCAAGGCAGAGTGCTCTGTATGACAGATCACAATTTCCTCTAGTTATACTACCCGCAACCCATGCCCATTAGAAATGCAAATTAGTTAAATCACAAGTCTCCAATATTTCCTGAAAATAGTCATGCAGAAGAGTCTGAGTAAATAAATATAAAAACATTTAGATTCTGCATAGATTTAATACAACTATTTAGTGGAATAGAACAAAATATGTGGCGAATAAAATTGTCGGAATAAATTTTGTGTTCTTTATGGTTTAGGTCATAAAGGAGGAGCATTAAGGTTTCTTTTGTATTTTATATTAAAGCAAAGTCATAATTTATAAAGAACATTTATAGTGGTTAAATATGTCTTCAATTTAAGAATAGATTCGTACTCTAACACAAACACAACATTAAGCCAAGGAAATATATTCAGTTTCCCAATCCTTTGGGATGGTGGCTTAAAATTGCTGATTATATTGAATTTTATGATAAAAAAGTAGTGAGGGTTTTTTTTTTTTTTAAAGTTTGCAAGCATCTCTCTAAACATCAGTTACTTAATATTATTTATAAAACCCTAAACAAGTCACTATAGGGATAAAGGCCATGAAATAGTGATTATGCATGAAAAAATATATATTCTATATACACTATTATTCCTCTCTTCTGAATAATGAACTATCACTCTCACACTGTGAAATAAATGGGTTTTTGCTTTCTCCTGTGTCTGTTTCAGGGAGTTTATTTAGTCAAGTAATCATATAAAATCCAACCTGATTTTCTGTGTGGGAGATAGAAAAGCAGAGCAAGAAAATGAGATATGATAAAGCAGAAAAAAAGTGCAGGGGGCAGGGGCGGTGGGGAGAGACACAAAGAAAACATTAAGCAACCTTTTCGGTGTGAGAGGTTATTATCCATATTGATTTAGTTTACAAGTACTCAAGTTCTTTTTCTCTCTTATTTAAGAAGGTAACATCAAATCCATCCTATATAATAAAAACTTAATATGCTAACTGTCTGGTCATCCAGTCAGCTATTCAACCAATGAAGTAATAATATGCTAATGATATGTTAAAGATGCTCAACTGCTCTCTATGATGTGGACTGACCACCAGGGGGAAGACACTCTGACCTGTAGGTTAGCTTGCTGCTGGGGTCCGGCCGATCAGGACTGACCAAGATGAGCTGGATACACCCTGGAGCCCTCCGAAAGTCCCTTCCCAGCTGGCCAACCTCCCATGTTCCTCCCTGTCCCCGATCCTCTACCATTGGGGTCCCTCAGCCTGGCCTGCACCCTCCACAATTGGGCTGAACCCCCCTCTCTCCAAATGCAAGAATTTTTGTGCAGCAGGCCTCTAGTACTTATTATCAGTAAATAATAAACATCCAGAGAGTCAGGTTTACTAGTCAGATCCTGAGGACTGAAGCATATTAATCTTAGGACTGTGCACTGGACCACTCAGAAATATAAACTTTAGAATGGCTTCTTAAGGGCCTAAAAAAAATCAACTTCATGTTTTCACCCTCACAGCCCTCCAGAGATATATTTAGCAATAGTAATGTAAATTCAGAAGCTCATGCACAGACATGCATTGTATGCAAAGGCAGGCACAGGCGGGTATATATGGGCGTGGCTGAGCAGAGGATTAGCTCTATAAATGTTACTTGAAACCATGAGCAAATAAATATTCACAAATTAATGATAACAATTTAGCCACGACCACTCACTTTGGTTTGAGCCACATATTCTGGCTGCCTTTCTCACTGTCACTGTGTCTCTTGTGACATCTGGTGCTACTAATGCTGCTCTTTTGAGGCATGACCAACAGCGGGGAAGACGGTCCACAGAGTAGAAAAGACATTAGATACAGAGCAGAGATACAGCTAAACAAAGAGAACCATGCCTTTCGCAGTGTAAGTCCTTTGAGGTTCAATGAACAAAAAATAAGAGTTGCTTCCTAACATAGTGCAGTAGCACAAATCACCAACTATCTTCAAGCATTTCCTTAGCTCCCAGTGATAAAGGAGCAAAAAGGGGAGGAGAAGGAACGGGGAATGTAAAGTCAACTGTTTTCTGATAAGAATATGCATCTTAAAGACAGCCTGACGGGCTCGGAGTCAGATGGCCTGGCACCAAATCACTGAACCGGATGCCATTGTATTAGTCAGCTCGCGCTGCCTTCACGGTAGAACTTAGATTGAATGGCTTAAAGCACTGATTTCTAACCTTTTTCTATCTCGTGTCACCCAGAAACTAATTACTAACATTCTGCTGCACACCAAAAACTGTATTATGTTTTTTTGTTGATTTGACAAAAAAAAGGCGTATAATTTTGATTCATTCATCCTGGATGGCTATTGTTGTGTTGCTTGTTGTCATTTTTTTTTTTTTATTTGACAATCTAAGGGAAAATAAGGCAGTGCCCTTAAAAAGGTATTGAATGTTTTTTTAAAAAAATTTGTGGCACACCTTTGAGAATTGCTGGCTTAAACAACATAAATTAATTTCCTTGCAGTTCTGGAGGCTAGGAGTTCAAGATCAAGGTGCCACCTGGACAGGGTTGGTGACTGGTGAGACCACCTCTTTATTTTCCCTCTGTGCGCATGGGCTCCTGGTATCTCTCTTATTGTAAGAATACACATTATATCCAATGAAGGCCCTACTCTGAGGACCTTAGTTAAACCGATTGCCTCCTTGAGGATCCTCTCCCTAAATAAAGACACACTGGGGTTAGTGTGTCAACATAGGGAGATGAAGGACACATCCGGAGCTTAAACAAGTGCGCGGGTTTTGATATTGCAATGTCCTTTTTGTGTCATAACTCTGCCGCTCACTGACATTAATGACCTTGTAGGATATAGTTCATGCTTGAGTACTGCTTCTCATCAGTAACATGGGGATTAGAACCCTCATTTTGTCATATGATTTTTGCTAAAGTTTATTAGAATAATGTATGTAAAGTGCATGTGCAGAGTTTGGCTCATTTTAAAAAACCCATAAGTGGTACTTATAAATATGACTTTAGCTAGATGAAATGTACAGAGAGAAAACGTTATGATGAGAATTTCTAATTGTGCAATTATTACCTTAATCACTTGGAAAAACACTTTAATTCTGCACCTTCCCCTCCACCCCCCCCCCTTATCTCTAGGATTAGGAAATATCTTCCCTTCATGTATCCTAATTAGAGTACCAAAACAATAAGAAAATGCCTGTGTAGCATTTTGAATTTCACAAATATGAATTCCACAAAAATAAAAATATTAATAATAATAAAGAGAAGCACATATGTTAGCTTAAAATTCATTTCTTTACAACTAACAATTTATAACTGACTGGAATGTATAGCAGGTGCATAATTATGGTTTCTGGACTATTTGTATGTTGGTTATGCTTTGTTCTGTTGTTTTTGTTGAGTTGCATTTTGTTTTGTTTTAACATGAAAGCATTCTATAACAGTCTGAATGGTATCTTATCGAGGCTCTTTACCGTTCAGTTTGACTACTATTTAGAATCATGGAACACTAATTTCTTGGTGAATAGGAGGATTTGAGGGGAAATCTCTGTCTTTTTATCCCCTCTATTCTTGCTCTCTGTTCTTGTGTGGATGAAAAATGCAGAATTGGGAGAAAGAGCAATTATTAGCCATTTGTACATGATAAAACATCTTTAAAAAAAGAATGAGAAAAAGATCATAAATATGCTAAATTAAAAGAAAGTAGGTGGATGCAAGAAATAGAAAAATTACCTTAGGTACATTAAATAGTCAATTTTTTAAATAGTTATAAATTAAAAATATGGTTAAAATCCCAAAGATTACCCTTCTGTTAACAAAACATCACATTGATTTTATTGTGAATTTTTAAAACAGCTTATATTTAAAGTTTTAGGCTGAAGTATTTTTAGTTTTATAAATACAAATAGTCTGAACAACATATTTAAGCTACTTTTTATGCTTGGCTTATTCAAAATGACATTATTATTAAAGCATTTTTAGCTATTTCTGTTTGTATTGTGTGGAAACATTTAAGATATTATTTCAAAAAACATTTGCAATTAAAATAAAAATATCAAGAATGGTAGAATATACAAAAGCTATGTTTTTAAAGCATGGTTTATAAAATTACACTTGAAGATTTTAGAACTTGATTTTCCATGTTATAGTTCTCCTGAAATATATACATTTGTTTTAAATAAGAAACTATATATTATTCAGATGAAAGAGTTAGTTATTTGGAAATTCAAATAAAAGGGAATACATTAATCAGTAGTTCTACTGAATAACATTGATGTGCACTAAGCAAATACAGGGTGATTTTAGTTAAGATTTGTGTTTTAGTTTTAAAGATACCTGAAGATATTTCCTTTATATGAATTCTTCTCTAGCTGGTATTTGACTATCATTTAACCAGAAATAATAATAACGGAAATATCTATGTGCGATGCTACTCCTTTTTTATGTAACTGACTAAAATAAGGTTTTGCAAAGATCCAGGAAGAGTGTTTTTGCTGTGATGGGAGGAGAGGGGTTGCATTATAAAGTACTTGCCCTTCCCGGATACTCTGATATAACTGCAGATTCAATTGTACTATTACCTGATATCAGAAAGCTTTCAGAAGACTGATACCTAGCCCTCCAGCTGGATGCCAGAATCCTGATTTTGGTTTTCAAGAATAGCTTCAGCACAGAAATATGCACCACATTGTAAGGCTTTCCCTTGATGATATTGATACCCCAAATGGCAAGCTGGGACTCTCTCATCGCAGGTTCTTGTCTTATAAAGTTTGAAGAATAAATTCTCAAACTAAGATATTTCAGGCAATGGTGTGGAAGTCGATTGCAAACTCCCCCTGCGGAGGGGTTCCTAAAATGGGAGAGCCCTCTCCCTCTCTAAAATGGGAAGAAAGAAAAAAACAAACAAACAACAAAAAAACCCACACACAGTCAATCCTGTGAGTCTCTTTGTGGGTTTATAAATGCTGGCAGCTCTTTCTCTGTTCATGGCACTTTCTAATGGGACCTTCCTTATTTCATGTCCCCCATTCTTTCCTAATTGGCCCCTTTCCCCCTTTTCCCTGCATGGTTATCAGTTTCAAAGTTTCTCAGTGAACCTGGTGTCCCTCTCTTTCTCTTCCCCTTGTGTCATTCTTATAAATAATCTGCAGGCTTGGAGCTGTTTGCCTGTTATATGTTCATTCCTCCCCATGGACACCCCCCCCCACCCCGTCCCTAACTGCCTCCCTATCTCTGAACTCATTTCAGTGAGTTTCATAATTCCTACCTGGATGATTTTTGAAAGCAAAAGAGACTAAGACCATTTGTTTTTGGTATAAATGATTGCGTTTTAATTCATTAAATTTAGTAATTCAAAAATCGATTAATTCTATTTTAAATATGTCAAATGTTATTAATCAGTTTGGAGAATTTATGGAGGGAATTTTTTATCAAAGTTCAGAAGTGAAAAACTGCATTATAATCTTAATCTATTTAACCTCCTTTATATTCTTGAAAACGTTATAATGTTATAATTTAGTTTCACATCCTAAGTTTAAACCAATTCTTTAATTACACCTGCAATTAGAGATACAAAGTTGATACTTTAATGGTTGCAGTTTTCTTATACATTACATAAGTACAAAATATTAAGTATGTACAATTTCTTAACTCAAATATATAAGCACAATTTAAATAATTTCTTATTGATTTACATTTTTTGTTCTAAATCATTCCAATGTTGAAGGGAGTTTGCATCCAACCTAACAGGACATTACAATCAGAGTAGCAAGCACCCAGGGTCACCCTTAGATTATCATATTAAAATCTTTTTGAACAGGTTTAAGACCTTGAAAGAAAATTGCGTTCAAAGCTCAAATCATCTAATCTCTTTCTTCTAATTGAAGGTTTAGTCAGGTTGAATACTCAATTAGATTTTACATATTGTTGGCTTTTAGATATATATAAAGATACTCTGTCAACTCAAAAAAAAAAAAAAACCTACACAAAAAAACTTTGCATTTGTTCATACTCATTGATATATAAATTGCTATGAATATATAAGACAATATTCAAATGAATTCTAGATATAACATAGCACATGACCTTGTCTTGATTGCCATCAAGTTTTAGATATCTCCATGTATTCACATGTTTTTCTTTTATATTGTACTAGCGGCCCAGTGCACAAATTCATGCACCAGTGGGGTCCCTTGGCCTGGCCTGCAGGATCAGGCTAAAACTGGTTTTCCAACATCCCCCTAAGGGTCCTGGATTGTGATAGATTGCAGGCCAGGCTGAGGGACCACATCAGAGTATGATCAGGGCCAGGGAGGAACGCAGGAGGTTGGCCAGCCAGGGAGGGACCAGGGGAGAACTCCAAGGCATGTCCAGCCATCTCACTCAGTCCCCATCCAGCAGGAAGCTAACCTACTGGTTGGAGCATCTGCCCCCTGGTGGTCAGTGCACCTCATAGCGAGCGATTGAGGAGACAGCATATAAGTAGCATATTATGCTTTGATTGGTTGAATAGAAACTGGACACTTAGCATATTAGGCTTTTATTATGTAGGATTATATGGGATACATTTAGTCTAAGCTTCCATTTCTTCTCTGCATCCAAACTTTCCAGAACAGGCTGCTTGAACACAACAAGGTTGGCTAGATCCCTCACAGGATGCACTAGTTTCCAACTTCTTTTTAAAATAACTGGATCCTGTTCCTTGTTGACTTGGTTTTGATAGCATTCTTGATTCAAATTGGCTGGACCACTGGGAGTGACAATTCTGTAATCTGCTGATATGCCTAATGTAGCATAAGACCACTCTCCCAATAGACACTCTATATGAGCATTTACTCAAATTAAGTTCAAGAACAACTTTCCCTTGCAGACAATAATTTACAATGATAGCCACCACTGCAAGGTTAATACCATAGTTGGATGACTCTTCTTAGACCTGGCTGCACTCAGTTCTAACTTTTTCCTTTAGTTATTGACTATGGCTATACTATTAGCACACCTAGGAGCTAACCCCATCTGAGTAAAAAACATGTGGGGTCAGAAATACTATTTCAACTCAAGAATACTATATTTTATTTTATTTTTCTTTGTTATTGATAACACTTTTTAAGTATATAAATCTCTTCATCTTACAACCTAAAACTCAGAAAAAAACAAAGAATACATGATTTGTATCTTAGCAAAGCAAGTGCCTTGATATTGTATTTTAAATATGTCTTACCTTTCACAAAACACCACAATACAGATATTTTCCCATTGATAAGAGTAATCTTTAATTTCTTCATAGAAAAAAATGAATTGACTAAACATCTAAGAAGGGGAATGGTAGATCTTATTTTCATATTGCTCTAAAGAATTCTCCTAGAAAAGCCTTCAGACCGATGTGGGAAAGGGGTCACATAGAAGTAATTTATAGCTCAAGAAAAATCTAGGGCATGGTCACAAATTCATATTCTGTGCCCGCAGATATAAAGGTGACCCTTTTAAAGCTGCATTGCCATCTGTCTTGTGGGAAAATAACATACTTAACCACTGTCCCTAGTGTAACATAATACATCATACCTAGACCATTTTCACATAACCATTAAGTATGTTACATCAATTGGCTATATTTGGACCATGGCAGTCAATTTTTCAAAAACTGTCTCCATCTCTGAAAACATTTTAATTAATTAAACCATACAAAACCTTGATTTTTAAGATAAATTTTATTGTAAATTTGTCATTTAAAAATAATTGAGAATACTGGTTGGGAGTTCTTTTAGATCTTTTTAAACCATGATGGGGGAGAAGATTCAACACACCAAGTAACAGAGATCATACAAGTGGTCTTTATGAAAAACTTTTAATGTTTTCACACTTTTTTCTTTAAATAAATGATAGTTACACACACAAGAATTTTTCATGATCTTTAGTTTTATGGCACATGGTCGCGGCCTAAATATAGCCCTCTTTTACTTATTTATTGGTTGTTAATTTGTTTTTATTATATAATGACTATTACATTAATTTACTATCCAACAAAAAGAACAGGAACATTGACAATAACTTGTCTGGAACAGAAATTGTAGCTTCACCAAGATATTCAGTTATAGCTCTTAACCAATATTCAGCAATGCAGTGTCAGATTTGTTTATGTAAGTATGAAAACATTAAAAGCAAGCAAGAATGATTGTATGTGGAGACAGACATCTCACAAGTAATTTGCAAGCGTTGCAGGCATTCCTGGTTTGTTGTGATGGATAATCTACATTCTGGGTAGGAACACAGAGCTTCCTGAGGATTCTTGCTTAAGAACAATGCACTGTGGTCACAGCCCGTGACTTCCATCTACTTTGCAAAAACAGTGACAATATAAAAAAAGGAACCAATTACTTCAGGAGTCTTAGTGTTTTTCAAGACCACAGGAGGAATGTGACAAGTATCTCTGAAAATTTTCCCTTTTCAAGCAGCAGTTTAAGCTGATATCCCCCTCTCTATCTTCTCTGCAAATATATAAATATAAATATAAATATAAATATAAATATAAATAATATAAATTAAATATACTAGAAGCCCGTTGCATGAAGAGATTCATGCAATAGGCCTGCCTTCCCTTGGCTTCCAGCACCTGGGACCCAGGCCTTCGCTCCGGCCTGAGTCTGCCTTCTTTGTCTTTGCTGCAGACTCCAGAGTCTGCAGTCTTCATCTTCACTGTGGTGAGAATGCCACTCCTGTAGATTCCTTCACTTCCTGGACTCCCTCTCATAGCAGGCGTCCTGCCCTGCCTGGCCACTCCCTGCCTGGAGCAGCTGGGCAGCCACCATCTTTTTCCTTCTAATTTGCATATTTCCTCCTGATTGGCTGGTGGGTGTAGCAGAGTGATGGTTAATTTGCATGTTTCTCTTTTATTAGTGTGTGTGTGTGTGTGTGTGTATGTATTAGTGTGTGTGTGTGTGTGTGTGTGTGTATGTGTATATGTAGTGTGTGTGTGTGTATATATGTGTGTGTGTGTGTGTGTGTGTGTGTGTGTATATATATATATAAGCTTAAACCGCTGCATATATATATATATATATATATATATATATATATTTGAATTTATATATATATATATATATATATATATATATATATATATTTTAAAACTTATTTTATTGTTGAGAGTATTAAGATGTCCCCAATTACATGCCTTTACCCCACTCCACCAGCTCTCATCCCAGCCCATCTTTACCTATTTATTGTCTGTGTCCATGGGCTTTGCGGCTATGTTATTTGATTAATCTCTCCCACTCTCCCTCCCACCATCCCTCTGATATAATGTCTATATAAATATTTTTATAAGTATATAGATTTAATATCTAAGTAACATTTTATAATTTCTGCCATAGATTCTTTTCTTTTTCTTAGTAGAGCTGCTGTTACCTTATCCTATATAATAAAAGCCTAATATGCAAATCAACCAAACAGCAGAATGATCAGTCGGTGGGGGGCAGGGCAGGGTCAGGCAAGTGGGTGGCACCAGGCCAGCCAAAGTGGGGGCCAATGGGCAGAGGGAGGGGATGGCGATTGGGGGCGGCAGATGGGCAATTGGGGTGTGGGGCCTGCCACTCCCCAGGCAACAGGGGTCGGGGGTTGTGTCGGGTGCAATCCCTTGATTGGCCTGCTGGTGGCCTCCCACAGAGGGACGCCAGATTGCAGTTGGACATCCCCTGAGGGCTCCTGAACTGCAAGAGGGTGCAGGCTGGGCTGAGGGACCCCCTGAGTGCATGAATTTTGCTTCACCAGGCTTTTAGTAATAACAATGCCTTACTGTTACCAGATCTTTCTATCCAAGTTCAAGAAAATTATGAGATTTTCTTTGAGCTCCTGGCACTAGACTTATTTAAAAAAATGGTTAATTATAATTTTAATTTTAAAAAATCTAGGAAGTTTAGAGAAATTGTGGGAGGAAAAAAATCACTCAATATAGCAACTGGATTCATACTGTTAAACATGTCCCATCACCTTTCCTCTTCTCAAGTCCTTCAATGGTTTCTCATTCTTCCTACTGCTCTATTTAAAATCTCAGTCAGCTCCCGATTTCCCACAAATACTAATCTGCTGGCTATTGTCTTTGTCTACTTTCAGTTTCTTCCTAAATTGCATCCCTTTCTAACATAAAAAATAACTTATTTAGTGGCTTTGTTTATGGTCTGTCTTCATCCACCTGCGAGTGAGAGGCCAGGACTCTGATGCCTCCCCAGTGGGTAGTGGAGTCTTGCCTGACACACAGTTTCTACTCAATAAACAGGCAACACACTCTGCTTCCTTTTTATTTCATTTTTTAGTATTTTCTTCTGTTATTTCCCCCCACGCACATTGTTATTTCTTGTGTTTCAGTAAGTTATGGTGTCATCTAGTTCCCCTTAAGCTACTCCTTGCCCTCCTCTCTACCTGATAGGAAGGAAAGTCCGATTTGATAAGGTTTCAGCAGCCTTTATTCATTTCGTTGGAAGCATTTTGAATGTTTCATGTTTCTCTGTACCTGAGGGCTCATTGGCTGACAACTTTTCTCAGCATTTGACAGCATCACCAGGCAACAGTTTCATAATTCACATCACTTTTACTTCCGTACGCCCTGTGTAACCAAGCAGAAACTTTATTTCTTTAATATGACCTTTTCTCCTTACTTTCCCTTTGATTCAAACTGGCCTCATCCAGCATCCTGCCTCACCCACAGCCCTGTCCCATGCATGTCCACTCCCTCAAGACAGTGATCCCTCAAGACAATGAGGGTCTGATCAGCATAAATAATCTGAGGGAAAAGGCCTCAGGCTGTTGACCCCAGAGATAGAGTTTTAATCAAACTAAAAATAACAGCTAGGCCTCTTGAGTTTCAGCTCTAGACCCAGAAAAGCCATGAAACCAGACCAAGGGACAGCCATGACATTAGATACAGATGCATTGATCTATTACCCCCTCCTCTTGTGCAGATTTAATCAGTAGACATGTTGACTCTCACCATGACCCTGTCTCCCTTAGTCTCCTGTATAACCCATTCCCTGAAAGCCATCAGGGAGCCAGGTCTTTGAGTATTAGCTCACCTGTATCTTTGGGCATGGGGCCACTTCCTTAAAAAGAAGTTAGAAGCATCAATGAGAGAGAAACATCTATCAACTGCCTCCTGTACACCCCCTACTGGGGATGTGCCCACAACCAAGGTGCATTCCCTTGACCAGAATCGAACCTGGGACCCTTCAGTCTGCAGGCCTACATTCTATCCACTGAGACAAACCGGTTAGGGCTCAGCTTGTGTTTTTCTCTAGAACCAGTGCTTTGAGTATTTTGGAATCTACAGTGCTACTAACATAATAAGATACAAAACACAAGATGTGATTTTATAGAATTAAAGTTTGCATCTGTTTTTGGATAAAGGCCTGCTAGAAATCTTGGATGCAGCTTGGAAAGATAGGACTGAGCCCAAGGACAGGATTATGACATAGATTGTGGGTATCTCCAAAAACCCAGACTATAGAAGTAGCATCAAAGGGGCAACAGTATTTTCTCCAAAGGAAAACAAACACTACTGAAAGGAAGACCATCACAACTATAATATCGACTTTCTCCTTTCTTCTAATTGGTGTCTCCTGGAATTGTCTTATTGCAGAGCTGAGCTAATACTACATCCACTGAAGTGGGGAGAGGAATCTCTCTCTATGATATTTTAAATTAGGGGCTCAGTGCATGAATTTGTGCACCTTGAAAGAAACTGTAGGCCATGAGGCTGTGGTGGGCACATGGGCGAGTCTTGGTCTATCCTCTGTGCCCCTGCCTGGTCCCTCTCGCCAAAGCCCCCGGTCCCCTGTCTGCCTGCATCCCCACTCCTGCTGCCCCTCCCATGTGCTGACAGTGCCAGCCTTGCTCCCTCCTGCTGACATCGTGGAGTGATCAGGGCCTGCACCAGCAGTGTATGAAAGCAGCAGCTACTGCCACAATCACCCCTCAGAAGCAGAGGAAGGTGGAGAAGCCCTCAGGAGAGAAGCCTTCAGTGCCAGTTTTGTGTTTAAGAGGGGCTGGCACTGGAGGTGGGTGCTAGAGGGGCCAGTGCCAGCAACAGGTGTGAGCACAGGGCAGGACTGCATGCACAGGAGCAAAGAATTTTCAGTAACCACCAGAGGCTCGCCCTGAGGACAGCGACTGGCACCCTGCCTTGGTCTGATGCCCCTGCTCACCTGATCTACCATCTTTCTACAGCCAGCACCTGCCATGTTCTGCACACCCACCCTGGTGGTCAGCACACGTCACAGCGACTGGTTGTTGGGTTGTTCTGGTTGTCCCACCTTTCCATCTATTTGCATATTAGCCTTTTATTCTATAGGATAATAAAGACATTCTTCTGATAAGGCCCTATGCTAGTCTTGTCTGTTTGATAATAGGAGGCAAATTCCCTTTTCATCAAAAAAGCTTTAAATAATTTAGGGTAAATTCTCCCTCTAGAGTCACAAATTTGACCATAAAAATTAGAAAGAAACTAAAATCTTTGCATCATACAAAAACATGATATTTGCCATTTAAGATTTTATTTAAACAGTATGTAGATTCATCAATATTTCTGACACCCCCCCACCCTGACTTTTAGGGAAGGTACATAGGCTGAGATAAGTGAATAATAAATTCAAAAGTTGTCTCAAATTTATTCTTACTTCCAAATACGGAAGAGTCACATGGACAAATAATTTTAAACGGGCCAAATTGCTTAACGATCCTCTCACACATGCTTGTGCAATCACATGTGCTCCTGCAGCTCCTCATGGTTTGCATGATGCACTGAGTCTTAATGTCTTCATTACTTCATCCTCATTCACGTTAATGAGGTTTTGACATATTTAAAAGGAAGTAAATCTAATGGAGAAATCATATACACAAGTCAAATTACATTTAAGATGTTTTCCTACTTATCTCTAGAATTAAAGCTGTAATTTAATCTGGAGTTTTGATTCAAAACAGATGGTTCACACCTGTTTTCTAAATGGAAAAAAACAAACAAACAAGCTTATTTTAACTGAAAAGTGTAAGTCACTGAGGTAATATTTGATAAGGAATACACCCTGAGTAATTTGCTTCTGTCTCCGTAGAAAGGCGCCAATAGTTATCTTCTAAATGAGCAACTGGAATAAACATAAATGCATTTCTAGAACAATATTCTTCCAGGAAACATCTCATTTCTTAAGATGTTTCATGTGTGAACTTTCAAGCATCTCATTTTGTTCTGGAACACATGGAAAATTCCCAGAATGAAGCTAGCCAAGGTCAAAGAATGAAAGGTTGACAGACTTGAAGAGAAGATGACGTGGCCAAATAGGAGATAGTCTGCTAACTTCTGGTAAATGAGTTTGTTTTGTTTTTTTGTGAGAGAAATATTCTAAAGAAGACCCCACGATCTTTGCCTTCTGGTATTCACATCTTTATGTGATCACCTCCCCTTGAGTATGGCAGCCCTGTGACTTGCTTCTATGTAATAAAATGCAGCAAAGGTGACAGGAATATGTGATTAGAAATACATAATTTTGTTGCCTACTGTGATTCCGGACAAGGGCATGTACCTTGGTTGCGGGCACATCCCCGGTAAGGGGTATGCAGGAGGCAGCTGATCATCGTTTCTGATTTTCTATCCATCTCCCTTCCTCTCTGTAAAAAATCAATAGAATATATATATATATATATATATATATATATATATATATATATATTTAAATGAGGGAAGAAGTGAGAAAGGAAAGGATGAGCAAAGCAAAATAAAGACCGGAAGGAACCTGTAAACCCATTGTCACTTAAGTAGGGAATATAGACAATAGTGTTGTGATGATGGTATGATGCCAGATGGGTACTAGAAATATCAGGAAACACTTTGTAAAGTATATGATTTTCTAACCACTATTCTGTAACTAATATAAAACATGAAACCAATACAAAACAATGTAAAGAAATGAAAATTGGAATGAAATTTTTATAAATTTCAAAGTTTAAATAAAAGCTGTAAAGGAAGGAAGGGGAGAATAAAAAATGTGTTTTTCATTTTACACTTCATTATCTTTTTAGTACATGAAAAAGATAGTTGTCTTTATATGGTTCTTTTATACTTTTCTAAGTCATTATCTCATTTTAATTTCAGGGCAACTTAAAGACAAGATAATTATTCTCTCCTCTGTTCAAAGAAAGGAAATCTTGGTGTCTGATCCTAATGATTCAATTGTCAAGACCTTATTGTAAAGCAGGGTTAGTAAAATTTCCTGTGCAGGGTCATATCTATATGAATAAAAGCCTTGGGAGTGATCAGGCCAGCAGGGGAGAATAGTTTGGGGCAATCAGGCCAACATAGGAGAAGTTAGGGGGCAATCATACAGGCAGGTGAGCAGTTAGGAGCCAGTGGTTCCAGATTGTGAGAGGGATGTCCACAGGGATTGGGCCTAAACCTGCACTTGGACATCCCTCGAGGGGTCCCATATTGAACAGGGTGCAGGCTGGGCTGAGGGACACCTTCCCCAGTGCACAAATTTCATGCACTGGGCCTCTAGTCATGACATAATAATATATAACTAATAATTTTTTTTCTCTATACTTCATAAATATGTCCCTTGACACTAATAAAAAGGCAAATCACTCCACTGGACAATGATGTTGCAGACAGAAGCACAAGACCCTTAAGAACAGTTAAGAAGCACACAGAGTTGTCCAGCCTAGGACCCTCCTGAAAGGAGAAAAATAATTTGTTCAAAGGTAATACTGCTATATTTGCATATGGACCAATGCGAATGAAAGTGGTCATTCTTATGGGGCAGTATGTGGGAGGAAATCTTGTTTTCCTCATTAATTCATCTTGATGGTACATCTGGATACTGAAGACCTAGGAAGCATTTTAGTGTTCTGTATAATTCCCTGAATGCAACATCTTAACAGGATGCTGAGATAGTTTAGAAACTCAAAGAGCACTATCTCTAACAAAAAGGCTACATTAGTTTTACAAGACACAACCTTGAAACACAGGCAAGTGTGTGACCAAGAATATCTTAATGTCAGATTAAAAATTTGAAGGCAATAACCAGCTATGAGTATTTTAATAGTAAAAGGGATTATCTGGAAAGTAATAAAATATACTGTATAATTAATACATGGCTATATGGGAAATGAACACGAATTCCTAATATATTTATCATTTATAAATATTTTTAAATTGTTCCATTTAAAAGTCTAAAAATTATATCTGCAATTATTTTTTAGATTGTAGAATAAATTACAAGTATGCTTTCTCATATATATATGCTAGTATAATTTTTTTAGTAAGGTTAAAAATTCAGTGATTATATAAAAAATAAAAATTTCCCCTATTGCCTTTTATCTAACTTCTTATGAATTAAAGCCATTTTATGAAAATATTATATCTGTAAGTTATGATACATCATTTTCTTCTTGTCATTTTACTTTAACTTTCTCCCTCACAGAGAATACCTATTAAATAATGAATTAACATAGATATTTTCATCAGTGTAATATTATAACTCCAGCAGTTAAGCATTTAAGAGTTTTCCTCTACAATGGCAGGTGGTAACAAGTTAGATCATTGCAACTTTTTATATGGGAAAGGTACTGTGATGAAAGCTAAAAAGAAAGGAAAAGGGACCAATAGTTTTATTGGAAACACAAAAGAAACGAAGATTGCATTTTAAAAATAAAGAGTTGTATCTCACTACAGTAATAACCAAACAATGTTTTTAAAAATGTCGTCCAACACAGGTATTCAAACTACACAACAGGAAAGAAGAGAAGTCCTTCAGAGGTCACAGATGACAGGCATTCCAGTGCACAAATTCCTTTCAGACCATCACCGTCTACACAACTTGTGATTGAATCTGCCTTGGCATTTGGTATGCTCTCTTCCCAAGGATAGGAGTCTTAATGCACAGCTACCTACGTAAACAAAGGTAATGGATTGAAAGATGAGAAAAGAGTGGCATAACCCAGGGAGGAGAGAAGTCAAGAGCAGTCAAGAGCTCTGTTTACTATTATTATAAACTCTTTTCGCATGCATTTATGACTCTCTCCAAGCTTTTGCTAATTGCATCCAGGGCAGGGAGGATGTTCGGTGTTCTGACCCTTCCACATTTCCTCTTTGCTCATAATAGATGTGTTAATTAACTGGTTTACTTGCTAAATTCTGACCGGAAAACACAAAGAGAAACCTTGAGAGCAGAGAATCATTTATTTCTGTTCTTTGCTCACACTTTTTCAGAACACATCGAATCTATATACCAAACATTTTATTTTATTTTTAAGTTATTTTACATGTATTGAGGTAGCTAGGCTGAAATGTACACGTATGAGTAGTAAATTTATTCTTCAGAGATCCATGATATTGCAGCTCACTGTGACATGAACAGAGTCAGAAATACAGATACTCTTAAACATCATTTGTTACTTCATGCTTCTAAAATATATAACAAACCCAATGTAAATATGCCTTAATGCAAACCAAAAGTAGGGGTGCATGGGGACTAAGAAGAAACTGCAACTAAGTGTTATAAAGCTCATGCCCTTTATCCTTTCTCTGTTTCCAAATTACTTGTCTTTTGTATTTACTTCTAGAACGGTCTTTCCTTTTTTTTAGATCTTATGGCAAATTGTGCCTTTTTGTATAAACGCTGAGCTTGTAATTACAGACCTATGAACGGGTTAATTGACTCTAATTGTAAGTTCAGGGACAATAGAGAATGGCTGACCAGCTTGGGAAGGTGCCCATTGCTGGTTTCATCAATGATGGTCAATGGGAGGAGCCATGGTGGAATATATGGCTCAGCAAAAATTTCCAAAAGATAGCAGCCTGACTACAGTGTAATATGAGAGTTATTAATCAAATAAAATCATTCCAGTGTTAATAGTTTTTTAAATGCCGTATTTGCCGGCGTATAAGACAACTTTTTGGCCCTGAAAAATATGCCTCCAAGTGGGGGGTAGTCTTATACGGCGAGTATATAACAAACTCTGTATTTTTTAGTGGAAATGTTAGGGGGTCGTCTTATATGCCCAGTCTCTTATACGCCGGCAAATACGTATTTTTCAGGGCCAAAAAATCGTCTTATACGCCGGCAAATACGGTGTGTTTTATTGATTTTTAAAGGGAGATGAAGAGAGAGAGATAAAAGCATCCGTAACAGAGGAGCACAATTCCACCAACTGCATCTTGCATGCCCCCTCCTGGGGATCGATTTCACAACCTAGACATGTATCCTGACAGGGATCAAACCTCCTGATTCCTGGGTCCATGGTCAGCTGCTGAGCCACACTGGCCGGGCTCCAATGTCAACGTTTTAATACTTGGACCAACTTTATTGCTGCATCCTTTGCTTCCGCTATCTTGAACACAGCAATGTGTACATATCGCCAGGAAAATCCCCTGACTTTAGACCATTTCATTTCCACATCCACACCTGAGGCAGGCAAGAGGCAGCTGCAAATGTAAATGTCAGCCAGCCTGAAATTACCGGATAAAATTAGCAGTGCCATCCCTTGCCTCCTTTACCTTTCCAATTCATACAATCATGCCTGTGTTGTTTTCTTAAAAAAAGGGAATTCAGAAGGAGAGCTTTCATAAACAACAGCATGAATGAACTGCACTTGGAGCATCAAATACTTTTCTAGGTCTGTTGTTTGATTAACTTAGGCACTACTTCTGTTTTTGTCAATGTAAAGAAAGGTAGTAAATGCTTAAAGCAGTTTTTTATTTTGGTCTTCAAAACTCTTAATCATCAAAACAAAGTAATCCAATATTTCATGTCAGCTGCCAGTAGGGTGCTAGATCCAGCACGTACCAGCAAACAGAGCTGGTTTTGCAAGTTGATTGTTAAATACAGCCGTTATTAAAAATTAAATTGTATAAATTTACATGAGTTATTTAAAAAATAATATGTTAAAATGAATCACATTCTAACTATTTACCACATTTTATTATCAAATATGCCCCTGAGGCTATGTTATCTATGTAATCAATATGAGGGAAATAAGTAATGATATACTCCAACACATGTGTTCCCAGCTCTGCATTCAGTGACTTCACATTGGTACCTTAAAAGTGGTCAAGTTGCAATATTTACTCCACAGATATGGGCAAATACAACCGACAACTGGGGAACTTTTTGTTGTTAAACTTTTACCTGCACATTACTCTCTAGACATATGATTATATAGTTGTAGGATTGATGCTGCAGTTCTCTGTAGATTTGAAAATTTGAGAGAACTAGCTTGAGAAAAGACTTTTTTTTTTTTTGCTTGATAATGTGGTACCTTTTGGTATGATTAGTAATGCAGTGTCATTACATTAAATTGCTTTGCTCTTATTGCAGCTGGAATATCATAAAAAATGTTTATTTTAGCTGCCCTATGTGGCTCAGTGGTTGAAAGTTGACCTATGAACCAGGAGGTCAAGGTTCAGTTCCAGTCAGGTCAGATGCCCAGGTTGCAGGTCCATCCCCAGTAGGGAGTATGCAGGAGGAGGCAGCCAATCAATGATTCTCTTTCATCATTGATATTTCTCTCTCTCTCTTTTTCTCTCTCTCTCTCCCTTCCTCTCTAAAATCAATGTTTAAAAGTATTTTTAAATGTTTATTTTAACCAGTTTTATAAAATATTTTTAAATGTTTAGTTATATGCTTAAGAACTTGGTTACTAGCCGGAACCGGTTTGGCTCAGTGGTAGAGCGTCGGTCTGTGGACTGAAGGGTCCCGGGTTCGATTCCGGTCAAGGGCATGTACACTGGTTGCGGGCACATCCCCGGTATGGGGTGTGCAAGAGGCAGCTGGTCGATGTTTCTCTCTCATCGACGTTTCTAGCTCTCGATCCCTCTCCCTTCCTCTCTGTAAGGAATCAATAAAAAAAAAAAAAAAAAAAAAAAAAAAAAAGAACTTGGTTACTGCTCCATAAACTGACAAAGTAGTGTGAGGCATACTGTAAGCAGACCATTGCCACACAATGTGTTAAGTACTATCATTGAAGTGTCATTAATGCACTTTGCAGTACAAAGAAGGTTGCTACCCCCCAGAGACAAGGGAAGGCTTCAGAGAAAGGTAGTAATTGTGCTAAATGTTTAAGGACAAGGAGGACTTTATAAAAACTTTCTAAAAAGAGGGAAAGAGATAACAAGCAGAAATGTCCTAACAACCTCAATTGATTAGCTAGTAGAACAATGTTTAGTGTAACTAATAATCAGAAAGTGTATATTAAAGGGAAATTATCATTTATAGGCATAAGATCTTTGTATTAAAAGAGCCTTATTTACAGTTGGTGGAATAAATCATAATTGTTATGGAAACTTCAATCTGAAATCAGAATCTTTGGGGAAAATGTCACAGATATATTCATCCTATATAATAAAAAGCCAATATGCAAATTGTCCCCTTGACTGGGTGTTTGAACAGGGAGTGGGGTCAGCTCACCAACTGCTCTTGGCCCCTCCTCCCAACTGGCCCAGTCTGATTGGCCCTGATTTGGGGTGGGCCAAGCCGACCTCACCCATGCAGGAATTTGTGCACTGGGCCTCTAGTTTTGAAATAACTATCCAGAACATTCTAAACTTCAATACTAATACACAATGTATCTTGAGTTGCCACAGCACCTGCCAGGTTAAAACTGGTGGAATCGAGGACACACAGTGTAGCCAATATGTCACGCTGGCTTATTGGCTATTTTATGAAGAAGGTATCTGAGAAATAGGCAGGAGCAAGAATGTCACTCTGACCCTTGATATCATCACACCCCTGGCTGGCCTGCCTCCCCTGAAATGGGTCCTAAATATTCATATGGGAGGTGCTCTTCTTACACCCAGAGGAAAGAGTATTCTGCCGCTGAAGATGAAGGGATAAATCATAACAAGTGACAGTTACTAAGTTTTCTGATTTATTACAATTGTTCCTTACCTATCAAGGCTCTTCACCAGTGTCCCTCATATTCACACCTAGCATAAAACAGGTCTAACTTTTTCTTTGGGGCTTCGTCTTCTTATGAAAGCCCCTGTGTCATGTAAATCTTATATTTAAAAAAAAAATCTGTATGCTTTTCTCCTGTTAATCTGTCTTTGTAAGTTTAATGTTCAGACCCAGCCAGAGACTCTAAGAAGGTGGAGAAAAACTTTTTATTCCCCTACAAAAGGATGAAGTAAAGAGGGATTTTGAAGTGGCTGAGAACAGGACATGTTAGCACTTTAAAAGGACTTCTCAAAACTTTAGAAGGGAGGATGAAGGTCTGAACATGAGACTTTAATTCCTCTGGAAACATGTTGGATGTGGAGATGTTAAAAGGTCTATGCTAATCATCCCTTATTTTGTTATATACAGCAAAGATGTATGGATATCCATTAATATACATATAAAGTGCCTGTATCCCGATTTAAAAAAGCAAGCAAAATAAGTACTATAATAAAACATTTGAAAGAACTAATGTTGGCATGGAAAAGGTAGGACTTATTATGATGGAGTCCTTAATACAATCATAGAACTAATACATTGATGTAATTAATACATTAAGATAGGTGAAAGTGGAATCGTACTGCTATGGTTTCTATTTGCTTAGTTTGTTGCTGTCTTCCCCTAATAGGATACCAGCAGTGTGCAGACCTCTCTGCTGCACATCCATTCTTCGCCATGTCGGTCTGTGGTTCTCAGAAGAGGACTCTGCCAAGTGCATTTTCCTAATTCCTTCCCCAGCCTGCCTCCTATTGGGTTCTGTGAGTGACACCAGGGAGAAAATGGAAGGTAGATCTGGGGAGGTGGGCATTTTCTTCTCTGTGATTGCTGTTCCTGTGGCTCCACCACTCCAGCAACACTTGATCCCCTGCACCGGCACACCGCCGTGTGACTGCTGGTTCCGGCCTCCAACATGGCTCTGCACTCTGAAAACTAGTCTCCTTGTGGCCACTTAACTGCACAGGCAGCAGTCAGACTGCATTCCCTGCTTAGCAGCCTGACCCCGAGGCAGGAGGTGCCTCCTAAAAGCTGTTCTATTTGGGAACCTTAGGTTCTTTTGCTTTCTGGCACCTAGGGTTGATAGATACTATCTGTACTGATTATTGATGAATTATCTCCATGTTTCCTTTGTAACCACTTTATATATGAAAATCATACCTAATTATGTATATTAAATGCATCCTATGAAAATCCCTAGTATTTGTTTTCCCTCATTGACCTTAACTGTGTTACAAGGGAAAACTTGTGGAAATCAGGCCAGATTATAAAGAGTAATGTGTCCAAAAGTTTGGCATTGGTATACATATTTCTTTAATTTAAATTTACTTTTAATAGGTGAGTATTCACTGGGTATAATGTGTGGAATGTTAGCATTTGTGCCACTAATTATTTTTCAGTAGAGTGATCTAAAATGTCATATAATTTTGTATAACTAGGGGCAAATTATTATACTAGAGGCCTGATGCACAAAATTCATGCAAGAGTAGGCCTTCCATCTCCCAGATGCCAGCTGGCTTCCGTCGGGCACCCAGGACCCTGGCTTCCCCAGCTTTGTCCGGAATGTCGTCTGGAAGGATGTCTGGTCTAATTAGCATATTACGTTTTTATTATTATAGATCTCTACTGGCAAAAATATAGCTAAATACATTGATTTAATAATTACTTCAAATAGGAAAACTAAAACCATGATGACTGTTTAATTCAGAACAATCAGTAAAGAAAGTATTTCCTATACATACTTGAATATAGTTTCAGGACTTTATATCAATTTGCATGGGGGAAAATGAGGAGAAATTGAATAGGATTAGAGCCTGGGGAAATGTCCTCATGTAGAAAAGAAGTATTTTATTTTATTTTATTATTTTTTTAAAAATACATTTTATTGCCAAAACCGGTTTGGCTCAGTGGAGAGAGCTTCGGCCTGAGAACTGAAAGGTTCCAGGTTCGATTCCGGTCAAGGGCATGTATCTTGGTTGCAGGCACATCCCCAGTGAGGGGTGTGCAAGAGGAAGCTGATGGATGATTCTCTCTTATCAATGTTCCTAACTCTCTACCCCTCTCTCTTCCTCTCTGTAAAAAATCAATAAAATATATTTTTAAAAAGACAAAATATATATTTTATTGATTTTTTTAATAGGGAGGAAGGAAGAGGGATAGAGAGCTAGAAACATCGATGAGAGAGAAACATCTGCCCCCTGCACAACCCCTACTGGGGATGTGCCCTCAACCAATGTACATGCCCTTGACCAGAATCGAACCTGTGACCTTTCAGTCTGCAGACAGATGCTCTATCCACTGAGCCAAACTGGTATCAGCTAGAAAAGAAGTATTTTAAAGTGACTTCAGGTTAAAATGCAATGTTAAGTGAATATTAAGTTGAATTTTGAGTGATTTAGGGTAATCCATATTTTCATTACAGAAATTTGCACGCAGAAGTCACTGCAAATTTGGATTAAGCAAGGTCATAATAGTGAATGGACAAACATTATTCAGAACACCTGCTATTCTAGAAAAGCAAATCCCTTGAAGCAAACTGTATATTTTTTTATATTAACCTTTTTCAACTCAGTCAATTTCACTTGTTCTCTAACTCAAGAGTAGATAAAATATAACCTGTGAATCCCCAGAAAAGAATCAGGTACATGCCAGGAACTGTTAATACAGAATGTTCAAAAGCAATCAGAAGACATCACCTGAGGTTTACTGCATCCCAGAAGCTTTAGGGACACACACACACACACACACACACACACACACACACACACACTTAAACACAAATGAGATTTGTAAACCAATTCTGAAGTTTCTTTGCAAATTGCTAACTATTTTTATGAATAAATGATTAAATGTTTCTTGAATGTATACCAATAGAAAACATTGCCAAGCAAGTTCAACGTTAGGGTAGATGTTCGAAAATAACCTGTGTGTAACTCAAAGACCTTTTTACCGGCAATCCTGTTGGTTACTGTGCTAACAAATATATAAATATTTCCATGGATCCAACAGCATTCTAGTTTTGATAAGATATTAATGATCCAGTCAAAAAGATAGATCTTAAATAACTATATATATAAGACAAAATAATAAGAGCAACAATAAAATTCAAAAGTTGTGGGTGAAAATAAGCAATGAGAAACTTACAAAATAACTCATATTTATAGTGAGTAAAACTAAATTGGGTCATAACACCAGAGATCTTATTACAGAAGATTTTAAAAGTATTTTAAAACATTTTATTTAAAGTAGCCTCAATACCAAAATAAAATGATGCTTGTCCTAGCAAGTATTACAGAAATATGGCCAGCTAAAAATGTAAAATAAGCAGTATGTTGAGCTCTGTCAGATAATAAAAAATACATATATCTTTCATAAAAGAGCATATGTAAGTATCTCTTTATATATAATTGTACAGATATTCTAATTAATGAATGCCCCTGGGAGATGTTCCATGCATATCCTAACACTTAGCATCCACCTAAGTAGAGCACCATGCACTCCCTCTCCTACAACAGCATGCATACCTACACTGGAGGAGAGAATTAGGGAAGAGGGTAAAGTATTCCAAAGAACAAAGTTGTTTTCAAAAAAGTCTTTGTTAAAATTCTGCTTAAAACTGATCTTTTCAAAGCTAGTACCTGAGTTTTACATATGCTGTATGTGTATACCCAGGGTAAGTTCTCTGAAATGCGTAATAAAAATTTTAGTATTTGTCCAATTTAACAAGATTAAATCTATGTGAATTCAACCTATATGCATTTCTATAGCCCAAGTTAATTTCTTTCTCTATTTGTACATTAAGATAAAATTCATCAGGTAAAGAATATGTAGATAACTTAGAGGAAAAGTCTGAATTAAAGTTTTCAAGTTCCAACATCAGTGTTTTGGGTTTTGTTTTTGTTTTTTGTTTTTGTTTGTTTGTTTGTGTGTGTGTGTGTGTGTGTGTGTGTGTGTATGTTTTGTGTGTGTGTGTGTGTGTGTGTGTGTTTTGTTGTTGTTGTTTGCCTAGATAATTATTCCTTCTAATCAATAGCTGCATTTTTCTGTTCTTCGCCGTCTTTGATAACATTTTTAATCACTTCCAGAAAGGAAGTAATCTTTCCCCCTACATTTTTGCATACAAGCTGCCTAAAATTAGATGACCAACAATTTAATACATAGTTTTAAAGGAAATAAAGTTTACAAAGTTAATTAATATCCCATTTTCTAGCCACTTGTGTGCTTTTATATACATATCTGTTGGAGCTTTAAAAATTAAAAGGAAGCACTCAACTGTTTAAGATAGAGCAACCATCCTTAAAAAAGTATGCTGCCTGGAGGCCGAAACAATTAACTGTGTATAAAATATGGTGTGTCATTAAATATCCCTTCAATAATAAATCACTTTACCAGATGGTATTCCATCTGACCGTCGTCAATAATGGGCACCTTTGGTGGCACTGAAGATGGCTGACTTGTTTCATTATAATGTTGTGTTTGGACATTTGCCAAAGAGAGTAAAAGAAACAAGGTAGCCGCTTATAAACATAACAATGGCAGTCTTCCATATTTTCTACTTCAACTTTTAAAGCATTTTCTGGACAAAAGAGAAACCCAGATTTACAGAATTTACATTACTTATTACTATAATAACAAAACCACAAATTTCATTCCCTAAATCCCTTATTCAAGAATTGGCTGGCATAGGTATTACATATATTTTCATAAATAAGAATTGTAAAATTATACATCGCTAGAAATGTTAGTGTACATCAGGGACCAAACATTTAATTTGTAATTAAACAAGTTAAATTCAGTTGGAATTTTTCTGTCTTTCTACCTTAAGCTTCTTTTTCTTCTAATTCTTTATATGAGCCATTCAGAATTTAAAATTACCCATAAAATATCATAAATAAACATATTTTTCTAACAAATTATCACTTTTTATAGTTTCAGGTCATTAATGGGAGAAAAATAAAATACATTTTCACTATTATTCATTAAATTTATGTGGTTGTATAGAACTCAATAATAGAGCAAGGCAGGTAAGAAGGCAACATTAAGCAAAGCATATGTTACTCCCCCCCAAAACTATTTTAATAGTTTATAAGTTGGTAGCCTACAAAAGCTCTGCTCTGGCTTCTAATTGAAGCCATGGCTGTGTGAAGTTGATAACATACTAAATTATTTTTTTAATTTTAATTAACCACTAATCTAAGCAATTTGATTGTCCTTGA
Organism: Vespertilio murinus; assembly: GCA_963924515.1. NCBI lineage: Eukaryota > Metazoa > Chordata > Mammalia > Chiroptera > Vespertilionidae > Vespertilio > Vespertilio murinus. Next base: position 187,659,045 of record OZ004706.1, on the reverse strand, counting down.
ATCTACTCCTGATAACAAAAAGTCTTATTAAATTTTCCTTTCCTTTAGAACGAAGATTTCTATTTAATAAGTAACAGTATTTCTAGGTAGCTCTTGAATGACATAACTGAAACTTGTTCCTTTGAATATAGTCATCACTGGTTTTGAAAGATCAGGATGGAATACTGGAGTCAAAATATTTGAGTGGCTATAAGAATGGTGGGCTCTATAGGAAAAGAAATTAAGAGGAGTGGTAGGAATTCTTCAAACCCAAGCATTAAGGGTTATAGGTGACCTTAGAGCAATCAGTGCCTTGATGTCTTGGGAGGATGGCTAAAGAAAGGTCCATTGAGTATTTGGAACAGTGGAGATTCAAATTCATGGATTCCTATGTCAACATTTTTACCACAGGAATAGCTCAAAGAGAAAGGAATATTTCTACACAGAAGTAATTTGAGTTCACAGATTTTAAGAATTATATTAATTTACTTTTATCTCTCATCTTCCTATATATACTTAGTCTATTTTACCCAAGACATCCATCTGCCTCAGGAAAGTTTAAATTTTGGAGAACAAAAATGAAGAGGAAATGAGCCAAAATTCATCTTGTGATAGACTACTTGAGACCAAAGAATATAATCTTCAACTTGAAGCAATTTGAAAGGAATTTTTCCATATTTTTATGCTTTCATTAACATATGAAGAAGAAGACTTGGCAGACTTCATAGAAGTTTCACAATGGAGCTTCGAATAAAGATAAAACAAGACATGATAAAAGGGAATTTGCTTTTTATACAAAAACAGGCAAGAACCACCCCTGCAGGACCCAATGGGAAACAGAAGAAGAGCAGATGGCTTGGATTATTAGTAAGAAACAAGGTTCTCATCTGTCCTCTTCACCAGCAAATGATTCATGTTCTAAAGCCTGAAGCTTGAAAGATGAGGAACTTGAAAGATATGAATTTATAGAGGTGTTGTAAGAACTTTATTTTTAAAGGGCTGATGAAAATGATTTCAGTCACTATTTACTCATTTTTCTCAAGGACAGTACCTACAATGTATGCCTTAGAACTTTGATGTTTAATGACCTCTCATAACCTGGTTGAAAAGGGCTATATCTAGAAAAACCTATTTGTTAATAGGTCATCAAGTATAATTTGGCAGGAGAGAGATGGGGAAGGGTTATCTCAGGGAGGGGCCAGAGGATTAATCTAATTTTCTAGGGACCATTTATGAAAAACTCTAAATATCCTTAGATTCATAGAGGATACACAGAGGAACTAAGAGACTAATTGAACCAAAAAAGAACTGTGTAACATTCTGATTAATAAATACAGTTTTATAGGGAGAGAGTAAAAAATAAAACCTTCATTTTCAACTGAAATATATAGGCAGAAAACTTAGGATTGCTACAGTGTCCCAAGAATACAGTTTATTTTATATGTGCAGTGTAGCATAGTTCTTTCTCAGTTCTATTTAGATGGAGTTGTTAAATGGTCAAAAGAAATCCACTGTTCTATGTTATCAGAATAAGACATATGTGATTATTGATCCAGGATCAATGGCCCATGTTTCTCCAATGAATTATTCTGAGGGAAATCCTATATACAAATGAATAAAGAAACTATACATTTTTTTTAAAAAGGGAAAAGACACAAGCATGCACAAAAGAAAGAGTAAGAGAGAGAAGTATTAGTAGATATTAGGAGACTTAAAAAACTGAACTTTGAGGATACATCTCACCATTTTCTATTACTTTCTTATTATCTAAAAATGTACTATTTCTTACTTTCTAATAAGATTTATGACTAGTTCTGGTAGGTAATTCTCTTATTTTACCTAATCATAATTTAAATAATCATAGAGCTATAAAATAAAGGAAGGCATACACTACTATCTATATATATAAAAGCCTAAGTGACCAGCCAACTGGTCTACCATTGGTAGCTATGAGTGCAATTTCCACCAAGAGGCAGATGTTAAGCATACAGGCATGGAAACATAGAACAGACTGAAGAATCTCAGAGGAAAATGGGGAGGAGGGAGGGAAGGAAGAGATTAGGATATTATATGCATACTAGAGGCCCCGTGCATAGATTCATATACCAGTGGGGTCCCTCAACCTGGCCTGCAGGGATTGGGCTGAAACCAGTGAGGTCCCTTGGCCTGGCCTGTGGGGATCAGGCTGAAACAGGCTCTCATGTATCCCTTGAGGGGTGCTGGATTGTGAGAGGGTGCAGGCCAAGCCAAGGGCACAGGCCAGGCCAAATTGTGCACTGGGCCTCTAGTTGTAAAAGTAAGAATGATGACTCCCACATGTGAAAACTTTTGTAAGACTGAAGGTAAACTTACAACTCCTCCTGAGAATCCTACATAATAAAAGCCCAGTGACCATAATGACAGAATGATCAGGGTTACCACTCAACCATTCACTATGAGGTACACTGACCACTTCTTGGTCCCTTACCCCAGCCAGCAGGCTCCAATCACTGATGGTGTGAACAGGGACCTGGAGTAGGTGGTGGGGGGTGTGGGGGGTGCCAGACCAAGGCCCTGCGCCACTGGTTGCCCCCCACACAGAGGGCAAATAGCAGCATGGGTGGGGCTGGTGAGAGGGCAGGAATGGTCGACTTCTCAGTCCCTCCCCTGGTCATCAGGTTCCCATCACTGCAGGCAAATGGAGAACTAGGTTGGGTGACAGCAGAGGGTGGGGCTGGATGCCAACCGTGAGGGAAGATGGCCCTGCTCACAGGCTAGGCCTGGGGACCTTACAGGTGCATGATTTTATGTTCTGGGCCTCTCCTATAATATAAAGTACCTGAAACTAAGTAAAACATTGTACCATCATCATCATACCACTAGATGTCAATTAGCACTTTCACCTTGGAAAGATGAGGGCCAGAGAAGGTTGTAGTCATGTGGCTGACAGGGCCATAGACCACTTTTATTTGCTTTTGTCCTGTTTTCAACAACTTTGGCGGCAGCTCCAGGTCAAAGCAGCTTCAAAGGAGAGGAAAGCCAGCCTGGAGCCAGGTCTTTGTCTTGATGGAGAAGTAAAGAGCTCAGAACCCAACAAAAAACAAATAAGACAATACAACAAGATTTTAAAAGAAATCCCAGAGATAAAATTTTTGCCTATATTGATCAGCAATATTTTTTATTTCTCGTCCAGATGTTGCATTCTGTAAATGAGGCCACAGGCCTTATTTTGAATTAAAAAGAAGAAAAAGAAAGCCACAATCTCTTTCCCAAATGGAAACAACAGAAGGATAACACTGCTCTCAGACCCTCTTTTCTTTCTATGATACTCGTGAATCTCTTCTATGTACTGGGAATCAAACCATAACCTCCTGGTTCATAGATGGACACCCAACCACTGAGCGACACTGGCTGGACTTTTTTCTTTTTCTTTAATAAGTGGTCTCTTGGCAATTGCTTAGCCATTTCAAGACCCTGGGTATTAGACAGCAGTAGCCATCCCCCAACCCCATTATTGTGACAGTCAGACTTTCTGTGGCTTAGCACGGCTGTTAGAGTGGCTCACTCCTAAGACTACAGCTTAGCTGTCATGCCCTTTCAGAATCCAGTTTAATTTTCTCGGCTACTATCTGGAGGTCTGATGACACAGCAGAGACAGATCAGGTAGTTACTGGGGAGGACATGCCTTGCCACAGGATCAGCAGCTATCATTGGAATTTACACTTCACTATTCACTCACTTGAATTGCATTCAGAGACCTGCTCCACCCCCCCCCCAAACAAAATTTTATTTTTTAAACAAAAATGTAAAGCAATATAGTTTAAATAAGTAAAATAATACTGTCTTGTCCACACAATGTCCCTCTTACCTGAGACATATTGATCAAGAAGGTTTTTTTTTTAGTTTTGTTTTCCATTTTTTATTAATTTTGATTATATGACCCAAAACATTAATTCCAGAAATTCTACTCATATTAATGTTCATTCTCATTAGAACTCATTTTTAGCACAAGGGCTGGTCACCATTTTATTTTATTTTATTTTTTTAATATATTTTTATTGATTTTTTACAGAGAGGAAGAGAGAGGGATAGAGAGTTAGAAACATCAATGAGAGAAACATCGATCAGCTGCCTCTTGCTCACCCCCCTCCCCCACTGAGATGTGCCCGCAACCAAGGTACATGCCCTTGACCGGAATCGAACCTGGGACCTTTCAGTACACAGGCTGATGCTCTATCCACTGAGCCAAATCGGTTTGGCTGGTCACCATTTTATAGTGTTTTGTAACTTACCACCTTTTCTGGACTGAATGTTAGAATTACAACATATGAATGTTGGTTCCTTGATGGCAGAAGACAGCAGGGACTATTGTGGTCCATTCCTATTTCCTGGGACATATTATCATAACCTCTAACTATACCTCACCCCAGGTTTCAGTCAAAGAACTGGGCAAAAGGACAGGCTGCCTGTAACTGATAATGGACTCCACCCTAAAGAAGCCTCTGGAACAGCTTCGGCAGGTTTGCCTGAACTAACCTGGGGTGTTTTACAGATGCTAAGCTTTGAAGCATGAGCATAGATTAATGTGTCCTAACTCAGAAGAGCGGACGTTGACTGATAGAATGAGCAGATAACAAGCAAACAGCAAGAAATAGCACAAAGAAAAATGAAACAGAGTCAGGACAAAGATAGGGATGTGAGCCAAGTGGGAGCTTAGGAGGTATCATTGAGAGGAAAAGTGAGAGGAAAAGACTGATTTTCTTTATATTTAACATCACATGAAGCAATCAATCAAGTCATGATTTATTTATTTTTATTTAGAAGTTATTTAGGTGTCCTGCAGACAAAAATTAAATCTACAAACTGTTAGAAATTTGTTGACTCCTAATTAGAAGTATAATCTAAATTAGGGGAGAAAACTTTCCATTGGAAAGGGATTATGGAAACCACATACAAAATTTACAGTTCCTTCCCTCGGTTAAAAAGAAATCCTTATTTTAAAACAAAGTCATTCCTATCTTTCCGACTGAAGCTTTAACCCAGGACCTAGTTGCAATGTTTTCTCCCTATTTCACAGAAAATACAATGATATAGCCTAAGCCATTACACTAGGCAGTTTCTAAATTTCAGTAAAATGCATTGTTTTACTCCCTGCCTCTGCAATGTGCCTGCACATATGACTTTTGTCAAGGACGTAGAAAAAGACAAAGCAGAATTAGACTTGCAGGAATGTGGTAGAACATATATAAAATAAATTACATATGAGTAAATGTTGTCCCAGTATATATTTAATGATGCATTAATAAAGTGTCCATTTTGGCCCTATGTTCTTGAAAGAAGTATTTTAAAAGTTAGAAAAACGGGCATTAAAAATGCAACAAAGGAGAAGAATACATACACTGTGACTCTCCACATTCCATTTCTGCTTGTGTGCACTTGTACTTGTGTTAGAGAGTGTAATATATCAGGAACTTGTGGGAATGGGAAATATAAAAAATCATATGTATTAGTGTCCCATTGCTAATGTAAAAAATCACCACACATTTGTCACTTATTGCAACATAAATTAATTTTCAAATAGTTCTGGAGGTCAGAAGTTCAAAATCAGTCTCATTGGTATAAAATCAAGAGTTCAACTATTTTCCTGTTTGGGGCTCTTGGGCAGAATTCTTTTTCCATTTCCATTCCATTTCCATTCTTTTTCCATGGGCTCCTTCCAGCTTCTAAGGATGCTGACATTCCTTCACTCTAGATCCCTTCCAGCATTTGCATCACTATAACCTCTGCTGCCTTCATCATATCTCTATGGCCCTCCTGCCTAGCTAGCTACGTAATAAAAGAGCAACATGCTAATTGACTGTACCTTTGCTATGCCTACCAGCCAATCAGGAGTGGATATGCAGATTAGCCAAACAAATATAATAAGGTTAATTTGCATACACAGGTGCTGAATGGCCAGGGACACAGAGGAATACTTCCACACCACCCCAGCTGCTCAGAGCCTCTGGGTAGATGGGAAGGCAGAAAGGCTGCTCTGGGCTGCAGCGGAAAGTCAGCTTGGGCCAGAGTGAAGGCAGTACCAGCAGCCAGGAAAAGGAAGGCCCATTCTTGCACAAATCTCTGTGCACCGGGCCTCTAGTATGTTATAAGGACCCTTGTGGTTACATTGGCCCACTGAGTAATCCAGGATAATCTCCAGCATCTTAAAATATTCAATCACATCAGCAAAGTTCTTTTTGTTATGGAAGGTACCATTCATAGGTTCTGCCTATTCCCACAGGGACTCTGTTGAGGGGACATTATGCCGCCTTCTTACCACAGAATGCTATTCATGAGAATTTATATGTCTCCTTCCAAGTATTCCTGCTGTTCACTGGAAAACTTAGAAGTGTAAATTACATGGTTAAATGTGAATATTTTGTGCAATTGTGGTGTATGTGTTTTACACACACACACACACACACACACACACACACACATATATATATATATATATATATATATATATATATATATATATAATAAAAAATCATATTACTTCTTTTACCTAATATAAGAAAGCAGTAATATTATTGAGTTAGGATTTGAAATGGTTCAGAAGGGGGAAATAAGCCATTAGTCTTGTTTCCCCCAAGACATTCACTATTGGTGCTACATTAACAAATCCTTATGGGAAGTGTTTACTTTTATATACTGGTTCTCAAGGGACACTATTCATGCTAGAATTCAATTTCAAATACAGTTTCTCAAATTCTTTGTTTATTTTAAATAAGAAAAACAAAATGGCATATTCTTTTCTTTCTATAGGTGATATATTGGTTATGAGAAATCACATTTTCAAAAGGAAGAAACAATTCAAACAAAATAATTATGGCTCATTAGAATATAAATCATATTTAACCATACAGTTACAAATATAACAGTACTATAATTTTCTTAAAAATCCAGAGAGACTAAAGTTCCCTGAAATACTTGGGAAAATAAAAATAAGAAGAGAAACTATAACAGTTTCTGCTTTCTGCTAAAACTATAATTTTAGTCATGTCATTCCAAATACAGGTGTCCTTGTTGTCTTTCAGATTATATTTTATACAGATAGTGCTTAGTAAATATGAAATGTTATAACAAAATACCATAGCTGGGTGGCTTCAACAATAAACATTTATTCCTCACAGTTCTGGAAACTGGGAAGTGCGAGATCAAGGTGCAAGCAGATTTGGTGTTTGGTGAAGTCGCTCTCCTGGGTTTGCATATGGCTGTCTTCTTGATGTATCTTTACATGGAGAAGGACAGAGATAGTGATTATCTCTCTGTGACTCTTCTTATGAAAATACTAATCCCATTTAGGAGGGCTCCACCTGCATGACCTGAGTATCTCCCAGAGGCAACATCTTATCCCATTGGGGAGTTAGGTTTCAACATATATATGAATTTGGGGAGGTCACAACCATTCTGTTTTCAAAAACTTTACATGTAACAGGAAGAGCAAAATAACCTGAAATCATTGAACATTTTGTAACATTAATTTAAAGAACAGGTTAGACTGCATTATACTGATGTTCTGATATATCAAGAATAGTTGAATATTGACAGCTTCATGAAGGTCACCTCCATTAGCACAGCCTTTTTTTTTTGCCATATTAAACTTGTTGGATTTCTATTGGTCAATTTTTCTTTTAACATTGTTTAATTTTACCCTTATAATTTTACCTGAAAATCCATGTATCACTTTTGAGATTAAAAAATATATATATATATAAAAAGTATAACTAGCACAATATTAGTGATAAGTAATAAACTGCTTATTTTTAGAGAAAATGCATTAAAGAAAGAATTATCCTATATAATCAAATCCTAATAGGCTAAGTGTCTGGTTGACCTATCGGCTATTCAACCAATCAAATTGTAATATGCTAATGATGTGCTAAGGCAGCTCAACTGCTCGCTATAACATGCACTGACCACCAGGGGGGAGACGCTCTGGCTGGTAGGGTCTGGCCAATCGAGACTGAGAGAGATGGGCCAGACATACCCTGGAGTCCTTCTGTGGTCCCTTCCATGTCCCTCTTCAGCCCTGACCGTGCACCAATGGGTCACTTGGCCTGGCCTGCACTCTCTCACAATCTGAGACCCCTTGGGGGATGTCAGAGAACCAGTTTCAGCCCAATGCCACAGGCCAGGCCAAGGGACCCCACTGGTGCACAAAGTGGTGCACCCGGCTTCTACTAGTTCTTATAATTGAGTTTACCTATTTAGCTTAAGGATAGAGTTTTCACAGAAAAACTGAAAACATATGCATTATTTCTAAATTGTTGAGCATCCCATATGGTAAATTCTAGATTTAAATGTCAATCCTAACTCATGGAACTCTGAATATAAAAACAGTACATGTAAATTAAAATTTTCCAATTTCTGTTATTATTAAAATATGCATCAAAATGCACATATAAATCACTAATTTGACATAAAAACTGCCAGTCCAGAACACAACTGTACAATTTCTTTTATTAAAATTTGATGATTGATTACTATAATTAGATGGGTGTTCAACAAAAGCTACTTGAACAAATTATAGAAGAAAAGAAAATCATAAATCAGAATTAACTTGAAAGAAAATTAAAATAAAATGAAACTCACCTTTTAATTCAAATTTTATAATTGATTGAGTTATCTCATATGGCAACATTTGATTCTTTCCCATTAATCAGGAAAGCTAAAATATCCAATTGAAAGAGCCAGAGAAACTTCAAACTGTTAATAAAGGTGACATTCAAATGGCAACTTGCAAGAGGTACTTCTAGGTCAAAAGACACTCACTAATGTCTTATGGCTAATTTACATAATAAGATGGAAAAAAAAGTCTGTAATCATAAGCCAAAATCTTATAATATTAGATTAAACAGTATACTTATAAATTAAACAATATATTTATTTGTAAATAGAATAGATTTGAATTTAATTATTTAAAATTGAAATGATACATGTTACAGATATTCTCTCAATTAGAATATTTAATTAATAGAACATATTCTTAGTTAAATGTTGTAGAGGAACAGACCTGGGAACATTTGCAGTTTGTGAGCACTATGAATCATTCACAAACTGATTCTCTGGCAAATGTAGGAGATGTTTAATAAATTGCCGAGGTCGGTTTGGCTCAGTGGTAGAGTGTCGGTCTGCGGACTGAAAGGTCCCGGGTTCGATTCTGGGCAAAGGCATGTACATTGGTTGCAGGCACATCCCCGGTAGGGGGTGTGCAAGAGGCAGCTGGTCCATGTTTCTCTCTCATCGACATTTCTGGCTCTCTCTCTCTCTCTCCCTTCCTCTCTGTAAAATATCAATAAAATATATTTAAAAAAATAATAAATGTTGCACAATAGATACTAGTTAATAGCTTAATTCTAAGGAAAAGAGTACAAATAAGAAAATTCAGTAGTAACAAATGAAACAGTCATGTATTCAACAATGATTATGTTTTGAATTTTTAGCAAAGTGCTATAAATATAAAGATCCATATTTACTTGTCTTCTATGATTTACATTTTTTCAATAACTCTAAAAGAGGCTTTAAAAACATTTTTTTAATGGGAAGTGAGACTTGAGAAGGTTAAGTAACTCAGACATAATCATGCCAGAACCAAGAATTCTAACTCTGATCTATTTGACCCCAAAGTGTGTGTTCCTTGGGCTTACCATGTTATATTTATTTCCCATTGCTATTTTCTGTTTCTTGAAATTATTACCTGAGCTTATTTATTCTTAATGTTCCCTTTTGTTAGTCAAGGTTGCAATTATTTTCTACTTTTTAAGATGTATAATCTGAAAATTCTGAAAAATGTGAAATCCAATTTCTGATGGAATCTATATATATAAAAGCTTGAGCAACTGAACGACTGGTCACTATGACACACACTGACCACCAGGGTGCAGAGGCTCAATGCAGGAGCAGCTTCCTGGTGGTCAGTGTGCTCTCCCCCCTCTGAGGCAGTGCTACCAAGTGGCAGGCGCAGGGGATGAAGGGAGCAGTGCCAGGCCTGGGCTTGGGCTCCTCCCCAGTCATCTGCCACATTGCGCACTACTACATCCCCTGAGGAGTCCCAGGTTGTGAGGGAGCAGGCAGGCTGAAGGATCCATGCACCAGGCCTCTAGTTAAAAATATAAAAGCATATACACACTCACACTTACTAGTATATGTATGTATATATACATAGTGTTGGATCACTTTGAGCAAATATTCTTTTTAATTCTAGACACTGGGTTACACAATTGTCATTCTAGTTAGATTGGAATTTGTATATGGAGTGAAATCCAACTCTGTGTTCAAATCTCAAGTACATATTACTACAGCATGCCATACTGAAAATGCTACTAACATTTTAGATTTTTTTTTTTACTTATCAATATGTATTATACATGTACAATAATTGCTGCATTGTTTTATCAGTAACAAGTGACCCTGCTTTCTGTATTAAAGGTGAAATGATAAATGGTTCTCTTGAAAGTTGAATTAAAGGAAATTTATGAGTAGTAAAATTGACAAATTGAGGTTGAACGAAAAAGTAATCTCATTTGCAAACTTCTTTGTGTCTTCTTGGTCACAATAAAATTTACCTGATTTTGGAGAAAGAGATACAGCTGTAAATATTGGCTGTTTTTATATAATGCCAGTTGAAAAATCTTTCAACTGTAAGTGTTATTCAAATAAGTCATCCATCTTTTGTGCAATAGGGAAATGAAAACAAATTTTTTTTCCAGGTTAACAGACTTTTCAAGTTGGAAAGACTGACGACATATTTTTATACAGGAAAACACAGTATCTAGAAGACAATTATATGTGATATATAAAACTGACAACAAACCTTGCTTTATGGTTGCTATGACAGGTCTATGAGGAAAATATCCACTTCACCACCATTGCAAATCGGCTTGAACCTACAGCCTCCTACCACTTTCTTTCTTCAAACACCAGAGATTAAAAACATGGCAAATTAGTAGACCAGAACTTTCTGCCTCGGTCTGAAAATGTTTTAGTGGCATATTTGCTCTGACAGATACTATTTTATATGCACAACACTGTCAAGAGGTGCATGAAATACTTCAGTTTTCATCATGAAGGATTTTTCCAAAGATGGTCACTTCCCTTTGGTTAGCCATCTACCTGTAAAAATGTTCACACACACGCAGTGTTATTTTCTTTCCTTTATTTACAAGCCATTACATTGTGTTTTTTTATGTATTACCTTTTTTTTTTCACTTACAGTTTGCATTCAATATTATTTTGTATTGGTTTCAGGTATACAACATTGTGATTAGATAATCCTATATTTATAAATTGGACCCCCCAATATTTCCAGTACCCACCTGACACCATGCTTACTTATTACAATATTTGTGCAGCGGTGTTCACTTGGGATGGCCTTTGGGGATTGGCCTGAAACCCATAGTCCAACACTGCCTGCAGCTCCTCCCTGTTGTTCCCACTCATCCTGGCCCCACTGTGCCTGCCGAGGACTAGCATCCAATCATTCCTGATCTGGAGAGGCCTGTGTAGCAGCAGCACTTGCCAGCCATGAGCCCTGGCATCTGCTGCCCTCCTGAGGGGAGTGGCTTGTGGGATTGGGCCAAAACAAGCTCTCTGACATACCCCAAGGGGTCCTGGATTGTGAGAGGGTGAACGCCAGGCTGAGGGACCCCACTGGTGCATGATCAAGGCTGGAAAGGGACTGTGGGAGGGCTCCAGGGTGTGTCTGGCCCATCTCTCTCAGTCCTGATTGGCTGGACCCCAGCCAGCAAGCTAATCTACCAGTCAGAGCATCTGACCCCTGATGGTCAGTGCATGTCATAATGAGCAGTTAAGTGGCCTTAGCATATCATTAGCATATTACGCTTTGATTGGTTGAACAGTGCGACCGATCACTGGATGACCGGACACTTAGCATATTAGGCTTTTATTATATAGGAATTTTTATGCTGGACTTTATATTCCTGTGACTATTTCATAACTACTAACTAGTATTTCTTAATCCTTCATGGTTTTCTCCCAGTTTCTTCCCCTCCCTCCCCTCAGGCAACCATCAATCTAGTGCCTGCATCTGAGTCTATTTCTATCCCGTTTGTTCATTCATATTGTTCATTAGATTCCATGTATAAGTGAAATTATAACTACATTACTTTTTATTTATAGTTGTTCCTGAAATTTCTATGAAGTTTAATAAATAAAATAATATAAAAACATCAATTTAGAATTTTTTTTCTAAGAATGAATGTACAAGATCTTTGTTTTAGTGTCATAAGTATGTCTGGGCAAGCAGATTTAATAATAACAATATATCTAATCTGTAGCTTTCTATCAATGTTTTCCTTGGTAAAAATGGCTCCAATATTAGATTATAATTTGTGAGGCACTTTGAAACAAATGTTAAATCTCAGTATAATAAATACCTTCACAATACAGGCCACTGGATAATTACTTCCAGGCACTCATATTTTAAGTGATAAAAATCCCTGATAAAATTTGAATATTGGAATGAGATATGAATATCATGTTGCTGCCTTAGCTTTGTATGAATGCTTTCTTTCCAAAGATAATTTGCCCAGGACTGTCCAATTCCAGGCCCATTGATGGTGACTGCTCTTCAAAAAAGTTCATATGTCTGTGGACTTTAAGTTTGTTGCACCTTTCCTGGAGCCTCTGTTTTGTTAAGATATTTTGTCAGATTGTGCTCAAAATCAGCTTGTAATTTTTGGACCACAGGCCTGATATTATATCATGTGGCCTAAAATGGACTAATAAAATTCTTCTCTGAGGTAAGAGAGGTAAAAAACTTTGATAACATCTTTTGATTATTGTATGCCCTTAATTAATTTGGATTTTTTTTACAATAACATCTAAAGTACAAGGACAATAGACACATACAGAACAATATCATTAGTACCCTTTTGCATACTGAACACTTTTCTTTTACAGAAGATTTTTAAGTAATTCTTTAATAGAATATCATAGTTAAGGATCTCGTATTTTCTCGTTCTTCTTTATTGGCATTTCCATCTAAGATAATGACTGACTTATGGATCATATTCAAACACCTTAACTCTAATGCTATATTTTTGTATTATCACATGCCTTAGAATTATCATAAAACAATTACACAAAATAACTATAATTACAAAATGATTATACACAATTTCTAAGAAACCCATACTTTGATTAAAATAAGTAAATTTCTTTGCATTTTGTAAATGTACTGGAACACGCAAAGGAAATGACATAGTCTCCCAATTTCCCCCAAACTTTCTTTGCAGAGTAACTAAATGCACCTGCTTGGGCACTGTCCAAAGGACTACGAGGTAGGGCTGAATCTCACAGAAAATAAATGAGAGGAAAGCGTAAAGAAGGCATTTCAGTGGACAGGACAGAAAAGGATACATGGCATTGCGAAGCAGGGTTTTCATCTCTTTGAAAAACCGAAAGGAAATAAAGCCTTCCACAAGAGAACAAAAATGTTTGTTCCCACATTCTGCCTTACATCAAACCCTGATTTCATTCATCATTCCCTTTGTCCACCGCCCTCAGCCAGCTGCTGCTTCCATGCAGAAGCGGACTCCTAGGGCTGTCACTTTCAGATATCCAGCCAGCCCGCTCACGTAATGTTTTCAGCAGCACATGGATGTCAACCCTTCACGTTGTTTGTTCTTTCCCCTGTTATCATCCATACAGCTCAGATGCTGACTCGAAGCGGCAGAAAAGCATACACCATGTGGTTAGCCCTGATAATGACTATCCGTGTTTAATTGTATTTAAAATTCACAATGGGAAGAAGTTATTAATAAGTTGTGCTCAACACGCTACGTGAAATTAGTAACAACTTGGTGCTGACAACGCTTTTGCATTTTATGACAAAGTTACCAGATTGAAAATCAGCCGTGCGTGCCCAGAAAATTTACTCAGCTCTTTGACCAACACAAAAGAGGTTAGTACATTTTTTTTTTTAACATTTGCATATGATCCGTTGCTCTTCCCTGAATTATCTTCCTGACCTTGGTCAGTCACTTATCTTTTTCTTAGAAACTGAGTTTTCTCTGCTCAAAAAATTAACATGAAAGGATTAGACCATGTAGTTTCTTCCAAGTTCATTACCCTGTAGCTATGATTGGATAAAGCCATTTTTCAGCCCTGGCTGGTCCCAATAGGCCAAGGTTGAGGTTTCAATCCCCAGTCAGGGCACTTACAAAAACCAACAGGTGAATGCATAAATAAGTGGAAAAACAAATTCATGTTTCTCTCTCAAAAATTTAAAAAGACATCTTTCAGAAAGATGCTATAGAATAGACATACTTTACACATCAATATATGACAGGAATGTGTTTGTTTTACTGGTGATTGCATAAATGAGTTTGAGGGTTACAGATGACAGTCATGGGAGATTTATCTGCATCCTAGTGTGTGGTAAAATATGTCTTAATTTTGATAGATATATTTATAATAAACAAGAGTAGGGAAATTTGCTCTGTCTTTATTGTTTCTTCTTTTTTTCCTCTTTTCATCTTTACCCAAGAATATGTTTCTTTAATTGATTTTAAATAAAAAGAAATGGAGAGAGAGAGAGAGAAAGAGAGAGAGAGAGAGAGAGAGAGAGAGAGAGAGAGAGAGAGAGAGAGAGAGAAAGCGCAATATCAAACAGTTGCCTCCTATATACAAGCCAACCACGGACCAAACCCACAATGTAGGTATGTGCCTTGGCCTGGAATGAAACCTGCCACCTTCCTGTGCTCAGGACAATGCTCCTACCAACTTATCCACCCAGGCAGGGCCCTCAAGTCTTTATTTTAATTGAAAAATAATTGACCTCAAAAAAACCTCTCTTATCTTATTTCCACTAATTACATTTTAAGACCTGATTTATCTCTAATACTAAAGAGTGGAAAATTTAATAATCTACAGAAACTGTAACTTAATTGTTCTTGGGTATAATGCAATGCATAAAATTAAATGTTGCCATTATATGATTATTTCTTTTACAAAAAACACACTTTTAGAATTTAGTTATTTGTGGGTTTTAAATATATTTTTAATTTGTTTATAACTCTTTAACAATTTAAACTGCCTTCTTAAATTAGCAATATCACAATTATTTCAATGATGGTTGACCTGAATACAATTATACCTTCTAAATTTTTAATATAAGCATTGAAAAAAATCATTTAATCAGCAACTGCTTACTATAATATATAATCTCTTACTAAGAAAAAAATAAATGTTTACTTAGCAATGTATTCAAAAGTAATGAACATATAATGATTATATTTTCAAAGACAGGTAATAATACAAAAAAGCATAATAAAATTTTAGAGTTAAAATTTTTATAGATTGTATATTCTAGGTTGATAGTTTTTTCTTCCTTTATTTATTTTTATTCTTTTTTGTTTTTTGCCACTAACAACAAAAGTAGGCATAAAGTGTCATATAAGGACACTTTGCATTCCTTATCACCAATGGAGCAGTGTTCTGTTAAAAATTAGAATATGTAAATACAACATCTGTTACTTAAAACAGAATGCAGAAGAGGCTTAAAAGGATGCCTGAAAAAGTTAGTATGTCTTGATTTGCACATGAGGAGTGTGTTCTACTGGAACTGTTACCAGCATTGGAAGGTGGGAATGATGGAATGAGAGATGATAAAATATCTATATCATTGCTATCTTACCTCTTTTTTTTTTTTTCACTAACCTCTATCTGGTTGTTACAGGAGGAGAACTTTACTTTCTTGTACCATTAGGGAAGTTATCAGTTGCTATGACATGATGACAGTCTTACTAAATTTGACTCCATCTATAACAGTTAGAACTTTGGAGGTGAACCTAAATTATCCTACATTGCTAAAGTAAGGCTAATTGTGAAGTGACCCCCTCTTACTAAACATCAGGAACATTTTTGTAATTTTTACCCGCCAAATTCGAGGACATCACACTGGAAGTTAGCAGAAGGACACAGTCTTGGTGTGAGCAATGTTACTACTGCCCGCTGAGGGGCGTCTTAGGGATAAAATAGGAAGGTTTGGGAGATTTGGGAATAAAGATGGTCCATGGGGGAGGAAGGCACAGATGAGGGCTTGAGCTGCCAAAAGGCATACATTCACAGGGAAAAAGAAAAAAAGGGTGCCACAGGATAAAGGGAGAGGAAGACATCCATTCACAGAAGACAGGGAAAAGCCACAGAGTATGCGAAGAAAGAGGAAACAAACTTTCATAGAGGATAGAGAAAAGACGACAAATGGGAGAAAGAGGAAAATGGATTTTCACAGGAGACAGAGAATTCTACCATTGAAGGGAGAGAGAAAGAGAGGACACCACATGGGATTTGGGCTTGAAGCTAATACTCTACCAGTGGGGAGGCAGTATGAAGAGACAAAGTGTTGCAGGCTCTATAAACCTTAGCAAAAAAGAGCTTGGTGGGTTACTCTCTTGGGACCCCCCTCCCTACATGGAAGTCTGTACTTGCTTCCAATAAATTTCCCCATTTTTTATCTATGACCTTTTGTCCATGGTTCATTCTTTGAATCCATCTGAACAAGGACCCGGGCAAGAAGTCACCCTGGCATCCTGCTCAGGAAAACAACCTTACTCAACTCCATCTGAACTGGGTACTGGGAGAAAAAAAGATATCCATTAAAATAATTCAGATATGAAATAGAGGGGATAGAATGAACAATGAGAAGAAGATGCATAACCGGATCATCAGGTCAGTGGAAAATGCAGATGCTCTTTACTAATAAGAATGTCTAAAGAAAAATTCTAATACTCAGGTATTTGTTTTGGATGCAGAGCACAGCTGATGCTGGGAGAGGCGACCTGATCTGTTTATTCTGGCAAAAGGAAATCAGGTTCTTGTTGATTTTAGGCTCTGCATCTGGATAATAGGGGAAATAGCTGTGAAACAGCACCCCGTTGTGACTAACTGGCTGGCAGTGATTTAAACTATCATTTTGTTCATTAATAATCTATTTATTACGCTTGAAGCTCGCAGGATAGCAAATGCTGAACAGATGGAGGTGGAGCTGTGAATAAATGTGTTCCGATGCTAATGTAGTTAACCTCGGTGTGATGGGAAGCAGAGTCTTCTCACCTGTCCAGTGCATTGGAGATTGTTTTGCTTTTTTGAGGATGACATATGGAGATGTGAGTGCACTGACTCCAAGTGGGAGGGAACTTGAATAAGCTCAAGGGTTTTGGTCAGAATGGTGCTAAAGGGTCCTTTGGGGGTCGAGGTTCTGTTTCTTTGAAGCCTTGTTGGCACTCTGATATGGAGCTGTATTTGGGGATAGAGTATATTAATTGACAGTTTCAGTGGATAAACTATACTTCGGTGAATAATCTACCCAAATTGTACCTAAGTTATGAACATAAGTAGTCTTCAAACCTAGCAACAAGATATATGCTGGATTGCCCTAGCTGGCTTGGCTCAGTGGATAGAGCGTCAGCCTGTGGACTCAAGGGTCCCAGGTTTGATTCCGGTCAAGGGCATGTACCTTGGTTGTGGGCACATCCCCAGTGGGGAGTGCGCAAGAGGCAGCTGAATTGATGTTTCTCTCTCATTGATGTTTCTAACTCTCTATCCCTCTCCTTTCCTCTCTGTAAAAAAAAAAATCAATAAATCATATATATATATATATATATATTTTTTTTTTTTTTAAAAAGATATGTGTTGGCTTAATTAGCAGTGACTTCTCTAAGCTCTACATAAGTTGGGTAGACTTTTTAATTTTCTAATTAAATTATTGATGATAAATCATGCAAATAGTAATATTGATAAATGAGTTTGTTTGATGACTATGGTCTCCGTTTCTAGAAGGGTAGTTTTGGTATCATGTCCCCAATGGTATAATGGATAGAATGTTTTAGTATTATTGCTTTATTCCAGAAAGATACTTTTTATTCTGAAGCAATTCTCTTAGTCTACACCACATAAAAAGGAATTAAGTCCTTGAGGAAATGCATTAGGTTCATACTTAAAACACATTTAAAACACTCAACCTATAAAGAAAGTAGCCAGTAGCCATAAGAAACAATCCACGTTCTTATTCCCGTCCTCAAATACTAGCTTAGAATGCAGAGGGATGGCAATTAGGTGGCGGAGCTCATCATTAAATGGAAAAATAAGTAGAAAGAGTAAAAGGCAGCTTTTATGGGCAGTGAAGTTATAATATGGGTGAAGTGGGAAAGCGCCTTGTGCTCTCAGAATACTGCGGCGAAGTCACTATGTATTCCTAGGCACTGAATCGGAGGAAACTGCCCTGGGCTAATTGCCATGTACTGTGTTAAAGCTAATAAAGTTTTATGCTAAGTGCTTGATGAAGCTTGCTTAAATAATAGATTTTCCTTTAGGCCAGGAGAAATAAGGAGGCACTTTTACCTAAACAGGAGAAAGGGTAATGAAGGGATGGAGAACGAGGGGAAACTGGGATTGCAAAATTCATGGCTAAGAAAAGAAGTAAAATCTAATGAGTAAAATAAACTAACAAAATTGAAATAAACTCATAGATAGATAGAACAGAAGACAGCTGTCAGTGGGCCTGGGTAAAAAAGTGAGGGGTCTATGAAAACAAATAAACTAACCAACAAACACCAGACACAGACGCCAGGATGGTGATTGCCAGAGACAGGAGGTAGGTGGCAGAGGGCAAAGGGGAGATAAATGTGGCAGAAAGGGACTTGACTTTGTCTGGTTGGTGATTACACGACGTTGGATGGAGATGAAGTGGTTAGAGTTGTACACTGGAAAGCCATTTGGTTTTATCAACCAATCTCATCCCAATGAATTCAATAATAATAATAGTAATAATAAATAGTAAAAGCTTGGATAGGAAGCAGATAGCTCTTCCTATATTATAAAAGGTTAATTGCTTATGTGATTTTAAAATTTTAATACCATATGACACTATTCTATAATTATGAATCACTCAAAACAGTATTTTTTATTTTATAAAATTATCTAATAGTTTTTATTTAAAATATTACTCCTTTCAAAATAGCTTAAGGGTCTACTTTTTTGGCTGTGCACATAAAAGCAATCATTTATCCATTATGTTAGATATGTTTAAAAATATTCTACGTGATTTTTATAAAATATGTTAAACTTATACAAGCTATGTTAATTTTATGGGGGTATAAATTTAAATGTGTCTATCTACATTAATAAATATTTTCTTTAATATATCTGATTAAGGCATTTTGAAATATTTTGGTATTATTCATAGCCTAAGTGTTTGCTATGATCCCTTATTTCACTTCAAGCTTCTTGTTATATAAACTAAAAAATCAGGCATGTTTATTAAAAGGATAAATAAACAACGCAAAGTGGCAGATAATATGTGCAAAACATATATACTCACAAAATGACTCATAGGTCAAATATATGTGTATATATATATATATATATTATACTATATAATATATAATGATATATAATATATAATATATAATATATAACTCAATATATATATATATATATATATATATATGTAGTCTTATATATAAGAAATATAGACCAAGAGAAATATAGACCAATATGAGAAATATAGACCAAGATATCTCCACTTTAAAAGCCAAAATGTTTGAACTATTACAGAAAATAGAATATCAGAATGGCCAATGAAATATAAATTAAAATTACTATTACATAGCCACAAAAAATGACTAAAAATAAGAAGACAAATATCACTAAATATTGGCTAGGATATGAACCAATTGAGACACTAATTTGAGTTTGTATTCTTTTAGGAAATCATTTGGCGGAATTTACTAAAGCTGTGAATGTGCATCCATTAGATCCTTTAGTTCCTCTCCTAGGTATTAACCCGACAGAAATGCATGTACATGCTCACTAAAAACACATTAATAGAGTCATTATTCAAAATATTTCCAAAGTGGAGCTTACTCAAATTTCCATCAATAACAGGAAAAAATTAAATCAACTGTGGCATATTTTCACAATGCAATTTTATGTAGCATTGAGAAAGAACTATTAGCAACTGAAGGTAATAATATGTATGCATCTAGCAAACATAAAATTGACTTTAAAACTTGATACAAAGCAGTACTGCATGATTCCATTTATTTAAATTCCAAAATTTGGCAATTCAGATGCTCCCTGATTTACAATGGATTGCATACCGATAAATCCATTATAAACTGAAAATATCACGTTGAAACTGCATTTAATACACCTAACCAACTGAACATTAATCATAGCTTAGCCTAGTCTACGATGCTCAAAACTCAACCCAACTACATTGGCAACAGAGTACACTGTAGAGCAGCGATTTTCAACTTTTTTTTTTTCATTTCATGACACACAAACTAATTACTAAAATTCCATGGATTGTCAAAAAATATACTACATACTTTTTTTTTGCCAACTGACAAAAAAACATAAATACAATTTTGATTTATTCACACCAGACGGCTATTGTTGCAACACTGACTGTTGTTATTTTCTTATTTGACAATCTAAGGCAGTGGTCGGCAAACTCACTAGTCAATAGAGCCAAATATCAACAGTACAACGGTTGAAATTTCTTTTGAGAGTCACATTTTTTAAACTTAAACTTCTTCTAACGCCATTTCTTCAAAATAGACTAGCCCAGGGCCGTGGTGTTTGGTGGAAGAGCCACACTCAAGGGGCCAAAGAGCCTCAGTGTGCCGACCATGGATCCGAGGGAAAAGAGGTCAGTGCCCCTGACTACACAGACAGGTGTGGAATGTTTTAAAAATGCTTGCAGCACACGGGTTGAAAATCACTGCTTGCTTGACTGAGAGCCCTGGCACCCTGCCACTGCCCATCATCATCCGTGTCCCAGCCTGAAGGAAGTTCAAAATTCAAAGTATGGTTTTTACTGACTATCCCTTTCCCACCACTGTAAAGTCAAAAAAAAAAACAACAAAAAAAAACTATAAGTCAAACTCTCATAATTTGGAGACCATCTGTATTGATTTATGGCATGAGACTTTAGGGTAAGGAGTACCTTCGGGTGGCATAGGGAAAAGAAGGGCACCCAAGGAATACTTTGGGAATACTGACTCGGGTGGCCTTTGAAATGTCCGCTGATATGGGCTGAACTGTGTTTCTCAGAATCCCTTCTGTGTTCCCGGTCATTGTGGGCCATTAGCAGTTATTTTGCTTTTGTTTTGCTCTCAGAAATTCAGGCAGGGCCTACCCGGCTTCGGAGAGACTGCTAATCTATATACATATATAAAAAGAGGTAATATGAAAATGAAAAAATATATATTTTAAGAAGATATACACAATAGTATGTCACAAGAGGGACAAAACTATAACACACTGGACAATACCAGCCTCCTGTCTGTGTTTATAAACTTTTATTAAAACAAACTACACCCCTTTGCTTAGTTATTGTCTATGGCTGATTGCAGGCTAAAATAACAGACCTGGGTGGTTCCCACAGAGAATTATAGCTAACACAGCCTAAAATATACCATTTGTCACCCTTTACAGAAACATTTTGCCAACCTGTTACATTAGGTATCATCGTACTTACTAGAAATTATAGTTTAAAAGTTATAAAATATATAACATTCCTAATTCACTGTAACAAATAATTCTGAAAAGTAGATTCTACATTTATCATTATTAGAGTCTGTGCTCAACCATCTGAAGGTATTGAACTAAAAATAAAGAGGAAAATAAGGCATTCGAACTTAACCTTATTTGTCATATTATATTTTAGAAACCTATGAAGTCTTATTTCCTTAGTAATAAAAACTGCATATTAAAATTGTCATTTTTTATGTCTTCATCATTGGAAGCTTCTCACACTTTGCTTGTTTTGAAAGAAAATACATACTTTTTACAATGTTTGTTTCAGTTCACATAGATCTTGTGTTTAATGAAGGAACTGATTTTTTTTCCTACTACTTTCCTGTGATTCTTTAAAAACAAATCCAGTGTTTTAGAACTATAATTATATTCAAATTTGATTTAAATAAAGCAATATGAATGCAGTTTGCATTTCTTCCACTAGAGACAAAAAACAAAACAAAACACAAACATACAAGTAAGTGTTCTTCGATAGAGTAATTCCCAAGGCTATTGTGCTTGCTGTTTGGGTTTAACAGTCTGTTTCATTATGATCTTACACACCATGGTAGTTTCAAATATAAGAAAGGATATTTAGAATTATCTTAAATGTTTTGTTTTAAGATGTACTCAAATCAGCACGTTAAGAAAAATAAAGTGCAGAATGCTGTACCACAACAGAAAGCCAAATATTATATTCACTTGAAACTCTGTTATCTATAATCTAAACCTTAAAATTTTAGAAATGACAGGGGTGCCTCTCTCATAGTTTTTATGAAATTGTGATACTGATGACTCATTATATCTAATTTCCAAGAGTAGAGTAAATTTTCACTCTCCCCCACACACACAGATTTAGGCAGTTTTCAGAATAGTAAAAATAAATATTCTACGGTATTTGATTTTATACATTTGTCCATCTCTCCATTTGTTTCTTCATTCACCCCTTCATTCATTTGTTCTATACTATTAACTATTTATTTTGCTGTGGGCATTAGGCTTTTGCTGGATATATGAAGGCAAAATAAAAGTTTTATCAAAGTTGACCTTTGTTCAAAGTTGGGAAAAATTAATTTTAGGCAATGGACACTTTTAGATCATAACTCATAAAGTAGCTACACCTTTCGTATTAGTTTCATATTACACATTTCATGTTAACTTCCAATATGCCTGTGCAGTAAGATACTCAAGTTTTATAAGGAAGAAATCTGTTCTTCCTTCTTTATATCATAATCATCCCTGCTTTATGGACTTTGCTCATTTGTTTCTCAACCTATAATATATCCTTTATCATAGCAAAAATCTTAACACTTTTTCAAGACCCTTCTCAAATTTTATGTACATTGGGAATTCTTATCAATCTCCCTCATTTGAGTTCACTTTCTATAATTCACTGTATAAAAACCACTTATTCTCTAATGACACGGATAGTTAGACTCTAAGATTTTCTACTTTATTATACATTTCCTAAATTCATTTTCATAACTTAGATTTTCAGAAAACTTATTCTACTCTGCGACCTTACCTGATATTAATAAAAAGAATAAAAGCTTTAATAGAAGTTTATGAGGATTGGCTTGAGCGGAAGTTAAAGTAAAGCAAAATGAAGTCTCTGTAGTATAATTATTCTGCTGGCTTCTCTGTCTACAAACAACTGCGATTATTTTGAACACCAACTTCCAATAGAAAGCTTGAGAAAGAACAATTTTAGTCTGTGGTCTCTATACTATACCTCATTCTAATTACAAGAGTTCTCAAATTTATGGCGCTCTTTGTGGCAAGTAGAATGTTTTAAAAAAACAATGAGATAACTAGATGAGTAAGGCATTGCATGTAAAAGAAACTTACTTTTCTACTCTATTGTTGATGCTGGAAAGAGCTGTGGAATACTAAGTACATGAATGAAAACTGAATTCAATATTCATATGCACGCTCTTAAGTAAAATAGAAAGTTATCAAATTATAATTCAATAAACACATATTGAAATATGCCAGAAAGATATATACTGTGTTCAGAGAACATATCACAAATTGAAGTAGTAGAAATTGATAGTGCAGTGTAAACTGTTTCTTAATGTACCATGTTTTATCTATCGTAATTACAGTCTGGTGTTGTGAGTGTGTCATGTGTTATACACAAAGGGAAAAGAGAAAGACGGACTTTGTGTAATTTATTTTCCAAAAATACATGGTGTCTCCAACTCAAATTTTAGGATGAATGTAAATTTTTTCATTTGTATGGCAAATGAGACAATTACCACAATTGCCTAAAAATGTGAATACTCATTTATTTCACATTTTCTCTTCATTTACTTGTAACTACAATGCAAACTAGATTTCATTTTAAAACTCATAATAGTAAAGCTAAATTGCCAACCAACTCAGTATGATGTTTGAGTACATCTGGAGAAAATTTAATTAAGTGATAAGAACATTTAAAAATATTTCCTATACTTCTAATAATCAGTGTCTAATTTTATAATGTAATATTTCATTGATGTGGTATAGCAAGTGGTTTAGATTTTAAGCATATATCCAAAGATTTAAGCAGTTATAAATAATCAAATATACAGTGGAATATTTTTGTTTATCACTACCAAGTTTGTGTTATGAATTAAGAAGTTATAAAAAACAGCACTTAATATTATTAGTAAAAGGATCATTTAAACTCAAATTTAGTTTTAAATAGTTTTAAACTTTTAAATATTTTCTAATTTTAACCCAGAATTTATTTAATAGTTCATAAAATATGTATTTATAAATTTCTCAAGTCTGGAAGGAAGCAAATTATTTGCGTTCCTTGATTATAATTTGAAAATGAATGAAACGGAATTATTTTTCAAATTTCATATGACTAGAAGTAGTAAAATACAAAAGCAAAAAAAAAAGAAAAAGAAAAAAAATGATAAATATATCAGTAGTAACTATTAAGAGGACTATTATTTAAAACTACATGTTAAAAAGTTTTCCAAATAAACCAAAAAAGGGATAATTTCTTGTCACAAAATGATTATACTTTTATTATGACATTGATAAATCAGAGGTTCAAGTACAAACCATATAAAGTGTATATATACTAGAGGCCCAATGCAAGAAATTTGTGCACGGGTGTGTGTGGGGGTGTCCCTTAGCTCAGCCTGCACCCTTTCCAATCCAGGACCCCTCAGGGGATGTCCAACTGCCTCTCACAATCCAGGACTACTTGCCTGCCTGCCTTCCTGATCGCCCCTAACCCCTCTGCCTGCCTGCCTGATGACCCCTAACCACCATTGCTTGCCTACCTGATCACCCCTAACTGCTCCCCTACCAGCCTGATTGCCCCTAACCACCTCTGCCTCACCCTGCACCCATTACCCAGGATTCTCTCCTATGGCCAGCCACAGGCACCCAGGACCCAGGCCGGCTTCTCCCAGGCCGGCCACAGCAGCAGGGGACCGTGGGTGGTCAGCTTCACCTGGGCCCTAGCTGCAGATGCTGGAGCCCGGGATTGGGGGGGGGGCATGTGGCTTGTCCCTCTCCCAGGCCTGAGCCCCAGCTGCTGGTGCCTGGGACCATGGGGCTGACAGTTGTCCTTCTCCCGGGGCTATAGCCTGGCTGGTCCCCATTCCTCTCTCCCCAGTGTTGAGTGTCTGAGCATTTATGGAGTGATGGCATGAGGGTGTGATGACCATTTGCATATTAGCTCTTTATTATACAGGATATGCATATATCCTGTATAATAAAGGATATATATAATAAAGGATATGTATAATAATGGATAAATTATATATCTATATCTATCTATCTATATCTATCTATCTATATATATATCCTGTATATATATATCCTGTATATATATGTGTGTGTGTGTGTATGTACAAAGTACATAAAGTATATGTTTCTGCATCTCAGTTGTTACAAAAATTATGTTTCCCAATTTTCATATGTAAACATGATCATAAAATATTGCTATAATTTCAATTATTTAAAATAACAGATAGTTGAAAGAATAGTATATAAACTCTAGTAATCCCTTTACTTAGATTAATGCAATGCTTCTATTTACTGAAAATTATCATTTTACTGAAAGATTTCAGATGGGCTAATGCCTATTATTATTATTTATCCTAAACTGATATCTATAACGTTAGACCTGACCTTGATTTTGAGTTTCAGAGACAAGCTTCTAATTGCTAACAACAAATCTCCAATTGGCTCTGTCATTGTTTTTTTTTTGTTTTTGTTTTGTTTTTTTTAGTCAATGTGGCAAAAGCTGAACTCAAAATTTTCCTCACCACTCTACCCCAGTTCATTTGATATGGTTAATTTCAAAATACTTATTCTTTATGCAAACTTTTAGAAGAATTCTTAATCCCTCTAGCTCCTTCAAAACCAATATCAATCATTCATGATCTATAAAAAATTACCTAAATATCTCTCACACCCATTACTTTATTTCTACTTTCATTGAGATTAGTTTAAATAAAAAAATATTACTTGTAATCAATCATTTTACAACTTTTTTCACTTTTCCTCTGCTACTTTTCATTTTCCACTTAGCTGTAAAATTGTTTTCCAAATAGTGAACATTATGATGATGATGATGAAGATGATGATGATGATGATGATGATGCAAAACAACCAACCAGTCAACAAACAACCTTTGTGTCTATACCTTTGTGTCTATACCAGGGGTGGGCAAACTTTTTGACTCGAGGGCCACAATGGGTTTTTAAACTGGACCGGGGGGCCGGAACAAAAGCAACCTGACCATGCTGGCACTCTCATCTTGGGCTGCTGGTGAAGGAGCGGAGGGGAGAGCAAGAGAACTCTCTGTTCTTTTGGCCCCTGAGGCTGAATAGAACAGCCTAATGGGCCGGATCAGGCCCACTGGCCGTAGTTTGCCCAAGGCTGGTCTATACCAAGTCTACTTAAAATGACTTAAGATGACAGGCTCCATCTTAAGTATATAATGTATATAAATTTTTTACCCACTGCTTCTCTGTCACATCTTACTTTACTGCCATGTCAAAATAGCTCTAGATTTGCTAATGTGTCATTATGTCCTTTTATTTGCATAAACTTTTTCTTCTGAGATGGGCACTCAGATGTATGCAATGATCGATCCCTTCTCAAACAAGACCAAGTTACACAAATTATAGCTCCAGAGAATTCCTATGGTTCTACAAGTTTGCCCTTAAGAGTCTCAATTATATATAATTGTTTTTTCAAGGGAGTGGGAGAGAGAAACATTTATGTGAGAGCAGAACATTAATAGGCTGCCTCCTGCACACACTCCCCACCTGGGATCGATCCCACAACCTGGGTATATACACTGACTGGAAATTGAACTAACAATATTTTAGTGCACAGGTCTATGCCCAACCAACTGAGACACACAGGCCAGGGCAAAACTATCTTCTTATATGTAGATAGTTATGACCCTCCTGCAGATATGACATCACTACTTTTCATATAATTCTATTTTAAACAACAATTTTAATCTTAGATTTTTTTAAAAATGTTCTATTCCTCACAACCCACTTTTGTTCCTTTGAGAATTGTTTTTTGTTGTTGTGTTGTTTTTGTTTTGTTTTGTTTTGTTGTGTGTGTTTTGTTTTGTTTTTTGGGTTTTTTTTTTTCTTACTCCATGTGTCCCCTAATGTGGGTATGATTGCCAGTGACAAAACCCTTCATTACTATACTTCCTGGTAATTCATTATAGACTTCATTTGAACAGGTTGCCATATGATCTAAAGAAAGTCTTTATGGATTTTCCTTGGGGTTTTCTGTGAAGGAGCTAACATTTGGATCAGTGACATAAAGTGGCAAACTTGGGCTCCAGCCAGACATATATTCAGAAAAAGGAGAATATTTGCGTATATTTAAAGGCAAGCAAATACAACAGAAAAAGAAGGATAAGTAATTAGAACTCAGAATTACAGACAGAGCTATGCCATCCTTTGGGTCTCTGGATAAGATGGATTGAAACACCACCCAGTTACACTACTTAATAAATGTCCTCGTTCCCTGACACTTGGGACCATTATCACTTGGGGGAAAAAGAAAACTGACGAATGCATTTATGGCATTGTACTTGTGAAGCTTGTCCCAATGAGGGAGAGGGCTCATCATCTGAAGAATAGATGTGGCGTTCACAGGGTTGCAGCCAAGAAGTCATTGTTAGGATAAAATCTGTTCCCTTCGGAGAACTGGTAAAGTGTAATAGAAAATGAATTCTTGAATTGTGTGTTTAACAGAAGCCTGTAACTCTAGCTGTGTGTTGGGTCAAGAACATAACCTAAGATTATTGGGCCCCCAAATTGTTGCCATCTGCTACTGGGAATAATGCTGCTATTTTATACCCAGACCTGGACCTGATGGCTCAAGAGTAAGGGTGGATATGTCTACAATCAACTATTTTCTTACTTCCCAGGTCTGGACTTATAGTTAGGAATTTAGAGAAACAAGAGAGACTGTGCTGCCGAAGCCGGTTTGGCTCAGTGGTAGAGCGTCGGTCTACGGACTGAAAGGTCCCGGGTTTGATTCCGGCCAAGGGCATGTACACTGGTTGCGGGCACATTCCCGGTAGGGGGTGTGCAAGAGGCAGCTGGTCCATGTTTCTCTCTCATCGACGTTTCTAACTCTCTATCTCTCTCCCTTCCTCTCTGTAAAATATCAATAAAGTATATTAAAAAAAAAGAGACTGTGCTAATTCAAGGGAAATGGAAGAATTGAATGTATATAAAGTCTAATAACATTTCAACCATTTATATTGCTGAAAATTACTTTGATAAATAGCATAAATATTTTATGTTGTATTATTTTTGTGTTGGCTATTTTTTATTTCTATTAAAGTGGACATCATAATCAGGGTTATGTTAAGATCTTCAGAGCCATAGAAACACCAAAGAGATGAGCCAAAATGGTAGTATTATAATAGAAGGATTAGGAATCTTATAGATATTAAAATTATAAAATTCTTATAAATATCTGTGTATGTGAATAGATGCCAATTAATAATTTAAATCCATATTTTTATTTAGTTCATGCATATCATAACTTCAATAAACATATTGTTTCATAATGCTTCCAAATAACTTTAGACTTTCCACTTTACCTCTAAAGAAATAAAGTAGAGGATTTAATTTTGTAATTGGCGACTCAAAGAATTATGGATTAATTATAAAACGACTTTGTTTGAAATATCCTGGAAATAATATTACTGAAATCAAATGGCATGTAATGTATGTGAATTGGACAGATCAGATACAATACTGCTTTATATTTCTAATAACCCCAGTCTGTATCATTGCCAAGTTTATTGTGGTAAAACTATAAAAAAAATTACTCAGGGTAATAAATCTAGTAGATTTTAAGACTTAACAGAATTATTTTTAATATAATTTCTAAAACTGGAAGTTTTCCACTGAAATCTATGAGCCTGTCTTATCCTAATGTAATGTCCATTTCTGTGATATCTGAGCTTTTGAATCTTGGTTTTTCACCAGATGATTTAGCTTATTCTGTTTTTAAACCATGTTTTTTTTTGCCAAGTCATACTAATCATACTAATGTACAATCAGCTGCAATAACTTAATAACAAGTGTGTGTGCCTTTACCATTAGTTTATGATATCTAAAGTAAATATCATGATAAATGTTGTTTTATCAGACACACACACACACACACACACACACACACACACACACACATAAACATAGTGTAAATATTGAACTTTTTTTAAAAATGAAACATTGATTATTTATTTATTTTCTTTTTTAATTTATTAAGGTATTATATGTGTACATAGCTTACCATTGTGCCCCCCCCATACATGCCCTCCCTCCCCAGAGTTTTGTGTCCATTGGTTGTACTTATATGCATGCATACCAGTCCTTCGGTTGATCTCTTATCTCCCCCAGATCTCCCTGCCCCCCTCCCCCGCTGTCATTTGACAGTCTGCTTGTTGTTTTACTGTCTCTATATCTATCCTTCTATTTATTAGTTTATACTGTTCTTTAATATTGAACTTTTGATATATATTGTACTTAGGCAAAGGAAATTGTTATGGATTAGATTGTGTCCTCCTACCAATATATACATATGGTGTCCCCCCAAAATGTATACATACACTTTGAATAATTATAAAGGCAGTGTTTATTAAAGTGGATTTCATTTTAAAAATTGACCTACTAGCTGTTAAAGTGTTATATAATTTATATACTATATATATTTATATATCCTAATCCCAAGCACATCAGAATATGACCTTGTTTGCATATATCTGTAAGAATCCTTTCTTCTTAAAGAAAAAAAAAAGTATCGCCAAAAAAGATAAGGGTCCACTGATTTTGGACCTATCCCTGATTACCTGACATCTCCATATTTTAAAAAATAGTTTGACTGAAAAATATTTTAATACTCAGATTACTCAAGTAGTAAACAAAATTTAATTCTCTATAATGTCTCATTGAATATTTTAAAACTTTTTCTAACACTTAGTCATTGTGGATATATGTTTTTTCATGAAAATACATAAACACAAAAAATTAACTTGGGTTTTCATAAAATTGGTATAAATTAAAAAGAAGATATTTAAGTGCTAAAGTATAATAAAAGAAAATTTATGTATAATGGGGGAGCAATAATAGAACACCTTGCAGTACTCATATTAGAAATTATATTTGAACAAAATTGCACTGTAACTTATCAAAAATGACATAACTACATATTTTAATGGGATCATCAACCTAACGGCAAAACAATAATGATAGATGTGCAGTGCTCAAAAATCCATCACATGGACCATATTGGAACAACGTAAAATAAGAACATAGCAAATTTGTAATTGTCTTAATAGATCAACACATCAGACTCCTAATGAGCAAGGAATCATTTCCCTAATGTTGCAAATTCTATAATTAAGGAAATATAAATTGCAGGGGTAAGGACATGGTGTGGCATACCTAACACATATTTAACTGCAGGCACTTCAATTATAGTTTATTTTTATTCATAGCCCAGATACCAAACATAAATAGGCTAGCCAGATAGTTGGAAAATTAAATGTTCATGATCAGCGTATATGTGTGCATACATATGCCCTCACGTATGTTGTGTATACTTTTCATGTGTGCAGATAGCTAATGGTTATGAAATGTATTTCTAGTTTACATTTAAAAAGAGAAAAGAAGGCAGAATCATGAACATATAATCACATTTATTTTTAATTTTCATTTACCAAGAAAATTGCTTTGATTTAAGAGTTATAAACTAAAGTATTCTGTTTCATAATTTTTGTATTTTTATATTCCAAGAATTTGACTCTGCAAGATACCATTGCAGTAGCAGGATGCAAAAGTAATATTTGTGATTTACTCATTAGTTAGAGATGGATTATCATCTTATATTTTCTTTATGTGGCAATCATTCTTCCTCCTATCTTACTGGGAAAGCCCAAATCTGTTCCAATATCTGCATTTTACACACATGAATCATGGGTACATTCTCATTATTTAAATGAACCTTGTTAGTCTCTATTTACCAATATCTCTACCTCCATCTTTCTTCCTCTGTTGGAATATTTTTGATGAAAGAAAGTAACTTCATGTTTGTTTGTTTTTTACCACTGCCTTTAGAATACTAGAGCCATAGATTTCCAATGCTTGCTTAGAAAGTCAATAATATAATAATGGCTAATAACTATTTGCATTTATGGATCAAAGAGAGAGTGAGTCAGAAATAGAGTACTTGGGAGGAAAATAATTTCTTCAAGGTCCTATTATATGAGTGCTAAAACCCTGACATTTAAGGAATTCATTTATAAAAAGAGAAAGAGAGAGGGAGGAAAGGAGGAAGAGAGAGAGAGGGAGAGAGAGGGAGAGGGAGAGGGAGAGGGGTAGGGAGAGAGAGAGGGAGAGAGAGAGAGAGAGAGAGAGAGAGAGAGAGAGAGAGAGAGAGAGAGAGAGAGAGAGAGAGAGAGAAAATTACCTCATGCTTTGAAGCAAAGTGATTAAACTCCAGGGTCTCTACAAACTGTAAGGTAAGACCTTTTTTCCTGACCTAAACATGATGGCTAGGGTCAAAGACCACTAAACTTAAGTACCATTTTCAATTTAAGCCATAATTTATGCAAAGAGACCTACTTTAATTTGCTAGATAGACCCAGTTAACTCTATCTTTAAATATAGTTCGAGAGCCAATTTTCCTAACCATGGAGAAAGATACATTTATATTCATAGAACAGGACCAGCTAATAACGTATTTTCTGCCTGGTAGATGTCATGAATTAAGTACTATATTGCATGTACCTCCTTAAGTGCCACCACCTCAAATGTCATTTAGGTAAGTAGCAGTATTGGAAACCCTCCAAAATGTAAAATAACTGTGCAGCTCATAAGCTGAGCCTGGTAAATGCTAGCCTTTTTGTTGAATCTGCACAAATGTTCATGCATTTGATCTAATTTTAAAGCTGTGCTATCCCTAAGTTTTAGGTGTAATTCTCCTAAACAGAGCGATGAGTTATATAATTATGTAAGAGCACTCTTCCTTTAACTTTTAGCTTATATTCCACTTTTGAAAATGTTCATACTTATACTATTTTCAGAATTTCAGTCTCCAAGCCACTGATAAAAGTTTTGTTTTCACTGGAAGAATGAAGCCTGTAAAAGACGATTATTCATATTCAAATCTATATTTTTGTGGGAATATTAGTTGATATCAATAACAAAAAATAATAAAACCTGACAATAATAAAATACATTGATAAAATAAACAATAAGAAATGTACCAACCACTCAATGGATTATGGAAGGATGTAAATCAGCAAGAAGAAAAATGCATCCTGAAGAAAGGATTATAAGATAATGAAGACAATAAGCATAGAAATGAACAAATAAATTCTTAATTTTTCTAGTTTGTATCTACATATTTTAAGTGCAAGTTCATTGGGTGACCATTAGCTTATCAATATGGAAGCAAATGTAGCTGAATAGTGTTGGCTATCTGTGCTGCATAATAATAAATATAATGGTAGCCAAAAATTTTGGGATTCTCCCAAACTCTAAAAAAAAAAAAAAAATAGACCAAAAATCTGCATGCCAAACCTGCCAACAGCGGAGGCTATGTTATTCCAAATAGTCCATCTCTTCCGCAGGAGAGAAATAATGGACCATTGAAAAGCTGTGAAGTATCATGCTATTTGTAAACTGATTTTGGATTTTTTTTTTTTTTACCACAATAGTGGTATATAATTTTCTTACTTTTGTTGACTTCTGTCTCCCAATTCTATCTGATTTCACTTTTGTGTCATAGTCTTTTTTTCCCCCCAAAAGACTTTTAAAGATCAAATTTCAAAACCCTCAATTACCTTTGTTGAGGAAATGTGGTTGAGGTCATTGAACATTGTGCCATTTGTTGTTGTTGATGTAAAAGACCATACCCCCCCCCCAAAAAAAAAAATCCGAAATAAATCCTGGAAATCTTAGCTTCTCTAAAACATAATGTTTTTACTCTGTAAGCAATAAAAACATTATTTTTTTTCTTAACCTTTTCATTTAGACTGCCAGTGAGCTTGAAATTCAAGTGTCCAACTCAGCCACTGGTGTCTTAATCCCCATCTCTATCTCTTTAGAGGTATAACTCCTAATCTCTGCTTTCTTCTGATCTTCTTTATAATTTTTAAAAAAATATTTTCTATATAAATTGTTCAAATCATTCATGGTGTAAAATTGGATTAGTGATTGGTTAATTTACTTTAAAATGCATTTAAGGTGAGAGTACAAGATAGTTGAAATCCCCATCTCATGAGGGGTTCCCAAGGAGGAGCAGCTCGAGGTTGTAGGTAATAGCTTCAGTGGTGACATTTTGCAGGTGCTAACATGAGTTAGTTATTGCAGCTACTTCTATGTGAATCAAGCCTAGAGCTTGCATGCAGGCCAGAATACGAGGCAGATACAATATACAGATCGCAACTCCTATGAAAGTTTTCACTGAAGTATGTTCTATCTTTCCTAAATGAGGGTTCCATCCTAACTTGCTTTCTTTTACTTAAACTTGGAAATTCTGTACCGATTTTTATTTCTGTTTCTTCCTTTCTGTCTTCTCTCAATTAGTCTTTTATAGTGTCTCACTTTCTATTCAGCACCAGTAACATCACCACATCTGCAAGTACAAATGCTATTCTTCTCCTCCAGATTATCGTAGTAGACCCTAACATCTCTCCTGCTTCTGCAAGCTCAACTTCACACTCATATTGTTTCCAGAATCTTTTTCTTTTCTTTTTCTTTTCTTTTTTTTAAAGAACACCTCCAAATCAGGTATCTCAATGGTGGCCTGCTGTTTCCACAACACATGATCTTTCTGTCCCTGGCATAAAAGCCTTTTTTTTCCTGTTTATTTGTTTTTTCCCCCCAAGATAAATTGAACCTGCTTCTGACACATATCATCTCAGATACTGCCCCGCCCCCCAACCCCAGGAAGACTTTCCTTCAGAAACCAACAAGGCTCAGTTCTTCATGTTGCTTCAGATATGCTTTTAAATATTTTGTTCTCTGAAAGGTCTTCTTTAAGCATGCTATGGAAATCATCCAAACCTATTGCTACTCCCAAGCTTTCCTGCCAAAAAACACTTGACATTAACTAATACCGGTAGGTTAAATATGTTGTATTTGTTTATTTTTGTGTTCAATAAATAGATGTCAGTATTATTGTTCCTAGACTTGCACACATTTGTCTCTCTCTATATATATATCCTATCTAATAAAAGAAGTAATATCCAAATTGACTGTCACTCCAACACAAGATGGCCACCCCATGTGGTCAAAGATGGCTGTCCCCATGTGGACACAAGATTGCTGACACAGCAGGGAAGGGCAATTGGGATTAGCCAGGCCTTCAGGGAAGGAGGACAATTGGGGGGACAGGCCTTCAAGGGAGGACATTTGTGGGTGATCAGGCAGCAGGGGAGGAGAGTTGGGCATGATCAGGCCTGCAGGTGATGGCAGTTAGGGATGATCAGGCTGGCAGAGGAGGGCATTTGGCGGGGGGGGGGGGTGACCAGGCCTGCAAGTGAGGGCAGTTGGGAGCAACCAGGCCTGCAGGAGAGGACAGTTGGGGTGGGGCAGGCCAGCATGGGAGGTCAGTTAGGGGTGACCAGGTCAGCAGGGGAGGGCAGTTGGGGGTGACCAGGTCGGCAGAGGAGGGGAGTTAGGAGCAATTGGGCCAGCAGGGGAGCAGTTGGGTGTCAATCAGACTGGCCAGGGAGTGATTAGGGGGTGATCAGGCTAGCAGGCAGAAGGAGTTAGGGGCAATAAGGCAGGTGGGCAGGCAGGTGAGAAATTGGGAGCCAGCAGTCCTGGATTGTGAGAGGGATGTCCGACTATTGTTTAAGCCCAATCCTAGTGGGTCCCAGATTTGAGGGGGTGCAAGCTGGGCCGAGGGACACAATACCCCCCATGCATGAATTTCATGCTCCGGGCCTCTAATATATATATATATATATATATATATATATATATATATATATGTGTGTGTGTGTGTGTGTGTGTGTGTGTGTGTGTGTGTGTGTGTGGTTTGATTGATTTTAGAGAGGAAGAGAGATAGAAAAATCAATGATGAGAGAGAATATTTGATAGGCTTCCTCCTGTGGGCCCCACACTGGGGATTGAGCTCACAACTGGGCATATGACCTGACCAGGAATTGAACTGTTACCTCTTGGGTCAATGCTTAACTACTGAGCCATGCTGGCTAGACATCTATTCATACTGTTTCGCCCCCCCCACCCACCCACCCAGGAAAAATCACAGATTTTCCCTTTTCTTCAATAAGCTCTGTATTTTTTATGTCTACATCTTTTTCATATTTTACTCTATTTACTGGTATCTTCACTAGAAGATAACTTACTGAAATTATTTTAATTCAAGTCATATTTCTTGATAAAACTTTTCCTGATTCTTCCCATCAGTTCTCATAATATTAAAAGTTATAAGATGTTCATAGCACTTAGTGTTTTATAATAATTTCTGGTCTTTCTTCATGCCTTTTAGTAGATTATAAATTTCTTGGCAACAATGCAAAACACTAAATTTGGTTATAATTCTTAGAGCCTCTAAGACAAATGATAGTACTAAAATGAATCTAAAATATTTGAGCAGTAAGTTACAAAAAATGTAAGTGTTTAATTTGCAATGTTATTTTAAACACTACTGGAATATGTTAAATTTACTTTTCAATGTTAAACTGAGGATTTTTTAAAAGTTGAATATTCAAAATTTTATTAAACATTTACTAATTTCAATTGAATGTCAACCAGGCATTGGGGGGGGGGGGAGGTTACACACACACACACACACACACACACACACACTCACAAATCTGTGGTAGGTAAAATAATGTATCCCCAAACATGTCAAATATCTAAAACTTCTAAATTTGTTACATTTTATCACAAAAGAGACTTTGCAAACATAATGAATTTTATGGAGCCTAAATTAAGACTTTTTCTGGATTATTTGAGAGAGAAAATTCTTTGCAGTGAGCCTGCCTCTATCCTTACCAATGAGACATTGCGTGCCAGCTAGAGACATTTTGATTAATTCTACTTGTGGAGTTCTTACTTTCACACATCAATTCTTTCTTTACATTAATTCTTTACATTAATTTTAAAATGCTAGAAGCACTATGATTTTCTATTTTGGAAAGTCAAGTAAAAATTCCAAATGCAAATGTAAAATTTTGTTAATTTTATTTTCAAATGTGGTGAGCCTTATATAAATACTGACATTTTAATCATTTCATTTCCTTGAAATTGAATTTAAGAAGTCTTAGCCTCATTTTATAAACCTCTATAGAATAATTTGCTCAAAATGTAATGCCACTATCCAGAAGGGAACTTCAGTAAAATGCCATTGGCAGTATTTAACTAAATCAAGCATTTAATAACACAATCTCTTAATAGTAGCTGGGTGAATGTGGTATTACCAACAGCTCCTTCAGTTCATCACAGAGAAAGCAGTATAAATAATTATGATATTTTTATCATCTCAACACATATAAATGCCTATTTGTCATGGATACTCGATCTAGGAAAAGACAAGAACAGAAGGTGGACATTTTCTTCTTCTTAGGGGGATGAAATTTATTCTTGCTATATGCTAATTTTGAAAAGGCATTTGGTAAACCAGAGTGATTATTCTATTGTCGACTCCAAATTAGTTTTTATTTTGTGTTGCAAAGTATATAATATTTCATTCATAAGAAGCATTTTCAGTAGAACAAAATTAATATTTGGGAATAGATGAAATATTAAGTATCTGAAGAAAAAGATTATGTGCTCCAAATTTTTTAAATTATTTTTTCTCTCTCTGGACAAACACACACACACAAACACACACACACACAAATTCCTCATGTTATAATCCATAAAAATAGATTATGTCATATTGGGGAATCAATATAATTCTATAATATTTCATTTGGTTTTTAAAAGTGCAGTTATTTTTTGCACATTATTTTTAAGTTATCATTTCTCCTTTCATTTAGGTGCCCCAATTTTCTAGAGAAAATACCCAGAAATATCTCAAAAATTTTAAAAGATACAGATTTAGCAATTGATTTGAAATTCCTTTCTCTGTTATTCCCTTTTAAGAATTAATCTAAAAGGGAATTTGCAGACAAAAATATTCATTGCAGTTTTTAAGCAATAAAACTTTAGAAAGAAGCTAATTAACAGGCAATAATGGATTTGCTAAATATAAAGATACACAGTATATGAATCTATATAAATAAATTTTTGCAAACATTTTCATAGCTGATACACAGAAACAGGACTAAATAGTTCATAGCAACCCGTGCTAAGAATAATGACAGAATAAAAATGGGGTCTAGGAAGGGGATTGTTGATTTATACTACTTGAAAATTTTTGGCAATAATGTTTATTCTGTTGGAATGTTTTGGGATTGTTTTGAGTGGCATTTCAAAGGCAAGACTAGAGAAGTGCCATTTATTGCTTAACTGTATTCCGTCTTTTTAATTTTTCTTTTAGAAAAATGATCTTTCATTGACTTATCCTCTTTCAACCCTACTTAGAATGTAAGAAGTTTTTTATTATGAATTGATAATTTCCGTTTTGCTAAATTGGTATTTGGCCCGACATCAACCACAGAGAGGCCCCTTTTCATCACTTGTTTGGTTTTCTTTGTAGCAGCCTTGGTTTGTATGAGAATCTAAATAATAATTCCCAAGGCATTGTCACAGAGCTCAAGCATTACCCTGTCCCTCTCTTAAACATTTGATCTGGTGTGTATCAGATGATGACAGACGCTGGCATCAACTTTATCCTAAAGCTTAAATATAGTCATGGTGATCATGGAAAGATCACCCTCCGGCATTATTAAATTCAGGTATTGGCGTATTATTAAAGAGGAAAATGAAATAGAGAAGAAAATTAAACCCTTTCTACATCCAGCATAGAATTAATTTCTGGTTAAAGAAAATTAGTGTAAACTTTCACCATCACTTTGTGTTAGAGCAACTGAGAATTTGGAATCTGATGACCTTATTCACCTCCAGATTTTCCCTTCTACTCTGCAGCCTTGGACATATTACATACTCTGGTCATTATAATGAGTATATTACTACCTCACTAGGTTACTTGGGTATTTATTGATTCTGTACTGTCATAGCACATACCTTGGTAATTCTTCTACTAGGTTACTTTATTAAAGGTACTCTATCCTGATTTATATGTCATCAGCAGCTATAAATATGATTAAGACAAAAGTTGTCAACATAGTATTCATGCAAGTATCTTATGAAAAAACAAGAAGAGATTAATAGGGGGAAAGCACATTTATAAAAAATGGAAATGTTAATCTTCCAAGACCAGATCCAATTCATTTATATCTTAACAGGAATCTATGAATTTAAGAGAAAACTAAGTGTTTTCTGCATCATTGAATAAAGACAGTTTTTTTTTTCATCAAGGAAATAGTATGGAACTGAAGAGTTAGAATATCTCATCTTTTTAAAACAAAACACAATCAGTAAAAGTCTCTTAGGGATCATTCTCAGTAGAGAGTGTTGCTGCTTGAATACTTCCAATTTTAGATAAAAACAATAGAGAAATTACATTTGAATTTGGAAATATGCGAACCATAAGATAATCTGTGGACACTGTAATAAAATGTGAGGTAGTTAGAATATTCAGATATAATATTTAAAAGTTCAGAATAACTTTAAATAATAAGGAATGCATTTAAGTATATATTTTAAAACATGGAATACAGAAGAGTCTCTGTCATCATTTTATAGTACTATTATTTCACTGACTTTTCTTATATTTGGAAAAAAATAATGCAACTTATTTTTTATATTTATTTGTTCAAATTACAACTATATCAATCAAATCAAATTTTTTGCCACATATAATTCACTTGAGTTAATCACTAATAATACGATTAATGTAAAAAAATACAAGGAAAGTTATTATAAAGTAAATATAAAGGGTTATGTAGAAATACTAGAGGCCCAGTGCACGGAATTCTTGCACAAGTAGGGTTCCTAGGCCTGGCTGGCAATTAGGGCAGATAGGGGCCTTCCTGCTGTTGGCCAGGGCCTCCCTTCTCTGGCTGCCAGCTGCTGACTGGGGTTTTCCTTTGTTCCATGCTGCCCTCTGATGGTCAGCGCACTTCATAGCAAGCTATTGAAGTCCCAGTTGGTGGAACTCCTGAGGGAACACTTTGTATATTAGCCTTTTAGATAGATGGATAGATAGATAGATAGATAGATAGATAGATAGATAGATAGATGATAGATAGATAGATAGATAGATAGATAGATAGATAGATAGAGGTAGATGATAGATAGATAGATAGATAGATAGATAGACAGATAGATAGATAGATGATAGGTAGATGATAGATAGATGATAGATAGATGATGATAGATAGATAGATAGATAGATAGATAGATAGATAGATAGATAATCTCTAATGACATATTTTGGAATTATTAACCATTCAAAAAAGAGTACAGAAGTAATAAATTTGATACCATATATTCATAGAACATTTAGACTATAATTATGTCTGCATTTGAAGTCATTGAACATGTAAGAGTTTTCATAACTGGTTAGCAGTACTTACTTAAACTGTGATATGGGATAAAGAAGTTTCTACAATGGAATTTCGTGTCCTCTGTTTATTAGTTATCTGGTTCATCAAAAGCTGGATTAAAACTACATTTATAGAAGCATACCTAACTTATTATTCTTTACTTTCCATGGCTAATATAATTTACTCCATAAATATTATTTAAATAATTTCCATGACAGACTAACATGGGCTGCTAGTGTCTTCTCCTTGACTTAATCTAGAAGATAAAAATAGATGCAAAGAGCTGAAAAATAGTGGACAAGATTCTTGTGACTTTTAAAGGTGAGTTAATCTAAATGGCACTGGGCTGGTGGTAGGATGGGGTACAAGGGCTCTGAGGCTGAGAAAGGTAGAGATCCATGGAACAAGTGTAGATTGTGAAGATAGTTGCCTGCTCTATGTCTAGTCTAAGGGAGAGAGAAACACCAACAGAGTCTGGAAACCTGGATCCTGGCTGGAGACTGTAAAGGCAATTCTTTCTTCCCAGATATTAACCCCCATGCCCTTGGTGGGGCAATGTGGCTATCCCCTGGAGAGCCTGTGAATGCTGCCACTTCCTAGTAAGTCAGGCTTGACATCTGGTTCAGTTTGCTCCCTTACTTAACTAATTAGCTACATACACTAACAAAGTTAGCCAAAAGTATGTAATTAACAGCAAGACAACACAAAAACAATTAGTACAATAAACAAGTAAATAGAGAATAACAGATGATAGATAGATATAGATAGATGATGATAGATAAATAGATAGATAGATAGTAGATACATACATACATACATAGATGGAGAATACTCAGGTTGAAGAAGCGAGACAAAAATATAAAGGAAATAATAATTGGATAATGAAGTAATAGATAAAAAACTGATTCAACTGTATAATTTTGTTAACCAGTGTCACTCAATGTTTTCAATAAAAAGGAAAACATTAAAAATAACAAAAACTGTTTCAAAAATTGAGTGAACTTCCTGTAGAATAAATACACACATGCACATGCATGCACATTCAGCTGTATTACAGCTCAATTCCTAAAAAATCAAATATATTTTCATATCATAAAAAAGTGAAAGATGGGTTTCTATCAATTAAGCAACAATAAGACATATGGTTTACTTCTTAAGACAAAAAATGGGGAAACAAGAGATTATATTCCAACATCAGAAGTGAGGGGAAAAATGGCACATTTAAATTTGCTGGAGATATTTTATAGATGAAAGATACTATATGTGTTACCTCTTTAAATGCAATAAGCTTCATGAGTCAGTTCAAAAATAAGAAAGCACTGGAAAAGAAGCATATGGTTTTTAATAAGATATTTGATTCTTAATCTACTATTAATTTTTGTTATTTTAAATACAGCAGTCTGATAACAAATGAGCACTTAAACATTTTAATTGCAGCAGAAAAACTGAAGAGAGTACCAAGATTGATAACCTAAGTTCTTATGATCATTAAAATGCATCACTGAAAGAGAGAGAACAAAAACTTAAAAAATCAGTCCCAATTTGAAGGGAAATATTTCCAACTACTATGATACATAAAGAACTAATAACAAAAGTAATCTACAAGTCAATAAAAATGATTAAAAATCACAGAAGGAAACAGACTGAAGATTTGAGCAGGTATCTGACAAAGCAGGTTGTACAAATGGTCCATAAGTGTATGAAAAGTTGTCCAAATGTGCTTGTGATCATGGCACTGGAAATTAAAACCCATATATTATATTATTGGAAAACATTTATTTTTAAAACATAAATGGACAATGTTAGCTTGGTAAAATGTTCGAACTCATGGAACATTTATCCATTGTTGGTGGGAGTGTAAATTACACTACCTGGCAACTTTTAACCATCCCATATCTCATAGCCCAGCAATTCAACTATAATGCAAGATACATAGCTTAGTTAAGTACTGTGTTGGAAGATTCTCAAATATGCTCACAAACATGCATGATTTATAAAAGATTAAAACTAAAAATAGTTCATATTTCATAAAACCATGACACAAATAAAACAGATAAGTGCATTGTTATATGTTCATCCAATAAATTCGAACATATGCCTGAGTGAATGGAATGAGAAACTTTGCATATATCTTAGGGTAAAAAACTTTTCCAGAAGAAGGAATGGGTAAAGCACAGTGTGTGTGTGTGTGTGTGTGTGTGTGTGTGTGTGTGTGTGTGTGTGTGTCTGTGTGTGTTTAGTAAAATAAGAAGCAAGATCATCAGTTGAGAGTGAGGTAAAGCAGGAGGCACCTGAAGGCAGAGGAGTATGAAACAGGAAAATGAAAGGTTTAATGGACTTGCGGAAATACAGTAGGAGTGAGAGGCATCAACAAAGGCATAACAGATATTAGTATTTCCAGATTCAAAGTGATACTCAGCAAGGTGGTGACGTTTTCTTAACCACACACATTTGGCCGCCCTACTGTGGGTATGATTTGGGGCTTTTCAGGTTTGCATCATGAGAACAGTGGCTTGTGGCAAGGTAGTTGTGGTGCATGTAAGTGAGGCTTTATAATGATGAAAGATGGGCCTACTCAGTCCACAGGCAGTTTGGATGTTGAAGGATCTAAGCTGTTAGGTAGAGAATTAGGATGTTGAAAGAAAGAATGCACAGGACAATAAAAGTTGACAGAATTGGCAGGGTTTAAAACTTCATTGCTTTACACAAAAAAGGGCAAATAAATGAGAAGTTATATTTTCTTCATTGACGAAATAATTTAGCATTATGATTTTTTATTTCTTTACACATTGAATGAGTAATATATTAAATGGAATCCTCATAACAATAATAGCACAGTTTTACTGATGACCTCAAATAATTTATCCTATAAATTTTATGGATGTTTAAAGTTTAAAGATCCATGAATAACTGATTATCACAAGATATAACTATATAGTTCTGAAAGTGAAAGTGACAAATAATGAAATAATGTGAAAGCTTAGATGTATGTACTCATGAAAAATTGTAACATGCTAAAAGTGATATCAAACATCAGTAAGAGAAGCATGAATTTTAATAAATGATTTAAGAAAAAATGTTACCATTTAAAGAAAATTAGAGCTATGTATTTATGCTGTGCTACATAAAAACATAATTTAATGGCCAACATTTGAAAGAGAAAACTGCAAATTTAATCAAAGAAAATTTGGGTAACTTATTTATTAAGAATATGTAATAAGCAAAACTATGAATTTGAGTACATACATACAAATTAAGAATTTCTGTTCAACTAACAACTGTTCTGAAAAAGAGACAAGTAAAAGCACAAGTGAAAATATTTGTACCATATAAACCTAAAGAGTGATTAATCTCTAATATATAAAAAATATTCCTCCATTTACTGGGAATAAATATTAGAAAATTAGAAGTAGTGCCCTACCTATTTTTGCTCAGTGGATAGAGCATCGGCCTGAGGACTGAAAGATCCAGGGTTCAGTTTTGGTCAAAAGCACATGCCTGGGTTGTGGGCTCAATCTCCAGTAGGGGAAGTGCAGAAAGCAGCCATTCAATGAGTCCCACAAAAAAAATTTCATTTTTTATCTTTCTTTCCCTATCTCTTCCTCTCTTGAAAAAAAAATATTGTGTGCATGCATATGAGCCTAATCAATGGGCATAGACAACAGGGGGGTGGGGCATGATTGGAATGATTGGAGGTGGGGAGTAATAGGGGAATAGGGACAGATATGTAAAAAATAAAAATTAATAAATTAATGAATAAAATTTTTATAAGAAAAAATATATATATATATATATATATATTAAATCTAATCTATACGAGTGATCACCATAACCTTAAGAGAAATTGTTTCATCAGACAAATATTTTTAAATGAAACTCTCTGTAGCCTGAAAATTACCATGGAAGGAAATAAAGAGAGCTTTCCTTCAAAAGTCATAAGGATGATGATTTAAAATCAACGTATTTGTGCCTAAATTATTTTCCTTCAGCTTATTTTGACACCATGTGAAGAGGTCAGGTCTTCTCCAACCACAAAGACAAGAGGAGAAAGAGCCCAGAAATGGAAGACGCTGACGACCCCTGGCCACGCTAGCAGTCAGCAGCTGCGCGTCTCTGCAGGTTGCCCAGGACCAAACCAGCGAGGGTCGGACCTGCATTGCCACCATCTCTCCATCACCCAGATATCATTGCTGGCATGTACACATAGGAACCACTTGACATTGAAATTGTGTCTCAGAACTGTTGGACATTGAAAATGGGACTCAAACTTTTTTTTGTTATGTTTATTTCTAGTCTGCAGTTGCAAGATTTTTCAAAGAAAAGAAGTGGGGAAAAATAGTTATAGAAATAAAGAACCATTGAACAGACTGTCAAACTATAGCAGGAAGGCAAGGGGGGTTGGGGAGGGGCTGCAAGATCAACTTGTATGCATCCATATAAACATAACCAATGGATACAAGACATGGAGGTAAGGGGCAGGTGAAGGTATATGCAGGAGGAGGAGGGGGAAAGGAAGCTGGGGGGGAGATCAAGGAGAAACATATGTACTACTATTTGTAATGCTTAAAACAATAAAAAAGAGAAAAAATATATAAAAGAAATAGTGAATGAATAGAGCAGGGGAATCTGTATGTCTGATAAGTCCAGAGATGTTTGGGAAACCACTGTCTAAAATAGTGCTAATGGGTTTTTTGGACCAATATAGCCATTCTGGAGATTGCCCTGGAAGAATATAACAAAATTAGAAAAAAATATGTG
Source organism: Vespertilio murinus (assembly GCA_963924515.1). Taxonomy (NCBI): domain Eukaryota; kingdom Metazoa; phylum Chordata; class Mammalia; order Chiroptera; family Vespertilionidae; genus Vespertilio; species Vespertilio murinus. Next base: position 187,614,641 of record OZ004706.1, on the reverse strand, counting down.
TCCTAGGATCCAGCAACCTATCCTGCATATCTATATACACTGAGTGGCCAGATTATTATGATCTCTGAACACATAATAATCTGGCCACTCAGTGTATATCCTATACAATAAAAGGCTAATATGCAAATTGTCCCCTTGACTAGGAGTTCGACCAGCAGGCAGGTCAGCCAAGTCCTCTGCCTCTGGCCAGGCTGGCTGGACCCCACCCATGCACAAATTCACACACACACACACACACACACACACACACACACACACATCACACACACACACACTGAGTGGCCAAATTATTATTTATTATGTGTTCACAGATCATAATAATCTGGCCACTCAGTCACTCACTGTATATAAAAGACAAGTGACTAGAATGTCAGCCAACCTCCCATGGCTCCAACCCCCTGGCTGGCCCACCATGAATTATCCCCTACCACCCTGATTGGGGGCAAGGCTGGCAGCCAACATCCCACCAGCCCTTTCTGATGGCCCCCATCAGGGCTGGCTGGCTGGATGCCACCAGTGCCCAAATGTGTGCCCTGGGCCTCTGGAATATAAATAAACACTCTCATCCATAGAGAAGCTTAATGGAGATTTCCCTTTGCGTGTAGTTTTGGGTAATTCATTATTGGGAACAGTATGCATTTCCTCACTTCTGGGAAGTATAAGAGAAATGTGATAAATGAACATGTAAAAAATTAATAAGCAGAAACCTCACTTAAGTGAAGTGGAGGGCCTAGAAGGGGGGGGGGATGCTCATGTCCTATGTATATTGCAAAGCGCAACAGGAAGCACTATGCATGGTACAAGCCTTCCCAACTTCCCTTTGCTGCTGCACTCTATAATTTTCTCTATAAAGCCTCTTCTTTGTTTTATTGGCCATGGATGTGGCTCACCACTGTCGCAATTCCTTATTGTTCTCAAATAAAGCTAATTTATTTGACATTTTGCTTATGGTCAACATATTTGGTGGCCTGTATGAGGATTAAAAGATTCCTGAGGAAGGCCAGAGGGAGGGAAGGGCAGGGTCTGGGTGGAGGGAGGCAAAGAAAGAAAAGAAGGGACATGTGTAATAATGTCAACAATTAAAATTAAATAATAATAATAATAATAAAATTTTAAAAACAAAGCTCTGAGGCTGGTGAGCAAACAGGGGTGACACCCACAGATCCCACTGAGCTCTCTGTTTTCTGGCCAACCTTGGGGTTTGAGGGTAGGTTTGTTTCCTGGATTCTGGCTTTTCTTTTTCCCATTTCCAGAAACTCTCCAGACATTATCTGGGATCTGTTCAGGAACTTTTCATTTTTTAGTGAAGGCCTTCTTCTGTGAGTATTTGTTCCATACGTCAGCCTGACTCATTAGGGATCAGCCTTTGTTAGCCTTTGGCCAGATTCCTGCAGGAACCAGACTGTCTCAGGGAAAGGGACTCCGCTTCCAGCATGACTCCTCTGGGACCTAGGACCTGGGACCTAGGACCTGGTTGTGTCTCTGAAATGGTGCTGCTCAGCCTTCAGGTGACCCTTAGGGCTCAGACTGTTTCTCTGAAACTGCTGCTTCATGCCTTCAGCCCAAAGTGTTCTTGGTGCAACTGGCAGGCTGCTTGGGCCGAGAGAAAAGCCTTAACAATGGATCCCAGATAATGAAGTATCTTCAGGATCCCTCTCTCCAGGGACCTCAATGGATTTTTATGTATAAAAGTCAGGTGTCTCCTCATGCACATCTCCAATTAAATGGACCAGTATGACCAAAAGCAAGTTAGAATAACACTGGCCTTGTACAGAACTCGTGAAATCCTCCTAATTACTTTTTTTTAAATGGAATTGGACAACTAGCACTCTGAAATATGCAAAACTGAACACAATGCCTGTTTTGCCTGAATTGTAAGGAGTCAAACATCATCTCTTTGCAGAACAAAAATTTAAGACTAACTGAAGCAAAAACAAGTGTTTAAAGAAAGAAATAAAATTATTTTTGAAACCTTCTGCTTCCCCTCTCTGCTTCTCTGTCTCTGGAGCCCTCTTCCTCCTCCTCTGAACATATCAGTAGCTATCCCTTTAAAATTAGTCTTCTGAGGGTCCTGATAATACCCAGATTTCTTATATTCCCTGGACTAAATCTGAACCGCAAACCATCGTCAACATTTATCCAAAGTAAATGAGGGTTCCCAGAGAACTGCTGAGGAGTTGAATACAGTCATTCAGATTCATCAACCCAATTCCTGACATATCAGCTAACTCTCATGCCTGTCACTACACCCAGGCTCAGCACTGGATGAAACTGCTGATGGAGAAGATTCTGAAAGGTCTTTAGCATTACCTTCATAGGTACTTATCCCGCTGACTTCTTTGTCATGTGACCAGGTTCATGTGATTGCTAAATGCCTTCAATGGACAATTACAGAATTTTCCCAGTAGAATGAAAGCTTGCTTACAAAAGCCTGATGAGACTGTTCACAATTATTATCATCGACTTTAGATTGTGTTCATTGTTTAACAATGAGGAAGAGTCTGCAGTAGAAAGTAAAAGAAGCATATTCTGTCTTTTCACATTTAAATGTAAAAGAAAAAAAATTAAATCCCTAGACTTGTACTGTAACAATTCCCTGAAAGACTAGATTTAATGAGTTTAACAAATCAGTATCTCTGCACACACAAGTTTATAGTGTACTCCTAGTAATTTTAAACCCGTACTACCAATAGATATATGGTTTTAATAAAGCACAAACTATTTTTCCTCCTATGGAATAAATTAAATTTAACTATATTTATTATTGTAGGCTTCACTGTACGGTTAATATGTAGAAACGCACCAACCAGTATGAGTGTTTCAGTTAGAATTATTCTCAAATAACGAAAGTTAACTTGCGCTTTTCTTTCCTACTTTTAAATTGCTTTTTCTCTTGTCTTGAACTTGAATTCAGAAATGGCAGGATCTCAATAGAGGTGGAGGGTAATTTCCCACAAGACCTGGCTAATTTATAGCTTTCAACACACCAATGACCCCTACAATTTGCCAGTTGCTTCATTAATTTCACTACACCTGCTCCATTTATCTTACAAAAAAAGACAGATAAAGGTGCAATCTTCTCTCGCTGCAGCTATTGTCAAGAAAAGTTCTTCATGTCTCTCTGAAGTAAATTGTAACCCGCATCATGGAGAACAAAGAGACAGTAGTGTCAGAGGAATGTCCCCAGTTTGTCAGTGGGAGGCAGAAGGAAAGTTTGAATGGCCACAGACTTTTGAAATGTTCCACTCTGAAATCCGATGCCTCTCCCGAAAGGACTTCAGTTTTCACCAGGGCTGCCATCTGGTTCATACGATTTAGAATTTTAAAATAAAAATAGTCCAAGAAAATTTCAAAAATAATGTTTTCTCATACCGAATGATAAATTATATTATAGCCACCCTGATTATCGTCTGGCTGGCTAGCTCACTACTAAAATGGGGGAAAAAAGAAACTAAACACAATTATCGTCTACCTAACTTTTTATATGTTTATAACATCCAGAAATTTATTTTCATGAAACACTGACTATATTTTCAATGTTTCTAGCACCACGGAAAAAAGTATTTTATCAAGAAGGAGTTCATTAATTAAAAATAAGATATTTTAATGTCCATTTAGGAAGTCATCAATTTAGTTTGTTGACTAACTAAGCATTTTTTCTATTCTGTTATTTTGTGCAGTTATTTCTGTCTTTATACCCTATCGGCTCCATAAAAACAAATGCAATTTGCATTTTATTCTTCTTTTATGGCAAACAGCTTGAATTTCCAGTCTGTGGTTGATGAGCAGTAAATCTTAAAAAATAATTAACGAAGTTAATAAAAATACATTAAGAGTTTTTAAGAATTTGCATATTGACATATAATAAATGTGAATGTAAACTTGAATTAGATATAGGTTCCCTTCCCAATATTATTACTTATTTTAGTTAGTATAGATTAATGACAGTTGGTGGCCATTGCCAAATGTGTGGGTGTTTAATTGTTTGGTAACATCCCCATGCTAATGTGGCCAAGAGAAATATTTCACTTACACAGAAGTTGTTTCCAGTATTCTGTTTATCTGTGTATATCATGGTTATGAATGCATGTCTTGATATCAAGGGAGACTGACTAAGAAAATCTTAATAAATGACATTGCCACCATATCTTTCTGTCTATCATTTGTGAGTCCATCTATTTATCTATCTTCTAATTTTTTAATGTATTTCCATCAGAAGTTAGGAGGCCTTTTTTAAAGTGAGATCATAGTTCTTAAATAATCTCACTAAACAAAAAATAATTATGTGAGGTGATGGCCATATTAGCTAACACTACACAGGTAATCACTAATAATATATAAATGTATCAAATCAACAATTTTTCACCTAAAATTTACCCAGTATTATATATGAATTATATCTCAATAAAGATGGAAAAAGGTAAAATATCTTCCCTTAAGAATTTTCCAGTTCTGTTTTTTTTTCAGAAGTAAATAGTCATTTCCCCCAATTTTTATTTTTGGATAAAAATTCTGTTGAAAGCTTTATAGTTGAAGGAATGGGGGTATTGAGGACAAATATGTGATACCTTAATCAATAAAGAAATTTAATAAATATTAGAAGTAAAAAAATGTGTTGGAAAGAAAAATGAGCAAACTTTATCGGTAGCTAAAGTAAGATATTTAACTGATTTTAAATATTGCTATACCTCTTTTGTTGTTTTGCTTTGTTATTGATTTTTTTAATCTAACAGGGAAGAATTTATGGATATATATGTCAGACATTTGGTGAAAGTAATCTCAAGTAGTTTGGATAATGGATCATTAGAATTTTTCCCCCCTGAAAAATGAAATAATTTTTAAGGATACAACATAATTGTTACCTTAAAATTACCTCAATTCCATTGCAGTCTGAATCATAGTGAATTATTAGGATCATCTAAACCTTTTGAAAGGGTAACTTGTACTTTTAGTTTATGTAATTATATGGTAGTCATCATAAGTAGAATAAGAATAAAATAATAGGAAAAAAAGTTGAGTATGTTAAAAGTTGAGAATGGCTGTCAGATTTTCATATTCCCTTTCTATAAACTTTAGTGTAATAATTTAATGAAATCTATAAATGTTATAATATAATTTTCATGGGAAAGTGTATCTAACATGTTGAAGTCCAAAATAGCAGTGACAGCAAAGAAGAATCTAATTTGAGAAATACTCAGCAGGTTCAAGAACTTAAATAAATTCTTTTTGAAACTACTGATATAGAATGAACTATGAAAACAGTATGATGCTATTTGAGAGATTTTTTATCTCAGTTATAGGAAAGATTTCCCTATCTTTCTTACTCATAATTTTAAACTTAAAAAGTGATATAAAAATGCTTATTAAAATATTATGAGTTTAAATACTAAAATGGTGAACATTTTAAATTTATAAAATAATAAAGGAGCTAAATTAGTTAATAAAAATTAAACTTAAGTTGGATAAAGTGCCAATAATTTACATAAAATATTTTTAAAACAATTTTTTTCTCACATAAGTAAAGAGACAGGGACAATTAAATATGTCAGTAGGAGCCCAGCTTCACCAGTAACTTAAGAATTGTTGAATTCAAAATAAATAAATAAATAAAATAAAATAAAGAAAGAAAGAAAAAAGAAAAAAAAAAGAATTGTTGAATTCAAATTAACTACGTATTAGAAGATTCAAAGTTACCTTGAACAAAGATAATTTTTATTTTATATATATATATATATATATACAGTTCTTATGTGCAATAAGCTTGGGTTTGTTTTTTAAAGAAACCAAATATTTAAAATAGTTTTTAGTCTAATATGGAAAAATAATCTATCTTTACATGTGAAATTTTACTTTCCACAGATGGTTTGGTTTAAATAAAATAGTGTTCAATGAAATAATTTATCTATTTTACCCCCCCCCCATTTCTATATAGCTAAACAGTCATCCTATATAATAAAGAGGTAATATGCAAATTGACTGTCACGCTCTCATAAGATGACTGCCTATGACCAGGACAGTAGGGGGGTTAGTGAAGGATGACCAAACAACTGAACAAGCAGACTGCGTGGAGTGTCCAGTCCTGCAGGAGGGTTAGTGAGGGTCGACCAGGCTGGCATGGGGAGTAGTTGGGGGCAATCAGGCAACCATAGGGGGGGTAGTTAGGGCCAACTAAGGTGAAAGAGGGGGGCAGTTAGGAGCGACCAGGCAGGCAGGTGAGCAATTAGGAACCAGAGGTTCAAGATTGTGAGAGGGATGTCCCACTGCCAGTTTAGGCCTGATCAAGGGGAATGGTTCTAAACTGGCAGTCGGACATCCCCCAAGGGGTCCTGGATTGAAGAGGGTGCAGGTTGGACTGAGGGGACCTCCCACCATGCACACATTTTGTGCACCAGGCCTCTCGTATAATATAACTAGATTTGCACATTTTAATGTCAATATTTTTTTAAAATTTCACTCAAATGAATTCAGGCAATTAATATTCGCAACTACTTTTGAATTAAAATACAAAAATGAAGCCAATAAAGTGAGATTTGATGGAATTTAAGAGTTTCAGAATCACTCCAAAATTTAATTCATTGAAGCAAACTGTGTATTCTGAAATTTTCCCATTAACGTATGTTACATTTTTATCTTTGAAAGTGTCTAACTGAGCTTATCAGAGGGTAAACTTTAAAAATAGATACACATTCAGATAAACTCTACAGGGAATAAATAATGATGAAAAATAATCCCCTCATGTTCAAACTTTGAAATACATATGCATATAAAATTATACTCCCAAATATGGGATTAGTCAGAATATCAAAAGTCATTTTAATTCTATAAGTCTTTTTGCTTCTTTAAAAAAATATAAAAATAGTATGGCTACGTAAGAAGTCAAAGCATTTTAAACCTTAATGAGAAGTGTTTATTTATTTTTAGAAATCCCTCTTCTTCTACAACCAAAAAAATTCAAAACTGTATGCAGAAACATGGTTTGAATTAGCAATGAAAACTATTAAAGTGGTCCATTACTGTTATTTACCTGAAAAAAATTATTACTTAAGTTACCAAATGAAGTTGTCCTTCTTAAAGTGGATAATGATAAGGAGAAAAATCTTTCAATTTTTTTTTTATTTTTAATCACCAATGGACATATAATGTCTCTCCTTCCACTAGTCCTATTTTTACCATTTTTTTTACACAACTATACACACATATTGTTATATGTCTGCACTCACGAGTTTCTTTAAGCAGATGCAACAGAATTGCCAAAGTTATTATTTTGTTCTTCCACTTAGACTGTAGAAACTGTTCAAAAGATTTGCTGCCTCTCCATGTGATAGAAATTTACACCCACATCCCATAGGTTTAATATTTGGCCATATGTCTTATAGTAACAGACTTACTTCTGAACAACAAAGTTGGAGATACATCCTTATGAATGTATCTACTTTAATTTGTATGTTTTAAGGCATTTGTATTAAAAAAATATTTTCTTTTGAAACCATCAAAAGCGAAAGATTTTGTTTAAAAATATTAAAAATAGAAATACATTATGGAAAAAATACAAATTTCAAAAAAAACATACACATACATCTATACTAATAAAAGGGTAATACGCTAATTAGACCAGACATCTTCTGGAGTCCTCCAGGACAAAGCCAAGGTGCCAGCGTCCAAGGCACAGGTGGTTAGGGGTGATCAAGATGGCAGGAGGGAGCAGTTAGGGGCCAATCGGGCCATCAGGGGAGGGAGCAGTTAGGGGGCAATCAGGCCAGCAGGGGAGGGAGCAGTTAGGAGACAATCAGGCCGGCAGGGGAACAGTTAGGTGGCAATCAGGCTGGAAGGCAGAGGTGGTCAGGGACAATCAGGTTGACAGGCAGAGATGGTTAGGAGTGATCAGGCCATCAGACAGGAGAGCAGTTAGGAGCCAGCAGTCCCAGATTGTGAGAGGGATGTCTGACTGCCAATTAGGCCCAAATCCCCCCAAAATCGGGCCTAAACCAGGAGTCAGACATCCCCCAAGGTGTCCTGGAGTGGAGAGGGTGCAGGCCAGGCTGAGGAACCCCCACCCCCTTTGCCCGAATTTCGTGCACCAGGCCTCTAGTCTATAATAATAAAAGCAGGCTAAAAGGAAGCAGAATGGCTGTCCAGATTACCTTCTGGATGACTTTCTGGATGAAGCCAGGGCTTGAGGGCTGGCCGAGGCAGCCAAGGCCATGAGGTAACAGCCGAGGCAGCTGGGGCCACAAGGCAACAGCTGAGGTGGCTGGGTCTGCAAGGGCCTAGGCAACTGGGGCTGTGAAGGCCTACCCTTGCAGAAATTTTGTGCATCGGACCTCTAGTCTATACAATAAAAGCATAACCGACGGCCATGGCAGAATAACTGGAATGACCAGTTTCCATGATGCGCACTGACCACCAGGGGCAGACAATCAGTTCAGGAGCTGCCCCCTGGTGGTCAGTGTGCTCCCACAGGGGGAGTGGCTGCTCAGCCAGAAGCTGAGCTTACTGCTGGTGAGTGCAACGGTGGTGGTGGGAACCTCTCCTGTCTTTGCGACAGCACTAAGGAGCAGTGAGCAGAGAGGTAAGGAGAGAGACATCCAGGATTGAAAGAGAGGGATGTCCGATTCTCAGCTTAGGCCTGATCCCAGCAGACAGACATCCACCAAGAGGTCCCAGACTGCGAAAGGGCAAAAACAGGGCTGAGGGATCCCCCGAAGTGCACACATTTTGTATGCCTGACTTCTAATATCCTATATAATAAATCGGTAATATGCAAATTGACTATCACACCCTCACAAGATGGCTGCCTATGACAGCCACTTCATAGCAGTGGTTCTCAACCTCTGGGTTGCAACCCACAGGTTGAGAACCACTAGCAGGGTCACCTAAGACCATCAGAAAACACAGATATTTACATTACAATTTATAACAGTAGTAAAATTACAGTTATGAAGTAGCAACAAAAATAATTTTATGCTTGGGGATCACCACAACATGAGAAACTGTATTAAAGGGTTGTGGCATTGGAAAGGTTGAGAAACACTGATCTACTGTATGCAAGGACCCTAATGTAAAATATCTTTTACTACCTCACTAGAGACCTGGTGCACAAAATCTGTGTACTTAGGGCGTCCCTCAGGCTGGCCTATGCCCTCTTGCAGTCCAGGAGCCCTTGGGGGATTTCCAAGAGCAGGCCTAAGCCATCAGTTGGATATCCTTAGCACTGCTGCGGAGGCAGTAGAAGCTCCCACCACTGATGCTGTGCTCACCAGCCATGAATCCAGCTCCTGGCTGAGCAGTGCTACTCCTGTGGGAACGCACTGACCATCAGGGGGAAGCTCCTGCATTGAGCATCTGCCCCCTGGTGGTCAGTGCACATCATAATGACCAGTCATCCCACCATTTTGTCAATTAGCATATTAACCTTTTATTATATAGGATTCAATTTAATCACACAATGATACGTGTGTCACTGTACCATTTCAATTCATGAATAAAGAAAGTGAGGCTCATAGGAAATACATGTGCAGATTCTGCCCACCTTTAGAAATTTATTCTTTACATGTTGCCAAATGTCCTTATCTTTAATTCCACAAGAGAACCACTACCAGAAATAGTAGGTGACCTTTGTTAAAATAGAGTTTTGTATGACTTTGACTAAAACTATAAAAACAATGGCTAAGTAGTGATTCCTCTATAATCCTGGGGGGGAAAAAATCAATGTCTTTTTTTTTTGTTTCTCCACTTTGCCACTGGAGAGAACACGCTGGACTGTGTGAGACGATGACTTAGCTGAGGTTCACTTAAGGGACCTGATAAGAACACAATAAAAAATCATGTGAAGTAGCCCTTTTGCTCGATTACCTTTCAAGCTGGTGGTTTCTTGTTTATTAGTTTTATCTAAATCTACTATTTTAATACACAGTATATTTAACAGTGTCTTTCCATTTTGGAAATAGGCTGAAAAATAGATAAGCTAACAAAATGCAATGTGTTAAGTGGATAGTTATAAAAGTCATATACAAAATTAAATGTATTACTTGTCAATTTGATAAAATCAAATCTTAGCAAGCTTGGTCAGAAAAGTGTATATACTAAATAGAAGAACATAATAGCAATCCCAGGAAGTCCAATAACCATATATTCATCATACCTAAGCATATGCAGTTTGACCCCAAGCTTCTATTTACTTTGTGTCTGGTATTTCATATTAATAAAAATACACACACACACACACACACACACACACACACACATCCATTTACATTTAAAAATGCCAAGGTCAGGTTTCCTGAGTGCTAAATGAGAACCAGCTGTGACATTTAGATAGGACTGCAAATTTAATAAGACTGCAAATTCAACTCAAAATATAAAAATATAGCTTTTTAATGAAGAATCCTATTTAGAATGTCTACAGGTCTTTATGTAAGAAGACGTTGATGATGATGATGCCAAATCAAGAAAAGATCACACTTTTAGAAATATCAGTACCACAGTGCCATAATTCTCACAGAGCACCTAGAACTTATGAATTCATCTTCATTGAAAAATGTACTTTCTGCAGAGATTATTTACTTTGCATTTGATTCCTTGATTTATTGATAAAATTTTATTTGTATTTGGAATTAGTTTCCTATATTTCAACCAAAGCAGAGGTATTTTAATCAAAATATAAAATAATTGAGTAAAAACTGCTGAATATTTTTTCTTATTATATTAAAATGACCTGTTTAGGAAGTTTGCATTCACCCCATCAATGCTGATTTTCATGGCATCAAAAATGTTACTGTCATCATAAAGAAAGCAAATCAAATTGATAAATTTCAAGAGAGAAATTTGTAAAATAAAAATGCCATTTCTTAAAATTGAGAAGCAATTCTCCCTGGCACAGAAATGCTCACATACATATGACTAACCCATTGTCTCCCTGGGAAAAGCAATACCTTGTTTGTCACATATGGATGTAAGTAAATCGAATTAGATTATTTCTGGGTTTAATGTCAATCTGCTTGGGCTAGTTAATGAGACAAAGTTGCTTAAGTCTATAGGTCAAATTTCCATTTTAAGATCCCTATTATTTGATTTAATATTTCTCTCTTTCTATGATTTTCTGGTTCAATAAGTCTCCCTTTCCATGGAAAATTTTATTTTTTCTATCACCATTTATGGTCCCCATGCCTTCTTCCATCTCCCTTGAGCCTAACTCCATCCCCTGCCATTGCCACAGTGCTGTCCATGTCCTCGAGTTCTCTCTCTTGTGTTGTTGTTTTTCTCATTCCCTCAAACCTCCTAACCCATCACCACCACTAGCGCTGTCCGCTCTCTGTGAGTTTGTCTTTATTTTGCTTGGTAGTTCAGTTTTGTTCATTAAATTCCACATATGAGTGAAATCATATGGTATCTGTCTTTTTTCTGACTAGCTTATTTCTCTTAGCATAGTATTCTTCAGTTCTATCTATGCTGTCCCAAAGGGTAAACTTTTTCTTCCTTTTTATGGGAGAGTAATATTTTATTATTTTATATGTTAATTACTTCACAAAAGTAAGAGTCCACACCAGTTGCCTGAAATATTTATTTTTCAACACATATATGTTTAATGTCATATAACTATAAGAATTGTTGAACTTTAACTCTCAGAAGACATTATTTTTCATTATTTTCACCTTAAATTTGCTTTTTTTTTGCCAAAAAAGAGCAGTCTTGATCACTACGTGTGTTAGTATGTGTAGGTGCTAAAGTAAGGGTGAATGGAACTAACCCATTACTTGCTATTTACTGCAAAGTAAAGTTGTCTCACAGCGTCTTACTTCATTACTGGAGGCTCGGTGCACAAAATTCGTACAAGAATACACCTTCTTTTTCCTGGCTGCCAGCACTGGCCTCCTTCCAACACCCTGGATCTGGGCTTCCCTCACAGCCCTAGCTTTATCCAGAAGGTCTAATTAGCATTTTCTGTTTTTATTATTATAGATTACTATGGCATGAAGCTTCAGAAAATAAAACTCATCCCCCAAAATGCAAAACTGTAGCATGATTAAATCAATATATAAGTTTAGGAATTTAAAGTTTAATATAAATCATGCACTTGGAAAATTAAGCAGGACATAGATTTCATAAGTTAAAAGAACATTTTAATCACCTATAATTGCAGCACTGCTATTCGGAGCTCCACCAATGGAAGTAGCTTTTCTCCTTAGTACTAAACTATTAATTACTGAAAATTCTCACACTGGAAATGAGTTTACAATTACTTTCACAGAATATATGTTCATAGGGAACATGGTATTATCTCCAAACACCACAAGGAAATACTATTTCTCTTACTGCGTCACTGTGTTTTATAAGATATTATGGAGTAAAATGAATGTCCTTTGGGTTATAATATATTGCTTCAAATTCATATTTACCTAACTAAACAATAGGGATGGATAGCAAAGGTAAAACTTTCATGCCATTTAAAGAATGAATTCCGGGCTTTAATTACGATTTACACTGCACTTTGGGAAACTTTGAGTTAAAGGGTTGTAATTTTTCTTCTTTAACAAGAGAGGTGACCTCAGCCTTCACTAAGTGCTTAGTGGAAGCATTTAGCACAGCAAAATTGCAAAAGCATCCCAAGAGAAAATGAACTGCCATTGATACCAACGTCGTTTATAGAAAAGGAACTTCAAAACAATTTTACCTTAGTAAAAGAATGAAGATAGAGCTGATTAACTCTGAGCTAATCAAATGAGTTGGCCAAAACACTAAATGGGATGCTCTCAAAGCTTTTTTTTTAAACAAAAGTAATCAAGAATATGTCATGATGATAACTTTTAAGGCTCTGAAACCTCTGTTCACTTAGTGGAAGGTGTTACTTGAAGATATAGGTTGTCCTTAGCCTGTATTGTACTTTGTATTTGCCTTTTATAATGATGCCATTATAGAATTCTAAAGATTTTATACAAAAGACATCGATTTAAGAATTTCAGAGCGTAACAGAGGACTTTAAGTTTCCAAAGTTACAAAATAAAAAAAATAAATAAAATGCATGGAGGATTTACTTATTTATATGTTGCTGTGTGTGATTTGACAAATGATCATATGCAAAAATAAATGTAGTCAAGATCAGCACCAAGAAAGAAATTGAAATGAATCAGTCTGTAAAACTTTAGGATATGCAAAGAGAGCATATTACATTATCACTGTAGATTTCTGAAATTCCAGTTAAATTTCTTTCTGAACATCACTGTATTGGTTAGTGGTTATCTCATAACAAATATCAGGATAAATAAATTTGATCCATGCTTTCCTTTCAATAAATAACATCACTGAAATATATGTATCCAAATCTACATTCCTATTTTCAAATTGTGTGTGTGAATTTTAAAAAATAATATGAGCATTTGGTTTAAAAATAAGGAAAGTATATGAGCATTTGGTGATGCTTGGTAACCTAAATTCATTTGCTGCATATCCTCTGGTGATTATTTAAAAAATGAAGATAAGGTTCAAGATGAATATTTTTAATACCTGTGCTGCTTAATTATATGTCTAGTTATGCCATCCCTTATTTATAAATAATACAAATTAACATGAATAGATTTAAGTAAAATTCTAGAAGGTATACAAGGGAATGACATTCAATGTTAAGGAATCCAAGAGGATGTATTCAGTACAACCTCAAAATGGAATTGAAATCAGTATCTGAGAAGCCATCAGAGTCCATTCTTAAGTTCCTGACGTTTTAGAGTGTTCTGCTTTGTCCAAGCACATTCTATGAACTATAGTTTTTCTCCAGCTCTCTTAGCTAGAGGAAAATAAAGTGTCTGACTCTCATAGGGCCTGTTTCAAAACTGTGAGAAACTATTACATAGACCCAGACTAGAGAAAATGTGTCTGATTTTCAGCTTTACTTTTTATTAAGTATATTTCTTTATTGATTTCAAAGAGGAAGGAAGAAGGAGAGAGATAGAAACATAAATGATGAGAGAGAATCATGGATCGGCTGCTTACTGCACACCCCCTACTGGGCATCGAACCCACAACACAGGCACCTGCCCTTGGCCAGAATCAAACCTGGGACCTTTCAGTCCTCAAGCTAATTCTAAGCTAATTCTCTATCCACTGAGCCAAGCCTGCTAGAGCAGATTTACTTTAAATTATATATATATATATATATATATATATATATATATATATATATATATATATATATATTCAATTTGTACTGGCTTAAACTGTTCTTTACCTATTTTCTCTAAGTGGAAGTTTTATTTTAGATCCTTCAACGTTTTAATGTATGCATTACATACTCTCAATTTCCCTCTATGCACTGATTTCGATGCATCCTATTCTGTTGGATCAGTTGTGTTTTGATTTTCAACAAGTTCAAAATAGTTCATTTCTCTAGAGAATTCTATGATCCATTTGTTATTAAAAGTGTGTTCTTTAATCTCCAGATATTTGGATATTTTCCAGCTATCTTTTTGTAATTGATTTCTAGTTTAATTTAATTTTGGTCTGGGAACATACTCTGCATGATTTCTATTCTTTTCGACTTCTTGACATGTGTTTTGTAGCCCAGATGTGGTCTATCTTGGTGAATGTTCAATGTGAAGTTGATGGTAATGTGTATTCTGCTGTTGGATAAAGTAGTCTATCAATGTCAATTAGATGAAATTGATTGATGCTGCTGCTCAGGTCAACTATATACTTACCGATTTTCTACCTGCTTAATCTATCAATTATTGAGAGAGGTATCAAAGTCTCAAACAATAATAATGGATTTGTCAATTTCTTCTTGCAGTGTTATCAGTTTTTGTGCCCTGCATTTTGACACTCTATTGTTAGAACTTTTATGTATTCTTGGAGAATGAACCATTTTATCATGATTTTATGCTCCACTTTATCACTGATAAATTTTCTTACTCTAAAGTCTGCTTTGTATGAAATTAATATAGTTTTCTTTAGATTACTGTTAATATGGTTCATATTTCATCTTTTTTATTTTTAATCTACCTCAGTCTTAACTCTAAATTGTTTTCTCTGTAGTCTTTCTTTTTTTTGCCAACCTCTCTATTTTAATTGGTATAATTAGAACATTTATAATTTAAATGATCATTGATATATTTGGATTAAAATCTACCTTATTGTTTATTTATCCTCCACTTTTAGGTATTTTTCAGTTTCTATTGAGCTTGTTATATGATTCTATTTTATTTTCTCCCTTAGAATATCTATTATTCTTTACAAAATGCTTTTAGTGATGTCCCAGAGTTATACACACACACACACACTCACACACACACTCACACTCACACACACACACACACACACACACACACACACACACACACACACACATCCTATATAATAAAAGCCTAATAATGCAAATCAACCAAACATCAGAAAGAACAGAGGAATGGCCAGTTTTTATGATGTGCACTGACCACCAGGGGGCAGATACTCAATGCAGGAGCTGTCTCCAGTCCACAGGCCCTGGACCAGCCAAGGAGGGTGCAAGCTGAGAGTCCCCATTCACCCTGCCTGTCACCACGCAAATCAGCCTTGACCTAAGGCCAGGTCTTAGGACCCTACCCATGCACACATTTTGTGCACTGGGCCTCTAGCGCACACACACACACACACACACACACACACACACACACACTAATATATCAGGAAATTTATCTCAATCTCTTTGTGAGAATTCCCTAAATATAAATTAAATTTACTTAATGATTGCAGGCAACTTAATATGAGTTCAGTTTTTGTAGTTTGCACTTCTATGAAATTGATTTTTATTTTCTTAGTGGGAGAATTTCTTGAGTTGGCCACTTGAATGGGTTTAGGTTATATTTGAACCTTAGTCTCTCTTTTATTTATTTTCCAAATATAATTCCATAATCATCCATGATAAATAAACTTTTAGTCAATATTATGTGATTGCATTTTTAAATATAATTTCTCCTTAGTAGTTTGAATACTTCCAATACAGAAACTCCACATATCCTACTTCCTATACACTTATAAAGAAAACCAAGAAATTATTTTTTGCATTATGTTATAAAAAAAAACCTCTATTTCATACTGCTGGGTCATAACTGAAACACACTTTCAAAATAATTTTAAGGAAAACCCCAAGGCATGTTTGTTCTGTTTAAAATGTCTGGGAAATACAGAAATGACAGAGGAGCCATAAATGGATGTTGATTTATTTTATGAAGCCAAAATTCCTCTGTGGTCTTTATCTCAACTTCTACATAATACTTGAAATCCGAAAGTCTTTGCCATTATGAAAAACTGTGAAATGGCTAAAACAAAGTACAGAAACCTTTCTTTCTTTGAATGTAATGTTGCCTTCCTGTTTAAAACATATATTTCTCTAAAATGCCTTAATTTAGGTGTTTCTCATGTAATCATTTGAACCTGATTAGAACAAAAAGGCTCAGAAAGAGGAAACTTTTCAACCAGACTTTCTTAAGCTGGGACATTGATCTTATCTTTCCCTGAGACTCAGACTTGAACTGGAATTATAGCATCAACTTTCCTGGGTCTCCAATTTGTCAATGCACATCTTGGGATTTTTAAGTCTTTAAAACGTGGGTGTCAATTCTTTATAATAATTCATATTTTATAATATATTATATATGTATTCTGTTTCTCTGGAGAATATCAAATAATACAATGGGCCACTGCAGAAGTTAGCATTAAGGGCATAATTGTGGGGAAGGGGCCAGGGTTCGGGACATTGGGTGGGATAAGGACACATATGTAATACCTTAATCAATAAAGAAAAAAAAATGAAGTAAAATAAAGGGAAAAAAAGAAACCTGGCTACTAAGAGAGGGCTTCTACAGAAGACAGATCACAAAAGTTGAAGATGGGAAGAGGTGAAGGTAGAGTAGTTAATAGCCTGTGGAATAGGGAAGATCCTAACGTGAGGTTTTTCCTAAAACTCATACATGTGTGCCACAAGAACTCAAATGGTCAGCCATATGATGCTTAGAAGGTATCACCACAGTAAGCATTGACAGCCATGAGGCACAAATTAGGTAGGAATTTTGCTCTGTTTTTATAACCCATCCCCTGAATCCTAAATGTGCCAAAAGTTGAAAGCATATGTAAGAGGAAATTATGATGAAAGCAAAGCTAATTCACATGTCTTTTCTGTGTTCCGTGTTTCTCCCTGAACTTTAGAGAAGAAGATGAGCTGAGTATTGAATTGGGTGGGACATTTCCATGTTAAACTGATTCAATTTCTATTAACTTTTTAAAACTAAAAGTTTCCAGAAATTTATATAATTTATCCAACAACAGGAAAGGGGATTTTAAAAAGGATGGTCAAAAGTAGAGATTGGAAAAAAATAAAACACTATGGCTGTACCCCTTTGAGAAGAAAGGCTTTGCTTGCCCAGGACTGAATTTGGCTTTATGAAGAGCTCTATGAAAAATTTCTACAACCCAAGAGTAAGACATTCACTTTGCTAAAGAGTTGAGCATAAGCATAGTAAATCACCCATATATATATATATATATATATATATATATATATATATATATATACACACACACACACACTAGAGGCCTGGTGCACAAAATTCATGCATGGTAGGGTATGTCCCTCAGCCCCACCTGAAACCTCTTCAATACGGGACCCCTCTAGGGATGTCAGACTGCCTGTTTAGGCCCAAGCCTTCAAAATCCAGACTGCTGGCTCCCAATTGCTTGCCTGCCTGTCTTCTTGATTGTCCCTAACTGCTTCTGCTTGCCAGCCTGATAACCTCCTAACCACTACCCTGGCAGCCTTATTGGTGTCTAACTATTCCCCTGCCAGCCTTATTTCCCAAACTGCCCTTCCCTGCAGGCTCAGTTGCCCCCACCTTTCCTCCTCTGCTGGCCTGGTCCCTACCAACTGCCTTCCCCTGCTGGCAATCTTATGGTAGCCATCTTGTGTCCACATGAGGGCAGTCATCTTCTGTGTTGGAGTGACAGTCAATTTGCATATTACTCTTTTATTAGATAGGATAGAAGCCTGATGCATGGATTGGGGCTGGCTGGTTTGCCCAGAAGGGTGTCTCAGATCAGGTGGGGGTTCCCTTGGGGTGAAGTGCAGCCTGGGTGAGGGGCCTGTGGTGGTTTATAGGCTGGCTATGTCCCCTGGCAACCCAAGTGGAAGTCTTGGTGTCTGCTATTTATTTATATTCTATAATTGAAACTTTGTAGCCTTGAGCGGAGGCCAGGAATAGCCAGAGCAAGCGGGAAGCTTGGCTTCCTCCATTGCCAGAGAAACCCAAGCCTCTTGCTCGCTCTGTCCCCACAGCCATCTTGGTTGGGTTAATTTATATACTTGCTCTTGATTGGCTGGAGGGCATAGGGGAGGTATGGTCAATTTGCATGTTTCTATTTTATTTGATAAGATTAGCCAAAAATCAAGGCTTAAGCCTTGAAGCCTGAAGAGGGGCTAAATTTCCTTCAACTATGAATATTCAGCAGACAAAAATAAGGCTGAAGCCAAGATTCTGTCATTCCTTCTGCTATTGGGACTAGCCCCAGGTAATGACAGGAAAATAACAGGTGTTTTAAAAATCATGCAGCATATACTGTACAGTTTAAAAGTAAGAATCTTATCCCTAAACACTGAAATTGTTCTCTGACACCCACAGATGCAATGGAAAACTGAAACCAGTCTATCTACAATTGCTTCTCTCTCCTTATATGCTCCTATTTATTTATGAACTAGAGGTATGGTACATGAAATTTATGCATGGGTAGATGTCTAGGCCTGGCCAGCAACCAGGACCAATCTTGTGGGTGACTTGCAGGCAATAGGAGGGCTCCCACTGGCACCTGCTTTGGCCAGCCTGGTGCTCCCTGGCCCTGACCCCCACCACCACCACTGGTCACCTGCCTTCCCAGAGTGACAGCAGGGTGGTCAGGGGGTTTCTGCTGGCACCTGCCTTAGTTAGTCTGGGGCCTGTGGGTTGGGGGAAGCTCCTTCATTGAGCATATGCCCCCTGGTGGTCAGTGTATGTCATAGCGACTGGTCATTCCACTTGTTGGTCTGCTGTTTGGTCGATTTGCATATTAGGCTTTTATTATGTAGGATATGCCCTGAGAAATCCTATTTCTGTTTCTCCCCTAGCTAATGACAACTCATATTTTGAAAATAAATTACTCCACTATTGCATTCAATCCAATTAATTCCATCTTGCCTCCCACTCTCCCATCCAAATCCATAACTAGTGTTGTTTCATTTGCTTTCATTTCAATATGGATTTCCCTGTAGCAGAGCACTTGTAATATTAATTTGTGAGTAACACTGTTCTCTCATTTGCATGTTTTATTTATATACTGCATTTTCTGGTTCTCTCATAACTAGATAGCTAATGTCAGCAAATGTGTTCAAGATCCTTATATTCCTAGCGCATTGCAGGGTACCTAAAATGTAGTAGAAGCCCAATATGTTTGAGTAGGATACAGTGGTTTCAGTTTTCTGTTTTTTGAGTACCTCCTTTGTGTCAGCCACTATGCCAGGTGATTTACAGGTATACTCATATTACCTTGTACAACAAGCTTAGTATATGTGTATGTTGAATATGCTTTAATTATCTGCCTAGCATTTATTCCTACACTCTTTCCACCACCAGAGAGCAGAGTTTATTTGGATATTCACCACATTAATCTTAGCTGAATACTGTTGTTTTGGAACAGTTGCCAGGTAATGGATTAAGTGTGAGATGTGCGATGCAATTCTATATGGAGAGAGATCAGTAGGAGCTTTTTGTTTGGGTTCTGGGAGGGTTTATTTTTGGCTCTAGAAAGCAATGAAGTAAAAGTCTGACTCCTAGAATTGCTATGCCATCATGAATGAATAAAGGTTACTAGACCAGTTGGAATATTAAAACATTAAAAAAAAAAAACAAAAAAGAAAAAGAAAGAAGGAATGAGGAAGGAAGGAAGGAAGCAAGGAAGGAAGGAAGGAAAATTGGACCTTGATAACACAAATCATTTTGAGAATTAAACTCTGCAGCCATGCTTATATCAGATCTTTGTATACTATACTTGAGGCCCGGTGCATGAAATTTGTTCACCTGGGGAGCGGGCCTAAGCCAGCAGTCAGACATCCTTAGTGCTGCCACAGAGGTAGGAGAAGCTCCTGCCACTATGGTCACCAACTGTAAGTCTGGCATCTGGCTGAGTGACGCTCCGGCTGTGGGAGCACACTGACCTCCAGGGGGCAGGTCCTGTGTTGAGTGTCTGCCCCCTGGTGGTCAATGTGCATCATAGTTACTGGGCATTCCCCCATTTGGTTGATTTGCATATTAGCCTTTTATTATATAGGATGGCAACATAATTATATTATTTTACCCACATTTTATATGTGGGAATCTTGAATTCCATGTTTAAGTAAACCACCTATTTGGACAGCAACAGAACTAGAATTCAAATCCAAGTATTTTGCGCCAAAGCCATTACTTTTTAATAACATAATATAACTTGAGAGGCATTTTAGCAAGACAGTAGGTGGCTAGACTAATTCCAATGCTATGTTCTCCATTTTATAAGCGTAGCTACATGACCTAGGCAAAAATAAGATGCCTCGTGCATTTGCAGAAGTCTGGCCTGGTTATTCCATTGAATGGATACTATCAAAACAAAAGCATCACTTTTGATGATTTTTTAAATCTTCTTTGTTTTTCATTAACACAAAATGCAATTTGAATCCCTGGCTAACCTGAACATAAATGGCTTATTTAAAAAATAGCATTTAAAAGAAATATTTTAGTAATGACCTTCTATTATGTGAATAACGAGGTTAATTATTTACTCTGTAGTGTAGTAAGACTCCCAAGAGAGATTTATCGATAGTAAAGTTGATTCAACTCGCTGAAGAGAAACATGGGGAGGATCACTGAGACCTTGTGTATAAGGTTCGGGTCATTCCGATAGTATATAGTTATTAAGAGTACATTGCTCCCTATAGACAATAAAAATGGGGCTCTGCAGAGCAGAATAGGTGAACTCTAAAAAAGCATATTCAGAGAAAAAAATAAACCAGATAAATCACTTTGCATTTTAGAAAGATAGAAAGGTTAAAAAAAATGATTGTAAAACTAGAAAGTTCATCAGAATTAGAAAGCAGCAAAGTTGTATCAGGGAGATATATGTAATGAGATATTACAGCCATATTTCTTTTTCAAGTGGTCATAAATCAAATACTAAAAGGAAGACCAAACTGTTTAGTGGAAGTACATGGCAGACTGGTTATAAATTTAGGATACATGTCAAATAAGAAAGAAAAGAAAGACAATTTTACACATAGTTAACTGTTTGAAAAGGTCTGCTTCTGAGAAATGATATTAACTTCATGGCAGTGCTTACCACAGTGTAAAATGGATCACCCAAAAAGCAAAGGGTTTCTATTAGACTGTGGCTGGTTCTCAACTCCCAAGTAAGAAGCAGAAATTGCATTTATTCCCCAGAGCGTTTCTTACTTCTATTACTTTGGTCTTGGATGCACTGACAGGGCAACTTTGCACAGTCCTTTACTTTATGAAAAGCTCAAAGAGAGTAAATGAGTACAAAGGAAGAAAGAATTCACTTCAAGGTTATGCTATTTAACATTGAATTCAACAATGAGAAATCGGCTGGTTGGAAGCAAAGTTGCACTAATCAAAATAGATGAGCTTTTTGAAGTAAATGGCTGAGTTCTATGTAGATGCTAGAATCTCACAAAAGAATACTTGCTACATGCAGGCAAATGGTGGGAACATTCTATGCAGACCAAACAATATCGAGTCAAAGGACTATGGCCAGGATTAGAACTTGAGAAAAATAGATGTCAAGTCATCAATAAAGAACTACTATGGATGAATCCCTTACATGGATGAACTAGCTGTGAGAGGTTATTGATTATTCATTCTAAATAATTAGTAAACAAAACTACAATGAAACAAACAGTACTG
The DNA here is from genome assembly GCA_963924515.1 of Vespertilio murinus. Classification (NCBI taxonomy): domain Eukaryota; kingdom Metazoa; phylum Chordata; class Mammalia; order Chiroptera; family Vespertilionidae; genus Vespertilio; species Vespertilio murinus. Next base: position 187,592,703 of record OZ004706.1, on the reverse strand, counting down.
TGTGTTTAGGTAATGGCTGCCTGACCACAAATGTACTCCTAGTACCAATAGGGGGCCTCGTCAGCCTTAGAAAGTTAAAACTACATAATTGGGGGAAGGAAATAATTGGGATACTGATTGCCTTCCCCAAACTCCCATCAAATATATTGGTTTGTCATAGAAACAAATTTTTATGGGGAGCTTGTTACTGATGGTTCCAGAGAAAGATTGAATATAATTTGTTCCACATTATTAGATTAATAAAATAATCCATTTTAAAAATAGTCTTATCTTGTATCGAAATTCAAGTGAAGACAACATTTTGCAACGCACACAATGGATGACACACTGTACAACATTATGTTTTCAAACGCCACCCAAATAAGCCTGCCCTTCCTAGATGAACAGAGAAAGGCCACTATCAGAACAGAACTCAATGGCATTTCACTTTTGAAAGAAGGAATAAATGCTTGCCCCAACCGTGCGGACAGACTATGGAACCCTTGAAGAAATAGAGATGGGGCAGGTCTGGTGAAACCTTATTAATGGGTTCACAGAAGGCAGGATAGCCTCATGAGCACTGGTATCCACGTCAGTGCATTGAAATAACAATGACAAGGGCAGCTTGTCCACTACATTAGAGTTGAGGCTAAAATGAACACGATACTTTGATTTAATAGCATCATTAAAAAGATTGAGTAAAATTAAATAAAATACAAACATGTCAATGCCATGAAGGTTTAAGCAACTTCCCAGTTATTTTTGTTTTAACCTTTATTGTCCCTGATGAATTCCAGGAGATCGGGGCTTGTTTGTATGTTCACCATGCTGTGTCTGTGTGTTGTGCAGGTTTGTAAGTTAATGTCAATAATATTTTTTATGCCGAAACTGGTTTGGCTCAATGGTAGAGCGTTGGTCTGCAGACTGAAAGGTCCAGGGTTTGATTCCGGTCAAGGGCATGTACCTTAGTTGTGGGCACATCCCCGGTAGGGGGTGTGCAAGAGGCAGCTGATAGATGTTTCTCTCTCATCAACGTTTCTAGCTCTCTATCCCTCTCTCTTCCTCTCTGTAAAATATCAATAAAATATATTAAATATATATTTATGAACTACCCTTGAGAGTCTAAACTGTTCCAAGTGTGAAAGTGAAGTTCTCTATTATGGAGGCAATTTCAATTTTATTTTATACCATATGCATTCAGGGGGAAGAGAGAGAGAGAGAGAGAAAAAAAAACCTGGGCTTATCATATCATTCTATCTTGAAATAGTACTGAGCTTGCAATTAGATGGCATGCAAATTTCTGTGCTTATTATAGATTTAAAAAGCCTAAATATAAGACTATTAACAAAATTCCTATTACTATTTATTTTACCTGGATAGTGTTTATTTTATAAGAAGCATATATGATTTTTAAATTGCTGGCATAATTTGAATACAGTAGCAAGAAGCTAAAAGATAATTAAAGGTTCATTAGATTATCATTGGAGCATTAACCTGTCCCTTCTCACCTTTAATAAAATGCATTGACTCAGTGATAGATTTACAGTAATAGTATTTTAAGATTAGAACTTCTTTTGTGAAGAAAATGGGTGTAAAACAAGAGAACCATCTTTCATTTTTTCCAGTTTTATTCATGATCTGAATGCTCCATTAATCATGAAACTGCACTATTTTGCCCCTTGAAGAGAACTGAATATTCAACTTTTCAAAATGGACATTTCGTGTTCTTAAGACGTGAAATACTAACAGCTTCATAATATTTCTAAATAACTCGGTTAATATTTCTCACATGTAACTTATAAGAATTGAAGGGAAATTTTCTTAAAGGTCATTATTTCACTCTTTCTTTATTCTTACTGCTGATATATGGACACATCATCATAGCTGTGTTAGTGCTTTTACGGAAAAGTTTTTGTGGTGATAACTGGAACAAAATTGTAATGTTTCTTTAATTTCAACCAATGATTACACAGGTGGCAATCTACTTGTGATTTCATAATAATACATCTTAAATTCAAGAAATAAATAATATGTTAAATTGGCTAATTTTACATAACATTTTGGTGCCATTGTGACTAGCTAGTTATCAATAATAGATAAAAGAGTAAAGGGAAGGCGAGGCATTGCAGGTGGTCACCACAACATGTGGGTCATGACATATGACCCACTACTGGAGAGCCTAAGACCATCAGAAAACACAGATATTTACATTAGGATTCATTAACAGTAGCAAAATTACAGTTATGAAGTAGCAACAAAAATAATTCTATGGTTGGGGGTCACCACCACATGAGGAACTGTATGAAAAGGTCTCGGCATTAGAAAGGTTGAGAACCACTGCATTATAGGCATGTTCCTTGCAAAACACTGGGTGAGGGATCCAACAAAGGAAAGATAAATGCATGCCCAGTAAAGCTGGGATGACACGGGATAGGTACTTGTCTGTCAATCACAGCTGGGGACAGAGATGATTGGCCAGAATGGTCATGGCCATTCCAAGGCACAGAGAATAGAGATTTGGGATACATAATTCCCTTAACAAAGGAATTTGATCTCTTGGTTCCTCTTCCCACACTTGGCTCATTGCTCATGCTTGCCTTCTTGGCATTCTCCTGTATGACCCAAAGCCACATGGACTTCCACACACAATTGACTAATGGACTGCGCCTAGCCTAATGCTGTACTGGATCCAGATCCAACATGAAGCAGAAACTCTGGACACTGGCTCTGATTCTAGCTCTACTGACCCCCCAGCTACACTCCTATGACTGGACTAAGGGAAATGGGATTTGGGGAAATAAGAGTCGTAATTCCATGGAAAGAAAGCTTTCTTAAAAGATGAAATGAAGGGCCGGAGAGCAGGACACATTCCTTATTGGTGAAGAATACCCTTGCCTGCCAGACTGCCTTCCAGAGAGGAAAGAGCACGTGTGCTGGGGTGAACATGCCCTTTGAGGGGAGGTAAAAGAAGGGGCGGGGCTTAGGTGTTCGGCACATCCTGATTGGTGGTTTTTTAATTAGGGACTCAGGAATCCAGAGCACAGGATATTTGGCAGGTGCTGATTGGTGGTTCAATGTACAGTCCATGTAAGGTGCCTTGTTAGGTGTTCAGGAATGTTCGGACTGCAGGTAGAGTTTATGTCGTTCTCCATCCGTTGGGGGAAGGGAGGATCTATCATTTCTCCTATATTGCATCCTCTGTGTGAGCCTCAGAAAATTCCCTTTGCAGGATACTGCAAGGACTCCGCCCCCAGCAACAACCAGGGGAGAGGAGGCATGTTTTTTTCTGATAACATTTTGACATCTCCCTTGCAATATCAACCAATTTTAATGGAAGTCTGTAATAACAGTGCATTTTAATATTGAACAGAATGAGAATATATGTTATCATGTTCCTATAATTGCCATACATTTTCTAGGAAATTCTTGGGCCACAAGTGCCCCCCCTCCAAGAATTAAATAAATGAACAAGTAAAAACCTGCCTCCTAAATATTTCATTAGGTTTGTGGGATTTTCTATAACTGCTTTCATTTAGAAAATCAATATTTATCTTTTTTATTTTAGAATAAAACTAATGATTTCATAAAACTTGTTTTTCCAACAAAGTTTTCTAACCAGCCAAACAAAAGCAAAATTTATTGTTTACTGGGTAAGATTTCTCATATTCAAAGTAAAAATGCTGGGCTTCCATACAATGCTTTTCTAGCTATGTGAAATCACAAAATATAACTCACACTCTCTTGGCCTTTATTCCTCATTTGTAAAGTGCTTGTTTTTGTTAGACATATATGAAGCACATTTAAAAGGTTAAAAGTTGTGTGTTTTTTCCTCAAAACTTTCCCCATTGTTACAGAAGGGCAACATGGGAAAGGAAGAAAAATGGCAAGTTTGTATTAAGAAGAAGGACACTGTAACCTGGCTTCCATTGATTGGAATCTCCAGATAGAGATTTGCATTCACAAAATGAACTTAGTTTCCTAAAAAGAAGGCCAGCTATCAGTCCACTGAATGACCAAGATTTCAATATTAAATCACAAGTAAATTCTTTGCTTTCCTCCTTTATATTCTACATGTTACCTGTTAGCATTTTGCCTGAAGTATGAGATTAATGTCAGTAAAATCTGGGTTCCTCTTCACAAAGCAAAATTATTTAATGAGAATTAAAACAAAAAAACAGGTCTTAAAAATGCTAGTTTGTTGTTGTTACTTATTCCTTTGGGAGAGGTAAGAAAAGGAAAGCAATTAACATCAAACTAGTGGTTTAAGGCTTGCCTAAGAGAAGGGAATTCAAGTCATTATTTGAAATTAAGAACATAAGGTAAGATCTTGATCTAACCAATAATACCTTAACATGGATACTACATTGTAGGTGTTGAATAAATAAAGTCACTTTATTGCTAGAAATAAACTTGATCCTGAATATAAAAATAATGAATCAGTATCATAAACCTTATACTCATAAGTTTCTCCCAACCTATAAAAATTCATTTGTTTATATGATAATATTAAAAATTTAATGTAGGTGTTTATTTTATAGAGTATTATATTCTTACCATAGTGTTCATGTTTCACTTTGAGAAAGGGCCCATGTGTCAGAAGTAATAAATAGAGTGTTATTAAAAGAAAATGGAGGATAATATGTCATATGAGCAACTGTGGGTTTAAGAACTGTGTATAGTGTTCATGTACCGAAGTGGTGAATTGTCTTTAGACTAAATAATATTATAAAGCTTATTATTATGGGTCATGATAAATATTTTCAATTAATTCCTTAGCAGGAACCCTTTTTTTTAATGGAAGGTGGCAATTCCTTTACATGTTGATTTTACAAAAGCTGAAAATTCATCTCTCTCAAATGACAATCAGTAAGCAATTAAAAATATCTTCCCTCAAAGTGTAGAAACCTATAGAATGTTGTAATTGCTGTTGAGATTCTATAAATAGTTTTCTTTAGATGTTGCTGTGTTTCTAATTATACTGGAAGTTTTCTTATTACATGCTACAGAGATTCTAAATAATTAAATGTAATCTAAAGTAATATCTTATGTTAGTAATCAGTGTCAGAAGCTAATATGTTTTACATATGGTATGAACTATACAGCCATTAGGAGATGTATTAACTGAAGTGGAATTTCCCATCTTACTCTTGAAATTAGTATATATGTAAGTCAGGTAAGACTTACAAGTCTAACAAACAATGTATTGAAAAGAATATGCTGCCCTAGCCTGTTTGGCTCAGTGGATAGTGTCAGCCTGCAGACTGAAAGGTCCCAGGTATGATTCCCGTCAAGGGCATGCACCTTGGTTGTGGGTACATCCCCAGTGAGAGGTTTGCAGGAGACAGCTGATAGATGTTTCTGACTCTCTATCCCTCTCGCTTCCTTTATGTGAAAAATCAATAAAATATATTAAAAATAAAATAATATGCTTATACTCATCAATCTACGAATGTATGATGTCTTATAAAACACTAACATTTTCAAAAAACATTAATTCGGTTTTAGTCATTGGTCCTACTGAATCTTTCCATATACCCAGTAAGTGTTCCAAAAGCAGTAAGACTGTCAAAAATACCTAAACACAAGACATAAACTACAAAACAAGTTAAATGTACTGATATTTCATGTAGATTTCAAAAATACATATTTATGTCAGGTTTTTCTAAATCTACAAAATTGAGGAAATACAAACCAGCTGCTCTATTAGTACCCAATCAGGGGACTCTCATGCATTTTTAATTTGGCATATGCCTCAAAGTTTAATACATTAATAAAATGATATATATTTCTAAATGAATAAGGTTCAATTTTTATATCATTATGTTTCTATTACAAACATAGTCTTGGGATATATGACTATTTTTGGCTTGGAACACTTTTTCAATAGTGAAATAATAACATATGTTACAATATTTTGTTGATAAGTAGACAAAATATAATTATTAAATTACTTATCTAGAGGTTAGTTGTGATGGAAAGCATTCCGTAACACTGTTCAGAATTACATAGATTAAAACAGTAATTTATGTAGGGCATTCTGCACTGTGTAACAAATTATATCCGGTTTTTCTGTTTCTAAAACATGCATGTTTGGGGTTCCCTGGGTACTGCTTGCCATAACTCTTAATTTTATATGTAGTTGTAGCTGAAGAGCCAGCCAATTATAGACCCTGGAACAACCACACTGGGAAAATGTTATGAATTTCTTTCATTCTGTAGTAGGTACTAGATAGACATGAGCAGAGTAGGACCAATAAGCCAGGTACAGAAGGTTACCACAGCAGAAAGCCTGGGTGCCTAGCAACAAACAATTGTAAGGTGGGACCTTACCTCAGGCATGACCTTTCCTCCTCTAGCATATTACTCGTCATGTGATTCAGAGCCCCTAACCCAGTGGTTCTCAACCTTTCTAATGCCAGGACCCTTTAATGCAGTTTCTCATGTTGTGGTGACCCCCAACCATAAAATTATTTTCGTTGCTACTTCATAACTATAATTTTGCTACTGTTAATGAATCCTAATGTAAATATCTGTGTTTTCCAATGGTCTTAGGCTCTACAGCAGCAGTTGAGAACCTAGAGACAGAAATTTGGTCAAACTAGACAGATAACCTAGAGGCCTCTGTTCTGTTTCAGCTTCAAGCCCAGAAAAGAAACAAGGTAGGCAGGATGATGGCAAGGCGAACATCAGGACCATATGCAATGACTAAGGATCGCCTATTCTGGTGCTGACCAATCAGTGCAGATCACAAACCTGGGGAGCTCTCTAAGAAAAGCTGGTGAGCCGAAACCGGTTTGGCTCAGTGGATAGAGCGTTGGCCTAGGGACTGAAAGGTCCCGGGTTCGATTCCGGTCAAGGGCATGTACCTTGGTTGCTGGCACATCTCCAGTAGGGGGTGTGCAAGAGGCAGCTGATCAATGATTCTCTCTCATCGATGTTTCTAACTCTCTATCCCTCTCTCTTCCTCTCTGTAAAAAAATCAATAAAATATAAAAGAAAAGAAAAAAGAAAAGCTAGGGAGAACTCTATTAGAGATCCTCCCATTGAGACCCAGATAAAAGTCCTTTAAAAGAAGGATTAAAGGATATTGCCACTAGAGACAGGCAATATCTGTTATTGATTAAAAGCAGATTATTGGTTAATGATATTTTAGTACATTTTTTTTAAAAAGCAGACTCTTTAAAGCTGAATAAGAAACATCAAGATAGACTTTTAAAAATGACCTCTGTTCTGTATACTAGTAGTTCTTTTTATCTTAATTTATATCTTTTATAAGGACATTTATTGAGCAAATCATATCAACTTAATAATTACTTAATCACATGATTAATTCAAGTAGAAGCATATGTGCACTTCTGTAACTAGCAATTCCTTTCACTCCTTTTTAATTGATTCATAAATTTCCTGTCTTTAATTATGTTAGAGGTTGTGGTTTATGACCTTTCTATTATAATGCAGGCTGTCCAAGTATCAATTTACATCTTAAATTAATTTTTCAGCTATAAATGTGTGCCTATTGGAAAAAAAAGAAAAGAAAAACTTATTTCTCTGACTTCCCTAATTTAACTGCGATTCCAAGAAAACAAAGTACGTTTTTTAGAATTCATAATTATTGCTATACTAGAGGCACGGTGCACAGATTCATGCACCAGTAGGGTCCCCCAGCCTGGCCTGTGGGGATCAGGCTGAAATCAGCAATTTGACATCCCCCAAAAGGGTCCTAGAGTATGAGAGGGCACTCTGGAAAGTTGTTGTACTTTCCTCAGCAGCTCTTGCATTTAGTGTAGCCCTCCTGGTGGTCAGTGTACATCATAGCTGCCTACTGGCCAGTCACTTAGGCTTTTATAGATATAGACTAGAGGCCCTGTGCACGAAATTCATGCATGAGGGGGTGTGACCCTCAGCCCAGCCTGCACCATCTCCAATATGGGATCCCTCGAGGGATGTCCACCTGACCATTTTGGCCAGATCCCAGTAGGATAAGGCCTAAACGGGCAGTCGGACATCTCTCACATAATCCAGGACTGCTGGCTTTCAACTGTTACCTGAGTGCCTTCCTGATCACCCCCTAACCACTCCCCTGCCAGCCTGATTGTTGCCTAACTGCTCCCCTGCCAGCCTGATTGCCCCTAACTGCCCACCCCTATGGGTCTGGTCTCTCCCAACTGCAAGATTGATCATCCCCAACTATCCTCCCTTGAAGGCCTGGTCTCTCCCAACTGCCTTCCCCTGCTGGCCTGATCACCCCCAACTGCCCTCCCTTGCAGGCCTGGCCCTTCCCAACTTCCCTCCCCTGCTAGCCATCTTGTGGTGGCCATCTTATGTCCACATGAGGGCAGCCTTCTTGTGTGTTGGAATGATGCTCATTTTGTATATTACTCTTTTATTAGATAGGATAGAGGCCTGGTTCATAGGTGGGGTCTAGCTGGTTTGCCCTAAAGGATGTCCCAGATCAGGGTGAGGCTTTCCTTGAGGCATGGGGTGGCTGGGGTGAGGGAATTGTGGTGGCTTGCAGGCCAGCCACACACCCCCAGTGACCCAAGCAGAGGCCCTGGTATCTGGGATTTATTTATCTTTTATAATTGAAACTTTGCAGCTTTGAGGAGAGGCCAGAACAGGCCAGGGAAGGCCAGGAAGCTTGGCTTCCTCCATTGCCAGGGAAACCCAAGCCTCCTGCTTGTTCCAAGGCCACAGATATTTTTTGGGGGGATTTATTTTATCTTCTATAATTGAAACTTTGTAGCTTTGAGTGGAGGCCAATGCAGGCCAGGAAGCTTGGCTTCCTCCATCACTGGGGGAAACCCAAGCCTCCTGCTCTCTCCAGCTTCGTGGTTGCTGCCATTTTTGGGGGGACTTATTTATCTTATATAATTGAAACTTTGTAGCCTTGAGTGGAGTCCAGGGCCGACCATGGTGTGCACAAGTCTTGGCTTTCTCCATTGCCGGGGAAACTCAAGTCTCCTGCTTGCTCCGTGGCCACAGCCATTTTGGTTGAGTTAATTTTCACACCCACTCCTGATTGGCTGGTGTGCATGGCTTGTGGGTGAAGCGGGGGTGTGATCAATTTGCATATTACTCTTTTATTGTATAGGATACTAATTCAGTATTATTAATGTCAAGGAGAATAAAAATAATAGGATGATATCAAAGAGAACTGTTGATTTATGGCTTCAGTTTCAACAAATATAGAAGTAAAAAGTCACCACACCTGTCCTAACAATAAGAAAAAGCTAAGCCAAAGGAAAATAAATGACTTTTTGGACTCATCTCATTAGAGAACTGAGGTCACAAGGCAAATTGTTACTCTGAAACCTAGAGAGATGACAAATTCAAAGGGTCATAGTGAAGATCTGCTACACTGGTAATTTTGACAACTGCAAGAGGCTGAGTACCAATAAGATGATAGTGCAAAATGCATGGGAATCTCAACTATACATTACGAAACCTATCAGGTTCTGCATGGGAAGATGTGAGAAAATGTGATGCTGCTCTGGCTGTTCCCGAGTTATATCCTTAATACTAAATTGTATTCTATTAAGTAAAATGTTTCTCTAAGTTCTGTGAACCCCACTGGCAAATTAATCAAACCCAAGGAACAGTTCATGGGACTCTCTTTAGGGGTGGTGAACATCTGGCCTGCAGGCAGTTTGAGACCCACAGAATCATTTGGCCTGACAATGTCAAGAGATTAGGAATGAGTTAATTAAATGTTTGACCAAATATAGCAGGGTAATGCAATTTTTAAGTTGATAATTTTGTGTGGCTCATGAATGATGTTATAAATATCTAAATGGCCTTTGGCCGTAAAAAGCTTCCCCACCCCAGCTAGCCCATGGATTGTAGCAGCAGAACTGTATTGCTCACAATTTTAGAGGCTGAAAAATCTAAGGTTAGAGTTCTGCAGATTTGGTGTTAAATGAGGGCCTGCTTCCTGGTTCATGGGTGACCATGATCACACTTTGTCCTACCAGGTGGAAAGGGAGAGAAGTTTCTGGGGATCTTTTATGAGAGTGTTAATCCCTTTCATAAGAGTTCGGCCCCAAGGCACATGCCAGGGTTGTGGGCTTGATCCCTAATAGAGGGTGTGCATGAGTCAGCCATTCAATGTTTCTCTCATTGGTGTTTATGTCTTTCTCTATCCATCTTTCTTCCACTCTCTGAAATCAATAAAAACATATTTTAAATGAATAAAATCATTTTTTAAAAATCAAAAGAAAAACAGTTACTGGTATATCAAGTCAGATGTCAATGGCCAAAGTAACTAAGAAAAGGCAGACATTGTCAGAGTGGATAAACAAACAAGAGCCTACTACATGTGGTCTACTAGAAACCAATGTTAAATACATATAAAGACTCAGGTTTTTAAACTAAAAGGATGCAGCATATACAAAAAAAAAAGAATGAAGGAGATTGAGTCAAAGGAATATAGGAACCAACTAAAAGAACTAATAGTAACCAAAGCTGGAATAATTTGAGCAACTTAATACATAATACATGTGAATTAAACCTGAACTATAAGATAAATATTTATGAGTCCATACTAATATAAACAAATGATTAAATAAATAAAAATGGGAGAATAGAAACATCTCATGCTGAAGAATTATAAATAATTTAGGCTTCACAGAAGTTCAACATGTCTGCTCTCTATTGAGTCTGGCAAAACTCCCTAAGCCAGGTAATAAAAAATAAGATCAACAACAACGTTAATAAAAATATACCCTTCTTATGCTGTAATGAAACTGTTCTCTTTGTCTTCCTCCCCAGTTTTCATAACTGTAGTTAATCATGACAAAAACATAAGACAAATCTCATTTGAGAGATAGTCTACATAATACCTGACTATTATTCCTTAAAACTGTCAAGGTCATCAAAAATAAGAGAAATCTGAGAACTGTCACAGCCAAGAGGAGACATAACCGCTAAACATAATGTGGGATCTGGCTAGGATCCTGGAACAGAAAAAATAACATTTGGTAAAAAGTAGGAAATTAGAATGAAGCATGAACTTTAGTTAATAATGTTGCACTAATAACAGTCCATTAATTGTAACAAGTAGATCATCTTAATGTAAGATATTAATAATAAGGGATACTGAATTCAGGGTATATAAGAACTGTTTGCCCTAGCTTATAATTTACCTATAAACATAAATATGTGCTAAAATAGTTTATTTTTTTAATTCAAAAAATAAAAACAAATTGAAAATTGTACAGCATCAAAAAGGAAGACTTACTTGCTATTAGATGGAAGGGCCATTAGCACCCAGGATCACCTGGTGTCGGTAAAGTTTTTTATATGGCTGGTCAGGCAAGTGTTTCCAACTCTTTGCAAGCCCTCCTCTACATATATCTTGCAGTTTCATAAACATTCAAAGAGAGCCCACTTTTTACACAGATGGCTATTACAAGATGTATTAATACCAGTGTTGTCTTCTAACATCTCCAAATAATTTCCAAAATTCTTAGCTTTCTAAGGTTAAGAAATTACAAAATACAGACTATACAAAAAAAGACCACAGTATATTAACATTGGTGATTTGAAGCACAATTATTGTGCTACCAAAAATTTTTTTTGGAAAAATATATTCTCAGTAACTTTATAACTATTTTTATCTAATTATTTTTAAAAATTTATTATATAATCTACTTTGTGCCAGACTTTCTTTTCTGGGAACATGGCAGAAAAGTTCTTGTTCTCATTCACTTTATGTTCAGTGAGAGATAATTATGCTACTTGAGATATGGTTCCCTGGGATAATATTAATAATCAGTGGCCCGGTGTACAAAATTCATGCATGGGGTCATGTCCCTCAGCCCTTCCTGCACCCTCTCACAATATGGGACCACTGGTTCCTAACCACTCAACTGCCTGCCTGCCTGATCACCTCTAACCACTCTGCCTGCGGACCTGAAGAGAAGAAACTTAGCACGGAGATGAAGGCAGTGGCAGTTGCAATTAGTAAAATCCCAGGAATTTGCATCATGCCTCTCCATGATCAGAAGAGTGGCCTGAAGGAAACTTCCATGGCTAATTGCCATGAACCATGTTTAATTTAATAAAGTCACAGCAGCAGTGCCCTTCCATGGGGAAATCTCCAGGGCCTGTATTGCTTGAGGACATTGATATCCATAGAACAACATCATTTCCTTGCCTGAACATTAACTTAAAGTTTCTCCAAAAATAAAAGGTTTCATGAATTTAGGCCCTGAATGAAGTGAGTTTCAATTAGGATTAGCATTCAATAGCTGCATAAGTTATGCTATTTCTTTGTCTCAAGCTAAACATATTTTAAAAATTTAAAGGATAAAATATTAGCATAATTGAGCATGATAAAATTTACAGTACTTCAAATATATTTTCAGGTACACAAGCTCTAAAACTCACCTTCTTCTCTTCCCTATAAATTCAAGCACCTTTATTTTCCCCAGCATCCAAAACTGTGGCTGAAATTAACATATGTTAATTAGATTAAGAAACACAAGAATTGCAGAGAGACTCAACTAAATATACATGAAAAGGTTTAGCATTTTTCATGCTTATTAAATAATATTTCCTGATTATTTATTATAAGATAACTAAGAAATAAAAATCTACATATACTTTGATGCAGTGCCAAGTTAAATTTTGGGGGGGAAATCACATGATCAGGCATTTGGGAGTTTGAACAGAGAATGGAATGATTGTGAAATATGAGGAAAAGAAAGACCCCATATATCCTGACTATGTGATCTGGACTCCCCCCACCCCTTAGGTTGCATTCCTTTCACTGCTTACTTTCATAAAAATGTGTCGAGAAAAGTTGAATAGTAGATAATTTAGGAAACTCATACTTCTTTGGAAAAGAGGTAGTTGGCAGAGTTATTTTATCCATTGCAAGTATCATATTATCATCAGAGCTAGTCAAAATCATTTCTTTCCAAATTGCATATAAGCTTCACAACCAGTTATTGTCCCCTATCATCATTGATTTCAATAGAGAGGAGAAAAATAAGGCATTTCAGCATGCGACAATTGAAAGAGAAAAGCTTGGCACTACAAAAATAGGATCAAATGCACAGAAAAAGTACTAGTTAAAACGGAGTGCAGTTATCCATATGAAGAGTACCTGTAAGAAGAATTGCATATGAGGCAGGCAGGGTAAATGCTATTTTAGAGACATGTACTAGTATGCTGGAAGCCAGTTCCAGTATGTCATAATTGCAAGAGTTTCATGGAAAGGTTGATGGAACTTGCAGACTCAATAAGGGCTGAGTCACATACCTGTTGGAATGGCTGAAGGTATTTCCCCCAAACATGAATAGGATGATTGTTTGCTACCAGACAGTTCAGGGTATCTTAATCTACATGTTATTGCCTCCTCCTGGCCAAACACTTGAATAGCCGTAGGCTATTCCCCAATCTGACAATGGACTCTGTATGAAACCCTATCCTTTGGAGTGTATCTCCACCTTGCCTTAGGATAATTTGTGTTAATAAAAAGCAAGGGGTCTCGAGGCAAAGAGAAGTTAGCTCCTTTAGCTATAGCTCCTCTGATCCCCAATGCCTTTCAAAATTACCTTTCGCCTCCAGACTCTTACTTAATCTAAGCACAGCCTTCTCCAGATTTCAAAACTCTTCAAATGCTGGATCAAGACCCAACGGTATTAAATGTCATTTAAATGTCATCCAACATCCAGCACTAGTATGGTGCATTCTGTAGTCTATTGGTATTTAGGGAGCAGGAGAGTCATGGCTGATTCTGTGCTTCTCTCCCATGAACCTAGAATATAGAGGAACAATTATAGAGATCTGCTATAGTCTCTCGAGTAAGCCTATAATCTGTTTATTACAAATCTATTGATTTCATTAACAAGTACTTCAATGTTAGTTTTTCCAAAATATAAATCTTAATGGTAACAAAACTGTTGGTGAAAATAATTCCAGAAAAGAGTTACGTATGTATGTCAACATTTTTCCAGCAGGATTTTGTGTGCTCTGTGCAGCATTCTGTTCCTGATGAAGTCACTCTACCACATACCGCAACTCGTAAGGGGATATAACAATGTGAAATACGGTTTCTTCAGTTTCACTGAACAGCGTGTCAGATCAATAATAGGTAAAATCAGAAGGGAGGAATAAATTGGATCCACAGGCATCAATAATGACTTAAGTAGTTGTATTTTCATACACTTAAAAGGAAAGTATCAATGCAGAATGTAAAGTTGATAAGCAAGAGTCAGATGTTTCATTGCCCATCAGTGCCTTTTAAAAATGTGACAAAACTTTGTCAAAGGACTTTGAATAGGAAGGAACCATGGGTAATGCTGTTTTTAGTGTGAGATGAATGCATTAAAGTATCTTCAGTAGAAGAAATAGCATACACATTGTTGAAAGTTCTTTGTCTCACACATGTGTGTCGGGCAGTATTTTACTAAGCTGTAGGTTTTTCTTCCATGAAAGATATCATCTGTTACTATGACTGGATCCTATGAAAGGCATAATTTACTTGTGATTTTACAAATAAGTTGCCTGAAGCTGGTTACTGTAAAGCAGATACCATGGATAAATGACCTCCCTTCACAAGAGAACTTATTTCTCAAGGAGGCAAGGGTATGTGTCCAAATGAACAGCCAATACAGGCAAGAGCAACTGTACAGTGATTGGCATAGTGAAACAAACATCTGAAATTTGCTGGTTGAAGGAATAAATGACCTCACAGAGCAAAGTGTATCATAAACCTACACTATTAACCTTACTTCAGAGTTAAAAAGAAAGTACATAAGGATGTTTGTGAACTATAAGAATAGGAATGTGTTTACAATTATTATACATATGTCTATTTCTGACATTTGTGGGGTGTTTGTCCATGTGCACTTATGCATTTTAATATGTGTATAGGGAAGTTTAGAAATGCTAATTGTGATTCTAGTTTTCCTTGGATTTATTCATACTATTTCAGCACATAACTGTCTGTAAACAATCTACAATATAATATACATTTCTTATAATATGAATTTATCTCTTTATCACTTCAGAATGTCTCTGGGACCCAAAGCTCAGGCAAATATGACTTAATTTTCATTCTGACTTTAGCTGTCTAAAGTAGCATTACATGTACATGCATAAAAATATTCCATATTTTAGAAGATAATAATAATAGTCAGAATCTATTTTATCATTTTCCTTCACACAGCGTCTTAGCAAATATTTTTTTCTTTACTATTACTAAAAATGTATGACTCAAAATGATTAATATATAAAATATATGCATACATATAACAGAAATTGTTTCCTTTCAAAATATTTATTACATAAGTTTAAACTTCAAATATTTTATCTTTTAAAATGTTTGAATGATAATCATTTTAATAATCTATATTAATTCTGTAGAATTAATATAATATAATATAATTTAAATAATTTTGAACAATTAAGTAAAATCTGAAATTTTAGTTCTAAAGTTAGAAAATTATTAGTATGACATAACCCTAGAAATAGAAATGATTAATATGTTTTAATGTTTATTACTGTAAAACAATTACATCTTGCTTTGGCTAAGAACTTAGTCAATTTCAAACGTTATTTATTTGTGTCTTTATTTCTCAGTGTTTTAAGACAAATTTTCTCTGTCTCTCAAATGACTTTCAAGATGCCTTAATAAAATTATATCCTATTTTTTATGCTTTCAAAAATAATTTTATTGAAAATTTTCTGTTTGTAAGTGCATGCTGCATCTAATTTTTTGAGGATAGCATAATTTATGAAGCTAAAAGATTGAATATATTGTAGCTCATTTCAATCCTTTAAATTCACTGCAGCATACAACCAAGTTGTGAATGAATTTGCAATTGACTCACAAATAAATTGGTCTGTGGAATTATGTTTGAGTTGCAGAAATCTCTTAGAGTAGTTGTATTCTTATCAAATTATTTGAAGACAAATCATGAAAATGAGATTTGTCTTAATTTTTTTAAATGAATAAGTCCCATTTAGAAGGTTTTTTCCCTTAAATGTGGAAATCATAAATGTTCTACCTTTATCTTTATAAATGTCTTCAGTTCACTTTTTAGTATTAGGCATATCCATTTGGAAGTCCTTGAATTTTGTAGATGTAAATATATCATAGTGTTTTTTTCACATAAATTTTTTTTGAAAATAATGTATCAATGCATTTTTCTATCACAAGTCATCCAGAATGGATATACTCAAATAATTCAATAGTTATAGTAATCATATATTACTGATAATTATAATACAGAAAATTAACATTAAAAGAACGTAATGTTAATGTAAATTTAAATTTTTCCAAATTTAATCAACAGTGCCACCAGGTGGCTACATTAATGCAGAAAAAGGACAATTGTTTAAAGTGTTTTTTAATAGTTTTAAAATATAAAGATGTTGCTTATATTTCACAACAGAATAACAAAACGCATTGTATATGTCTAGTTAAATCTAATGAAAAGTACTTTAAAACTTCATTTAGCTAACTTCACTTTCTGTATATTAAGTTATAATTAATTACCCAGCTTCATAAAGATCTAGAGAACCATCTGATACTAATTTGTTGCATGTAATCTCTTCTTCATTAGTAAGCACAATTTTTAAAAAATTATACCAGTTCAAATAATACATAGATGCTACCAGTTCAAAAAGTCCAAATGAGAAATGTGTAGAATGTTAAAATGATATAATATAAATTTGTTTCTTTCAGTGAGATTTTTCTAAAACTACACTTTAATAAACACTCGTGACCTTTTCATTTTGATGACAGTATGGCTTTCTCAAATCAATATATAATGTATGATATATTTTATCAAACTCATAATGGTTTACAAGTCATACTTAATTCAACAATTAAATATATCCACATATCTTCATGAAATGTAGGTATTCTTTTTTCTTCAATGTTTCCTTTTCTGTACTACTACATTCTTGGGTCTTTGGTAACACTTCCAATGATTCTCCATCATCTTACCTACTGGAATAGTGATCCAATTAATTGCTGAATTGGGGTTGAGAAAAGACTTGATCTTGCATATTTCTCTTTTTCAGTTTTCTGATTGGGGTCTCTCTTAGCAGCACAAAGTCAGCATCCTAAATTTCTTCCAGCTAGAAGTAAGCTTGGCTATATAAGTGTATGGTCTTTCAACTCCACAGATTACTAGGTCATCATGATTGTCTGATTTAAAGAAATTAGGAAACACACAAGATAATAAAGGTAAGCTACAGTCTATCATATCAATATTTTCAGTAACAAAGATAATATTTTTGTGTGTATCTCTTCACACTTTCACTTATGTCTCAATTAAATTACCACTTGATTGAGAAAGGAGGTATTTTTATCAGTCTCCTTCAAAAATCAGCAAATTAAAATCACTGATGGCAAGTTTTAATGACTGATTAAGCTCAAATAACTTACTAAACTAGGAACAAATAAAAATATTTTTACATGTGAAGAAACTACTATATTTTTAGCAAATTCAATAAAAATGCAACATGGTAGCATAATATTGTATCATTTTTTCTATATTTTAGGTATTCAATGACAAAATTATCAGATGGCATGAACAGAATTTTTTTGAAATATATTTTTATTGATTTCAGAGAGGAAGGGAGAGAGATAGAAACATCAGCGATGAGAAATAATCACTTATCAGTCATCTCCTGCACATTCCCACTGGGAATCGAGCCCACAACCTGGGCATGCGCCATGTGCCATGAACCTCCTGGTTCATAGGTTGATGCTCAACCACTGAGCAACACTGGCTGGGCCAGAATTATTGATGAATTTCAGTTTGGGGAAAACTCTTAAAGAATGAGGTAATTCAAGTCTATTTTTGTTCATTGTGGAAATACTCATTTAAAATTTCAATGTCTTATATTGAAAAAGATGTGTTAATTATATGCAAATCCATTGAAAAAGTAGTAAAAAACTTTTAAACCAAGAAATATGAATATTTAAGAACAGCATGCTTAAGGAAAAGTTTTTCCATAACTTCAACTTTAACTAGATACCAAATAAAACATTAGACTTTTACCAGAGATCTAAAAGACTAGATCTCTGGTGCCATGCTATCACCTTCCCCATAAATGAAAAACAATTTATATCTTCTCCCATTAAAAAAATTGCCCCTGCATTTCTATCCTTTTCAGATCAATACATCTACTTCCCCTTATTATTAAAATCTCTTGTTGCTGAGGCCACAGAGAGGAAAACATTGAAAAAGATATAACACGTGTATTTCATAAAGTTAAATGAATAAATTCAAATGTTGTTTTACCCATTAATTACTAACCAATGATAAAATACATAATAAAATAGCCTCTGGGATAGCTCTAATGCTCCCTACAACCAATAGCTTAATCCTGTGCATTCACTTCTCCTTTAGTGTGTACAGATTTAGTAACTCACTTTTAATGGATAGAGCATGGCAAAAGTGATGGGACATTGTTTCCAAGATGAGGTTAAAGAAAGGTGCAGCCACTGTGGAAAACTGTATGGAATTTCCTCAAAAAAATTAAAAATGGAACTTCCATTTGACACAGTGATCCCACTTCTAGGACTATATTCCCAGAAATCAGAAACACCCATCAGAAAGGACATATGCACCTCTATGTTCATAGCAGCACAATTTACTATAGCTAAGATTTGGAAACAACTTATGTGCCCATCAGCCAATGAGTGGATTAAAAAACTGTGGTTCGTCTACACAATGAAATACTGTGCTGTTATAAAAAAGAAAGAACTCTTGCAACAGCATGGATGGACCTGGAGAGCAGTATGCTTAGCGAAATAAGCCAATCAAAGAAAAGAAAATATCATATGACCTCACATATTTATGGAATATAATGAACAATATAAACTGATGCACTAAAATAGATCCAGAGACATAGAAGCATTGAACAGTCTGTCAGTCTTCAGAGGGAAGGTAGGGAAGGGTGGAGGTCAGGGGTAAGAGATCAGCCAAAGTACTTACCGTATTTGCCGGCGTATAAGACGACTTTTTGGCCCTGAAAAATATGCCTCCAAGTGGGGGGTAGTCTTATATGGCGAGTATATAACAAACTCTGTATTTTTAGTGGAAATGTTAGGGGGTCATCTTATATGCCCAGTCATCTTATACGCCGGCAAATACGTATTTTTCAGGGCCAAAAAATCGTCTTATACGCCGGCAAATATGGTATATACATGCATATAAGCATAACCAATGGACTCAGACACTAGGGGGATGAGGGAATGTGCTGAGGGGTGGGGATGGCCAATGGGAAAAAGGAGACATATGTAATACTTTATGTAATACTTTAAACAATAAAGGTGTGTATGTGTGTTTTAAAGAAAGAGAAGAAAGTGCACACACACACAAAAGAAAGAAAAGAAATGCTTTGTTAGGATTTATTTGAGGAAAGCTACATGTCATGTTGTAAGTTCTACCATAGAGAGTCCCGTGTTACAAGACACTGTCTCTGTTCAATAGCCAGCAAGAGCCTATGACCCCTCCAACAGCCACATGCGTGTGTTTAGAAATGGATTCTCTCCCAGTTGAGATGAATGTAGCCCAACCAACAGATGAGTAACTGATCCAGAGGCACTCAGCTAAGTGCCACAGATGCCTGACCCAGAAGCTGAGATAATAATAATTTGCTCTTTAAGCCTATACATTTTGGGATGATTGACAACCTGATGGTAATACACCCATATGCCTATGACTGACAACATGAAGCCACCATGTCCCCACATTTGCCTCATGACTTGGCCAAGCTTCTGGCTTCCTCCTGAAGTAGCCAGGTGGGTCCAGTGACCACAAATCAGAACTGCAGGAGTGATAAGGATGATCCCACAGACCTTGACAAGTGAGTGTGAGAAGAAGGGGAGAGTCAAGATGCAAATGTCTTAAAATTTGTTTCAATCCTTCCACCAACACCTTAAAGGATGATTTCAAGAAGAGACAGTTCCACTAGTACCATTTCTAATAGAAGTCCCCAAAATAGAGCAATTAGCTGTGTTTTTGAGAACCATGGCTAGCTGGGTAATTCACTCTCTAGTATTTGTTCTCTCTCTCTTTTACCTTTTGCATTTTCTTCAGTCTAGCTTCTGATGGCATTACACTCCCCAATAAAACTGTAACTTATAAGCCTTTGCCTCAATTATGCTTTCTCGGGAAGTCTTCCTGCAGCTAATATATTTCTCAGTTATACTCCTAAAAATAGAAGTACATGTAGAAATGCACCAAAATCTAATTTTAATTATCTTTAGACTTTCTAAAAATTATATTTAGCTCTTATATATTTAACATATTTTAGCCACAGGAGAGATTTGAGGAGTATGACATTTCTGATTTTCTCGCCAAATATTCAAGAGTGCAGATCTGAAAATTTAGAGTTATATAACAATGCTGGTGTGCGGTTATCATGGATTTGTCACAATTATTTCAGGAAAAAAACAACCCCAATATAGCCTGAATGCTAAGTTTAGGTGTTAAAAAAAATTATGTTCCAGATGGTTGCCTATATGTACATAATATACTAGAATATCTAAGATTTTGAGGATGAGGTATTTAATACATATTGTGCCAAGTTCTGGGTTTAACTTAAGGTTGAAAGCGAGTAAGGATTGGTAGCATCTCTGATGTGTGACACGTCTATATGAGAATATCCATTATTGCTTTTCTTTATTTCTGTACTCTATATTGGTCACATCTATCATAAGATTAGAGTCTCTAAATAGGTGAAGTGTTACCTTAAAAAAAAATTCAATAACTAAAGCAACCGCACTTCAAGTTTCAGAATAGAAGGGAATGTTAGATAAAATAAATTTAATTTCTCTTCAGCAGCCACTAAATTACATTGAGTCATGAAAATTTATTGGCCAAATACGAATTAGAGGAGAGGCAAAGGAGCAAGAGGATGGATGACCTGAAAACTTAAATCTGTGCCAGATGCAGTATAATGGATATGAAATATCCACAGTCTTGACCTACAGGAGGTTTTGAGTTCAGTGCGTAATAAATTATACCTGGTAGAAATAATTTGTAAGAAAACTCAGAAAAAAAACACACGAATTAAGCAAATTAACATGTTGAATAGGTGAATAATTCAGAGGAAACAGTCTTAAGGAGGTTATTATTCTAAGCTGAATCATGGTTGCAATAACATAAGGATATATATATATATATATATATATATATATATATATATATATATAATGCTAATATGCAAATAGACTGAACAACTGAACAACCAGTCTCTATGATGTGCGCTCACCACCAGGGGGCCACGTATGGAACATGGTGGGCATCGGCCACAAAGGGATGGTGGAACAGGTGAGCTGGGTGTCAGACCAAGACAGGGCTCCAGTTGCTGTCATCTGGTCCTGCCAAGCACCTGCACCTGGAGCCACCACTCCACCTGCTGCCAGCACTAGAGCTGCCCCTCGCACTCACTGCCAGCACTCAGCACCAGCCCTCATACCTTGGCACTGTCAGTGAGTGTAAGTAGCAGCTGTCAGCCCTGATTGCCCCTCAGGGCTTCTCCACCTCCCCCTGCTCCTGAGGGGTGATTGGGCCAGCAGTTGCCTCTTGCACCTGTTGCTGTTGATAGCCCCACTCACACCCACTGCTGGCACCCAGTGCCAGTCCCAATGGCTTGATGCCATCAGTGGGTGCAAGCAGTAGCTATGGGTCCCCATCACCCTCGAAGGCTTCTCTACCTCCCTGTGCTCCTGAGGGGTGATCAGGGCAGCAGCCCCTACTTGCACCTGCTGACACGATGGCCTGCTTGCACCTGCTGCTGGCACCAGCCCCAATAGCTTCACGCCATCAGTGGTTGCGAGCAGGGGTGGCACTGGCAGCACATGGGAGCAGTGGCAGTTGGACTGGGGCTGCTGGCAGGCTGGGGCTGGGGAGGGGGCGCAGCGGATAGGCCAAGACCTGCACCTGTGCCCACTGCAGCCCCGTGGCCCACAGTTCCTTTCAAGGTGCATGAACTTATGCACTGGTCCCCTAGTGTGTGTGTGTGTGTGTGTGTGTGTGTGTGTGTGTGTGTGTATTTGTCTATTTACATAAAATAATTCTACTGCAGTGTTTATTCAAGGATAACCAACCAGAAGCAGGAAGGCATGGAACAGACTCACATACCTCAATGTGGGGTTGGGGGGACAAGAAGAGATAAACCAAATAATTTATATACAAATATGCATAGCCCATGGACATAGACAATAGGGTGGTGAAGATCTGTGGGAGGGCAGGGGGGAGGAGGGGGAAAATGGGAGATATCTGTAATACTATCAACAATAAAAATATATTAAAGCCCAAACCGGTTTGGCTCAGTGGTAGAGCGTAGGTCTGCGGACTGAAAGGTCCCGGGTTCGATTCCGGTCAAAGGCATGTACGTTGGCTGCGGGCACATCCCCGGTAGGGGGTGTGCAAGAGGCAGCTAGTTGATGTTTCTCTCTCATCGACGTTTCTAGCTCTCTATCTCTCTCCCTTCCTCTCTGTACAATATCAATAAAAATTTTTTTAAAAAATATTAAAAACTAAATTAGCACTCTTCTTACACTCTTACAAAAAGAATAAATATTCCAAACTGCAATTATTTAACCTGGTTGTTAGTTACCTTTCCATAAGTCCTTAAAGATTAAACTATTTTCTGAACCATTAATAGTCATTCTTAAAACACTGGCTTTAAAAAAATACTCATTGTCATTATATGTCCACTATCAAATATTTGGATAAACTTACATCTACCTACATATTGTAAAATGTAAATTATTTCTTCAGTGAAATTTGGAACTATCTTGAAAAACTATTCTGGCATTGCTGATTCAAGTTGTAAAAATTACTTGAATTTCCAATTGATAATATTCTCTATTCACTTACTAGTAAACATTAATCATTGAATTTATTTTTCAATGCTTTTATTTGTTTAAGAGAGGAAGGCAGAGGGAGAGATAGAAACATCAGTGATGAGAGAGAATCATTGATCAGCTGCCTCCTGCATGTCCCCCACTGGGGATCCAGCCCACAACCCAGGCATGTGCCCTACCTGGGAATCAAATCTTGACCTCCTGATTCATAGGTCCACACTCAACCACTGAGCCATGCTCATTTAATTTATTTTTTTAACTTTTATAATCAACTTCAAATTAGATTTGTATTACATCAATGTTCTATTACAAAAATTTTTAATTTATAACGGCTTTTTCATGTAATGTGGGTCATTGGCAAAAATAATAACCCTGCTGGCTTTATAAAATTAAAGGGTTCCAAACCATTAACATACAAAATTAATAATAAACCATGTAACATAGACCCTTGAGGGAGACCAGATGTTCCAGCCTAATTAGAGAAGACCTGACCCTAGATGATAGTATATTTCAATCACCTTTTTAAATACCCATGAAGCCAATCTACAGAGCTTGAAAACGGCCAACAGTGACAAGCCTAGAAATAAGAAAGCCTCACTGAAATGTCAAAACTGTACAAAGGTTAAAGGGGAAAAAAACATGCAGCCATAAATATAGAAATCAATCTCCCTTTTTTGTCCTTATGAAAATACAGATTTGTTTTCTGTAGTATTATTGAATAAAAAAATTAAAAAAAAACTACATGTCAAAGTTTTAGCAATGAAAGTAGAAAATTACTGTAAAATAATGTCTAACCCTAAATGATCTATTATAATCTTAAAATCTAAAGAGCTATAAAGAGAGCCTATAAAATATTTAAAAGTTAAAATATTATTAAATTAAAAATATTAAATAATTAAGAATATTATCAAGCCAAATTAAAAATAGGCATATATTGCACTGGTCCCCTAGTGTGTGTATGGTTCAATGGGTAGAGCATTGGTCCCTGCATCAAAGGGTCGCAGGTTCGATTCTTGGTCAAGGGCACATACTTGGTTTGCAAGTTCCATCCCTAGTCTCTGTTGGGGTGTGTGCGGGACATAATCAATATGTCTATGTCACATAGATGTTTCCCTCTCTCTAAAAAAAGGAACATATTTAAAATGTTATAAATACTCATCTTGACACATTCAAAAATTCTATTTATTAAAATTTGATGATGACAAAATGCCCATTTTTTGCATTTAGACTTTGATAGAAGGTTTCCAACTTTAACAAAAGGAAGCACAAATCAGTCCTAAATATTACTTTAAATAAAGAAAAATATTCAAGATGACTGAAGATTTAATGAATATTTTATGATTTTATTTTAGTTTTCATTTATTCACTGGAGGCCCAGTGTGTGAAATCCATGCACAGGTAGGGTCCTAGGCCTGGCTGGTGATCAGGGCCAATCGGGGCCATCTTTCCCCCAGCTGCCAGCTGCTGGCCCGGCCTTGCTTCATTCCGCGCTGCCCTCTGGTGGTCAGCACATGTCATAGTGAGCAGTCAAACCCTGATAGGTGGAACTCCTAGTCCTTTGAACTCCTGTGTGGACAATTTGCATATTACCCTTTTATTATATAGGATTGCAAACAGGCTTGATTACAGATAAATCCCACTGAGATTTTTAGGACACTTAATAGATTGTTCTTATCAGAGTCATAATTGACTTAATAATTCTTAAAATAATGTTTACAAAGAAGTCTTTCATTGCATATATAAAAACTTGAATGTAACACAAGTGGCATTAATAATCTACTGAGAAATATGGATCTCTGAACAATTTATTTTAGAACAGTTTGTTCTAACAATTTATTTTAGAACACTGGAAAAAGAAATTATTATAAATTGGATCATTAACTTTATTCTATACTAAAATACAAATAATTATATCCAAATTAAATGCAAAAAGTAGAAAGCATAAAACAAAAAGAAATAAAATTGACTATACTTTTTAAAAATAATTCCTGTATGCCTAAATACACTATAAAGAAAATTAAAGATAAGTCCCAAACTGGAAGGTGATATTTGGAAAGTGTATATCAAATGACATTGATAAAGAACTCCTTTAAAATATTAAGAAAATGCAAGCATTTCAATAAAAAGTGGACAATTAAAGTAGGAGCCAACACAAGGGTTCAAAAAATTACCAAATCATTCTGTTGTTTTTAGTAAATGTATCCTTAGTCCATTTTTCTTTAAAGTCTAATTTCTACAAATCTCCATACATAAGATCTTTTCTACAGCTTATACTTAAGAGTAAAATTGCTTTGTTATAAAGTACAAATACTTTCAAACTTCTTGCATGTTATATGCGCTCTTTCCAAATTGGCGATATCCTATATTTATACATTTTTCATATCACTATAATTATTAGATATTATCAGGCTATATAATTTTAATGAAAGATTGTGAACATATTTTTCCTACTATACTCTGTTATTGTCATAAAAAATCAATAAATTTTCAAAGGTTGAACCAAGCTGCATCCTTGGGACAGGCATTCTTGGGCATTTTTTATTTACTAAATTATTTTATATGTTGGATTCTATTTGCCCATTTTTTGCTTAGGATTTTGTGTCTGTGAACATCAAAGTTATTGACATATAATTTACTTTTTTTTGTAATATCCTCAGGAGTCTTTCTTTGAATTTCCCTGCTTAGTGTTCTTTGAGGTTCTTGAATATCTGATTTTTTAATATCAGATTTGGGAAATCCTTATTCATCAATTCTTCAAATATTTTAGTCTCAATTGCTAGTACACTCTCCGGACATTTTTGTTAGGTCTTATATCTCTACACTTTAAGTTTAATATAAGAGGTTTCAGTTAGAATTTTTTGAAAGAAAATTTTCAGACAATCTTCTAGTTTCACATGTTTATAGTGATAACCACGTATAGGCACTGTTTCAATACAATCCTGATGAAATTACAGGTGACAAAAAGTAGAAGGGTGTTTTAAAAATTTAGGTAGAATATAGTTGACAGTGGTGGGATCTTTAACATATTGGTGAATAATAAATAGAGAAAAAATTTTGCTTACAAAAATGAAACATAAGCATATTAAATCATAGATTGCCTTTCAATACTGAGTTTTTCAAATGATTTTACTACTTTGTTTTTAAACAAGTATGGATGTGTTTTCACTGAGCTCTGATTATCTGATTCCATCTGAAATTAATTTCATGCAAGGAATCTGTAGTCTGTCTACTATATGGATGTTTTGGAAAATATCAAAGCATCTAGAGTTTAGCCTGCTGAAGTTTTTCCGAAGCAGAACAAGCAGTGTAAACACATATAAAAAGCATGCTTCCTGGAAACAAGGCTAGCACTCCCTCACGTTGCAATTGCCATTCTAGTTTGACGGCTGATCTGCCTAGCTCTAGTCTTGCTCCCCCTCCAAAGACCTGTGACACTAAACTCTTAAAGGGTCATTGTTAACACTTTACTTCTACCTAAGATATGCAGGGTTTTTGTTTTCTTTCATAATCCATAAAAGTGAACGTTAGCTTGTTAGCATTTACTGTGTTTGCCAATACATATCACTATTGGCCCCTGTATGCTACTTTTAACAAAATAATTTCAATAGTTTTGTATAATCATAGAACATCGAACTTTGTCCTTGGCAGATGGCTAGAAGATCACATGCTTTTTGCCAGTATTAATATTTTTAATATCTATCTTAAATGATATGTTATCATCGGACTAAATTTTGAAAATTACCCAGCGGAATGGCACATAACTGTAATACCCTCTATGGGATGTCAAATCGGTACAGAAGTGTAGGTATACTAGTCAAAGGTGTATGTTAACAGTGAGACACAAATCTGAAAGAAGAAACCAGTGTAAAGACCACAGTATTTTGGTGTTGAGAACTTAGGAATAACAAATAATTTTATAGATTCACCCTCCATGTGACATAAACCTAAATGAAATGATAACTCTGAAGAAAGAGCTAGAATTGAGGGCAGTGTGAAATTGCAGCTAGATCATTATGAATAAGTCGAGTTAAACAAAGTGATTTTCTGTGGAAATTTGTTATTTGGTAAGACTGTGAAAGGGTGATGGAGGCAGACATACTGCGTTTTATTGAAGAGGGGGAAAAGCTTGCGGGCTTAAAACAAATAGCTACATCTATAACCATAAAACAAAACTACATTTACTTGACTAGAAATAAGTTTCCTAAACTTGAATTAGAAATAGCTATCCAAGTGATTCCCAAAAAGGAAAGATGATCATGCTGTCTTCCTGGTATAAGTATAAATATTTTATGTCATCTCTTGAATCAATAGTAATGACCATATTTTAAAATTATTTTTAAAGATATGTTATAATTTACCAAAGCATAACTAATTACTCCAATACCTACAGGCTTAAACAGCAAACAATTTATTTTAAAAATATTTTATTGATTTTTTTCAGAGAGGAAGGGAGAGGAATAGAGGGCTAGAAACATCCATCGATAAGAGAGAATCATCAATCAGCTGCCTCCTGCATCCCCCCTACTGGGGATGTGCCCGCAACCATGTACATGCCCTTGACCAGAATAGAACCTGAAACCCTTCAGTTCACAGACCGACACTCTATCCCCTGAGCCAAAGCAGTTTTGGCTTTCATTCCCTTTTAACCTTCATTTCGTATCAGGCTTAAAGGCCAGATGAGTGTGGCAGCAATGTTCACTGTGAAGAGAGCCAAGGCCACAGCATCAACAGAGATGAGGCAAGTGTAATGGAGCCAGGCCTTGAGGAAGTCGAAGCACAGAAGAATTCAGTGCCCTGAGAATGTGCAGGGGACAAAGATAGGGACATGCACGGAATACAAGCTGTGAAAAATGAGGCAGGGGAAGGACCACAGGGGAAAAAAACAAACAAGCAAACAAACCTTTCATAGCACCTTTGTGGTAACGTCCCTCCGTCTTGATTTACATTAAACCTCAAGCAGTTCATCCTCCGAAGAAGCTGATTATAAACAATTTTGTCTGTTGACATTTATTTCTGAAAGTCATTTCTAACTGGAATTATTAAAGCAGCATCCTTTTCATGCGGGTTGTAAAGCTTCATATCATTACTTGGATTTGGTTTCTGATTAGCTTCAGAAATATATCCTGGAAAACATTAAATGGTAGAAGAACTTAGATAATTGCTCATTACATATATATTTCCCAATACGTTCTCCTAAGGCCAAAAACAAGATAAAATATGCTCAGGGTGATGTGAGCTAATTAAGTTCTTATAATATACCTTTCCTCTCTTATAGTCTTTCCGTTGTAATGGTAACATTTCTTCTTGTTGTTAAGGCTATAAATAGAATTTACATTTCATTTCCTAAAATTATAGATTTTAATTATCAATTTAATTTTATTTTAAAATAAGTTACTCTTTAATCTCTTGAGCATATAAAATTTCTGCAACTACTAATAAAAGTGAATTCAGAATTATGTAAGTTAATATGCCAGCATTTTTCTTTATGTATAAATATTAAATATTAAACAACTTATTTTGAAGAAACTTGAATCAAAGGGGCTTTTAACAAACATTGGTTTTAATTTTATCCAGTAAAAGAAAAAGAAGAGAATCATAGATATGATGTAGCCAGTTAATAAATATATATGAAAAAAAACAAACAAGTAAACAAATAGAATATTTGGTAACTAGAAGTGAAAATTAATATGAAAAAATATGGAAAATTCAATAAGGAAAAAGTAAAAAATACAAGAAGAAAGAAAGAATCTTGCTACAATTATTAATGAGCTCTATTAATATTAACATGTGAGCAATTCCTCACCCTTGAAACTATGCTATTCGACTCTCGGGATCATTCTGTCTCTTATTTAAAAAATTATATATTTGCTTGGTTAACATAAATCATTCACTTACTTCTCAAAATGTTCCTTCTCTCTTTGCTGAGTCCTATTGTTTCACCAGGCCTATCAAGTTAGTTTTCCTCCCTCACTCTACTCCTCTGCTCATCCTGCATAATTTCTAGGTACTATCATTTTAGTATTTCATCACAACCGATCCAGGAACAGTTCTAAAATAAGTCTGCATCAGCTCTGACATTATCTGAACATAACATACATGCCCACACCCCAGTGTACTTCTTCCCTGGGATTCCTCCTTTTGACTCACTTCAGTCTAATATATTTTTTCCAATTGGAAAAAACAAACAAACAAACAGACAAACAAACAAACAAACAAACACAAAATTCTTAACCCCCCTTTTCTCAATTAACCCATCACCCATTTTTTTACTTTCTGATGTGTCTCCATTACTTTAAAATAAACTCAGATATTGTGTGTTTTTATAAATATAGTTTTATTGATTTCAGAGACAAAGGGAGAGGGGGAGAGAGATAGAAGTATCAATGATAAGAGAGACTCATTGATCGGCAGCCTCCTGCATATCCCACACTGAGGATGGAATTGAATGATGACCTCCTGATTCATAGGTCAACACTCGGCCATTGAGCCACTCTGGTCAGGCTAGACTCAGATACTATTAGCATGAAAAATCCCTGGCTTCTTTTCCAACCTTAGTTCCTATAATTTCTCTCTTTCACCCTGTAACTAGTTACAGTTCTCTTGGGGAAAGGAACATGTGTTCTTTTAGCAAAGTTTATAAATGTATCTCTTCAGAGATCCACATGTAGTTTGTGTAACCATTGACGTTCCACAATTTATCATTTTAAG
Organism: Vespertilio murinus; assembly: GCA_963924515.1. Lineage (NCBI taxonomy): Eukaryota > Metazoa > Chordata > Mammalia > Chiroptera > Vespertilionidae > Vespertilio > Vespertilio murinus. The sequence goes on along the minus strand of OZ004706.1, from coordinate 187,563,170 downwards.
AACTGTAAATTAATTAAATCCTGCACTTTGAACCTACTTAGTCATTCAGATGCTAATGAAACAGCACACTTAGAAAGCAATCAAGTGTATCAGGGGAATTAAATTCGTGTGTCTGTTAACATGGATTAGTGATATTATTTATTTTCTTTTATTAGAGACTGTAAAAAAACAAAACAAAACAAAACAAAACAAAAAAAAACACAAAAAAAACACAAAAAACCTCCAAAAGAGAATCATGAATTCTCTTTTAATGTAGATCCTGGTTCAGGTCATTAATATTTTAGAAAATATAGTATAAGAAGTACTTTGCATTTAACTACAAATGATTTTTACTGAGATATTTGTAAACTTACAATCTCAAAATTGTATATATTATTTCCTAAACATTTACATATCAGTTCTACCCTGAAGGGTTACTGTTTATCTATTGCTTTCTTAACATAACATCTGTCAAAAATATAAAATATTGTTTTTTAATGAAAACATCCTTTAGTTTATAAATTGGTCAACTATAATCCTAAGCATTAGCAATAAAGTGGAATAAAAGTACAAAGAAGCTTTAATAACAACATGATTTTTTTAACCTCTCAAATGTATTTTAAATATTATATGGCATTTGCCTTTAATGTCAATACAATTATCTGAAAATATGGCAGAATATTATTAAATAAAAGTATGGGCTTGCCTCAGGTGGTGAATACCCCAATGAAATGGTTTGTTTCTTTATAAAGTGTTTTAATGTTTCTTGTTTTATTCCATTTTGAATATTCTATAATTTCCACATCTTCTTAAATACATTTTCACATTTAGCATGTTATTTAAATTAGCGTAGGGCCTTGGTTCTTTTCACTTATTATTATTATTATTATTATTATTATTTTAATACTCATGAGACAAAATTGGTGTACTAATGCTCCTGGATAAGGCAAAAAGAGACATGCTTCATTCATAACAGCTGAACAATCCACAACTACTGGCAGCTGTTTGTTTTTTGTTTTGTTTTGTTTTTTTAATATTTTTGTCTTTCATTCTTTTCCAGTACCAACTCCCAAGAGTAATATAAACAAGCAATATTTGTTATATGTAACAAGACTTTCAAAATGTATCTTCTACAATATTATGAATGTTTGAAAGGATGCATTTGTGTAAAGCAAAGCAGCCAGCCACAGATCTTCAGAGTTCTTTACTTTCAAATGTTAGTCCAAAATATGCACTAAATCACTGCAGAGTATACACTCAGATCTGAGCACTCATTTTACACTTAGAGAAATCTTTAACATTTAAAACTTTGCTGGTCAGAACTTGAAGACTGTGTTTACACTCAACAAAAAACATGCATACTGTCTTTATAGCTGACAAAAATACAGGAAATTATGTGACTTTATTAATAATTTAAAATATTGAACCATATTAATATTGAACAAAATGTAATCTTCTTAGCATTATGAATATAACAATATATAAGTGACCTAATTTTTCATTAGATCTGGTATTTAAAATATAGAAAAAATGAAATTTATAATATAGGCTTATTATAGTAAATTTTATATTTTAACAATGATAATTTTTGCTGCAAATATGTTCTCTTTAAATTAAAATTTTATTAACAAATTGTGGAAGAGAGAAAATTGGGTAACAAAATATATTTTAATAAAATAAAGTTTATAATATTTAAGATATTTGGTACATTTTAAAAGTTAATACTAATTCATTTTTATGATACTGATAGAGAACTATAAAAATAATTTGAGAACTATCAAAAATATTTACTATTAAATTTATTTTTTATATATTCAGTATATAATCACAAATAAATGTTGAGTTGTAACTAAGTTTTGGAAAAATAATTTCCTTTAAAAGTTTGATGAAAACAAAAAAAAATGAAACATTTCCAGAATTAAAATATTAAGAATAAGAACTTAATTTTCATAATTATTTTTCTCCCAGTATGGGATTTTTTTGTTTGTTTTAATATATTTTTATTGGCTGCCTCCTGCATGCCCCCTACTGGAGAGTGAACCTGAGAACCTGAGCATGTGCCCTGATCAGGAATCTTAACATCGCCTCCTTGTTCATAGGTCAAAGCTCAACCACTAAGCCACAAAGACCCAGCAAACAAGGCATTTAATATCTATACTAATAAATCTATACTAGTAAAAGGGTAATATGCAAATTGGTCACGAAACCCTCACAGTCACAACCAAACAGCAGGCTGTGTGGGGAGACCAGGCCCGTGGGGGAAAGGGGGAGTTAGCGAGGGACAACCAAACAACTGATCAGCAGGCTGAGTGGGGTGATCAGCCAGGCAGGGGGGCGATGAGGAGTGACCAGGCTGGGAGAGGGGGGCAGTGAGGAGTGACCAGGCCAGCAGAGGGGGCCAGAAATGGGTGACCAAGCTAGCATTTGGGGCAGGGAGGGGTGACCAGGCTGGAAGGGGGGGCAGTTAGGTATAATCAGGTTGGCAGGCAGATGTGGTTAGAAGTGATCAGGCTGGCAGGGGGGCAGTTAGGGGCAATCAGGCAGGCAGGCAGGCGAGCAGTTAGGAGCCAGCAGTCCCAGGGATCGGGCTGAAACTGGCAGCCGGGCATCCCCTGAGGGGTTACAGATTGTAGAGGGTCCAGGCTGGGCTGAGGGGACCTCCCCACCCCTCCCCCCCCCCTGCACAGTTTTCGTGACCATACCTCTAGTAAATATATAATTAAGTATAGGTAAAATTTGAAAGTACTGTATAAATTAAATAGTTAAGTCTGTGTCATACTATGTATTGTGGAGAAAGAAAAGTAGGCTTTGATGTCAGGAATCCGAGTTTAACCTTTATTTAAGCTCTTTAATCCTGATGGACATTTTAAATCTATTTACCCAAGATTCATTGAGTTTGTACAAAACTCTAGACACAGCTCGGTACACAAAGAAGAGAGCAATATACAAAATGGGTGATGACCTAGATTAAAAGAATTTACATGTTAATAGGCAAATGGCAACGTATAAATAAATACAAGACAAGACAATTTCAAGGGAGATAAGTGCTATGAAAGAAATAGGATATTCATTTAGGACTAATTAAATAGTGGTTGTTTAGTTTCACAGAGTAACAAAAGAGATAAAAATGGTGGACAGATTAGAACTAGATAATAGATTTCATTTAGTTGACTAAAAAAGTTAGATTTGGGATAGGTTTTGTTTGTTGTTTGTTTATAGTTTGTGGGTTTCCAGCAATACATCACCAGTCATTTTATTTATTGAAATAGAAAAAATTATAAAGTCTTCTGATTTTGCTACTTTTAACTTGAAAATGCCATTAAACACTCAGATGAGTTACCAAGACAGTGGTTTGCATTAAGTCTAGAGTTCATCCTCACTGAAAATATAAGCATGTAAATCTTCAGTCAACATAGAAGTATAAATATCTAAACTCAACTCACTATGCTGTAGAGAATTCACATTTTAGATGCCTAATCTTCTGGAAACAAACAACACTGTTTGAAAACTAGGGATGTAGAAAACAACAACTGTAATTTGCTGATGAGTCCTAAAACAGCATAAGTTTGCTGTATTCCAGAGATGCAATAGGAACACACAGTGGTGGGAGCTATGGAGGATGAAGTCTTGTATGTGTTAGACTATATTTCCTAATACAAGAAGTGGGTTAAGTGGACTAAAAATGGATCCAAAGTGATAACATGTCTGAACCTGTATTACCCACTGAGCCAAACTTCTTCATGTGGAAAATTTATCCTTTTAAAATCTGTAATTATTGAAGTCATTTAATAAAATTTGCTGAAAACAAATGCTGCCAAATTCCATGAATAGTGAGGAATAGAGACTTTGCTACATAACTTTTCAAAAGAGAAATTTAGCCATACCATCCACTTGATTTGGACTTGAATATGAACATTTAAAAAATTAACACACACACACACACACACACACACACACACTCCTATTTAATAAAAGCCTAATACACAGGGGCTGCCCCCTGGTGGTCAGTGTGCTCCCACAGGGGGCATGCTGCTCAGCCAGAAGCCAAGCTTACAGCTGGTGAGCACAGTAGTGGTGGCTAGAGCCTCTCCCTCCTCTGTGGCAGTGCTAAAGATGTCTGACTGATAGCTTAGGCCCGCTCCCATGGGCCTTTCCTCAGACATTCCCTGGGGGCTCTCAGACTGTGCAGAGGTGCAGGCCAGGCTGGGGGAACCCCAAACAAGTGCACAAATTTTGTGCACTGGGACTCTAGTAAGAAAAACAAAAATAAATAATTGAAAGAATGAAAAAGAAATAGTGAAGAAAAGAAGAACTAATCTATAATTTGGATGTGAATTTATTTCAAATAAAATTTATTTTAATGTTTGATAAAAATTTTAGATTAATAATATGATAAACATAGCTCAGTGTTTGGGCATTGACCTATGAACCAGGAGGTCATGGTTTGATTCCTGATCAGGGTACATACTCAAGTTATGAGCTCAATCCTCAGTTTGGGGCATCTATGTAATTAAAATAGATGTTTAGCTTGGTAAATGGAATTGCTTTTAAGAAACAATTTAAAGTGTCAATACTTAGTTATAATTTGTATTGTCTTGAAATAATATCTGCTTCCTCACTTTCTTTCTATAATCCTCAAAGCAATAGCATCCTTCTAAATGCCAAAACCTATTTGAAAATATTCACTATTTTCTCTAGGTTATTTTCTCATATGCTAGATTTATTATTTTAAAATATGTCATTATTTAAGTCATGTATTCCATAAAATAAGATGACAAAATGCACAGATGATCTTAATCTGAATTAAGCTTACTACAACCACTTTCTAAAGGCATTTTAGAAATTGTTGATTAATATGAAATAAACTCTTTAATTATTAATATTGGTCTAGTTAAAAACATCAGTGCATTCAATCCAGGTTGTTAGCCATAAGTGAGTAGATGGTGCCTTTTTTAAAGTGAGTCACTGGTATCTTTGAATTAGAATATTTCTCAAATGCACTCTAGTGACCTTAAATGCTCACTGAAAAATACGAGCAATTTAATCATTTGTAAGAGAAAGTCCATTACAATGCCAGGATAGAAGCCACAGAGAACTTTATGTGAGGATAATGCATGTCTTAAATTGAACATGAACATCTTGAAAGTAAGTGCAGTCAATGGAGTGATTATGTAATGGCTTCGGTTGAGATGATAATCAGGTCTCCATTTACATTCCCTAAAGGCTAGCATAAAATATGCACAATGTGTACCCGTGTCCTTAATTGGTCCCCAGAAGTCACTTGCTATTCTGTCTCCATCTGAAGTACATGCTTTTATGAAGATATCTCCCTTAGTTTATTATAGCAGTATCAGTTAATATATGTATAGAGAGGAGAAACATCATTCTTTAACCATTTTATGAAATTAAAGAAAGAACTATTTAATCCTATTATTCTTGTTAAAGGACTAAAGCAGATCTTAGTTAACATAATTTTTAGGCACCTTATGTGCGTTCCCTGTGAGTTTAGATTTGGATTTTGTCCTATCAGTCATAAAGAAGAACATCTCTCCTTCCTAATTAGGAGTCTTGTATCCATCATTTGATAAAGGTACATGCATTTTTGTTCATTTTCATCCCAGCCTTACCTTCGTGGCCCAAATAGGGCCTCGAGATACTAGGCTTTTGATAAATATGTATTCATTTAATTAGAAAGGCTAAATTTATCTTAGATAATAAATTAACTAGGAATAATATGACTGGTTTGTAATATCAAAAATAAAGACCCCCCCCCACTGTCATACACACAGAGAGACATGCAGGTTGTAAAAATTAGTATAATACCTAGAAATTGTAACTAGAAATGAGGCATTTTCATCAGTCAAATGGTAGATCTACTTTGAATGTTCTACTGATTTTCTGATAAGATATGAATACATAATAGAAAGTTACAATTTTAGCTATATTCAATATATCCCTAACAAGATACAAAAAAGTTACAGTATTTTTTTTAAAAAATTATTGTTTAAAGTATTAAATATGTCTCCCCTTTTCCCCATTGACCTTTCTCAGGCCAACCTCAATCCCCAGCACATGCCCTTACCCCCTACTGTCCCTGTCCATTGGTAATGCTTGTAGGCATGCAAACAAGCCCTTTGATTGATCTTTTATCCCTGCCTGTCCCTGCCTTTCCTCTGTTGGATGCTCCTCTGTCTCTGGATCTGTTTTTATTCATCAGTTTATATAGTTTGTTATATTCCACAAATGGGTGAGAGCATGTGATATTTTTCTTTCTCAAACTGGTTTATTTCACTTAGCATAATGCTCTTCAGGCCCACCTATGCCGTTGCATATGGTAAAAGTCCCTTCTTTTTGTAGCAGTGTAGCATTCCATGGTGTAGATGTACCACAGTGTTTCAATCCACTCATCTGCTGATGGGCACCTAGGCTGTTTCCAAATCTTAGCTATGGTAAATTGTGCTGCTTTGAACATAGGAGTGCATATATCCTTTCTGATTGGTGTTTCCAGTTTCTTAGGATATATTCCTAAGAGTGGGATCACTGGGTTAAATGGGGGTTCCATTTTCAGTTTTTTGAGGAAACTCCATATTGTTCTCCACAGTGGCTGCACCAACCTACATTCCCACAAGCAGTGCACGATGGTTCTTTTTTATCCATATCCTCTCCAGCACTTGCCCCTTGTTGATTTTTTGATGATAGCCATTCTGACATGTGTGAGATGGTGCCTTCTTGTCCTTTTGATTTTCAGGGGACCTTTGTGGAGCGGGCACAGGATGCTCTGGGTTGCACAGTCCATGCTCTCCTGTGGCCCACTGTGGGGGTGTTCTGGGTTGCTCTGGGTCATCCCAGCAACAGATTTGGAGTGAGTGCCTGGTGATTATGGGTCAGTCTAGCAGCTCAGTTTGGGGGTGGGGAACATGGTTCCTGCTGGCTTGCATTCCCTGTGGGGTCTTAGAGCCTAATCCTAGAATGCTGTGTCCAGCGGGCTGGTGAGCAGGCCTGGCGTGGGAGCTCACCCTGGCGGTGCGCCCTTTTCTTGGCATCCTCTGTCCTTCCTTATAGAAAACTGTCTCCTCAGCTGTGTCTAACATGTGATTTCAGGGTGGATGTCTGTGATGTAGTTGCTCTTCTGGTCTGGCCCTGGGAGGAGGTGCAGGCCACTGCTGCCTATCCGGCCGCCATTTTCTCTATCTACAGTATTTTGTAAGAGTCCTTAAAAACCATCTCAACTGATAATGTTGACATGGAGTTAAAAATAAAAAGCTCTCATTCTCAACTGCCTCTGGATTACCCTCTTCAGAGGACTCTCCTCTGTCTTTTGCATTAGGCGGAAGCAGTTGGTTTTACACTGTTTGGAAAGAGTTATCTCCTAATTTATAAGCAAGATCAAAGCCAGGAAATCCTGGAATCATCAACTTGATTCTCTAAAATATTTATGAGTTGATGGCATTCTTTCCTTCTCTAGGGCTCAGGTAAGGATGAATTTTTCTTATTTGACAAAATAGGCATAATTGTTATTCAGCTGCTAAAACATGCATGTCTTTGCTCTCAGCATACCCATAGTAGTTAAAGTTTCTTCATCTACTTATTCCAATTTTCAGGTTTCTCCTCCTGCTAAGTTCTTGAGTCATACCTCCTTTATTTTTGAAGATTGAGTTTCTATATGGATGGATAGTCAATTCTCATTATTTGCAGTAGTTTTATATTCTGTCAAGTCCCCAGAAACACTGAATTAGCCAGTACTGAACCACAACTTGTAGGGAAAATACAGGCTTGGGTGTCTGTGATCCTCTGATCATAGTGGGGGGGTTTATTTGTTCGTTTTTTGTTTTATCATCTGATCCATATGTACCCTTGTTTTATGTGTGTTGCTTTTCAAAGACACCCTGCTTAAAATGTGTTGCTGCTTCATTAGCATTGAACTCACAGCCACAGGCAGGATAACGCATGCCTGAACTAAGCTGCTCTCACACAGGTATCTTCTCTGTAAGGTGCACTTGCACTTAGAAACAACGGCCAGCATTAGAGCTCTATGCCTCGGGGTGGAGAGGGGCATTTTAAAAAGCAGATTTCTCCCACAGAAAGCACAAAAATGTGGAAAAGGTGGCACTAAATAGGTGGCTAAAAGGACACTTGTTTACAGCTTGAAAGCTGAAAGCTGAACTGAGGGGAGCATCGTGTCACCTTATGTCCGACCTCAACTGGGCATGTGCACATGGGAGAATCACATTTTTCACTCTGTGCATGTCCACAAATGGCCAGAAAAAGCATCAGGGAACATTGATTTGGGGATTACAAATACATTTTAGAAGTAGGCAAAGCCACAATTTGTGGATATAAAATTCATGAATAATGAGGTTCAGCATGGACAAATATATAGATGTAGATATAGATATATAATATACTGGCATTCCAAACTAACTGTAACACTGCAGTGTCAGGAAATAAAATTCTAAACCTGTATTTTTTAAAAGATATACAGTCCCAGAAAAGATATTATAAACTCTCATACATTTCTGTGGGAGCTAATTGATAAAATTTCCTAAAAAGTGATTTGGCAACATATATCAACAACTTTAAAATGTCTTAAATAAAAGTTTAAGTCATTATTTTTCGGGAAAACCAATCCTAGCAAATTGCATACATTGTGGACAGATTAATATACTAGTACAGTTATATTTATTGTAGCATTATATTTGCCATATAAAATTTGGAAATAAAATGCTCAACCACAAGATAATGCTTACAGTATAAATTAGATTTATTTATGTAAAAATACTGAGTCGATATAATAAACTGCTTGAAAGGAATTATATTTATTACTGCGGGAAGCTTCTGATATAAAATGAGATAAAGTAACATGGATAGCAATATTATATATCAAGTTATGTCAGTTGCATAAATACTTCATACAATGAAATCCAAAATATTTATTAAAATTGCTTATAAGTATTTCTTTACTCTTAATTTGTTTTTAGTATGAATATACATTTCTTTCTTAATTGGACAAAATTAGTGGATACAAGATAAGATGAAATTGCTTCTAGATGAGTGATGTTTACATATCGCCTTGGAGTCCTTGTAGATAATAAAGTATTTTATGGTGGTAGTAGATGTCAAGATAAATGCTCACCAATATACAAGGTCTGAGTGTGGGACCACCTATGGGATTGACACAGTAAATAAAATATGGCAAGGTTAGCACATGAGAATATTTCTTCTTCTACTTTATCTCATCCATAATATAACTACAGAATTTCAAAATACATTCACAGAACCGCAATATGGTGAAGATGTACAAATGTTTTTAAAATGAATTCTTACTGTCTAAATAAAAAGATATAGCATTTCTGACTTCTGTGTATACTAAAATCCTCAAAAGCATAGTTGTTTTATGTAGGATACTTAACAAGAGATAATTATGACATATTGTATGTGAAAGAAAATATTCATTTTAGAGAAGAATCTCAAACGTTAGTAATGAGGAATCCAAAAAAGAATCACAGAATCACCTTTGAATTGATATAGCTCAATGGGTATATATACCTTTAATTTTTGCATTAAATGGGCACTATTCACAAACCTGTTGGCGGAAAATATACTAGTAACATTCTTTTCAATGATAGCAAGGCCTTACAGAAAGAATGGAATTTTTTTTAATATATATATTTTATTGATATTTTTACAGAGAGGAAGGGAGAGAGATAGAGAGCTAGGAACGTCAATGAGAGAGAAACATCGACCAGCTGCCTCTTGCACACCCCCTACTGGGGAATGTGCCCGCAGCCAAGGTACATGCCCTTGACCAGAATCGAACCCGGGACCTTTCAGTCCACAGACCGATGCTCTACCACTGAGTCAAACCGGTTTTGGCAAAAGAATGGAATTTTTTATACTTTTAGAATTTCTATATTTTATAGGTAAAAAGACATATTTATTTGGCATTTTACTGTATGCTTTAAACAAGTTATGGTTTGTTCAGATGCTTTGCACATAGTAAATGGGCATTTAATATTTTATTTCTGTGAATGTCGTGCCAGGGACAAAACATGTTTCCCTCTATTGGAAATTGATTCCTTGAGGAAATGTCTCTGCCTGCAGTCATGAAACTAATTAATGCTGAACTCCACTCCTACCGCAGAGTTTGCTATCACAGGGCATAAAGAGAGGCTGTCAAAAAGTACACAGAAAGTGTGCTTAAGAATTTTCTCCTCAAAAACGTTGAAGGAGTAAAAAATGTACATCAAAACTTAGGATTAAGATAGAATTGAAAATTTAAGTAAAAAAATTTAAAGAACATATCAGTTTTTATTTGAATATTTCTAATTATTTCTATGCATTTGTATATATTTTTAATTTTTTGAAAGCCTTCAAATGTTTTTACAGACATTGAAAAATTAGCACTGAAAAATAGCAGTATGTTTTTGAAATAAAAAAAAAAAGGTTTGGGACATAATTCATTTTAAAAACAACAAATCTGTTAGAAGAAAATAATACCGGAAGTTTATTCTTTGAATTCGCTCTGTATTATTTTTCTATATTGTGTTAATTTTTTTAAATATATTTTAAAAAATTTGAAAATATGTTAAAATACCAATTGAGGATAAACTTTACTTAAAAAATCACTTTAATGTATACAATTAGCAAAGGAATACAAATTTGTAAACTAATGCAAGATTATTGACTTCAGTAAAAAATTAATTTTCATAATTCCTGTATCAAACATGATGTCTAGAGTAATCATTCTCTGTGATTTTAATCAACCATATGTTCCATTGAGAAATACTACTGATAACTCCAAAGTTATCTTATCCAACATCCTCAGTTTTTAAAATATTATTAGTGTTTTATAAGAAATACTAGAGGCCCCTTGCAGGAAGATTCCTGCAATAGAGCTTCCTGCTGCAGTCTTCGCTGCCCCGCTTGCTTCTCACCTTTTCCATAGCTCCACCAGCTTCTTTCCCTTCTCTCCGCCCCACTTGTTTGTTTCTCTGCAGCTTTGTTCCCTTCTGCAGCGCTTGGCTTCTTTCTACACTGTCTTCAGTCTTTGCTCTGGCCTGGATATGCCAATTAACCACCATCTTGGTTGGGTTAAATTGCATACTCTCCCTGATTGGCTCGTGCGCAAGGCTTGTGGGTGTAGCAAAGGTACAGCCAATTTGCATGTTTCTCTTTTATTTGAGAGGATAATAACCTCAAGTCTGGATGTCCATATAGTGAGCTTATTGTTTGGTTTCTTATTAAGTTACACAATTTCTTCCTTAGTTATTATTTTCTAAAATTAAGTGACCTTGTCCAAGAGACACTGAAATCTTATTCTTAAGGAACTTCATTTGATGCAGTAATCCCACTTCTAGGAATATATCCCAAGAAAACAGAAACACCAATCAGAAAGAATATATGCACCCCTATGTTCATAGCAGCACAATTCATCATAGCTAATATTTGGAAACAGCCTAAGTGCCCATCATCAGATGAGTGGATTAAAAAAAACTGTGGTACATCTAAATAATGGCATACTAGGCTGCTGTAGAAAGGAACTCCCACCATTTGCAATAGCATGGATGAACGTGGAAAGCATTATGCTAAGAAAAATAAGCCATTCAGAGAAAGATAAATATCACACGATCTTACTCATTTGTGGAATATAATGATCATAAACTGATGAACAGAAACAGATCCACAAACAGAAAAGCATTGATCAGACCGTCAAACCTCAGAGGGAAGGTTGGTAAGTGTGAGGGAGAGGGGGAGAGAACCACCAAAGGATGCCTATGCATGTATATAAGCATAACCAATGGACACAGACATTAGGAAGCTGATGGCAGGAACTGGGGGGTGAGGGAACAATGGGAGGATAAGGACACATATGTAATACCTTAACCAAATAAAGAAAAAAATAGTTTATTAAATTAAAACAAGAAAATAAAAGTATTTTAAGGGACACTGACCATTTTAACTGTCTACCTTTAACTTGGGGCTTTGCCAATTATATCTTGGCTAAAAAAGATTATTATAAGTGAATAAATGTCATTTGTGGAAAATGTTCAAATTGTACTTTATGTATGACACAACTGGTCTTGAACTTCCCACACCCTTGTCACTATTTCTTGGGGAGGGGTCCCATTCACTTCTCATTTAGTACAAACTGTATTCAAAATACAATAAAAAATATTGCACAATTAATATAGTTTCTGAAATGGGATTTTTTTTTTACTCACCATAGCACTTCTACTATGCTACCAATTTGGTAACATCAACTATCTGAAAGTTCCTAATATGGTTTTAAAACTTCTCCCAGAGTTTTAAAGAGGATGTATGCTCAGTTAATTTTATTTCACTGCTGATTATATTAACAATGCCAGATGAATCTTGCTGTTCACAACATTGAACAATTGTATAGCTTTGTTCAAGGTGAATGCTGTATATAATTTGAAGGTCAATGGAAGTGATATAATTGTTGCAAAGAAGCACTTAATATCATTGACCATTTTTTATCTTTTTTCAGAGAGAAAACGAGAAATTAAAAGAGTTGATTTTAGACATAAGGAAGAGGCTAAATTTGTTTTAGGGAGAGGCATATTGCATTTACATTTATATGACATTGAATTGTGCTGAGATGGAGCCACTTAGAGAAGGAAATAAATCTCTATGCATATGTTTTGCTAAGAAAATAGCAAAGAAAATAAAGCATGTCAATTATGGAGTTTTCTGCTATAACAAGTAATAATGTCAACATCCTCAGAATGCTATGCATACCTAAGGAGAACTTGCTTCCCATTAGAAAAAGAAACACATAATAATTTCTAATATTCCCATTCTGCTATAATTTTGTCTTTTTTGGTTGAGTTTATACATCAATATTGATTGATTAGTATGGCCGGCCCTTGGCATAATAATTTAAAATACTCAATAGTTTTCATGGATTTAAAACATAATATTTAAAGTAGCTTGGTATTTCACTGTCTCTTATTTGTAAAATGCTTATTAATATTTGACATATATTAGTTGATTAAAAAATGTTATTCTCTGTGATGGGAATTGTAATTTAAAAAAATAGGATAGCAAAAACAGTGACATATTGTGATATTGTGATTTCTGTAACTTAGAGAATGAGAGAGTAGAAAACTATTACCATTACAAAAAATGCTGTATTGAGGTAGTGAGGTTCCATTAAAGTAGAATATTCCATAATTCATCTCCTACCTTGGGCCTCACCATTTCAGCAACAAATATAATTGCGTAACTTTGTTATCTTTAAAATATACGCAGTTAGGTGTATTTTTTTTTCCACTTTCAAACAAAAGACAGCCTTGTATGTCAGGAATGACAGAAACCAGAGGAGGAATGATATAGACTCACCGACTAGAAATAGTTCCATGGATTTCCTAAAGTGCAATGTTGGTTATTGCTACCATACTTTTCCCCTGAAAAAAATATGGGTCCTACTTCTGATCTAGTATCCCTTCTTTTTTCCTTATGCTGTATCCACTGGTCTGTCTCTATGTCTCGTATCACTCATATTTTATGTCTCTGTACCCAATTTCAGCTCTTGTCAGACTGTACTGGTTGCATTTATAGGGAGTTTCATGTTCTCTTTATGACCTATACATTGACATGACTAGAATCGTGCTTATTTTCCTACCACTCACATCTACACAATAGAGTTTGAATGCTTCATTCATCAATACATCACTGTCTTCTAAAAGCGACTATTACATATTTTTGATGCAGGTTTGTGATGAGCCTCCTTGATTTTACATAATGGGAGAACAACGTGATGTTGAGTGCTATCCGAAATATATTTTGTGCTCATTAGTGCAAAGCTTCTTTCTACAGCAACTTTCCATCTCATACTATCAAATATGACTTCTAACACGTTGGCTTCTATTGTTACACCGGCATACCACTTGCAGCTTCTCCCGAGCCTTGTTGCCTAACCCTTCATGCACTTTTTACAGCTGAACTATGTCGAATGGGGATGTTAATGCTTCAGCAACTCCGGGGGCTTCTGTGAGCAGAGTCTTTTGCCAAGTGCAGAGCCCTGAAGTTGTCATTCTTATACTCTGTCTGTGTCATTAAATATAATTGGAATGTGTGTTGGCTCACTTGGATAAAAATAAACCACCTTCATAAAACTTTAAGAGAAAAGAGGGGAAATCTTGAAAACAATAGACAGGATGTAACAAGTCTTAATGCTCTGACTGTAATGAATGCAGTGCTGGTTCTTTAACTGAACAGTTCTTAGAAGACAGATGAGGGCTTAGTTGAGAATCATCATAATAAAAAAGTCAGTATACATTTTGCACTATGGTTAGCTTAAGCATGCCTTTCCTATTCATCTCATTGAATCCTGGAAATTTTTTTTTCAAATGTAGGTTTGTAAAGAGTCATTGCTCTAGAGGACCACTCTCCCGTGGTCTACAGATAGCATTTAAATTCAAGAGCCTTTAGTCTCCATAAATGTAGCACTTGTCTAATAGCAGCCTACTCTGGAATATTGGTTCTCTGAAAGCATTTACGACTATATGTAGATACTTCTTTTTTAAAATATGTTTTATTGATTTCAGAGAGGAAGGAAGAGGGAGAAAGAGATAGAAATATCAATGATGAGAGAGAAGCATAGATTAGCTGTCACATGCTTGCCTCATACTGGAGATTGAGCACCTGTCAGGTGCTCTGACCAGGAATCAAACCATGACTTCCTAGCTTATAGATTGACGCTTAACCACTGAGCAATGCTGCCTGAACTGTAGACAGTTCTTATTTCATAAAAAAGTACATGTTAAGATTTTCATTAGTCAATGAGCAGAAGCTGCCATGTGTTCATTTTAACCAACATGCATTTTTTGGACTCAGGGATAGAACCAGACTTCCCAGCCTCTCTTATGTGTACACTAGAGTCCCCGTGCATGAAATTCATGCATGGGAGCTGGAGGATGTCCCTCAGCCCAGCTTGCACCCTCTCCAATCTGGGACCCCTCCTAGGATGTCCCATTGCCCATTTAGGACAGTGGAGGATCCCTCTCACAATCCAGGACTGCTGGCTCCCAACTGCTCTCCTGCCTGCCTTCCTGATTTCCCCTAACTGCTTCTGCTTGCCAGCCTGATCACCCTAACCAATCCCATGCCAGCTAATTGATGTCTAACTGCTCCCGTGCCAGCCTGTTTGCCCCCAACTTCCCTCCTCTGACAGCCTGGTCATCCCTAACTACCCTCCCTGCAGGCTTGATCACCTCAAATTGCTGGGTGGGGGGCAGCTGGTTTGCCCTGAAGGGTATCCCTTATGAGGGGGGGGTTCCCTTGGGGTGTGGGGCTGCCTAGGTGAGGGGCCTGTGGTGGTATGCAGGCCAGCCATGCCCCCTGGCAACCTAAGAGTAGGCCCTGGTATCTGGAATTTATTTACCTTCTACAATTGAAACTTTGTAACCTGGAGCGGAGCCAATCCTCCTGTTCCATCCGTGGCTGCCACCATTTCTGTTTGTATTTGTTTACCTTCTATAATTGAAACTTTGTATCCTTGAGTGGAGGCCTGGGCCTGCCAGGGTGTGTGGAAAGCTTGGCTTCCTCCTTGAAGGGGAAACCCAAGCCTCCCTTCTGGTAGCAATCTTGGTTGGGTTTATTTGCATACTTGCTCTGATTGGCTTAGGGGCATGGCTGGGGGGTGTAGCTGGTGGTTGTAGTTTAGTGATGGTTAATTTGGATATTACTCTTTTATCAAGCAGATGTGCCCATGCCCAATTTCCTGGCAGGGTTATCTGGCACCTTCTCCATTCTTTAATTTGATTTGGATAGACCTAGCATAGGACAGACACAAAGAGCAGGGCCTGGATCTCTACACTCTTGACCAAGAATTTCCATTTGTACTGCATATGAGTGAGCCTCTGAAGTGTTTTATGTTATCCATTTTCAGATGTAACAGTTATACACCTAATATGGAGTACAGCAATACTGCAATCAATTCCTAAAATATGGGACATTATTTATTGTTAGGGCACAGAGAAACATGACTGTGGATACTTTAGATATAAGGGAAGTGGCTTAGAAATGAGTGATTGTGTGGATTTTTAATTTATGTAAGACAACTGTGTTTAAGAAATAATTGACTAATACTAGCTGGATTAGCTCAGTGGATAGAGCATCAGCCTGGGGACTGAAGGGCTTTAGGTTAGATTCTGGCCAAGGGCACATGCTTGGGTTGCAGGCTCGACCCCCCAGTGGGGGGTGTACAGGAGGCAGCAGCTGATCAATGATTCTCTCTCATCATAGATGTTTCTATATCTCCTTTTCCCTTCCTCTCTGAAATCAACAAAGAAATATATATATATTTAAAAAAAAAGAAAGAAAGAATTGACAAGATTTCTAGCATAAATGAGAGGGCATGAAAAGCATCCAAATATTTTTTAGTAATGAAATCTTAGGGGGAAATGAATGCGTTTAGATACCAAAGAGTGAGAGAATGTTGAAAGAGATCCCGAGAAGGAAAGACCAGGGAGACATAGTTGTATGGCAAAGATCAGACTAATAGCGTACCCATCCTAAAAGCAATATCACAGGCACCTTTCAGTTAGCAGCCATAAAAATTAGAGACCACTAGAGCCAGTTTAAAAAATAAAGCAGCCTTGGCAGTTATGCCTGGGAAAATGTGTCGATATATCCCTAGCACATGGAACTTAGCAGCAAAAATCAGAATCCTGCCAATCAGAAAACAGTTCATGTCTGAGAGTTACACAGACTTAATTCATAAACGTGTTTGGTTCTTAAACACCCAGGACAAACACCCACTACAGATGCCGCCACAGATGGAGATGAACAAAACCCAAACCAAAGAAACAAATAAACAAAAAGCAACAATAAGATTTGCGAGCAGAAAGAAGCCATTAGGCTTTTATCCAAACCCCGCAATGTGAAGACAGTAAAAGGAAATTGTCCTGCAGGGAACAAGTAGACTAAAACATTTACAAATTCGATTGGGGAAGGTCAGCTAGAGTCAGTTTTATTTCCACGTTTTCTCGCTGCCCAACGTGTTAGCAGGTGTGAGGAACTTAGGTTGCATTAGATGTGGCAAGGTTTAGTAACTGCAAGACTAAGGCTTCCCTGCAGCAGATGTAGGTTTGTCAAGTTGAGTTTAGCAAGAGAAGTGCAGACGAACAGTTATTAGAGTCAGCGCAACATTTTCCACCCTTCAGCCTCTTATGCACAAATATTTGATGAGCAGAAAAGTCAACTGTAGTGGCCTGCAATATTTTTTTACCCTAAGTTTATTTCCTTCCCTTTCTGGATACAGAGCCATAACACATTTCCAGCCTCTCTCAGATACCCTGTCCCCCCGAAAATAAGACAGTGTCTTATGTTAATGTTTGCTCCCAAATATGCGCTAGGTCTTATTTTTAGGGGATGTATTATGTTTCCATGAAGTAGGTCTTATTTTCGGGGAAACACGGTATGTAGGGACATAGGACATAAACCGACTTAATATGTGCCACCTTAAGGCCTGGTCCATAGACACCTCCTATCAGCAATCCTCCTTGGTCTTTCCCCTGCTGGCTTGATGCAGCTTGACCAGGGTTCTTAGAATCTGGATGGTAGGACAGTGGGACCCTGGGGGTAAGAAGAGCCCAGGGTACCTAAATCATGCTTGGAAAAGCAATTCCTGCTCATCAGAAACACACAGAGTTCAGATGAGAAAGAGCAAAACCTCTATTGTTTTACTGTTGAGAGTTCATAGATCATGTTTGAGCAGGTAGCTCTGGATTGGCTGTGTAACACCAGTTCTCAGTTCTGGATTAGTAATCTGGGTTCTGTTCTGGTCAGTTGTATCTTCTGTTCTGCCTAACCATTCCTTGACATGCAGTAGCTTTGGAAAGTATTATATTACACTAGAGGCCCGATGCATGAAGATTCATGAAAGCATGGGCTTCCTTCCCCTGGCTACTGGCACTGCCTTTGCTCTTGCTGGAGCCTCCTTTCCACTTTGGCCCTGGAACGCCTTCCTACCTTCCCACACTGCCCAGAGGCCCTGAGTAGCTAGGTTTGGGGCAGAATGCCTGTGTTCTCACCATCTTTGTTGGGTTAATTTGCATCTCACTCCTGATTAGCTGGTGAGTGTCATGAAGGTATGGTCAATTAGCATGTTTCTCTTTTATAAGTGTAGATTGTGTTGGGCAGAAAAGAAACCTCATGACTAGAGTGCTTGCAACAAACCATTTCTTTCCATCAGGAAGAATCATGGGTACTATGCTCTTATGTGAGCATGCCCCTTCCTGCAAGGTTTTATAAGACCATGAAACGAAGCTACTATGTAGGAACCCCACTGGTGCCAGTGTGTTTTTCATTTCATAAGAAATATTCCCATTGAAGATTCAGTTCATAATGTCTCTAATTTTTTTCCCTTCCTCTAGGCTAATGGTTAACCAAGTTGGCCCATATGAAAGGTAAAGGTCAATGGAAAAGAATATCTGCACTCCAATTTTTCTAAGCTAATTTTTGACCACTGTCTCTCATCTCCACTATTCCAGACATGGTCATTCTGTTTTGTGTTCAAACATGCCAAAGTCTCTTCAACCACAGCATTTTGGCATGATTTTCTCTGCATGAAGTACAAAGGTAAGTTGTTTATTTTCATTGTAGATATCATACCATTCTGTTAAAGGGCTATCATGCATATTTGAATGACCTTAAAATAAAGGCATGTATAAAATGTTACATTTAATATAGTAAGTGCATTTATTGTTTTCAATTAGACAAAAGCAATAGCTTAATATTAATCAAATTTATGTTAGTTCTATTGAAAGTAATGAGTTAAGGTATAATAAAATATAATTGAGTTTTATTGTGAAATTTGAATATTTTTATCAAAATATATACTACTAGAGGTCTAGTGCACGAAATCCGTGCACATGGGGGCAGGGAGGGGTGTCCCTCAGCCCATTCTGCACCCTCCCCAATCTGAGACCCCTTGAAGGATATCCAACTACCCATTTAGGCCCGATTCTGGTGGGATCGGGCCTAAAAGGGCAGGCAGACATCCCTCTCACAATCCAGGACTGCTGGCTCCCAACTGCTCACCTCCCTGCCGCTAACCTCTTCTACCTGCCAGCCTGACCACCCCCTAACCATTTCCCTGCCAGCCTGATTGATGCATTACTGCTCCCCTGCCTGTTCCATTGCCCCAAACTGCCCTCCCCTGCAGGCCTGGGTCTTCTCAACTGTTCTCCCCTCTAGGCACGGTCACTCCTAACTGCCTCCCCTGCCAGCCTGATTGCCCCCAACTGCCCTTCCCTGCTGGCCTGGTTGCCTGCAACTGCCCTCCTCTGCTGGCTTGGTCACCCCCAATTGCCCTTCCTTACAGGCCTGGTCCCTCAAAACTATCCTTCCCTGCTTTCCTGACTGCTCACAACTGCCCTCCCCTGTTGGTCATCTTGTAGCAGTCACCTTGTGTCCACATGGGGGCGGCCATCTTATTTCTTAGAGTGATAGTCAATTTGCATATCACCTCTTTATTATATAGGATAATCAATTTAGAGGATGAAAAGTGATTTTTAAAGTATCATTTACTTATCCTAACTGGTTGGGCTCAGTGGATAGAGCATCAGCCTGCAGACTGAAGGATCCCAGGTTGGATTCTGGTCAAGGACATGTACCTTGATTGTAGGCACATCCCAAGGTGGGGTATGCAGGAGGCAGCTGATCAATGTTTCTTTCTCATAGATGTTCCTAACTCTCTATCCCTCTCCCGTCCTCTCTGTTAAAAATCAATAAAATATGTTTGAAAAATAAAAATAAATAAAAGTATCATTTTCTTATAAAATATTCACAAGTATTAAAACTAAAGCCAAATATCAATTATAATAAATGGCAATGAAAATATTAAATCACATTTTTAAATAAAGCTTAATGATTTGATTTAATCTGTTAATGTATACTAGATATTTTCTAAAAACAAAACCATTGCTATGTCCTTAACAATTAATATCTGGCTGCTATTCTGAAGAATTAGCATCATGCTGTATGTGTTATTTCTAGAATGCTTACAACTTTGAATAGCACGAAATTTACCATACTGACCTTGTCCTTCTCTGCAGTGTACACCTTGATGCACAGTGGCCTAATGCACAAGGTTCTCTTCTAGGTACAACTGCTGTACTCCTCAGAGTATCTTTCAACAACTAACATATGAAAAAATGACAACTTCACAAAATACAAACATTTTGATGCTATATTAGAATTTGTTCACATATTTTGCTCACTTTTGCATGAAAATATTTAGAAAAATGACCCCAGGCAAGGCCCTCTGTAACAGGAACACGACCCAGTACTCTGAACCTCAGCCTTCATGCTTTCTGAACTTGCCCAGGTAACCACTTTAAACCCTCACTCGGTTTTGCTTACATTATGCTCTGTGGTTCATGTTTTACTCAGATCAGTGTTTCTAACAGATGCTTTTAAAATGCCAATGCAGTTTTCAGCTGCAATCACTGAGTCAGGGTTTAAATCCAACATCTGGCACTCTATGTCAGCACCTGAGGAAATGAACACTTTTAGCGATGTACTTGTCTGGCCCCATAAACATGTTCATTTGAACCTGTCATTGTTAGATGCCGTGATTTATTACAGCTCATGCTTCTTCCACCTACTCTGCCGGCCACTGATCTACAGAACATTTAGACCAAGAGCAGTGCTGGTTTTCCAATGTTGTCTTCTCTGATATCCAGGTATTAGGATACTAGAACTAGAGAACAGGACTTGAGGAATGAAATAGAGAACGTGTTAAGAACAGTAGTCATGTGGGAACACAGAGAAATGAACAGCAGTCAAGTCAGAGAGCCAATAGCAGCACTGGCTACATGTGACCTTCTGGTTTGATTGTTTTCACATAGACCCAATCACTGGAGTTACCAGACTGGATATTATACAAGTGCTAGCAGCAATACACATGCAAATGTATATAGTTGAGTTTTTTGGGAAATAATTTTAAGAAGCAACTGAAATAAGAAAACCATGCCTTTCCAGGACATAAAATGAGGAAATGACTACTGGTAGTGATAGAACAGAATGCATTCAAACAGACGAGGATATCAAGATAAATAAAATGAAATACTTTAGAATTGTCTAGTCAATAAAAGACTATAGACATACTTTCTGTTTTTGAAAGTGCACTATATTTAAGATAATTATAAATGATGTGCAATATTTTTGTCATAATGAAAAAAAAGTTTATACAAAAACATAATTTACTAGCTTAATAGGTTAAACAATGAAAATTTACCTCTAATGGTGAAGATGGTTACAAATCACATGATTTTATAGGTGATTTTCTTATTAGCATGATTTGCTTTCTACTATTTAAAATATAGCATGCTTATTCATCTTATTGCTTCTTGATTTGTAGCTGGCTTTTTTTAAATAACTCTTTCAGAAGGTAAATGTTCTTCTTGGTAAATATTTTCTACTGCAGTATATCTTAAAACCAGTAATATGTCTATAATGATTATGCTTCCAGATTTACCAATAGTGGAAATTTGTCAAATATGTTGAAAAATAGTTTCTTATGTAAAATATAAACTAAGCTACAAAGAATGCTGGACATAAAATTCAGATATGAGCATTGAGTTGGCAGAATTTGTATTAACACATTCACAAAGTTGCTAATATATACCATGACTTTGTGGTATGGTCAATGAAATACAAAATGTGCTTTTAGTTCTATATAGTTGTATATATCAAATAAACAAAAGGTTGGTATAAAGGCCTGAAAGTATTGGATAATATGCACACAGCTCATGTCATGCTAATTATCATTAATAGATAGCCAACTATTCCTGCTTTTTAATAGAATGAGTAGGGACTTGGGGGATTAAGGACACATATGTAATACCTTAATCAATTAAAAATGTTTTAATTTTAAAAAGAACCACAAGACATTCATATGCTTACTCAGCAACAGTCTTCTTCTGACATATTGATTTAGCCATGCTTAGTTACATTTGTTTACTTCATTTTGCATAGTTTTCATCTGATGTGAGTGCTGTGTGTGTGTATGTGTGTTTGGATTGTGTGTGAATGTAAATAAATATGTACTTAGATCTATTTTAACATACATGCAAGCCGCCGGAACTCTGATTTTATCAGTGTTTGCTTTAGTAGTAAAATAATATTTTTAGTACTCCTTGATCACAATTCCTCATATTTAAATCATTATTATAGTCTTGATATAATGAGCATGGCATTACTTGAATAACTGATTATCCATTAAAAGTTATTAAAGGACATAGTGCCCTATCTTCTGATGGTAAGACTTGGCTAAAAGTTTGTATTTAGAGAGAACCTACAAGGTTATCTGCAGTGCCAGAGAGTTCTTAATTGTATTGAATGCCTTTAATGCCAGAAATCAGTAAAGAAAAGCAAGGAGTTGTTTAAAGGATTTAGTTACTCCATGGTCCTGTATAAATCCATTCCTATGCAAAGCCATGCATTCCTCAGGGAGCAACGCATTCAAAATTAACCTTTTCAAAACAGCCTTTTATAAACTGTGCATTTTTGAACACCAAAATGTTAAGTTTCAGTTTCTGATTTTAATGTTCCCTTCTATAATCAAATTTATAAACTACAGATCATGATGAATTACTTTTTTAAAAAAATCAATGGAAGTATTATTAGGTTATGCAGCTAAAGGCAAGTGTCAACAAGTACAGAAAACATAAACCATTTCTGTATTTCTATGACTTACAAGGACGAACACTTTAAAATATATAAAGGGGAGTAAATGGTGATTGAAGGAGACTTGACATGGGGTGGTAAACACACATACAAATGTACAGATGTGTTGTAGAATTGCATACATGCAACCTATATAATTTTATTAATCAAAGTCACCCCGGTAAATTTATACATAAATTAGGTAAATACAATTAAATATATATATATATATATTTCATTGAATTTTTATAGAGAGGGATAGAGAGTTAGAAACATCGATGAGAGAAAAACATCGATCAACTGCCTCTTGCACACCCTCTACTGGGGATGTGGCCACAACCAAGGTACATGCCCTTGACCTGAATAAAACCTGGGACCTTTCAGTCAGCAGGCTGACGCTCTATCCACTGAGCCAAACCGGTTTCAGCCAATTATATTTCTTAAAGGATATAACAGAGAGAATATGAGGTCATTTAAGTATAGACATATACTCTGGAGAAATGTATTTATATTTCCTTCCAATAAGGTAGATAAATTTGTGATTAGGCGAGAATAGGTTGATATGATCAGAATAAAATTAGAAATAACACTGACTCATTTCTGAGCATTTGAGAGTAGCTTTGGATACCTTAGATCTACCTGATTACAACAGAAAGTAATTCAGAATTTGAAGCCTGGTTAAAACCACATGGAATAGCAGGTGCCTCACCTTTAATGATGAAAATGATCCAAAAATCTCAAAAGAAGCTGAGTGGGCCATTCCACAGTTTCTCATTAAAATTCCACTGTTGCCCCTTTAATGCAACTGTGTTTGCTTACTACAAGTTCTTTTCATTTATTTCTTGCATAATAGCCAGAATTTGGAGGAAAAAATAAGTCAAATCAAAGGATATATGATGAGTGTCAAGAAAAGAGAAATATTTCACTACTTTTTTTCAGTTTCCTCAACACTTTGTTATTTCATTTCTCTTATCCTATATTAAAATTTAATCAGCAAAGAAGAGACACATTTATTTTTCTTATTGCCACATATTCTTACTTCTAAAATGCACATTTTTTTCACATTTAATATTTCTAAATCAGGATGATAGTGCATAATATTTGTTATATAACAATTCAACTAATAATCCATTCTATTATTGTTAATAAGTAAGTGGTAGAATATGTATATGAGTTCCAAAACAATGTGATAAAATGGCATTATAAATTGTCAATACCTATCTAATAAAGAGGGAATATGCTAATTGACTGCCACGCCATCAAAGATGGTGCCCACAGGCACAAGAAGGCAGCGCCCAGTCCCCTCAGGCCTGCTGGGATGGTAGGAACATGTCAAGGCCAGGCCCTCCCCCAGACGGGTCCAGCTGCTCCAAGTGTCTGCCTCCAGAGTCCCCCAGTCCCATCAGCCCCCCAAGCCACTCAGTGTTGGCCCAAGGTGAAGGCAAGCCTCAGTGGGTGGCTGCATAGCCACCTAGGGAGGCCTGAGGCTCAGGTAACCAGGGCTGGCCTAGGCTTGCACTGCTGGCAGTAGCAGCAGCAGAGGTATGATGGGGCATCTCCTTCCCCTGATCTCTGGGTCACCTCCCACCCCTGAGGGCTCCCGGTCTGTGAGAGGGGGCATGTACTGGGCCTCTAAGGTGTGTGTGTATCTATCTATCTATCTATCTATCTATCTATCTATCTATCTATCTATCTAATTAAAGTCTGATTTACAGTGATTTCCACAACACCACAATTAAAGATGGAGTCTCCAGATGCAATTGTAATATATTCACAGTGAAGAGGCTATTCCCTCTTTTAATTTTGCAAGATGCTTTGTCTGAAATCTTTATTCATAAAGAGAAAAACCTTTTCTATAGTAACTATGTTATCTTCTTCACTTTAAAAAACATTTTTCTTTCCTTTGCTACATTAATAAAGATATTTTAAATTGTATTTTATTTTTGTTGTTTTTGTTAATCGTCGCCCACAGATATTTTTCCACTGATTTTTAGAGAGTGGGAGAGGGAGAGACAGAAAGAAGTACATGGATTGTTGCCTCCTATATGCATCCCAATCAGGGCCAGGGAACCTGCAATCAAGGGATATGTACTGGGAACTGAAACCAAACATTGTCACTCGTATTAAAATGTAAAAAGAGCTAGCCAACCTTGATGGCTCTGAATGGTCGGAGCTATTAACTCATTGTCTAGTTGAGATAGTAGTGGTTGAAGCAACTTTAATTTGTTTATTATATGTAAATTCTTGTTGATTTTCTGTTGCTGGAATTTTCCAGCCTAAGAGATGTCTTTGTCTCAGAATATCAATAAAAGAAATGGTAAAAGGTCAGAGCTGGGGTTAGTCTTCCTACTAGAGGTGGACTCCCCGCCTGGCCCCCATTTCTCCAAATTAACTCTTTTCCAGTCTCTTCATTTTAGTGTGTGGCCTTCTCCAGAAACCAGACCCTGAGTGGGCCCTGAACCACGCGGGTCATGATAAGGGATCCCACAGATGTGTCCTTGACTAGAATCAAACCCAGGACCCTTCAGTCTATGGGCTAATGCTCTATCCACTGATTCAAACCAGCTAAGGCAAGATTTTTTTTAATATCTATAAAAAATATATATTTACTCAAAAGTCAATTAAAAAAAAATTCTCCAATTTACTATTTTTTAGTGTAAGTTTATATGCCAGTGTCTAAACATAATTTTACCAGGAAGGAGTAAACACAATTTTGGAGTGAAAATGTCTGGTTAGATTTGTTACTAGATTTGTGAAATAATGTTATTATTAATTTATTAATTTTGCTCTTATTTTTTATTGCTCCTATGTATCACTAGTTTAAAA
This sequence comes from Vespertilio murinus, assembly GCA_963924515.1. Taxonomy (NCBI): domain Eukaryota; kingdom Metazoa; phylum Chordata; class Mammalia; order Chiroptera; family Vespertilionidae; genus Vespertilio; species Vespertilio murinus. The sequence continues at coordinate 187,537,667 of OZ004706.1, read as the reverse complement.
TTAAAGGCAAGCCCTTTTTACATGATAATATAACATTAGTCCTAATTTGTTCATATATTGTGCTTCACTTAGTGGTTACATCTTGGTTTTCTTTCCCTTAAATGAATCATTTTAATCTTATTAATTCAATGCATACTGATGCTCTGGATTTGCTCCTTATACTCAATAATCTTTATTTTCACCTTTTCCTTAATAACATTGGATGGTATTGAATGATGAATTTAGCCTTCCTATGCTAAGCTAACTCAGTTTTCTGGTTTCACAGAATATCGCATGTGAGTAGCCTGGAGATTGTTTGTAAGCACCAGTGTCATCAAAAGAGAAGCCCTGATGCCTACCCTGGGCAGAGACAGCTGTCCTGCTCCAGGATTCCCCTGGCATTGGTTTTCTATGGCTTCTGTAACAATTTTCCACAAACTGAGTGGTGTAAACAACAGAACTCTATTGTCTCACAGTGCATGGTGTTGAGGAGCAAGCTCCCTCTAAAGGTCCCCGGGAAACACATGTTCCAGGCCTCTCCCCTGGCTTCTCCTTGTTTGCTGGCAACGTTTGGTGTTTCTTGGCTCATAGAATATCGCCCCCATCTGCACTCATGTTCACGGGGTGGTCTCCCTGTGTGGGTTCTGTCAGTGACACCAGCCATATTGGATCACGGTCCACACTGATGACCTCATCTTAATTGTTTAATTAATTGCATTTGCAATGAGTCTATTTTCCAATGAGGTCATATTCCAAGTACTTGGGAGTTAGGATTTCAACACATGAATTTTGAAAGGACACAATTCAACACATAATGTATTCCCAGAAAGGTGTCTAATCCTGTATAATAAAATCCTAATATACTAAATGTCTGGTCATCTTACCGTCTGTTCAACCAAACAAAGCATGATATGCTAATGCTATGTTAAGGCTGCTCAACAGCTATGATATGCACTGACCACCAGGGACCAGACACTCTGACCAGTAGGTTAGCTTACTGCTAGGGTCTGGTTTATTGGGCCCAAGAGAGATGGGCTGGGCATGCCCTGAAGCCTATCCATGGTCCCTCCCTGACTGGTCAACCTTCCGTGTCTTTTCCCAACCCCTATTGTGCACAGGTGGGGATACTCAGCCTGGCCTGCACCCTCTCACAATCCAGGACCCCTCAAAGGATGTTGAAGAGTCAGTTTTGGTCCAATCCCACAAGCCAGGCCAAGGGACCCCATTGGTGCATTAATTCATGCTCTGAGCCTCTAGTAAAGAAATAAAACTGAGATGCTTTATAGATTCAAAGCACATTGCATTCTCTCCTGGCACCCTTAAAAATTGCTTTGTTTATAAAATGATTTTGCTTTTACCCAACTGATGACAAAGGCTTCATTACCTTCTTCTGAAATACAATCATTAAAAAAAACATAAATACATTATAATAAAAATCATTCCTGATTATATTAATTTCTCAGTATTGTTCTTAGGTCCACTTTTTGGCGGTTTGGAAGTTGAGGAGCACCGAGAAGACCATGGCATTAAGAACAGCACATATTATTAATGAGAAATGATTTTTAAAAATCTCTATATGTCTCAAAGGATTCCTTTTGGTTTTGTTAGAAAATAATTTTATTGTTGAAAATTCTTGATATTGTTAACACGTTTCAGGCATTTCTGGTTACTTTCTGTTGTCAGTCAACACTACTTTCTACCTCTTCTAAAAGTTAAAATTTCTCATGTTCTCTACCTAAAAGGAAAGAAAATATATCCTTAATTAAAATATCCCATCCTTTATATTTTTGTTATCATTCGTAACAGAACTGTTAGAAAAGGAAGGGGTGAGTTATTTTTTAAGTTCAAATTGCAAAGCATAATTTTAGCACTTAATTTATAATGTGTTTTTCTTATAAATTATAGAAACAATACTCTAGTTCTCTCCTAGAGGATGTTTTTTCTTCTGAAGACATTGTGCCCTACAAACACTTCCGTGGGGCATCTCGCTGGCTGCCACTAGTGTTCTATAGATTGAAAAGGTCATGCTCAAGCATCTCTTTCATTACACAGCCCATTAATCAGAAAATCACTGCCTACTTCTATTGGAAAGCTGTTAATGTTAGAACATTTTTGTGTGTGTTTGGAAACTTATGTTTTGTGTTGTTTTTTCCCCCTGATAGCCTTTTCGGTTCTTAATAGCCCCAATTAAATTACTTGGAATCTTTGATGGGTGTAATAGTTAACCGAATTGTGTTGCTAAATTATTATGTTAAAAAAAAAAAAAAACCACAACTCTGGAGTATGGTCACTGGCTGTGCCTATAAATCCATACTTATACCTGCCATGTCTATGTGCTATCTGAAGACAGCAATGAACAAGGGGTAAACTACTGAGCAACTGGCATATCACCTGATCATAAATGTATTTCGTTCTAAAGGTAGTAACTGTTACTGCTGGAAAAACTGTTGCTACTTCACTCAACTGGCTCAAATCATCCCCCTAAAACTGAAATAAAATTATCTTTTACCTTAAGCCACTTTTTTACTTTTGAAGTCATTGGCTCATTTCCTTTCCATGAATCAAGATAAGACCTTAGATGATAGACCAATCGCTTTCACAATATAAATGAGTTAATGACAGCTACCTTGGAGAGAGGAAGTCATTGTTTTCTTTTATACACATGGGAGTATTGTGCGGAATATAATAAAGAAGACAGAAACGATACCCTTAGACAATTCAAGTAGAATGCATTTCTGCATATTAATTCTATCCCCTTGATTCTTGCATCTAATTCTCCTCTTTAGTCTGATGCTTTATCATTGGCTTAATTTATTTGTCTATAATGCTGCATATAAATTCTATTCATAAAATAATCCTGCCCTCTCAAGTAGTTTACTTGTATTTATTGCATTAACTCTATTATCCCTTAGGTTGAAAAAAGACTACAAGTTGCAAAATCATTGTATTCATTTCTATTATGATGAAAAGGCTAAATACAATTCCCATTATTATACCTAATAAAATATATGTAATTCCATTTTACATGGCACTGATTTACACAACATTATAATTTCCAAAATAGAAGGTTACAAATGGGTGTTGTTCAGATAGTGTAAATTTTATTTTAGTCACTCTGAATGACCTGCCATCTTTAAAAACTATGCTCTTTTATGCTTTGGATTTTGATGTTTAAGGCACTTTTCTTTTGCATCATTTACTAAGTTTCTATCTTCTTATCTGGTTTATACCATGAAAGTTTCTGAAAACATATCACGGTTTATATACACCTCAAAATTTTAGTGTGGTAAATTTAAGTGTAATATAGTTAAAAATTAAGACAAAACAGTGACTCTATCCTTAGCTCAAAACTGATAAAGGGTCCAAATGTTACCACACATATTCAACTAAATAGTTTGGATATAAACACACATATATACATATGTACAGAATTGCCAGGTTATTATGATCTCTGAAAGCATAATAATCTGGCCACTCAGTGTATAGCCTATATAATAAAAGGCTAATATGCAAATTGTCTCCTTGACCAGGAGTTTGACCAGCAGGCAGGCTGGCAAACCCCCCATATCCCCTCCTCCTGGCCAGGCTGGCCAGACCCCACCCATGCATGAATTCATGCACTGGGCCTCAAATATATATACTATACACTGAGTGGCCAGATTATTACGCATTCAGAGATCATAATAATCTGGGCAGTCAATGTATATTCAATTAAAATATTAGATTAAGACTTGATGGAAGATGCCAATGAATAAAACTCATATGAAAATATGTCCAAGCCCAGCTGGTGTGGCTCAGTGGTTGAATGTTAACCCATGAACCAGGAGGTCCCTATTCAATTCTCTGTCAAGGCAGAAGCTCGGGTTGTGGGACTATTCCCAGTGTGGAGCATGCAGAAGGCAGCCAATTAATGATTCTCTCTCATTATTGATATTTCTGTCTCTCTCTCCCTCTCTCTTCCTCTCTGAAATGAAAACATATTTTTAAAAAAGTACATGTCTACAATTGCCTAGCATGTTGCTGAACCTCAGAAATTGGAGAATGGTTCAGTGGTTTGGGGTTGATATTTTTGAGCCAGTGGGTGCCTACCAAACTTCCGAAGGGGTGTGGATGCTGATATTGCAAGGATTAAAATAAATTAGAGATGAAAACCAGATTGGAAGCTATTGACAGAAACAAAAGCAAAGAAGCAGGAAAGTCCTTACCTCTCTTCCTGATTCCCTCTATTGTCCTCTATTAAAGTAATGTAACAAGAAGCCAGCTGGCATGGGTTGGGGGGAACGTAGTTTGCAGATTCTCATCCCAAGCCTCACAAAGTAGGACATACATCATTAGGTTAAGAGTTGAAAGAAAACAGTTTAACAACTGCTGGAGTAATAATAAGCCAAGAGCTTTGTTGATGAATCAGCCACCACTACCTTCTGTTTTTGTCCATGCACTTGTTCTTGTCAAACCTGTCACTATCCGTCTGGCAGTGAGACAAGAACTAGCAAGCGTTGAGCTCTGGCCATGGGTCTCAATGACTATTTGCCCCATCCCCTCGCTGACAGTGTCCGTGGATAAGGCTCTACCTCCTAATCCAGCTCCAACTTTGGAGCTCAAGGCAATTTTTGTTCTTCCAAATTAATCTTTAAAATCAAAGACATGTTAGTTAAAATTTCAACCAGGTATATTTTTAATGGAAAATTTGATATAACTAGACAAACAAAACAAAATAAGAATTGTACTTTTTTAACTGTGAGGATGATCTAGAACTAATTATACTAAACTTTTATGAAATAACAACCCCACCCAAAATTGCTTAACAAATAAAAAATTAACAAGCAAAGAATATTACAGTTCTAAATGAAGGGACCGCTTCAGTATCATAATGAGGAGGGTGCAGATTCATGTTTTGTTGTTGTTTTGTGTGTGTTTTAAAATAAATTTGCACTTTTTATTTAAAAATGAACTTCATATAAGATTAAAATGAGAAAGGTTTGATTCAAATCTGTATTCTATATTCAACAGTTGTCAATTATTGATCATCTGACTTTGGGGAAATTCATGTAACTAATCAAAGTCTGAGTTTTCTCACCCCCCAAAATGGAAATTATAACAGTAACTTAGTGTTGTTTGGAAGCTAAATGTTTCACATGTTATGGGACATAAGATATAACATCATAATTTTTTAATCCTTACCTGAGAATATTTTTTCATTGATTTTTAGAGAGAGTGAAAGAGAAAGGGAAAGACAGAGAGAAAATCAATGTGAGAGACTAGGGTCAGGGCCAGGGAGGAGTCTGAAACTGAGGCACATGCCCTTGACTGGAATTGAACCCAGGGCCCTTTGGGCTGCAGGCTGATGCTCTATGCACTGAGCCAAACCTGCCAGGACTAACACATCAATCTTCACACACAAAAGAGTATCATTAAAAATATCTCAAACTGACTAAGTATATAAAGAAAAATATTTTAGATTAAGTAAATAAAAATTCAACAGATTGGCTAGATTTTACTAAATCTTAATAAGAAATTAGGGATTTTTCTCTGTGATTCTCTGAGCTTCCCATTCTTCAAGTTTTTTTTTTTAATCCTTTATTTTAGTAAAATGTCTTCAATAGTTCTGAGCTCACATATGTACCCACCATAATGCAGAATGAAAAGAGCTTTTCTTCACCAAACAAGAAAAAACAAAAAAGTCTTGGGATAGTCTCTCATTGAGTCATTCCAACTGACATGCACAGACCTTACCCAACAGAGTCAAACAAGAGACTGGCTAAGTATCTTGGAGGAAGCATGAGTTTTAACTTGGGTTTTATCAAGACTGCCTCTCCAACCTTCATAACTACCTCTAGCTCTTTTGGCCTCTTGATTTCTTAGGTAGGTTCCCCTCAGGTTAGTGATGCAGTTACCAACGGCCAGGGCTCCACATTATTATGTCCCAGTTTTGAAAAGAGAGTTGATTGTTCACAGCCAGTTTTTTGAGAGCACTGGACTTCATTCTTATTTAACAAACTATTATATCTGAAATAATTACATGGTAATGGGGATAATAGTATGTTTCTGATTGACCTGGACCAATCACAGTCCAATTCTGAACTTAAGGGTAGAATCAGTTAATAAATAAAGTTGAGGGGTCTAGAAATGGAGGCTGGAGGGACAACCAAAATAACCATTGCGACTTTATACAGGAACAGTGATTACAAAAATGATCAATTAACTTGCCTAAAGGTGACCTCTCATGAGTTAGAGATAAATTCTATTTTATTTTACATGAAAATCATCATAAAAGCAAAACCTTATAATTGTTTTTTTTTAAATCTACTCATTTATTTCTGCTTATTTAAACAATATTGTGAGCCAGAATAAAGAAGTAGAAATATATTTAATTCTTATTGTGTTGGATGTATTTTATTAATATAAAAATGAGATCTCACTCAAAAATGAGCTTGTAATACAAGCTAGAAAATCATGTAAGAAGAGAATGAATAGGAAGGAGTAATATACCTATAAATAAAATTACTGGACCAGCAGATACACATGCATTTAGCTCTAGTGGATGTAGTTGATCAGAATTCCAAAATTAGCACATCAAATTTATCCTTCTACTATCTGCACATGGCATTAGGTAGGTACCTACAATGTGTATATATTAGTCTTGAACATGTAAATAAAGAGAGAGGCAAAAAGATACATACAAAAGCAAGGATAAATAATGAAGCAATGTCTCAACACAAGCATGTGGTCACTTGTTTGTTTGTTGTTCTTTTTTTTAAATATATTTTATTGATTTTTTTACAGAGAGGAAGAGAGAGGAATAGAGAGTTAGAAACATCAATGAGAGAGAATCATCAATCAGCAGCCTCTTGCACACCCTCTACTGGGGATGTGCCTGCAGCCAAGGTACATACCCTTGATGAGAATCGAACCCAGGATCCTTCAATCTGCAGGCCAACATTCTATCCACTGAGCCAAACTGGTTTCAGCACTTGTTTTTTATTATAATCTTGTTTTCTCTTTTAAGTAAGACTTACAGCATTCTATGACATATTGCAAACATGCATGAATTATCCTTGAGTGTATAGAAATATTGACTGTAATATGAACATAGACCAATATGTTAAATTTTGGAAATAAACAAATACCTTCCAAAAATTACTCCCATGAATTATTAAACCAGGTACTACTTAACACTATCAATTGGCAGGCCTAAAATATCTCAGTAAGATTTATTTGAATTTCAGTAAGTCAATGAGAAATAAATTAATAAAAACTAAAAATATCTTAGTAAGATTTATTTGAATTTAAGTAAGTCAATGAGAAATAAATTAATGAAAACTAATCAAGCTTATATTAAATCTTTAATCATCTGACATTTCTCCCTAATTTAAGGTAATATTTCTGATTGCTACAGTACTGCCAGTATTAAATTTAGATACCACCTCACATAAAGTTTAAAAGAAAAATGTGCATATTTTCAACATTATAATCTTAAAATTTAGAAATTTGAATGCAACAAAGTGTATCATATTAAATATTTTTGGGTTGTTTATTATTCAACTCTAGAGAATAATACTGATTATGATATAATTTTCTTAATATTTATGACAATTTATTTGATATTTATATGTATAAATTACTTAACTATGACTCTGAAATGTTGTTATAATAGGAATACTTAAAATGTAATAGTCTTAGTAATGTACATGTATAATTATGTAACTGCTGTTATATAATATACTACATATTAACAAGTTTGAGATATATGTTTTACCTCCACAATGAAACATGTAACAAATGGCATAGTTTACTTTTTCTATTTTGTACCACACTTAATTTTACAATCATGTACAATATAATAACTTACTTAGAGTAAATATTTTGGTTATTAAAATGAGTGTCTGTAGGCATATCTACTAATGATTCCATTTATTTTACTATATAAGGGTATTTTCTTATTTCAAACTAAATAATTACATTATTGTTAAATTATATGTAATATGTGTGCATATATATATTTAAAGTATACATATAAAATATTAAGGTTGAAGAATAAAAATATCATTAAGAAACAGAAGCGATGTCTAACTGTGCAGGGTACTTTGAGAAATGCTTAAATTCTAACCACTGACATTAAGAACAGCAAAAGCTAAACATGCTTGCTGAGAATTTTTTTTGGAAGGGTATTAATTACCTTTTATTTTATAATATAATATGTCTTTTTTAATAATAAAATACTACTTTTATGATTTCAGTGTATTAAACCTTTCTGAATCTATATTATGTCATAAAAAATTCAGGGATATACCAGTTCTTTTCTAGACTAGATTTAGAAGAGTAATGACCAGAGTACAGAGTATATGGAGCCATTGTTTAATTGTAAATTTTACTTGTAACAATGCTTGTATCATGGCATACATTCTAAAGGTTTAAACCACATTTTGTCTAATTTAACAGTAAATTTTGATGTATTCAAATAGAAAAGTAAAATTAGAATGGATAGGATTTCTACTGCTGAAGGCAATCAGGAGATTCTGATGTGCCATACTCCACATTAAGTTGTAACAATTCAGATTCTAAAGCTACAGTAAACACAAAAGAAGGACTGGGTTCTACAGGTTGCTCATAGAACAGTGCAGAACTATTTGATTTTTTGCAAAATATGTGTATCAATATTGCACAGACAGTTATTAAAATAAGAGAATTTTTTTCCTCATAGGATCTCCTTTCATCCTTGCAGAGGCATATGCATGTGCAGCCTGTAACATGTGGTTTAAATGCTGCCAAATGCTTGAGCTTGCCTTTATCACTTATGTGTTTGTGCTTTTCTCATTAGATTTAACTTACTGTTGAAAAACTAAGGGGAATGCAGTGGCATATGGCAAGCAGTAGGTGCAGATAATATGCTGTTTCGCCGTTTCCAAGAGCGGTGATATGCACTATATTCATCTGCTCAGATTCAAATCCCAGCCTCCCTTAATGTTAAAGCATATGAATTATTTGGCATCAATTCATTTCTGTCTCTTTTCCCAAATCACAACAAAATAACTGTACCTTATTTTTTTCCCTATGTATTGACAGTTTTACAAACCATTTTGCTACTGAGATCCAATCACAGACAAGTACAAAGCATGAGGATATTGTAACCATGCATAGAAGCCATGAAAACTATTTTTGCACCTTACATAAAATAGATAAATGAAAATTTCAATAAGATATTAAAATGGGCTTATACATAGATCTTACTTTGTGGCTAAAAAAACAAAAACAAACCCAAATGATATTAAAAATCCCAAAATTATGGGCCACAGCAAATACCTGTAGTTCATCTGTATGCTCTATTCATTATGCTTCATCAATAGTTAGTTTTGGAAATTTTTATAACGAGCTTCCTCTTGCTTCATTAAGTGACCTCCAAAACATATATGAATAAGTATACCTTTTCTTAAAATCTGCTCTAGAAAACACAATATTGAACCTCAGTTATAATAACATAATGCTATTAATTCTCTCCTTGAGTGTTCAGATATGTAAAATTATGACACTGAAAGCAATGATCCTTAACATAATTGGACTTAAATAAATTCAGAAGTTGGCCATATTAATGCATATAATGAGCCACATCTGGAAAACAAACAAACGATTATGCTAATGATTAGAACTGAAGATGGCCCGGTTATCACACACATTTATTCATTCTCTCAAGACTCAATGACAGGTTTGTTCTTGTTACTTCTTATGCATGACATGGTGGTGTAGTTGTTGTATTGAAGGGACTAAATGTCCAGGGAAAGAAAAAAACAGGTATGAAGATTCCTAATGCTCCACAAGTGCAGTGTATGCAACAATAAATATGCGAGCAAAGGGCGAAGGTCATGGAAGACAACAGCAGGCATAGAGACAGGAGGGCTTCAGAGAAGAGGGAATGTTTGATATTCATGTTTATTTATATGCTTCTATTTAGTGTAAAATTAATGCACTTTTTTACCCAATATTGATTGATCTTTAATATATATATATATATATATCTTTGATATTTTACAGAGAGGAAGGGAGAGAGACAGAGAGCTAGAAACGTCGATGAGAGAGAATCATCTATCAGCTGCCTCTTGCACACCCCCTACTGGGGATGTGCCCGCAACCAATGTACATGCCCTTGACCAGAATCGAACCCGGGACCTTTCAGTCTGCAGACCGACGCTCTACCACTGAGCAAAACCAGTTTTGGCTTGATTGCTCTTTTAATGTTACATAGCAGGAGTAGAGAGAGTTAGGGAAAGGTGAGATTTAAGGCTCCTGTCAGTCCCAAGAAACAGAATAGCTGATTTTGTTAATATATATGTAAAAGCAGAGGTTTCAGGATTGGTACATCAGCTCATTTGGGCAAGCCCTAGGTCAGCTTACTCTATATCTTGTTTCCCTTCTTCATAGCTGGTTGGCTGTAGCAACAACCAGTGACAAATTCTTCCACATCAGAAACCAAAACAGAGAGGAGAGGACTTTCCACCTATGGCTTTCTTGTCCCCCTCTAAGGGAGAAGCACTGTTCACAGAAATGCCACCAAGATACTTTCCAGGTCCCATCAAACCAGAATATGTGCACATGCCTAGCAGTAAGGAAGGTTGAGAAACTGAATGTCTGGAATTTCCATTTTATAGAAGAAGAAATATGTTGCTAAAAAGGCACAGAGTAGGGGAAGAGCTATAACCAATATTATCATAGGAGCTAAATTTTCTACTTGTCATTTAAAACCCATTAGATAATGTATAAAGTTACTGATTTATGAAGTATATAGTAAATAACTACTTTTTGAAGTATATTGCAGACATGTATAAACACCTGGAAATAGATTGACCTTGAGGAAGCTTGAGAAATTATTATTTAGTGCTTTTTCTGGTGATATGATCTATATTTACTCAAAGTAGTGTGTGTGTGTGTGTGTGTGTGTGTGTGTGTGTGTGTGTATGTGTGTGTGTGTGTGTGTTTACTCTCATAGCTCTTCCAAATGGGAGCTTAACTACATTATTTTATATTATCATTGTTAGCTGATATCTGCTATCAAATGTATTATACTTAATCAAATTTATTTTTATTATCCAAGAATTTGGGAGGAGAGAAATGCACGGCGCCCTCAGGAATGCCATTCATTCCCACGTTCTTTCTTATCTAATTCACTTCAGTAATCATTTCTCAGGAGCTTATAGCCTGCAGGGTCCAGCCCTCAGAGGGGGTCAATTAAAGACCATGTCACATTTAGGAAGTACAAGGTTGGTTATGCGGGGTCATGGGATAGCCATTTAATACAAAAGTCAAATTCTTCACTCAGTATTGTTCTGTGAACTGGATTTCCATAGGGTCACTTCAAATAAGAAAATGTTTAAAAAGAAAAAGAAAAAAAGGGAAAGAACTATATTAAAAACAGCAGAGGACATATTCACAATGGGTTATTACAAAAAGCTGTTAAAACCCATGAATATTTGGAGCTTTGTTTTTTGCAGATCCAACTCATGCAGCCCTCAATATTCTGAAATTGTTACCTTTCTCTAAAATTCTTCAAGCCAGTTAACAGAGAAGTAATCAAGGAAGGTCAGAATTCATAGGTTATGAAAATGTCTTGTATTTGTAGAAAATTTCAAATTTAAATATTTTACAAGTCTTAAACCATAGATCAATTTTTACATGACTATCAATATGGAATATTCAATATGGAATATTCAGATATGTTCTTTGCCTTTGAGAAAAACCAATTATTTTTAAATAAAATATATATTTTTAATTTTGTTCCTTTACTGATTAAGGTATTACATATGTGTCCTTATTGCCTCATTGCCTCATCCACTCCCCCACTCATGCCCTCACCCCCTGGTGTCTGTGGTCCTTGGTTATGCTTATATGTATGCATACATGTCCTTTTATTGATCTCTTTCCCTTACCCCACCCTCCCCTACCTTCCCTCTAAGGTTTGAGCATCTGATTGATGATTCTCAGTCTCTGGATCTGTTTGTTCATCAGTTTATGTAGTTTATTATATTCCACAAATGAGTGAGATCATGTGATGTTTATCTTTCTCTGACTGGCTTATTTTGCTTAGCATAATGCCCCCCAGTTCTATCCTTGCTGTTGCATAAGGTAATATTTTGTCAGATGAGATCATCTGAGGAGAACCCAAGAGGCAAGCCCAAAGCGGATTTCCAGTTTATGGATTTGACTTGAATTTAGTTTTTAATTTAGAAGTTCAGATATGCCCATGCCTTCCTAGGTTCACATATTTAGTTACACACAGAAACTGGGTGGTTATAACATAGCTGTCTACATCAGTGGTTCATTGGATGTCTTATTGTATTACCTGTTCCCTTCCCCACTGTTGCCAAAGATCATAGACGTCCTATGAGCTCAGCTGAAATAACACCTCTATTTAGCTCAGACAAACCCTTCCCTTTCCATCTCGAACCCTCCAGTGGGAACTATCTCGTTTGTTTTTGTTTCTTCAATTTCCAGCTGATTGCTTTATATCTACATTTTCTCTTTCTATCATCCCTAAACACTGAAGTATTATTTTGAGCAAATGTTACATTGTTCTAGTTATTTAGAAACACTCTGTACTGAATAAGAAATATCTCTGAAGTTATGGATCTGAATTACAAATGATGAATGTTTTATACTATTTATCTGTTTTATACTATTTATTTTTTAATTGTATTTCCTCCAAAGATTTGTTTTTTATACATGTTTTTGGGGCATGTCTGAACACCCATGACCAGTCAGGATAAAAAGGACCCAGACTAGGATAGACAAAATAGCTTCTATTTGTCAGGACAGGAGGATTGAAAAGATGTCCATGTCTATATATTTCTAATTTTCATCCTTTCATACTCATCCTGGGTATTATAACAGATTTATATTTTCATTTAGGTTACCCAAGGTCTGCAATGAAATGTAAATATACTGTACTATTCATATAATAAATCATACATAATTCCTGAAGATTAGAGGGTTTGAGAAGCTTACCCAGTCTATTTTTCACTAGTCCACTTCCTGCTCCTATTCTCAAAACTTGGTTATTATGTACTTAATGTAATTGGGCTATTTTCAGATTTTATGCCTCTTAAAATATACTTTTGTCAAAATGAAATAGTTTTCCCCTACACTTTTCACATTTCCAAGCATCCTTTTAAGTTAAACCGAATTATCCTCTTTCCATTTAGGCTAAAATTACTACTTTCTGTAAAGTTCTGTAGCATTTTTACCTGGATTTTTTTAAGACAAATTCTGAGCAGAAACCAAGATGGCGACCTCGGTAAACACCTAAACTGTTGCCTTGCACAACAATATCAAAACTACGACTAAAAGACAAAATGGACACCATCCGGAACCACAAGAAAGCTGGCTGAGTGGAAATACTACAACTAGAAGAAAAAAGAAAGCACATTGAGACTCAGAGGAGCTGCAGGAAGCAGAGGTACAGTGTAGAGGGCCACATGGGAAGACACCTGGATATTCTTTTTTTGTTTTTTAAATATATTTCATTGATATTTTACAGACAGAAAGGGAGAGAGATAGAGAGCTAGAAATGTCAATGAGAGAGAAACATTGACAAACCGCCCCTTGCGCAACCCGTACTGGGGATGTGCCCACAACCAATGTACATGCCCTTGACCAGAATTGAACCCGGGACCCTTTAGTCTGCAGACCAACGCTCTATCCACTGAGCCAAACCTGTTTCAGCTGGATATTCTTTAGATTGTTGCTGACTGAGCCTAGGATATTGTCAGAGTCATGTCAATTGCATAGGATTCTGGAGATTTCAGATAACTTTATATTAGAAATTCAGCTTTTAAAATTTATATAGTGGTAGTAAGAAGATTTTCTCTGGCATATAGGGAACAGGGTTTAATCATAGCCTTTTAAAATTTAGACATTGCATCTCTGATTTTAGTTTTAACAAAAATTAGAGACATAGACATCATCTGTGGATCTTGGAATTGGAAACTGAGCTAAGTCATCAGATGGGTTTCTCTAAATAATATGGTTTATGCTTGCTTTTTTGCATCAACTCTTGCACCCCGTCCATTTTCCTTCTGATGTTACTTTAAATTATATATATACACACACATTAATTTATTTCAGAAAGGGAGAGAGAGAGATAGAAACATCAATGATGAGAAAGAATCATTAATCTGCTGCCTATTGCACACCCCACACTGGAGATTGAGCTCACAACCCAGGCATATGCCCTGACTGGAAATCTGACTTTGACCTCCTGGTTCATAGGTCAATGCTCAACCACTGAGCCATGCTGGCCAGGTGTGATCTTACTTTTAACAGATAATACTCTGAAAATGCTTTCAAACATGCTATAATAATTAGATTCCTGTTGGTATCGAGTTGAAATGCATCATAGAGTTTTCCAGAAAATTCTGAGACTAGAAAACTCAGAAAATTATCTATTTAGTAGTGGAAGAATTCCTGTATAGGAAATATCTTTGGTATTTGAGCAAAGAAAAAAAAATACTCAATAAAGAAATCAAATTCTGAATGAGTATTTTAATATGGAAAATAAAAGATAAATACTTAGGGGCAAGAAGAAAATGTCACCTTAGGTATAAACTATGAATTTATACCACTTTTAATAGAAAAAAATAATTTGAAGCAATAGACCTCTGAAGAAGAATAATTATATTATCACTTTAAAAACCTGAAATATGTTATCACTAAAGAAAATTATGAAAGTGTCTTCTCTGGAGTTCTGAGAATGAAATAGAATAATAAAGTGTCTTAAGGTGTTCAGGAAAGGAAATAGACTAATAGCATCCTCAAAGTCTTTCCAAAACCTCTAATTTTATAAATACTTTATTACTAAAAGTATTTTTTTTATTATTAAAAAAACTGACATAAAATTAAAAAATAATTTCATGGTCATAGATGTTAGGTTGTTTTTACCCATAGTACCTTGCCTTTCAGACAATTTCAGAACATTAGTTAATAACACAATCACATTGAAGATACACAATCACATACTTCATGAATGCACAAACAAAAAAGATTTAAAATTGACCTCCAAATATTTAACTAAGCTACAAAGTTTTACATGAGTTTTATTTAAAATACAATCCCTGAAAGCATTTGAATTCAATATAGAAAAAGTAAGCAGTATATATGATTATTATTCATTTTTACTGAAATTCTTATTTGTCCAGAAATAGGTTTCTTTTAATAATACTTCAACAAATATTGTAACATTGTACAATTAGACGAAACCTTTCACATATGTTTGCACATGCTGTTTTATTTAATTGATCTCTAATCCTGCATTCTAAAATAGCTCTGTGAGTCCAGCTTAAATGGGTTAAGAGCCACCAGAGCAGGCTGATAGGAGCTTTCCCCACTTAAAAAAAGAATGGCCTCATTTTCTTTAATAGTATTTTAAATATCATTTATGATTTTATTTGTAAAAAGTCCAAATGTACACAAAAAACTATTGGGCATCACCTCTTTAAAGCTATTTGTTCAGTTATCCAAATAGACTGCAAATGCAAATATGTAAGTACACTTGCAACTATGGGAATTGTAAAGTTCTTTGAATAAAAATTTTACATTTTTATAGTAGTAACATTTTTATATTATACAGCATGTATTAAGTGCACAAAACTAACCAACTTGAAAACCACTGTACTTGGATTATGGACATTTGGACTACAATTAACAAGATACCCTAAGTTTTCGTTTTTAATTTTTACTAAACATATTCAAAGATGACACCATATTTGGTTGTAGATTTTCCAAGTTAATGGCTGTATTTTTTGATTACTACTATTTTAATATTTTCAAAAAACTACAGCAAGTCATTTGGGAAAGGCTTATCTTCTACAGTTACATTTATGAACATAAAACTATCTTCATTCATTTGAAACATTATAAGTATCTAATGAGATTGGTAGGATGGCTTTCAATAACTAAACAAAAGCCACAAACTGTACCATTTCCTAGGCAATCAATGAGAAATGTTCCTGAGTAAGTCAGATGACCTTTGAAAATGTTATCCTCTTTGTAATTATACCAATATTAATAAAGTCAGACAATATTAGGGTTAAATATTAAATAGAACATTCTAATTAGGAATTAACAAAAATCATTCATATTTTGGAACAGAAATACATTTCTTAATCTAACTTTTAAAATGCAAATCTATTACTTCTATAATACTGAGAACTGTACCTTTACTTATGGTAAATAATTCATAAAAAACATAAAGCACATATGTACATACATCAAAATTAAGGAACGTTTTTTCTTTAAGTAAATGGGAGATGGAGATGTAACCATGAAACAGCATACATCAAACAGCATATATGTGTCAAGTCTGACATAACCTGAGGACTTCCTATATAGCAGAATGGTAAAGAATAAGATACAAGAAATAACAAGTGTTGGAGAGAAGGTGGAGAAAAAGAAGTCTCATTCACTGACAGGGGAAATGTAAATTGGTACAACTACCATGGAAAACAGTATGGAGTTCCCTCATAAAATTGAGACTAAAGTTACCATGTGACTAAGTAACCTTTCTTATAGGACTGTACTAGGTATGTATCTAAAATGTTTGAACATGTTTATTAATTAACTGCAGCATTATTCACAGTAGCCAAGACATGGAAACATCTGAAATGTTCTTCTATAGATGATTGGGTAAAAAAGATGCAATACATAAGTATACACTAGTATAATGGAATACTATCTTATCTAATAAAGAGGAAATATGCTAATTGACCCTTATGTCACCATAAAGGTGGCGGTACTCACAGTGAATAAGGAGTGGATATGCTAATTGACTGGCCCATCCTCAAAGATGGCAGCACCCACAGCTAATAAGAAGGGAGCATGCTAATTGACTGCTATGCCCTCAAAGATAGCAGCATGCATAGACACAAGATGGCAGCACCCAGTGCCTTCAGCCCCACTGGGGCAGAAGGCATTTGGCAAGGCTGGGCCCAACCCCAGGGGGCCTGGCCACTCTGTGTGCTTACCTCTGGAGTCCTCCAGTGGACCCTCAGTTCCCCAGCTGCCCAGGGCCAATCCGAGGTGCAGGCAAGCACGTATGGTGGCTGCCCAGCCACCCAGCGTCAGCCGAGGCTTGCGCTGCCGGCAGTGGCAGCAGCAGAGGTGTGATGGTACTTTGCCTCCCCCTGATCGCCAGTTTGCCTCCCACCTCTGAGGGCTCCTGGACTATGAGAAGGGGCAGGCTGGGCTGAGGGTCCCCCTCCTTCCAGTGGATGTGTTTTCATGCACGCGGCCTCTAATCAGCTATAAAAAAGAATGAAATACTGTCATTTGTAACAAAATAGATGGATCTTTAAAGTATCATACAGAATGCCGAAACTGGTTTGGCTCAGTGGATAGAGCGTTGGTCTGTGGACTGAAAGGTCCCAGGTTTGATTCTGGACAAGGGTATGTACATTGGTCGTGGGCACATCCCCAGGGGTGTGCAGGAGGCAGCTGGCCGATGTTTCTCTCTCATCGATGTTTCTAACTCTCTATCTCTCTCTCCCTTCCTTTCTGAAAAAAAAATATATATATCATACAGAGTGAAATAATTCAAATGGAAAAGGATAAGAACAATATGATATCACTCATTTGAGGGATATAAAACAAGGTAATAAATGAGCAAACAAATGAACTCATAGGCACAGACAAGAGTGGTGGTCATCAGAGGGGAGGAAGGTGGAGGAGGATGAAGAGTGTAAAGGGGGTCAAGAATATGATGATGGAAGGAGATAAGAATTTGGTGGTGAATGCACAAGGCATTATAGAATTATACACCTGAAACTTATATAATGCTTTTAACTTATGTAATGCTTTTAATGAATGACACCCAATAAATTTAATTTTTAAAAAGGATACAATAACAAAAGTGAAAGGGGATAAGGAGTTATTTGTAAAGAAAACTATTTTAAATTATAAATATATATTTTATAGATATAATTATAATACGATATTTTGCATTGTGATAAAGGAATAGCATTTCTTTTAGTTTTAATGACTAGGCACACATTCCCAGAGAGATAAAGAAAAAACAATGCAACTTACGGGAAGTGACATATTCTTCCCTTCATTTGTCTTGACAGGAATGTGGTCTAAAACATGATTTAATCATCACACCATAGGCAAGAAATATTGAGGCAGAGGTATTTGAGGTTAAATAGAGAAGGATACTATTTTGTGATTTATAAACTTAATTTTGGTAAAAAGAAAAGTAAGTTCTGTGGAAAAAAAATCCCTCATTAAGAATTCCATATATATATATATATATATATTGTTTTCCAAAAATAGGGAATGGATTGTATTTTATGAAAATATTTTCACCAGGTGATTATTTGTGTGTGTGTGTGTGTGGGGGGGGTGGTCATGGTAAATTACATATGCAAATTATCTTCAAGGATTAGCTATTTACCACCCTATTAAATATTACATTGTTCTGTATAGAGATAAAAATAGATGGCTAATCAAGCTATAATAACATGTGTTGAGATTTTAAAAGATAAACACACATGTCTAATTAGTGCTAAATGGGGCTTTGAGCACAAGTCTGCTGTACTCCATAGTTCATATCAGTTATTATATCTCTAACTAAATTATCTCTTATGAATTTACTTATGTTGATCATCAGTCTTTTAAATTTTGCTCTTAGAGACATACAGATAAAGAATTAGAAATAATAAGTAGCTCTAAATCAAGGTTAAGGATGAGGAAAAGTAATATTGGACAGCAAAGTAAACAAAAGGAGAGATCAACAATAATTCTAAAATGAATTTGTGTACTATACACCTTCACAGGCATATATGGCGGAGGTGAGTGCATGTGTATACGTATGTGTATACATATATTTTTGAAATTTATTGATGGGGAGTTTTAAAATACATGATTATTTTTGCTACTTGCATGAATGTGATGGAATCAAAGATTCAACATTGACATTTAATTCAGATCAGAAGGTGAGGGCATCTCAAAGACAAAAACCCATCAGAATACAAATTGCTTCTGTCTTCAGAGTTCAAATGTAAGCACCCTTTGCAAGAACAGGTTAAGGGATATCAACTGCGATTGAGTTGGCATTCATTTAAGGGAGGCATGAAAGGAAACCAGATCCTCACCATCATGACATGGATTTGGCCAGAACACTTGTAATTACTTGCCTAGCAATAGAAGAGAACACGTGTAGTTGTATGAGTCCACCAAGCTCGAATTCCTGGATACAGAGCACTTGGTTTTATGATGAAATGGGGAAAATTATATCAAGATGGTTACTTCTTTTTCAACAAAATATTAACCTTTCAAATTCCTTCTGATAAAATTTTTTGGGGAAAAAAAGTTCTAATGAAATGCATGATTCTATGACAATTCTTATCTAAACAAAGTAGGTGATTATATGTAAAGAACATTAGTGACAGAGTATTTCCAGAGATCTATAAAATATTCTTAAGTAGGAATATGGAATGTTTCCACTTTAAATAAAAATAGTTATTATTACTTCTTTCTACCTATGATGTCTAAAAATGTAAAAGTTAAGAAACACTGCCTTAAACCAAATAATATGCCAAATTTATTTTGCTGGAAAAAATAGCAAAATCTAGAAGGTGAGGAGGCCAGTTGAATGCACAATGTCATGTTAATGTATGTGAGAAATAATGGTAAAAATGAATAATAAAGATAAATCATATAAAGCAAAATTAAAGTTAAAAATATTCAATGCGTGATAGCTAATTTCACAAAAATATTTTCTCCTGACTGGTTCATTGAAACTAAAACTTTTACCATCTGTCATGACATTGCTTTTTTAATATAAATTCTTGCCTTTGTGTTCAATTCAACAGAGAAGTGGTTTGTTCATCAGAATTCATATGCAACTTATAAGTAGATGCATTTTATGTATATATATCAATGCATCAATGTTATATTCTATATGCATAGATGATCTATTATAAATACAAATAGACTTTATTATGTCTAAAGTTGGAATGAGATACATACTAAAGACTATGAATATCAATTTTAGTTATTTACAATAATTAAGAATTTATTTTATATTACAAATACATAGAAAATAATTGTAATGTCATTTAAATAACTGCCTTTTAGAAAGCAGGCAAGATGCTTTACAAAATTTGGCACAAAGAGTAGTTATGTGAGTCTTTGTAAGGTAGAGATTTTCCTTATACTCTAATGGAAATAATATAAATGGCCCCCAAACTATAACTTCATGTTCCATCCTATACAATAATAGAGGAAATGCTAATTATCTGGTACTCCATAATGTAACAACCAGTTTTAGCATGCTGTCCGTGCAGTGGGCTCGGGTGGTTGTGCTGGGGCAGTCAGGGAATGTGAGCCTGTGGTGCCTCCTCTGGAATTGGGGAGCTAATTAGGGATGGGCTCTGGTCCTCCTTCAACAGCCTTCTGAAACCCAGGACACGCCTCTGGCCACAGATCCACCGACTCTACCAGGCCAACCAGAGGCCATGTGGTTGATCTGCCGAGTGCCCATTCAAGATGTGAAACAGAGAGGAGGTAGGGGAGGAAATCCAGAGAATGGGATTTGTGGGTTCAAGACCTACTCCCTATGGGCTTTGTCCTTCTTGGCTTGACTTAGGAGCCGCTCCCGGGTGATGCAGAGGGCACCAAGGTGGGATACACCAGAGAGAGGGGCTCAGGCCAGGGCAGGGGCCAGCAGGTGGGTATATGCTCACCTGTGGAAAGCGAGGTTCTTCAATACCCGGGTCAGTTCAACAGGAAACAAGATGTGATGACAAGATTAAAGGATGCCCAGATGTTGGGGTGTGGATCCACAGCCCTGAGGCTGAGGTTGAGGGATGTTGCCCCTTCAGTAGAGGGGAGCTGCACTGCCAGGTACCCCACTGCAGCGGTTTGGTGAAGCTCCCTGAACTAACTGGGCCTCACCCCGCCAGCCCGTGCACTTGAGAGGCGGCAACTCCTGCTTCCTCTGTGGTCTAAAAGCAAGCCCGTGCCCACCCCACCCCCAGTTCCTGCCCTGCCACCACCCCATGACTGCACACCTGCATGATGAGTGAGGAGCCTACCACCTGCTCCTCAGAATGGGGGGAAGTAAAGAATGGGGGCAGGGGATGGGGGAGAGGAAAGAATGTGGAGCAGAAACGATGAAGAGGAGCTTGAGAACTAGGCGTTGAAGCCTGACAGGGAGGTTTGTTCTGTTTGCTCCACAGCTGTGCCTTGGAAGGGTGGAGAGTGCAGCTGTGAGGGCTCCTGTGTGCTGAGTCCAGTTCATGCAGCCAACTGGAATTGGCCTCAGTCTCCTGGTCTGTAAAATGGATGAAACCTGTCCCAGTGCCTTCGCTAACCTCTGAGGGCCAATAAAAATACTATATAAAGAAAATGAGGGGAGATGCGAGAAAGAAAAGGAGCAACACAAAGGAAAGATTAGAAGGAACCTATAAACTTACTCTCACTTACATGTAGTCAATAGTGTTATAATGACATTATGATACCAGGTGGGTACTGGAAATATCAGGGAACACTTTGTAAAGTATGTGTTTGTCTAACCACTATTCTGTAACTAATGTAAAACCTGAAACTAATTCAAAATAATATTGAATGTAAAGAAATGAAAATAGGAGTAAAATTTTTATAAATTTCAAAGTTTAAATAAAGGCTCAAAAAGGAGAAGAAAAATAGTGTTTGTCATTTTACCACTTGGTTGTCTTTTTAGTACACGAAAAAGACAGTTGTCTTTATATGGTTCTTTTATACTTTTTAAGTCATTATCTTATTTTAATTTCAGGGTAACTTAAAGACAAGATAATTATTCTCTCCACTGCTCAAAGAAAGGAAATCTTGGTGTCTGATCCTAATGATTCAATTGTCAAGCCCATATTATAAAGCAGGGTTAGTAAAATTTTCTGTGAAGGGTCACACCTATATTAATAAAAGCCTTGGGAGTGATCAGGTTAGCAGAGGAGGGTAGTTGGGGGCAATCATCTGGGCAGGAAAGCAGTTAGGCATCAATCAGGCTGGCAGGGGAGTGGTTAGGGGGTGATTAAGCAGGCAGGCAGGCTAGTGGTTAGGAGCCAGTGGTCCTGATTGTAAGAGGGATGTCTGACTGTCATTTTAGGTCTGATCTCTGTGGCCTAAACCAGCAGTCAGACATCCCTTGAGGGGTCCGAGACTGGAGGGTACAGGATGGGCTGAGGGACACCACCCCTCCCCCCCATGCATGAATTTTGTGCACCGGGCCACTGGTAGATAGTAATAACAGAATGTTTATGTGACTAGAAATTCTGTTTCTTTCTGCAATATATTGCTTCCCCTATAAATATTTGTTGCAGAATTTACCACAATGGAAACAGACAATGGGTACTCGTAAGATTTAGGAAAAAGAAAAAAAAAGAAACCTTTATACAAAGCAGTGCTGCTGGCTCAGGGGATTTGAAGATCCAAAGCCCGAACTGCCAATACAATGAGATCACCCCTTATTTGTATTCCTAAATCATTTGTTTCCTAACTCCTGGGCTTATGAAGCCCTACCCAGGTTAGTTAGAATGGGGAGATAAGATTACAGCTAAAGGCCTGGTGTAGGCGGTGCCAGGGACCTCCTCTCAGGCTATGCTGTTGAATTCTGGGTTTGTGGCCCTTGTAAACTGGGAGCATTGAGAAGTCCAATGCACTATCCATTGCACTATAGAGCCCTAAACTGGGAGTATTTAGGAAAACAGATCATTGCGTAAGGAAGGGGCAGTGACTTCATTAAAGGCTAACAAGAATGTACACCAGGACACCGGTCACTGGCCATTGGCGCAGATTAAGGTTGCTGGCCCCTTCCCCCATACCGCCCCCCATATTTCTCCTCAATTTATACAGGAAAAGGTATAATGAGTTTTAAAAAGAAACTCTGTTTTCATATGTAGAAAAAGTGAACTTGAAATTAAAAATTAATCCCATTCAATGTAGCTTAAATAAATGAGTATATTCATCAAAAAGTACAAGACTTTCACAGCAAGCATTATAAAACACTACTGAAAGAAATTAAAGGAAGTCTAAGTAAATGGAGAGATATTTCATGTATATGGATTGGAAACTCAATATTGTTAAGATAGCAATTTTCCCCAAATTAATCTATAAATTCAACCCAATTTTTATAACATTTTCAGTATAGTTTTATTTTTTTTTTGAGAAATGTTGTCCTAAAATTTATATGGACATGGAAAGGATCTATTATGCACAAAACTATACTTAAAGAAAATGAAAGTAGAGGACTTATACTTCCCATTTTCAAAAATTTTATAATGCTATTGTCATAGCTTTGACTGGGTTAAAGCAGAACATATAGATAAGTGAAACAGAACTGACAGTCCAGAAACAATTCCTTATATGATCAATTGATATTTGGCATAGATGTCAGGGCAAATCAATGGAGAAAGAACAACGTTTCATCAAATGGGGCTGGAAAAACATGCAAAAAAAAAGGGGATTTATACCCTCACCACACACTACATGCCAACATTTATTTAAAATGGATAGTAGAGCTAAATGTAAGAGTAGAAGGTATAAAACTGCTAAAAGAAACACTAGAAGAAAATAAAATATTTGACCCCTGTCCAGTTTTGCTCAGTGGATAGAGCACCGGCCAGCGGATAGAAGAGTTGGTAGGTTATACATTGAGTTCCTATCATTGCTTCTATAACAGAAAATGAAATCATATAGTTTGGGGATATGAACTACTTTATGTCTTATTTTTATTATGACAAGATTGTTTTGCTGTATTTTTATGTAATTTGTAGAATAAATTAGTAATTAGAATCTAGTAAAATAGAAAAAAAATATATACTATTTCTCCACTCCTTGAGTTCGAGGCTATTGTAAACAAATGCTAGGAATGCTGAAGAATAAATGTCATACATCTGAAGATCTGTTATTTGATGAAACACATTTTTTATGTTCCCATATAGAGATGCTGGATGCACTTTGTATTGAATCATTCGAACTAGTCCTTGCTTTTTATTTAGTTGTTTTCTAATGTAAAAAAAAAAAAGTGTTTCCCTTTGTGTTTGAACTGTAAAGAAGTTTTCAAAAGAAGGAAATAAATACACTGACCTACTATATTTGTCAGTGTGATCAAAAGACCTTATGGATGGTAGAAATGTAGTCATTAAAGGAACAGAAAATGATTCTTCTCATTCACTGTTGTTTCTGGAAAGATTGATCAAATGGTCAGTGGTTACCTAGAGAGGCTAAAATAAAAAAGCTGTTAACATCTGATTATTATCCAATTCTGTATATAAGCACGCACACACACACACACACACACACACACACACACACACACACACATATATATATATATATATATATATATATATATATATATATATATGGAAATATATAAATAGTGCATTACATAATTGTTCTGGATATATGCACACATGAGATATTATTGACTTTTAGCATTCATGCAAAACACATATACTTTAAATCGCTAACATTTTTTAATAGGTAGAGAAGCAAAATGTGTACAATTTGGTTATTTCTGAGTTTGTTTATGGCTAAGTAGATATTGTCATGGGACATATTGTAATTATATCTGGCTTAAAAGTTTACTAGTATATTTAACATCTACTTACATAGTTAGGTTCAGTGTGAAATACAAGTCTCAATAAATATCTAAAATACTACTTGAAAGAGAGTAGCCTAATGAAGCCTTTATGAAGTTCCCATAATTATGAGTTGGAAGCACAATATGAATTTTCTAATGACTTTTCAGACATAACTTAAACTGATAGGTATATGACACTGAAATGGATGTACTGTCATGGGTGTTCTCATGACTGTCACTTCTAGGAGATTATGACACTGAAGGTTTTTAATCATTAGGTGAAAAGGGACAAGAAAAACCTTGTCTTTCACCTTGACAATAAAATAGTGATTAAAAACTGATTATCTGACTATGGCCACAGAATCAATCATTTCTTAACACATACTCTCAGCAAAATTGAAATTAACATTGAAAAAGAGAAGAATGAACATAGCTTGATGATTACTGTTGGACAGGAAAGATCCATAGGCCATGCCATGTTTTTTTGTTTTGCTTGTTTTTTGTAATTTACTCTCATATATCCTAGGACTCATAATGCAATCTTTATTGCTAAATTGTGAGGATAAGGCTTGTCTGGTATAGTAACACTAGAGGCTTGGGGCATGAATTCCTGCTCCAGTTGAGTCCCTCAGCCTGGCCTATGGGATCCGGTCAAAACTGGCTCTCCAACATCCCACAAAGGGTCCTATATTGCTAGAGGGACATGGGAGGTTGGCCAACCAGGGAGGGACTGCGAGAAGGCTCCAGGGTGTGACTCCCGCAGCAAGCTAACCTACCAGTCAGAGAGACTGCCCCCTGGTGGTCAGTGTACATTATAGTGAGAGGTTGAGCAGCCTTACCATATCATTAGCATATTACGCTTTGATTGGTTGAACAGATGAGTGGATGACAGAACACTTAGCATATTAGGTTTTTTTTTTGTTTGTTTTGTTTTGTTTTTTTTTAATAAGGTTTTCTGTTTAAATCATCTAAAATCCCAGTGTCACAAATATCTGGCCTATGCCTTAGTACTGGGAAGTTCTGCATTTCAGATGTCTCTCCTGGAGAGGTCTCTGCCAAGGGGCAATTCAGGGATTTCTGCTTTTTAAATTGCGTGCCTGTGCCATTCTTTAGTTCTTCCTGAAGCTCAGAAAGACTGGGGGGGGAGGGAGCCCAAAATCACTAGAGGTACAAACTTCTATTCATATCAATGGCTGGGATTAATTAGTCTCCAATTTCATTGCAAGAGAGTTTGGGAAACAAAATCTTCCTAAAATTCCTGTGAGATCTTCTTGCAAGAACAAGAAAATGGGGTTAGTGGGTATCTGATCACTTTTTCCTCATTGTACAGTGAGAATAAGTGTGGGAAATATTTTTATTATGTGTTATGCTATTAAGTTATGTTTGAAGATGTTAATATCACTATCTATTAAAATTATATACCCTCACGTCAGTATGTTTTATTTTTCTTGTTTGTTTAAGATTGAAATTATATCTTCTCAGATTATAGTGGCATGAAATTCAAAATCAACTACAATAAAAACACTCAAACACATTTAAACCTATGGAGGCTAAATAGCATGTTATTAAACAATGAATGAATTACCAATGAGATAAAGGAAGAAATAGAAAACTTCCTGGAAATAAACGAAAATGAACAGACAACAATCCAAAGTGTATGGTGCACAGTGAAAGCAGTCCTGAGAGGGAAGTTCATAGCATTACAGCCCTACCTCAAAAAAACTACAAAAAACATGTAACCCTGCAACTTAAAAAATTAGAAAGAAAACAGTAAGAAAAGCCAAGTGTGAGTAGAAGGAAAAAAGGATAATGAAGTTCAGAGCAGAAATAAATGACATAGAGACTAAAACCAAAACAAACAAAAAATACAAAAGATCAATGAAACCAAGAGCTGGTTCTTTGAAAAGATAAACAAGATTGACAAAACTTTAACCAGACTCATCAAAAAACAAGAGAGAGGACCCAGATAAATAAAATCAGAAATGAAAGCAGTGAAATAACAACTCACACCACAGAAGTACACACAATTGTAAGCGAATATGAACAACTATATGCCTGCAAATCAGACAACCTGGGCAAAATGGACAAATTCCTAGAAAAATACAACCTTCTGAAACTGAATCAGGAAGAATCAGAAAACCTGAGCAGGCTTATAATTTTATTTTTTTAAATGTTTAAAGCATATTGAGAATTTATACTTTCAGAAAAGCCAACTTTTCTGTGAACCAAGGCCTTATATTGCTAGATATCATCTTAGTTTTCAGTACTAATTTCTTATTTTTTCCCTAGGAATCTTAATAATCTTCTGAACCTATTACTTTCAATAACATTTTAAAAAATAATTATATCTCCTGGCAACACTCCTTGATCACACTTAAGAAAAAATATTTTTCTGTCTTAAAAATATTTTTTATACTTCTGCTTGCATTTTAGTGTTCCCATTAGAATTTTCTTTAATAATTATAAATATGCCAAATATTAAAATATGCCCAATGTTTTCTTTACCCATAACTTACATGTGCTATTAAAGTAATTAATTCTGTTGTCAAATATTCTTAATTATAGAAGGTTTTCTTATCATTCAGGCAGACCATCATTTTCTTAGGCTTTAAAAAATAGTTCATGAAAATTGCCATATTTTTCATTTCTCTATAAGAAAATTTCAATCTATTTTGACAGGAGGTTATTAGATAACAACTGCTTTCCAAGTAATTTCACACGGATTCTTTGTACTTCAAATAAAGCATCTGCTGAGAACACTGTTCTTGGGAAAAAGGCTTAAAATTATATTACATCAGTCATAAAGCACTTGGTATGAGCATTTGGAAGCTGTATGAATCCCAAAAGATCTCTTTAAGATTTTTATCAAATTTAATATTAACAGTAGCCAGGAGGCAAGTTTTATAAGTTCAATAGAAATATGTTCAATGATTCTTGGTAAACTGTTTTTTCCCCCCTAATGTATACAAAATGTCTTTCTATATTTCCTTTCTGACAGTGAAATAATGTGTTGTTTTTTTTTTTTGTTTTACTTTTTAAAATTCTTTACTTAATTTGTTTTTTAGCAATGAAGTAATCCTGGTAGGTGTTGCCCAGTGGTTGAGCTTCAACTTATGAACCACCAGGTCGTGGTTTGATTCTTGGTCAGGGCACATGCGTGGGTTGCGGGCTCAATCCCCAGTGTGGGGCATGCAGAAGGCAGCTGATTGGTGATTCTCTTTCATCACTGATGATTCTATTTCTCTTGCCCTCTCCCTTCCTCTCTAAAGTCAATAAAAATATTTTTAAGATTAAAAAACAAAAAAAGAAGTCACATTTTTATAGGCTTATGTCTTTACATTTATGTTAACCTTTTATGTAGCGATCAAGATGCAATTAAGTTCTTAGCATTTTGTTCTGAAGTATTGAATATTTCCTTAATTCATTATAACTTCAATTATTCTTTTACTGTCTTTGATTGTTTAGACTGATATATTAATATAGAAGTAATTAATTCAAAATGGTTCTCATATAAAAATCTGAATGATGGAAACATTCTACAAGGAAGTACACTAACTGAACCCAAGATCCAGAGGAGGAATGCCAGAGCAGGTTTCTATTTAATTTGAAGTAGGATTGGGTGCTTGGGATGGAGAACTAAGTTATATGGCATACCAGCCTCTCGTTCATTCAGCAAACATCTAGCATCTTATGCAGCACAGCACAAAGTAAAGAGCAGTATTCTGGGAATTTTATCATTACAAAGCATGCCACAAACATTGCACCCTTGATTCTGATCTAGAAGACTAAAGTTCAAGTTAGAAGAAAAATAGGAGATCAATTGAAAAAATTTGCAACTTTTGTGGGAAAGGAAAAGAGATGGGGGCATCCACAATGAGGAATCTCAACAGGAAAGTCCCCAACCATAAAGTGATATTCAATGATATCACAAAAATATCATCATACCCAAGCAGATAAATGTTTAAGATGTCAGACTGGAAAATGTTTTTGATTTGTTTTTTATTCAGGGGAAGGAGGTCAGAAGGACTATAAAACGTTGTAAGATTTATGAATATATAAAAACTGTGTTCATCAACTGTGTTGTCCTCTGTTATTTTTTCTGACTTCAAATATGATTTTAAGAGAAAACATAGTATAGAAGAATTCTTAGTACTCAATATGATGCATACTTAAGGCTTCCCACTTTAAATATTCTTCTTACATAGCCCACAAGGATCCCTGAAGTGGCAGCATAGTGCATGCAGAGTCTGCCTCACACGGTCTACCCCCTCTGGAGTGCATGCCCATTGCTGGAAATGGACAAACTGTTCTGATAGGCTAATTGCACCAGTTCCAAACTGAAAGATGCACAGGAAATGTAAAAAATGGGCTAATATTGAACTACTATGGAATTCATGGTTTTTAAATCCTGTTTATTTTTTTCCCTTTCTTCCTCTTATTTTCTAATTTTCTCTCTGTGTCTGCCTTTCTCCCACAAAGTGACTTAGCATGGATGAGTTTGCTATCAGTCTTCTCAATGGAAAACACATACAACCTCTCAGTTAATATTACAAATGCAGTCCCCTGTTACCTACTGATTAGAGGAAAATACTTAGTTGGTTTTTCCATGTATTTCATTTATTTATTAATAAATTGGACTGTGTAAAAGTAGACCTAGTTGCCAGGCTGGTGAGGCTCAGGGGTTGAGTATCAATGGATATATCAGAAGGTCCCAGTGTGATTCCCAGTCAAGCACATGCCCCGTGTGGGTCATGTAGGAGGCAGCTAATCAATGATCCTCTCTCATCATTGATGTTTTTATTCCCCTCTCCCTCTTCCTTCCTCTCTGAAATAAACAAAAATAAATAAATAAATAAATAAATAAATAAATAAATAAATAATAAGACTAGATATTGTTAATGATTAAATTAGAAGTTTCTAAGTTGAGGAACTATAATCAGGACTGTGCAGTACAACCCATTCTTATTTTATTTCATTTCATTTATTTTATTTTTTCCATTACCATTTCTTCTGTAAATTCTACATAGTTGGTATACAGAATTTCTGTTTATTGTTCACAGGAAGACTGTTTTATGGAGATGTTAAAGTCGGGAGTAAAATTTAAATATATAATATATTCAATTTTGTATGTATTTAAGTATAAAGTAAACAGCAAATTTTATATGGCAAAGGTATAAGAAATGTCATGTTCAATCTGGAAATACTACCTATAGACCATTTCTGAAAATATAAATCATCATTTAAAAAGTATCTATAACTAATAACTGATTCCAGTGAAACTTAAAAATAAGTGTGTTAATGTGCATGACAACATTCCATTTCATCTTGAAAACCAGATATGTAGAAACAAAATTAATATTTGGTAACAAAGTAAAGCCAAC
Source organism: Vespertilio murinus (assembly GCA_963924515.1). NCBI lineage: Eukaryota > Metazoa > Chordata > Mammalia > Chiroptera > Vespertilionidae > Vespertilio > Vespertilio murinus. Next base: position 187,507,709 of record OZ004706.1, on the reverse strand, counting down.
CATTCTATGATAGACACAAATGCATATTTTAAAAACAATCATTTTTATGCTCATATGTTTTGCTTTTGAGAATTGTTAACATATAGATTTAAATTGAAATTCTATTTGGCCCCCCTCAAAAACAAACAAACAAACAAACAAACAAACACAAGTAAACAACTCCCTCATAAGTTAAAGAACCACAGATATCATGTGAGTATTTATTGAATGTGGTGAAATGAGAAGTACCCTAATTCCCAATAATTGAAACATCATAAGGCATTTGACTTGTCTTAGCTCCTAAAAGATAATAAGCAAATTTGCAAGCTGAATCCTCTGTTGTTACATTGGAGGCTAATATTGTCTCATAAGGTAGATTGATTGCAAAAATTTCTCTAAATTTTACCTCTCTAAACTGATGATTTTTTGAAATATGGCTTTGAAGCAATTCTTATTAAAAGGTAGAACCTTTCCACATCTTAAATCTATATTGGTTTTTTTCACTTGATTTAACCAATATAATTTTAAAGGGTTTTTTTTAAATTGCTTTTTAAAGAGAAAGGTAGAGAGAGAGGAAGAGAGAGAAACATCAATGTGAGAATGGAACATCAATCTGCTGCCTCCTGCATGCTCCCCTACCTGGTATCCAGCCACTACCTTTTTGTGCATGGGATGACACTAAACCCACAGAGCCATACCAGCCAAGGGCTTAACCAAAAGAATGTGATGTGGTTGGGCATCAGAAGTCCTTGTGCATTTCTACTAAATGCATGGCCAAGTGTCCCATTACCTTGAAATCAAGCTCAGTCTTACTTCAAAGAGTTTGAGAACCATTTGGGGAGGAACAAGCTGTCCTAGCTGACAACTATAAATTATCTGTCATTAGCCATCTTTTTACAACACTAAATTTTGTCTTTTTTTGTATCATTGTGTTACAGATAATTGATATCAACTCTATAACTTTTAAAAGTTCAAAGCCAATTGAGATTACTATAGACTTCCCATTGTACAAAGACATGACAATAAAATCATTTAGGAGAAAAGAAAAAAATATGGTAATCAAGGATTTACAAGGAGATATTTTCCCCCAGAGACACCTCTGTAGGGGGCAGATTCTTTCTTTGGCTTGCTAATGATATGTTCCTGTCATTGAGCACTGATATCTCCTCATTTTGGGTTCTACTGCCCAAAGGCAATTGAACAATCCTAATTGTTTTGTTATATCTGAGTATTTTGCCAGCAGCCGAACTATGCCAACAACCCATTTTATGTTGTTATACCTAAAGGGAGTGATAAACAAACAAGTCATTTTATTTGTTTTACATGTTCATTTAATCAACAAGAGCTTATAGAGTACGCAGCTCCGCTATACACTGTGTCTATCCCATGCCCTCTGTCCTCTGAACGCAGCTATGCAGCATCCACACAATATCAGCTCCTGTCTGAGTGCAAAACAAGAGCTTCTATGTTCAAATAGATAACATCATTCAGTAATTTTTTACAAAATAAAAGCATGCATAGGTCAATGCTAAAAAACATTGAGATAGTTGGTGGATTTCTTCAACAAGTTTAGAAACTTTTGTTTCATAAATGGTTTCAACATTGCAAAGTAAACATTGCAGGCTTAGATATAGAAATTAGTTTAAAGATCATCAAATTAAATAGAAAAAAAGAACTATTTTCATAAATAGAAATGAACACTATTTTCATGAGACGCATTACATGGACAAATAACCAAGGAAGCAGCCAGCTTTTACATTAATTTTCCTTCCTGATTGGAGACACAATGATAAAATACATTAACTGGCACTCTGAATTATACACAGGTCAGGAAGTCACTTTTGGTTTCCTGTACAACCTCCCCACCAGGTTACAGGAAATGTCAGAGGCAACATTAACATGACATTTTATAAATTTACATCTAAAATTAAACTCAGACTGACATGAAACCCTGGTGTATGGAGAAATAATGCTTCTTGGAATAATTGTCCCACAAGAATCATCAGCTTTAGAAGTACCAAAATTTATATTTCAAAATTATTTGAATATTGCCATGATCCATAAAATACACTTAGCAACTCTAGTAATGGTTGCATCACCAGGAACATCCTTCTCAAATTAAAAATTACCAAATATTGCCTGCCACCTTCCATTTGCCAAGAAACACTGATGTCGCTTTGAATTATATCAGTTGAATTGCTAAATGTATAAATTTAGATGACTTGATAAATGAATTTTCAGAATAGTCATAAAAATCTTACTATCAATCAAGGTAACTCATTAATCAAATGTTATTATTAGTAGTATAGTAATAGTGGCCAGTGCACGAATTCGTGCACCTTGAAGGAAGTGTGGGTCAAAAGGCTGCAGTGGGCACAGGAGTTATTGAGCATTTATGGGGTAACCCCTGCCTGGCTCCTCCTGTCATGGCTCCCCCACCCCTGACCCCTGTCTGCCAGCAGCCCCACTCCTGCTGCCGCCATTCCCATACACTGCCAGCACTGGCCCTACTCGTACCCACTTACAGTGCAGAATGATTGGGGCTGGCTCCAGCAGTGGGTGCAAGCAGTGGCTACTGCCCCAATCTCCCTTCAGGAGCAGGGCGAGGAGGAGAAGCCCTCATGGGTGATTGGGGCCAGCAGCCACTGCTGGCACCTGTTGATGGTACCAAGCGATTGGGCCTGGCACCGGGTGCCAGCAGTGGGTTTGAGCTGTGACTCTGGTGTCAGCAGTAGGTGTGAGAAGGGCCAGCATCAGCAGTGGGTGCGAGTGGCAGTTCCAGTACCAGCAGCAGGTACAAGTAGGGCTGGTACCAGCACCAGGTGTGAGCAACAGGCAGTACCACAGCATACGGGAGCAAAGCATTTTCAGTAACCACTAGAAGCTCCCCAATGACAGCAACAGGTGCCCCTCCTTGGTCTAGCACCTCTGCTCACCTGCTCCACCATCCTATGTACCCAACACCAGCCATATTCCAACCATGCCCCCTGGTGGTCAGCACAGGACATAGCAATAGTTTGTTCAGTTCAATTGTTCAGCTGTTCAGTCTATTTGCATATTAGCCTTTTATTATATAGAATATGCAATTATTACTTTTCAGTTAGTTTGAGTTGTATTCATGTAGCACTGTTACCTCTATTATGTTTGATAAATAATAGCATAGTTTTTAAGGAAAAGCTTTATCTCTTCTTAGCTTTAATGAAATTTTTAAAAATTGAACAACAGGCCCTGCATTTTCCTTTTGCACTGAGGCATGTGAATGGTGTAGCAAGCCCTGGCTGCAGTAATAGATTAGAATGTGTCTAAAGAGAAGGAGGTGACGAAGCAGAGACAGGCATTATAACTGACTCTGTTATGGGTTGGTTTTTTTTCTATTCCAGATAGCACGGAAATGGACAATGCAATGGATGAGAGAAATGGAGAAGGCAACTCATCACAGGAGTGTGCGGCCAGAGGGGGCATGTTGCTGTAAGAGGGAAGTTAGCAGACTGTGTTTGTGGTCTTACGAAAATGGCCTGGTGGAAAGGGAGAAATCAGTATTATAGAACAGAGAGAGGAGTGCAGTCATGAAGTATATAGAGGGCATGATAGGAAGGGATCCCAGTCACAAATCAGTGAGAACTCTTCTTTGAAAGGCTCCAGGGCACTTTATTCCCCCGCCCCCAGAAGATAAAGGAGAGATGGTTGAAAACAGGCAGATGAGTTGGCAAGTTTAGTAACAGGTAGATGAGAAAAAGAATGGCTACATTTTCGCCTGAGATAATGCATCAATGGGTAAGTCTGGAAACCAGTGCAGTGAGCCTGTTGATGGAGAAGCATTGTAGTGAAGGGCTACCTTCTTTTGTTCAGTATATGTTTTTATTGATTTCAGAGAGGGAGGGAGAGAGACAGCAACATCAATGATGAGAGGGATAGAGATCTCAAAATCATTTGTCAGCTGCCTCCTGCAAGGGAGGATCGAGCCCACAACCCAGACCAGTGCCTTCACCGGGAATCAAACCACGACCTTCTGGTTTATGGTTTGGTGCTCAAACACTATAAGCTACATTCTTTCTTTTCTTGATAGTGTGTTGGAGAAGGATGTTTGACAGTATTAAAGTATGAAATACTTACAGTGGGACATGGACAATGGAGTTATTGAGCATTTATAGGAATACTGGGTAACCTTGCCTTCATTGTGCATGGTTATAGGACATGAATTTTATTTACACATCTCTGTGCAGTTGTACTATTTTGTTTTGTTCTATTCTGTTTTGCTCTGTTTTGTTTTTCCATCTGTGTCCTGAAGCCTAGGATAGGAATGCAAACACTGGACAATTATAATTCTTTGTCGTTGGCATTGTTTTAAGACACATTGTGAGATGGGCCATAGTTATAAATTGATGTTCACAAAATGATTTTAAAGAGTGGTTGAAATTATGGGTCATTGGTCAAGTATGAAAAGATATGAGGTGATAATTAATTGAGAAAAATGTAAAGTTCAAGCTATAAACTAGTAACATCTTTGTATACTGCAAAGAAAATTGAGTCTCTGCTTTTGTCTTTTACAATAAGAAGTACAGACTTCTGATAATAGACTTTGATTTGGTTTGACTTATCATCATGTCACATTCTTCAATATCAGCATTATCTATAATCATTAAAGCATAATTTGCTAATTAGACCAGAGGTCGTTCCAGATGACTTTCTAGATGATGTGGGGTGTGGGAGAAGCCTGGGTCCCAGGTGCCAGAAGGAAGCTGGTGCTGGCAGTTGGGGAAAGGAAGGCCTACTCTTGTATAAATTTTGTGCATCGGGCCTCTAGTCAGTAATAAAGTTATTATATTTTTTTCCTCTTTTCGCTACTATTTTCCAAGATTTTTCAATTGGCTCAAAACTATAGTGAGGCCTGCTCAAATCTCTAAAACCTTTGATTATTAAAAGAAAAAAGGGCCTTTTTTTTACTTATACATTTTTTCACTTTAAAAAAATATAGCTTACATTCAATATTATTCTATATTAGTTTCATATGTATAACAGACATTGCTTTATTTTAATTTTTCTACTGTTCCTTAATTTCCAAAGAACATTTTTATTTATAGCCTTCTACTTTTATTTTAATCATTGATATAATACATTTTTATTTGAATATCAGTGCTTTTTTTTCCCTTTTCAGACTTTCTTTAGCTCAACGCATTTTCCTTTTTTCTTCTGATATTCGTCTGTTTTATTTGTTTTTGCCGTTGTCTTTCATGACAGAGGTTTTCCTAAAAGAAGTGGTGATTCTTGTTACTCTGCTATATTTAGGGACAAGTCACTAAAAATGACTGGAAAAATCGATGCTGCTTTAACACTGTGATCTCCACTATGTTGTGATTGGGTAGGTAATGAAGTCTTTAAATGGAGAATCTCAGATGCCTGCATCTTTCCTGTTGGGTGAATCATTTCCTGCAAATACTAGTAGCAAGATGCTAAGCTCTTGCTTTGGGTTTATACAACTGACTGCCAGCTCTTGGGAGCTTAAGTGAAATGGAATATGGTTTATCACATCCAGAAGCACGAACAGTGCCTCAACTCTGACCTGTGCTGGCCTGTTGTCCCCAGTGTCCAATTTGCCATGAGCTTCTAGGACTTGTTCTTTCAGAAATGTCTTTGCTCCAATCATCTCTCAGTGTAGGAAATATGTAACAGCGTGGCTAATGGGGGGAGAGAATAATATAACTCTTCTGTACTCATACTTTCAGTAATTTCTTCTGCTCTAATGCTTCGGCCCCATCCTGCTCTCCTTGTCTTGAGCATTCCCTGGTGGTCCCAAGGCTGAGCCTTTGAGTTCTGAAGTGACAAGCTGCTTGCTTCTCCTTGGCTTTCCTCACTCAAGAAATTAACCTTTGCTTTTCTCACAGTGCTAATAACTTCTCATTTGTGAATTGGACACGCGCAAGCCTGTTATGGTATTCTCTCTCATTCTCTTTGTTCTTTTAAAACACCTTTCCCCCTTTTTTAGACTCACTGATTAAGAGAAAATGGAGAAAAAAACAAATGTATTCAAACTTCCATGTTTAACTCAAAATTTCCTTTGCTTATTAGCAAATACTTCTAATAACAATTGTGATGGCTATAAAAATGCGGTAATGTATAACTTCTACATAAACTTTCATTCACATATTAAAAAGCCTCACTGGTCAGAAAGTTAAGTGCTCTGTCATGGCTAGGATCTCCCAAATAGGAAAATAAGTCTATTTTCAGAAAATTTTCCTAAAGGGTAAAATGCTTTATAATACATAGCACTGTACAAATATTTTAGAAAATTTCCAGCATTACTACTAGACTCATTTGCCTACTCACATTGTACTTATTACTTACCTTATTATAATAATTATCTCAAAGTATTGCTATCTCTTGTTTAGGCTTACATTTTTCTCTATTTTAAAATATCTTACTGGATAATTATCTTATCATGCCCACCAATAAAACCTCAGCATCTAGTAAACTCTTGGTATATATTATATAATAATAATTTATTGAATAAATAGCCTGTCTCTCCCAAATATTTTCTAATTTAGCTTATTGAAACTTTTCAAGAAATCATACTTAAGTAGAAATATGATGGAGAAGATTAAGTGTATGCACAATTTATAAATTAAATATTAAATTACTTAATCAGAATATGTTATCTCAACTGAGATGTGCTGAGGTTTTATGGCAAAAAGGCATTGAGTAACACTATAAAATTTAGATTAAAATATTGGCATTTAATTTATATTTTGTTACTGCACTGTGCTAGATGCTACACACTCACCTGTGCCCTTTTGAAAGTGAAACAAAAGCTATGGTCAAAGGGAACTGAGAGGTTTCAAGCAATTTTGTTGTCATGGAATTTTGTGTACATGTATAGATTGTAGCAACCATTGTGTTCTTAAAATTCATCTTGACATTGTCTTTGTTTTGTCATTTAATATATTTTTACTGATTTCAGAGAGGAAGCTAAAGGGAGAGAGATAGAAGCATCAATAATGAGAGAAATTCACTGATGGGCTGCCTCCCACACACCCCACACTGGGGACTGTGCCTGTAACCCAGTTATGTGCCTTGACCAGGAACCCAACTGTGACCTCCTGTTTCATAGATTGACACTCAACCACTGAGCAACACTTGTGTGGGCATCTTGACATTATTTTATGACTGATATAGAAAGCACACTTCTATCATCCATAGAAATGTAGATTGCTTCTAAATTTCAGTATTTGAAACACACACTCTCACATCAACATCTTTACTCTCAATAAAAGAATGTTTTTTAAATGCTTATTGGATAACTTTTGTTTTAACGTAACCGATGGTGTTACTTTTAGTTACCTTAAACCTAAGAGTGACTTGGAACTGAAAGAAAACAGTCACGAAATACAACATTTTGCATGACTACATTTCTATGCAATGTCCAGAATAAGCAAATCCATTGCAGCAAGTAAATTAGTGGTTGTCTACATGATAGGGGACGAGAATGGAGGGTTTGGGGAGGAACTCTTAGCTAATGTGTATGGGTTGACAAAAAATGTTTTAAAAATAGAATGTAATGATAGTTGTACAGCTCTGTAGATAGACGGATATTGACTGAATTGTGAACTTTATAGTGTGTGAATTATATCCCAATAAAGAAGTCTAAAGAGAGAGTGACTCACAGCTGAAATTTCTAATTATGTTGCTACACATTTATGTTTCCATTAAGGTGAAGAGTAATTGCTGCTGTGTGGTTTGCTGTTTTTTTTATCCATTGATTCCATGCTACCATTAATTAAAGTGAATCCTGCAATGTATGATACTGTCAAACATGTAATTGCTACTTCTCAACCTACAATTGTTTTTAAAGTAAGAATAAATCAATTTGTTTATTTATTTAAATCTTGTTTATTAAAAATCTACTTATTGATTCTTTTAGTTTTTTAATCATTTCGGGATGCTGACGGAGACCTATTAAAAATGAATTTCACTCATATGTGGAATCTAATGAACAGAACAAATAGATCCAAAGACATAGAAGTATGGGGAAAAAATGCTGAATTTCAAAGGGAAGAAATGTGTTGGGTGGATGGAGTAATTAACGGGGGGAGGGGAGAAAAGAGAGGGGGGTAGCTTATATGCATATGCACTTATGCATAGTCCATGGTCACAGACAATAGCTTGATGAAGGCCTGGGAGGGCTGGTAGAGGGTGGAGGGGGAGGTTAATAAAAAAAGAAAAGGAAAGAAAAGAAAAGAAAAGAAAAGAAAAGAAAAGAAAAGAAAAGAAAAGAAAAGAAACAAAGGGATATCTGTAATTCTTTCAATAATAAAGATAAATTAAAAAAAATAATTTATCTTCATTACTGGTTGTAACTCAGTCACGGAATAGTGGGTGTGGGTATATTTCTGTCAGCACCTATTCTACTTAAAGGAAGAGAAATTTAGGGCTGCTCTTCTATCAAGGCTTCTTTACACTATTCTTATCTCAAATTTCTCCACATCTGAGTCATATAGATATCTTACTTCTTTCAAGTATTCTTGTGTATTTCTTCTCTATGAAATTATCCTCTTCCCACTTTCAAGCAGATTCTGGAAAAAGAATGTTACTTTTAACATATATGTTTAATACAAAAAATGATTTATTTTAATTTCTCAATACATTTTATATCTGTGGTATTATAAATTGTGAAAATCGTAGGTGCTGTAAAAAGTTGGTAATATGCAGGTAGTACAGACATATTTAAACATATTATTGTTAAAATAAAAGTATACAGAGACTTATCTGTACAGATATAGTTGCACAAAGCAAGACATATCACAGCATACTTCTATTTGGAGGAGCTATTTCCTGCATTAACCAATTCTTTATAGAGCTAAAAAGTTGCTGATGACATCTTCTGAAAGCATCCATGGTTTTGAAACCTAAATACAGGTGTTGATTCAAGTTCATTGGATCACGGAATAGAAGAATGAAGTCCAAGACAAAAATGATTAATTGAATAGTCTGAGGAAGATAGATTTTAGTTCTTTGAATGTCTGGTAAAACTTCACTGTGAAACCTTCTGACACCAGGCTTTTGTTTGCTGGAAGCTTTTTTATGACTGGTTCCATTTCCTCCATAGTTATTGGGCTATTGAGATTTTTAGATTCTTCCTGATTGAGTTTTGAAAGCTTATTTCTAGGAATATGTCCATTCCCTCTCAGTTGTCTAGTTTGTTGGAACAGAGTCATTCATAATATTTTTTTTTACAATCATTTGTATTTCTGTGGGGTCTGTTATTATTTTGCCTCTTACATTTCTGATTTTGTTTATTTGGGTTCTCTCTCTCTCTCTTCTTCATGGCGAGCCTGGATAGAGGTTCATTCATCTTGTTTATTCTTTCAAAGAACCAGAGCCATATGAAAACATGTTCAAAGTCACCAATCATCATAGAGATGCAAATTAGAACAGCAATGCCATATCATCTCACACCTGTCAGAATGGCTGTCATCAACAAATCAATAAATGACAAGTGCTGAGAGGAACTGGAGAAAAAGGAACCCTTCTGCACTGCTGGTGGGAATGCAGACTGGTGCAGTCACTGTGGAAAACAGTATGGAGTTTACTCAGAAAATTAAAAATGGAACTTCCATTTGACCCAGTGATCCCATTTCTAGGACTATATCCCAAGAAACTAGAAACACCAATCAGAAAGGATATATGCACCCCTGTGTTCATAGCAGCACAATTTACCATAGCTAAGATTTGGAAACAGCCTAAGTGCCCATCAGCAGATGAGTGGAATAAAAAACTGTTGTACATCTACACAATGGAATACTGCACTGCTATAAAAAGGAAGGAACTCCTACTATTTAAAACAGCATGGATGGTCCTGGAGAGCATTATGCTAAGTGAAATAAGTCAGTCAGAGAAAGATAAATATCACATTATCTCACTCATTTGTGGAATGTAATGGCCAACATAAATGGATGAATAACAACAAACCCAGAGACAGAGAAGCATCAGACTGTCAAACTTCAGAGGGATGGCAGGGGAAGGTGGGGGTAAAGGGGTAGGATCAACCAAAGGTTGTGTATGCATACATATAAGTATAACCAATGGACACAGACACCAGGGAGGTGAAGACATGAGCGGAGGGGTCGGGGAAGTGGCAATGGGAGGATAATGACACATGTAATACCTTAATCGATAAAGAAAACATGTATTTTAAAGGCAAACAAACAAAAAAACAATTAATGGAATGGAAGTTTACTGAGAGAAGCCAGTCCTGGAAAAGGAGCAGCTGGGTCCCAGGAGCAGGCCAGTGTCCAGAGCTTCCTTCCCCTGTATAGTCGGGAGCAGTTCAGTAGCCAAGCTAATTAGAGTTCATTAGTCTGTGTGTGGAGGCCCACATGGCTCTAAGCCAGGTGGGTGCAGGGATGTGCTCCCACACCACAGGAATCAACATCAGGAATGCATTGCATGCTGGAGAGAAGAAAGAGGGTGAGAGGAAGCACAGGCCTTTTAATTTAGGGGTGGAGACAGCCTTTCTAGCTCCTGATTGGTCTTAGCAACACCCTTGGGATTGGGGTATAAGCCTTATTACCTTCTGATTGGTTAACTGAAAGAAGCCTATCTGAGCAACATTCATACATTTTAAAGCCCATGTCTCCCACCAGGGACCTTCTTTCCCTGCCTGTCCCCCTGCACACTCACACACACACACACACACACACACACTCACTCACACACTCACACACACACACACACACACACACACACACACACACACACATGGTCCCTGTCCCTGTCTACTTAGCCTCCCTCTGTCTCCTCAGTTTTAACAGGCCTAAGATAGAACCCTTCATTCTTTCTGTGGAATAAAAAAGGCTTCCTGAAAATAAAAACTCATCAATGTGCATGCTCAAAACAGGAAACTACGAGGCTGCCTGTAACAAACCAGAATATTAAACTACAATCTCACTCAGTTTCATCACCCAGGAAGACATGTAGATTATAGGACACAGGAAGATTATAATCATAGTAGAGGCCCAGTGCCTGTGAAATCTGTGCATGCTGTGGTCCCTAGGCCTGGCCGAGGATCAGGGCTAATCAGGGCCTGGCCAATCTGGGCCCAACGGCCCCCTCGGGGTCAGGAGAGGAGGCGATGGTCACCAGGCCAGGAACAGTGGAAAAGATGGCTGATGCTGCCCTTGGGCCCTGCCCCACTGTGGTTTCCCACCTCCCTCTTCTCCTTCCCTTGCTGCTGTGCTGCCACTGGGGCCTGTTGGCCAGGAGAGGGGTCAAGGGAGGTTTTGACCCCCGGATTGGAATGTGCAGGATGCATCTGATCCATGATTCTCTATCAACATTAATGTTTCTATCTCTATTTCCCTCTCCAAAATCAAATCTATATTTTTTGAACATGCAAGGTTTTTAAAGGAAGAAAGGTAAGTCAAGGGAGCTACTAAAAAAAAGGACAGGGGGGGCATCACTCACATCCATCTCAAATAGGATAACATAATGTGGTCCTCAGGGGGTGACAGGTGAGGAGTGGCAGTGGGTGGGCAGGGCACTGCAGAATGAGGAACGGGCTGTAATGACTGGGAATGTCTGTGACAGTGACACTGAGAGTATGTTGGGGCCATGGCTGGGATCATTCTTCCCCAAGAGGCTCTGATTCCAGAGGGGAGGAGAATCACAGAGATCAGTGGGCCTTTCTTAGCCTAGAAGGTGATGACGGTGGCAGGAGTGGGCTGCCCTGCTCCCTACAATTGTAAACAGTATAACTGGACATGGACGTCAGTCACATGAACAAATCAATGCCAGGCCAGCCCTGGTGGCTGTGTCCTACCACTCTCTGGCTGTGCTAAAGCACTACTGGCCAGGGAGGCTGAAGCCATGTCCCTGAGCGCAGGTAGTATATGAAGGGAAGGGCCGGAAGCTGGAAGCTGGAAGCTGAAAGACAAAGCTGACCCAGAACAGTCCAGCAGCACTGCATCCACAAAGCTGGCAGTGCAACTGGCTTTGGAGTCAGAGGGACTGCACTTCCTGTGTGTCACCAGTGAGTCCCCATGAGACACGGGACCAAGGGGCAGCAAGGTGGAACCTGGGAGGCCTTTCTCTCTTGAAGCCATTCTTCCCAGGGTGGCAGTGTCCAGCCATTCCCCCTCCCCCAATTTATTTATATTTTGTTACTGAAAAACAAGCTCTGAGCTTTGAGTTCCTGGGATCCCTGGGCCAGAGTGTGAGCCTCCAGGCCTCACTGAGCCTCCCTCTCCCTCCTCCTGCATTGAACATCTTCCCCGTGGTGGTCAGTGTGCTTTATAGCAACCAGTCATTCCAGTGTTCCTGTCCTTCCACTGTAACTTTCGCTTAGGCTTTTGCATACATAGATTCATAAAATCAGTGATTATTGAAACTGCATCAATACCTGAGTCATACAACAAAGAACTCTACAATTTTAAAACAAAAGTCCTTTTATCAAAACACAAAGAGATGTATTTTAGCTTCAAAAGTACTCATTTCTTTTCTGGGAGTTAAAAAATAATGTTATTGGATAATGTCTGCATAGCATCTATCTATCTATCTATCTATCTATCTATCTATCTATCTATCTATCTATCTCCTTAATATGCAAATAGACTGAATAGAGGAATGACCAAACAACTGAACAACTGGTCAATGAGAGTGGGACTGTGGCAGATGGTGAAGCAAGTGAGAGGGTGGCGCCAGGCCAAGGTATATTGCCCCACTGGTTGCTGGTTGCCCCACAGATTGGCCCTGATGGCCAGCCAGGCCTAGGGACCATACCCGTGCACTAATTTCATGCACCGGGGCTCTAGTCTTATTTATGAGTCTTTCCAAGTGGCCTTATTGTCTTACCCATGCTCTCCTTTTTGTCCTCGAGTTTGTACTTGTGTCTTCTCTCAGATATACTGGTACAATACTTGTTTCTTTCACTTATTTTTTACACTCCTAAAAAGAAGCCCCAAATTTTATCTGATACAACCTTATTCTTTTTTTTATGTTTCACATATCAACAAATTAAAACTAAATACAAGACTCTCTAAAGTTTATAATTGGTGCAAGGATGGACAAGTTGATATTAAACCGGGTTCTAAAATTCTTAGAAAATTGAGAGCTTGATCTGAAAATAGAAGTTAATAAAATTTGGAAAGTGACATATACATGAAACATCAGTTTAAATAAAGGAGATTTTCATCACGGTCTGTGGTCAATAAGTTAGAGGAAAATGGGAAGCAAGAGAATAAATCCTATGAGATATAAAGTTTCAGCAATAAAAGAACCTTCAATAAAGAGTAGTACAAAAATTGATGGAGCCAAATAGTACCAAAATGAAAATAAAATATACATTTACAGGTCATATATCAACTTGGAACATTTAATTGTCTTCAAATCTATCATTACATTCAAATGAAGATTTATCTTTCATTTCACTTAAGATGAATGCAGGAATCAGTTTAGATAGAAAGAAGTCAATAAAGCATTATTCTTGTTTGTCCAAATAACAGAAGGCTTATCTAAATATTACTCTTTTGTGTCAAGAAGTTCTTTGGTATCTTACCTCAAGTCCAAAATGGTTGACTCTGTTATGATTATGGCAGGTTTTTTGCTTTCTTGATTGTTTTCAGGGTCATACATTTGACACTCTCATCTAAAATACAGAACTTGGCCCTGGCCAGTGTTCTCAGTGGTTAGAGCATCACCCTGCACACTGCAATGTCAGGGCTCAATTCCTGGCCCTGGTTGGGGTGCGTGCAGGAGGCAACCAATCGTTGGGTCTTTTTTGCATTGAGGTTTCTCTCTTTCTCTCCTCTGTTTCTCTCCCGTTCCCTCCCTCTTTTCCACTCTCTCTAAAAAGCAATAGAAAAAGTTTCCTCAGTGATAAATAAACTCTAATGGCACAACAAAAGCAATTCGAATTGTTTTGAATAAATGGTAACATAAAAATGCATGCTCAGCCAAAACCGGTTTAGCTCAGTGGATAGAGCATTGGCCTATATACTGATGGGTCCCAGGTTTGATTCTGGTCAAGGGCATGTACACTGGTTGTGGGCACATCCCCTGTACGGGGTGTGCAGGAGGCAGCTGATCGATGTTTCTCTCTCATCAATGTTTCTACCTCTCTATCCCTTTCCCTTTCTCTTTGTAAAAAAATCAATGAAATATATTTTAAAATATCAATAATATTTGGAATTGAAAAATTAGACAAAATGGACCACAATTAAAATTGCCTTTTGACACCTTCTAACATTACATAGTTAATGCATATAAGCAGTGAATAAGTGTGAAAGTTTACATCTAGATTTAATATAATTTTAGAAATCAAAGACATATATTATTCTATGTAGATTATAATAAAATAAAAATATTAGTTAAAATAGAAAAAAAGGTACATTAGTTATATAAGATGATAAAAAGAACAATACCTTTTCACTTTGTTATTAAATTTTGTTTAGATTCCATCCTAATTTTTAAAATTCTACATGTTAAGAAGGTCATAATTTTGAAATGAAGATAATAGTTTGGAATGGAACAACTTGTATGTAGATATAAGTTTATATCAGAGAATGAGTTGTTTATATTTTAGTTTAGAATATTTAGCATATACTTTAACATCATTTTTACTAGTGAGTCTTATTTTCTTTTGGTAATTCTCTTTCTCAGTCCATTTACTCAGAGAAATAAAATTCATAACTTGATAATTTCTGATTTATTTTATTTTTGTTAAGGTTAAGTATATGACTATTTATAGAGGTTGTGTGCTGTCTGTGGAGCTATTTAATTTAAGCCCATAAATTAATGGCTTAGTAATCAATATCTACCTAATGCCCTGCTTAAATTGTACATATTTCATTAAATTTGCATTAGTTCAGCTCTCTTAGTGATCTTGACCAGTATTGAAAAAGAAGTCATCCGGGCTAAGGAATGATTTATTGCAAAGATAGTTTACGAAGAAAACACTCAATTGCCAATTTGCCAGGTTGTAAAAAGATGAAATAATATTGATGCCATTTATTTTTTAATTCATATAAATCCCTCAACTTTCCTGTAACATATTTACAAAACTACTACCCTCTCTACTTAGATTTTGTTTTCCTCTATTTCCTCTCCTTTTGATTCACTAGGTATTTGTGTACTCAGGAAACATTTCCAATGATTTTCCCTTTTAATGTCTATAAATTCAGTCTCTATTGTTTACCCACACCCACCTTAGTCAACAAATGCCTCCAAATATGTGAGAGCCCAGATATTTTTAGCATCTTTCCTTCACAAAGCTATTAGTGCTAGAAATTACGAGTGTGAGCCCTATAGAAGAGAATTCTTGGGTTTGAACCCTGGTTCTGATGTTTTTCAGCTATGTGATCTTAAGAAGATGACTTAACTTCCCTGTTTCTTTACCTTGGTGAGAATAACAATATCTAATTTATAAGGTTTACAGATGGCATGAAAATAAAAACCAATATAAATTCTTTTGTGAATCAAGTCTAGTTTCAATAAACTTGGACTGACAATTTCATTCTAATTTTCATTTATACATCAACCTGTTTCTATCTGACTCTTACACCATTATGCTAATGAGATTGATTTTATAAAATCCCTTATTCTGTATAACTAAAAAGTTTAGAAAACTTTGCAATTGCAATTTTATCCTTTGGCATATATTTTATGGAAATAATTTAATAAGAAAACTAAAAGGCTATATTATCAGAGACATGTTTAGTAACAACAAATTATCAACCAAACTTTATGATATTTTTAAAAACAGTAAAATTGTAATTCCAAGAATAGAGTGATTATATATATATATATATATATATATATATATATATATATAATTTATTTAATCACTCTATTAATCACATATATATACAGTGATCATAGCACCTTAATGACCATAATGACCATTTGCTCTGGTGCCCACTCTAACCAGAAAACCAGCCCAATAAGAGGAGTGGGTGGGACCAGCAGGCAAACATTCCATGGCCCTATCCCCTGCTGGCTCTGCCCTCTGTACCCTGATAGGGGGTGGGGCAAGTCAGTCAACCACTGCAGCTCCTCCCCCTACTAAACCCCACCCCAGATCGGCCCTCCCACCCTGATCAGGGGAAGGACCAGTCTGCCTCACCCCCAATCATTCCCCACCATCTTGATTGCCCTGTGGCCCCTCTCCCCAGCCAGCCTAACCCTGATCAGTGTCCAAATCAAGGGGAGCTGACTGACCAAACTTCCGCTGTCTCCTCCTCACAAACAAGCCCAGCCTTGATCTGCTTGATTGGGGCCAGGCCAGATAGTCACCACCTGTTCATGAATTCATGCGCTGGGTTTCCAGTATAAACATAAAATGAGATAAATAACATTATAGATGTATATCTGTCAATAAATACATTTATGATTTTTTCCTACCAAAATAACATAGGTTTTAGGGTCAAATGGCTTATGTTCCAATTCTGACTCATTCAACTAATACTTCTGTAAACTTGGAAAAATAAAAAAAAATTAACACTTCCAGTCAATATTTTCCTATTCAATATGAAAATACTAGTAGCTTGTTGCACAGATTCATGCACATTAAAGGAAAATTGATTAGAATAAATATTTTAATATTGCTATTCACCATTTCTTTATACTAGAAGTGTCAGAAATGAGAGAAAATTAATAAAATGTATATGAAAATAATATATACATTGATTAACAAATTAAACAATAACAATATGATAAACAACAAAGACATGATATGAAGACAACAAAAACATGATACAAAAACAACATTGATAACAATGACTGGTAAATTGTTTAAACTTATTCTAACATCTCCTTGTATTCCACATTAAGAGTAAAAAACTTTCAGAGTGCTTGACTAATTTTTCTTTTTTTTTCTTTTAAATATATTTTATTGATATTTTATAGAGAGGAAGGGAGATAGATAGAGAGCTAGAAACGTTGATGAGAGAGAAACATCGACCAGCTGCCTCTTGCATACCCCCTAACCAGGGATGTGCCCAAAACCAACGAACATGCCCCTGACCGGAATCGAACCTGGGACCCTTCAGTCTGCAGACCGACACTCTACCACTGAGCCAAACTGGTTTCAGCTTGACTAATTTTTCTTATGATGAAGTATTTGCAACTTTAATGTTACACACTCTTCGAACTCCAGATGAAGCAATATATAACTGACCATGTCTGAAAACGGGTTTAGGTAGGAATATTGTACTCTGTCTAGAGTTTGTCCTTGTGATTTATTAATAGTCATCACAAATGCTGGCATCATGGGAAATTGTCTTTGAATTAATTTAAATGGGAGGCCAGTGTCAAACAGGGACAAATCAATTCTTGGAATCAGAACAACCTCTCCTTCCACAGATCCTGTTAATACTCCAGCTTTGATTATGTTAGGTCATAATCTTTTGCTAATAAATCTAGTACCATTACAAAGACCCCATTTGTTCTTAAGATTTCTCAGTAGCATGATGATTAAGCCTACTTTCAATTTTAATTTATGACATGACATTCCCAAAGGAGTAATACTATTAAGAAATTTGATGAAAAAATTTTCCTTTCGGCATCATCCTTTGAACCAATAGAATCATTACTCAAATAAGCATGAAAATCTCCATCAAATACATCCAAAATTCCTTCATTTAATTTACAAATGTGCTCATTTTAAGGAAAAAGAATCGCATGTTTAGATATATTTTTTAGAATTATCTATAGATGTATTATTTCTAAAGGTAGCTTCAATAATAGATCCGTTACAAATCATTTTCATAGGGGATTTCAATGATACCCATTCCTAAATGAAAATTCCTATCAAGTCTGCCATCTTCAAGTTTTACTAACCATTCACTATAGGCAGAATCCTATGATCTCATATTTGTTTTAAGAGACAACTATCTGAAACATTCCCAACCACTATAGTACTTTAAACTCATTTGTACTATGGCCGATCGCAGAGACATTGTCAAAAAGTCCCTCCAAGAAGAAGAACTTGATGTGTATTGTGTATGGTTGAGTTTGTAGAGGGCCAAATGGGAGGATACCTGGACATTCTTTAGATTGTTGCGGACTGGGCCCGGGATATTGGCAGAATCATGTCAGTTGCACTCCCGCCCTGGGAGTGCGGAGATGTTCTTAGTTCCTGGCTTGTGTGTGTCCAGGAGGAAGGAGTGGGTGGGCCCTGGGCCCTCCCAGGCTCCTTGTTTTCCTGTGAAACCCCCTTGTTAGATCAGAGTATAAATACATGTGCTGTGTGGCTCGGGAGGTCGTCAGTCTGCCTCTCCAGCAGAGGAGGGCGGCGGCCCTCCCAGCTCCCAGCTTAAAATCTATCTCTGTGTCTTCTCTCTTTATTTCTAATATTTCTCAATCCCTGGCCGCCTCCCCTTAGAACCGGTTCGTTCATCTCTCTTTCTGTGCGGGATGTGGAGAAGGGAGATCCCGCCACATCAGGCCCCCGCAGAGTTGAAGTTTATTTTTAAATTGCCAGTGTGTGTCAAATGTACTGGCCGGTCGGTCAGTTGGATGGTTGGATAGAAGGTTAGTCACTTAGCCTTTTATACATATATAGATTAATCTTTACCTAATATATTTTGTAAGAATTAAAAAGACCAACTTGAATTGTTTACTTAGAATTTAACACATATAAAATAATTTTCAGCCCTAACTGGTTTGGCTTAGTGAATAGAGCACTGGCCTGCAGACTGAAGGGTCCCAGGTTCAATTCAGGTCAAGGGCAGGCATCTTGGTTGCTGGCACATCCCCAGTAGGGGGTGTGCAGGAGGCAGCTGATGGCTGTTTCTCTCATCGAAGTTTCTAACTATCCTTCCCCCTTCCTCTCTGTAAAAAAAAAAAAAAAAAAAAAAAAAAAAAAAAAAAAAAAAAAATCAATGAAATATACATATTGTTTTAAAAATCTATCTTTAATTTTTTTTCATAGTCAAGTGTTATTTTCTGTTTTCCAGTGCTGTATTAGTTTTCAAGAACTTTGTCCTTGATACTTTTTCTTTATAATGATCACCATAAATTGAAAAAAACTATTTTGAAAGTCGTAACAAGTAAATTATTTCTAAATATCCAACACTATAACGTCATTCAAGCTTTAAAACCATGTTTCAAATGCCTGTAATATATTGTAAGGAGGTCACCTTGGCCCTAGCTAGTTTGGCTCAGTAAATAGAGCATCAGACTGTAGGCCCAAAGGTCTGGGGTTCGATTCCAGTCAAGGGCACCTCAGGCTCCTCCCCAGACCCTGGTTTCTCTCACATTGACATTTCTTTCTGTTTTTCCCTCTCTCTTTTATGCTCTAAAAAATCAATGGAAAAAATATCCTTGAGTGAGGATTTAAAAAAAAAAAAAAAAAAAAAAGATCTCCACTCAGAAATTCCAAATGGCTCTTCATAATCTTTTCCCTCAAGTCAATTATCTCTTTCAGGTTCCTTCCATTCATTTTATATTTCCATCTAGAAAGAATTCTTAGATATCAGGCTCTTGTTTTGGTTTAACAAATTCATCTTTCTAGCCTCTCATTCAATTAGATTGCCATCTACTCTGGACCGAACTGCATTTCCTACAAAAGTCATATGTTGACCTCTAAGCCCTAATATGTCTGTATTGACATTGACTAGGCCCTGAGAAGCAATTGGGTTTAGATGAGGTCATGTGGGTGGGGCCATCATGATGGGATTAGTGCAGCCTTGGGCAAACTAAGGCCCTCGGGCCAGATCTGGCCCATTTGGCTGTTCTAAACTATTGAAATAAAAAATAAAAATAAAAAGACTGTACTCTTTTATGTAATGATATTTACTTTGAATTTATATTAATTCACACAAACACTCCATGCTCTTGTTCTGGCCCTCCGGTCCAGTTTAAGAACCCATTGTGGCCCTGGAGTCAAAAAGTTTGCCACCCCTTGATTAGTGGCTTTATAATAAAAGAAAGAAACAGTTTGCTTTCTCTGACATGTGAAGACAGTGAGAAGGCAGGGACCAAGGAAGAAGATTGTTGGCCAGCACCTTGATCTTGGACTTGTCAGTCTCCCAAATGTCTATTGGTTAAGCCTCCTATAGTACTTTGTGATAGCAGCCTGAGCAAACTAAAATACTCTGTTTTAATACATATATATTTTCCCCAATAGTCTACTTACAGCAGATTCATCCTTCTCTCCTCTTTACTCTATGCCATTTACCCAAAAATCATTTGACCAGGAATTCACATTTCAGGCTTTGCCTCTTGGAATTCCAAAATAAGAGCCACAATATCATTTTTATCATTCATAAGTCTTCAAGTCAATTGGATGGCTCTTTCAGTCCTGGCTAGCTCGGTATCATACCTGCTGATTGTGGCTGGCCTCTCCCATGTTGGGTTTGGCTTTGTCAGCTGCTCTTGATGCTCAGCTCTTCCATATGTGTTCTCTCCTATCTTTCTAATGGGCTACCCTAGACACGGCTTCGGGAGACCATGAAGAGGCAAGGGAAAGCAAAAGTACAAAAGGCCTCCTGAAGTCAGAACTCATCCTTCATCTTCTCTGACACACTCAGTTGGAGAAAGCAAGCTGCAAGCCTCCATGTTACTTCTGATCATAAGGCAGGTGAGATTTGGTGTTTAGAATGTTTAGGTCCTTATTTAGCCTATTCTCTTTTTCAGGAATGATTCAAAAGGTTTGGAAAAGTGACAGGGTGGAGGGGGAATCTTCTTGGAGAAGAAATCCAGAGTTTGATGATTTTTTGCATGCTTATCCCTCTTACTAATTTGGGCCAACTCTCCCTCGGAGAAATTAATTAATGCACTGAATTTATTTGTCCATTACTCAACCATTCATTAAATTCCCATATGTCCCAGTCATTCTACTGGGCACTGCATATTTAAATGTCAATTAATTTCTCCTTGAATATATTTTTCTCCCTTTCTTCTGAATTCACATCTCATTTACTTCTCTTTTTTTTTTAGAAAGATGCCACATTCATTTTGTTGTCAAGCTTTTTGAAGTTATAATATAAATCTCACTCCCATCAGTCGAGGCTCTGTTACAGGTATATTTTGAAGCAGACCCTTTTAAGTTCAACAACATATTAACTGACAAGGTAGAGGCAGCAGTAATTAGAGCATGAAATATATACTGCAGGTCACCTTACATCTCTGATATAAATCACACTTCAAAACACTAACTAAGCCATGTTTTGACAAGGGGTCCTCAGCTAATTTTCTTACCTTTGGACAACTTACCCCTTAGTTTGTTAGTAAAAGTTGTAAATATTGGAAATGTATAAACATTAAAATCCCATCCGGGCATAGGTATGCATTTTTGTTTTGAATGTAAAAAATTTCTCTCTGCTCTACATAATAATTTATGAAAACCTCTCTTTGACTTGGGTTCTTTGGTTATATTCTGAATAAAGATAAAGAAGAATCATGCTTTCTTTATTTGCATACCTGAAATAGAATTTGGAAAGCCCTGGTAATACATTATACCTGCATACACTTTCAGTGTCATATTGCACAATTAATAGGCCCACACAAGAATTATTTGAATTTCTAGAAGGATGGGTATTTTTGTGCTAATTGAGGAGTGCATAGACATTTTAAATTATGTGCTCACATGTAGATATCTGTCCAGTAGAAAAGGTATCACTGAAGTTAATGGTTTTATTGCCCTTTAGGATATGAAGCAGTGTTTGGCTAATTTAGAGATCTTATTTTAATATTCTACTTAGGTGTCTTTCCAAAAAGACTATGCAAATATTTATTCTTCAAATGGTCTAGGAATCAGCCTTCCCATCTTACTGGTCACCTCATTAGTTAATGAGGTGAATAAAATCTGTGGCATGTATTCATTCTATATTAATATGAGGATAGTGTATTTAGAATTTGAAAATAATGCTTTAAGATAATTTCAAGAGTGACTTACTTCAAAATACTTTAAAATTTAATAATTGTAATAATTGTTATTCAATACAATTGATAAATAAAAATTATATCATTTCAGGCTTTTAACGTTTAAAACCCTGTTGTAGAGGAATAATCAGTCTCACTGTTTCATCTTTTATTTAAGCTTATTTAAGATCAGCTAGACTATCATTTTTGGTTACTAGTACTTAATACAGGCAGCATTTCCTAATTCACTAGAAATATATTTTTTAGTGTATGTGTCCGTTTACAAATATCCATTTTGCTATGTTCAGAACAAAAGAGACCTGAGAAAGGGAAGATATCTGATTGCAGAAATCTGATTGCCTCTGGGAAGTGAAGGGGAAGTGTATCCCTGAATGTCAAGTGCTGCTGGCCACCGCTCTTCAGAGCAGTATTTCTTGTCCTGTCGGCTGCGTTCAACAAGGTAGGAAACTAATGGTCTACCCTGAGGTTCCACTTGTAAAGGATGTTTACTTGTAAGGCCATTTGACTCCACTCAGTGCACTGAAGAGCCATTCTTTGACCTCCTGACAAGAGGGACAGAATGAAATGTTGCCTTCAGCGGCCCAGTGCTCTGTCAGAGACATGGGCCAAGTCCTCTTTAATTATTCAAAGAAATCCCACCATTACCATCTTTATAGGTATTGAACCCAGAAAGAAGACAATTATCTAGAGAATGAAAAACAAATTGTTGTGCATTGACATCTAATTAAAGATAAAGGTTGAGGTCTATTTATAAGTTGACAAACTATACTTTTGGTGTTTTTTTTGGATATTGTAATATAGTATTTCACACATTTATATTATAAATGTCTCTAAAATGGAGTTTTACATTACAACTTTTGAAGTACCATAACCTAATGGACAGGATTTTGCCATTCTAAAGGGTACACAATACAATGCCCTTTTATAGGATACCCCAGAGAGTTCTTCTGTCCCTTTTGTCATCTGAGGACACTGGGAGAAGATATGTTCAATGGGTTCTCACTAGCACCACATCTGCTGGTAGATTAATCCTAATCTGCCAGTCTCCTAACTGTGAGAAATAGTTTTCTGTTGTTAATAAGCAACCCAGACCCTGGTAATCTGTGACCGAAGTCTGAATGGACTAATGCGACTAGCTATACATTTGTTTACATTGCTTGCTCTCAGAAAAGGCTCCCTGTATTTAATTAATTAATTCTCTCATTCATTCACTCATTCATGTTTATTTGTTTTACAAAGTATTGAGTAGACACTAATTAAACATTTATTGAAAGAATAAATGAATCTGGGTTCATTGACCCATCTGTTTGTTGTTTTTTTAATTGAGAACAGGAAACAGACCTGGAGGGAAGTCACCTTTGCTTTAATTACCTAATGATTGCTTTAGGGTCAGGATGAAAGCTTTGGAGGCTGCATTTGTAAAGAAGCAGTAAAGAAAATCAACTAGTGTTTAATAGCTTATAAATATAATGAATGCTGGGTAGAGCTACTGACATTTTCTGTCTTACCAAAATTTCTAGAATATAAAATATAAACTTAATAAAGAGCTTGTTGGCAATACTAGATATGTTGAATTTTTTATTATTTAGGAATTTGTATATATTTTATGTAGATATGTACATAATGTATAGAAAAATAAGATAGAAAAAATGTATAGCTAGGAATATATATATATATATATATATATATATATATATATATATGATCTTATATATGAACACTTAGAAATGGAGTCCAGTAATGCTAAATGGAGTCCAGTAATGCATTTTTTCCAGTCTAGAAAGAAAAGCTAAATAAATTTCAGCATATTTGCTACAATTAGATGTCTCATCTACTTGGTAAAAATGTGATTATAGTGATATTGGTCTGCATTGGGATTTTGTGTGTGTGTAGCATTATTTCTTAGTAAAAAACTAAATAAGAAAAGTAGCCTATGTGAATGTTTGACTCAGACGCCATTCCTGAATATTTAAGCATGGTGGCAGGAAGCACTGAACACACAGCATTATTCCCTGTTTTGAAATGCTGTTTGCAAAATTAGAACACACTTCACAATAATATATATATGAATGTATAATTAATAAAATATGCAGTATCATTGGTATTATATATATATGTTTGTTTATATAAACACATGATATATGTGCCTCCCTCCATCCATCAATACATTTATATCAAAGTTCACATTTACTAACATTCTATTATGTCTTATGCTCTTAATTAAAACATGTTGACCTCTCAATTTTGGTTACTTTTTGTTTGGTTCATAGTCTTTTATTTCCAAATATTTTCCTT
Source organism: Vespertilio murinus (assembly GCA_963924515.1). Lineage (NCBI taxonomy): Eukaryota > Metazoa > Chordata > Mammalia > Chiroptera > Vespertilionidae > Vespertilio > Vespertilio murinus. Next base: position 187,483,562 of record OZ004706.1, on the reverse strand, counting down.
AAGTGTGATAATTGAGAAATACACTTTTGCATTCTTGCATATGTTCAAATATCTTTCTATGTCTGAGAAGCAAATGACACCATGACTAAATTTGGAATACCTGGGCTGAAATCCTTTTCTTTCTGTAGTTTACAAGTGGTGTTCTATGTTTAACTGTTGGTAATGCAAAGATGTCAGATCTTTTTCCTCTGTTGATAACTTATCCTTACATATGGAGAACTGTTAAATTATTATTTTCATAACTAGAAACCATGCGTTTGATCAAGACAAATTTTCTTTCTTATCAGTGAAATCTCTCACTCTAAAGACAGTTCTTTGTTGGGTTAAGAGGATTTCCTTCAATCAATTGTTTTGTTATTTCTGATCATCCATCTGCCCCCTCTCTTTTCCTTGAAACTCCTATTTGTTTCCTGCTAACTTTCCTGAGCACATTTATTGTTACTAATTTCAGAATCAGTTTCCTCTCATTTATTCTGATTTCTGAATATATTTTACCAAAGCTTGAAACAAATCAGATGTCTATCTGTCTCTTCCAGCATATCTATTTCTCTTGCTACATGTTTCAAAATTTCTATCATATTTTCTTCTCCTTCTGAGGCCTATCAGGTAAGCTGCAATTTTATTGTGCCAATGAATTGAGAATTAGATTTTAATGTATGAACAACTTTTATAACTGGAAATATCAGGTTGTCAAAAGCAGATGAGACTCTTGGGGTAAAGACAGTTTGTTACCATTCTAAACAGAAGCATTCTTTCTACTTTTTCGGATTTGTTTTCTTCCTGCTTTCCTGGTATGAAAGAATCAGTTCATTTTTGTTTCCAATCCAGGCCAGAACCATTTAGCCCACACCTTTGGAGAAAATTCAACCTTCAACCTTACTTCACCAAGAGCACTAAAGGGAAAATCAGTATCTGATTTTCATGAGGAAAAATAGAAAAAAAATATGAGTAGATAAATTTGAAAGCAGATTGTTGGAAATGGACGCCGGGGGGGGGGGGGGAATAAGACTGAAAATAACAGAGAATTGCTGGTTATTGTATTTGCTTAATAAAGATTGTAATATTAAAATTATGTCAGGAGGATGAGGAAGAGGAGGGGAGGAACAAGAGATAACTTGATTTTATGTGCTGATCATTTTGGGCATGTGATAAAGATTTCTAGCTGATAGGTAAATAAGACTGGAAAGAGATACCTGGGTTGGAAATACAGATTTTTAATTATCAAGTTATAGAGGTTAGATGAATATATGAGAATAAACAATTTGTCAGGTGAAGTATACACAGTAAAATGTTAGTAATCTGCACTAGGAACCATGATGTTAAGCAAGCCTAAAGTTTGATGAAGAAAATTATTATGATGATACAAGTAGGTTTTTTAAAGATAAAGAGATTACTGTTCACTAATATTCAGTTTCCTCTTCTCCAGGGCACAGGAGAGAATTATTCTCTGTTTCCTATGACTCTGGAATGCTCAACAGACTTGGTTTGATTAATGAAACATGAATAATAGAAATATGGTGCTTCCAAGTGAAAGCAAGTGACCGCCCAACTCCCCTCACCTTCCAACTTTGATCTGCTAATCACAGAACTACTTGTTGAGATGAAGCCTAGGTTACTGTCTACATGTACAGCTGAATGAATGTTGTTGTTGTTTCAATGAAATTTGTGATACTACATGACTCTTATTCCATGAAAATAAGTATTAGTATTCATTAGGAGATGCATAGTGATGTTAGCAGCGCAGTTTTGGTGATCTGGTGAGATAAGTCAAACTTCAATGCATCTAGTAGTTTAACAGGTATTATACATTATGGTGGACATAATGTATGCCATTTGATACTGTGTGAACTTTGGGAGGACAGGAGATAAACTGGAAAGTATATTAAGGGACATATATAGTTAAAATGTTATCAGTGAAAGTGGAGTTCTTAGGGTGTCACAAGGAAAACAATTTTCCTGAGGCCCCCATGTGATAATGAGGTTTTGTAGAAAGCTTTATTGATGGTATGAAATTAAGGAGTTCCTTTCCACGGTCCACCTTACCATGGAAGAAGACCAACCTTGTCTTTAACAGGACCATAATGAAGGCCACTGTCCATTGTTTCTGCTCTATCATAAAGCACAGTCCAGTCCAGAATCCTGTGTGTGAAATCCAAGTCCACATGGCCATGGGCCATACTCCTGCTTAAGGCCCATGGATACAGAGACAGAAGGGGCAAACAGACAGGTGAGTGTGGATCATGGAACAAGAGCCTGAGAGAGGAAGAGAAAGTAAGGCCTTGTTGGGAGATTTTAACCTTCCAAGATTTTGCACATTCATTGTTACAAGGCTAGACTGGCAGACTAACTCCTTTTCTGTATTACTCCAAGTTCACTGCGCATGCACCCATCTCTCCCTTCTTCCCCAAACAATCCAGTATCAAATGGAGAACAAGGGATATTATCACCTGTGGAAACCCTTACCACGACCAGCTTGGTTCAGGGCCCACACTCAGGGTCCGGTTTCTGGAGGAGGCCGTACACTAAAAATGAAGAGACTGGAAAAGAGTTAATTTGGGAAAATGCAGGCCAGGCGGGGAGTCAAGCCTCTAGTGGGAAGACTCACCCCGGCCCCATCTAGCCTTCTGCCATTCCCTTTTATTGAGATTCAGAGACAAAGACATTGCTTAGGCGGGAAAAGTTCCAGCAGCAGAAAATTAACAAGAATTTACATACTATTAACAAACTAAAGTTGCCTCAAGCTCTACTACCTCAACTAGACAATGAGTTAGTTGCTCTTACCTCTCAGAGCCATTGAGGTTGGCCATCTCTATTTGCATATTAACAATAGTGACAATGTTTGGTTTCCTTAGACAGTTCTTTTTACATTTTATTTCTAGTGACTCAACCTAGAGTCAATGAGTTAGTATCTTTGACCATTCAGAGCCATCAAGGTTGGCCAGTTCCCTTTACATTTTATCACCAGTGTTAATGTTAGGTTTCGGTTCCCGGCAATCACCCTGGGGAAACAAGGTTGTGTGAAGCTACATAGCTTCCTAGTGAAGCTTCCCAGGTGACCTTGTTTATAATGTCTGACTTTCCTTTGCTTTCTTCTCTTTTATTAAATATCAATAAATTAGCAACCATCAACAACAAAACAAATAAATAAAAGCAACAAAAACATTAATGAGCTATCTAATTACAGTGATAACAAAAACACAGTGTAACCTGGCAGGGGTAAATTAATGGAAGACACTTCAGGAATGTATACACCTTGGAATCCAGAAAGGACATTTGAGAACTATTTTGTCAGAAAGAGAATGAGAGTACAAAGACATTCATCGGAGAGAAAGACAAAAGAAGATTTTTCTACATAAAAAATATACAATTTTATGAGTACTTATTACTGATCTAAAATAACATTTTATTTTCTGTGGCTACTGGTCCCATATAAAGAAAAAGCAAACCCATTTTTGATTTTGCAAGTAAAAAAATTACAATGCAAATGAAATTCAGAACCTCTTTAGTTTTTTTAAGCAAAAGTGAGAATGATGATTAGAAAAAATGTAGAACCCTGGAAATTTGTATGAATTCTGATACATATGATTACTTTTATCGTCACTTCAAATCCTCTTTAACTGTGCGATTAAGAAGAAAAAACTCTCTTGCTCTGATTGATTTTTAGCATTCCTTTGCTTTAAGAGCTAATAACCTTTTTTTTGATGCAGATGCTTTTCAAGGATATGCTGATTGTTTTAATGTTTCATTTCTTCCAAACTCAGATAAATGACCAGCATACACTCAGAAGAATCAAGGTGAATTATGATCTGAGAGGAGATAGAATAAAAATCAAATCATTGGCCAGATTTGTGTCAATTTATATCAACCAAAACCTTGGAATACATGTGGGAAATGATTATACATGTTATTTTAGGAAAAAATCATAACATTAGATGGGTGTAAATAAGTGAATGGATGTAGCTTGAGCATTGATAAGTATCTATCATAGTGAATAACTAAAATCTTCCTTATAGTTGACCTAACTTAAACGAAGTTGAGATACTGGAACCTAATTGGCACGTATTAAAGGGGGAGGTGGAAATGATTAGGAAGAGAAGCCATCTGCAGAGGGTTATTCACAGATTATTTTATTTTATTATTATATTTCTTCATGAATTTCTCCCTAGTTCTTCCTTCAATTTCTCTGACACCTGGGAAACATACATGGAGTGTATATTTGCTCAACTTCACGAGAAAAAGGCTCTGGTTTCTGTAGATGCCCCAATCACCAATATCAGGGGCAACAAGCAATAGCAGGATTCTCACTCTGTTATCCAGTGGTTCCAGCATTCTTGTTATCTTCTCTTCCTACAATAGCCTCTATCATTAGAAATAGGACGCTGTTGCTAAGTCTATTTTCTATAATAAATATTTAAGTCTATTTTCTATAATAAATATTCTTCTTATTTAACCCTAACTAAAACAAAGGGAAATCAATATTTTTTCTTAATATGTATAATAGAATAATACAAACAAATCTAGGCAGAGTGAAGAAACAAGGTGAGCCATAAAATTAGGACATCTGTAATTTAATTGCCAGATTGGAACCACTACAAAGACTCCGGGGTTCCTGGAATAAAGGAGAAACGGGGTTCTCTTCAATTAGATCCTAGTAACAAAAATTGCACATATGTAATGGAAATAATCTTCACCGCTGTTCCCAAAGGGGCCTGTGAACATTATCAAGGTAACTTGTTTTGGAGAGAGAGAAATGTCCAGAATTGTTAAGTCTTACTTAATGCACAGCTCTGAACTGACACGCATTTTTGATCATCTGAAAGGCCACTGCACTCTTCTACTCAGGATGGGGGATTTCGGAGGTCAGTTGAAAACAAACAAACAAACAAAAACCATTGGCATGAATCCATCTCTTAGTGGATGTGGTAAATCTGCAAAAACACTCTGTAGTTATCTCCCCAAATTCCAAATGCATAGTTGAAATATGCATAATTCATAGTTGGCAAAATCCCCACATTTGCTTTCCAGCCCATGGGGTAAAGACTGTTATGGTAGAAAGAGAAAATGTAGGTCTGTGATCCCATTATATCCAGAATGGACAAATATATAACTTATATATATATATAGTCTCTGAGAGTAACCATGTAAGTTGTTTGGTATAAATTATATATATATATATATATATATATATATATATATATATATATATATATTCTCTGATACAATCCTAAAGAATTATGACACCATCAAATACTTGAGAGGTACAAGAATAAAGAGTTCTTCTAACGTATCACCACTTAACATGCCACTTTGGCTATGAAGAAATATCAGTGCTGGAGAATGAAAGGCAATTATTGTAAACTTCTTAGAAACTGCCTTCAATTGCAGCTATTGTTTACGATGGGATCTACTTACTGGAACAAATAACATGAAGAGCAGCAGCTGGTTTAAAGCTATTAATATTGCAAGTGGATTTCATATATGTATTCATTTAAGAATCAGCACGATGTGTGTTTTCAGGTGGCATGCAAGATAGCATATATTTACTCTATCACCTCAGAAATACATCAAATCTGTTCTATGTCATCATCCAGCATGCAGAACCTAGAATGTTTCACCATCCCTCTGAACGTTCTATCGTAGAAATTGGATCTGGTGATCCAGATATATAGATCCAAGTGGTGGGAGATTAGGTCCATGAAAGTTCAGAATGGATAAACATTATACATGAAGTCAATGAGAAAGGCGTCTATTAGGTAGGGCCTACCCCTCTGAATGATCAGTCTCCAACTTCAAAGGCCAATGCTTAATGCCTGATTATGATGTCATTTCCCAAGAGGACCAGTCTGATATCTGTGGCATATCAGTATTTCTCTATTGGATTGCGACCAGCGGGGCTAGAGGGTGGACACAAGTCCTGAGTAAGGGAGATGAGGGATTGAGAAAATGAAAGAGACAGAAGCAGAAACAATAGGGAAAGCTGGGACTGTGTGGGACAGCTCTCCGCTGATGGAGAAAGAGTGACCCAGAGCTGGTGCAGCGCGTTTATTTTATACGGTGTAAATCCAGGAAGTTTTACTAGAGTTTAAAACAAAGGAAATTATGTGAAATCATGGTTAAAGATCAAGCTGTAATTTTTCATTCTTGTGGCTTCTTTGTAATCGTCACTCCTGGCTGAGCCTGGATAATTGTGTCCATTCCTTAAGCTTGGTTGAGCTTACATAATGAAACCCACCCCCTGGCACCTGAGGGTCAGGGTGACAACATACCTGCCTCTGGCATGGTATGTTTTCCAGGACATAGCTCTGCCAACGCCACTGGACTCAGCTGACAGTAATTAAAGAAACGCCCATGTGCCTTCCCAGGCACTCTCTACAATGGCAGTTGAATTATGTTGACTCTCTCCAGTCAGACAAGGGAAAAGGATAGAAACAATATATTAGCCTTATGAAAATAATGACTCAGTTATAGAATGTTTTTGCCAGCCCAACATTCTTTCAGCACTACCTTTATTAGATGTATTGATTACGTTGTTCAACATCATAGTATTCACATAACGCTGCTCTTGAACAAGCAAATTAACTTACAGCCAAAGAAGCAAAAGAATAGATTACTATCATGAAATGCACTAGCCTCACCATGTACGCCATCCCTAGAAGCACCCGTACTAATAACATTGGATGGCCTACTAAAGACTCAGTTACAATGCTGGTTGGGTGGAAATAACTTGTCATGCTGAAAGGATGACTCTGTAGCTGAAAGACTATACAAAAATATCGGAGTACATGTAAAATTTTGGATTCTGTTCTTGATTTTACTCTTTTAAAAAATATATTTTATTGATATTTTACAGAGAGGAAGGGAGAGAGATAGAGAGCTAGAAACGTCAATGAGAGAGAAATATCGACCAACTGCCTCCTGCACACCCCCCACCGGGGATGTGCCCGCAACCAATGCACATGCCTTTGACCGGAATCGAACCTGGGACCCTTCAGTCCGCAGACAGACGCTCTACCAGTGAGCCAAACCAGATTTGGCTTGATTTTATTCTTAATTATTTAGATGGAGCTATGAAAATTATTATAATTTTCTACATTTTGTAAAAGAAAAGGTTGGCCTAGTGTGTTTAGGAACAACAAAAGTGTCCCAGGTATAGCAGAAAGATTCAGTGGTTAAAAGCTTATAATAAATGTGTTAAATCTATTTAGTTTTAAATAGGATGACCCTTAAAAATTATTTGAGAGCCTCTTTGTGAATATTAAGTGGCTATGTGTTCATTAAATTTTGAACCACAGATTATCACATTTCACTTTTATTTAAAATATATATATCTTTATTATTGAAAGTAGTACATCTGTCCCTTCTCACCCCATCCCCCTTGACCATTTCACATTTGATTTAGAGCCATTATATCTTTTTCCTTTCGCTTCAAGGAAATTGTGGCTTCCCTTGAGCATTATTCTGATTTAAAAACAATGTTACTAGGGATCACATGTTAAACTTTTCTTAGTTTACTTTTATTTATTTTTTAATTATATTTTTATTGATTTCAGAGAGGAAGGGAAAGGGATATATAGATAGAAACATCAATAATGACAAGAGACTGACTCACTGATCAGCTGCATCCTACATGCCTCACACTGGGAATTGAGCTTACAACCCAGTCCCCTGACCAGGAATTCAACCGTGACCTCCTGGTTCATAGGTGGAAGCTCAACCACTGAGCTATGCAGGCTGGGAAAATATTAAAGAACATTTTAATGCATATAGATAATTTTATTTGATAATTTTGGGGAATTCTCTCTAACCATGACCTTTAAGGTTAAAATATGTAAAGATATGCAAATGTGTTTTTCAATAGACTTCCTAATTGGTTTAGGCTAGCATTATAATCACATAATTATAAGGTTTGTAATTGGTTCTTAATTGCTCAGATGTGTACTACCTTTATTATTAATCACCATAATGATTAAACAACATTAATAAATAACATGTTGTTACAGTTTAAAGTCCTTATAATTCCATGATCTGTGTTTCATTAGAATTTTTGTAAAATGCTTATAGGATAGGTAAGGTTTTGACATACCATTTTGTCATACCAGTGGTGAAGACAGGCATAAACCATAGTTTTCTCTGTCATGTTGGCAATTATTGAAAGTTAATAAACATGAATCCAAGTAACCAAATCAGTTGATTCAATCCTGACTAGCCCTGGAATTCAGATTCCTTTGTCACTTCCTTTGGACCACACTCTTGGAAGCCTAGGAAACATGCTTCCCCTGTGTTGACAGCACAGATTTCATTGGCTGAGGAAATAAGAAATAATTAATTATATGTTTAGGAGATGGAAATTTTTAGGTTTCAGAAAAATTAAACTTAGCATTGAATGAAGATTATCACACACCATAGAGAACTCAATTACATTTAGGAAAAAAAAAAAAAAAACACCCTTCTCCAGATGATGTATTATAAAATTGTACACTTGAAACCTATATAATTTCATTAACCAATTTCACTCCAATAAATTTAATAAAAATTTTTAAGTGCCCCCCCAAAAAGAAAAAAAAATACACCTCATAGTAATAGCCAGAGGCCAGGAGCATAAAAAAACAATTAAGTACTAAAAGCCAGTGATCTAAGCCCCCCACCCAAAACCTGTCATTTTTAATCTTGCAAAGATTAAACAGATTTTTAAACTTTATTTCTTACTGCATTGTCACATTTCAAAATTTGGTAAAAAACCTAATTCAATTCTAAAATATTTAAGTCAGATATTGATTTTTTTTTAAATTTAAATTCTTTATTGTAGAACGTATTACATAAGTCTCCCTGTTTCCTCATTGACCTCGCCCAGGCAGCTCCCACCCCCCAGCACATGCCCTCAGGCCCCTACTGTCTGAGTCCCTTGATCAAGCTCATATGCATTCATACAAGTCCTTTGGTTGATTGCTTACCCACCCAGCCTTCCCTCTTAGGTTGAATGGTCTGTTCAATGCCTCTGCCTCTACTTTTGTTCATCAGTTTATGTTGTTCATGATATTCCACAAATGAATGAGATCATGTGATACTTATCTTCCTCTGACTGGCTTATTTCACTTAATGCTCTCCAGGTCCATCCATGCTGTTGCAAATGGTAAGAGTTTCTTCCTTTTTATAGCAGCATAGTATTCCATCATGTAAATGTACCACAGTTTTTTTTAATCCACAGATATTTTCATAATCTCTGAAGAGACATAGAAGAATAAATGTCATCCTGACCTTAAGAAACTTACAGAATGGAACAAAAATAGCAGGTAACTAGAAAGAATAAAATTGTCTATTACACAGACATATTATATTTTTTGTATAAATCAATGATTTTGCCCACTTTTATGGTAAAATTTCACTATTTTTTTAATCTCCCTAACTCAAATAATTTATGGTGCTTTATTCTAAAACTGTATAGACTTGTATTCCAAAACATCAAGTAGAACATGGTAATAAGTAAAAATGTGTATGATGTCAGATAAACAGATGTTGTTTCAGCCATGTGCATGCTATTTTAAAAGTTGATGGAGGAGAGAGGTTAACCAAAGAACATATATGCATATATGCATAACCCATGGACACAGGTAATAGTGGGGTGAAGGTCTGAGATGGAGGATTGGTGTAGGGAGAAGTGGGGGTCAATGTGGGGAGAAAAAGTGAGGTGTCTGTAATACTTTCAACAATAAAGATAAGTTTGAAACATGATAATATTAATTTTTTAATAAGTTGATGGATCAGCAAGGCATTTTAAAGAAACTTACTGATTGGCATCTTGACTTCAACTTTTCCTTGCCCTCACTCTGTTAGACAACTTCAACACCCTGGTCAAATAAATATTATTTTCCCAGTTTTCTCGCTGATCTTATGATTGAGTCAATCACAAATGATTGAATAAATATCAATGTTGACATTCAATTACAGTATAGTAAGATGGTAAAAAGAAATCTGAGCGATGCATTTTCTTTGTAGAAGTAAGCCATTGTAAAAGATGTATCCGTTAATATAAAATATTTTAATTTCTAATCTCATCTATAATAGAACACTCTATTAATTAATTAACAAAATTTTATTATGTTCAGCCTAATAGGCATATACATTCACTTCTGGAAAAACCTCATTTATTCCAAAATATCAAGTATGATGAAAATAAATAACTTGATTGGTATCATCATTTTGCCCACTGCCATTTTGGTATTAGTAAAAGCTTTTAAAACCATAATAAATTCTGGTGAATATTTTTTGCTGCTACAACTAGTAAGATATCATTATTCTCTAAACCGACCTTTGGTTTATTGCACTCTAAAATGTAGTTCTCAATGAAATTAAATGTCAAAAAAATCTATAATGTACTTCTTAAATTCAATACCATCTAATTATTAGATCCTATCAAATAGAAAACTGAATTCAAATCCTTCATTTTAAAGAATTTTATCACAACATTATAGAAACCTAAAGAAGCTATTATATTAAAGCAAAATTGAGCTTAACTTTTCATATATACTTTTATTGTCCATAAAACTTCCAATTCATTTTATTGCAACTCCATTATATACTTCGAATTATTTTTTTCACTATAAGTATTCAAATAGCTTTGACTGAAAAATTAACATGTTCAAGATTCTGTCAAAATTTGAAATAAGCACTAACTGGTTTGACTCAGTGGATAAAGCTTCAGCCTGTAGAAAGGTCCCAGGTTCAATTCCAGTCAAGGGCATGTACCATGGTTGCGGGCACATCCCTAGTAGGAGGTGTGCAGGAGGCAGCTGGTTGATGTTTCTCTCTCACTGATGTTTCTGACTGTCCCTTCCCCTTCCTCTCTGTAAAAAATCAATAAAATGTGTTTAAAATATTTTGAAGTAAATATACCCTAGATGGTTTGGCCCAATAAATAGAGAATTGGTCTGCAGACCCATGGGACCAGGGTACAATTCAGATCAAGGTCATGTACCTAGATTGCAGGCTTCTCCCTGGCCTGGGCTCCAGTCTGGGTGCATGCAAGAGGCAACAAATTGATGTCTTTCTCTCACATTGATATTTCTCTCTTTTTTCCCCCCTCTCTTCCACTCTCTCTCAAAAACAAACAAACAAACAAAAAAAACTCAATGATACCTGGGTGAGGATTAAAAAGAAGAAGAAAGAAAACTTGAAATCAAATCATCAAATCTCACAAGCTCACTAAAATAAAATAAAAGTTAATAGGGAACATTAAATGTTGATATCTAGAAGTGCTACGAACCAGAAATCAAAGATATTATTATTTTTATAAATGAAAAACATTGTCTTTGTACTTAAAAATGCATAACTTTTACTTCTCTTTTGACCTTCAAGGGTAGCAACAATTAAAACCTTTTATTCAGGGATTCATTAAATTTTTTAACATTTAAATTTAAAAATATATATGCAAAAATATTTTTTAATTTTAACTTATATATTTTTAAATAATGACATCATAAAAACTGTATTCAAATACCAAAGTAAAACAGCATACAATAAAAATTTGATTTATTGGAAAAATTAGAAAAATATTATGATAAAATCTGTATTTATAAAAATATGTAAGAACACATATATATGTCTCTATTTAAAGAACTATACTTTTAAATGTTATTTTTAAATCCTGAAATCATTAACTTTTGGGGAACAAAAAACTTTCATTTTGTTACAGTTTTTCTAAAATAACTAAAGAATGCTTTTAGGTAAAATAGGTTAATTAAAATTTAGAAAGTTAAAATAGAAATGTTTAATTTAAAAAATCATAAAATAAAATGTTAAAATAAAATTAACCAAATCATAAAACATTCATCATTTTTCCTGAATTGAGAGGCCATAGAAATGCTATATGGTTGCATATTTTATAATATACCTTATGCATATTTAGGACTGATAAACACACTTTTGGTATGGTATTAATCTTTATGTAATGAAAGCCAAGGGAATCAAGGGCACAAAGCCAAGGGCACATCTAGTGCAGGTACCAGCAGAGAGTTTTCTCATTAACGTGTCTCAATGTATCACACAAAGATATCTGATGGAAGCTTCTTAGAAGCTGTTGAGAGCCTCAGTAGACATGGAGTACATTTGTTATTCAACCAGTGTCCTGTAATATTAGAGCAATATTTGCTCTCTTAATATCTTCATTGTCTTTAATAGGCTAAAATAAGCAGGTCACCGTTCATGCTGGGGCAAGGATGAACTGATTCAAGCCACAAAGTTCAGCTTAGTAAGGCAAAGGTCATTTGTTAGCCATATTTTCATTATCTGATTGAAGAACTTAAGACAGGTATCTACTAGTCAGGAGTGATCAAGAGAGAGGTTTTATTATTATTTTTTCTTTAGACTAATAATACATGCTTTTGATGATCTATGCATTATTTTCTTTCCTAATATTACCACAGATTTTCAAAGGGGCATACCTAAACTTCTGTTTATTCACTACCCTATTGATGTGACACTATGTGCCTCTTGGGTATTTATACTTTATTCTGATTGTTTGAACCAAGCCAAAAGCATGCACAGATAGAGCAAAAGATGTCCCATAATTGTTACTATCTAAAAATGCCTTGTAAGTTCATATATACCAAGAATAATATAATTCCCTTTCATTTTCTAAACCCCTCCCTCCTGCTAGTATCACAATATTCAAGGCAGGTATGTGCCTGCTTTTCCTGGGAACACCTGGTCGATCCTTCACTGCCAGATGGACCTGCTGATGCAGAACAAAGCAGGGAATGGTCGTAATAAATATGTCCGTGGGGGATATTGGTGATAATGTTATTGGTTGAGTCTGCCTTGAGTGAAAATTGTAGCAATCCAGAGCCTCCATTTATCTGTCTACAAATAGCAAATTATTTAGCGGTGTCAGGAGGCAGGGTTGCACAGTGAAAGATCACCGATCTGTAAATTGGTAGATGGTACAATCTGCACTACTTACATTGCTTCTTTGGGTGCCCACTTTTCTATCTCTAAAATCAGTGATTTAGAAACGGAGAGAATTAACTTGTTTCTTGAAATTTATTAAGCTTTATATTTCAAAGTCACAATGTGAACACTATGTTTAAGTGTTAGAAAAAGAATAAACTTTTAATGGCATATACTTTTTAAGTAAAAATGTACTTTTATACAACACTGTCATTTTAACAGTTATATTACTATTTTAAAAATGATTTTAATTGATTTTTTAGAGAGAGAAGAAGAGAGAGAGAAAGAGAGAGAAACATAAATGTGGGAGCAAAATACCAAGTAGCTGCCTCCTGCACGTTCCCTACCAGGGATCCAGTCTGCAACCCGGGAATGTGCCCTGACCAGGAATCTAACTGGCAACCTTTCAGTGGACAGAAGGACACCCATCCAACTGAGCCACAACTGCCAGGGAAAGTTATATCTATAATAATAAATATGTAATATGCTAATTAGACCAAATGTCCTTCCAGATGTCCTTCTTGACAACACCAAGGTGGAGGGATGCCAGCCCTAGTCCCAGTATTGGATGCTGGGAAAAGAAGGTCTACTCTTGCAGGAATTTCTGTGCATTGGACCTCTAGTTACTCTAAAAATGTGATATATACTGATGTATTTTTAAAATTACTTTTCAACATTAATCATGTTATTATGAGCCATGCACTATGGCATGAGTTGAGCTCTTATTAAGCCCTATTAACCGGGACTGGTAAGTGTAGGGTTAAGGGGTAGCCAAAGAGCACCCATGCAATAGAGAGGGGAGAGGAAAAACATAGATGGCTAGATGCAAAAATAAGTGGATGCCTCCTGACAAATGTAAGCTTAGCTGGCTTCCCCTGGGCTTGAGGGAGAGGGAGGTAGCCAGAGAATTTAACAGAAGGATGTTTCAAATGATAACAAGTAGGTGTAGACTGTAATTAAATTACAGTCTTTGTCAAATAACCAAAAGTTAATAGAAGAAAGAGGAAATGTCACATACGAGACAAAAAAATGAAGTGAACAGAGGAACAAGCAAACTCAAAGAGCAAAGCTAACACCTTATCAGTGGGTATTAGTGTACTTTCTATTTCAGCTCGAATATCTAGAGAGCTCAGAAGTCATTACTCCCATCATTAAAACAAGAAATGGTTGTACAAACTGAAAATAAATGATGATTCCTGGACCTGTCAGGGAACCAATGTTGCAAGGAAAGATGCTGCCTTGAAATCTGGAGAGACAAGCACATACAGAGAATTAGAGCCATAAACTGGAGGGAAAGCAGTCATATTAACACATTTCTGGGTGCTGAGTGTGGACAAGTTTGAGAATGTTAAACTACTGAGGACATCAGTCTCTTACGAAAGGGGGCATACTATTATGGTGTTCTCTCTAGGCATCTATAGTAAAGACAGGAGAAGATCTAGTGGTTCTGGCAAGGAAAGGGCAAGAGAGGTAGTTCTGAAACATACCCAGAGCCTTCTTCAGAGTGAAAGCCTGCTCTTCAGGGAAAACACTTAACTGGAACCTAACCTACCTTCATTTGAGGACCCTCTAGATTTTCTGCCTCACCTATGGGTAAAAGAAATTCTAAGAAACATTGTGAAAGTCACACCCCAGAGAAATAGACCCATTGAAATAATGAGATGTACTCATAAAATTCTAGAATGTATCCTCTGCTCCACCACTTAGCCCCATTCCAGCAGGAATCCCATGGATTAGAGCTGAACCAGTTGAAAGAGAAGACTCTTCGAATAGTTTTCAGGGAAGCCCCAAATCAATAGGAAACAAATTATATGCCATTAAAAGTCTATTACTTTGCCTTAGCTGGTTTGGTTCAGCGTAGGCCTGCAGACTGAAGGGTCCCGGGTTTGATTCAGGTCAAAGGCACTTACCAGATTACAGGATTGATCCCCAATAAGAGGCATGCATGGGATCGATTATTCCCTCTCATCATTGATCATTGATGTTTCTATCTTTTTATTCCTCTCCCTTCCTCTCTGAAATCAATAATATATATACATATATATTTTAAGTCTATAAATATACAGAGGTACATAATGCTAATATAAGTATATTTTTTTAAAGAATTTCATTAGGAACTTTAGTATTTTCTTGTAAAAATGCAACTGATATTTGTATATGGATCTTTTATTTTGAAACCTTGCTGAAATCCTTTATTAGTTCTAGTAGCTTTCGTAGATTTCTTACAATTTTGCATATAGAGGATCTTGTCGCCTACAATTAGAGCTTTAATTGTTTTTCACTCAGGATGTTTTCTTTTCTTTTTTTTTTCATATCTAATTGCCTGGGATACTATCCCTAGGACAATGTTAAATGGAAGTTGTGAGAGCAGATATATTTGTCTAGAATGATCCTCTTCGGGGAAAAGCATTCAATCTTTCACCATTAATTAGTTGAATGTTTCATGGATGCCCTTTATTAGGTTTAGGAACTTCCATTTTACTCCCATCCTCTTGAGTATTTTATGATTAAAAGGATGTTGGATTAACCCAAAATGCTTAGCAAAATTTGGGAGAATACTACAAATATGTAGTTTTTATAATTATAAGTTCAATATATGCAATATTAGAAGGCAAACAATAGAAGGCAACATGATTTTGTTTGTTTTCATAGCCTCCACTTTATAAACATGCAATCAATAAGTCATTTTCTTCTTGATTTTTTTCCAGAGATTGAAATAAAATCTTATTCATTTGATAAATATTTTATTATTTTTGAATGTCTTGAACATTATGACAGGAGTTCAGATTAAGGAACCTTTCTTTAATAACTGGTTTGAATGTTTAGAATTAGAACTTTACTAGCTTGAAGCTTATTTTAGAGACAGTTCATAAAGAGTTTCACAAATCATTTTCTTAGTTTTAACAAAACCTTGAAGGCTTAAATTTAATTGAAAATCTTAGTTTCATTTCAGGCTTCAGAGATCAAATCTTCTGAGAAAAGAAGGGTAATTTAAAGACAATTACCTTCTTTGGAGTGTAATATAAAATCATCCTTATTTTCAAATTAAGGATTTCCATAATAAGATCACCTCTAGATTAGTGGCTGGTAAATAGTACATTGCCAACATAAATACCTGTGGGTCCCTTTAAATCAGCTATAAGTTAATCAGTTCCCTACCACATGCTGGCTCTCTAATGAAGAATAATACTTTGCCTAAAGTTAAAGACCCTCAATGATCTGATTCTTTATATTGATTCTAACTATAGATAACATTTATCTCTATATCACAGCTATAAGCGACACATCATTCTTATACTTGTCAGAAGGCTGACATTCAAGCCTCGGTTCTCTTACTTTATTGGCCGTCCTAACTTGTGATTTGTTTCTTTACCCATGTGGTCTCATTATCTCCAAATCTCATAAGGGTAATACTTCTACCATGTGCTCCTACAAATTTATAATGATCTTTCTCTTCAGATAGTTTAAAGATAAACTAGAATTATTTATATTATAACAGTTGGTTAAGTATACAGAGGTATATAATGTTTAAAATTGGCATTTTTATGCCTGGTACATAAACTATACAATTCAGAAAAGACAAATGATTGCAGACTAATTCCACTATGCCATGGTTGCTTTTATGTGTCAACTTCACTGGGTCATTGTGTCCAGATATATGGCCCAATATTATTTGGCGTGTTTCTGTAAGAGTCATTTTGGATGAGATTTACAATGAAATCACTGAACATTTGAATAAGGCAAATTGTCCTCCTTAATGTGGATTGGCCTGTTCCAACCAGTGAAAATTTCTCAATTCATCACTCTCACTCTAATATATATATATATATATATATATATATATATATATATATATATACACATACATATATATACACATATATATGTATATATATACATATATACATATATATATGTATATATATATATATTCACGTGTGTGTGTGTGTGTGTGTGTGTGTGTGTGTGTGTGTGTTTTGTTTATCTGGAGAATCTGACTAATATCTGTGCACTGCAAAATTATATTTTAAAATTTATAAAAATTGCATTTGTAAAATTGGAGTTTTATGATTTAAAAATAGTATTACAACTTACACCTTAAGTTTTGTATTTATGATATATGGTAGATGATATTCATTTTCTCAAATTCTTAGGTTATGGCTCTTGATCAAAACAGGTCAGTCATCTTCATCCTGGGAACATAGTTCCACCTCTTCTCTCAAGTTTTAACAGGATCAATCACTCAAAGCAGCACTCTCTCTTCTCTTCTAAATACCTTGAAATGTACCTACAGAAAAGGAATTTCCCCACTCCCTTATCGAGTTTCTTCCATGATGTGGGACACCAATCATTAAAAACATGACGATTGTCACCCATTTGTATCAGTTCATCAGGCAAAGTATTACTTGAGACCAGCTCTCAATCAATTTGTCCCCAAAATAAATTCTGCCAGAATTATAATATTGAATCTAGTGACCCTTGTTCTTTTATTCTTCAGGGAGAGATTCCTTCTATTTTCAACTAACATTCTCATTATCTTATCCGATCTTATCGTTTCAGCACTAAATCTTTCATCTGCTGTAGACTTCCAGTATCTACTACCCTCCATAACTTTTTCTCTGCTGTGTGAAACCCTGGATTCATTATCAATGAACTTGCCCAGTCTCCTGTTACCTTTTCCATAAAGCTTTTTCTGCTGCCTGCCTTGACTAAATCTTGCTTCTTCCGTGAGAACACATTCTCCTGTGGTCATCCGCTATGAAATTACTCCCATCCAACAACATCTCCAGAGCCAGGAGAGGGTTTTGATGTTCCCTCCATCATCATTATTTCTTTTGCTGGATCTCTTGCTATACGCACATGCTTTTGTGAGTTTTAGGCAATTTGGCCGTAAGCCCCTGTGTTTTATCGAATCCAGTTAGTACTCTTTGTTCCATGACATCTTTCAGGTTAACATTAGAAACATGTTCCAAATGCCTGTGATAAGTCAAGGACAGTTAAACATTCATTCTGGGCAGGTCTATCAAAAAAAAAACTATTCTGAAAACTCATAGAATTCTTAAACTGCAATGGAAGTCCTAACTTGTCTTTCTTGTAGGAATGAATTAAAACACGAGACAACAACTGAGTCAGCCCAAACTAAACCAAGTGCTCAGCCCAAACCAACCAAGTGCCCTGATGTTTGAAAGTTCAGAGGATTTATAGCCTGAGGCTTGAATGCAGGTAGGCAAGGAGCAAGCCACTCCCTCCCTCATAAAGGTAGGGGAGGGTGGGGTAAAGGGGAGAGATCAACCAAAGGACTTGTATGCATGCATATAAGCCTAACCAATGGACAACAGGAGGGTGAAGGGTGGATGGATGGGGTAATGGGGGGGATAAGGACACATATGTGATAACTTAATCAATAAAGACATTTTTAAAATGTGTCTTTAAGATATAAAGCTCCTTCATCTAGGCTCTATACCATTGGTTAGGCCACATCCTAGAGGGGCTCTGAATCTTTCCTCCTCTCACAGGAGCCTGCCACCTTCATTGCCTCATTTTAGTTTGTCATGTCTCACACACTGCAACTACCTCTCCCAATCCATATCTACCTAGCTGCCTACTCTAATAAACAAACTGTGTTTTTATGCATCCTAAGCTTATTTTATTCTTGAATAATATCTCTACCCTTTATATCCTCATCATAGAAATATTGCTGATTTCAAATGCCCAGTAGAATACCCCATTTTCCAAATTCTCGAATTGTTCTGTCATTTAACCAGTTCCTTTAGTTCCATGAATTCTGTGAACTTTAAGTTACATATAGAAGCTTCATTTAAGTTTGGCTCCATCTTTTTTTTTTTATTACACGATATTTTGTATGTGACGATACATACTTCATAGTTCATCCAAGCATGGGAACATGGTCTCTGTTGTTCCACTTTAAGTGAAGCTAATATTCACACATAGGTTCAAGCAGGAATAGTCTGTTCTCTACACAGTAATTCAAATTTTTGATTCTACAATCTTCATGTAATCTGAGGGGTGTAATTGGGCATAATGTAAATACACAGATTCCCATACTAATATACCCAAAGTGCTCTTGATAAGATTTCCAGGCTTCTTGAACAGAAGTCAAGACTTATCTCAGCTATTACTTACCTAAGCCATGGCAAGACAAATTCCTCACTTGGCTTTCAGCTTACTATTCTTGCTTGATCCATCATTTCCCTCTCTGGACTCTCTGCAGATACTTTACAGGTGTCTCCAGTTCTTCTTAACCCTTAAACATTGGAGTATACTAAAAGTTAACTTTGGAGTTTTAATTTTTTGTGTGTTTTTTTTTCTTTAAACTAGAGCAGTAATTGTCAATTGGAGGCAAGTGTGATCTCAAGAGATATTCGGCAATATCTGGTGACATTTTAGGCTGCCACAATTAGCAGTTGCTACTGACACAGGGGTGGGCAAACTTTTTGACTCGAGGGCCACAATGGGTTCTTAAACTGGACCGGAGGGCCTGAACAAAAGCAACCTGACCATGCTGGCACTGTCATCTTGGGCTGCTGGTGAAGAAACAGAGGGGAGAGCAAGAGAACCCTCCACTCTTTCGGCTCCACAGGCCTGATAGAACAGCCGAACGGGCCAGATTTGGCCTGTGGGCCATAGTTTGCCCACGGCTGTGCTGACATATTCTGGATAGAGGCCAGTGATGCTGGTAAACATCTTACAAACTGCAGGATGCCTTCCAAAACAAAAAGTTATGCAGCCTGCTTTATCAATACTGCCAAGGTTGGGAAATCCTGATCTAGAATTGCTAATATCATTTATTCCTAAAGCTTTAATATTATTAAAAATCACTAGAGGATCTGTGCATGACATTTGTGCATTGGGGAGTAGGGAGGGGGAGATTGTCTCTCAGCCAGGTTTGTGCCCTTTTGTAGTCCAGGAGCCCTCGGTGAATATCTGACTGCAGCTTAAATGCTTATATACACACTCAATGTAGGAGCTGCCCCCTGGTGGTCAGGGTGTTCCCTCAGGGGGAGCACCTCTCAGCAGAAGCTGGGCTCATAGTTGGCAAGTTCAAAGGTGGCAGCAGCCTCTCCTGCCTTTTTGGCAGCACTAAGGATGTCTGACTGACAGCTTAGGCCCACTCCCCACAGACATCTCCCAAAGGCTGCTGGACTGTGAGAAGATGCAGGCTGGGCTGAGGGACCCCACCCCCCAAGGGCACAAATCTTGTGCACCAGGCCTCTAGTGTGGGATATAATGAACAACATAAACTGTGTTGAGCATCTGCCCCCTGGTGGTCTGTGTGCATCATAGCGACCAGTCATTCCCTTTTATTATATAGGATATGACTCCAAAAATTAATTTTTTCTTGGATCCTGATATATACATCTACTGCCTACTTTCCTTCTCAATTTAGATGACTAATAAGTATTTCAAGCTCAAAATGTACAAAATAAATTAATGACTCCCTCTAAACAAATCTCGCCCCAAATCTCAATTTTAGTAAAAACCCATATATATTAAAGCCAAGAAAAGGAAAAAAATAATCCTTCTTTATATTTCACTCTGAGCCAATACTATTTAATCAACATTTTCTATTAGTTCAACCCTCAGATCTATCCAACATCAAAATAGTTTGCATCACTATCTGGTTCCAAGATACCCTATCATCTCTATATTATGACAGTAGTTACCACCTGAATTTCATGCTCTGACCTCAAATATTTTAATTTCAGTATCTCTTTCTGTGTAAAGATCTCAGATTTGCCTGGTAGGTTTAAATGCTTCTTAGCTTCCCATACATTCTGCCATACTCATATTTATTTCATTTATAATGTAACATAGGCATGACATCTTATAGGTTAATTCTTTCTTGAGGGAGTGTTTTACTAATTTATCTGGATGTAGTAGAGTTCCCAGCATATAATTAGTGGTTATTAAGTTAGTATTTTCTTAATAAAGAACATGAGTGTAAACTGTGCATTCTAAAAAAGAATCTATAACATAAAATTAAAGTTTAAAGTCAAAATAAGACATTTCTTTTTAGAAAGTGGGGCATTGAAAATAAAATATATTAAGTTACTACACTTGGTGAAATTATGGCAGGTTAAATTCAGTAATATATCTACATTTTTAAAAATGCATAGTCTAGATGACCCTATATATTGTTTTAATTTATTTTAAGAGTATGTTATCAGCAACACAATATTTTAGAGACTTGGGATATTTGTAGACACACTAAATAACATAAAAATTATAAATGTTTATTTGTGCTTACTAGTTAAAGCTGATCATGTGTAACTTTAATTAAAATGGGAAAATGTGTTTTCCTAATGCTGCAGAGTAATTGGAAAAGATAAAAAAAAGAGTTTGATAATGCAATGTGTTTCTTTTTTCTTACTCAGAGATAAATGCAAAATATTATAAATCATATTTTAATAAGTTTTATTCATTTTAATACAAAATACAGCCTCAGTGCTTCTTTCGTTCTCCAAATACTATTGGGACTCTACATTGTATTGAATGTATTATATTCTGATATCAGTAATTATTTTTATCACCACTATAAAAGCTGCTCTAATTAATGATTAGTTTATTGCCAAACTCAATTTATACTTTAAAAAAAATGCAGCTTCAATTTCTCATGATCATTCATATAAATCGTATCCCATTTGGCATCTGTGCCTTCAGCAAACTGCTAATGTCTCAACTTTATTTATACAAACATATTTAGATTTATAGATTTGATTAAAGAAACATTCTAAAAGATTGATTATAGTTAAAAGTCAGTTTAGAGAAAAATAATATTTAAAGATACCATGTTGAAATGTTTCTATGCAAAATAAACAGATATTTCATCTAAATGTAATAAATTGACATGGTTACTTACCATTATTTTATTATTTCAAACATTATATTTCTTCAGTGAATGGGAAAATACCAAGAATATTAATTTGGGGGTTTGAGGTACATGACTTAGCAAATATAAGAAATTTATTTTTACTTTCTCTTGTCTGAGAAGGCATCAGGTGATAAATGTATTGCTCATGGAATTAAGTGAAACTAAATTTCATTACATGATCCATTAATTTTCTAGTGCTGTTGTAACAAAAAAAAAATACATACACAAAAACAACAAACAAACAAAAAACATGAACTAGGAGACTTAAAACAACAGAAACCTACTCTCTCCTATTTCAGGGGCCTGAAGTTGAAATTAAAGTGTCTGTAGTGATTGTTCCTTCTGATGGCTACAAGGGAGAATCCATTTCTCTCTTCTAAATTCTATGGGTTTCCAGGTATTCTTGGTATCCTGTGGCTTATAGATAACAGTAGTTTCTGCCTTTATCTTCACATGGCCTGCTTTTCTGGGTCCCTGTGTTCTCTCAAGGCTTCCTCTCCCTATAAAGTCAACAATCAATTGGATTTAGGGCCCATTCTAATCCAGCATAACCTCATCTTAAATTATTGGCAATTGTAAAGACCCTATTTTGTACAATGGTCACATTTTGTGGTTTCAGGTAAACATGAATTTTTGGAGACCTGGTTAAATATGTTGAGACACTATTTAGCCCAGTAGAGTTCACTCTCTGCACACTCTCAAAATTCACATCTGTCCCACATGCAAAATGTAATCCGGCCATCACCCAATATCTTCATCCATTCTAACATGAATTCTAAATCTAAATTTGCGTCTGCCCCTGGATTCATCCTTTCTTTTCCTTGAAGAATAGCACATGGTCATAGCCAAGTAGCACCACAGTAGCACCATCTCATCTGCCTGTAGCACCACAGAAGTCCACGAGCATGCATTCACTTGACTCTATCTCTGTTGCCTTCAACCCAAACTTGTTTTTGTTTTCTTTTGTATTTTGACATAATGATTTAAATTGAGAATTTCTAAATCATTAAGTTCTAGTTCCTTTTTGCTTGACAGTTTCTTCCTCACTTGATTTATATCCTCTCTCATTTTACCATAAGCAGCCAGGAGTAAACACGAAACTAGGAGGCTTAAAACATCTTCCCTAACCTGCTTGGAAATCTGCTCCACTAACCATGCAAACCCAATGTTTAGAAGTACTACTTTCTACCAAATGCTAAACAACAATTTAGCCATTTTTTTCCTGCTACTTATTAACAAGGATCCCTTTCCTTCAATCTCTATTGATATGCTTGTCATTTCAACGTGAAATCTCAACAGAACCACCTTTATCATTTACATCTCTGCCAACATTGTCTTTGATGATATATGTGTTTTTGAAGACTTAAAGCTTTCTCTACAACACTCCTCAGTTTGTCCTGGTGACCAGCCTCCATCCAGGATCCATTGAGGATCCTGCCCAGAGTCTCCTCATTCAAACAAAAGAAACTCACATCTCCCAAAAAATTATAAGTATTTAAGTACTCCTGTGATAGGAACTTGGATCAAAAATCAAATATCAAAGCATAAGGTGCTCCTAGCATTCTTATCACTTAGCAGATTACAAGGGTTTGAGGAACTTTGTCCTTGGAACTAGGGCCAGAGATAAATATATATTTTCAGTTAACTCAGGTCATATCTAAAAATACCTTCACATTGCATCTATACCTAGATTAGTGATTGATCAAATAACTGGATACTATATTCTATTGAGGTTGACATGTAGAATTAACCATGACATGCAATAGGCAAAGTTTATGGGGTTTAACGTATATAAGAAAGATTTATTATAAAATTAGTCATTATTCAAATATGTTTTTGAGAAAAACATGTTTCATATGTTACTCATATTGAGGCAAGTAAAAGATGTTATAAAATCAATGCTAACTACACAGAATATATTTACTCATTATTGTGTCTAAAATTAAAGTTGTTTAAAACACCACATGTTTTTGTCATCTAAAGTAAAACTTTGCATACACATTTTTTTTACTCAGTTTACTTAATAGTTACATATTTTAACTCAGTTTACTTAATATAGCCTAAGAGTTTTAGAGAGTGCATTTGTCCTTGACTTTTATGTTGTTTATGGTCTCAGTTTCTGTTTTGCTAAAATGATATTTCCTTTTTTTTTTTTAGAATTCTAGCTAGCTCTAACGTATTTCAATCATTATGGTTACAAAATACATTTATGAGAAGCTGAAGTTCCACAACAAACACTAAAAGATAGAAAAAGATTTTTTTAATTACTTACTTTACATACATATGCTAACTATATTCTATAAGTATTCTGTGTGGGGTGGGGAGATTAAATAATATTTTCTAGACCTATCTAAATTTCTGGAAGTTTTAAGTTAAAATTGAGTTAAAAAAACATTCAGAAATAGGAAATTATTCTCTAACTATAACCTCTCCTTTCACAAATATAAATACAGTCATTATTTTATTTAAGACATATTAATTTGCAGATATAATTATAAAATTTAACAGTTTAGTGTGACTAAGTTTATGCATGTATCCAAAGGATATGTATTGTTCGAAACATTTTAATGTTTGAAACATTTTACAAACTGCAAATAAACACACAATTAATGGGTTTTCTTTTGACCTTGATAATTTTCTAATTACAGAACCTGAATTGGTTATCCAGAAAATAAATAATAATCATTTTATAGGGCAGGTGCCTCCATGCATTACACAAACTGCTTACCATTTTGGCAAGTAAAATAGATGTTGCATTTCAAATCATACAATTGGAAAAGAAACACAAACATAATAAATAAACATAAGGAATCACTAGACTGCTGGATAAATATTGAAGAAGTCTCATTATTACTTTTGTTCCTTGTGAGTGGCTCTGATAGTATTATAATGTTTATATCAATATTTTGCTGTTAGTAACTTCCATATATTTATGTTGTCTCCTCATCAGAGTAACAAAAATATTCATGAACAACAAGAATTTATTAAATCCCATCCAGTCCTTTAGGTGGTGTTAACTCTCAGCTGTAAAAAGAGGCTTTTGTATTTAGTGGGAGGCATTCATCAGGGTGATGGTGAATAGTGATATTAAAATATTTCTTCTAATTAATTTCCTTTCAATGTGCACAAATTCATGCACCAGGCCACTAGTACTCTATATAATAAAGTGGTAATATGCAAATTGACCATCACTCCACTATACGAGATGACCGCCCCCATGTGGATACAAGATTGCCACCAGAATATGGCTGGCAGGAGGGCAGTTTGGGGCAATCAGGCCTAAAGAGGAGCACAGTTGGGCCAGCAGGGGAGCAGTTTGACATCAATCAGGCTGGCAGGGTAGTGGTTAGGGGGTGATCAGGCTGGCAGGCAGGCAAACAGTTTGGAGCCAGCAGTCCTTCCTCTAGACCCAAGCCTTTGTTCCTGAGTTACCCTTCCTTTTTCTGCTAGAGTGAACATGTATGTTGCAACTGAGTTTTGTCAGACAGTTTCTTGTGTGTAAAAATGTTAAGGTATGATAGCTGTAACCATGCAACACCCTAATTTCTTTCATATGGTTTTTACTTTTGATTTTTTTTTTTCCTTTTGGACTCAAACTGACCTCACCCAGTACCCTCTCTCTTCCTTGCCTACTCAGTAAGTCCTCAGGGAAATGAGGTCCTGGTCAGCATCCAGTAGTCTTAGGAACAAGTTCTTGGTTCTCTTGATAGAGAGACAGTGTTTTTAATCAAACTAAAGATAGCATTACTGTTTTAGCTCAGTCCCCAGGAAAGTGGAACGACCCCATAGAATAAACAAATCTTTGCAAAATCAGATAGACCAGCTTTATGGCTGACATTTAGGACTACATGCAATGATCAGTTCTCCCCTATTCTAGCACCAACCAATCAGTAGAGATTATACCCTAACTCCTTTAGTCATCATGATAAATGATTTCCCCCAATATAATCCAACCCCCTGGGAGCCAGCAGGGAGCCACATCTTTGAACATTGGCTCACCTGTGACTCCAGGTATGGAGCCATCCTCTTAACTAATAAATCCTTACTTTCTTGACTGCAAACTCCTGTTCATGTTTTACTGGGCTTTAATACATGCAGGCAAACAAAACCCTTCAGGCCAGTAGGGTAGCCTGCCTCCTTTTGTTTTTGTCTTTCTGTTCTTTTTAAATAAAAACTGGAGAGTTTCTGCTGATATAGCATTCTCAGACAATTTGTGGGTCTTCCGAGTATGCCATGGGAATTGACTCCATTAAATAGGAGTGTCTTCCTAAATATTTCCTGGATAATTCCATCTCTATATCTGATTCTTCTTTTAGATTGTGGAGAGTATCAAAGAACGTTTATCGTGATTAGGCCAGAAATACCTATTGGCTTTCTTAGCCTATTTAATGGCTCCTACAACAAAGGAGATTTTAGAAAACAATTATTAAACTCCTGATGTGGCTTTTTCTACCCTACCTCACTTTCATTATTCATTACTTCTTAACTGAAATTAGAGGTGGGTACAAGGCTCAGGCAGGTACATATTGATACTATCTACTTTCCTATGTAGTTCATTTCAGAGGAAAAGTAAATGGTGAAGGAAGATATTGTTTATAGAAGTGAATGCAATCATCCCTCTCCTTATATCAATGCGGTTAGACATTGTCCCCACCCATGATGCTCTGATGCATGGTCACGTGACTTGGCTTAGCCAATGGGACTAGCACATTGGCATAGCACATTTCATGCAAGCAGGGACTAGAAAAAAGCTTACACCTTGGGGTCTATCTTTACTCACTGCTCTTTGGAACCCATAGGCTGCAATGTGAAGAAACCAAAGATATTGTACTGTTTAATATGCACATGGTGCCAAAATGAGCCATCCAGGATGAGGTCTTTCCACCAACCAGCCTGACAACTATTACACATGTGAGGGTAGATGGTAAGCTCATTCAGCTACCAGCTGACCTCTAAACTGACCATAGACACAGGAGAGAACTCAGTAGAGATGTGAACCAAATCATTGCCCACTCAACACACAGAATAATTAGCTAAATAAGCCACTACATTTTGGGTAATGGGTTGTAGAGAAAAAACACAGATAATAAATAATATAGTATAAAGCATCATTTAAATAGATATTTTATGTGGATATAATGAACTGCTATTTATCTTTCTACATCTTCTATATCTTAGAACGTGGTCGGCAAAGTGTGGCTCGCAAGCCACATGCGGCTCTTTGACCATTTGAGTGTGGCTCTTCCACAAAATTCCATGGCCTGGGAGAGTCTATTTTGAAGAAATGATGTTAGAAGAAGTTTACGTTTAAAAAATATGGCTCTAAAAAGAAATTTCAATTGTTTACTGTTGATATTTGGCTCTGTTGACTAATGAGTTTGCCTATCACTGTTTTAGAAGAAAATATATGAAAAGAAATGTCATTTAATGTATAAGACCTTTTTAAAAAGCACCTCAATGTTATTTCCAATACGTCAAATATAAGCCTTTCAATATTATTATTTCTTTATCAGGTGAGAACACATGCTTTTGGTAGTAGCAAAAAAAAATGATTACAACAGGACAAAACCTTATGCTATTTTGTTTTTATTGCATTTGTTATAATGACATGTTGAAGTAAAAGTAAAAGAATTATTTGGACACTGTTCAACTTTTTAAATTCCAATCATGGGTAAAAATATTTATAATAATATGAGACAACATGCAGGCATACTTGAATGTAATAAATCATACAATTTTAAAATATTTTTAAAAACAGTTATGATTTCCTCCATTTTTTTTACCTAAAATAAACAAAACAAAATAAAACTAAAAAACAGGGACAATTTTCAGTCAAATAAATAAGAGCAGTAAACTATTTTTATTTCTTTTTGTTCTTATATTTTTTCATCATTTCAATCTTCCATGTTTTTAGAACTCATATATACAATCCATAACCTTATGAAGTTGAGCCATGACTCTTTATTCCACAGTTTGGAGATATATCAAAGCAGTGGTTTTACATCCACTTATCAAATGACTTGAAGCTATCGCAAAGTGAATTAGATGCACCCTGATATATCACTATGTTTTTCTTTAAACCCAGATGTTTTGCTTAGTAAGTAATTATAAAAGTCTAAATAAGTCTTTGAGTGAATGCAAAGAACACCTGAACATGTGCATAGGACAATATAATCTTTCATATTTTAGAGATGAGGTTTGGGAAGGAATTGTCAGTAAATAATTATTCTTTATATTTTGTCGATCTAGAGAATTTCCCCGGAGTATTGTCTTGTGAGGCCACTCCACCACTGGCAAAACCTTCATCTTTTTGCTTCTTTTTCTTTGATTAATTATTAGAAACTAGAGGCCCAGTGCACAGACTTGTGCACCTCTGGGGTCCCTCAGCGAGGCCTGCAGGGATTGGGCTGAAGCTGGTAGTCCAACACTGCCTGCTGCTCCTGCCTGCCACTCCCACTCATACAGGCTCTGCTACACCTGGCACTGCCAGCTTGACTCGTGGGCTTGCTACCACTCTGCTGTGGTCTCCAGGCTCAGGCTGCCAGCCTTGAGCCCTCCATCTGGTGCCCATCAGTCAGCTGAGCAGCGCTCCCACTGTGAGAGCACACTGACCACCAGGGGGCAGCTCCTGCATTGAGTGTCTGGCCCCTGGTGGTCCCTGCACTTCATAGAGACTGGTTGACTGGTCATTTGGTCATTAGGTCATTCAATTGCTTAGGCTTTTATAGATAGATAGATAGATAGATAGATAGATAGATAGATAGATAGATGAAAGATAGATAATCCAGCCATCACATTGCAGACATTTTCTTTAAAAATAAAATCTGATTATACTATTATTATACTGTTTGAATGGCATCCTGTTGTTTTTAAGATAAGAATAAATTTCATGGTCATATATGATCTGGTCCTTGCCTATTTCACATGTTCTTTTGAATCCCTTTTTCTTCTTTAAAGACAGATTTTATGTGTTTATTTTTGTTGCATTGTTTTTTTCTTGCTCTCTAAACTACAGCTTAAATAAGTATCATAATATAGCACACACAATGAAAATCTTCTCATTGGAAGCATAGGTTATATAAAGAAATAGAATGATCTCAAACTAAAATAAAAATAAATGTATTTCAACATCAAGATTATAGAAATTTTAGAATTTTCTGACAAAGATTTATAATGCAGCCATAATAAAAATACTTCACCCAGACATTATAAATTTGCTTGAATCAAATAAAAATTAGAGGATTTTATTATTAGAGGGTTTAAATATTTAGAATATTTAAATAAGACTTAATGGAAATATATTAAAAATAAAATAAATTATAACTAAAATTGAACTAAAATAAAACTAAAAATAAAATAAAGAGATTGGAAAACTCAATAGCAGTTTAATTCAACATAGTTATGAAAAGAGAACTATGTATTCAAGAAATAGCCTTAATATGACCACTAATGTAATTATTCTTCATTTATAATATAAATATATGAATATTAAAAAATAATTTGCAAACAGTCTGCATTATTAAATTAAGTGATAAGTATTAAAAATGCTGTTTCCATTCATGTAGACATGATTAGCTTTATTTTTGTGCCAGGAATATTTATGCAAATTAACAAAAGAATAAATATAAGAGTGGTGTGATGTAGAGGGAAGGGAAAGGAATCCCGACACCTTTGAACTGCTCTCAGCATGAGATTCATGTTCACTTCAAAGAAGTTTTATGCTTAGATATGCTCTGCATGGTGTCCAACAAGAGAAGAACAGCTGGCCATCCCCAAAGGCTGAAATTCACAATCAACCGAGTAACACACGACTCTGGTAGAAATGTAGGTAACATGCAAAGGAAATCCTGATTGAAGTTTTCTTTATAGTTTCAGAATGATTGCTAATGTTCTTTTCAGAATACTTTCTTCCATGGGAATGAAAAAATATTCTAATTTCCCCAACTAGACTTTCAAAATAATTTCATAATTATATTTTTTACATACTGTACAAATTGTTGGAAAGTAACACAGAGAAAACGTCAAAATATTTATTTATTACCTATCAAATACAAAAATGCATATAAGTCAAAACAAATTAGACACATTTTGTCAATGTCTAAAAAGAAACTTCACCTTTTAATCTCTAAACATCACTAGGGTTCCGGGTGTTTATTCAAAAGTTTGAACTCTAGCCTTAAAGAACATTAAAAAGTTTTTATTTTATCATTCAATAGATAATTAGCTCAATTTCCTATTACTCAAATGGTCTGGGTGGACCACATGACAATACAACTTGTTTACTGTTTTCTATTCAATTGGTTGTGTTGGTGCTGTCAATACTTGCGTTAGCAAAGTACTGGCATCTGGAGGAGCACAGGGACCCCTTTGTGGCTCCAATCCCTAATCAAAGGCCTTGCGTATAAAAGACCCACAACACCCGTTGGTTGTTGCTGGTGTGGCTGATCAAATCCACGTTTCGATACTGTCAATACAGCTCTGTGCAAAGTACAACATTTAACCAATCTCATAGGAAATACATTTTCCCACCTAGATAAGATATGCTATGACTTTAAGACTGAACATGCACAGTAAAATGTGACTTTGTGTTTTTTAACCACCAAAAACTTTCAAGCACCCTCTTTACACTTGTAGAATGAACCACCTGAATAATATGCCTTCCTAAAGAGAGGGCACATAAATTATTTCCTGGCCTTCTCTTGATACCTGACCGCAGGCATGTGACTTAAGTCCTCCTACAAGGTCAATGAGTAGGTTTTAAGTCAGAAGTTAAGAGTGGAATTTATTCTGAGAGGCAGAAGTGGTTCCATTTCATCCCACGAATGAGGCAGAAGTGGTTCCATTTGATCCCAAGCATGCGTGTTGCTTTTCAGTACTGCAGCAAAGATGTCTTCATGGTGGCAGTGGAGTATCATGCTTTAGGCCTCAAGGAAAGAAGCTATGCCACAAAATATTCTTCAATATATTTATTTTTCCGTCAACACACTGGACCAGGTCTTGTTTCTTGCAACATTTGCACTGCTCTGATAAGAGCAAACAGAGCTGAGTTATGCTTGTGCCTGGCAAATGTAATGTTCAGAGGCTGATTTTATTTTTGAACTTTCATAGTTAGGCAGGAGTAAAATCAGGATTAGAGCCCATGTCTTTCAAATTCTATTCCTGTGTTATGAAACAAATACACACATTTCAAAAATCCAGATGCTGTTTCACCCGGCTGGCATGGCTCCGTGGTTGAGCATCAACCTATGAACCTGGAGGGCAGGACTCCATTCCTGCTCAGGGCACATGCCCAAGTTGCGGGATTAATCCCAAGTAGTGGGTATGCAGGAGGCAAACATTTAATGATTCTCTCTCATCATTGATGTTTCTCTATCTCCTCTCCTCTCCTCTCCTCTCCTCTCCTCTCCTCTCCTCTCCTCTCCTCTCCTCTCCTCTCCTCTCCTCTCCTCTCCTCTCCTCTCCTCTCCTCTCCTTTCTTCTCCTCTTCTCTGTCTCCTCTCCTCTTCTCTGTCTCCTCTCCTCTCCTCTTCTCTGTCTCCTCTCCTCTCCTCTCCTCTCCTCTCCTCTCCTCTCCTCTCCTCTCCTCTCCTCTCCTCTCCTCTCCTCTCCTCTCCTCTCAGAAATCAATAAAACATAAAAAATTAAAATCCAGATGCTTTTAAATATTTAAATATCTGGTTATCTTACTTAATACTCCAAATAAAAATTTACAACTCTATGATTTTGCTTATTTTGTATTATCAGCATAATTAAAATTGATAAAAAAGAATTTCCTTTGGATCTTAAGTCAACAGAGAAAGAAACCAATATCTTAGTAATTATGCCAGTGAAAGTTCCTTAGATTTTGAATCATTAGCTACAGAAAGCACCACTAGGCTTGCCTATCAATTCAACAGATAGGCATAGGGTGGGAACGTGGGGAGGGAAACTACTTTCTATTACTCTCTGGGCCTTTTAAAAACTGATATAGTAAAATGATTCCCTCCCACCCCCAAAAAAATGTTTCCTTTCGGTCTGCAGTTACTATGCTTTTAAGCTATTATTTCTTTAAAGCAAAGTGATAAACTACAGCAAATTATTTATAGTCTCAGCTAGTTCTTCTTTATAATATGTGACTTGTTTATCTGACCTGAAGGCCAGATGCCTTGGGTCTTTTTAAAGCGATGGATGAATTATTTTTGAGCTAAGAATCATATAATGGTATGCATCTTTCTCTTTGAATACTTTTCATTCAGCTCTCAGCTCTCTAATTCAGGAAATATTTGATTAGAAGCACTTTAGAAATTCTCAAAGGTTAGAGATATATATGTGAAGAAAAATGATCTTAAAGATAGCTAAGGACTAAGCTACATATCAAAACCAACATTTGCACTGCTCTGAAAAGCAAAATGGCTGCTCACACACTCTAGACCAAGTAATATAACTCACAGGAGAAAAATGATTAAAGAAATCACATATATCTTTGACATAGCACTCCAAATGTCCTCTTAGGATTGCCCCAGGAGTATGTGTTATAGGAATTTATTCTTGAGATACAAGTCACACAAAAATATAGATGTTTGCTTCTTAAACTTAAAAAGCATAATTCACAATATGTATATATTTGTAATATTCATAGTTATTTAATTTTTATTTATGTTTACAAATATTTATCACTGCTTTAATGTTCAAATTGCTGACATCTAATGCATCTACATGAAATGATAGAGACAAAGATCCATCAGTTATAGATCTTATATTTTAATTGAGAAAAGAAAGAAATGAAAAGAGATTGTAATTACTATGATAAATTCTTAGAGAGAGGGAACAAAAACAACACACAAAAAAAACAACAAATAGATGGGCACCTAATATAGGCAATTGTATTCAAGAAAAGCTTCAAATTAGAAATAATGTTTGAACCATGATCTGAAACCCGAGTCACATTTAGCTAAATGAAGAAATGTTAAAAAAAAATGTTACAGGAAAAGGGTGAAGGGTGATTTGGATTACAACCTGACTTAAGGTATGACTTTGAAATTTGGTAATTGATTTTGTAACATGTAAAGTCACATGGTTTTCCTCAATTCTTATTTCTTTCCTACTGGAAGCCACACTGAAAATGAGCTTCATAAATCTGAATGCAGGTCTTTTTGTTGTGTTTTGTTGAACAGTAATGTGTGTGTCTGTGTTTGTTTGTGTGTGTGTGTGTGTGTGTGTGTGTGTGTGTGTGTGTGTGTGATGAAATTCCATGAAGCTAGGCAAAAATAATAGAACAGCTTTAGTTAATTCCCAGATGTCACAGAGGGCATGGAGAATTTTTATCTCCATCCTTACGCATTACTCTAAAGACCCAGTGCACAAAATTTGTACACAGGTCCATAGGCCTGGCCGGTGATCAGGGCCTTCTGGCTGCTAGCCAGCACCTTCCTTCCCTGGCTTTTGGCTGCTGGTCTGGACCTACCTTTGTTCCACACTTACCCTGGTGATCAGCTCACGTCATAGCAAGCAATTGAACTCCTGGTCTCCCAGTCAAACTCTCAGGGGACACTTTGCATGTTAGCCTTTTACATATATAGATTGGGCATTCAGTAGAGATAATGGAACAGTCACACCTTGAATGCAAAACTATATTTAAGTAAAGTCTACTTGAAGCAATCACAAATAATGCATGAAGTAAATCCTCATTAGAAAAGTAAGCTGTTAAACTTTAAAGGAATAAAACAATCCAGACATTTCCCAATGTATTCTGTGAGAACACCACATCTGCAGAACCAAATTCTCTCAGACAAAATTGTTGCAGATGCCATGCCACATATGCACCATGAGAGTAGGAAGACTATTTAGTAGTATCATGATAATGTGGATTTGAGGGATGGAAAGTTTGTTTAACATTTAAAATTCAATCACGTTTTTATTCATATTTTAAACAAATAAAAATAAAAAGCCATAAGACCATTTAATACATTTATACATGATGAAATTTCTTAGCAAACTAGGAATAGAAGGAAATACCCTATTTTTTAACCTGCCTTTAGAAAAAAAAAGCTGACATGAAAAACCTACAGCTGAGACCACATTTAATTATAAAAGATGAAATGCCTTTCTGCTAAGTCAAGGATATCTGTTCTAAATCATTTTTTAAACATTATAATGGTCTATTCACCCCTCCTATAAGACAATAAGTAAAATGAAAAGTTTATAGATTTTTTAAAAATGTGAAAATACTTTAATTCAAAACTAACCTGATTGTGTACATAAAACATCTATAGGAATCTACCCCCCCAAAAAAAAAAGTAAAAAAAGGGAACGAATAAATAAATAAGTAATAAATACAAGGTATGAATTTCCTAAGGTTGCACAGTCACAAGACACTAGGTTAATTATAAAATATCAATTTTATGTGCAATGTACTTGCTTGAAACTTAAAGAGCCCTGAAGATTAAATATATTAGCTAAACAAGTACAGGACAAGCTTGTGAAAGCAGTTATGCAGAAAAATGCAAAGGTCCTAGGGAAATGCTTCAGCAAAATAAAATAAGTGAAGAATGTGAGGCATCCTCACAAGTGTGACAAAGTCATAATTAAGTGTGTCAAAATCACACATGTGTACTGTATAACTTAGTACATGAGAAAACTAGAGAGACTAAAATTGTGCTTCCAAAAGTAAAGTAATTTCTTTGCAAGTTGTGAACAAGAAAGCCATCAATGGACCAACCAAAATTACAGTAGCCACAATTGAACATTATATTTTATAATAATCATAGGAAACACCCTAGTCAATTTTTATCACATTTTCCTACTATGAAATGTACAATGAAAGTATTTTGAAAATTCAATATCAAGTAGATAGTTTGTCAGGTATTTTTATACCACACATAATAAATCTTATTGCCAGACAAAAATAAATTTGCTAGTTCTTTTGTATTTTGACTTTTTAAGTTTGTTACAGAAGTACCACTGGCATCAACTTCTGACTAGAGAAAATAAAATAAAATCTCCAAAGAGCTGAGCCTGTTGAAGTAGATGAAAAAACATCTCTCTTGGATGTTCCAATAATGGATGCTGCATACATAAGTAAAATTCAAGAGAAACTTCATTTCTTCTCACATTTCAATTATTTTTTCTTGTTTAAGCCCATGCTAGATTTCGGCATCTTTACTTACTAATCCTAAACCAAAAAATTTATTTGGTTCTATAAATAATACAGTTTTTATATTTGTGACACTGAATTTCTTTTCACCATAATGAGGTGCATTCTGGTAGAAAATAAATGAATGAAGCATACTCAGGACTTAGTTGCTATGGAAACAAACAATATCTTTTCCTCATAATTAGACTTTGAAGTAACTGCTTTTCTTTTTCTTTTCTTTTTTAGTGCCAAAGAATTTATTCTGATTTTTTTAGACTTCTAAACTAATAATCTATAGGATTTTCCTTTGGCACTGAATTTCATTTGCTTTATCCCAGAAGTCTTTCTCTGAGTTACTATCAGTTACATGTTAAATAAACTCGAAAATTTTTTGAGAAGTTGGTGTATGAAAAATAAAAACTCTGAGTTATTGCTTAATCCCAAAGTTGATCAGAAAACTGCAGCTTTAAGAAAAAGATGACATGAGAAATTTTGCCTTCAGAGAAGTATTTTCTGCTTGTCTACACTAATAAAATAAAAAGATGCAAATTTACTGTACTTTTGCAACACTCACCAGCTAATCAGGAGTGAGTATACAAATTAACTCAACAAAGATGGCAGGTTAATTTGCATACACAGGCACCAAGTGACCATGGTGGGATGGGATGCTTATATCTTCACCATGGCAATGATGCAGGTGTTCCACCCCACTCCAGCCGCTCCAGTCTTCTGGTCAGGGTGGGAAGATGGAAAGGTGTCTCGGGGCCCAGAGTGAAGGCAGAAAGGCAGCTCCAGCAGGATCAAAGGCAGTGCGGGCAGCCAGGGGAAGGAAGGCCCATTCTTGCACATATCTTTGTGCATTGGGCTTCTAGTTGTATATACTCAGTGTGTATGTGAAGTTGCACATGATGGAAATATATATACACATAGTGTATGGGACACCAGTAATGCACCTTGTCATATACATTGTATATGTACTGTATATAAAAAAAGTATCTCTGACAAGGTGCATTACTGGAAATATGCAATTTTACAAAGAATTCTCCTATGTCAGTAGAGTCATGCATCACCTAACGATGGGGATACATTCTGAGAACTGTGTCATTAGTTGACTATGTCATTGTGCAAACATAATAAAGTGCACTTACACAAATCTCGATGGTATGGCCTACTACATACGTAGACTATAACTTTAGCATTTGCTACTAGGATAGAAATCCATTCAGCCTGTTCCTGTACTGAATACCGTAGACAAATGTAATCTGTTGTGCTACGACATTAGGGCAGCTATAATATCACTAGGGAATAGCATTTTTTTCAGTTCCATTATAATTTCACTAGAGGCCTGGTGCACAAATTCTTGCACAGATGGTGTCTGGCTGGTGATCTGGGGAAATTGTGGGGGCTGGCCTGATGTGGGGAGGGACTGTGGGAGGTTGGCCCCAGTAGCAAGATAACCAAACAGTTGATTCCACAAGGAATTGGACTCCGTCCTCCCTTCTGTCTGGGTCCGGGGTGCAGGTGAACCAGATTCAGGACTGTCATGGCCCCACCTGCTAGGTCTGGGTCAGTGCACATCATAGCGACTGGCCAGTTGTACAATCATTCCAGTTGTTTGGTTGTAATGGCCACTTAGGCTTTTATATACATAGATGGGACCACCATCAGATATGTGGTCCATAGTTGAACAAAATGTCATGAAGCCATGCATGACTTTAGCTTCAAGATCTCTGGATATCAATATAAAAATCCCCCACTTGCCCCACTGGTGTGGCTCAATGATTGAGCATTGACCTATGAACCAGAAGGTCAAGGTTTGATTCCTGGTCAGGGCACAAGCCTAGGTTGCAGGCTCATTTCCCAGTGTGTGGTGTGCAGGAGGCAGCCAATTGGTGATTCTCTCCCATCACTGAGGTTTCTATCTCTCACCTTCCTCTCTAAAAGCAATAAAAATATATTTTAAAAAATAATGAAGGCATAGCATAAATTTGTAAATATTATCCATATCTGCTATCTATAATATAAAAGGCAATATGCTAAGCGTCCATCCAACCAGTAGCTAAGATGTGCACTGATCACCAGGGGGCAGATGCACAATGCAGGAGCTACTGAGCTGCAATGACTTGGCAGCAGCAGCTCTCGAGTGAATGGCGCCAAAACCAGAAAGGAGGGAGCCTGATTCCTCATGAGGCTGCAGGATTCCACCTTCTGCCATGGGTTATGTTGTTGCTGGGACATGGTTGGTTCCCAGTCTGGTTTACTGCACACTTGCTTTTGCATTTCACACCATGTATGACAGCAACTTTGCAGAATTCCCTTTCACACTCTGAGACCACTTGGGGCTGTTAGAGCCAGTTTTTTCCCAATCTCCAGAGGCCAGGCTTAGGGACCCCACCTACTGGAGGGACCCCGCTTACTCCACAGACACCCTTTAAGCCATGGCGCCACACCAAGTGTGGCTGGTCAGGGTGGGACTGCAGGAGGTTGGCTCCAGGGTGTGTCCAGCCCATCTCGCCAGACCCACCCCACAGACTACCTTCTAATTAATTTCCTTTCAATGTTCACGAATCCATGCACTGGGTCACCAGTCTAAATATAATTTTTCTCTCTTTATTTTAGTGATTTAGAAATGTGTTTGCAGTAATTTTGCAAATGAAATCCATATTTACATTTTATGTACAAATTTGGGCAATCAAGGACTTATATCTAACATTATTCTAAATAATGTAGGTATCTCATGGAAGTTATATTTAGGTAATTTGTTTCTGTAGTAAACTTATTTTTAAGTTTTTGAAATGTGATAAAACCTTTAATAGACATAATTTTTAATCTCAGATGAAATCCTAATACATATTTGTCCACAGAGGTCTTGATCCTGCCATGGTACAAAATTGACAATCAACATTTTATGAATAAATAACTGCATGTAAAAATGGATGAATGAACAAACGAGCTATGAGAACTTCAAAATGACAATGAAAACAAGTGACAGATATTTTCTACTTTATTTCAATACAATCTTATTAATAAATACTTTTGTAAAATAAACTGCTTTTACATTAACCTGAAAATTATATATTTTAAAATAACTTAGTTGATATTAAAATAATTCTCATCTTTATATACTTAATTCTTGCTATTCTAAAAGTGTTGAGAGAGTCACCTTGAAAGTTTTGTTGGTTTGTACCTGCAGATACAAGGTTATCTCCTTTCTCAACATGATTTATCCTAATTATGTTTTAATTGGGTGCTTCAATAAGGTGTCACAGGAATGCACAGTTCTAAAAACTCAACTCATTAAAAATGTCATTAATTACAGTGTCCTTCAAGACATTTTGGAGAACTTCCTCTTTTATTTAAACATGTGAAAAGTAAAAAAGAGAGTATAAAAGATAGCAAAACCTAGAAGAGAAAACATGACTGAGAGAGTTAGATTCATCACAAAAACTTCAGAAGTACGGTGTGTGAGTTCCTACAATATTTAGACTTCATCCCTCCTTAGGACTGCTATCCTGACTCCCATTTACTTTTATATTTTCTCTAAATGTTTTGGGTTGGAAAGCGACATGCTATACTTTAAAGAACATTGTTCATGAAGATATAAACATTAGCATGAATCTCAGCTCCATGGTTTACTGTGATTATGCAGCCTCTCCGAGGCTTGCTTTCTTCTTGCATAAAATTTGGAAGCAAATGAAATAACTATGTTAAAAGACCCATTGTTCTTCTTGCAAACAGTAAATTATTGATAAGTATCAGTGTCACTGAGCCCAGAAAATGTTATATTTCAGTTGTTTTGATAACTTAGAGGAAAACATTCATTAGATAGAGTTTTGTTTCTTCTGTTGCTTAAAACAATACATTTATAAAGACAGTGAGATTTCAATATGACAACTTGACAAATATAACAAAAAAGATAAAGAAGTTTATTACTTAAATATGCAAAAATCAACAGTGCATTTGAAAAAAACTGCACATAAAATGAATAATTCAAGATTATGCAAAATATATAAGAAATCTATTAGTATACTTTTTTACCTCAATAGATAATATAAAAAGTATGCATGCATCATTACTTCAATAGATAACAAAAAGGTATACACTAAATGTTTAATGAAGAGACCAAATATCTATTCTACACAAATAAAAACATTTCCTTTAATGGTGAAACACAGAGAACATGACAATGAAAATCAGAATTAAGTAAAAAATGAATGCACTGCAATATTCATGTCATTTAAATTTTAAAATACTGTATGAAAATGAAAAAAGAAATAAACAAAATTATATGTATATGTATTAAAATTATATATTTACTATATGTGTATTAAAATTAATGAGTCTTTCAGAGTGGTTCTATATAAATATATTTACTATAATCTTTAATAACCAAGATAAATATATATGTATATATATTTCACAAAAGCCAATTTATATTTTGCTTCTATAGTTTCTATTTTGTTTTATTTTATTAACTTTTATTCCTTTAATAAAAATAACCAAATCTATAGCACTATAGGCAAAATAATTACATAGTAATATATAATATTATGAGTAAGTGAAAAAACATGATTTAGAATGGGAAGAATATATGATGTTATAAAAATTTTCCCAAATGGTACATTTATTTATATAGAGGTGAATTTAGATTTCATATAATTCAAACAATAATTTAATATATTTTATTGTAATAAAAATGATTCAAAAGTCTTCTAAACTAAAGTACAAAAATCAGATCTATTAAAAAGTAATAATCGGTAGAAGAGAAATTAGTGATACCATGTTTCAAGTGTATTATAGAGCTTTGATGAAAAAGAAATATCATGATTTGGGCATAAGAAAATTGTGGATATATTCATGTACTATTTAGCTAGAAGCAATCTCTAAAATAGATAAGAATCCTAAGTCATCACAAGTGTACATAGGATTGATTTCCAATGATTTGATTATTGATGTTTATTTGGGGAATAACAAGAACTGTTTTAAAGAGTATAAATTATATTTAAATGAAGTCATCTATTTGATACAGAGAAATTCTCATTTATAAAACTTATTTTGACCTACTCTTCTCTCATGATGTAATCTTTCAGAGGCTCATTAGATCTCTTACAAGCTGACCCGGGTCTGACCATCCCGTAGACTTTTCTCAAGGACATTTATGCAAAGCCTACAAATTTCATAGATGCCCTTCTTCTATCACTATATATGTAATCATGAGCAAGTTACTTGAGTTCTTTTTGAAACATGGTATATTTGCAACCCTCCAAGGCCTTGAATGCTTCAGGAATAAATATGATATTAAATAATACTTCATCACCAAAAGGGTATTAAAAGGAAGGAATATACAGTACACAATGGGAATATATATATATATATATATATATATATATATATATACCAATTTAGTCAAGTTAGTTTAGCATTCACTGAAAATTTTTCTGAAAAT
The DNA here is from genome assembly GCA_963924515.1 of Vespertilio murinus. Taxonomy (NCBI): domain Eukaryota; kingdom Metazoa; phylum Chordata; class Mammalia; order Chiroptera; family Vespertilionidae; genus Vespertilio; species Vespertilio murinus. The sequence continues at coordinate 187,443,170 of OZ004706.1, read as the reverse complement.
GTTTATTAGAAAAGTAATCCACCAGAGACAGAGAAGATCAATCAAATGCTCTAACCTCAGAGGGAAGGTAGGGGAGGATGTGGCTAAGGGGGAGAGATTAAGCAAAGGACTTGTATGCATGCATGCATAGAAGCATACCAAATGGACACAGACACCAGGGAGGCAAGGGTATTAATAGGGGTAGGGGGCTATGGGGGAATAAAGAGATAAGAACACATATGTAATATCTTAATCAATAAATAAAAAATAAAATTTAAAAATTTACGAAGACCCCCTTCCCCCGCAAAAAATAAAAAAATAAAAAATCCATGGACAGCAAAAATGTAAGAACAAATCAGCAGGTAAGTGAGAGTATACTATGTTCAGAAACTAATAGATTTACAGCCCAGCAGAGAATGTGGTGAGCAGGACAATAGTTGGGAAAAAGATGGTAGAGCAGGCTGGGTATAGAGAGCCTTATAAATCCATGTGGACTAGTGTGCTCTTACACTAAGGAGAATGGGTAAATATGAAAGTTTTTAAACGGTAAGGTAGTGTGCCAAATTTGTGCGTTCTCTCTCTCTCTTTCTCTCTCTCTCTCTCTCTCTCTCTCTCTCTCCTCTCTTATGAAAACACTCACTGCATAAGGAATAATTCGATGAAACACAAGATTGGAAGCAAGCAAGCCATCTGGAAAGCACTGACTTTCTGAGATATAATGATGGTTTGCCCTGGAATGAGGAGAAGCAAGCATTTCAGGAATTTAGATAGAGGAGGAAGATTTACTGCCCACCATCTTGACGTAATAACTGGATAGTGGGCAGCGTTGCCAATCACCAATCTCAGTTTCTGATCAACCTAACCTCCTCAAACATGTATTTAGCAATTCCATGTAAATCTGATTCTACAAATAACTTAGGTTGTACCACCTGCAGCAAAGACGTACACACTTAAGCACCCATGCACACACATAAGCTAAAACAAAACAAAACAAAACAAAACAAAAGAAATACTAATTCTCATTTTTCTTACAGCATGAGGCAAAAGCAATGACTATAGGCTATAAAAAGACTCTGCCCAGAATCATGCAGTGACCACTGCTGAACCTTAAAAGCCATCACACCTCCTTTCAGTATTTTTCTTTCTGCTACTCTTACGATGGCTGCTTTATCATGTCACTGGGATTTCCAAGCCTTCTATCTCTCCCTTAACTTTTGAGTATTTATTTATTATTATTTTTTTCTGCCCAGGCTAACCCGTGGCCCATCTTTTCAAGCATTGCTCCAATCTGGAAGGTATTCAAGTGACAGGCCTCAGAAGCCTTTCTTAACTCTGCTAGAGGAAAGCTGCCTTACATATCTGTCACCCCAGAGGCCAAAAAGACTCATTTGGAACCTGCATCATAGGCGGTGTTATGTGCTTCAGCCATGTAAGGAGTATGAGACTGCCCTCTGATTAATAGGTAAAGCAGACAAGTTCTCCATTATTCTGGATTAATCACATGATGGGAAGGAACAGTGCAAGCCACCCTCGTGCCACAGAAATCTGCTCTCCCATCTCCAGCTCGGCATCTAGTATAGAGTTGCATATCCTACACTGATATATAACCTCCTTTCTAAACTGAAAAGAATATATTTCTTCTTTGGTGATATCACAGACATTATGAGAACATAGCAGAAATCAATATGAACGTTCTGTGAATAATCTAAAAAACTTAATAACTAGAGCTTCATCAATACAGAAATCCATTATCTCACTATGTCAAAATAGAGGCATTTAGTTTATAATTAGTTTTTTTTCTCCCTCCTGTCATTTTTTAGGATGCATGATTGTTATTGTTCTCACTTTTCAGTTTCTTCATACATCCTTCCTGCTCTTTCCCCCCATCATTCAGTATAGAATGGCAAATGAGGATGGAAAATGTAATGACTGTTCTTACATCATATGGTCAGTAGCTGATGCTAAGCTAGAAAACAATCTTTGTATCTGCAGTCTGGTACAATTTTCCTGAAAGTTGTGAGAATATTAGAAATTACTTTTACATCATTTATGATTTATTCCCTTAACTGTGTTTACAACATAAGTAGGAGATTGTATAATATGGTGATCTGATTTAATATACATGGTTTACATTTATGGGCAAAGTTAATATTGCAGCTTACTTAGATACCTATGACAGAGGATAGAGCTCGAATAGAGAGATTATGTGAGCTTCCTCAAACATCCAAATATATTTTTAAAATGAAAATAAATGTTAAGTAGGATAACAACAACCTACACTAATTTAGGTGTCTAAAAATTGAGAGTGGATAAAGAGCTTCAAAGTCTTACCATGTTTTTTGTGTTTATTTTTGAAACATATTAATTATTTTATTATTTAATACATTTTTAGTGCAAGATGTACACATTTGCATCTATCACATTCAATATTTCTTAGCTCTTAAGCAGGGGAGTGCCTTCACAGTATACTTGAAATTAAAGAAAATAGATCATCTTCTACGGATTTTAATTTTTTTCTCATTTTTTGAAGTATCTATGCATTTAAGTATTCAACTATATAGTGCAATTATAACCCAGGGCAATAAAACAATAATTACATATATTTTTGTCTAGTAGTGAGGAGATACACTTTATAGTAATTAAAACTTCTAAAATTTTCAGCATTTATTTTATTTGGAATAATTGTAAATTGTTACAAAGTGAGGCCTGAAAGCATTACAAATGTAGTGTGTGAGCCATCTTGCACTAAACTGGAAATACATCACTCTGGGGGTTATACTACCATTCGCTTTAATTTGATCCATTTAATTAAATCAAATGTTGTTATAATCCTCAAGAGGGAAACTACTCTACTTATGATAAGTCCATTAGAAATACTTGAAATATGAGCATTTTTATAGTGTATATTAAGAGGCTGGTTAAAAAATGCAGTGTACAAAAGAAGTGAACATCAAGGATGACTAGAACTGTTATATTTTATGATTTTGTTAACCAGGAAAGTGACAAGAAAGTAAGCCGAGTAAATAGCCATAAGAAAAGATAATAAATGTTATATTAGAAAGCCATATAAAGTATTGCAGAGTGGTTTTATGTAGATCAAAACGTGTCTACGTGGAACACAATTGCTATTGAAAGCTACTATATGTCTTAAAACACACTGGTAGCCCTATTATTTAAAAACAAATACATCCTCAATTTCTTTGTTCATTCTATGAACATTTACTGATCACCTTCTATGCACATGACTGTGTTAAAACAGCATCTTTCTTACCTGGTATCTTTATCCATCTAACCATGTCTATCTGATATTTAGTTGTATAAAGTAGATTACTCCCCTTTTTTTGGTGATTGATTCTGGGAGAGTGTTGAGGTAAAGATTGGGCTGAGAATGAGGACTTAATGGGAACAGTGTTTCAAGAATAATTTGAAGGAGTGGCATGGTCAGTCAGTCAGGGATCAAATTTACAAACAGCTTTTTATTTTGGTTGAAATTATAAGAGCAAAGACCAGGCAAATGTCCAGTATGGTTTAAGACAAAATCTAAATCTGACATTTTGAAATATTTGGATTTTAACTCAGTGGTAGAAAGTTAACTACAAATAAGTTCCAAGCCTGGTAACCAATATTTAAAAAGGATGTAAAAATAAAACATGATAAGACCAGCATTCATAACAAATTCTGCTATCTAAAACAGGTATACCTTACTATCTATTATCTCTGTCTAAATATGTCATAATGAAGAATTTCTGTTCACATTTTTATCAACTTAATTAGAAGAATGGTAATTTACCATGCTTATATAAAAAGGCACACACATAATCTTTTAAACTTTTGTCAGTGATGGTCTCTATTTCAATTGGTAGAATATTAGTCTGCTTGTATGCAATGGCAATCACATGTAGTTCACACCAAGTTCAGATTTATTTATTTTCTAACATGGATATTCTTCCATAACTGTTCACATTTACCCTGAGGAAAACATTACTACTAGAGTAATGTGCTTATATAAAGTTCCTTTTGCCTTTAGTTTTACAAACTCCACTCATCCCAAAGTTGCATAAGTTGGTACCTTTTCACCCACCTTCTCCAAGGAAATGAGTTCATATATTCATAATATGGTAAGAATCTTTCATCATACTGGTACACTTTAGAAGACAACTTGGCAGTTTCGTACAAAACTAAATAGTGTCTTACCATAGTCAGCAATGATGTCCCTTAGTGTCTTTCCACAGCTCATCAGATTCTTATGTACACACTAGAGGCCCAGTGAACCAAATTTGTGCACAGGGGGGCCGGGAATGGGGTTCCCTCAGCCCAACCTGCACCCACTCCAATCAGGGACACCTTGGGGATGTCCGACTGCTGGTTTAGGCCCAATCCCTGTGAAGGACACCCCTCTCACAATCAGGGACAGCTGGCTCCTAACCACTCACCTATCTGCCTGCCTGATTGCCCCTGATTCCTCTGCCTACCTGCCTGATTACCTCTAATCTCTCTGCCTACCTGCCTGATCACCCCTAAGTGCCTCTGACTGCCTGATCACCCCTAACTACCTCTGCCTGCTTGATCACCCTTAACTGCCCTTCTCTGCTGGTCAATTTGGTTCTAATTGGTCAGTTTCAATGCCAGTTAGTGTCAGAAGCTCTGCCACCTAGACAGCCATTAGCTCCTCACAGTTGACCCATTTGGTTCTGATTGGTCAGTTTCTATGCCAGTCGGTGTCTCTGGCCCTATTAACAGGGCCTGATCAGAAAGGTGGGGCTTATCAGCAGCCCCAGTGGAGGCATGGAGAGAAATGGAGGCATAGCGGTTGGGCAGGCCAGGGAAAAGAAAGGAAAGTTCTGGTCAACGGCTGTCATAGAGGCTACAGATCAGAGAGGCTACAGATCAACAGAGGCTACAGATAATACCCTGCATCTTTCTCTCCAGGCCTCTCTCTGGGCCTGATCCTCAGCCCCCTGGGCAGTCAGTGCTGGGTCACCATGGCAACCCAGCACTGACTTCCAGTCTGGTCAAGCCTTCTGTGGAAACAGTCGTTGCGACCCTGGATCTTTATTATATAGATATACTCACATGTCTTCCTAGAAGTATTTATAGTAGCTTTATTCATAACCACCACAAAACTGGAAGCAACCAACTTCTGTCTAGAGTACTTAACTTGACAACATGCACTTGAAAACATCGACTGTTAGTGCTTTATTGAAATTGCCTTCTGTTTTTGGTCCATATGTTGATATTAAGTACTGAACATACAGAAACGGTATTTAACATAAAAAGAAAAAAAAACTGTTCCTGAAAAAGGAAATGTATTAAACATGGATTTAACACCAGCCAATGACAAGCAGAAACTTAACACAGCTGCCTCGTGAGGCAAGTGCATTCGACAGCTCTCACTCTGCAGCAGTTTTGCTCAGCCTCTGTTCTCTGGGTATAGTTTTTCTTTAACAGACTTCATCAATGATGCTTCTTTTTCCCACGGACTCCAAGACCCATGGCCCGATGGTTCTGCTTCTTTATATCCTGCTGACCACAGCTTCGAGGACAGTACCACAGCAAGTGGCTGATGGAGGCAGAGGAAGTTTATTTTCCCTACATTTAAAGAAGATGCTTATTTTTTGACTCTTAGTAATATTGAAAAAGTGAAAATAATACTATAACATAATAAAATAGCCCTTGTTTACTTTCCCATTAGACATTGCATTGGGCTTTTTGTCTTTATACTTGTGTTTTTCACGTTTGTTACAATGCATAAAGTAGCTGAAGTAATGAAGACTGAATGAGTGAATCAGTATATCTAGGAATTACAGAGTTTGGAGGAGATTTAAGGAGATCATTAAAGTCAATAGCTATGCATAACCTCAAAACCTCTAAAATACTGATGGTTAATTGGTGTCACCGTTAATATGAATGATACCATCAGTATAAAAAAAGCAATGAAAAGAAAGAATCAGACAAAATCAACTCGTGTGCATAGAATTACACAACTAGAGCTATGAACTTAAACCAAATAAGTTTTAATTAATCAACTAGCTTTTAAGATAGTGACTAGGAGTTGTTACGTTCTATTATTAGAACTAACTCTTGTTAATTAACATAAATTTAAAAAAAACATACAATAGACCCTAAATTATATTTATTAGTGTCTGCCATAGCCAATTGTTTAGAAACAATATAAGACATTAAAACAGAACTAAAAGTATGAATTCATGAAGTTCTATAAAGTATTCCATATTTTTTCTGATGAATGAGTGGTATTGCATCACGTTGAGCATAGAGCATGGCATTTTTGGTATAGCATATTATATATGCATGTCATTGCTAATAAAAGTCAACTGTCCTTTTACTTACAATTTGCATTAACAGTTCATCAATATAAACGAAAATGATTTATTAAAATATTACTGAGCAGAGACTGAGTGGCTCAGGGGATTGATTGGTAATGGGATATGTAGTCTTTTATTTCTAGGTCACTGATTTGAATTACATCTTGGCAGAGAGTGGAGGCTATTTGGTGCCATATGGTGTGTGGAACGGGGCGGTGATGTCAGTCTTATTTTCAGTAAGTGCTGTCCATTTAGGTTTCAATATTTCAAGGAAACAGCACTTGACTCTGAAGTCTCCATGGACCCAAAAACATTATTATATATACATGGATAAAATGTTTATGAGAGAGATGAATGTTACCAAGAATAGAAAAGAGTATTATCCATTATAGAATTTTCAATATAAAAATATTTATGACTTCTGTGGGTAGTTTTGTAAAATGTGAAAATAACTATTTTTAAAATATATATTTTATTGATTTTTTTTACAGACAGGAAGGGAGAAGGATAGAGAGTTAGAAACATCAATGAGAGAGAAACACTGATCAGCTGCCTCTTGCACACTCCCTACTGGATATGTGCAAGCAACCAAGGTACATGCCCCTGACCAGAATCAAACCTGCGACCCTTGAGTCCACAGGCCGATGCTCTATCCACTGAGCCAAACCAGTTAGGGTGAAAATAAATCTTTTAAGGTAATGTAAATTAACATGTGTTTTTTTTAGGTTTTAAAATTCCTAATGACTTCAGGAAATACAACTATTAGATTTTAAATTTAGAATTGATTTTGTTTAACTATTAAAGTAATATTGAGATATTTTATACAAGTAAAAATTTAAATCCTATGAGAATGAATCATAATGTAAAGTAATAGAGTGTTATAACTGAGAAATCTCTTTAACTAACATTATTTTATGGGTTAATTAAAGTGATAAATAGAAAGTTAAAATGACTTTTTCAAAATCATTCAGTCCTGATCTATAACTGAACCCTAAGTTGCAGATCAATGCTCTTCTCTCACTCCTTGCGTTATCTTGTATTTAAGATGGAGTCCTAATACATAAGAGAAGTGAAGTTTCTGATTATTTTTAGTGCAAAATAAAGCAAGGAAAAATTAGATCAAAAGACCCGAAAAGAGTATTTGGAGATCATCTTATTATCTGTGAAGCAAATCTAAAATCTGCAATCAGACGGTTAGAATAAGTGAACTCAGCCACACTGTTCAAAACAAACTCAACAAAAATCAATTCTATTTATATGTAGTAGCAACATAAATTTAGAAAACACTATTTTTAAAAACAACATGTCAATAACAGCAAAAATAAATACAGGGAATAAATCAACTAAATAGCATATAACACCTCTACACAAAAATCTATAAATCTTTGAGATACATTGGGAAAGACCTAGAGAAATGAAGAAATGTGTCATGTGTACCTGGATTGAAAGTTTAAAGTTTGTACAATTATTTATCTCCTCAAGTAATTCTTCTGATTCAATGCAATGTCAATCAAACTCCTATACATTTTAAGAGAAAATGTACACATTTCTTTTAAGAGTTTATGGAAATGCAATAAACCAAGAATAGGGGACATGGAAAACCAGATTCTTTAAGACATGGTTTGACAAGGACAAAGAGCACTTGCTTAAATTGAGTTCTGGGCAGGTAATTTTCTTTTTTCTAAATGTATTTTATTGATTTTTTTACAGAGAGGAAGGGAAGGGATAGAGTATTAGAATCATCGATCAGCTGCCTCCTACACAGTCCCTACTGGGTATGTGCCCGAAACCAAGGTACATGCCCTTGATTGGAATCGAACTTGGGACCCTTGAGTCTGCAGGCCAATGCTCTATGCAGTGAGGCAAATCAGTTAGGGCTGGGCAGGTAATTTTCTTTGACTAATGAAATGTGAGCAGAAGTATATCTTTTATTTGCCAAGGGGTAGAGGTAAAAAAGACCAATGTCTGCCACATACAATTCCAGGTTTTAGTTTGGATGATGGAGGGAGGGATGGAAGTGTATTCACAGCTTGACTTTTTAGATAGGTGGGCACAGTGGTAAGTGATTTTTCTATTCTCATACCAGAGCAAATGTATTGACACCATTTGTGGTTAGCAGCTAGATGAAGGCAAAATGTCCATGCCAAGTGAATATGGCTACAAAATAATCCTTAAAAATTGAACATAGATATCTATGAATAAGGATGACTTCCATTCATGAAAAGACTAAATTATGAATGACTGTATTGTCCTGAGTTTGGTAGTAATTTGGTAAATATATATATTTTTAAAAATATAATAACTTCAAAACTATGTTCTATGTTTTTCATTAATTCCAAATGCTAGTATTTCATTTCTGTACAAAACTTATGGTAAACTTAGTTTCCCATTAATATCTCTGTAAGCAAGAATAACTTTTATTATAGAACAGAAATGCCTAATGAATATAGCTTTCCATCTTATATTAATTACACGCTCTATGTGTGCTTATGGTA